>CAWUFW010002021.1:1225695-2451390 GCA_963921515.1 Calotriton arnoldi
ACTTTGTAAATAAAATGGAGTAAGATCAAATAAAACCTCAGTGTCTGAATACATTAAAACATGTAAATCATAAGATGCAAAAAGTTCAGGAAAGTTCCTAGTATTTACGAATTGAGCAGGAAGACCATAAAGGCATATAAAGTAAAGAAGTGGGGCCAACAGGCAGCCCTGTTGTAGACTAGTCTTTGTTTGTATTTGTGGGTGCTGGGACCTTGTTTCTGTCCATTAACACTCTACATCATGTAGAAGCATGTAATGCTATAAGTAGTCTTAATAAGTTCGGATGAATCTCCAGTATAAGTAGTTTTCTCCAAAGGGTTGGCCTGTCCACTTTATCGAATGCTGTTGAGAAGTCAATGAAGGTACTGTAAAGGATTTGCCATTTCATTACCATATAGTTATCTATTAAGGTAGAAACAATTGCACTGCTGCCCTTCACAGAGTGGTTGGGTTTAAAGCCAGCCTTTTCTTGTGGAATAATTCCTTTTGAAAGTGCCCAATCCTGCAAGTGTTCTAATATACTAGCAGCAAAAATTGTTTCTAACGCACCGAGCACAGCCACCTGACAATAATTGTCTGTAGACATACCAGAGCCTTTCTTATGGAGAGGTATTATGATACTCCCTTTCTAAGAGGAGGAGATTTGACCTATTTGACAGCAATATTCAAAAAGTTGTAGCAGAAATTTTCCACATATCGCAGGATCCTTTTTCAGAACTTTTATGGGAATTTGGTCTGGACCCATTGCTGCAGAGGATTTTGCGCCTTTTATGTATAGTACTAGTTGGCCCACTACATCTGCATGCTATGCTATGCAGCTAAGCGGAAAGGATTTGTCCACTCTGTATCTCCAAGCAATTAGACCCCTTCAAAGCAAAAGTTAATAATTTACTACCTTGTATGCGTTCAGAAAGCAAGTCTAGCATACACCTCTATATGCCTCCATTTAACTGCTGCAGCCGCATACATTCCGTACAGATATCCCTCATACCCCTTTAGGATTCCCGTGGTCAGGGCATTTCTGGAGGGACTCAAAAGAGTGATATCCCCTGAAATAACTTCAGCACCAGTTTCAAACCTTAATGTGGGTCTCACAAGGCTTCTGGGGCTGCCTTTGAACCCCTCCCCTCATGTAATCTATAGTTCCCTTACTGGAAGGTCGCCTTTTTGTAGCTTCAACTTCACTCATGGGCATCAGCGAATTATAAGCTCTTACTATTTGAGACCTTTTCTCCAAGTACTCAAGGACAGAGTAGTTCTTAGAACCAATCTGAGGTTCTTACCTAAGGCAGTCTCTCTTTATTACACTAACCAGACTATTGAGCTGCCCATATTCTTTTCCACAACCTCACAGTAGTAGTTAATCTTTATTGCTTGATGAATAAAAACTGTTGCAATATAGTGCACAATAAAACACACATAAAACGTACACATCAAACCGTCTGCATAAAAAGTATATAGCGGAGTTTGTCATCTGTAAGTCCCTTTAAATCAGCACTTAAAAAGCTTAAAACCCTCTTGCCCAAGCCTTAATTAAGCACATTTGAGGGAGAGGGCCCTCTACTTACCCTACGTCTCAGGATTGTTGGGCCCCCCTGAGTAAATTTGCCTTAAGGCTTGGCGACGGATACAAAAGATTTAAAATTCCTAAAAACTAGTGCAGGCTTGCCTGAAGACACTCAACCTTCCCTAAAAAGGCACACACCTAGCTCGTCTAGCGATTTTTTTTTAAATTTTTTTGTCCTTTTTTTGTCCGTGTGGGTGTTAGGTGCAAGTGCAGCAATTAAAGTGCAATGAACATCATAGGTATTAAAGTGCAGATGAAGCAGTTAAAACGGACAGTGCTTTATGAGGATTAAAGTGCAAACGCTCATTGTAAAATATAGGGCAGGTACTGGGCAGCTTTTAGTGGGTCTTCAAGGGTCAAAAGCAAGTGGCTTTAGTGTTATTTATGCCTCTTCAGCTCCCCAGCTGAGCAGCCCCTTGTGCTGACTGAAATTAGGCTGGAGGGACCCGTTGGCGTTAGAGAAGCTGTAATTTCAATGATGCTGTAGGTCACTTTGCAGTGCTAAGTACATTTTTTAAGCTGTTCCCTCCTCCCCTACTTTCACGGAGGCCTTGGTCGCAGCCTTCTTCCCAAACCTCTGAAGGAATGTCACTGTTGCACAGTTGAGCCCGGTATCTGTTGGTTCAAAGCAGGCCATTATGGCCTTCCTACAGTACCTTATTCCTAGATTTTTCCATTTTCTGCACAGGAGTACCCGCCGATCTCCCATAACAGAGCTGCTCAACCAGATTACAAGGTTAATGCCCTCAAGCCCTTGGTCACATAGCCGACAGGTCTCTTGACCTTCCCTTCTTTCCACGGGGAGGGTAATGTCTTAGAATTGGTATTATCCCCAGCCAGTATTTCAGGAACTGTTCCTTAACCTGATTGCTGTAGGATTCACTTAAGTAACACTGTGATTTCAGCCTGGTGTAACTACGAAGTGTCATCCATCCATGTCTACGTTTGGACAGGCTGTCTTTATCCTCAAGCACTGAAAGCAGCTGTGTACTACATGTAGTCAGTTTTTTAAACTCCATGTAACTTGGGGATGAGTCCCAAGCACTGGTTAGACCAAGGGTGCACAGGGCCTGATGCAGCTAAATCAGTGCCGGGGAGCTCGGCCTTTCTTTCAGTTCAGACCAAAGATGATAACCCAGGGAACTCTCAGTTGGCAGCTTTAGTATGTCACAACAGGTCGTGGAGGCCGCCTTCCTGAGCCAGTGATTGTTTGGCAATGCCAAACTCCAGCCTAATTTGGGCCTGAGATGTATAAGAAGGTAATTGGAAGATTGACCTATATACTTTGAGTATCAGTTTATCCAGGATGGCACTATCGCGTCCCCTGAGAGCCTCACTTTCATAGGCCAAGGTTGGTAGGACCTTTGGTTGCCCCCCTGCAAGATCGGTATAAGCCTTGGGCCTTTAAATTGTTATATAGAGACCAAGGCGTTGCCTTTCTTTCTTATTTCTTCAAGTTGATAGCTGTACCTTTCATTCCCGTGTAAGTAAACTCCGAGCTACTTGAAGCTTTTTACAAATCCAATTTTTTCACTTACCAAGGACCAGGTGTGCTTCTGTGACCTTTTGCCTTGAACTATTAGTATTTTTGTTTTCTTTCTATTGATAGTCCATTTCTTACTGAGTAGGCCATGGTTGCATCAAAAAGGCGCTGCAGGCCAACCTTTGTTTTGCTGATGAGGACTAGATCATCTGCATACAGAAGTTTTGAAAGCTGGATGCCCCCCAATTTCGGAGGGTTGGAGTTGACTGCATTTAATATGGGAGTAAGATCTGATAAAAGCTGATTAAGCAGAGTTGGAGCAAGGACACTGCGCAATGCTTCAGGCCTTGTGTTGTTTTGTTTGGCCTAGATAAGTGGGAACCATCCCCAAGTTTAATTCTGACCACTGTATCCATATGCAGTAATTCCAGGGCCCTTAACAAGCCGTCTGGAATATTCAGTTTGGCCAGTTTCCTCCAGAGCCTCCCCGGTCGACCCTGTCAAATGCTGATTTATAATATATAAAGCCTAAGTAAACCGGGTAGTTGTTTGTCTTAGCAGTCATTCAGCAGAGGAAAGTGCCATGATGTTAACTGAGGTCCTTGTATGGGGAAACAGCCATTACAATGCAGCTGTTACCACGCAGAGCATTTACCATGGATGCATTACAATGCATGTACTGTTACAACGCTTAGCCTTTACCACGCATTTATTTTTACAACACATATGCCTTTACCACACATGCCTTTACAACGAATTAATGTTGTAAAGGTCTGAATGGTAAGGGCATATGCGTGGGACTGGTGGTAAGGGCATATGCGTGGTGGTAAAGGCACCAGCGTGGTAAAGGCTATCAGCTTTGTTAGAGGAAACGGAGAGACCCTTCCACTTCCTCTTTACGACCTCAGACAATCTGCCTCGTCGGCGTGGTGAGGTAAGTGGGATTGGGCCTGGGGCGTGGGGGGTTATGGTTTCAGGGCTTTAGACGAGGAATGGTTTTTTTAAGTGACTGGGGTCCATTGGTAGGTCGCACCGGGATACGGCTTTAGTGTTCATGGCAGGGGATGGGTATTTTTAACAAGGGCTGGAGGCCAGGTGGGCGCCTTGGACCTGTTTGAAGGCAAAGGGCAGGGATAGGGAATTTTTAAAAAGGGCTGGGAGACTAACTCTGGGCTTCACTCCATCACCAGAGACATGTCCTCGACAAATTTAACATTTTCATCCTTCAGAATAACTCCATTCTTATGCATGGTCAAAAAGGCCTTCTGGAGTATATTCTCATATTCCACTCTCATTGTGGCATGCACAAGGACATAGTCTTGGAAAACTGCTACACCATTCATGTCTTTGAGCATCTGAAACATAATTCTCAGAAAAACAGAGGCCACTGAGGCCAGTCCAAGTGGCATACGGCAATATGGGCATGTACCAATCGGAGATATGATGCAGTTTTGACTTCAGTTCTAATACGACCTGGTGGTGTGTGTAGCATCCTCCCTAGCCCAGGACTATGCAAATTAACATGCTACACACGGAGCTCTGTAACAGACGGCTTTATCCCTCAGCATGCTATCACACACTGCACTTTCATTACTTCATAACCATTAATAACCATACTTTAACACCTCACAGTAAGTTACGTAATTCCTTTGTGGAGTCCTGCCAGAACCGCAAGGGTCCTAGCACACACAGTCTCAGGACACTACATCTCCTCCTTTGTTAAATAAAAAGAATAAACAGCAGTCACATTATAATTCTTCAATAAATCCTCGAGGCGCTCACGCTAGTCGGCCAGAATAAGTGGTATGAGGTGGTTGAGATGCAATCTGATGGTGCTCAGATGGCACAGGTTCTGGTGCCCTGGACTGTTAGGCAGGATCGCTTCATTCATAATTGCAGGAGCTGACGAACGTCGAGGTTGGTGCTTAAAGTGTGGCGAGTCCCGTGTGATGGATTTTACGGGACGATTTACAGTCACTGTGTCCTTTGCACATCACAACCCTCAGAGGATCGACTGTTGGGGCTCTTGCCGGGGCAAGATGGCGGCTGTGCGACTGCTGTGTGTGCCGCTCCCCCTCCCTCGAAGTTTAAAGATGATGTAAGGAAAACTACACAATGAAACGAGATTTTGGAATCTGAGCAGTATATGGGCAGATTACGAGACGCACCACATACCTGTTGACACACATTCTTTGCAAGCTCTTTGGTGTCCGCGTGAGTGTTCGCACGCATTGGTGCAGGATGCCTCCGAAACCAGCTAAGCTCCCCAAGGACCGGGCGGAGAGCGGAGCGCCGGCTGTGGCCGGGGGGCCGCGAGGTTCGCTTCCTTCTCGGAAGACGCTGGCCGGCCGCAAAGGTGAAGACGCTACTCCCCCCGCCAGCAGCGAGAAGGAGAAGGAGACTAGTGCCAGACATCAAACACGCGAGCAGCGTCCCACGGAGGCAGCAGGGAAATCTAAGCAGCCGACAGTTCCAGGGATGTTCTCTGGACGCGGACCAGCCGGCAGCAAAAAAGCAACCGCCAAAGAAGGGGCTAACATCAAGACGCAGAAAGAACAAACCTGTGCTGGTGAACATGATATGCTCCAAAGCGTGAGTAATGAGATACAGGCTCAGATACTTCCTGAACATGCTGACAATGGGATGAGTGCTCATAGCTTGCTGCTGGGTGACTGTGTGGCCGGGGGGGGTGGATAAAATGTGTCTACAACAAGTGACTCCAGGGAGTCAAGAAGGGAAGTTGGATTTGGGGGGTCCCATTGTACTCACGGATTCTAACACTATCATGACAGATCTAAAAACAGTGGGATCTCCTGAAGGGGACGCGTTTTATTCCCTTACCGATGACTCTGAAATTTCTAATGACAGCGAATTGGGCGATACGCATATTGATAATTTTCGAGAGGATACAGACAGCTCTAAGACCGAACCTGCGACTTAAACGTGCTTCTGCACCAAAAAAGGGAGGAGTACTGGGGGAAAGGCTCCTCAAGCGAGGGGGTATGAATCAGACTTTGGTAGATCTGGCCAGATGAAATGGGACTATTCGGGTATCCTTCTGGAGTCAGGGGCTAAAGAGATTGTTGTAGGGATTCTGCACATACACAGAGCTATGCACAGGATAATAGGACCTTCGTGTATAGTGGTGAACCAACCATGCACCTTAGTACCCACAATCCCAATCCGACTAGCTTTAGCGTCTCATTAGCAACGATGCTACCAATGATTAGACAACCCAGAACACGGTCTCTCTCTCTCTCAGGACTCGCGGGAGCAAGGACACCCTTTCATAACTCACTCATACCTGTCCACAACGTGCGTAATAAGAGACACTGTATAGTTTAAAATGTTTATTTCAACTACTGTGCTCTAAGATACAGTACACGTGCCAGTACTATCAGCATAATGCATAAGGATAAAACAATGAGCATAGTTACAATTCCATAGAATACAAACGGGGAAAGCATTTCATAAAGCAGTGGATATAGGGCTAAATGACCATACCACCCTCCCCGTGCTATTAGCTAGTTTATTATAAAAATAGAAGACCTCTGGGCTTTGTCAGGCGAACCCCCATACCTCAATATCTAGATGCAAGGTTTACATCATCAGACAAGCACAGCTCTTCTCTCTGGAAAGGTTTTTCTCCAAGTGTCTCTAACAGTGAAATCACAATATTAAAAGCACACAAATTTCTCCAGTGCAGCTGCATTCAGTGTTATGTCTAAGTGCGAGGGGCTGACCAGATCAGCAAGAACAAGGGACATTGTTTTTCGACCTTGTACATGATGTGCAGACGAAACCCAAAGGGAACAGGAGGAAAGGTGACAGGCAAAAAGGCAGACAGTTCTAAAATAGCCGGGCACAAGCAGAGGCTGGAAAAACAAAGGCACAAAGTAACGTGCACAAAAAGGCATCATGGCAGCCAGGCCCAAGCCAACTTAGCAAGGCAGACCATGAGGCCACAAACCACATGACAAGATAGAAGAGGACCGAACTCAGCTTGAAGCAGCCAAGTTATTCTCAGGATCAAATACCGCCACTGAATACTGCCCCTCAATGGGATTGATCTACTCCACCCTCAAACAGATACAAATCGAAGCTCGACAAGAACATAAAAGAGCTCACATGGCGACAAAGAAATTGCAGGGGGCCATAAGGAAAGTTAATAAAGCATGTACTGAGATTATGGAACGGACCACAGCGCTTGAAGAACAGGTAGTGATGCTGGAGGCGGGAGCCGAGACTAGCAGACAACAAGCAACTGCGAATGAGGCCAGAATGACAGACGTCATGTGGAAGCTCGAGGATTTCGAGAACCGCCAGCGGCGGAATAACCGAAGGCTGCTAGGCATAGCAGAAAACGCAGAAGGAGAAGACATTCGAGGGTTCGTCCTGCGGCTGTTGAAGAGGGCCTTCCCGGAATTCATTCATTGGGACTGGGACTCGGAAGTGCAGAGAGTGCACCGATTCCCACTTATGTTGAAGAAAAAAAGGGGACAGAGGGATCAAAATGAAAAACCCAGGGCCATCTTGTTCTTTTTTGGCAATTTTCTTCTGAGACGGGCAGTTTTTGATAAGGCCAGACCCGAAGCCAGACGTTCAGCTCAGGGGCATACTTTTTTTGTCAGGCCAGATTTTTGCCACACAACAGTGGAGAGAAGGTGGCAGTTAAGACAGTTAATTACTCCCTTCCAGAAACTAGGCTGCGAAGTGTACTTAATGAGCCCTGCTCGCCTGAAGGTTATACACAAGGGGGTGAACAGGGTGTTCACCTCAGAAATCCAGGCTCCAGAGTACTTGCAGGAAATAACAGGTGGAGGGAAATAGAGCGCGAGATCAGAATAATTCATAGTGTCTGCACTGATTCCTAATTGTTAGGATTACACGTACTTTTCTAGTGGTTTTTTGTTTATCTTTAAGGGGGCGGTGGGCGACAAATGGGCGACAGCAGGATGCAGGAGGCATCACAAGGGTCTTCGGACCCGGTAATGTTAGACACAGGGAATGGGAACAATTGGTACTATGGAAATGGATACGTGGGTAAAAGGGTAAGGTAAGGATCGCTTTTGTTAATATCTGTGGTTTAAATAATCCCTAGAAAAAACGCAGAATTAATGAGGATATCCAATATTTAAAGGAAGATATTGTGTCTCTCCAGGAGACCCACATAGAAGCCAGTCATCGGAAGGTCGCGGAATTGGCCGGTTATCAACTAATTGCCAACACTTCTCAAGGGACACGAACACGGGGGGAGCTATTATGGCCCAGGAAAGGGAAAGCCAAGTTTCCACGTTCAAGCTCGGACAAAATGGGGCGATGGGTTATTACCCAATGCTGTATGAATGAATGTTCATTTACTTTATGCTCCGTGTATGGCTCAGTACTAGACGATCCAGCTCTGTTTGAATGGCTGAATACTGAGCTAGTAGGATGGCCATTACCCCTAATAATCTGTGGAGATTTTAATATAAATATCAAATCTCAAGGGGGTCATCTCAGGGAAAGATCATACCAACGCCGTAAGCCTAAGGTGTTTAAGTCTGTAGCACATTTATATGCGCTACATAGATAATTGGATATTTGGGCTACACATAAACCTGGAGACCCCGGCTATACTTTTTTTTCTGCCCCACATCAAATTCAAGTCAGACTTGATTATTTTTTTGTATCCCCGGCAATTGCACAGAACGGACAGATTTACAAATATCCCAGAGTCATGTCCGACCACAACCCACTCGTTCTCGAAGTAACCATACAGGCTAATCCTCCAACTGTTGCACGCTGGACTTTTGATAGAGCATTGCTCTCTGATAAAGGATATATCCAGCACATGAAGATTTGGATTCCCAGATTTGTCACGAAAAACAAAGGGAGTGCCCGACCAGATATCGTGTGGGATTCCCTTAAAGCAAGGATAAGGGGGAGACATCTAGATATGGCTGGGCAGTGCAGAGGAAGAACAAGAAGTTAGAACAGGATTTATATCGGGAATTAGCAGAAGCTGAAAGTCAATTAATTGCGACAATATTAGTGGGGGGGGCCTCGATAAAGCACAAGCCAGAGTCGCAGTGGGGAAATCTGCAATAACTGATCTTTCGGCCAGAAAGACAGCTGGGAAACACATGGTCTGGCGTAGTAAAATATATGAAAATAATGAAAGGGTGGGACAGTTACTAGCCCGATTGTTCAGGGGGACATCTCAGAAATAAGAGATCCTATTGTTGGCCTAATCTCTGATCCTACAGCGATCCGTTCGTCATTTCAGAGGTTTTATCAACAATTATACATGGAAGAGACCAGCTATGAGGATAAAGAAATGGCGGATTATCTTATGGGTATGCCTTTTGGATGGCCAACTTTGGAGGAGATAGAGCTTCTTGAGGCCCCAATCTCAGAGGATGAAGTAAGGGGGGCAGTCAATTCTTTACCGACAGGGAAAGCAGCTGGAACTGACTCAATCCCGGGGGAATTTTATAAAATCTTTTACCCATGGTTAAATGAGGTTATGAGAGAGATCTTCACGAGTGCCCAATCGGGGCGGAGGCCCCGGATACTTGGAGGTCGGCCAACATAGCGGTATTCCCAAAAACGGACAAGCCCATTAACGAGAGAGGCTCTTATCGACCCATCACGTTGATCAACAGCGATATAAAAATATATGCCAAAATTCTAGCTAATCGTTTAGCTAGGGTGGTCAAGAGGTTGGTTTCTCCCGCCCAGCATGGCTTTGTTCCTGGCCGTAGCACAACCGATCATATTCGGCGGACGATTGCATTGTTCGATGCCTCAAAGAATGGCTTTAATTCTGTTAGATGCAGAGAAAGCCTTTGGTAGGGTCTCCTGGCCTTTTTTATGGGCTATATTAGATAGAAATGGCCTAGGCAGAGGCTTTATTAAGGCCATTCAGACGATGTATCGAAACCGAGTCGCTAGGGTTGTCGCAATGGGAGGTATGTCCGACTGGATCACGATCGGCTGTGGAACTCGACAAAGGTGTCCTTGTTCGCCCTTACTATTTGATTTGTATATTGACCCTCTCATCAGAAAGATCAACCAAAATAATAGTATCGCAGCTATGCATAACAAAGGGGGGGGCACAAAGATTCTTGCTTATGCGGACGATTTGGCCATTACCACCCCCAACCCCGCTGATTCCCTGGGAGAAATTGAAAGGGAAGCTATCCGTTTTGGACGGATTTCCGGATATTTACTCAATCAAAGTAAAACCCAAGTTGTGATAAATAGCTCAGTGCAGCTTGATGACTATCGGGTAGCTCTTAAGGCGAGATATCTTGGGGTAGATATAACAGCGGATGTGGAGAACATTGTTGATATAAATTTAGGTCCATTACTTCGGAAGTTTAAAGTTGATCTTGCTCGAATGAATAACTTAAAACTTACACTAATGGGGAGAAGCAATGTGATTAAAATGATATTTCTTCCTAGAATTTTGTATTTTTTTCGGGCCATTCCGTTAGAGGTAGAAAGTTGTTGGTTTATATCCCTAAATCAGATGACTTCCTGTTTTTTGTGGGCCGGTCAACGCCCCCGAAGGGCCTTAAAATTCTTGACTCTTCCAAGAGATCGAAGGGGGTGGGCCGTTCCTAATTTCCAATTGTATTACTGGGCATCGATGCTACAGCAGATGGCGACACTTTTAACGAGCGTTAGAGCAGGTCCAGAGGGGAGGGGGGGATTCGGTGTCTATTTATGAATTAGTAATGGGCATTGAAGATAGAGGATGTCTTTTACGACAGATTGAATACAGCTATTTTAAAAGGGTTCGATTTAAGGTTTTGATGGGCGCATTCAAGATATGGACAACTGTTCGGAAAGATATGGATTAGGTCGGGTGAATAGCTATAATCTTCTGTATGATAATGTCTTACTCCCCGACATCTTCAAAGATGGATATTTGAAACAGTGGGGTCAGATGGGGTTGAGGAAGATGGGCGACCTGGTAGATGAAGGAGGGATTCTATCCTTTGATACAGTTGAGGATAAATCAGGGATTGGTAATACCCACTTTTTCAAGTACCTACAAGTAAGGGATTTTTTGGTTAAAAAGTCAGGGGGAAGAGCTGGTTTTTCTCGTGTGGCACTCGTTGATTTACTGTTAAAATCTCCATCTTCATTAGCTATCTTGTATAAATTATTAAATAAAGAAATGGTGGATGATCTCACGAAACACACGACTTGCTGGTCAGAGCTTTTGCACATTTGGATGGGAGAATGCGAGGATTCCTTATATTTGGCTCAGACATCATTTATTGCTGCTAATTTACAGATATGGTGCTACAAAACTTGGTTTAATCTTTACATTACCCCGGCGAAGATTGTAAAGTGGGTGGGATCTACCGGCACTCGTTGTCCGCGTTGTGGCTGCTTTGCTGCAGATCTCTCTCACGTTTGCAAATTGTCCCAAGCTCGATAATTTGAAAGGAGATGTTGGTAAACTACTTGAAGCTCAGCTGGGTTTCCGGGTAGCTCGATCTCCTAGTCTAATGGTCTTAGGAGTGAGTGATGTGGGAATTTCTTGGCGACACCAGACCTTTTTGTTTATCACTATGACTGTCCTCAGACTATGTTTGGCCACAGCTTGGCTTGATCCCGAATCTCCATCTGGGCAACAATGGTTGGGGAGACTTTTAGCAACATATCGCTCTGAAATGGCAGTTTACGAACGCTGGGGATGAAACGCCCAGAAAAGGGGCATAGAAATTTGGGCACCAGTTAGTCAATGGATCAAAAGGATGGCAGAGTAGGGAATCTATCAATTTGAATGAAGGTGTACTTTTCTTAGGGTTGTAGTAACAGATTTATCACTTCTCTGTTTTTGCTGTGTTTTGCTTTGTAATAAATTCTAGTAAATGGATCCAATCCAGGGGAGTTGTGGTGAAATAAAGAATATTTAAAAAAAAAAAAAAACCCTCAGAGGATCGACAGCAAATGGAATGCCTGTTTTCCACTTTTGTTTCTACTTGACCAGGACCCAGTCACTTTAATTGAAGACTCTTTCCTGAGCTCATCAGATGCCAATTGGCATATGTTTTCATTTTGCACTTTCGAGAAGTTTCTGTGACACGAACCTGATCAGTTTGGTTCTGATGGCTCTAACAAATAGCAAGGCGGCAGGACTCTCACCCGTTGTGGAGTGAGACCTTGAAAGATAAGCATGGAGGTGTTGACACAGGGCCTTGTTTAACTCTATTCCCTCTATTGATGCTCGTTGAATTACCCTTTTGAGGGTTCCGATGAAGCGTTCCATAACACCATTGGCTTGGGGCTACAAAGGTGTACTCTTGATGCTTGGCATTTAGTCTGACTAGAAACTCCTTGAATTCTTTGCTATTGAACGGCAGACCATTGTCAGATTTGAGAATGGCGGGGACTGTGTGCAGTGGGTTTTCTCGTTTGACGCCCGTTTCTTTTTGGCCCTTGTTGGTGCTCTGGAAAATCTTGAGCAGTGGAGTCTGCGGGGCTGCCCAACCGGGAATCCTGCTGGGCTCGAGCGGCTCGCGAGCTCGGCAGGGGCCGGTGGGCAGTGGCACAGCCCTCCATCCGGAGCGGATTAGGCAGTGGCAGCACATTCCTGAGAGGCTTCCTGTGTAAGGATAGGGGAAGGGAAGGAGGTGAAGGAAATTGCCACGAGGCAAATGGGCGTTTGGAGCCTGCATTACATTCAGGGCAGGCGCTCTCTGACAGCTCTGCAGGTGAAAAGTCCACACAGGAAGGAATACAGAAGACAGGTCAGAACCATGCTAGAGGGGAGTGCGTGGGGAGAGGATGTGTGAGGGGCAGAGCAGAGAGAGAGAAAAAAGCTGCATTGAAGATAAAGCGAGAGGTCAGTTGATTTCACAAAAAGGCTCAGCCGGTGTAAAGACAGCTGATCAGTTGGATATAGAGGCATCTCAGTTGTTAGAGAAGGTGGAGGGGACATAAGAGAGGAACGCTCTTCAGGGCAGGTACCAACTAAGAAGTTTAGGGTCAAGGAATTCCTTGAAGGGTGCACAGAGTAAAACTCTAAAGAAGACAACGGCGATAGAGTCCGCCCCCTTAAACCAGATCGGGGCCGCTACAGGAGAGTGGGAAAGCCCGAGAAGGAGGAGGTTGAGGTACAGCTAGTGAACCCAAAAATTACACCCTCATTAAGAACGTTTTTTAAGGTGGTACCGAAGACCCTGTTGTTGAAAAATCCAGCTTTGGACAACCGCGGACTTAGACTTGTAGGAGGTCAAGATATTATAACCTCAAATAGGTTTCAGGTGCTTGCAAATAACTCAGAGCCACAAGAAATAGATGTTCTAAAAGAGTTAAAGATAACCTAGTTAGCCCGGGAAGAGAATAGGATCCCTCCCTCCGTCAGAGTTATGGAGCCCCCTTCCTCTCAGACAGTGTTAGAACCCCACGAAAACTCATCACTCTCTCCTGAGAAAGGGGATGAGGAAACTTTAGCTGAAGTGGCATAAACGCTACATCAGCCTCAATCTCAATTATTACTCCAACCCCAGTCAGTTTTTGACCTAATCCAGTTACTAACTACGGAAGTAAGAAATAGATTCAAAATATCGGAATCAAACCAAAGGGAGATTAGAGTGGCCTGTGATAGTTTGGAAAAGAAGCTGTATGATCTCGCTTCCAGGACTTCACAGCTAGAAACTTCGGTGAAAGACCTAACATCACAGTCAATGGCCAACACAAAGGAGATTACACTTTTAAAAGGGAACGAGGTGCTGTTGAAGGACAAGTTGGAGTCATTAGAAAATAATCAGAGAAGATGTAACCTTCGCATTCTAAAAATTCCAGAAGGGACAGAGGGGGAAGACATAAAGGCATTTGTTGCGAAAATGATCAAGTTGGGCATCCATACTGACTGCACAGAAGAAGACTTAGTGAAGGACATACAGAGAGCCCACAGAGACCCATTCAGGAGAAATCCAAACAAAACCAAGAAAGATCCTACTCAATTTTAATACCTATAAAATTAAGGAAGAAATTCTAACACAGGCTCTAAATAAGAAAACCTTAACAGTAGATGGTATAAATTTTGAAATTAGATCTGACGTTTCTCAGATAACGGCCAACAAGCAGTGAGAGTTTGGAAACATGATTGAGTCCTTTAAACGGCTGAGCGTAACGTCCCACTTAAGATTCTCTGCCAGCCTCCGGGTTATGCATAACAATAAGATGCAAAATTTCCGCAGAATAGAGGAGGCTGAAGAATTTCTTAAATCCTTGTCAGGCACAGGGTTGGGATAGGGAAGGTAAAACGCAGTCTCCCTCTTCACAATGCCTTGGTGTTATACAGCTGAAACCCTCTTTTTTTCCCTAATTTTTAGGTTCAGTCTTAGCCGCTCGAGGATCTTGTCATGGGTTGTTGATAACTCCTCTACGAAAGGAAAGCGAGAATACTCATCAATGACTACCATGAGCTGATGTCCATTTCCTAAGGGCCCAAAGAAATCAACTGCAACTCTTTCCTAAGCATGTGCCAAAAGGTCAGACATGGTCTGTTTGGAGGAAAGACAGTTGCAAAGATGGCACTTTTTTAGTTCCCGCTCAACGGGCTCATTTAGGGGTGGCAACCACACTCCGGCTCTTAGGGCTCTTTTGATGGCTACAATGACACAATGTCCTTCATGTGCTAGTTCAATGACTTGCTGTCTTAGTCTAAGTATAAACCAAGGTGGTATGCAGTTCCTATTGTGAGTTGCAGGTAGTTGTATATGTTTGAGAGTACACACGATGGTGTACAATCAGAGGGCAGGAGAATGATTTCCTCCTTTCGGAAAAAGACCCTCACACACCCAGCCAGCTAGGTGTCTTGCTTCATCATCGGGTCTGCTCCTTATCGGGTCGGCGCTGCAATACCCGATCGGCACCCGTGATGGGGCCTTCTTGGCGGAGATCTTTATTCCTTATGCCGTAGGGTGTAGTGCATGTGAGGGCCCTTCATCAGTGTAGGTGTAGTGATGTGAAGGGGTGTGAGATTAAAACAGGAGATAGTGGTCCACTCAAGACAATTTTAATGAAATGTGGCCACTACCCTGGTTAAAAATGAAAAGGCGCGTACGCCCGCTCTAAGGTTGCGGGATTATACGCTTGTGATTTGGGTCAACATGTTTCTTGCCTTTTATCAATTTGACGGCAATTCCTCAGGACCAAAGTGAGATCTACCTACACTTTCTGGTGGTGGTCCGAACTACGTGAAGAGAAGTCATGACCACCCATACAGCACCCTAAAAAGTGGTACCTGTAGATCTACAACATAGCCTGCAACAAGAGAGATTCATACGAGTTAGTTTGTCATAATACAACTGTGATTCGTACAATTTTGTTTGTGCACCATTTATATCCGGTGTGCAACACACGCATGCTTCACACAAGTGACTGATGGCATGCGTCAGATGAAAAATAGATACATTAAAAACAGCAGCCGTATTAAAAATAAATTGTGCGCTAGGCACAACCGTGGGACTCACCCTATTTGGGTCAATTATGCTCGGCAACGTGTACCGGCAGGTGTAGACACTAAAGGTGTAGTGTCCTGGTGAATGGAAGAATTCAGAAGAGTTAAAATATGGACATACAGGCACAGTTACCTGTAAGCAGTTATCAGATCAGAGGTAAATTCACAACAATGATGGCCCCTAATTGTATTTCATCACGCAAAGGCTCCTGCGCCTAGAGTAGGGACCATGTGTCACCCATCTGCTGGAAAGGAGACATGCTATAAGCAACCCCCCTCAGCGCTCCCGGTGGCTCCTCAGAGGCCACCGTACCAAGGACCCCAATTCTGGCAATATCTGATGTACCAGCAAGGCCCTCCCCCCTTCTTCCAGCAAGGGACTGAGCCCCCTTTTTTAGACCGAGGCTGGGGCAGAGGAAGAGGGCGCAGAAGAGGGCAAAAAAGAGTACAATGGCAGGAACAACCGGCACGGTCAGTGGAGACCAGGAGCCAGACAAGGGGGAAGAGAGATTGATCATCAACCTCTCCCAAAGGGCCCTTTCACTCACAGAAGAGAAGGTCCTCCAAAAAGGGTTAGGCTATGTTCCCACCCCTAGAACTGATAAATTCCGTGACATCTGTGAGGTCCAGGGCTTCTTCCGCAAGGTTTGCCTAAAAGCATTTTTTCAAGATAAACCACTGCCACAGGGGGGTGATTCTGGGCTACACAAACCATCTACATTTACACCTAACAGTAGCAT
The DNA here is from genome assembly GCA_963921515.1 of Calotriton arnoldi. Taxonomy (NCBI): domain Eukaryota; kingdom Metazoa; phylum Chordata; class Amphibia; order Caudata; family Salamandridae; genus Calotriton; species Calotriton arnoldi. The sequence continues at coordinate 1,241,958 of CAWUFW010002021.1, forward strand.
GGTTCCCAATGAGTTCTTGACGTTTGAACAAGCGGTGTTGAAAGACCTGAACAGCACGACCACCCCCGCCCCCTTTCACAACTTGTCCTCAAGTGAAATTTCAGCCGTCAGGGCTCTGGCGGATGATGTGAGTATCACAATCAAGCAGGCAGACAAAGGCGGGGCCACAGTGGATTACGATGTGGAATGTCGGAGGCAATTGAGCAACCGCAGATACTATACTCCCTTGAGAGAGGACCCCACTCCCAAACTTAGCAGGACGATTTCCTCCATGGTTTTCTCAGCTGAGACCGAGGGATGGATCACTAGAAAGGAAGCTGAATTCCTAATCACAAAAGAGCCTAAGACCCCATACTTTTACACCTTGCCCAAAATCCATAAGGGGGTCGCCCCGGTTCCCGGACAGCCCATTGTGTCGGGGATCGGGTCCATCTTGGAGCCCCTCTCAAGGTTCTGCGATCACTTCCTGCAACCGCTGGTGAGAGCAACCCCTTCCTTTATCAAGGACACCACAGATGTCCTTCGGTTACTTGAGGGGGTCCAACATCCAGAAGAGGTAGATCTACTGATTACCCTGGATGTTGAGGCCCTCTATACTAACATCCCACAAAGGGCGACTCTGGAAGTCATTGAGGATGCACTGAGCCACGGTAATTGGACTTCTCCCACTCCAGTGGCCTTCATACTAGAGTGTGCCACCCTAGCGTTAACAGAAAACTTCTTTGAGTATAACACACAACTATACCATCAAACGCAGGGCACCTCGATGGGCAGTACGTTCGCGCCGAGCCTGGCATGTATGTACATGTCGGCGTTTGAAGAAAGAGAGATCCACAGCCCCAGGAACCCATACAAGGCAAATGTGCTAATGTGGAAGAGGTTCATTGATGATATTTTGATCCTATGGAAGGGAGAACGCACAAAATGTGAAGAATTATGTACATGGATCAATACATTGAACCCTTTTCTGAAATTTACAAATACTGTTTCAGAAACCGAGATCCCCTTTCTTGACCTACTGATAAAACTGGAGAATGATGTGATTACTACCACACTCTATCGAAAACCAACAGATAGGAATAGTTTATTGCTATTTAGTAGTCACCACCCAAGGGCCCTAAAACAGAATCTCCCCTTCGGACAGTTCCTCCGCATTAGAAGGAACTGTAGTTCATTGAGAGACTACCAGAAGGAGTCCGACACTTTGACAAAAGATCTTTGTCAGCGAGAATACCCTAAACACACCGTCACACTCGCTTGCAAAAGGGCTAAGAACAATAACCGGGAGAGCCTACCAGAAAGCAAACCTAGAGAACCAGATAATGCCATCACTTGCGTGACTACCTATACCCCTGACTACAACCGTATGAGAAACATCATTAAGAAACATTGGAGCATTCTTAATACAGGAACATTAAATCTACCTGTACCGAGGTTTGCATTCAAACGGACAAGCAACTTAAAGGACATGCTTATACACACAAGACCCAGAAACATACAGAGTAATGTACAAAGAACATTATGGGATTTACCCCCTATAATGGGACATTATCCATGTGGATCCTGCTCAGTGTGTCCTCTAACCAAAGTCACGAAAGAACTGACTTTCCCCAACGGAGTCAAATGGAGAATGAACAAACACACGAACTGCAATACTTCAAACTGCATCTACATACTGAATTGTCCGTGCGGACTCCTATATATAGGAATGACCACGAGACCGGTGAAAGTCCGGATAATGGAACACAGAAGCAATTTTAGATGCCATAAAACCAACACGAAAATGACAGCACATTTTGAACAACAAAAACATCTTCCTGACTCTTTCCAATGGGGTGTGCTTGAAGCCCATCCAGGGATGACTAAAAATTCCCTGTTCCGCATCGAACAACGATGGGTTCTGAGATTAGCCACTGACAAAGAAGGATTGAATGAGGATATCCCTTGGAGTTTACTGACCTAATTCACTCCCATGGGATACTCCTCAATTAACTCCTAACTGCCATAGTGAACACTTCTACGAGTCTCGCGACCATATTGTGGGAGATACCTTATAAACAGAGACAGACACATCAAATCACCATCCCAGTCCGTATTACTTATATGCATAATGAGACCCAGAAACGGATCATCCACTTAAGCATATGGGTTACATATAAGTAACTCCTATCTGTACCACAGTAAGCAATATAACTATCGCGACCATGAACTGTGTACATTAATTCAACAGCATTGACATATGTATTTAACTATCAGCCCATTCCATATAGGTATCATACATGTTAATACCCAGTATAAAAGATTCATTTATAATTACATATTAGTGCCCAGACAAGAGTCGCTGATAACACTATACAGAAGATTTGAATCTTTGGAAATCCCTCGCTGCAGCTCCCTTTAGCAGCATTAATATAAGAAATTGCGCTGACATAAGACATAACACCTCGACATTCCAGACACTTGGAATAGCCCAGCTTAGTTTTGCCATCCGCATACTGCGTTAGAACAATCGACTATCACCAACAGCGAGAATTCAAATATGGCGCCCATAGTCACGGCTAACCTGCTCGGCTTGTCCTGCAGTATCAACAGAGGCGGGAATTCCAACATGGCGCCCGATACCACGGGCAGCACTCTAGCCTTTCCCAATGGACAACCCGGAAGTCCCGCCCCTCGCGCACGACTAACCGGAGGTATAACTAACCGAGTCGTAATGAACTCTGCACCACCCGGGCCGGCAGAGTGAGGGGTAGGACAACCGTTGATCCACTGGATATCATCATGTGAGTATTGAGAAGGAATAGGCCTTGACCATGGGTTATTAGACTCATGCGGGGCACTGACAACTGGAAGGGAAACCTCTTCCGTCCAGTACATGCAGCTAAAATCTCTGCGGCCATGAAAGAAGTGCATGCGACCCCCTGCCTTACACTTTCCCAGCTGGGAACGAGCTGCCTTTAGACACGATCGAAGTAAACGCAGGTGGGCGTATGTAACTCGAACAACCGCTGTGAATTGACGATGCATTTTACAGCGAGGATTAAACATTGTGGGCACCTTTTGTTGTACGAGGAACGTGCACCGGGTTCTCCACCACGGCGCTTACCTGGGGCAAGCCAGACACCAACCTTCGGTTGGCCTCTGAGGAGCCACCGGGTAGCGCTGAGGGGGTTGCTTATAGCATGTCTCCTTTCCAGCAGATGGGTGTCACATGGACCCTACTCTAGGCGCAGGAGCCTTTGCGTGATGAAATACAATTAGGGGCCATCATTGTTGTGAATTTACCTCTGATCTGATAACTGCTTACAGGTAACTGTGCCTGTATGTCCATATTTTAACTCTTCTGAATTCTTCCATTCACCAGGACACTACACCTTTAGTGTCTACACCTGCCGGTACACGTTGCCGGGCATAATTGACCCAAATAGGGTGAGTCCCACGGTTGTGCCTAGCGCACAAATTATTTTTAATACTGCTGCTGTTTTTAATGTATCTATCTTTCATCTGACGCTTGCCATCAGTCACTTGTGTGAAGCATGCGTGTGTTGCACACCGGATATAAATGGTGCACAAACAACATTGTACGAATCCCAGTTGTATTATGACAAACTAACTCGTATGAATCTCTCTTGTTGCAGGCTATGTTGTAGATCTACAGGTACCACTTTTTAGGGTGCTGTATGGGTGGTCATGACTTCTCTTCACGTAGTTCGGACCACCACCAGAAAGTGTAGGTAGATCTCACTTTGGTCCTGAGGAATTGCCGTCAAATTGATAAAAGGCAAGAAACATGTTGACCCAAATCACAAGCGTATAATCCCGCAACCTTAGAGCGGGCATACGCGCCTTTTCATTTTTAACCAGGGTAGTGGCCACATTTCATTAAAATTGTCTTGAGTGGACCACTATCTCCTGTTTTAATCTCACACCCCTTCACATCACTACACCTACACTGATGAAGGGCCCTCACGTGCACTACACCCTACTGTATAAGGAATAAAGATCTCCGCCAAGAAGGCCTCATCACGGGTGCCGATCGGGTATTGCAGTGCCGACCCGATAAGGAGCAGACCCGATGATGAAGCAAGACACCTAGCTGGCTGGGTGTGTGAGGGTCTTTTTCCGAAAGGAGGAAATCATTCTCCTGCCCTCTGATTGTACACCATCGTGTGTACTCTCAAACATATACAACTACCTGCTACTCACAATAGGAACTGCATACCACCTTGGTTTATACTTAGTCACAGGCCTGTATGCTGGACCTAGATTAAAAGGCCCTAGGTTCCCCTTCTTTGAAAATATTGCTGTCTTAGGCTCTCAGGTCTGACGATTCTAGAGCCTCTCAATACAACACCTTCCCTGGTAACAGACAGTTCATCCTGTCCATTTTTTTAATTTTTGAAATTCAACATCGCCTGCCAAAGGTCGAGCATTCTTCTTCTATGAGTGAGTTGAAATGATGTCTTTGAGGATAAGCATGTTCTTATCGGCATTAGCAGCAGTAATCTGTTCAATGCTTAGGGGTGCTGGACCTCGCAATTGAGTTAATGTACTCCTCACCCGTTTTGGATGTCGAGCTGTGACGATATAGCGGTACTTTGTGAAAAGTAATCAGCAGGGTTCTGATCTTTACCCGGCTTTTGTACAATTGCATAGTCGTACTCTTGCAGTCGCAAACTCCACCTCTCAATGCAAGGGGGCATCTTGGCTTTCAGGTTTCCAAAAATAGTGAGCAGCGCTCTGTGGTCTGTAATGATAGTGAGATGTTTTCTGTATAGAAACACATGAAAATGTTTGCAGGCCCACACTTCAGCCAGACTCTCCTTCTCTGGCTGAGAATAGGCACATTTTGGGGGGCGTGGCTTGGCGCCAGCGACGATGGCCGCCTAACAAGGGAGCTCCGCCGGAGTGAAGCCCTAATTCCCCTAAAATCCGTCTGACATCCTGCAGGCTGCACATCGGAGGAGCGGGAATGCCCTCAAGAACATAAGCGGCATCTGATACTGAACTCCGGAGGCTCTGGGACGCCTCGGTTACCGCGGCATACCGGGTGCTTGTGGCAGCGGCTGGGTGGCGGGCGTGCCCGTCGGCCGCCTACTCAACATCCCGGCGTTGGGACCTGCGGCGGCGCCTGTCATCGGGGGTGCGGCCGGGCCCCGGCGCCCCCACCGACTGCACTACAAACACTGGCAGGGGGTCGCGCAGCGAGACGCGGCCCCTGTGTGAAATTCCTAGACGGCACCTGAGGTGGAGGCTCGGAGGCTCTGGGACGCCTCCGGCATTGCGATAGGCCAGGCACTAGCGGCGGCGGCCTGGAAGGCCCGTGTGACGCTCACCTCCGCCTGAGGAACGGCCCGACGGTGAGTCTAGTGGGGGCGCCTGCACTCCGGGGGGGGCTGGACCCCGGCGCCCTCATCAACCCTGCTACAGGATCGCAGGAGGGATGCGTAGTGGGCTGCGACCATAAGTGTGGAGGAGGGAGGAATTACCGGCCTGCGGCAAGGCCCTGCGAGGCCTGAGGACTATCGCTGACTGAGGGCTGCATTGGAGACTGCGGGTGAGATCCGCTAAAGTGCGCCAAGTGATCTGTGAAGGACCCCGCCGGCGTGGGGACCCCGCCCTTTGCCCCGGCGACCTACTGCCGGACGGGCCTTCCCGAGCGGGGAGAGCCCCTGAGTGACCAGGACAGCGTGGGAAACGGTCAGAGATGGTTCCCCAGTAGCAAGTACGCCGGAGGACCCAGGTGCGGAGGCGGGAAGTGTGGGGTGGCTCTGAAGCGGCAAGAGAGCTGGGCCCTGCCCAGAAGCGAATACTGAAGGCTGCATAGTGATCTGAGCGCACAGCCCTAGCGGCGGACAGGGGCCAAAGGAGACCACTCCCATTATCCCCTCCTGGCTGGCCTGAGTGGGGACTGGAGGCCGGTGGCGGGAAAAGGAGGCCTGGCTGGAGCGGGACGCGCGCTCGTGCCTGGGGAGTAAAGGCCCGCGAGCCCGCCAGTTAAAACGGACAAGGACCCGGCTGGGTGGCATTGGGGATCGCAAAAAAGCGCGGCGCAGTCCTACCTGGGGACGACCGGAAGATTCCTATCTGTACCAGCCTACTGAGCGTCCACGGGAAGACATCGCAGGACCTCGGTGGAGCCCAGCTGGAGGCGACCTGGACAAAGGAGACAGCAAAATGAAACCTAAGGGTGCGGCGGCTACCCAGACGAACAAGCTCGACAAATATGCAGTTCCGATGTCGGCCCCTCAGACCGAGGGAGCGGCCGGGGGCCAACCGGTGCCGGCGGAGCCCTCCCTGGCTTCCATAATGGCGGCCATTCAAACTCTAGGGACCACCCTCGAGACGAAAATCGACAAGATGTCCATTGAGATGAACCTTGTCCGCGCCGATCTCAACAAGACGTCGGACAAGGCCAGGACCAACGAGACGGATATCCGGGAGCTCCAAGCATCCTCCAAGAAGCTCGAGCAGAGGGTCAACGAACTTGTACACCAGCACCGCCAGGTTGCCTTGAAGCTCGAGGACCAGGAAGGGAGGGCCCAACGGAATAACATTCGCGTGGTGGGAGTTCCAGAAGGTTCAGAAGGGCCTAATATGGACCTCTTCCTTGAAGATTTGATCCTCAACTGTTTGAAACCGAAACGGCTCTCAACTATGTTCTCCATCGAGAGGGCGCACCGTGCGCCGATCCCCAGGCCCAAACCGGGGGCTCCACCGAGGACCATCATTGCAAAAATACTCAACTATAGGGACCGGGACGCCATCTTGCAGGCAGCCAGACAGATGGGAGACCTCCAATATGAGAACGCAACGGTCAGGTTCTTCCCTGATTTTGCGCTTAAAGTGCAACGGGACCGGCGCTCATTTGATGGGGTGAAAGCGGCGCTTCGGGGCAAAGGTATTAAATACATGATGTTCTTCCCTGCAAAGCTCAAAATTATTGCTGGCGGCAAGTCCCTTTTCTTCACTACGCCTTCGGAGGTGCAGGACTGGCTGGACAGAGGCGCATCGCAGACGTCTGCAACTGCTACAGGTGACGAGTGGAGAGACACCCGGGCCATGTCACCAGGCTCACCGGACGGACGACCGGAAACCGACAGAACGAGTCAGCGCTCATGGCGATCGAGGTCTCGCAGCCCTGACATGGGCGGCAATCAGGGACGCTAGTGGACTCACATTGACTGGAGAGACTACATTCTCGGACCTCGGCAAGCTGTACTGTAATGTATAAATCTTTCCTATGTTATTGGGGGTGTGGGCTTCCGGGGGCGATGCCAGCCGGGGGGGCGATGTGCTCTCCGTGCCCGAAACGGACTGGATCTGGACGGTGGGGGCTGGAGACGCCTCCTGACTTTCATTCTATGCACTTCACGGGCAGACTGCCGGGCCGGCCATGGGACATTGATAGATGCATTTGGTGGGGGGCGGGATGGGCCTGATGGTGCCATCTGGATTTATTTGCAAGGTCTGTGCATTTGCCTGCTGAGCTACTACATGTATGGGGATAGGCGTTCAGCGGCCGGAGTTGGTGCCAGCGCATTTCACCACCTAATAGTTTTTCCGGGGGAGGGGGGGGGGTTCTCTCTCTTCCCCTTTTTTGGGGCGAAAGGCGCTCTGCTAGTTGGGGATGTGGGTAGTTATTAACCTATGTGGCAGGGTAGCAGGGTGGGGGGGAGGCGGGGGGACGGCAGTTTCATTGTTATGTCCTAATGTTTGGTATTGCCTGGGGGGGGAGGGCTTGAGTTGGTCTTGTTGGGAATGTACTGATGGGTGGGTGCAGTGTTGCAGGAGCGACAGATTGCGTACTTGGATAGCTTTCAGCGATGGCTACAAGGTGGGATAAAAGTCTTAAAATCCTTAGTTGGAACGTCAACGGGTTGGGGGACAAGCTCAAGAGGAGTATAGTTCAATTTGTTAAACGCCATCTCCCAGATGTTGTCCTCTTGCAAGAAACGCACCTTATTGGTAATACATGCCACGCACTCAACAGATGGGGCTACACACTGGCGGCACATGTCGGCTTCACTTCGGGGTCCCGCGGGGTAGGCATGCTGTTGCGCCGTAACTTTCCATTTGTCATTGAACACTCGGAGACCGACCCGCTGGGGCGCTATGCGATGCTCTCGGGGAGGTGGGAGGGCCGCATACTCAACTTGGTCATGGTTTATATCCCACCGGGTCTTCAAACCCAGTCTTATCAGGATTTGGGTAGACTTCTCCTTTCCCTTCCGGAGGGGCAGCTTCTAATTGGGGGGGACTTCAATGCAGTGGTATCGGGAAGAATGGATAGGCACCCACCCCGAGATATTGCGACTGGGCATATGTGGCTCTCCGATCTCCTGGAGGCATTCGGATTAGTTGACCTCTGCGTATGCGCCATCCAAACCTACAGCAGTACACATTCTTCTCGGGACCACACCACATGTTTTCTAGAATGGACTACATCCTCGCACCTCTGCAGCATGACACTGCCATTCGAGAGCTCAGACATCTAGCACGGGGTATATCTGACCACTCCCCTATATGGGCACACCTTACTATCGGGGAACAGAGGGCAGGCTGTGTAGCGCCCATCAACCCCTGGTTCCTACATAACCCGGAGACCAAGACGAAGATCACCCGCTCGATAGACCGATACTTCCAAGAAAACGTTGGGACGGTGGAATCTCCTGCTGTCCTCTGGGAAGCATTTAAAACCGTACTGAGGGGTGAAGCCCTCTCCATAATTACCGGACAGCGCAAAGAAAAGGAGACACAAATGCTTACCATTGAGCGCGATCTTCTCGCGTTAGAGGGGGCAGCACAAGTTGACGGGAATCCGGGGGCTCTGCACCAGATGCAGCTCAAAGCGGCCGAATATAAAGAGCTAGCCACCGACGCCGCTAAAAACCTAGCGAGAGCCAGGGACGGCCGATTGTATGACCAAGGGGACAAAGCGGGCAAACTAATAGCCTGGTTAGACAAAAAACAGAGAGCGCAGAGGGTGGTGCCTGAGCTTCAGACTGAATTGGGCGCCCTCCTCACTGAACCTCAGGAGATAATAAACGAGTCTGCAGCCCATTTCAAAAGAGTATACAGCAGGGGGTCGGAGAGGCTGGAGGAGGATTCCTCCGTGCTTTTGGCCGACATTAAGATGCCCACCCTTTCTGAGGACGACCGAGAAACTCTGGAGGGTGTGCTCACCGTAGAAGAACTGGCCAAAGCAATTAAGGAACTCCAGCCTGGGAAAGCCCTAGGACCAAATGGTCTCCCAATTGAGCTGTACAAGCTCAAACCTGACCGTCTGGGTCAACACCTTAAAAACATGTTCGAGGATAGTAGAGTTCGGGGGAAACTACCTAGAGACCAGCGCATCGCCACGTTGGTGGCCATCCCTAAAGAAGGGAAACCCAGAGAACTGTGCACCTCTTACAGGCCAATATCATTGTTAAATGCTGAACCCAAAATCCTCGCGAAGCTGCTCGCAAACAGGATCAAGCCGATAATCACCAAACTGGTCCACCCAGACCAATCGGGCTTCATGCCGCACCGCAACACTGCGCTCAACTTGTGACGACTCCACGGAGTGTTGGGACGCTGCCACACGATCCAGGAAGACGCGGTCGTGGTCTCGTTGGATGCCGCTATGGCATTCGACACGCTCAAATGGCCTTATATGATGGCGGTCCTCAAAAAGATGGGCTTCGGTCCTAATTTCATTGGGTGGGTGCGCCTCCTCTACACCGAACCATTAGCCCAGGTGGTGGTAAATAATAAGATCTCAGAGGTTTTCACACTGGAAAGAGGGACGCGCCAGGGCTGCCCCCTCTCACCCCTACTTTTCGCCCTCTCCCTGGAGCCTCTTGCGGCCTGGATACGACAAGACCTCTCACTACGGGGGCTCAGATGGGTGGGAGGACTGGATTTCGTTTTATGCGGATGACATCCTTCTGTACCTTGCCTCCCCCTCAAAGTCCCTTAGAGTTGCCCTAGACATTTTCACCAATTTTGGGAGAAACTCAGGCTACAGTATCAACTGGGGGAAATCAGTGCTTTACGTCCTACATGGCGCCCCTCCTTCAATTCCACGCGATTGCCCGATCAAGGTGGCCACAGAGGGGTTTAAGTACCTTGGAATCTTTATCTCCATGGACGTGACGACGCGATACGAGCGGAATCTCCTGCCACCTCTGCAAAGGTTCAAAAGAGATACCGCCATTTGGAAGAGGCTCCTGTTGTCCCTACTAGGTCGGGCAGCTCTTTTCAAGATGATGGCGCTCCCGCGTTTTTTATATGCCCTCCAAAACTACCCAGATCTAGTCCCACAAAAGTATTTTGTAGATATTGAGGCTACTCAGAGGGACCTGTTGTGGGCCGTAACGCCGCGCATATCGCTCCAGAAGCTGACATGGGGTGGTACGATGGGGGTATAGCACTTCCAGACATTCGGAAATACTACTGGGCGGCACACCTTTCGGCCATAAACCAGGGCACATATAGCGGTGGGGATGATCCCGGCTATGGGATGGACAGATGACTCCTCCCGGGGGGGAACTTTGAGGCTGCGCTCTACTCTAGACCTAACAAATATCCACTCACGGGACCTACAAGGCACTCTGTCCAACTCTGGCATATGGTGAGTCGCAAACTAGGATGGGCTGATAAGCTCACTTTGGCTACCCCGCTTTGGGTCTCCGAAAGGTTGGGTACACTGGGTCGCACAAAAGGGTTTCGCAACTGGGATCTGATAGGGATCTCCCATATAAAAGACCTATGGGGGCCCAATGGTATGGTGACATTTGCCTCACTACAGCAAACATACGACTTAGCGCAAACGGAATACTTTCGGTACATACAGATCAGACACTCACTCCAGTCTAACATCCCACCCGGCACGATGCTCCCGGAGTCCTCCCCCCCCCCCCTAGAGGACAGACTGCTTGACGGCCATCTACCGGAAAAGGCTATCTCCCTCACATATCAAAAACTTATACATCATACCCCTGATCCCTTGCTTGCCCTTAGGAGAAAGTTGGAGACTGATGGTCTTGAGATCGATGCCGAAGAATGGAGAGAGGCACTTTCCTCCCCCAGGGAGGTGGCGATTTCGGCAAAACTGAGACTGATACAACTCAAAATATTACACAGAGTTTACATCTCTGGTACACGACTAGTATTGATGGGTAGGAGTGAGGACGGGCTTTGTAGGAGACAGTGTGGGGAGGTGGGGACGTTCCTCCACATAATTTGGGACTGCCGTCTAATACAAGCCTACTGGAAACGGGTGCACAACTGTATGCGCACTGTCTGGGGGGTAGAATTGCGATCCGAAATAAAAAGGTGCATCTTAAACATCTGGGAGCCCACAGACTTGTCCGCAAAAGGCAAAATATGGGCGACACTTGGACAGATAATTGCAAAACGAAATATAGCACGCCAATGGGGAGCGGGCGCACCCCCAAAACTAAGTGCATGGAAGAAAGACATGGACTGGTGCATGCTGCAAGAGAAGACAGTCTATGTGGCCCGGGGGTGTCCCCGGAAATGGGTAGCAATTTGGACAAAATGGAATAAGTACCGCGGACATCTGTGTGAACCTCCCTTGGTCCCCTCCCTTGACGAACCATTAACGCCGTAATGATTTATGTATTGTTGCCATCTTGTGTGCTGTAACATCGGATGAGGTATATTGGTATACGAATCTGTGAATGCAACACTGTACTAATTATGAATCCCTGTGTGCAATGACCAACAAGTTTATTTTTTGCAAATAAAAAGTTTATAAAAAAAAAAAATAGGCACATTTTGTGTCAGACAGGCTTCTACTGGCATAGGCCACAATGTGTCTCTGAGCATTCGGATGACCATTAAGTTGAGCAAGGATTGCCCCCTGCCCCACCGGCCTTGCATTTACTGTGATCTCAGTATGTAATTTGGGATCAAATTAGGACATCTCGGTTGCATTCTCAGTCGCATGTTTTATTCTTTTGAAGCTTTGATCACTTTCAGTAGCACACTGGAAAAGGACATTTCGTTTTGTCAAGTCTCTTAACGGGGCACTCACAGTAGGAAAGTCACAAATGGACCTTGCACAATAACTGGCCATGCCTAAGAAGGATTGCAGCATGGTCACATCTTGTGGGGGCCAAGTAGCTGACAGTGCTTGCACTTATCTGGGTCAGGAGTCATTCCCCATCAGAGAATATGTGCCCAAAGCATTTAAGTTTGGTCTTGTGAAACTCACACTTTGCTGCATTCAGAGTGAGACCTGCATCAGCAAGTAACTCGCACACTTGTGTAAGATCCTTGTCACGCTCCTTTTGCGTTGCCCTAAAAACCAGTATGTCATCACTGTAATTAAAAGCTTGCGTGAGAGGTTGAATTATTCGACATATAACATCCTGAAATATTTCTGCAGCTGACAACACTCCAAAACTCAACCTTTTGTAGCTGAACAGACCAACATGAGTAGAAAAAGTAGTGATGTACCTACAGTTCTCTTCCAACTCAAGTTGACTGTATCCCTTGTTCAGGTCAAGACGGGTGAAGACTTTGGCACCGTTCAGTTGCATGATCACGTCCACTATGTGTGGACCAGGATGTCTTTCTCTCTCGATTGCCTTGTTGACCAGGCGCATATCAACACAGATGTGTACTGCACCTCCTGCGTCCTTTTTTGGCACCACCACTATGGGCGAAACCCATGGTGTAGGACTGATGGAACGCTCAATGATGTCATGATTCAACAGTGTTTCTAGTTCTTTCTCAACTGCTTCTTGCAAGTGAATTGTGACACTGCAGTGCCTCTGGGCAACAAGGCGAATGTCTTAATTAATATAAAGTTGCACTTTCATTGTCTTGAGCCTTCCTAGGCCATGAAACAAAGATGGAAACTGATTGAGTGTGGAGGTTGTAATTGAGAGATATCAGTCCCATGTCAGCAGTAGTGGCAAAATTGAGTAGGCATGCACTGGACGAAATACCTTGAAGAATGTGAATTGTGACTTGCACTGATACTGGTTTATGTCGCATTGTTGCTATGAATGACCCTTTATTCTGGAACAGTTTAGAATCAGCTCACATGTATACCTTTGTGTTTAATGGGTTGAGGCATGGCACAAGAGACAGCCTATTGAACTTTTCAACTGCCATGATGTTAATCGACGGTCCACCGTCTATATAAAGGTTATGGGGCAACTGTTGACATTTATTGTAATCATGGGGCAGTATCCAAATAAATTTGTTTGTTTCATTTGGTGGTTTGTCTTCGTCTTTCGTTCTTCGTTGCAGGCAGCCAAACCTACATGTGCATGTTGATCCTTGGTCGGTACCATCATCGCAAATCCATCTTCTTCACTGGCGCTTGATAATGATCTTGAAGAGCCTTTGTAGTATGAATATAACAATGATCGACTTTGTCTGGTTTCTAATTGTCGTAACTGGTGTTGCTTTTTGGCCTTGTGGGCGTGGCGAGAATGTTTTTGGAACCCTCTGGCGTCCATTTTCTCTTCTCGCTGTGACGTTTTTGGTTTCTCTTTAGCTTTGCAAATTGTTATGAAGTGGTTTTGTTGGAAAGTGGATTATTGGTAGGGGCAAATGTAGGTCTGCCACTGGCAATAAGGCCACTAACACAGTATAGGGCTCAGAATAGGTCTTAGAAAATTATTCCTATGCTCAACCCTTGGTAACGTGGCTGTGAGCAGGCAGGCTTAACTTCAAAGACAGGTATGTAAAGCATTTAAAAACACCAATTCAGTAAATAATTAAGACACAACACAAAATAAAAATCCAACACCAATTTATGAAAATAGGAAATATTTTTATCTTTTAAATGACACCAAAACGAAAAAAGGTCCACTGTAGGGAACCAGATATATGAATTTTTAAAGATTAGTCACTTTCTAGTGCTTAGAAACCAACAGTGCGCCTTTTAGTCATTTCGTGACCTCTGACAGGGACACATTCACCTTTAGCAATTGTTCTGGAGGATCTCTCACCACTCTTGTGCAGGCCCCTCTAGCAGGCTGGGTCCAGTTAGAACTCCTTTCTGAAGTTCTTCTTGCGGGTCCCAAAGTATCCAGCACACAATCCAAGGTTCTGGAATCTCCAAGATGGTCCTTGAAATGTGAGACTTCAATGCCCACAATCCACTTGAACAAAACCCTTACAAATCCACTGGTAGTACTCCAGGCTGAGTATTCTTTGTGGTGATGTCCAGGTGAGCTCTGTTAACCTGTAGCTTGCAGGGAGTCCACTCTTTAGTCCTTTTACAGCAAAGTAATCCACAGGCGGTAGTTGCAGAAGGTGCAGTCCTTTGGAAATGCACATCAAACTACCATCTTGGCCCGTCTTGCTTTATTAAGTTTCAAGCAGCAGATCCTTCCTCCACAGTGCTCCTACCACCAAAGTCGATTTTGGGCAGCACTTTATCACAATGTGGGTAGTGAAATGTGCAATTTCACTTTACCCAGGGCATATAAAACTCATTTTATAAGGGTCCACCCTATAGATACCTGACCCCCCACCCCTGGGACACCTAGGGGAGACCCTGGGGGTACCTAATATGCCCAAACATTGTAGGTTAACCATTTTTAAGTGCCCCAAACACAAAAGTCGAGTTTGGGCACAATTTACTTTTTTAAAAGCAGTCCTGCCACACACAGCCACTTTTAAAATGACCTCAGGCTTCAGCAGTGCACACATGCAAGTGCAGAAAGGTCTGCTGGCCTCTAAACTGCCATGCCCTATTATATACTAGGGACTGATAGGTAGTTTTAATCCTCTTGCCCTAATATGCATTAGGGCCCTATGGGGTAGGTCATGCCAATCACAGGGGTACCCCAACCCTTAGTGTACCCTAGTGTATGTAGGTGTTTTCACTGTATTCAAAGTATTTTCAGCATAGCACTGGCCCTGGGCCTGGTTAGGCAGAGCCCAGGGTCAGTCAGTCAGTTACCACCAGTACCAGTCAGTAAAAAGTTGGGTGGTGCCCAGGGCACAGGATGACTTTGCAACAGGTTTTCTTTCCTGCAACCTTTGCACGTCTGTCCTATGGCTGGACATTTGCCTTCATGGGGAAATGAAAACCCACATTGGAAACACAACTTTTTCTTCTTTGGAAACATCTTCTTGCGTGCATCTACCTTGTAATTGCTTTGCATGACCAACGCCAATTCATTTTTCGCTGTTCTAGCTTCCATATCTGCAGCTTGTCGATCTGCTCTTTCATCGAACCTTGCAGCCATTAGCACTTTCTCTAAACGTAGTGTCTCTCTTAACATGCATCTTCTGAAAGACAGCCATCAATGACTCTGAGGCATATGGCTTCTTCATCATTAATTTCACTAAACTTAGTGTTTGATAAGCACATCAGGTCTCTCAACAAACTCATCCATCATTTCACCAGCTTGTTGTCTCGCTTGATTGAAAATGTACCTTTCATAGTCGACATCGGATTGAACTTGGTTCCCAATGCTTCTTTGATCTGAAAGCACGATATTGCATCAGTCTGAGAGATTTACTTCAGCACCTCTTTTACTCCATCAACAGCAAGTTTCTGTAAATATTTATTGATTTTCTTATCTACTTATTCTAGGGCATCTATGAACTCATCGAACGTCTCGATCCACGCAGTCCACCTGGCATCAGTATTCTGCTTCTTGGTGGTGTCGAATGGCAATGCACAGCTGCATCGTACTTCGCATTCTTTTCTACTACCGTTGAGAGCATATGTTGTTCAGACGATTGCCGCTGTTTACCGAGACCTGTAACTTCTGCAATCACTGGCCGTGTGCTTGCACTAGGGTCATCATGTCCGATCTGAGGTAGTCTTCCTTCTTGACTGTGAGGAATTGTGCCGTTTCTCGTTCTTGGTCATTGTTGCATTTAGCTTTTTGCATCATACCTGGTTGTGCCTGCCTTTAGCGTTTCGCTTTGTATCGATGATGGCTCTGTTTTATGAAGTGGCACAGTACCTCTTTTTTTGGCCTTACCTGTGGGTTTCTGGCGTGCATTTGAATATATGCTCCTTCATTGGGCCTTCAATTTCTTCAACAGCCATGTCTGGGCTGGGCTTCAACTCCACACATTCCAACTGCTTCTCATATGTTTGAGCAGTTTTCTGTATCTTTGCAAACTGTCAGGCAGAGCAGTCTCGTTTCTCCGGGGCACGAATGCCCTACTCGTCGCCAGTTGTTGCATCCTCCCCAGCCCGGAAGCATGCAAATGAGCACACCACACATGGAGCTCTGTAACAATGTCTTTATTCCTCAGCATACGATCACACACTACACTCTCATTACATCATAACCATTAATAACCACACCTTAACACCTCCCAGCAAGTTACGCAATTCCTCTGTGGAATCCGCCCAGAACCGCAGTGGTCCTAGCGCACATAGTCTCATGACACTACAGTGTGCAGCAGCCAAATCCTATTTTGTAAACCATTTTGAACTCCTGCCGTGGCTAGCAATTATGTGATCTTGGGCAGAGGATGTGAGTTGATCCATAACGCCTTTTTAAGGCTAGTTAGGTCAACAGGCACACTTAAATCCCCACTGCGCTTGGACATCACAACCATGGGTGAAAGCCATAGAGATGATTCAGTCCGCTCAATGATCCAGTTTTCACAGAAATCCAACAATTTGTTTTCAAGGTCTTCCCTTGTACAGAAAGGAACGCTACACAATTTGTGTTTGATAGAAACAGATGTAAAATTGAGCTGTGTCTATACTTTTGGAAATCCAAACCAATTCCTCCATCGAATTGGTGGTTCTTGAGGAGAATCTAGAAATGGTGGAGGCAAATTTATTAATTACATCTTAAGCTAACACGTATGAGAAATAGTTTGACAACAAGTCAGTGCAAAAAGGGTAGATTAAATATCAACAGTTATGTAGTAATGAACTGTTAAACTTATAGCATTAAAAACTAAGATGTATTAATCAGATGGAGGAGAAGTAGTATAATAGAGGGCAAAAAACTAATTTTAACCAAATTGTCTGATTAAAATAAATGCTAAAATGCCTAGTATTAAGCAATAATGTGGTGTGTATCAGCATTGTAAGCTGGTAGAAGAGAAGATTGAAGAACACCTTAAATGTGTTTGTAAAACCATTGTACACTTCTTGAATTTGTCTTGTAGAAACCTTTTTCAATATCAGAATGGTGTGTGCATCACCAGTATGCATCAAAGTGTGATTGAGCACTTCCAAAGAATACGAATCTACCTGTGTGCACACAATATGTGATGCCAGTCAAAATGCCAGGGCGCACCGCTCAAGTCAAACAAAAATTGAAAATACTTCCTTGAATGTGTTGGCCAAAATTGGAGAAGTCCACTCCAGCCAGAAACACACAGATACCAAGTGCAGCTTGCATATAGTCACTTTGTGCGCATTTTATTTCGCACAGATCCGCTGCTCAAAAATCAAAACGAGAGTCTTTCCGGCCTCTGCATATTTGTGAGAATTGTGTTCCAGCAGGTGCTTAAACGAGGGTCAGATAAGCCCTCTGTGTCAGGGTGCTTGTTGCATTCCAAGGAAAGTGGTTGTGATGCACCTTGCATTCCACAGGAGTGTAGACAAGGTAGGGTGTTGCCTAGACACTCGGGTAGGGTTGAAACGCCAATGCGCATATCGCTGGCGGTCACATTATGAAGGCGCTGAAGTTAAGCTACCAGAGATAGCGCCATGGACTGATCCCTCGGATGGCAAGCATTACTCAGCACTATGGATGGGAGCCAGCAAGAATTTGCCCACTTGAGATACTACCTGTAGATGGTGGTGGGCTCATAAACTTGTCACCAGTTTGTGGTAGCGTCCAATAATGAAGACATGTAAGTGCAGTTTAAGTATGCTTATCTCCATAGAACTGGCGAGCCAACCATCGGCGCACATAATTAGTAGAGCAGGTTGATGATCAACAGCTGATTTCAAAATATTACATTCTTATTGAGATTCCAAGGTGTGTGACATAGTGAAATTCCAAAACAACTAATGAAATTCCACAACAAGCAATAAGCATGGCCTGGCATGAGGAAGTCATTACAACAGGATGAGATAATGAAATACTGCTCTGTGTTAAGGCTCATGTTTCAAACATTTGCATCTGCCTACTAGCCAACGCTGGGAGGAAACTGCATTAGTCATTGTAAAGCAGCTATATCTACAGCCGCACATACTACAAACAGAAAACGTTACTGTGTAAGTATCTGTTCCTAGCGTGTAGTGCTGTAGATTCACATCATTCCTCCCTGGAAGCCAGCAGTGATAGCACATGTTCTCTTAATTACGCATTTTTTGCCAACTTCCAATGCACATGTTACATCATATTCTCTTCTCTTAAATCATGTTCTCATATTCTCTTACTCTAAACCCTTTCACCTTTTACCCACTGAGTGAGAAATAATCTAAGATGCCCATGTGCAATGTGGATTAAGGTAGGCATCCTACAACATCCAGTGACTCAAAGATTCTTTGAAGAAAAACAATTTGTAATTTCTGAACCCAAAACTAGATGGGAAAAGTGTTCGAAGCATGAGAAGCTAGAGCACTAAACGGTACAAACAGATGCTTACTGGGAAAGTAACATTTTCCTTTTTACTAATTCCATTTATTCCTCAGACTTTGAGCAAATGGGCCTGAAGGTTCCGAGACACTGAGTGATGCAGTAAGTAAGGTTATAGTGTGACAAACCACTAACACTACTGTATGTAGTAGATGCAGTTTGCCACAACAAAAACAGCACGTTTTGTGTTATTACCTTCACGGCCTGGGCTCTTAGAGGAAGAGCTTAATGATGGTCATATTACAAGCAAGGAGTCTCCCTCAAGCTATTATAATTGAGATGGCTGAGTGCAAGGTGAAATGCATGTTGGGAACAAGGCGAACTGATGGTTGGTCCATGCTGTACCGCCCACTTGTGCCCTGTTTACATTTTGGCTTAGTGGTGCATTGGCACCAGTAGGGATAACTGTTTCATTGCTGTTCATGCATGGCAATGTGTACGCTGAGGTTAGCATAAAGAAGGATGAGCGGTCCTTCTTTATGCCGATGAAGGCTTTGCCATTTTTGAAAGGTGACCACTTATTAGAAACTGAACAATCTTGCCATTTAGGCCGTTTTGTATGTCTAGGACTGTCTATGTCTGAGTAGCAAATTGTTGGTATGGAAGGAGCAAGCTGTGCTGGTGTATTGGAAAAACGTGCACGTAACATCACTGTCTGCAGTGATTGATCTGATGTAACAAGTTCACCTGCTCAAGGAACATATCCCCACTGCTGAAGGTGCACACTTCATCTCATGTTTCTGCCCGGATCTGAGGAAAGTGGTTACAACCCAGGCAGACCTCCTCACCCAGACATTTACATTATTGACTGATCAGTAGCTACCATAGCTTGAAAAAAAAAGAAATATGGGGGCTTAGGAGAAATTAATGACGTATAGCATCCGGTATGCGTAGTAAGATGATCAGCAGTGCTTCAGAGGGCCCTGTCAAAATATAAGCAATTATACCCAAAAACAAACAAGAAAGCAATATATAACATGATTCACATTTGCATCTAGGGAATGCTTGAATGAACATTGGTCAGTAACAGACAGTTCAGCATGACAGAATGTGTGGAGGCCGCGCTTACCTCTAGAATCCTACAGCGCAAGAGCTGATTGAATCTCACAATGTTTCTAGGTATCGCACATTTTGGCAAAACCACACAATATAATTGATTTCTCCTTGCACCCGCTTATGTGCAGCTTTGGAGGTGTGCAATAAAACAAAAACCCGGTCTCCACCTTGAAACGTGTCTCACTCGAATAGGTGCAGATTACCTGTCTTCAAAGAAAACCTAAAGCTCCACCCAGGCATCATCATCATCATGGTCGCTGTTATTACCACGATCACCAGCCCATGTTCACCCCACTGGGACATTGTGCGTGACCAGAAATGCATTGAAACCAGATCCATAGACCCCGCAAAGCATCTAAAAAGAATCTCACATTCCTGATCTGCATTTTATTTGTTGATCAGTTGATATGGTGAAGTCAACTAATGCTGTAATAGTAGTGCAACGGTTAACTGCGGAAATGTTGGAATCTTTTTAAGATATGTGTAGTCTCTAGGCTAGTGCTTCCTAGACTTTTTAGTACCACAACCCAATTTTTGGTTCGACAAACTTGCGCAACCAATAGTCATTTACAGACAGCACATTTTCCTTTGAAATGGTCATTAAATTTTCACAGACTTTCAGTTTTACTGATCAAACTATATTGCATACAATTGATAACGTGTGAAAATCGAGTTTTAGTGAATATTTATTATTTGTGCATCACCTAGTAAAATGTCAGACCGGTTGATCGTCCTACTAAAAGTAGACCCCAAGTCATATGATAATCCCCCATAAACATTTAACATAGATTAGACCAAACATAGAGCTCTCACACTTCATCCTTGCGCTGAATCACTGAAGTAAACTACCTAAAAAGTGGGATTGGATCAAAAAACATGTGATGCTAGAGGATTTTTCGCCACCTTCAGCTGACAGATTTACATGGTGTTGGGTATATAGTGAACTCACTGTTAATCTCTTTCATAATGCTGTACATATGCTCAGTATTGTTGTAGTCTGAAAGCCACATAGTGTATCACTTTCTGTGACAAGGCTAATATACTGTAATGTAAATAGCAGTTGTTTTTTCTTAAAAAACAATTAAATTAATTATAAAAGTATTTTTAGATTACACAGGGACTTGAGCCATTGGTTGTTTTATTTTGTGTACCTTGAATTCACCTAATAAAAGCACATTCTGTCTGTTCTTTCTTGTTCTCAGGTTTCACACCGGTCCAAGGACCTGAAGGGTTGTGAGTTTCTTAGCTGGACAGAATTCTGCGACTTCTTTGATGGATGGTGTGAAAAAAAACGTGTGCTATATAAAATCAAGAGCTATACCACTCTTGACAAAGTTAACAAATCCAACCAAATCAATGCAAGCACCATAGTACAGCTGAGATATAGCTATGTACGACTCGTCTGCAGGAATTCCATCTGTGCCAATTGGTCTAGGAAAAAGTCTTACGGGTATGTATGGCTTAAAGCATTTAAAGCAGCCAAACATAGCTGCTAAGTTGGTTTGACTAGACTGTGTTCAATTTGCTCTTTGTGTAAGTTTTCTTCTGATTTAGGAATAGAAAGGCCAATCCTTTGTGATGGTGAGAGTGTTTTCCTATGAGCAACTGTGAAAATGTAATCCGTTCTGCAATGATTATGGGATGGCTGTCGTTTATGTGATGATCAGAAGTGCTTTCTCATTGGGCCAGTGGAATCTGCCATCCATTTTTAGATTATTGCAACTGCAGTCACACATGGGGTGATGCTAGTTAATTCACTGTTGAAGAAAGGTCTTGGCCAATAATTTATTTTTTTGCCTTTTGTATGATGCCAAAAAATGGCTAACCAGTCAGTCTTTGGATAGATACTATAAATAAGTTTCTTCCAGCTTATCCATTTCCAGCCAACCAGCAATGGTCTTAATGCTCTTTCCTTGATTATGCTCGTGGTAAGTAGGTTTAGTTTAGCATTAGATTTTTCTAACTCATCTGTGACTGAATTAGTAAAGTCAAAGATGGGTACTAAGTTGAGCAAATTGGGCTCAACAGAACTCATTGTATAGCTGTATTTTTCATTTCCAAATACATCATGTTGATGAATTTTGTAATATATTTTTGATAATTTGAAACACATTCTGCAGTTGTCTGTCTAGTTCACAGGGGGTTAACCTTGGGATATTTTCTCAGTTGTGCTTGGGGCTCAAAGTAGAAAAAATAAATAGCCAAATGTGTCAACAAGTCCATGCTGTTGCATTCTTCTCGATAAACCTTCAAGCCTATTCGCCAGTCTGAACACTGCAGCTGGTCACTTCTCGAATCTGCATCTGCAACTTTAGGCTGCTCGGTAAATGTCCTGTCATGAATGATGCCAATGGAATGGTCTTCTTTCTCGCAGTCCATTTAATTGATAAGGGACTCTTTGCCAAGAATACGGAGTCTAAATTCTTTAAAAAGATTATCTCCACAATACAAAAAACTACACATTAATTGTAAAGACTTATTCAGATCTATTACCTTCAGAGGTTAGCCCTGTAACCTGGAATAGACATCATCATCTCAACATGGTTAGTTAGTAAGTTGAGTTAATGAATGAGAGAGTTTAAAAATTCACACTGACTTGCGACAAAAGATGGGAAAGAAACACAAGATAGTCCAGGCTTCTCCATCTCTAGTAGCTTATGAGCTGCTGGTAGCTCTCCAGCTTCCTGTAAATAGCTCTCGTGTGCAGCCAAGCCAATTAAAGTAGAAGCGTTTGCTTTGTCTAATTAATAGATCTATACAAAAGTTGAAAAGCATGTTTTCAAGATATAAATGTGGGTATTTTCAGAACCTGGTATTTGGAGAAAAATTGACTTTGTAAAAAAAATATATATATATATATATATAGAAAGCTGATATAATTCATAACTCATGTGGTGTCAGGGAGGCTTATCAGTCATATTACAATGGTCCCAGGTGCACTGTAGCTGTGGCTCTTTAGTATTACCCCTTTAGAGGCATTCCAAATTGATTTTTACACTGTTAGCAACCCTGTATGATGCACTGAGGTCAGTACTGCTGACAGCCTTGCATGGGGAGGCAATGTCTGTAACTATGTTTGACATGATCACTGTTACAACACTAAAGATATTAGTAGCTTGGGATAAATTTAACTGTACAAAAGTGGCTTTTGCTACAGAAAAGGTTTCATACCCTTGGTATAGTCCATGTCATATATAATACTATTAAAACAAAGTTCAGAATTCCTGTAGATAAGATGTGTGTGTCCAGTCATCCGTCAGTAGTAGTTTCATCTGCCATGGAGTAGAAAGGGTTCTGTGATTCCTTTCCCACAGAAGCCTTCAGACAAAAGGTTGATGAACCTCAACAGTTTGGACAAGAGAGGCTGAGCAAGGGTGAAAGCTGCAGCCAAGGAGGGCTACCTGAGGCCACATATCTTTACCACAGGGTCCCACTAAACCCATTTTCAGAGCACATAGAGTGAATCTGGCATTGTTGCCTGCCTAACGTGCATCCTACCTGGGCAAGCATCAACACCTTATCATTGTTCCACAGAGGTCTCTAACTCCTGGAAAAAATATTTCTGGTATTTCCTGAAGGTCTTAAACGCAGTTCTCTAGGGACCAGGTCTTTCTCTAGCCTGGGCTCATTGGAGATTCAGTCAATGGTTGGTCAGCTGGGTCTTATTGGGGTCAGGAGTCCTTCTCCTTTTTGTGTCTCCGGAACAGGCTAAGAATAGGTTATCTACCTGACTCTTAGAGATCAGTTCTAGTCCCTGGAGCCAGTAGGAATCCTACAGTCCTTTTTTATTCCCTAGAAAGGCTTTCTTTCTTAAGGTGTTGTGTTCTCAGGTCGAGGAATGTTCTTAGGTGGTGATGAGCTAGTCTTCACTATTATTGGAGGATGTCCAACATTATACCTGTCCACTTTCTCATCCTGTGCCCACCTCCTTTTGCAGTACTTCCTCTCCTCATTACCCAAAAAATTCCCTGCAGCCCTAAATCTAAAATGTGTGTGTGTGTGTGTGTGTATATATATATATATATATATAAATATATATAAATATATATATATATTTATGTATATATGTATATGTATATATGTATATGTTATAGTAAGGACTTAGTTTCCGTAGAAAAACGTTTTTACTTGCTTATAACTTTGGCGGCGTTTGACAAATCTTCACAAACTTTTTTTTTTTTTTTAAAGTGACACGGCATGTCTAGTTCTGCATGTAAAGTTTCTGAGTGATTAATCAAGCGGGGGCCGAGAAAAAGGGGGGGGGGTCAAAACAATTATGCGTTTCCCATGCAATTTTTCATAGGGTTTAGAACTACTGGACGGAGTTACATCAAATTTGGCACTTGGTCCAGAATGAGACCTTTTTTGTGATTTGTTGAAAATCCATTTAGTAGTTGTGGATTTATTAAAGGGAAAAAAAATATAGATATCTAGGGACGCGGACACTCCGCGGATAAACCGCGCTGGATCTGCGAAGCCACGCGCCTCCAGCAATGCCATGATTGGCTGACCGGGAGTTTGCAGCCGCCATTTTAAGTATCAGGGAACAGTCCTGGGGTCTTAATCCCTTCGCTGCTAGGCCTTTTCCCCCCCTGTGCTAAGCCTTTTTTTGGCTATTTGGGTTAGTTCGCGCTTAGGCCCCTGTAACTTTTTGACCACATAACGTATCCACGCCAAATTTGCGTCCTTTTCTTCCAACAACATGGGGATTCTAAAGGTACCCAGGGTTTGTGGATTTCCCTGGAGGGGACCCAGAAATTAGCCAAAATACAGCTAAGTTTTGTTTTTTTGGGGAAAAATGGGAAGAAAGTGCTGCAAATGAAAGCGTCTGGTTTTTTCCCTGCAAATAGTATCAACAAAGGGTTTGTGGGGCTGAAATCACCATTTTCCCAGCTTTTAGGGACTGACAGACTTTTGTCAGAAAACCAACATTGTTTACACAGTTTTGGCATTTTACTGGGATATAGCCTATTTTTGCTATTTTTTGTCCTTTCAACCTTTTTCCAGTTAATGGTAGAAATGGGTATGAAAGCAATAATGGATCCTGGAAAGCTATACATTTTAGAAAAGTAAACAACATTCTGAATTCAGCAAGGGGTCATTGTGTAGATCCTTCAAGGTTTCCTTATAGAAACTAACAGTTTAATATAGGAAAAAATGAAAATTAGTTGAAAAAAACAGCCATTTGTGCCAACGTTTTCACCTGTAACTTCTTCTAATTATGACAGCTGTTTGAAATATACCGCTTCATCCGCTGGACCTTTCTGGTTGTGGGGATATATAGGACTTGTAGGTTCACCAAGAACCCGACGAAGCCAGAGCCAATAACTGAGCAGCGTCTTGCAATGGTTTTTTATTATGTACCGGGTATATAGTAATTAATTTGGGAAAATATATACATGGAAAAATCGGTATGAAAGACACCCATGTATTTCTGAAATTGGAACAAAATATAGAGTTTAGAAACAGTAGATATTTGCACATTTCCGAAGTTGTGAGTACCCATACTAGCATGAGAATTATAGGACATTTTTCAAAGTGACTTCTTTTTTACACATTGTCTTTCATTTGGAAGGCAGAAATGCATCAAAAGCAAATAGGTAATAACAGTTGCTCTACAATTCTGTGTTACCCTAAGTCTCCCGATAAAAATGGTACCTCACTTGTGTGGGTAGGCCTAGTGCCCGCGACAGGAAACGGCTCAAAACGCAACGTGGACACACTTTATTTTCACAGTGAAAACTGACCCTTTTTTTGCAAAGTGCCTAGCTGTAGATTTTGAACCCTAGCTCTGCCGGCACCTAGGGAAACCTAACAAACCTATACATTTTTGAAAACTAGACACCCGGGGGAGTCCAGGGAGATATGGCTTGCGTGGACCCCCCAGAGTTTTCCTACCCAGAATCCCCTGCAAACCTCAAATTTAGCTGAAAAAATCACTTTTTTCTCAAATTTCTGTGTGGGTAAGTTCTGGAATCTGCGTGGATCCACAAATTTCCTACCACCCAGCGTTCCCCCAGGTCTCGTGATAAAAATGGTACCTCTCGCGTGGGTGGGTCAAGTACCCGCGACAGGCAAGGGCCCAAAACCTATTGAGGCGACATCAAAATTACCTATCACAAAACAACCTGGTTTTGCAAGGGGGCCCCTGTGTTTTTGGCCCTGGCTCGGCGGCCATCTAGGGAAACTACCAAACCCACACATTTCCGAAAACTAGACACCCGGGGGAGTCCAGGAAGGTATGACTTGCGTGGATCCCCCAACGTTTCCCTACCCAGAATCCCCTGCAAACCTCAAATTTTGCTGAAAAAATCAAATTTTTCACACATTTCTGTGTGGGAAAGTTGTAGGATCACTGGGCAGACACAAATTTCCTACCACCCAGCATTTCCCTAAGTCTCCCAATACAAATGGTACCTCACTTGTGTGGGTAGGCCTAGTGCCCGCGACAGGAAACGGCTCAAAACGCAACGTGGACACACTTTATTTTCACAGTGAAAACTGACCCTTTTTTTGCAAAGTGCCTAGCTGTAGATTTTGAACCCTAGCTCTGCCGGCACCCAGGGAAACCTAGCAGACCTATACATTTTTGAAAACTAGACACCCAGGGGAATCCAGGATGGGGTGACTTGTCTGGCTCTCACCAGGTTCTGTTACCCAGAATCCCTTGCAAACCTCAAAATTTGTATTAAAAAAAAAAAATGTTCCTCATATTTCTGTGGTGGAAGGTTCTGGAATCTGTGTGGATCCACAAAATTCCACCCACCCCGCATTCCCCAAAGTCTTTTGAGAAAAATGGTACCTCACTTGCGTGGGTAGGCATAGTGCCCGCGACAGGAAACGGCCCAAAACGCAATGTGGACACACCACATTTTCACAGTGAAAACGGACCCTTTTTTTGCAAAGTGCCTAGCTGTAGATTTTGAACCCTAGCTCTGCCGGCACCTAGGGAAACCTAACAAACCTATACATTTTTGAAAACTAGACACCCGGGGGAGTCCAGGGAGATAAGGCTTGCGTGGACCCCCCAGAGTTTTCCTACCCAGAATCCCCTGCAAACCTCAAATTTAGCTGAAAAAATCACTTTTTTCTCAAATTTCTGTGTGGGTAAGTTCTGGAATCTGCGTGGATCCACACATTTCCTACCACCCAGCGTTCCCCCAGGTCTCGTGATAAAAATGGTACCTCACTCGCGTGGGTGGGTCAAGTACCCGCGACAGGCAAGGGCCCAAAACCTATTGAGGCGACATCAAAATTACCTATCACAAAACAACCTGGTTTTGCAAGGGGGGCCCCTGTGTTTTTGGCCCTGGCTCGGCGGCCATCTAGGGAAACTACCAAACCCACACATTTCCGAAAACTAGACACCCGGGGGAGTCCAGGAAGGAATGGCTTGCGTGGATCTCCCAACATTTCCCTACCCAGAATCCTTCAAACCTCAAATTTTGCTGAAAAAATCAAATTTTTCACACATTTCTGTGTGGGAAAGTTGTAGGATCACTGGGCAGACACAAATTTCCTACCACCCCGCATTTCCCCAGGTCTCCCGATAAAAATGGTACCTCACTTGTGTGGGTAGGCATAGTGACTGAAACAGGAAATGGCCCAAATCGTACTGTGGAGACTTCAAAATTACCTATAACAAAACTACCTGGTTTGGGGGGGGGGCACCTGGTTTTTTGGCCCCGGGCTCGCTGCCATCTAGGTAAAACTACCAAACCCACACATTTCTGAAAACTAGACACCCTGGGGAGTCCAATGAGGTATGGCTTGCGTGGATCCCCCAACGTTTCCCTACCCAGAATCCCCTGCAAACCTCAAATTTAGCTGAAAAAAACACATTTTCCACATATTTATGCGTGGAATCACCGTGCTGGCACAGATATCCTATCCCACAGTGTTCCCCTCAGTCTCCCGAGTAAAATGATACCTCACTTGTGTGGGTGTCCAAAGCAGAATTGGCTAAAAACGTATTTTTTTTAAAATTTAGCGCTTAGAATTCTCGGCGCTGTACCCTTAATCCCTATGTTTTGGGCTCTTCCCAGTCACAGGCCTTTGGCCCACCCACACAAGTGAGGTATCATTTTACTCAGGAGAACAAGGGGAATGCTGGGTGGTAGGACATTTGTGCCCGGCGCGGTGATCCCACCCAAAAATGTAAGGAAAAAGTGATTTTTTTCAGCTAAATTTGAGGTTTGCAGGGGATTCTGGGTAGGGAAACGTTGGGGAATCCACGCAAGCCATACCTTCCTGGACTCCCCTGGGTGTCTAGTTTTCAGAAATGTGTGGGTTTGGTAGTTTCCCAAGATGGCCGCAGAGCCCGGGGCCAAAAACCCAGGGGACCCCCCTTGCAAAACCAGGTTGTTTTGCGATAGGTAATTTTGATGTCGCCTCAATAGGTTTTGGGCCTTTGCCTGTCGCGGGTACTTGACCCACCTACGCGAGTGAGGTACCATTTTTATCGGGAGACCTGGGGGGAATGCTGGGTGGTAGGAAAATTGTGGTTTTTCTGACAACAGAATATTATGACACAGTAATGCAAGGAAAATGTGTGACTATAGTCACATTTTGAGGTTTGCACGGCATTGTGAGTAAAAAAAACTTGTTGGGATCCATGAGAGGCACACCACCCAGCACTCCCTATTTTATTTTTTTTCCACTTTACAGAAATATCTAAAGTTGGTCAATTTTCCCTAGAGACAGACTACACCTTAGCACAGAAAGACAGATGAGACAAATATGACTGCCTTATCCACCTGTTCCTCAAGGTCACACACATACTGGTTGGATTTGGCACGAGGGTGAGTTAAAGGTTCAAAATGTATATTTTATTAACAAGAGATTTCACAAAAAGGAAATGCACTGTTAATAATTAAAAGGTTAAAAACCTGAACCAATGACTCACAGCTCGTGAGCTGTAAAGCCACGACAAGGCACCAACCTCTTTACAGGCCATTCAGACACCTTTCATACTTGACACACACTTTCACACCACCAGCTGCGGCCCCAGCACATTACAACACTCACATCCTCAGACAATGTGGAGACAATGTACACCCTGGCAGAGAGCGACAGAAAAGACAAATATTCCTTCAAAATGAACAATTCCTTAAGTACTCACACATACTGGTTGGATTTGGCACGAGGGTGAGTGAAGGTTCAGAGCGTAAAATTCTATTAACGAGATTTCACAAAAAGGAAATGCACTGTTAATATTTAAAAGGTTAAAAACCTGAACCAATGACTTACAGCTCGTGAGCTGTAAAGCCACGGCAAGGCACCAACCTCTTTACAGGCCATTCACACACCTTTCATACGTGACACACAATACCATTCACATCAACAGACAGTGCCATTCAAGAGCCCATCACTTTCATACGCCCACATGACTGACTGACAGCAATCACACTGGCTGGTGGTTGACATAGTGTCTGCAGTGGCGTTTGACTAGCAGAGTGTGTAATGACCAGCAGCAAGTCACTACTCACACACTGCCAGCCCACGCACACCGCCAGCCAAGCACCATCCCACCCTCACTGCCAGCCAAGCGCCAGCCCACGCACACTGCCAGCCAAGCGCCAGCCCACGCACACTGCCAGCCAAGCGCCAGCCCACGCACACCGCCAGCCAAGCGCTAGCCCACGCACACTGCCAGCCAAGCGCTAGCCCACGCACACTGCCAGCCAAGCGCCAGCCCACGCACACTGCCAGCCAAGCGCCAGCCCACGCACACTGCCAGCCAAGCGCCAGTCCACGCACACCGCCAGCCAAGCGCCAGCCCACGCACACCGCCAGCCCACGCACACCGCCAGCCAAGTGCCAGTCCACGAACACCGCCAGCCAAGTGCCAGTCCACGAACACCGCCAGCCAAGTGCCAGTCCACGAACACCGCCAGCCAAGCGCCAGTCCACGAACACCGCCAGCCAAGCGCCAGTCCACGCACACTGCCAGCCAAGTGCCAGTCCACGCACACTGCCAGCCAAGTGCCAGTCCACGCACACTGCCAGGCAAGAGCCAGCCCACACACGCACACCGCCAGCCAAGCGCCAGTCCACGCACACCGCCAGCCAAGCGCCAGTCCACGCACACCGTCAGTCAAGCGCCAATCCACGCACACCGCCAGCCAAGCGCCAGTCCACGCACACCATCATTACATTTTTTTTAACAAGAAAGAAAACACAAACCAATTGCAACTAGATACAAAACTATAACTACAAAAACAGCAGTAACTAACGACATCATTCTATTGCCAAACATGAAACTGAGCAACAACTATATAAAACCATACAGACCAGGCAGTACACTATTAGACTCACTTGCCCTCTTGCTAGGAATGTACTGCCTAAAAACCAAACGGCCCTTGAACTGGACCAAAGACTCATCAACAGCTATTTCTTTCACTGGAGTATAGATCTCAGAAAATCGATCTACAAAGTGATCAAGAACAGGCCGAATCTTAAAAAGACGGTCACAGTCAGGGTGATCTTGTGGCAACGCCAAAGCATTATCAACAAAATGCAGCATCCGAAGCAAAAGTAAATACTGATCATGACTCATAATTGCAGAAAATATGGCCGTTGCCATCAAGGGATTGGTAGACCAATATGAAGCCAGGGACGGCTTCCTTATCAAGCCCATCAAAAAAGTCAAACCCAAAAACTTCTTCATCTCATCCAGGTTTGTGGGAGTCCACCGGGTAGCTCTAGAGCGGGGCCTAAGTCTGGCACTGTTGTCCCCCAAAAACTGTTCAGCATACAAATTAGTCTGCTCAACAATCTCAGCCAAAAATACATCATCCATGAACAACTGAAAAAACTGTATAGGCAAAAAAGTTTCACAATCCACTCTACACCCTGCAGCACCACTAAATGCAGGCAACACCGGCTGCACCATGTTTGGATCAACCCAGAGTCCAGCACTTCCAGTAGGAAGCCTTGCAGCCTCAGGCTGCAATCCCGATGTCTCCACCATCGTCACATCCGTTTCCTCCTCTAAAACAGGCACTTCATCCGCACTGAGAGTAGCTTCATCTGCACTGAGAGTAGCTTCATCATCAGATGATTCCTCATGGACAGAAAACTCACTGCCAGAATCTTGCACTCCCTCCTCTCCCTCAGACGCACTGTCAGTCTCATAATCCTGCTCAGAGGAAGATTCAAAAAGCATACCAACCACCTGCTGAGCAGTAATTCTACGGCTAGCCATAATCCTTACTAATAAAGGTAACTTGTCAAACAATTCAACAACAACAAACACTTTGTAAAATAAGTAATAAACAAAATGTGTCTTTATCACAAAGACCATTATGACACCAAATTCATTCATGCATGACAATAAAACTAATTTGGAGTAAACACAACAAAAATGTTTTTCTTACCAAATAAATGCAACTACGCAAAACTGCAGAACAACCACTGCCGAAACCGCAAACTAGAATAACAAGCATTTGCAATGCAATAGGTCTCGCATTTATGCGAGTTTAAGCTATTGGCATTGTAAATAAGTTTTAAAAACAAAAACAAAAATAAAAGGCATTGTTATTAGTAATGTGAATAGCTCAAACTCGCGTAAATGCGAGACCTATTGCATTGCAAATGCTTGTTCAGCTTGGTTCCAGAAAGGGCCAATATAAAATATGAATGCAGATAGTTGTACTGGTGAGCACTAAGGCGTAACAGACAATGATTTACACAGAAATAAATGGTATTTGTAGCATTGCGCTACGGCATAAATGAGGCCAGACTGACCATTCGAACATTTAAAAACAGGCTGCGACGTATTAATTTGTAGTTAACACAAGCGGGGCACATCAGTTAAGAAGTAACCAATAACAAGCATCACTAATCGATCTGTAGGAATATATATATATATATATATATATATACGCATACCTTCAAACAGCGCTGCAAATCTCCTCTAAACAAAACTATAAACAAGTTAAAGTGCAACAAGGTTAGAGGGTACAACGCAAACAAACTCAGAAGAGAGTTGTCCACCCTTTATGGTTGAAAGAACGTTTTTTTTGCATCTGCAGCAATAACGTGTTTTAAGCTTTTTGCTTATTTTTTTTTAATTGTATATACTAAAATTGCAGAAAGGCCATCATTGCGTAACTTGAAAAAGTTCTTCCCTTCACATTAGTTTCACACGCTAACCCGCCCTCGGCGGTTGAGAAACCGAATGGAGCTGTTCACATCTACAATATCACACCTCTTTGCGGCTAGCAGGGCCTCCTACAGAGCGGCTTCCACGCAGGGAAATAATCTAGTCGAGTCAAAGCCCACCATTGTAAAATAGCAAATACATAACCTGCAAGTATGTTTTGCTCGGGGGGGGGGGGGGCAGCTGTAGTGCATGCACGCTTCCTCACAGCTGCAGGCATAGAAAGAGAAAGAAGACTACCTAACACCTACTTTTCCCACTCTCTATTTCTACAACACAGTGGCAGTGAAGCGGCGCCTTCTCCTCGTGCTTCTACCGAACAGTGACAGAAAAGGCACGCTTCTCGGTCTCTCCCTGCTTCTATCGTACCATGGAACTGAAATGCTTCCACCGCCCAGTGAAAGTGGCCGTCTTCTCCGTCTCTCTCCCCTGCTTCTACCGTACTGTGGAAGAGAAGCTCCTACTTTCTCTTTCCCCTTCTAGTGACAGTGCAGTGACCGAGGCACGGTAGACTACAGCAACGGGCACATACTACAAGCCAGCTCGCCTGCAGGATACTGCCCCCATGTCACTAAAGGAGCACGTGCTGTGTTTTAAGACAAGGGTCGTCCATGCCACCACAAATCCATTTACACGGCACCTGAACCCAAAGCTCTCAGGGTGCACCCTCGGCAGCCCGTGTACTCTACACTGCAAGAAATACGGAGGTTTTCACAACCGCCCTCTGCCTTTATTTTCTTATCTGCAAATACGGGAGAATTTAGAAACTTGCTCAATTCAGAAAGCGGGGACTATATATAACAAGCTCTCGCCATTGCGCAAAGGCAGCCGCTTGTTTATATTTACAAGTTGAGTGAAAGCTCGATGCAAAAATAAACAGGCGGCCGCCCTTGCCAAAGGTGACTGAAACAAGCTGTCGCCATTACGCGAATAATAAAAAAAGTGCTTACCCACTAATTAAAGGAGACTGTATAACGCCGCAAGTAAAAGATCCAGTCCGGATGGGCCGTCCCAAAAGGAGACAGGGCGGTAACAAAGAAGCCTCATTTTCAATCGGAAGCCAGCGTTTACCATAAACGATGCCAGCCAATAAAAAATAGGGGCGGGGCTTCAACCCCACTTCTAAAACATACCCTACTACAATATGCTTCGCAGAGCGAGCAGCGCATGCGCACTGCAATGCTAGGTCTGCGAGACCTAAAAATGGGCTCTGTAATTGCTAATATACTGATTTCTCGTTGAGTACCGATCAAGTGTAAACGGTGTGTGGCCTTTGTGCATCATCTTTCCTGCTGACTGGTATTTCACAGCCTGCAGTGCACTGCTTAAATAAACAATGCAGCAGATTCAGGTGGCAAAGTGCTCGACACAAAGGTGGAAAGAGGATGTGAGGGTACGGGGAGGGGCGAGGAACCACTGTAAATAAAAAATGACAAGGGTCAATCACCAGTGGGCAAACATCCGCGCCTTGAGTGTGTCAGTGTTGCCATGTACTGAAATATCCACAAAGCAAAGTAAACAACCCAGCTGGCAGAATGTACAGACACCCGGGACCACAGACAAAAATCAGAATGCAACTGACTGTAAACATGGAACAATATCTTACACTTGTTGTCCTGGTAACATGCCTTAAAACCATGAGTCTCGAAAAAATCAAAGTAGCAAAAGGCACTGACAAGTGTCTACAGACTGATGTAAGCTGCGCAGTCCAATTCATAGAAGAATATTCCTCAAGAACAATGTCACTGAGATCTTGACTCACAGTTGGTGTTCTGTACATTACAGAATATGTTTAACAAAGTCTTTCCAGGGAGGACGGCATACTACCCAGACTGAATCGTAGCATCATAATTAGAAGATTTGCAATGATCAATACACAACTTCCTCCCCACCTACCACAATTTCCCATACTACACCATCAAATTCAACCCTGGTTCCATGTTATTTGGAAGAGCTGTCCGAGACACCAATCCAACTGTCCCTTCCTGGACTCTCACCTCAAACACTGAAGAAGATAAACAAAAATAATGGTCCAACAATGACCAAGTCAGCCAAAGAAGAGGTGCTAGGATCTCCACCACTTGCAACTGGTGACCATCAGTTAGTCCAGGAAGTGAAGTTTATAACGCCTGTTGAGAGAGGCCTCTGGGCAGTACTGCAATAAAAGGAAGAATCATGATCACTGCCAAACGGGACCAAGACACTGTGACGAGAAACAAGTTAATGTTTAAGAGCAGAAGTGGGTAACTGTGGGGTGTTTCCTCACATAGCTCCACTCCTGAACTACACACTGGGTTAGACAGTCCTGAACTGCTCTCACAAATGAGACTACAGTGAATGAAAGTAGAGATTCCGATTGGCGATAGTTACAGTCTCGACCAACAGCCTTTAGTTAATACCAACAAAACTAAGGATGTTACCAGATGGGTGGTCCTTAACATAACTACACTCCTGAACTGGACCCAGATTGGAATGATATTACTCAGTGATACAGTCCTAAACTGCTCACAAATGAGACTGTGGTCCCTGCTCAGGTCTAATATTGATTTCAAGATACCCAACTTGAAAAACCCTCAGCAGACAACAGACCCCAGAGACAACGACCCTACTCATTCATTATCCCTTCCAGCACCATCCCTTCCCTCTCATCACCCCTTAGTTGTTTACTCCTCCTTCCCCCTTTGAACTCTTTCCACCTGCTATGACTGAGCTCTACCCCATTGATCTTTTCCACCTGGTCAGTTTGAATGTTGGTACTAACGTACCCAACTTGAACAAACCAGAGCAAGCAACAAACCCCAGACATATTGCCCCTACTGTACCATACCAATTGATCATCCCATCCAGGTCTACTGAGGCCAATTCTTTCAACGCCACTGATAACGGTACAAGCCTCCCCATCCCGAACATTTCATTTATCCCCAACAAAAATGCTGACATGTTGGAATTATAAACTGTTTCAGCTCATATCTCATCTAACCTTTTCTCTCTAAGACTCCTTTCCAACAAACTAATCAACTTCATGACCCAATTTGAAACATCACTACTTAGCTTACACTCTTCAATCAGCATAACCTGGGTCCTGCATCAACTATTCCAAAGCATAATGCAACTTACTCGCCTACAGACCATGCCTCCCATTGACAATTAATACAGGCCACCATTGAAAGCTTGCTCTTCAAAAAAAGCTGACCAGAATGTCCTTATCCAAAACCATCTTGAATCAATGACAACTCAGTTCATTAAAACAGTGAAGTCAACCTTCCAATGTTTAGTACAAAGTGTAGATCTGCAGTGAAACACAAGCTTGAAATCGCTGACATCACTGAAAGGCATGACGTCGACCTCCTTATGCTCACTGAAACATGGTTCAACAACACATCTCATAACTTCAAGGATGTTCTTCCCAGCATCTACTTCATCATACGTTTTGACCAGGCTGTATGGCTGGAGGAGGAATAGAAGTAATTTATTAAAACTCAATCCAATGCAAAAAGATTGTGGCTGACTACTACAACGACTCCTTTCAATGATTTGATTTGGGATTTTATAGAGCGTGCAACTACCCAAGGGTATCCTGGCGCTGCAAATTAAAATAAGAAAAACAGAAAAAAAATGAGGGAAATTAAGAAGTTACTGGAACAGGTATGCATGTAATGTTTTTCGGAACCTAAATAAATGTGGTTCAGATGGAATGGCAAGAACGAGATTGTTCTGAGCTGTAACAGCGATCACAAAAAAAGCACGCCCTCCAAGACGTTCTTTACGAAAACAAGGAACAGAAACCCAAAAAAAAGAGGTCTGGAAGAAATATACCTCAAATACATGCATAGAAATGTAGCTCTTATGAAAAGTGGAAATGTACTGCCTTGTGGCAGAAGCATAGCACCTTAAAAAGGCATCTTTTCGGCACCAGTTGCCAGTAAAGCAAGTTAAGGTGCTTCGATACACTTGAATGTTTTGGAATATTCAGTATTAGTCAAGCTGCAGAATTTTGGATGATTTGCAGCCTGCAGGAGAAATAAGGGGAGAGGTCCTACGAATGAGACACTGCAGCATTCCAATCTACTTATAACTGCATTAGGTAGGACTTAATAAGGAAACAAGTTAGCTAAGTTTCTGAATATGAGCGCCAAAAGACAGATTAGTATCGAAGAAGATTCCCAAATATTGCACTTTGGTGGTAAAATCAGGGGAATGTCTCAGAGTGAGTCCACCAGGATAAGGACCAACGGAAAGGTTTTCCGAAAACAAGCCCTCAATTTTATCCTAATTGAGCTGCAGTGAATTGTTGTCATCCATTTAACAATCACAACTTTCCTTTCTATCCTTCAGTCGCAAATAATTATTCTACCCTGGGCTTCCCCACACCTGAGCTCCCTCCACGTCTCATTCTTTATCTGTGTGCTTCCCCTCTCTTCCACAACATTCTAGTTCCCCCCTCCTGCTCAAGCCTGAAAACATTACTTGCACTGCATTTATATAAGAAGAACATACTGTTATATTTACCTAAATCTATCATTCTTCTGCTGTGCATTCGTTTACACTACACTCTGTAAAATCCATCTCTGTAAAGACCTCTGATGCTTGCAGGCCACGTTAGAGCTATATAAAATTGCACAAATAAACATGTACCAGCAATCACCAGGCTCTACCTTAGGGGCCTTCTTCTAAACTGAACGCTTTCAGTTTGTCGAAATGCTATATCCTCATTATACGATGGCTGTAAACAATGAAAGTGTAAATATAATATTCGCTCTACAGAGAAATGTTCATAAATGAAAGCCGAACGGGGGTACGATGATGTGATGCAGAGTCAGAACCGGTTAGTTAAGCATGCAGAGCCTTTGAAGCTGCAATCCATGGCAACGGGACACGTGCCGGCACTGTAGAATACAAGCTGCAAGACAGCAACCACTTTCTCCTGTCCTTTCTCTGCACATTTAACACGTGCCTGAACCTATCCCTTTGCAAACGCCTGTAACACAGCATCCAGGCAAAGGACTGACAACCTTGAACTGGCAGTGTCAGCTAGATTCATTGTGTTTTCAAAATAAAATAAAAGCATAAAGTCTAAAAATGAGGATTTGTGAGCTCACTCACCGTACGCTAAGGGCCACAGCTCCCCGGGCCAGCCGCCCCATTGCAGCGGCCATCTTTGTTGTCCTCTGTGGTGAAAATACCCGACTAAAGGTGCCCTTCTGGAACACCAGTTAGGAAAAAACTATAAACACAAGCGCGCGGTGGGAGCGTGTGAGCGCGCGGTGGGAGCGTGTGAGCGCGCGGTGGGAGCAGAGACGCCATGCGCGTGCACATCGCCTGTCCGTGCGCGCACATGGTTTGTCTCCCTTCGCGCACCAAACCCACAACAATAGTCTCGCCAAGGCGAAAGCAGCGCATGCGCTGCGTTCGCTAGGCGAGACCTAAAAAGGAGAAAAAAACTTTACAATCACATATGCAAATAATGCACCAGTCCACACACAATCCACCAGCCAAGCTAAGGGGTAGGTGGGCCTAAGAGTATAAATAAAATATTCACCCCCGTAAAAGGGGAGCAACCCTTGCCCAAGAGGCCACTCCCCAACACCAAAATTTAAAAAACCCTGGTGTCTAGGTGGGGGCAGATGGGCCTAACAACATACTGCTGATCTGCCACCCAAAGAGGGTAGAAATGGCCACAATCATCCTCCCATGAACATCAAGAAAGAAAATCCCTAGTGGCCATACAAAAAAGAAAATCAGCCGATCTGCCCCCCAGGGGGCCAGAAACGGCCAAATTAATGCTCCCCAAAGGGGAGCGACCCTTGCCCAAGGGGCCACTCCCCACAAACAAATCCCTGGTGGTCTAGTGGGCCCGATTCTTTTTTTTTTTTTTTTTTTTTA
This sequence comes from Calotriton arnoldi, assembly GCA_963921515.1. Classification (NCBI taxonomy): domain Eukaryota; kingdom Metazoa; phylum Chordata; class Amphibia; order Caudata; family Salamandridae; genus Calotriton; species Calotriton arnoldi. The sequence goes on from CAWUFW010002021.1 coordinate 1,279,611, forward strand.
AAGGCGATATCTGCCCAAGGAGCCACTCCCCACAAATAAATCCCTGGTGGCCCAGTGGCCATACAAAAAAAAAATCAGCCGATCTGCCCCCCTGGGGGCAGAAACAGCCAAATTAATGGACCCTTGCTCAAGAGGCCGATTCCCACAAACAAATCCCTGGTGGTCTAGTGGGCCCGATTAATTTTAAAAAATGGCGAGATCTGCCCCCCCTGGGGGCAGACACAGCCACAAACATTGCCCCCAAAGGAGAGCGACCCTTGCCTAAGGGGTCACTCCCCCCAAATAAATCCCTGGTGGTCTAGTGGGCCCTATATATAAAAAAAATGGCGAGATCTGAATGGGGCAGACAGCCAAAAACATTGCCCCCAAAGGGGAGTGACCCTTGCCCAAGGGGCCATTCCCCACAAATGAATCCCTGATGGTGTAGTGGGCCACGTAAAACAAAAATGGCGAGATCTGCCCCCCAGGGGGGCAGACACAGCCAAAAAACATTGCCCCCAAAAGGGGTGCGACCCTTGCCTAAAGGGCCGCTCCCCGCAACAAGTTAATCACATTTCCAAATTGGAAAGAAAAAAAAAATTCCCTAGTGTCTAGTGGGCATTCCTGCTGCACGATTGTGCAGCACGAATGCTCAAAAGAGGCATCGGGAAAGGAAAACCCTTTCCTTTCCCGATGCCTCTTTTGCTTAAATGCCCCCTCCCCCGAGGAGAAACTTACCTCTTCTCCTGCCGACGCACTGGAAGCAAATGGCTTCCAGCGCGTTGGGAATCCTCTAATGATGTCAGCGCGCCTCATTAGATGACGTGGAGGGGGAGGCAGGGGAAGGGCTTCCCCTGCCTTCCCCGGTGGGGGCACCTTAAAGGGCGGCCCACGGGGGGAGCGCCAGCGCTTCCCCCGTGGGTGGGTGCTAGGACGGCTGGGTGCCGTCCGACGCACACGCCCACCATGACGTCGGACGGCTCCCGGCCGTCCGACGTACGGAAAGGGTTAAAATGTATCTGCAAAAATGATTAAAGGTGTCAGGTTAGAGGTACCCTGACCCCATGGGTGTGTTAGTCGAGTGTGAGAGGGAACTATTTTGGGAACAAAATTGAGTTATATCATGGTTTTTTCCCACTCTGGAATCTGCGGATCCCCCATGAGGGTCAGCACGGCCCCCTGTGTAAATTCGTGACAGATTTGCGAATTTTGTTGCAATTTGGAAAAGAAAAAAACATTTTTACACTCGGACACCAACACTTGTACTCTTACTCCCATTTACAGACCCGACCTCGCAGTCATGCACCCACTGAAAGGCCTACGAAGGCATTCACACACCCACTCACAGAGCCATGTAGGCACTTACACACCCACTCACAGACCCACTAATCAAACATACACCCACTCACAGACCCACTCAGACTCACATACCCAGTGACAGACTCTCACAGGAACTCACACACATACACCCACTCACAGACCCACACAGGCACTCACACACCCTCTCACAGACCCACACCAACTCTTATACCAATGCAACTACTCACACACCCACAAAGGTACTCACAAAGCCACTTACACATCCAGCCAATCACCCATAGAGCCACTCACACAGCCACTCAGTCTCCCATACAACCACTCACACAGCCACTCAGAGACCCATACAACTACTCACACACCCACTCACCCACCATACAGCCACTTTCACACCCATAAAGCTACTCACTTAGATACTGAGACAACCACTTATTCACCCATACAGCCTCTCAACAGATCCACTCAATCACCCATACAGCTACACAGATAGCCACTCTCACAAGTATACTGTCGCACAGCCACTGCGATGATATACGTTAGATATGGTATCAGTAGTACAGAAAGAATAGCAATTTAACTTATGCAGTAGCTTAGTATATATCTTTAAGTCTCAGAAACATTCACAAAACACACTCACTGGCTGATGTCATCAGTGATGTCATTTGAGTTATTATGAATGATGTCACTGACCATGTTATGAGTGATGTAATATGTGAGGTCATAAGCAGTGCATTGTGGGGCGTAAGTTACAGTTTGCTCAGGTAACTATAACTGTTAAAATTCTATGGTTTTGTACGTGTGAAATCTGAGCCGAACTAGAATGTCCCTGTAACCTTTGTTTTTCCAGTGAAAAAAAATATATATATATTTTAATATTAATTGCCCTCTGTGTAGGTCAAAGCTAATTTTCCCTACTGCTGGGATTGGAGCGAGAACTTTTAGGAGAGTTTTAAAAATAACTGTGAGCAGACCCATATATGCGGCATCAAAAGTGAAGAGGACACTGGAAGGATGTTCTCTGTTCCGCCAATGATTCTTCTCCCTGCCTCAGAATGCTAATCCCTGTTTAGTGGCCAGTTGCTAATGCCCCAGCTTCCATGAGACCAAGCCATTGTCCTTTGGGAGAAAGGTTGTTAATTCAGCCAGGAATATGTACTTGACCTTTGGGATTGGCTGAGAGGCAAAACTCGTTTTAAACCAGTTTTGTCTCAGGCAGCAGAAAGTACTCTTTTCCACTAAAGTTACCAAAAATCTATTTTTACAATTACATTTTGAAGCTCTGTTTGTAATAATTTTGAATATTTTTCCTTTCATTTTCCAACACAAAGATAAGAAACAAAGATTTTAATCACATCTAGGCCTGTCCGTGCAAAATACTGTTTATTCTACACAGTGAAACAGCTTTTTGGTATTTATTAATTTTACTATTTCTAATGTGTAGTGTGCTACTTGTTGTATATTAAGCTTGTGGGTTTACAAGGTGCACCTTACGGTTGGAATATTAATGTATGGAAATAAATGTTCTTACATGACAAAGGCACTTTTGCTTTACATGTGTAACAGCAGTGCGTTTAACCTATTTGCTGGGGTAGAGCGCTGTGGTCCTCTTGGCCATCGTATATTTTGCCATATATTGTATTGTATTGTAATTGCATTTGTATAGCGCTTACTACCCCTGACGAGGCGTCGAAGCGCTTTTCGGCGAGTAGCACGCTACTCCGGGACCCATAGAGGATTAGTGTTGAATTAGTATAGTGAAACATGCAAGTAAATTTTAAGTGGTGGATATGTTAGTCAGTTATTTTGATTCGGAAGGATAGAAGAGGAAAAAAAGGTTTGTATTTATACCCCTGATGGGGTTTGAAGCGCTTTTTTCTGGTGAGTAGCACGCTACTCCGGAAACCCATAAAGGATTAGTGGTGAATTAGTATGGTGAAATATGAAAGTAATTTGAGTGGTGGATATTAGTCAGTTATTTGGAGTGAGAAGGATAGCGGAGGGATAGAAGGGAAAGAAAGGTTTGCATTCATATAGCGCCTGTTACCCCTGATGGGGTGTTGAAGCGCTTTTCTGGCGAGTAGCAGGCTACTCCATAACCCATAAAGGATTAGTGTTGAAAATTAGTATAGTGAAATATGAAGTAATTTGAGTGGTGGATATGTTAGTCAGTTATTTGGATTGAGAAGGGTTGGGGAGGGGTAAAAAGGGAAAAAGGTTTGCATTTATATAGCGTTTGTAACCCTGATGAGGTGTTGAAATGCTTTGTTGGCGAGTAGCACGCTACTCTGGAACCCATAAAGGATTAGTGGTGAATTAGTATAGTGGAATATAAATTAGAGAAGTGAACATGTTAGTCTGTTATTTTGATTGAAAGGGATAGTGGAGGGATAGAAGAGTGAAAGATTTCTTTTTTTAGGTCATAGCAGTAGGAGGAAGCTTTTGGATGAGTAAAAAGGGTCTTTGGAGGGGAAGAGTCAGAGGGAAGAGTTTAGAAAGGTTTGTTTTGGGGGATTGGTATAGTAAAAGAGGTGTCAGATGATGCAAGGAGGGGTAGAGTAGGAGAGAGTCAAGAAAGGGTTATTTTGCGGAACATAGTGGTATGGGGTTTGGGATAAATGAGAGAGTGGGTGTAGAGGATATAATGATAGATGTATAGGGTGAGAGATAGGGTAGTGCATTGGAAAGAGTAGTAGAAAGAAGTTTGAGATGAGTCAGAAAGTTGGGCTAGAAGATATATTGAGAGAAGTATAGGCTGAGAAATAGGGTAGTGCATTGGAAATGCTAAATTAGAAGAAAGTGATAAATATATAGATCCATAAGTACATTGAAATTATATAGATGCATAAAGGAGGTAAGTATACGCAGATTAAAGATATTGATAGAGGTACAGGATGAGAAATAGGGTAGTGCATTGGATATGCTTTTTCAGGAGAAAAGTAAGACACACAGATCCAAGTACATGGAGGTACATAGATGCACAATGGAAGCAAGTACATATAGAACAAAGATTATATATATATATTTTTTATATAACAACATAATTATTCTACATGTTTATACAAAGCAATACACAAAGATAGGTACATATCTGTAGTGAAAATAAATGCTTATATATAGAGGGACAGATACATAGGGTGGGTATTAATGAATTGGAAAATGGGAAGCATTTCTGGCCCAGGTACCGACCAGTCTCGAACAGGCTCAAACAGGCACTCACCCTTGTCCTCTCCACCCTTAGCTTCGGCGCCCGGGCTGAGACGCCCTAAGCCTTGGCCGTTTATAGCCCTAGTAGTCAGGTGACCCCTTCAGCCAATGGGAACCCTAGCCCTAACACTATCCAATCACAACACTAGCCCTAAAATCTAGAACCAATAGGAGACCAGGACCTTACAGCCAATCTTAGCCCTAGTCCAAGCACCCAATCAGTTTCAAAAAACCTGATCTCTACGTCTAATAGAGGCCCTAACCCTACCAGTAGTCCCAACCCTAGTCCAAGCAACCAATGGCACAGGAAGCCCTAGTCCCTACTTCCAATAGAAAGCCTAACCCTACTCTTAGTCCCACACCTAGTCCAGCAACCAATAACTCCAGAAGCCCTAATCGCTACTTCCAATTAAAGGCCTAAACCTAGCCCTAGTCCCAACAACCAATAATACAGGAAGCCCTAGTCCCTACTTCCAATAGAAATCCTAACCCTAGCTTTGCCCCAACCCTACATTGATTGAATCACAGACCCAGAAACCAATCAGAACTCTCAAATACCCAACCAATGAGGACACTAACCCTAATCCAATAGAAACATCAGATACAGCCTCCAATCAGTGTATACATGTACCTACCACTAGCAGACTATATAAGGTCCCAGCAACCTCAGACAAGGTTTGCTGGCCAGGGAGTTCGGAGCTGCTTCTCTTGTTCAGAATCTCCTAGGAGACAGACAGGCTCAATCCACACTTTGGACTTCTGCAGGTAAGGGCCTAACTTGTCCTCTGAAAATAGTGTTTGTATAAAACTTTACTCCATCTCCTGGACAAAAAACGAAGTGCACAGTCCCTATTAAACACAGTTTAAACAGCACACAGAAGATCACTGCTGCCTCAGAGCACACTCTGATGTAGAATATCCCTGTTGCGGGGGGAGGAGGGGCTGGTTTCACTGACTTGTTAACACAAAATGGTGGCTGGGGGTGCACTGTTTAACATACAGGTCTTAGCACAGAGACAAGGGGAAATTTGGAGGGAAAACTGGTAGTCACCGGGAATGAGAGGGAAAAACCACAGAGATTTAGGACTGCAAATCCCACAATTAAACACGTTAAATGGAAGCAATCATGGGCAGGAAAAACCACAAGTTTGAACACAAAACGGGTAATTAAATATGCAATCACGGGCAGGTTAAAACTACAATTTTAAACTGTAACAACCACAGGCAAAGACAGTAATCACAGATGGGGAAAATCGTTTTTTAACTCTATTAGGAAAGAGACAGCACTAGTCTGCCTCCTTACCACTTCCTGGACTCTGCTCACTGCAATCTGGGGCACAGATAGGCTGCAACTCACAAGATGGAGGAGAATGATTTGGGGTGCACCCAGCAAAGCCTTAAGGGGCCTGGGCAGGTGTGAGGGGAGGGCTCAGAGTTACCTGGGAGCTGAATAGCCAATCCCCAGTCCTAGGTCTGCTGGCCTGGGGATGGGGACTGGGGAGCTGCTTCTCTTGTTCAGAATCTCCTAGGAGACAGACAGGCTCAATCCAGACTTTGGACTTCTGCAGGTAAGGCCCTAACTTGTCCTCTGAAAATAGTGTTTGTATAAAACTTTACTCCCTCTCCTGGACAAAAAACGAAGTGCACAGTCCCTATTAAACACAGTTTAAACAGCACACAGAAGATCACTCCTGCCTCAGAGCCCACTCTGATGCACACTCTGATGTAGAATATCCCTGTTGCTGGGGGGGGGGGGGCTGGTTTCACTGACTTGTTAACACAAAATGGTGGCTGGGGGTGCACTGTTTAACATACAGGTCTTAGCACAGAGACAAGGGGAAATTTGGAGGGAAAACTGATAGTCACCGGGAATGAGAGGGAAAAACTACAGAGATTTAGGACTGCAAATCCCACAATTCAACACGTTAAATGGAAGCAATCATGGGCAGGAAAAACCACAAGTTTGAACACAAAACAGGTAATTAAATATGCAATCACGGGCAGGTTAAAACTACAATTTTAAACTGTAACAACCACAGGCAAAGACAGTAATCGCAGATAGGGAAAATCGTTTTTTAACTCTTTTAGGAAAGAGACAGCACTAGTCTGCCTCCTTACCACTTCCTGGACGCTGCTCACTGCAATCTGGGGCACAGGTAGGCTGCAACTCACAAGATGGAGGAGTAAATACACACTGCAGTCCACATATTTAACTTCCACGCCTTTAGTGCAATTTCTTTCAATAGCCTTACTGGAGATTTAAATACACCAGCTTGGTGAAACAAACTCAATAGTACTATGTTAAGTGTACATCACATGCACTTTGACACTGATTGGCAGTGTCACAGCGAATACCAGCAAAAATAGGGTCCAGAAAAATCAGGGGAGGTGCCATGCAGAAAAGATGACTTGCTTAAATTTGTGCATTATGTGTACTGATGTGCAAGCAATTAGCTCTGTAGTTGGGGCTGATACAAGCTGTAAGTGAGCTGAGTGAGAAGTAAATAGACAATACTAGAATAGCTCTGATCTCTGATGTGGATGACAAAAGAAGCTGAACCCTCCGCCTTCGGGGTTAAACAGTCTTCAGGTATCCGAGAGTTTGTGTGCTAAACAGATCATGATTCTGTTTGTATGATTTGGATGGCTTGAATTTGCATGATAATTGCCTTTCCGGGATACTGTTCATAGGGAGACTTAAGTCACCCCAAATATGGCGTTAGAATCTGGATGAAGATGAGACTGTTTTTAGTTTAATATATTCCAAACAGAAATGTTGACTGCTTATAACTTGATGTTGTTCTTGTGACATCTTGTAATCGACCATCTGCCCTCTGTTTGTCAGTCGTTGCCAGTTTTGACGTCTTTAAGTTTAGAGTGAGCACTCTTTTTTTTTTTTTTTTTTTTGCCATTGTAGGAAGCTGGCTCTGTATATACTATACCAAAATGAGGTATAGTGGGCACAGAGTCCAGTGGAACCCCGAAGTTATGCAGAGGTAAAAGTAGATAGCACCTTACTCTCTATTTGTGGTAGTGTGGGCGAGCAGTAAGGCTTTCTCAGAGGGTAGTGTTAAGCATTTGTTGTAAACACTCAGGCAAGAAATGACGTCACACACTCAAAAACTGAACTCAGACCAATTTGTTTGTTTAAAAAATATTATTTAGTTATTTTATTTTTAGAACCAAGCCAACCCTGGTGCAGGTAAGTGAAATAATACTTTGCAAAATCTTATGCAGTGATTTACAGTTGAATGCAGGTTCAAATGCAGTTGGATGAATTACAGGTAAGTCAGCAGTTCGAAATTACTTTTTAGTTACTTTACAGATTACTGGGCACGTTTCTTTTTAGATTACTTTTTGTTACTTTTTCTAATCGGTGTGATATGCCTAGATATCACACTGAGACATTTCCTAGACAAAAGGTAAGTAAGTCACTTTTAGTACATTTGCAGTTTTTCAATGTTTCATACAAACCAACTCCACACTTAAAAGAATTTTCAAGGAAAAGCAGTCAATGCAATCCTATGGAAGGAAATGAAGTTAACGGTTTGCAGGTAAGTACTTATTTGTGGGAGTTGGTATTCTGGGGTTAGAACTAAGGTTCCCCCAGGGTCGAGATGCACTCTCAGAACACCCTCAACGGCGCTGGGGCGGCTGGGTGCAGTGTGCTGAGGCCCAATGTTATCCAATGGGGGATAGGGGGCCTCCGGTTGGTGGCTGCTCACGAGCAGGCCACAAGGTTGTGGGAGCAAAGCTCTTGGTGTTAGGCTCAGGGCAAAGAGGGATCCGAGTTAACACCCAAAGTACACCCGCAGCAGCACAGGGGCGGCAGGGTGCTGTTTTGGCGTTGGGTGCCCTCTTGATTTCAATGGAGATTCTCCGGTTGCAACAAACACTGCAGGCTCGGAGACGAAGATCTTCTTGAGGTGATCACCGGCTGGAGAGATAAGTTGGGATGCCTGGGGATGCTGGGACACTGTTGGTTGGGCCACCCAAGGCAGTGGGACGTCGGTACAGGGGTGTCTTTAGGCGTCGGGTTTTCTTACTAGCTGCGGTCGCGGTCTAGGTGGATCCTCTAGAAAGGGGCTGCAGGCGTCTATTGGAGATTCGAGGCAGATCAGAGATCACCAGATCTCAGGTCAGGATTGCCGGGGAGACCTCCTCGTGGTGTTGGGCCACTCCAACTCGGGCCATGGGCGTCGGGCGCAGAGTGGTGTAGACTCACGGATTTGGCCAGAGTCTGTGGGTGAGCAAATCCGGTGCTCACTGGAGACAAAGTCTTAATTTTGGAAAACTGGGCAGGTCCTTCGGGTTCTTGAGGGCTGCTGGCTGCAGGGCACACCGGGATTTCGCTGGAGCAGGTTCGAGGTGGTGACAGGCCGGTAGGGCTGGGGCCAGGTCAGTGGGCGTCCTTCTCGTCTTAGTTCAGCACGGCTTCTTTGGTCCTTCTTCTTCTCTTCTTCGGGTTGGTTCTTGTCTGAGGGGGCAAGGTTCGGTGTTGCCATTAAATGCTAGATTTAGGGACGTTACAGGTAGGTAAAGGTCGAGACCAATGGGTCCCTCCCTTGGGGTAGGTACACCCCCTATTATGCCACCCTCCAGTGGGAGTGGGACATATGCCTCTCTCTGGTTGGCTGGGTCCCCCCCATCTGCAAGATGGCGGTGACTGAGAGTTGTGCTTCACCTCCCCTCCCCCACCTGAGGGTGGGGTTGGGAAAGGTGGGCACATCTCCCTTCCTCACTTGGTTTTCCCGCCGATTCTCCTGCCCAAAGTGGGGGTTAGAACCGGTGGGGGCCAGTTGGGCTGGGGTAGCTCAGAAAGGCAGCTAGCCTTTGAAGCTTCCCCTTCGTGGACCCTGCCCATCCTGGGGGAGGAGGCTTGGCACCTCGCCCCAGGATGTGCATTGTTCCAGACCCCCAAGAGCAGCAGGCTCTCGACCCAGGGGTCCAGAAACATGTCTGGTGGTGGCAGCTGGCGAGCAGCTACTCAGCCAGGAAACTAGACTTAGGTCGTTTTTCAGGGGGCATCTCTAAGATGCCCTCCGAGCGCATTTTTCATTAAATCCCAGACTGGCATCAGTGTGGGTTTAATGTGCTGAGAAGCTTGATACCAAACTTCACAGTTATCAGTAAAGCAATTATGGTGCTGTGGAGTTCGTAATGACAAGCTCCCAGTATCATATACTCTTAATGGCATTACTGCACTTACAATGTCTAAGAATTGGCTTAGACACTGTAGGGGTACAGGGCTCATGCACCTGTACCCTCACCACTGGTATAGTGCACCCATCTAGAGGGGTGGCTGACCTAGGCCAGGGAAGTGGGTTGTAGGCATGGCACACAGGGACGTGTGCCATGTCGACTCTTCTTTTTGTTTTGCACCAAAACAGGCAGCCTGCATTGGCAGTGTGTGTGTGTAAAGGTACAGGGCCTCCAAGGGTGGCACAATAAGTGTTGCAAACCTTAGAGGCCTTCCCTAGCCACAATGCCCTTGGTACCTATGGTACCATTTACAACGGGCTGACATGTGGCCAAAGAGTGCCAATTGGGTTTTGTATCAATGCAGTTTTAGGGAAAGAACATAGGCCCTGGGCACCTAGTTGGCAGGAACCCAGGGCACACTCAAAGTACATCGACAGTTTGGCAAAAAGTGGGGGCAACCATGCAAAAAGAGGGCACTTTCTTACAGCAATGAGCTGAACAGCGTGTGAATTCTCCAGGGCAAATATACCTCATGTTGATAGCCTCCTCCATCCTAATTTTAGTTTCTTGTAAGAATATAATGTCACCTTTCAATCAATCAGGATCTATAAAGCGCGGCTAGTCACCCGATAGGGTATCCAGACGCTTGCAGGCCCCGGAGGCTTATTCGAACTGCCAGGTCTTGAGGGCCATTCGGAATTGCAGTAGTGAGGTGCGCAGGGAGGCTGTTCCAGGTCTTTGCTGAGATATAGGGAAGGAGCGTCCTCCACTTCTGCATCAGTAGATGCGGGTGGTTTTGGCAAGTGAAAGGGAGGTGAAGCGTAGTCTTCTCGATGGTTGGTGGAAGTTCAGGCGGTGGTTAATATTGGCGGGTCCTTGGTTATGTAGAGCCTTGTGTGCGTGGGTCAGCACCTTGAATTGGCATCTCTTCTGTTCGGGGAGCCAGTGGAGTTTCCTGAGGTGGGGTGTGATGTAGGTTCATCGGGGAAGGCAGTGGATGAGTGTGGCTGCAGCATTCTGCATGGTCTGAAGTCTCTTTAGAAGGTGTGCTGCTGGTGATGAGGGCTTGTGTCACGGTGGGTCTCATGTGTAAGGGTAGCCACTTGAAGATCTTGCGTAGTATGCGCAGAGTGAGGAAGCAGGCGGAGGAGACAGTGTTGATCTGTGATTTCATGGTGAGCTTATTGTCAATGATGATTCTGAGGTTTCTGGCGTGGTTGGAGGGAGGGAGTGCGTGCGAGTCCTAGGTCTGATGGTCACCAGGAGTCTTTCCATTTGCTGCTGCAGTTGCCAAAGATCAGTACTTCAGTCTTGTCTGTTTTCAGCTGCAGGCAGTTCTTCATCCATCATCGTTTGCCATGCATCTGTGGAAGTTGGTTCTGGTGGTGGTGGGGTTGTCGGTGAGTGAGAGGATGAGTTGGGTGTTGTCTGCGTAGGAAATGATGTTGAGACTGAGGGATATGATGATGTTGGCTAGTGGGGTCATATATGCATTGAAGAGAGGAAGGAAGTGAGGGATGAGTCTTGGAGAACACCGCAGGTGATCTCCTTGGGTTCAGAGGTGGGAGGTGGATCCTCTGGGTTCTTCCAGTGAGGAAGGAGGTGATCCATCTGAGCTCGTCCCCTTAGATGCCGATGTGGTGGAGTTTTCGATCAGTGTGCGGTGGTATACAGGGTTGAAGGCTGCCGAGAGGTCGAGGAGGATCAAAGCTATTTCTCCTCAGTCGAGGAGGGTTTGGATGTCGTCGGTGGCTCCGATCAGGGTGGTTTCGGTGCTGTGATTGCTGCGGAAGCCAGATTGGGAGGCATTGAGTTACTGGTTCTGCTCCAGGTGTGTTGATTGTTGATGATCTTTTCCAGTACCTTCGCTGGGAATGGGAGCAGGGAGGTTGGGCGGTAGTTTTTGTGTTCGCTGGGTTCGGCGGAGGGTTTTTTGAGTAGTGGGCTGTCATTGGCAAGTTTCCAGGCTTCGGAAAATGTTGGAGTGGTGATAGAGGTGTTGAGTAGGATGGTGAGTTAATGGCCGATCATTTGTTTTCCGAGGTTGAAGATGTGGTGCAGGTATGGGTCTGTGGGAGCTCCGGAGTGGATAGATTTCATGTTGGAGGTGGTGTCCTGGGTGGAGAGGATGTTCCAGGTGGTCAGTGTGTGGTTAGTGTCAGTTACAGTGGTGGCGTATCTGTCAAGGAAGTCCGTAGGTGTGGTTTGGAGTCCGAAGTTTATGTATATGGTTGTGATCTTGTCGTGGAAGAAGTGGACGCGACCTTTAAGTCTCTATTCGCTTATTATTATTCTCTGTGTGGGTTTCCTTCTGTGAGATGTTGTTAGACCAGCAGTGGGAGACTGTGAGAGGGGTATTGTCAATTGGCTGTAGCAGACCAATGAGGTTAGCTGACCGTTTTCCTTGTAAATCATTCCAGTGGCACGTTATATGTGGTAGCTTCTGGTAACTTGACAAACACCATTGTTTCGGTGGTGTTTAAATTGTTGCTTAGAGATGTGCCAGGTGGCTGATTCCTGAATGTATATGCGCAGGCTGAGAGGAGGGTGTTGCTACAGCCAAAGAGGAAATGTAAGTTGCCGAGTCTCATTGACTGGAGGGGTCGACTGCTAGCAACTATTATTTACTTAGCCTTTCTGTCTCGTTTCAAGCTCGCAGGTGACAGCACTGGACTTAACAGCGCAGGTAGCTGAGGGAGATACATGAAGTGCTTAAGCATCGCATGCCGTCGTGGTACTAGGACTTAATAAAGTTGCCAAGTCACCGTAAGCGAAGGGTCAGCTGGCAAACGGCCCTCTTACTGTTGTGTAGAATGCTTCACTAGCAAAACCAAAGGGGATGATGGACGGAGTGTTGAACATTGCAAGCACTCACCCCCAGTGAACTGATCTGGGTTTAATCCATCATCATTCTTTAGCTCACTCCGCCACCCCAGTTCAGACATGGCCATATGCAAATCAGTCTGACCCTGTGCCTCATGGGAACAGTCCAGCCCGAACTGCCAAGCCATGTCTTCCCTGGACCGGAAACAAGCAGCCTGGGACCGGTTTCTGGCTTACAGCCGTCATCAGCCAGGCTATCACTAGTCATCACTCGGTATGTACGTTTGAGTGAGGCAGGTGCCTGCATGCGGCTTGGCAGCACATGTGGTGGTAGGCACTATTTTGGATAAACTGCAGGACACTGAGTCAAGACCAATTTTGGAGCCTTCCGGAGTAGTTTCAGAGTTGTGGTGCAAGGAGGTTACTCATTGTTAGCTCTGAAAACTTCTCCATTCTTGTGACTCCCTGCCACCATCTTATGCAGGCTCAAGTCATGCTGCAGAGTTCAGAAACCTTTTACATCACTTACAATTTTCTTTATATTGCCTAGAACCATTCATTCTCTGAAGTCTCCTTAAATCTACTTATAATGCAAGACCTTCTGTCAGCAGCAGAAATTGTTGTCTAATCTGCAACCTCAGTTAGCCAATCATAGCCCATGGGGTCTGTTTAACGCATTGAGATCATGATTTTTAGGTCTCGCCTAGCGTTGCACCGCGCATGCGCTGCTCGCTCTGCGAGACATATTGTGGTAGAGGAGATTTCAGAAGGAGACTTGAAGCCCCGCCCATCATTTTCATTGGCTGGCGTCATCGTTTATGGTAAACGGTGGCATCCGATTGAAAATGAGGCTTCTTTGTTACCGCCCTGTCTCCTTTTGGGACAGCCCATCTGGACTGGATCGTTTGCTTAACGGCTGTCAGGGTATTTCTTATCTATAGGAGGTGTGTAATGACGGATCATGTTTCTAAAGTCTTGTTTTCCCATTAGGCTTGTGTTATTTTGCCCTGGCCAATAGGACAGCAGTGGCGCACTTGGAAGAGGTGTGGCGCCGCGGCCAGGGTGACTGACGCTGGAATCTGGGGCTCACGGTTCGATCACCGGCGGCAGGTCAGCCCAGCACCATGTGACTCTGGGCAATAGCTTGCTTAATCTTCCCGACGACCCCCAGCGCCAGGATGCCTTCGGGTAGCTGTTCACGCTTTACAAATACTGGATTTACGTTTATTTTTATTTACTTGTATATTTAATTACCTGGTGCCGCATGTCATGGGGAGCCGCGCGGACCGGGAGCAGCTGCAGCGGATCGAGTCCGGTATTGTTTTCCCATTAGCGTTGTTATTTTGCCCTGGCCAATGGGACAGCAGTGGCGCGCTTGTTTATTTAATTTCCTGGTGTCGCTCGTCACGGGGAGCTGCGCGGACCGGGAGCAGCTGCAGCGGATCGAGTCCGGTATCTAGGAGATGGCTGTCAGCGTGAGACAGACCGGTAGAGATTAACGACTCTATCAATTCACCACCCCCTCCCCATCTCCCTGTGTACACCCCGCCTCCCCCCGGCCCGTCTCTCTCTAATGCGGTGACTTCATTTATCTCTGCACAGAATCTGTTCACATTTGCAAATGAAGACGCCGTCATTTCGGTTTAATTTGAAATTGCTTGTTTACTGTCGCTGGGGCCTCAATTAATGATGTTTTCAGGGAAAGGCTCCCAACCCCAGAATATTAATCAGGGGTCTGCGATGACAGACTCGCAAAGGCCGGAAAGTTCACTTCTCATTTCTGTCGAGATGAGGTTTCCGGCGTTGCCGTTTTCGGCGCGTTTTCGCATTTCTGCCACTGAGGGGGTCAAAAGAGCCCATAATTACTGTGGCTAATCCGACGCCTGACACCCTACACTGTCATAGGCTCCGCGAGGGTCCTGCGGCCCTTCCCCCCCTCAGTACGTCATGACTAGGCCCTGCCGCTTGTCATGAGCACGGTGCGTTTTAGGAGGGGGTGTGAAGAGCGCACTTTGAGACTAGGCTCCCATGGTGGTAGGGTTCGAAGTGTCATTCATTCCCGAGACCACCTCAGCTCTCTACCTCACAGCCTTATCCTTCTAGAGATGACGAAACGTTAAAACGGGGGTTACTGGCAGGAGGGGCGAGGTTGGTATCGTTGAGCGCCTTTCAGCAGGGCGGAGTTGCCATTCTGGCATTTGGATGTAGGCTGCAAGCGAGGGGCTGCTTTCAGGGCCGGGCACAGGCTTGAAAGTGCTGAAACATAGTTTTCAATTTTTTTTGTTTAAGTGCTGTAATTTGCACCGTATGAACTTTTTTTTCCTTTGGTGGTGGCGGATGAGGTAGGGCAATCCGCATGGCCCAGCCAGGACGGGCGACCTGGCTTTGCTCCCTGGTGCGCTGCAGTACGGGGCTGATTTGAATATGTTTGCCAGGGCTAGTAGGTTACTAGCCCAGTCCTGCTACTCTGTGGGCCTGGATGATCTCAGTGTAATGAATGACAAGTTAACCACGTCGAGGCCCTCCCGATCTTTTATGGTTGGTTGTATGTCACAATATTGCAGTCAAACTATAAACCTAAAGGTACATTGTGGCCATATCATAGCCAGCCATCAGTATGGTTGATTTTTGAGTGTGATATTTTAGTACCACACCTTGTGGTTAGGTGACTACTGTTGCGGACATTTCATTTAATTTCATTTCATTTAAAAAATTTAACCGAACCCTCTGGACACCTAACATTACATGCAAGGTAGCATTCCCTGAAGCGTATACCAGTGAATATGGCATGCATATTAGCAAAGTTTAATGTCAAACATAACATTACACACCCAACTGATTATGGAGAATGGCAATTTTCTGACTAAGCACCTAATCTCACCAGAAAACCCGCTGGTAAATGAGTTCCCCAGTCCCCTTTCTGCGTGGAAGGGATTGTGCTATGGAAGATCGAGCAGCACCAGCAGAGGGGTATGTCTTCCCTATGCGCTATTAGTATTGTAAATAACAATGCCTTGTATTTATGTTTTAAAACCCAAAACATAAATAGAAGGCATTGTCATTTACAATGCCAATAGCTCAAAATCGTGTGAATGTGAGACCTATTGCATTGCAAATGCTTGTTAACTATGAGAACAAGTTCATTATGGATCGAGTCAACTTCAGAGATCAGCTTTAATAGGTCTTGTATTTTCTAAAGAGGTGCAGGCATTGACTACTGACTAGCTGCAATCTGACG
This sequence comes from Calotriton arnoldi, assembly GCA_963921515.1. Classification (NCBI taxonomy): domain Eukaryota; kingdom Metazoa; phylum Chordata; class Amphibia; order Caudata; family Salamandridae; genus Calotriton; species Calotriton arnoldi. Next base: position 1,295,374 of record CAWUFW010002021.1, read on the forward strand.
AATGTGTTCAGTTTGCTTCAAACTTCCAAAAGTCTTCCAACAGTGTGTACAGATTTAAATTTAGTAACTTGAATAGATGTTTTAAATGCAGCAGGAAAGTTAGAATTGTTCCCTGGAAAGAGCCAGAAATGACTCCAGTACATGATGTTTTCTTAATGTCTGCCCTGATTTTGAAAAATGTATAATTTGAGCCGGCATTTATTTATGCGAAACTATCTTGCTGTTGTTTATCTGCTATATGTCTTTGTTCTTTTATGCCGTCCCTAGCTGAATAACCATTGGCAAATTGTAGCATGAAGTGTGGACCCAATAATTTCTTCTTTTGCTGATCCTTTTTTTATGTACAGTGATATATATATATGGTACAGTACACACACGTTTTGTTAAAAAGTCCGATATTTACATTCAGTTTTTCTTTGTGTTTTGATAGAGGAACAACCATTAAGTGCATGCCTGTGTGTGTACTGTTGTTGCACAAAAGGCAAGATTGTTAGAAGAACTACCTGGTTTGCAAGCCACATAAGAGATACCCCATACCACACGATTCTTTAACTTTGCTGGCTTGCAAACTAAGTGTTGGCACCAGGTACCTCTTCAGTCAGAGTGGAAGCAGTGCACCCACTTGCACGTTGCCAAATGCAACATGTGAGGGGAGGTTGAAAGCATTAGCTGCAAGGCCATCATTTTCATGGTACCAAACAATTTGTTCTAGCCAGATCCAACAATCAAGGTTTAGGGAAAGGAGCATTCATCACCCAGTGGCTGAAGGCCAGCTTCATTTGCTCCGTAGACTCTTTTGCACTTTCGGATTGAGACTGATGTCTTCTCTCTGTGTGGCGCTTCCTGTTATTCGTTACATCATGGAATTGAACCAATGTTTCTGTGAACATCTGTATCACTCTGGAGGTGGTTGCACTTAATGCACCTTGCATGGGGCGGGCTGGGTCTGAGCTAAGATGGCCCACTTGCTAGTGTTTACCCACACCCTGCCCATTCCTCGTCACCTTGAAAATATACCAGCAGCTTTTACATCTGTCGGAGCTGCCATAATGCTACTGTGTACTGGTGTTTGCTCCGGTGCACCAATGTGATGTGTGGCGAGGAGGAGATGCTGGATTCAGAAGCATCATAAGCCTACCATCGTAACTGGAGCAGAGACAGCAATGCCTCTGACAACACTGAGCTCTGCATGTAGCTGTTGGCGGACTCGTTTCAGCGAGCCAAGAGGGCTAATAACAAGGAGCTTTGGGAGCACTGGGGCACACTGCCTCCCCTAGAGAGGGTTTTTCTATCCACTCAGATTAACAGATCTAAAGGAATTGCGCAACAGCCAAAATCTGGTGAGTTATATTATCCCCTTTGCATTTCTACGCCCTAGCCCAAGAGCCTTAATGTGAAACCTCCAGGAACAGCAGGAACTGTTGCAGCATGTGTGTGGCTCTGACACATCACCAAACTACTGATGACCCCTGCTGTCCCCTTTCAGAGATGGCCTGAGATTCACTGATACTGAATGCTGTCCCATTCTTAGTTATATTTGAGACCGCCTCTGCCGCCATACCAATGGACCTGCTGTGACTCAAGAGAAGTCTGCCAAAATCATTACTCCATGCCATAACACTGGTGCCCAAGATTGCTTCAGACACCTTTCTACTCTTAATTCCCTTGCACTCCAGCCTTGTTACTGGCACATACAGCTTGGTATCCTAGAACATTATGAGGTACACATTGAATTTGTCACTCACAAATAGATAAGAGGCATATGATTCACTGCTTTACTAAGCTCTTTATACACTATATTACTACACCAGTTCTACCAGAGCCCCTTGTGACCTGATGTTGAAATCTAAGCCCTCCCACTGCTGTTTGCTGAAGCAGTGGCAGGCAAAATGAAGCCAACCACGGAAACTGCCATTTCAGATGTAGTGGCAGTCATCACTCCGGAAACCTGTCTGGATGAGGTTAAATCTGCCATTGACTCCTTGAAAGCGAACAGGAAGACGTCCAGGGCAGCGATCCATTCACTCACATTAGACTATCCTCCTTTGAGACATGACCTGATGTCACGGATAGAAAAATGGAAACCATTGAAGAACATCTAAAATGCCTAGTCAGGGCACTGATGTAGAAAAGGTGCTCTGGCATCTCTGCAGGAAGAACAGGTGCATGAGAAATGTCCGATTCTCTGGGGTCCAAGAGGGGCCAAAGGCAGATAATACGTTCCTCTCAGTTTTAATTCCTGACCTCACCGGACCAGCCTTTGAACCACATTTGAAATTCAGAGTCTTTAGCATCCACACTAGATTATAAACACCAGTGCCTACGGTGAATATAGTCTGTTTCCTACACAATCAACAAGTCAGATTGGCAATATCACAGCAAAAAATAAAGGGCCATTATGATTTATGAACCATGTGATTTTCGTAATGGCTGACTTCATGCAGGAGACCTCCCTAAAGAGGAAGACATTAATGGCATTTCGCTTCCTCCAGCATAAGTGGGACATTAGATACGGACTCTGAGAATCTGTGACCATCTTAATCATGGTCGAGGGAAGAAATATGAGTGTTTTTGAACTCAAAGAACTGGAGGCACACTATGAATTTTTGGATGCATTGATTATGAACGTTTCACTTCCTCCATCGCATGGAACAGTCTTGTCATCAGTACCAGCTGATACACCAGCTTCCATGGAAATAGACAGAAATCAATGATCATCAAAAAGCGAAAGACCGGAATCTGCCACCAAAAAAGTGGAAGGAGAGGAAACACCAGGAGGATAATTGATGAAAATGGTAGGAACAAGTCCAGATTCAGAGCTGTGGTGAGGATGCCCATTAACTGTTACCCTCCACCACTGCTGAAACAGATTAAATTTGGCAGCCCTGCTGTTGAGATGTCTGTTAACCTGAACAATTCATAACCTAACTGTTTTATTAGTTATTTATCAGAGATTGTTATTATGTTATATGTCTGCTTTACATACCAGTATGCTTAGCTGAATGTCCACTACTTGGGAACAACATTCAGTCAACTGGAATTCTCAAGTTGACTCATGCCCCTCAACCCATGTCTCACGATGTGCACAACTCAGCCTCACTTTGACACTAGATGCCTGTACCTCTGTCCCTGTATATAAAGGGGAATTGAGCAAGGTGGAGCGTGAGGGAAACAACCGGCACCCCACCTTACTTTGGGCATTTTGTATTAGGATCTGTGTTACTGTCTTACTTGATTAGTATAAGTGAGATCTGATTTATATCGCCTTCTCCTGTTTTTTGTTTCCTTGACTTCCACCCATCTAGTGCCCCTTTATAATCCTGATTATCTCCTGTTCCAGGGGCTCTGAAATTCTTTTCACTTTGGTCGAAAGCAACTCCCCACCGCCCTTATCTATGCAATTAAACCCTAGCCTGTCAGAATGCAATCGTACTACCACAAACCTCGTAACATCCTCCGCCATTGAACTCCCTCTAGATCAAACTAAAGAAGTTCATATCTGACCTGACCACTTAGTCTCCCAATATTTAGCTTTTAGAGGAGACATATTTGTCTCCATCAGAATTGGGTAGGAAGGGTGGTCCGTACTAGTAGGACTACTCAACCACTGGGCAACTTGGCACAGCCATCTTTCTCCTTTGTATTTAAGAAGTGCAGAATAGTGACCTTAATAAAAAAAAAAAACCTACATCATACAGTCCTGAAAACATGGATAGACCTACAAAGGGGATAAACGCATATTTGGCTCGATATACGTGCTTAACACATCTAAATCCCAATTTCAACCTTCCATATCAAAACTGTTGACTGAATTTGATTCTACGTAAGTGGTGATGGGGTGAATTGGAAACTGGCACTGGACCCAATAATTGACAGGAAGGGCCCCCATTGATAAAGCTAATGCAAATGACAGAGCAAAGTTGAACATTTTAGATGACTAATATTTGCTATATTTGCTATATGTATCCTTATGTATCCTTGGGACAGAACCTATACATTTGTCTCATATTCTCACAGATGATGCTCAAGAATATATTACTTTCTCATATTGTTTTCTGTCTTAATATATGATTTATAGTTCAGTATTAGAGGGGGGATTAACTGATCTTTCCTCAATACTGCTATGTCTAGATATGGACCATGTAATCTCCATATCCAAGAGGTGGAGAAGAAATGTATCTAAATACAGCCCCTCCCTCCACCGCCGATGTGAAGTAGACTCCAAGTGATCATGTTTGTACTTACTTAGAACAGAACAAAACATCTGTCTTCAGCTGAAACTATTAGGGTTACTGGCAACTTTATGGGACCAATTATTGAGAAATCTCTGCCCTTAGTAAATTCATACTGAAGGAAGATCAAAGCTCTTCCAAAAGGGGAATTCATAACCTGCTCAGTACAACGCATGACCAACAACTGATAGGGTGCTAGAACGCAACAAATTTGACCTCAATGTTGTGTTTATCTCCAAAGTGGAATACCATTTTCCTGTCTTCAGTGATGCCATCATGAAAAAGGGGAGAATGCTGTCCACTTATAAGCAACACAACTTCCACAATAAGAATCTATGTCTGCTATTCTGCTGTCATGGATGACTGGCCCCCTTGTCAAACATCTGACTGACATAGCAGAGGCATTTGCCTCCTTTTTCCGCCAACTTTACCATTCTGATGCCACTTTACCATTCTGATGCCACTAACTCAATAATGCTTTGATAAACATTTCTCATAGGCGTACAACCTACCAACTCTATCTTATGATGGTAGACGACTCCTAGCAGGAAACATCTCTGTAGAAGAGATATCAGCAGGCATAACAGAATTTGTGCAGACCAAAGCCCCTGGGGACGATGGTTTACTTGAGGACTTCTACAGGATCAGTAAATCCCTGCTTGTCCCTGTCTTGTATGCTGTTTACAAAGAAGCAGAGGCTACAAGCCCAAACTAGAATTGAATAAAGCTACAATAAGCCTCCTTCCAAAACCCGATCAACTATCCCTACTTTGGGCCAGTTACAGGCCTATTTCTTTCATCAATACAGATTTAAAATACTAGCTAAGGTGTGGCGTAACCACCTGCAGCAAGTCATGCCTAGTTTCACATGACTCATAGGTGGGATTTGTACCAAGTAGGACATCAAGAAACCACCTTCACTCTCTGACCATTTTACTCTGGCAAGTGAAAGTTGACGTGGCAGAAAGTGATGGACTCCCTCAACACAGAGAAGGCATTTGGCCGCCTCAAGCAGGGCTTACTTTTCAGAACATTGGAAATAAAGTCTGGTTCTAGTCCTGCTCTCTCCAAAGTGAAATGGCTGTACACCGACCCAACTGGCCAGTTTATTGCAGAGGTGTTCTCTATGGCATTATCAGTAGGAGCAGAAGGCAGGGTTGCCCCTATTCCCCACTACTATTATTGTTTACGGTTGAGCTGTTGGCAACAGCTAAACGTCAGGCAGAACATCAAATGAACAGATATAATGTTTGGAATCTCCAAAATTATACTTTATGCCGATTATATTTTGCTACCCTTAACAGCTCCCAGAGCATAGATACCAAACTTCATTGGCTGTTTTTCGTCCTTTCTGGAAATAAGATTGACTGGGAGAAGAGTAAGTTCTTACCAATATCTACCAGAAGCATGAGAACAGTGATAGAGGGTCTTAATTGTACATGGAAGCCCTCCAGTCTAAAATACTTGGGAGTTCTTAGCAAAAGAGACCTGGTAGACAAGGTCAGCGACAACTGTTAATTGCATAAACAGACATCTTTGCATGATAGTCGTTGCTCACTATGTCATTGTAGGGACCAGTACAGCTAATCAAAATGGTTCTGGCACCACAATATAATTATCTGTTAAGAATGCTACCAATCCTGTTCTTCTGTGAGACTTTGTCAGGATTTGCTGCGTTAGATGGGCATTTTTCTGCCATTAGCCTTTTGGTGCCTGCAGCCTGTCTTAGATCACATGACTAAGTGTAACTAGCAGTTAGATTTTGTGAATCCCTTCCAGACAGTTACAGAATAGAGGGATTAGTTATGCCTGAATGGGCTATCTGCTGGCAGGATGGAGGGCAGAGCTGGGCACAGCCCCACTTGCAACTGAATAGGCTGTGCTCTGCCTTCACACAAAGGGCTTCTCACCTCCACATTGTCACTGCAGCCAGCTTGGAGCCAGGGCAGGGGAGTCCCCAAATTCCAAGCACTTCAAATAGAAACCTCTAGAAACTTCCCTCAACTTCGAAGGAGGCATTAGGAATAAATGTTCGAACCTTCGTCATGCTATTCAGTTTTCTCCTGGACCTGCAGAAGGACTCTGACGACTACCTGCTACTGTGACTTGCTGTGCACGCTCCACTACTGCTTTGCTGTACCTGGAAGGACTGCTTTGCTGCCTGGAGCCTGCCTTGAACCCTCAGAGGCCAGCCCTGCTGTTTGAGCCCTGAATCTTCACTTGAACCTAGGACTACCAGAGTGACTCCAAGGGCTAGTTTGCTGGCCTCCTGTTCAGAGCCACAGGACATAAAAGGCTCCCACCATCTTGAACCCACCCCTGCACCCAGCCTGGGTGAATCCTGAACCCCCAAGTGGTGCCCCACCAGTCCTGGACTCTTGGTTGTGGTGCTCAAGGTGACCTAATAGCCAAAATCCAAAACTTGGGACTTAGAAAGTTTTTGGCCACTAACTTCTCTGCGAACCGAGGGAAGACCAGGACCAACCTTCTCGTCAATCCACCTAAGGTGCATTGCCAGTCGGCCTGACTTTGCTGCTGCTTCAGCTACTTTCTTCCCTGCAGCAGAAACTCCTGTTCAGCAGTGCTTCACCAAAGGGGTATCCGAGTAATCGGAAACATCTTAAGCTACAACCTCCTGCTTCATACCACAGGAGATTTCCGACTTCTAAAAAAGAGACTAAGTCGAACGCAGAAATCTTCACCACGGTTTCGACCCTAGGCTCCCAGATGACGACACTCCCTACTGGGACACTCCCTGCAGCCTTGCCCCACTGAGCTTCACATTCTCAGAACATTTTTCTTGAAAATTCTTCTAAGTCAAAAGGTAAGAACCGAACAGACCTAATCCACTTCTAGTATCCAAACCGCATTCCATCGCAGGCGGTTCCTCCGTGGGGGTGTTTGGGCGTCGCCCCCCTCATTATTTTGCTGCAGGCAGCTGTGAGCATTGTTGTTTTATAAAACTGTAAATGTATGTAATATATTAATACATAACTTTAATAAGTGTAGTGCTTTCTTACACTTCACTCAGCCCGCCTACGGCAGTCAGTAGTTTCAGCCGCAGGCCGGTTCCTTTCTACGTCACCTGTGTGTGATGATGCACGTCGGCTTCCCGGCTTATGGGGTGGGGTGGGGTTAGGAGCAGTCAGTAAGTGCAATCCACAACTGCGCATGTCGGGTTGGTCGGTGCCGTTCCCTGGCCAGCCCGACATGCACAGTTTTCAGCACTCTCGCCTCTAGAATGAAGGAGCTGTCGGGGTCGAAGCTGCAGCCCCCATTCTCCTGATGAGCAGCGAGTTGTCCTGCCCAGGCCAATCCTTTGGCTGCTTTAGCATCTCTAGGCAGAGAACACAGAGCCTGTGACTGGGCATGTCTAGGGAGCATATTCACCAATCACTGCACAGCTTTATTGTGAAGCTGTGCAGTGATTGGTCAATCTGCCCTAGCTCTCAGCCTCTCTCTCTCTCTCCCATGGCACAAGTCCTAAAAAAAGAAGTGGGGCGACTAACCTAATTAATCAGTATGCAAGTGGCATCGCGGCGCGTGACATCACATCGCGTGACATCACAAGAAGTGATATCAGATCTTAAGCCCTCACATATATGTTTAACAGGTCTATCATGAGTACATTTGAGCACATTTTGAGCATACTTGCAAACCCTCCTGATTTAGGCAGAAGATTCACACTTTTGTAAGCTTCACATAAACCAATGTTGCCTTTTGTCAGCGTAAAGCTTCCTCTACCCATAGTGCTTTAAAAAAGAAATAGTGATATTTAAATTACAATGCCTCCTCAGGGGTAGTGAGCGCTATATAAATGCTATTTATTTTGTGCAAATGCTGGGAAAGATCAACACATCTGACATTCTTACAGTGAATGCTTATCTCCTAAACAGAGCCTGAACAAAGTGAAGAGCTGCCTCTCTTAAGTATGTGTGAAGTGCTAACAAGGTGTGAACCTTTGTTTCCCCTCTGCTGCATTTGCTTCTAAGTGTGAGGCTCCCAACTGATACCAGCCAAGAGACTCCAACAAAAGCAGGCTGATGACCCCTCAGATTCGGCCTTTGTTATGGACCCAGCAGGAGTCAGAAATAAGAGAGCCCCATCCTGTCCCTCCTACACTTGTTGTGGATCAAAAGCAGATAACGTGCAGGCGCTGCTGAAAGTGTCCCGGTGTTTGAAAATTACACCGGGACGAATTCAGCATCTTTTTCAGTGGGGCCCAATGTCCACCCTGTGAAAAAACTGGGTGGACGCCGTCCACCTGCGTGTACCCCCGACTCGTGCCCTGCTCTCTCCCCCTTCCCTCTTCATGCGTAGGTATACGCCATTACACAACAGGGAGCGTGGAGAGAGAGCTCCTGGCCTGACCTCGTGTCGTGGTGGCCCCTTCCCTGAGCCGATGTGAGGCCTCAACAGGATTCAGACGGATCCGACCGACTAATGAGTAGAGAGACTCGTTTTTCAGTTTTATACAGTGTAAACTTGGAGCGTTTTACATAAGCATCAGTTACCAGGACATATGTCTTGGTAACTGGTGCTCATGTAAAGCGCTCCAAGTTTACACTGTATAAAACTGAAAAACGAGTCTCTTGAAGTTACATCAAAGGCAGTGACGGGTTGTACTGTACAACCCATCATCACTGCTTGAATTAATCTCCGCCATAGGTAATCACTCAGGCGGCATCCCAATCTATCATTATTTTGCACACCCATGTCACCTCAGGTTGGACCCAGCTATATGCAAATCAGTCTTGACCCTGCTCCATTGGTAACAGTCCAGCCCAAACTGCCAACCTACCTTTTCTTTGCTAGTCTTTGCTAAAAACGTTGAAAATTCATAACTCTACTGATTGGATTTTCGTCGTTTTGGTGTCAAATCTATTAAAATGTACTCTATTTTTCTATATTGGTGTAGGGTTTTTCTTGTGTTGTGTTTCACTTTTTTGCTCTTTGTGTGTTGCATAAACACTTTACAAATTGCCTCTAAGTGAAGCTTGACTGTTTTTTGTGCCAAACTACCCAGTGTTAAGTACAGGTAAATTTGGTAACTCTTTTTGGTTCACCCTGCCAGTGATTGTTGTTGTTGCTTGGCCAGGGATGACACCCCAGTCAACCAACAACCCAATCTCTCACATATTCTTACAACAGGGAATTAAGTGAAGTCAGACTCATACTGGTATATTTCAGGTCCTTGAATTAATACTGGAGATGCAGGAACTTGAACTGTAACCTATTACACATTCTATGTATTGGATCAATATTGGTTAAACATGCTGTTTCCTATGGATTACCAGGTCATGTACCTTCAAGTCTTCGGTCAGCTAAGGTATATTGACTAACAACATGAAAGTGAAGGGTACCACGCGGGTGACCCTGGAGACTCCACTATAGACTGCCAGATAGCTGGAACGGCTAATGCAACTGGAAGGGTTTAAGGGATGGGACATTATTGGCATCTCTGGACTGGAGTACATCTGGGAGGGCAACCACATGAAGTCCTTTCAAGTCCTCCAAACAGAGTTCTCCCTACACAAATCTTTTGTTACCTCCAACTCCGTCATGCACTCTCTGGATTCCGGGAGACACTGGCAGGACCCCAGGAATACCACCTCTTAGAGGTCAGGCTCTTTATGGGCCCTTAGCTAAGGGGGGTATCTTCCACATCTACAAATCCTTGGTCAATCACTCCTTGTGTACACTGTCGCCTTGGAGGGAGTGTTGGGAGCAGTGGCTGGACCCATTAGAGGAGTGGACTCGGGGAATTTCTAGCACATGGTTTTTCGGAGTGCCCCATTATCCACAAATACCGGTAATGAATACAGACTCTGGTGGATGTATACGATGGACGGGGGAGGCCGGGAGCCATTGGATGCTGTGGGGAGATGTCGTAACCCCATGGAAGCCAAGGAGAGAGTGGAACCTCCCTGAAGACATCACCAGAGACACCGGAGGGTATTGTGGAGGGTGCTCGTACTGCTGGCGAAAAGAGACATGGCCACATATTGGAAGTCACCAGTGGCCCAGATGCTGAAGGAGTGGAGGGCGGGCATGGACCGTTCTGCAAAGTTGGAGGAACCGAAATCCTGGGCCCGAGGATGCCCTTGGAAACATTCAAAGATATGGGGGAAATGGTGGTTGTACTATGCGTTAGGCATTGGGTCTGCATTTATGCCAGCGGACGAGGTAGCTAAATGTGGGCTCTGTCCGAGGATGTATAAGTGATCCCCTGTGTGGATCAGCATTGTGTGTTGCTCTGTGCCTGGCATAAAACCAATACTGTTATTAAAAAAATACATTAAGAAAGAAAGTGGAGTTTACAACCTCACATTGGTAGTGATGGATAGCCAACTACCGGTCTACTGCCAGTATATGTATTCCCAGACATTGGTGGTCTAGCAATATAAACTACTCGACTAATTACCATTCTTCGACCACATCTGGGGCCCCTATTTAAACTTCCCCGTAGTGACTTAGATGGAATGGCATCACTTTGTTGTTACAGCATACATACTCTCTGCCCCGTACTATCTCATACTGCCTTCACATGTATCCCCCGTACTATACCCTTCTTGCTATTAACCTGCCAAATTCTCTTCTGCCCCTCCACTCCCTTTGCCCAGCAGATCTGCATATACACACCCTTCTACTACATATGGTCTTGTATACCGAAAGGGGCTGTTGCTTTTATAACCCTTATACTGCAGCCCCCCGCCTCCCAGGTACTCCACAATGGTGTCACCCAGAGGACATCTCCTTACTTCCACCCTCTCTCTCCCCCCTGACCACCCCCTCCAAACCTGCATTAGCCTCTGCCCCATGTTTGCCACATGGAGATGCAATATTTCCTCTTCAAGATGTCCCATCACCTTCGTGATGTCAGTATGTACAGAAATGATTCTGATGCCAGCGGGTCCTGTCCTAGTACCAGTGCTCATGGCACTGAATCACGTGTTGCTCCCTAATTCAGTGTGATCGCTCCAGTAGATGTTTATAACCTGGGAGCCAACTCGATCCCACCTGAGCTGCCTGTTAATGGAACTCGAAAAAATAACAAAAGGAGGGAGTAAAGAGGTCTACAGATAGAATCTACCTCCTGTACAACTTTTTATAAACAATGAGATTCTACCCTGTGTAGTAGCCAGTGAATTATTTTTTTATTTTTTTTTAAATTAGTGATTCTGAAAAGGGATGTATTTTGCTGATCCTTGAGATGTCAGGGAAAAGCACTACGTGTTTTTAAAATACCCCTCACACACTACGAATCCCATAGTGTCATGCTTCATCATAGGGGTCTTCCCGTCCCTCTACGGGGCGGGGCGTGCTACAACCTACGAATACGAGGGAGCACTTGGTGTTTATGAAAATAGGCTATGTGTAGTGTGGGAGTGAGAGTGGTAGGGTCAGTGAAAAAATACAAAAGGGAGTTTAAAAATTCCCTGGCTAGTGGAAAAAAACAGATTTTATTCACTTCCCTAGCTGGAAACACTAAAAATGGGGTTATGTAGGGGTGTACCTAATGTGATACCCCCTACTGGGTCAACATGTTTCGTAAGCAGTCCCCACTGCTTTACTCATCAGGACCTAGTACGATCCCTACTGCACTCAAAATATGATATATTTTTATATATGTAGTATGCCTATCTTTCAAAAGTCAGTCTGCAAAAATAAGCCAGACTGAAAAAATGAGGGTGAATGGCCCCTAGTAGTAAAAATAACCAAATTGGTATACTATTTAGAACGATTGTCAGGCATCATGAGCTTGCACTGGAGGGGAGGTTGCCTTGGATTAATCAATGAAATAGGAAATACCCTCTCCTTTCAATACCTCCGTGCTGCTCCGTGGCTAGGGATCGTACTAGGTCCTGATGAGTAAAGCAGTGGGGACTGCTTACGAAACATGTTGACCCAGTAGGGGGTATCACATTAGGGACACCCGTCGAAGCTTTTGCTCCATTTTGAGCTCAAGCAGGTGCAGGAACTTTGCATGAAACACAGACCCGAGATAGCTATTTCCATGTCTCTGAAAAATGTTTATAGTGTGCTTAAGGACTATAGTGTCTTGCCGCTGTGCTGGTCACCTGTGAGCTGTGCCTGTAATGGATGAGGGGACAAAGCGTTATCTTCCGTGAGAAATACAAGTACGTCCTAACCACAGATGCTGGCTCCCATAAGGTTCTTGTGTTTATTCCCCTTGCAATTCAGTGGGTCTGGCAATCGAGCACAACGTGCTTCAGATTTCCTCTGTAGTCCAACAGTGAAAGCAGACTTAAAAAATCAATGTGTCCTTCTGGTTTGCTTCTCGCCAAACCAGAGTCAATCGGTGCTATCCAGGGAAACTATTCTTTTGGGGAATATGTGAAGAAACTGGGAAGTGGAGGAGTGGAAGATCGAGTTAAGTATTTCTAACTCTGTTAGGAAGTCTTGCATATTCCCCCCTGCTTTGGGTTCAGTTCGTGCTTTGTCCACAAAATGTTAAGTTGTTTGGTTAATGATCATTTCCTTTTGTGTCACTGCATGCCAGTGTCCTCTTACATCACAGTCCAGTGTCACTAGTTGGAAGCTTATTGCAAAGTGATTTGCATACTTTTGTTTCTAAAATAGCTAGTTGTCTATCTGACTGGTTAATGCCCCATAATTATCTCCTATAGGTTTCCTTTTTAATGCTGAAGTAGTTTCATTCTGAGTTCATATCGTACTTATTTTAATCATAATCAAATGTGTTTAAGTATAGTAAATCACATCTTTTCAGTGCACTTCTAGGCCTTTCTCTTTATCAGTGAAAACACATAGCTATCATCATTTCATATGCTGAAAAACATTTTAGAAACCGTGCACTAAAAGATTGCTTGGTATTTTAACCCAGTAGTTGACCCAGCGTGAATTAATGAGCGCATTCTGCTGGACGTGACATCACGGGAACCACTGAATCCAGCTATTTGCTGAGCGGTTGCAGTTCAAGTAAGGAGGGGATATTTTAATCTGGAAAAATGCCAATTTAGGAATTATTTCCCACTAATATAACTGACCAGGTTAGAACTACACTAGCAAAAAGGCAGAATCATTCCCTGTAAGACACCAGAAAATCACCCCTTTCTAATAATCCAACTTTACAACTTATTTCAAAGAGGCTATGATGTATTTCAGAGATGATGAGGGCTATGTACTTTCTTTGTTAGAAAGAGCAGAGAATAGTTTGGACAAAGTACCTAACCCGCTGGCAAAAGCACTACAGATAATTGCCTCTAACCAGCATAATCTATGAAAAATATTAAGCCAGTCCAAGGAGCTATCTATATATTGATACTCGATCACCTGTAATTAACATGGTACATATTTGCATTGGTGCATCCCAAGAGACCTTTAAACAGACGGATCACCCTGATGTTACTTTAGCAGGGATTGCATTTATCATTAAAGGAAATGGGATAGCATTGAAAGGCATAAGAGAATACCACCCTTGGTCAATAGGGAATTTATTTAGTATGCACATACCTGTGCCAGTGGACAAAATAAAATGACCCTAAATAACAAGAAAAAGGGAGTCGATTTTACTAATTGTGGATCTTTAGATCTACCAAATGACGGGGTGAAGGTGCTCCCCTTGCTTATCCACAAATAACAGCTTTGAGTGGAGGATTATCAAATGTGCTTACCTAAAGTACATTGTACTGTTTCACACTAATAAACTAAGGAAAATAGAAGATAATTGAATAAGGAACAATATTGCAAACACAAAAGGTAAGTGAGGCATTTTACAAAAAAGGGATTCCATAAATATAACGTTCTTAAAATTAATAATGATGATTTTGAGAAGGTTCTGTACATGGAGGAAGACCCAGAGATAATACCAGACAAGTAGTCTTTCTGGACACAAATTAGTCTTGCAAAGTACTTTAAATGCCTTTGCATGCCTTTAGCACCACCATCACAGATGCTGTTGAAACTATGGGCTTGCTTCACATATAGTAAACTTTAGGACAACAGAGATAAATATTAATAGTAATCTTGAGGCTATACCTTATGCTTCACCTCCAAAGGTACAATTATACATCTCTGCTTCAAATGGAGTAAACATTTGAACAATTGGGCCACACATAAATAATAGCACTTAATACCTTGATTCAGTAGCTATACACCTGGATGATTATACATATGATAGCTTAAATAGGTCTAGAATATTGAGTATTTTTTGTTCACTCCCAAGTGTAATAATTTTTCATTCCAGTGAAATATTGAATCCTGGGGACAAGAGGAGTTGTCAGCGGCATATACGTATTAAATACGGTTTTACGTATTCTTTTTTCCACTGGAGATGCTGCAAGTTGGTTTAAGCAGATGTGCACTGTTTTTGCATTAAGGGAATTGATGTTTTTGTGAGGCCTAATGAATCATTGAGAATAATATCCCCGTTGAGATAAAATTCTAACAAAGTATAATCACACACTCCAGTGGTATTTTATTTTTTTATTTCCAAAGAGAGGCCCTGGAGTGTGCAAAAATGCATTAGTATCTGCATCCCAAGGGAAGGCAATTGTGAATAATCTTCAGGTAAACACATACATCTTAACCTTGTGAACCAGAAAAGTACTGACTCTTGGCCTTGGCTTACAGCAGTCCTTATGGGAAGTTCGGAGCACAATACAGTACACATGATTTTAATGATAACTTTCTTGTTGCTACATGCAATGTTGTTGGTCTGCGCACTAAACATGCTAAAGATTTCTTCACATCAAAGAGCATTAAGTTATTTGACCACAGAAACCTGGCTAGAGTCCCTCTTTGTTCTTGACTAGTCCTTTATGCTAAATCATACAGTTCTCTCCTGGGCATGCAAAAGGTCTAGCAGTCTTGTTGAAAACAGTAAGTGGTGGAACTACTTGGCTTGAATTATAGATAACCTCCATTCACTTGGTGTTAAGTTGAGGGTGCCTTTAGAAGATTGTACCTATTTCAGATTTCTCTTTAATGTGTATATACCGCTAGGAGCTGCTCATAAGTCTCTACAACTGGCACTACACCAGATAGAAGGAATTCTACAAAGAGAAGATAAGATTAATATCGTAATAGTCGGAGATTTCGTTGTAAAGGTGATAGAAGCTTGGACACGCCAACATAATGATAATGCTGAGGATTTTGGGGGTAAAATCCACAGAACGCAGGATGCTAATGAAAAAAAGCCAAGAAGAGAGGTCATGTTTCCCTAATTTGCTGCAGGAGATTTATTGTAAAATAAAATTTATAATAGATCGGTTGAGGGAGCTATTACAGGGATGTCTGTCTGGATTGCAGGGGCTTCTCGCTCAACACTGGACTACTTCGGGGCATGGCCTGAAGCATGACCGTGTAAGCCGCGTTTCCATTGAGCTCCCGCCGGAGCACTAAACCCGTCAGAAATCCTACCACCCTGTAAGCGTGCCGATGCTGCCCGGGCGGCTGTCTCGCTTGCCAAAAACCGAATGCTCCGGAGTTGTCGAACCCGCTGAGGCAATAACAACCACCATGGAGCTGAACCAACGGTCGCTTTCCAAGATGGCACCCCGGCTGGCCTTCGCTGGAGCTCCGCGGGCGGCTTCCCGTCCGGGAGGAAAGTGGTCTGGATGGGATCAGGATCACCCGCTTTGTGTCCCGCCGGAGGAAGCTGGGCTCGAAAGACCCTTGGTGCAGTGTCTTTGTCTCTCGCCATTGAAGAGAGTCTACGAGGACGGGCGGGAGGGGCTGCAAGACAGTAACCGAGCACAGACGGATGAGCCGCGAGGTGCTACGCAGGACCGGCACCGGCCGGGAACGGCCCAGTATGAAGGGCGACGAAGGAGTTGATGCGCCCTGAGCTCTGCTGATTCCGCTATCGGCCCGGAGGAGGCGTGACGCCCATCCGAGGTGGGGGCTGGTGGCCTGAGGTGCTAGCTGCAGCCCCAGGAAGGCCTACAAGAAAATTGCTTTGGTATCGGTAAAGAGAAGGCCCATCGGGCCCTGTGATTGGCGAGGGGATCGACCCTGCAACTGCAATGGGTGACTACTGGAGCCCCCCCTCCACCCCTCACGTTCAACCTTTACTCTCCTCGGCGTCCTGAGGTAAGGGCCCAGGTACAGTGGAGTGGAGGGAATTGGAGGCAGCCAGGAGAGGGGTCAATCCCAACACTAAAGCTGAACTGCTGTGTTGCTGTGGGGATCTGGAGAGGACTGCCCCGGGCCCCAAGTACACAAGGTGTGAGGTTACCTGCTGGCTCTTGACCACAGCCCGAGCCGATGATACTGCAGATATAAGTAACTGGTCCCTACTCAAGTGGCCGAGGTGGGCTGTCCTAGGCTGCAGGCAGAGAAGACCTTTGGGCCAGAGTTTGGTGTGGAGACTAGACTGGTTCTATGGAGATCCCCCAAGACACTTTCCCATTCATTTCCCTCGTGTGGCCAGCTTGAACGGAGCCGTGGGGGGGAACCAGGAGGACAGCCGGGAACAGGCAGGGTACCAAAGGCAATACCAAAGTGACAGTCTGCACATATCTGCCCCGGCAGTGGATACTGACGTCGGGTGCCCAAAACAGAAGGGCCTGACCTTCTGGCTCTTGTTTGCTTTGTCCCTTTGAACTGCTGGGTTACTTCATCCCCCACCTGTTTCTCGGCTGCCTGGTCAGAATAGCCTTGCAAGTGGTCATGCCCGGCGACGGTCGAAAACAATACCTGACCACGATAATGGCTAAAGACAAGGATCCCAAGTACCCTAGACAGGGGAAGATGGACCACTTTACGAAAGTACTAGCCCCCCAGACGGAGACGGCCAGCCAGGCCCTGTCAGACACTCCTGTGTTGCTCCAGGTGATACAAAGCTCAAGAGAGGCACTTGAAGGTAAAATACGGGAGGTCTGCTCTGAAGTCGCACTCCCATGTCAAGACCTGCGCAAGGTGCCGGAACGGGTGACCGAAGCAAAGACTTCAGTCTCGGAGGTGGAGGATGTGGTGAAGGACCTCCAGAAAGGGGTGACAGACCTCCGCAGCACCAACTCAGACATACTATGGCGGCTGGTCGACGCAGAAAACAAGGCCCGGAGAAGCAATTTCCGCTTTGTGAGCTTCTTTGAGGGAGCAGAAGGGTCTAATGTGCCTGCGTTCTTGGCAACCTGGCTCAAGGGTATAATCCCATCAGAACAGTTCTCCTCCTACTACGTCCTAGAGCACGACCACCCCCGGGGGCCTCTCCCAGACCGATCATTGCAAAGTTTCTTAACTTTTTAGACAGAGATATGATCCTGCGAGAAATGCGTCACAAAGGAGAGGTCAGACATGAAAATTCTAAAATCATGGTGTTCCCGGACTACAGCCGTGATGTCCAATGTCAGCGTCTGACCTTTGATTCTCTCAAAGCTAAACTTAGAGTCCAATACATGGTCCTCTTCCCTGCAAAGTTAAAGGTTATCTATTTGGGGAAATCGCTCTTCTTTCAAACCTCTGAGGATGCATGGTCCTGGGTAGAGGAGATACTGGTCCTCCAACCCTCAAAAGAATCCACAACGGAGAGACGCCAAGAGCAAAACACAGAGGTGAGATCCCGTGCCTTGATGCGAAGGAAACGTAGGACTGAACGTAGACGTGTGGGAGGAGGAGCGCCCTATACCTTGAGAAAAGCGACGCACGACAAGCAATGCCTTGCTGATGAGGATGGTGACTAGGCCACTGCAAAGACCTGGATTGCCAGGGGGACCAAGTCTACAGATACGCACACTGACTCAGAGGACACTGGGATGTCCTCAGGACCAGAAACCTTACACCCACTGGCTGCTGCGATCTCAGTTCTGGAGCAGGGTGGAGGGGCCGGAGCGCAGTTGGTGCAGAGCTTGCCGCCGGCCCGGATCCGGCAGACTGAGGAACTAGCACTTGAATACCGGCGGCTGGCGCACCGCATGCATAACACATGCCCCAAACGCCCCTAGCCGGTGGCTGGGGATTCTTTTTTGAATGACATTGTTGGCTGGTTTAAATGTTCCAAGTGCTTCAGGGTTGAACATTGTGTAATTTCACGGGGGTGGATGACAGACCTCTCCATCTTCTCCGGCGAATTGATGTTTCTCTAGGATGAGGGGGCTTGATGCTGGAGGGTGTGGGAGGGGCGAGTTGGGGAGGTAGAAAGGGGGGTTGGTTGGGCAGGAGAAAGGTTACAGTTGAGTTTTCGTATTCATTGTTTGCCAGTCGCATGGGTCTCTAAGGGATGGAGTCCCCACAGGAAACACAGAGGTGCTAAGTGCAAATCCCACCTAAATGGGGTGGGGAACGATCATATCCCATGGCCGCATCTACCCTAGCTTAGACTCGCTGTTGACGTGGATCGTCAATGGGCTGGGTGAAAAAATTAAAAGGGAACTGGCGATGCAAATTATTAGGAGGCTACACCCAGACATAGTGATGCTTAAAGACTCTCATTTGGAGGGTACACAGTGTAGACTTCTTGGCCGGGACCTCTACACGGCGTTGGCACATGCAGGCTACTCTACTGGGTCAATGGGAGTGGCCATACTGATTAAGAGATGCCCCCTCCCTCTAGGACGACACGTCTTTGGCAAGATCCCATGGGACGATATGTAGGAGTAAGGGGGCAATGGGGCAGGAGAGATATGACCCTGATATGCGTCGCCCAGACTCCAGGCGCCCACCCTGAGTAAGATTGTAGATATTCTGCTCGAGACGCCTTCAACCCTTCATGTGATAGTGGGTGACTTCAATGACGTAATGAATCAATTGCTGGACCGTTCTGGGGGTGATGGAGGTTCATTAGCTATCACCCCTTTGTCACGATTCGCTACTACCCTCAGGCTGGCTGACTTGTGGCGACACAAATATCCCCAAGATAGGCAATTCTCCTACTCTTCTGTAGCACACAACGTGTACTCCAGGTTAGATTACGTCTTTGTCCCCGGGGATGAAATAAGTGAGATAGGACAGGCTGATTATCTGGCGACGGGTCTCTCTGACCACTCTGCTCGTGGTGAGAATACGAACCCGGGTCATGACTGTAACACGGGGCGGCGCCTCAATGCTTAGGACTTGCGAGATGGTAAGGTGCTGAGAGAAATGCGGGCGGACACAGAAACATACTTCCTTGAGAATGAGAATTTGGTCCCTGCTGGGGTGACGGTGTGGGAGGCCTACAAGACAGTGCTGCGAGATAGGGCCCAAAACTGCATCGCATGGGAAAAGAAAGAAAGGGCCAACTCACTGGAAGAATTAGAACAACAGATATTACACCTCGAAAGACAGGCAATCCACGATAATGATCCAAGGCTAGCCTGGCAACTCGATACCCTGAGACAGGAATATAGGGATGTGGCCATGGATAACGCAAGGAAGCAGAGTCTGGCGATTCTCCATTGCCTTTGAGGTTGGAAACAAGGCAGAGAAATTGCTGGCCGGGATTAGTAGGAAGAAACAGGCCAGATGGGTGCGGGACATTATAGATAGTCATGATGTCACCCACACTACAGACACCCACATCAACAGGGCATTTGCCGATTACTACCGGGAATTCTATACAGCCCGCCTCTAAGCTCAAATACTGAGATAGAGAATTACCTGGCGGCAGTGCAGACCCCGGTGGTGGGAGATGAAGGCGGTGAGAGGTAGAGGCTGACCTGACTCTGATAGAAATACAAGAGGCAGTGATGAGACTGCAACGCAGGAAGACCCCCGGCCCCAATAGGCTACCGGCAGAGTTATATAAACGATGTATAGATCTCCTGGGCCCTTACCTGCTACGTCATTTCCAGGATGCACATACAGAAGGCATCTTACCCCCTGATCTACGGTCAGCTGTGATAGTGGTAATACATAAAGACGGTAAACCACATGATAGATGCGACTCATACCATCCTATCTCCCTACTGTACACGGAGGTAAAGATATTAGCAACGACTTTAGCGACCTGCCTCCTTAAGCATATTACATCTCTTGTTCATGAAGACCAATCAGGCTTTATGCTTGGACGCACCACCAGACTAAACCTTCGCAGGACTCATTATTGGTTTATAAAGATGAAGGACCGAGACTCACCACACGTATTTTTATCGCTAGATGTGAAAAAAGCGCTCGACGCTGTGCATTGGCCATTTCTAGAATCTACGCTGGCCAAATTCAGTATAGGCCCTAAATTCCAGAGCAGGGTAGCACTACTATATAATATGCCCACTGCCACGTTTAGAGTAAATGGGGTGGTATCTGCAGCCTTCCCTATCAGCCGGGGAATGAGACAGGGATGCCCCCTTTCGCCGCTTCTCTCTGCGCTTACACTTGAGTCTCTTGCCTTTAGCATCCAGTGCTATCCGGGGTTTCAGGATAGCTCTCACTTACGAAGAGGAAGAAAAGATCTCCTTCTATGCCGATGATATTCTCCTCTGACACCTACCCCTGTGCCACTATTCCTGTCCTATTCAACACTATAGAGGAGTATGGAAGTCACTCCGGGTACAGGATAAATTGGAACAAGTCAACGCTTTACTGCCCTGGCGAAACCTAGATACGGTTGCCACTACCTGGTGACCTAAGGGTTGTTCCTGAAGGCTTTCAATATCTCACAATTTTTATCACCCCATACAGGGAGATGTGTAGGCTCCATAATCTCAGGAAGGTCCTACAAAATTTTAAGCAAGACACAGAGAGATGGAGGGACCTCCCTCTCTCTTTGCTTGGGAGAGTGGCCATTTTCAAAATGATTACCCTGCCCCAACTGCTATACACTTTTCAAAACATGTGCCACCCACTCCGTCAGAAGGTGCTCTCCGGACTGGAGAGCGACATCCGGTCCCTACCGTGGCAGAGAGGTCATCCCAGAATTACGCTAAAAACGTTACAGCCAAACCCCTACCATGGCGAGATCGCATTAACAGATGTAGAGGCCTTCTATTGGGCTGTTTATCTCGTTCCCATAAATGAATGGTTGCACCGGGCAAGGGACCATGCTACGTACCGACTGGAAAGGGAATTGATGGCGCCCTATACGCTTCCTCTGTGGTGGTAAGGGAACTTCTCAATTATTGACTGCGACAAAAGTTACCCTGGAGGCATGGGATAGAGCAATGAAAGCAATAGGGTGGACACACCGGGTTACAAAGGCTACGCCGCTTTGGGACGGTGGGTGATTTAAGGAACTGCACAAATTAAAAGGATTTGAAGCCTGGGACCTCTTGGGCATTTTTTACGATAGGTGACATTCTGGAACGGGGCAAATTGAACCTTGGCCCATAATTAGTCAGGAATACGGGTTACATAGATCCCAATTCATTAAGTATGCACAGCTTCGTCATGCATGGCAGGCAGAGGGTGTACCGTGCATGGACTTCTCTGAATATGCTCCACTAGAGGGGAGACTGCTGCAGGAGGAGCTCGTAGAGAAGGCGGTCTCTTTTACATACAAAACCATAAACAACAACATGCCAGACAACGTGGGTAGGTTATGGGAGAAATAGGAGAGGGACATGAGACCCTTAGAGGGTGTTGACTGGGAGGCGGCCCTAATGCACCCCAGGGAGATAGCCATCAAAGTTAGGCTGCGCCTTTTCCAATATAAAATTCTACACAGAATATACTATGACAGGGAGAAATTACATAAGATAGGCAGGTCAGAGACACCATACTGTCTTAACTGTAGAGACGTTAAGGGCGATTTCTATCACACGAAATGGGCTTGCCCCTTTATACAAGCCTATTGGGAGGCTATAACGAGTGTTTGGGACGTTTCTGGGGGTATCGCTGCTGGTCGACTCATGGGGATCCCGAGCAAGGTTGACATTAATAGGGCCCAATTACTATTCGCAACTCTGGATCTGGCTGTGGCCAAGTGAGACTTAGCTAGACGATGGGGAGTGGAGGAGAAAATCCCATGATACAGGAATGGACAAGGGGGAGGGACCTTTATATGGCTGCTGAACGTGCTACATATGTTAGCAGGGGCTGCCCCAGAAAATTCTATAAAGTCTGGGGTCCGTGGAGGCATTACTATGGGTTGGATCTCTGGGACACTGCACATGAATCCACACCAATGACCGCCAGTGATGTTGACACTGTTACACCTAGGGGTCCTCCTTAGTCGGGAGCATACTGTGATGTCCTTGCTTCTGGGCACGGAAGTGAAGATAGGTTTTACGGAACATCAACATTATTTATTAACTTCAACAAGGTACACCGGGAATGTTGGGATGCTGTCATTGGTGGCTCTGTTTTACGCGACTGAAGTTACGATTTTGATATCTGTATGTATTTGGCATCCACAAAATAAATTTTTTTTTTTTTTTAAAACACATTGGACAATTTCATAGTGAATGTTGAACTACTCCGCACCGTAGCCAGGTTACAAGTTGAGAGCACTAATCTTAGTGCTTGTTCCCTTTAAGTTATTTAATGGTGTCCAGCAGACCAGTCAATAACTGAGATTTAACAAATGGATTTATTGATAAAACTAATGCATAATATAGCCCCCTCAACCCCTAAGACACTGGTGAAGCTCAGATCATGCAAATCAGAAAATCTAATGATTCCAAAGTTTAAATGCTATATGGACAACTGTCTTAAACAAGCATTAGCAAAGCCAATAAGTTTTGGCTTTAAATGGCCCCATTTCTGGCTTTATCAATGCTTCCTTGCACTGGTATACAAACATATCGGTTAGGACATAGCCCCACCCATTCCAAGGTGGCTGTCATGGCACGTGCATATCACGATGCACATGCCTTATGACAAGGCCGCCATTTTTTCTTTTATTTCTTTTTTATATATTAACTGTCCCAAGTTGGGGGACGTCGATCTTGGAGCGGTAAATTAAAAAATAAATAAATGTGTACATAAGTGCCTTTTGAGAAAGGAGCAGCCCAGCAGTTAATTGCAGCTGCTGGACCCTGAAAAAAAAAACCTTTAAAAAAAATGACAGAGATGGGCATTGGTTAAGGAAGGAATAGTTGAAGGGGTGGGGAAAGTATACACTGCTGAGAGTGGAGAGGAGGGAATGGAGGAACTATATGTTCGAGGCATATGAGCTACAGAATTCACACTTTGTGCATAGATCGCCATCTGGTGTTGGGCCTGGATGCTTGCACCTTGTTGTCTTGGAAGAAGTCTTTTGTAGTCACGAGATAGGTGACTCCTCCCTTGGACGATAGTGCGCATGGGCATCGACTCCATCCTCAGATTGTTTTTTTCCGCCATCGGGTTCGGATGTAACTTCTGCGCTCCGGTTCCGTACTGTATTATCCAAACCTTTTCGACGCGCAAACAATGAAAAAACTCGACGGTATTGTTTTCGTTCGCGTGCACTTCGACGCGCTCCTGAAATACCCGATTCCAGTCGTCGACGCGGGCTGCTGGGCCTATCGACGCCATTCGGGTCTACGGCTAATGGAAAGGACTCCATTTAAAAAATTCCCGCAGTGTGGAGCTAAATTCCCACACAGCGACCAACACAAGGTCTGTAACCTCTGTCTCTCGCCCGAGGAGAATAATTGCCAGGCCTGCGCCTCCTTTCGATCCAAAAAGACTATCCGTGATCGCCGGGCCCGACGACACGTTATGGCGCAACGAGCAGCTCCGGTGCCGGAGGACATCTTCAACGAAGGCCCCGATGTCCCGGAGGAGGATTCGGAGGATCTGGAAATCGTTTCCGAGGCAGACGACTCCGACTCAGACGACCACATCACTCCAGGTCAACGAGTGAGTACAACTGCCCCTACCCCAACCCCACCTCAAAAAAAGGCGGCTCCGGTCAAGACTTCGCCTGCTGGCCCCAGTCGCGACCGAAAGAAAGCTTCAGAAGCCCCGCCTCCGGGCCCGGCTCCGAAGACAAAGGACAAGCCCTCCGGCGGCTCCGGACCAACCAAGCCGCATATCAGTGTCCCGCAAACACCATCGGCACCGAAGCCGGGAGCGCATTCTACTCCTGCAGTCCCCAAAAAGCCATCGGCACCGAGCACCTCAGCACCGAAAAAAAAGACCTCGGCTCCAAAACCAAAATCTTTGGAACCGAAAAAGATTTCCGACTCCACATCGAAGCCGAAGGATCCAAAAACCCCTTCGAAGGCTCCAGAGCAGAAATCTAAACCCCGCTCGGACCCGAAAAAATCATCGCCGAAAGCGATTCCCGAACAAAAAGAACTTTTTCGACCGGATCCCATCGATCCGCAACAAAAAACTCTCCAAGTGGACCCCAAAACAGGACATGTGGTCAATGTTCCACACAACAAGAGGAAATTTGACACCCCACACATCCCTGAGGTGCCTGTAAAGAAAAGAGACTGTGCCACTTCACCTTTACGACCCTCTTCTCCTGTTCTTCCTACTAAACCTTTCTTTTCTCCAAATTCTCCCATACTTCCAACATACTCACCACCACCACAGGATGATGATGATTTAGGGGGTGGGGGGGGGAACAATGACCGTTTCACTGACCCTGATGACGACACAGACATACCACAGGACAATTGGGATGATTATGATGACCCAGTAGATCCTCCAGACCTTCCTGATCCCCATGCATACCCGACAAAGCCATCTCCCCCGGATGACAATATTGGTTTTGGTCAGCTTATAGACAGAGCTGCCAAGTACCATGGTGTTCAAATGCATTCGGACCCTACAGAGGAGGACTTCCTAATAGACACCTTTGCACAGTCACAAAAGACTGAACAAACCTTACCAATGTTAAAAGGCGTCATTAAACACGCCCCAGACATATTCAAAGATGTGAGGGCTAGAATTCTCAATCCCAGAATTGACAAAAAATATAAACCCGCTCCCAATGATCCCACCTACATCAAGGGTCAACTTCCTTTAGATTCTCTAGTGGTGACCAACGCTAGAAAACGTGCCAACTCTCAGACCTCCGGTGATGCTCCACCTCCGGACAAAGAGTCTAAATTATTAGATGCTTCGGGCAAACGAGTTGCTGCCCAAGCAGCTAATCAATGGAGGATAGCCAATGCGCAGGCATTACTTGCCAGGTATGATAGGGCTCATTACGACCAGCTGGAAACCCTATTGCAGCATTTGCCTGATCAATATAAGACCAAGGCCAATGATTTGATTCAAGAGAGCAAATTAATAACTAATGCATCAATTAAGTGTGCCCTCGATGCAGCAGACACCGCATCTAGGTCCATTAACACTAGTGTGTTACTAAGAAGACATGCCTGGTTGCGCATTTCTGGTTTCAAACAGGAGGTACAAACAACTATCCTCAATCAGCCGTTCAATCAGGAACAACTTTTTGGCCCAGCTGTAGATACAACTTTAGAAAAAATGAAAAAGGACACGGAGACTGCTAAATCCATGGGAGCATTACAGTCCCCATCCACACGAGGTTCCTTTCGATGCTCCTTCTATAGAGGCGCATCCAAAAACATCGGTGCAGACACTGCTTCTTCCTCCTACAAAAACCCCACACAAACATCCCCCAACAAGGGATATTTTAGAGGTGGGTACAGGGGAAACAACAACAAAGGAAGAGGCCGAGGTAACAACAACACTCGCGCCTCTCCCACTAATAAGCAGTGACTTCCCTCCAGACCATTCCACTCCGGTCGGAGGGAGACTCTCACAGTTCCTACCTGTCTGGAATTCCATCACTACAGACAAGTGGGTAAGACAAATTATCCAGTATGGTTACTGCCTGGAACTTACAGCAACTCCACCCAACATACCACCCAAGCAGCGTCCAATGTCCACAGAACATCTGACACTCCTCAAACAGGAAGTTCTTTCGCTGCTTCAAAAGCATGCAATAGAACCAGTCCCCATACAACATCACGGAACAGGAGTTTACTCTCTATATTTCCTAATCCCCAAAAAAGACGGTACCCTAAGGCCAATACTTGACCTCAGACCTCTCAATCTCTACATACAGTCAGATCATTTTCACATGATCACTCTTCAACAGGTTCTTCCACTGCTTCAATAAGGCGACTTCCTTGCCACATTAGATCTCAAGGACGCCTACTTCCATATTCCCATACACCCTGCTCACAGGAAATACCTAAGGTTCACAGTGGACGGCCAACACTATCAGTTCAAAGTCCTTCCATTTGGAGTGACCACAGCACTCAGGGTGTTCACAAAGTGCCTTGCAGTAGTATCAGCAGCGCACTTGCGAAGACAGCAAATCCATGTATTTCCATACCTCGACGACTGGCTCATAAAAGCCAAGTCACACAACCAATGTGTTCACCACACTTATCAAACCATTCAGCTGCTACACAACTTGGGGTTCACAGTAAACTACACCAAGTCGCACCTTCAACCCTCCTACATACATCAGTACCTAGGAGCCACAATAGACACTTCCAAAGCTCTAGCATACCCCAATCCAGCAAGGATAGCCAGTATGCAAACCCTCATCTCCAAGTTTCAGCCCCAACACTCTCTCCCAGCACGAGTGTTTATGCAGCTCATAGGACTGATGGCCTCTTGCATTTTCATTGTACCTCACGCAAGACTTCAGATGCGCCTTTACAGGAATGCTTAGCACGTCAGTGGAACCAGGCTCAAGGTCAACTTACAGATCGGGTGTTGGTGGACAGCCGCACACATCGCTCTCTGCAGTGGTGGAACATACAAAACCTTTCCACAGGGCGGCCGTTCCTAGAGCCAGTTCCACAGATAGTGCTAACAGCAGACGCATCACTCACCGGCTGGGGAGCCCATCTCCTAAACAACACAATTCAGGGCAGGTGGTCCACCCAACAAAAACTGTTCCACATCAATTACCTAGAATTACTGGCAATATTTCTAGCGTTAAAGTCGTTTCAAACACATCTCCTCAACAAAGCTGTCCTAGTCCGCACAGACAATATAACAGCAATGTATTACATACAGAAACAAGGAGGAACACATTCTTTGCAGCTGTCTCACCTAGCGCAAAGTATATGGAGATGGGCCATTCCACAAAACATATATCTTCTGGCAGAACATCTTCCAGGGGTGAACAATCAGATGGCGGATCTGTTAAGTCGACAAACTCAACAGATACACGAATGGGAACTTCATCCGCAAGTTCTTCAACCCTTCTTCCAGACGTGGGGCCAACCGGACATAGATCTGTTCGCCACACATGCAAACGCAAAATGCCCAACCTTCGCCGCCAGGTTCCCACACCTGTTGTCCAAGGGCAATGCAATATGGATGAACTGGTCAGGCAGATTTGCGTACGCTTTTCCGCCACTCCCACTCATTCCACTAGTAGTACGCAAGCTCAAACAACAGTCTCTCAAGATGATCCTAGTTGCTCCAACATGGGCACGGCAACCATGGTTCACAACACTACTCGAACTCTCAGTAGTTCCACACCAAAAATTACGTCTCTCCCCAAAGCTGCTAACGCACAACCATGGAGAGATAAGGCACCCAGATCAAGCACAACTGAATCTAGCGATCTGGCTCCTGAAATCCTAGAGTTCGGTTACCTTAACCTCCCACCAGACTGTATGAGCATTATTAAGGAAGCCAGACGCCCCACTACCCATCTGTCTGGAGAGAGTGGTGAGTAGGATGTCCAACAGCTGTCTTAAGCTGAACGGGGGGAAAACGGAGCTCATGTTGCTCGGAGATCCAGGTATCCACTCACCTCTGATACATTGGCCCAAATGTATGGGAGATCCTCCTGTCGCCAAATCCGCAATAAAAAACCTTGGTATTTGGCTGGAGGACTCCCTAACACTGGACTGTCAATCCAAGAAACTTTCAGGGATATGTTTTTCCCTGCTCAAAATGGTAAGGAAAATCATTAATGTAATCCCTGAGCAGCTGAGGGAAATGGTGATACAATCCCTCCTCATCTCACGTTTGGACTACGGAAACTCCCTCTATCTGGGTTCACCTAAATATGTCATTAGGAGGCTGCAAGTGGTACAGAATGCGGCCGCTAGACTCTTGTTAAAGATCCCCAACCGCATCTCTGCTAGGGAAGCACTTAAACAGCTCCACTGGCTACCCATTGAAGCTAGAGTTAAGTTTAAAACTCTTTGCATCGCTCGTAAAGCTATTAACAATTCTGGGCCGGAAAAACTGAGGAACCTGATATCCAGGTACATTCCTTCTAGACATCTCCGATCTGGCCAGCAACAGCTCCTCAAAACTACCAGAGTTAAAAGAGCCAGATGGGGAGGTAGATCTTTCACCCATCTGGTACCTAAGTTGTGGAATGCCCTCCCACTGGAAATTCGTGCTGCCCCTAACAAACTAGCTTTCAGAAAGAATTTGAAAACCTGGCTTTTCCCACAATAATTAGGCATTGGCTCAGCTTGTTTACTGTCAGAGCTCTTTTTAGCGCTGGGAAGCCCTTGGGCAGCCATGCGCTCTATAAATCCAATAAATAGAAATACTAGAGCTTGCTATGCAGCTAAATGGAAAAGATTAGTCATTTACTGCAACAATAACAAAATTGACCCATTAGATGCTTCAATTCAGAACATTATCTGCTATTTGCTACATCTACAAAGATGCAATCTGGCATATTCATCAATAAGATTACATCTGGCTGCCCTGGCCGCCTACCTACAAAACAGACAACATTTGTCATTGTTTAGGGTACCCGCTATCAAAGCCTTTATGGAAGGCCTTAAAAGGATAATTCCACCCAGACTACCACCCTCTCCAGTGTGGAACCTAAACATTGTTCTTACTAGACTCATGGGTCCCCCATTTGAGCCTTTACACAAATGCGAATTACAATTCCTTACATGGAAACTAGCCTTCCTTGTCGCAATCACCTCTCTCAGAAGAGTAAGTGAGATACAGGCTTTAACCATACAAGAACCATTCTTACAAATACATCGTAACAAGGTGGTTCTTAGGACAAATCCAAAATTCCTTCCCAAAGTAATCTCTGCTTTCCACCTTAATCAGTAGAGTTACCAGTATTTTTCCAAAACCCTGATTCGGTAGCGGAAAGAGCTCTTCACACGCTCAACGTCAAAGGAGCTTTACTTTACTATATAGACAGGACTAAAGCCTTTAGAAAAACAAAGCAACTATTTGTAGCTTTCTCTCTACCTCATAAAGGCAATCCTATTTCCAAAGCTGGAATTGCCAGGTGGATAGTAAAATGTATTCAAATATGCTATCAGAAAGCAAAACATACGTTAACAATCCCCCCTAGAGTGCATTCAACACGCAAACTAGGGGCTTCCATGGCATTCTTAGGGAACATTCCCCTAGAAGACATTTGTAAGGCAGCAACATGGTCTACCACACACACCTTCACCAAACACTATTGTGTAGATGTGCAGGCAAAGCAACAAGCTTCTGTAGACACTTTTTCAAACCACTTCAATCGATACAAGCGACCACCGCTAGGGGAGACACTGCTGTACAGTCTATGCACGAAGTGTGAATTCTGCAGCTCATATGCCTCGAACGGAAAATGCTACTTACCAGTATGCATCTGTTCTTGGCATGTAGAGCTGCAGAGATTCACACGCCCACCTACCTCCCCGGAACCTGTATCTGTTCCAGTGTTATCTTACTTAGATACATTCTCATGGACATCTTTCTGTTTCTTACAAACTCCATCATTTCCCTTCATGGCGAAAAACAATCTGAGGATGGAGTCGATGCCCATGCGCACTATCGTCCAAGGGAGGAGTCACCTATCTCGTGACTACAAAAGACTTCTTCCAAGACAACAACAAGGTGCAAGCACCCTAGCCCAACACCAGATGGCGATCTATGCAGAAAGTGTGAATCTCTGCAGCTCTACATGCCAAGAACAGATGCATACTGGTAAGTAGCATTTTCCATTTTAAAATAAATAGAAATAAAATCTTGGAGGGTGGAGGAAGCAACGTACAAGATTGTGGAAGGGATGGGGGAATGTGCCTTGGAAGTAGCATACAAGAAAACGCACACAACCCATGAAGTGCTGAAAAAAAGACTGAAATGCTCATGGGTGGGACAAAACCAAGAACAGAGAGGAAAGTGCTGCGTCAAAGATCCATACAAAGCAGGTAAGAGTGGAGAAACTGCTTTATTCAAAGCAAGTCAAACTCCGGGAGAGCACGTACAGGCAACCGCTCTCAATGTCTAGTGCGTAGTCTCTGCCAAGAGAAATAACTGCGGAGACTCGCTTACAAGATTTGAACCCCCAACTCGCGATAAAGCTTGGTCGCGTGAGCAGCTCGCTGCGGAAAAGGCTTGCTGAGCTGCCACACGCTTAGGACAGAAGGCTGTTAACTCAACAGCAGGGAAGTGCCCGAGGGTTCCCTGACTGCCCTCCTGTAATGTTTTTTAGGTCGAGCCTAGCGCATGCGCTGCTCTAGGAGAGGGCCTCTTAGAATCACTCCAGACTTCCAAGAGACTTCTCCGTGTGGGTCGGACTCCACCCACACATTTTATTGGCCATTGCGTGTGGCTTTCGAAAATAAAAGCACGCAAATGGCCAAAGGCGGGTGTATGTCCCGCCCTTTCTGTAAACATTCACTCCCATGGCCTATGGGTCTCTGGAGCGAGCAGCGGCGCACAGTGTGCTAGCTGCATTCCAGGATCAGGTTACTAATTAACCCAGCGCGGTCGGCTTCACTTTCGCAACCGTGCTGGGTTAATTAGTAACCTAACAGTATCTACAGGCGGTTAAATCAAATGCCTGCTTAAGTGGAGATCTTCGGTTAAAGGTAAATTGTATTTGCAGGTTTCATTCATGCTGGTTCCTACTATATTGCAGAGCATTTCTCTTTACGAACAACGCTAACTTCGTGTACTGTTTAGTGCAGAGCGACCTTATGGCCAGATTTTCGCTTTTGTGCTAACACACGTTTCCTGCTCATCAGACGCATTTCGAGGGTGCCTGTTCCCTGCACTTCCCCCTCCCGCGATGGCTTTAGAGGTAGCAAACACACACGCATTTGTATTTCTTTATTTATCAGACGAGTTCAGAGGGCGCCTGTTCCATGAATTTCCTCCCCCGCCAGCATGTGGAATGTTGCTTTACATCTGCTTTGCCGGTGACAGAAACTGTGATCCTTTGAATGTATGTATTCGTATGTATACGTAAATGTTGCTATACAGAACAAAACCAACTGGAGATCAGCAAAGCATGGTTCATCATAATAAGAAAACACACGAGATTTACCAGTTTGCCAACTTTTAATAGGCTGATTGGAAGTATGACGTTCAAATCAGTTCATGTCATGATTCAGCAGCAACCGTTTAACTCACTGAGCCGTTTTGCTGGTTAAAACGTGTCTCATTGTGCAAAGAGCTGCAGTGCTGTTTTAAACTCCAAACTATGAACATCTTAATGGGGCTAGGGGATTCATAAACGAAAATGTTTGTTTCGACCCCATTGATTGTTTAGTCGGGGGACACCCCGACTAACATCATACGAGTGCTGTGCTCATTTGAAAGTGAAACAGAGGCATACATATATATATTTTATATAGGGTGTTATTTGTATGCTCTAATAAAATGTGTAGAATAGAATAAAAAGCCCACATGAGTCCTGTCACCTCTGAACAAGGCTGGCAGACAATGCAGTTTTCTAGGAAACAACGTTCCTTCTACACCCCCTATTTATAGCTTAACTTAGT
Organism: Calotriton arnoldi; assembly: GCA_963921515.1. NCBI lineage: Eukaryota > Metazoa > Chordata > Amphibia > Caudata > Salamandridae > Calotriton > Calotriton arnoldi. The sequence goes on from CAWUFW010002021.1 coordinate 1,327,151, forward strand.
CTCTGCTTTTGTGGATGCAGCCAAGCTGAACCTTCAGCGGGGGAGGTTGTTGGGAGGGAAAAATGCAGTTTCTGTTAATGTTTAAGCATTCACAGCCCTGCATTGCTAGGAATCAAGGCATGATCATTATGCGGACGAACCAACTCTTCATTAGTTACCTTCGGGTTCTTTTTTTTCCCCTTTTATTCCATCCTCTTTTCATTCTTCTCTTTCTACTTTTTTATTTAATTGTTCCCTTCAGTAATGAAACACCCGCTACCCCAGCAAGCGCCACGCTGCTTCCCTTCTTTCCCACAACCCTCCTACATATCATGACTCCCTTTGCGCTTCCTGCATACACATACGCTTGTGCACACATACAAAATTCCTCCCACACCGCCTACGTTATCTCCCTTTCCTAAAATCCGCTTTCTTGGTGTCTATCCTTGGCATACAGACCCTTCTGCTCTCCCTTCACTTTCACACTCTCTCTCGCACCAGCACTTGTGCCCTCACACAGCTGGTGTCGCTCCCCTAAACACCCACCCTGCCAGGGTCGGTGCAGCCCCCCACATTGTCCCACCAGTAATGGAAGCCAACCCGTGGCCCCTCCTCCCCGGAGCCCAGATGGTGCTACACATGTATATCCAGTAAGAAATTAAACATTCAAGGGGCTTCCTGTCTCTGAAGCATTTTGCCCTTTGAGTCTCACTTTTATTACCTTGACATGCCTCAGTGGGAGTAAAAACACTTTCTGGACGGACCCGCGGAGGGTTAGTTCCACTCTAAGTGCCATATCAACATATTTATAATCCTTTTGTTTTCACACATTGTACTGCCCATATTCTCCCCGATTGCCCAGACCTCAGTGGAATGAAAGCATCCATTTCTTTCACCTCTCATATAATTTTTGATCACATGTCTGTGCGGCTATAAGGCGAGACCTATTGGCTATGCCAATGCTTGTTTTTTTGCAGATTTATATAGCGCGAACTCGACCCGAAGGTATTGGAGCGCTTTAATGAGCACCAGTTACATTACACAATGTTGCCTTACCTCTGCTCCTCACCACCGGTTTTGTAGCATGGCAATGAGTGGTTTAGCTGGGTAGTGATCGTTTTGCGACAACCGTGATCGTTTTGCGACAACCGTGCACGGTGCTTCCGTGGAAAGAGCTGGGGCCTCCAGGCACTGATCGGATCCTCGGTAGCCTTTGGAAACCTAACCTCCATGCCCCGTCTTACTTTTCTACAGGGAATACCATGCTCCTTACAGGCGCAGCTAACTGGCTTAGGGCTGCGCAATGGCGTTGATTATGATAGTATATGTTTTATAATGAAATTTAATTTCTTCAAAATAATTGTGCGGAAATCTACTGTACTTCATTGGCAGTAAATTGGTTCGAACACCTTTGATGTTGGACTCCGGTTTGAATTGATAAAACTATACAGAAGTTTACACTTTGTTTATATGTTATTAACTCAGGTTCTGAGGGACACAGGGTTACCCCATACATGATTACACTGAAAATTGTTTTAAGCCATCATTTTATTATATGTGTGATATGTCATTCATATTTTTTGTCGTCCGCGCATTTCAACATAGGGCAGTGGGTCAGCCCACTTCATCCACACACAAAGCAGTTCCCTATAGTGCCAGGGACTACTATGGCAATGTGTGGTTTTTGAGACAAAAAATTATTTTTGCTTTTAACCAGTCTTTTTTTTGTTTTGTTTTTAGATTGATGGTGACCTGGCAGCTTCCCCAGAAGTAAAGTTTGGCAAATACCATGACAAACCACAACAAGTATTGACAGTCAAAATATGGGTGGCCAAAGCCAGACCTATTGGCTATGTTAATACTTGTTTTAAAATGTTGTTACCTTGTCCAATAAGCCTCAGGTTTTCTTGATTGGGTACCCTGCCTGTCGCCGCTTGTTTTGCTGCCCTTGGTTACGATGCCTCAAGTGGTCAGTTGCTGCCTGGCAATTTTTCATTCTTGGTTTCTAGGTTTGCAAAGCCTCTGGATGATTTTGGTAGAAGAGCCTTACAGAGGAGATTGTTTATCAAGTTTACTTAGAACGTGCGTGTGTGATAAAGTGATTTGTCCTTCAGTTAAAACGCTTTACCTAATCACAAAAGACATTCCAGCAAGCGCCATTTATTGTAAAATTAATATATATCCCCAGCTTTTCCATATATCAAGCAATTATTTAGAAAACATAACATACTTTATACTATTCTATAAGTCCGGAAAGAGCTAATTGAAGGTTCCCAACAAATACTGATTCAATAAACTATTTTTTTTAACGGGAGGAGAGATAAAAGAAATCTGCTTTATCCCAGTGACTCAAGCTTTTCGTAAACCAGATGTCCATCAAAAAACAAGCATTGGTAATAGGTCTCGCCTACGAGGAGTACTGGCTTTGTTAATGTTGTAGAGCATGGCTGAAGGTAAAAAAATAAATAATAATAAAGCGCTATGATGTGTCTGGCGGCCAGAGGGCATGTGTGAAGGGCAACACAGACAGCGCAGGTTGTGGGGGGGAATAAAAGCGCTATGACGATGCCAACAGTGTCCTCGTCATAGCATTTTCTTTTTATAGCGGGCAAGAAGGCCGCACGGATTGCTTTTAACACTGACAATGGAGACACGGGCAATGGAGGGGGGGGAGGGGGGAGTGCTATGACGCGTCATCTCGCTTTTTTTGATTGATGCCGGTGAGGGGTAACACAAACAATGGAGAGAGGGCAGGTAGGGGGCAACACGGACAATGGAGGGAGGGCGGCTAGGTGTCATCATGGACAACCGAGGGAAGGAAGATGAAAGGAACACAGACAATGTAGGGAGGGTAGGTGGGGGTTAATGCAGACACGGGAGGGAGAATTGGTGGCGGGACAACCCAGACAATGGATGAAGCATGGGTGAGGCAACAGAGGATACATAAGCGGGGGGAGGGGGGGCAACACAGACAACAGAGTATGCAACACAGCTACTGGGAGTAAGCAGACGAGCAGAGGTTTGGAAGGAGGGGCTGGGGTAAGCCGATGGCAACGGAGGGTATGAGGGAGGTGCTAGAACAGAGGTCTTCAATCTGGAGGCATGGGAAGGGGGTCGCGCTCTTCATTTGCTAAAAGAAAACGGGCCAGACGGTTGATTCCGGTAGTTAACATGCTTTCCCTGGAGTGTTATTCAGGGACTCTCCTGTGCTGGGAAATGGAAGCCAGACAGACATATAAACACGCCTTTCTACCAGTGGGTTGCTGGCCTGAAAGAAATGCAAATGTGCACAACCAGTTAATCTGCAAAAGTAAAGGATTTGCAGATTAACTCGTGCGCATTTGCATTTCTTTCAGGCCAGCAACACACTGGCAGAAAGGTGTGTTTAGCTGTCTGCCTGGCTTTGATTTCTCTGGACAGGAAAGTTCTGCTGCAGTTAATTGATCAAATCACTTTTTGAGTGGTAGTGCACAGAGTTTACTGAGCTGTGAAGTGCTTGCTTTTAATAGTCATTGTATTTACATAGCGCTTACTGACCCTGAGGATGTGTTGAAGGGACAGTTATGTAAAATAAATTGCATTACATAGGGTCTGGTTATTACTAAAATCTATGGGTCTCATTTCCAATTAAATGGTGTTGGGCAGCTCCGCAAGTATTTTTGCTGCACTGCCCTATGCCAATTCAAAAGGGCAGGAATGGACTATAGAAGATACGGTGCACTCCTGTCCTTTCTGCCGGCACACAATTTGGTGCTTAGCGCCAACGCAGGCACCCTTGCACCATGCTGCAAGGGTGTATGCATTGTTGGCAGGATTGTTTTTGTGCAAGAAGGCACGCCTTCCTGCGCAAAAACAACCCACGGAGGCCTTTTTCTCTTTCTATGTGTGCTGCACATAGAAAGAGGAAACAATTGAGGAGAAATAAAGATATTTCTCTTCGTTACGCATCCCCTGGGGCAGCGTACAGTTTTGACGCATCCTCAGGTTTACAGATCCTTGTAAATCTGGGAATGTGTCAAAACCCATGGGAAAACCCACCGCAATGCCCATGGAACGCCTCCCTCCCCACGCAATGTAAGGCAACGGACCAACTTGCGCTGCGTTGCCTTACAGCATATCTAGGAGGCCATGATTTAATTATGATGAATGATGCTCAGCTACCTCCAGTTACATGCAGCTGTAAATGCCAAGCTGTCAGCATCCCATGAAATATAGTATGGTTTTTCTCTAATGCCGTGCAATAAAGTTGCAGCCCATGCATTACAGCTATTATACCAAGGACCACTGGAATTATGTGATTGTGCGGCCGCAGCAATTTTAGCATAATTATAGATTTGCTGCACTTGCCACATAATCCATCATCTGGCGCATAATCTTCTGATTTTAACAAAAAAAAATGTATTTACTCAAAAGGTTTAAAAGTTAGTCAAAAGCAGCAACAGGTGTTGCCGCTCGGCAGAAGGCCCTTTGTAAAGCTGCACTGGTCACCTTTTTGTTGCTTATTGCTATATTTGGGTGTTAAACCGGTACTAATGAGGTGCAACCACAGATTGATCGTTTCTCTGGAGAACACTTATGGTTGTCAATTCTAAGGACTACCATTTTCTACAATTTTTTTTCGGGAGGGGGTCCTTACGCCTAACAAATTTTGATGGGGGGGGGGGGGGTCTCGGCATCAAAAAGTTTGAAGACCCCTGTGCTAGAAGAAGCAAGCAAATGAGTGACAATGAAGCCAACCAATGGATACTCTCCTAACCCCCTGTTAGAAAACAAAAGTTCTGGCAAGAGTCAGCACATACACTGTCATAGGCAAGTCCTGGAAATGGAGTAGTGATAACAAATACATTATCACAGATATCACATCAAGTTGCTAAAATTGGATGCTGTGCTGGGGGTGGAAAGCACTTGTATATATTTTAACTGATAAACAGCATGCGTCTGCTTTTATCTCACATAGGATTTCTTTTACATGAAATAGAACGTTTATCATTGGAGTGTATTTTATTTTTGAAAAAAGTTGAAGGGAAGGTTTTGAACAATCGGTTTATTCCAAGGGATAGCATATCTGTGCAGGCAATCGAGCTGAATATGGGCATCACAAGCATATTGTACAAACAACAATTATAGATAGGTTCAGAGTAATACCCTTTTTCATCTCATAGAAGGGGAGTAATGTAGTCCCCGGCGGCACAGGTGTGCCCTCCAAGTCTTCACTGGGGCCCAACCCTTCATGAGGGCCCAACCCTTCATGAGGGCCCGTGCAGCCCAAAGCCAGTGAATACATGTGAGATATGGGGTACTCAGTGGGCCCTCATTGCATTCTACATGAGGCCCCATCATTTTGCGTTACCCCATTGTCTCATAGTATATTTTGTCTTAAAAACAAAAGGTTATTACCGGTCTGTTTAAAGCACTTCCCGGAAGAATTCAACAGTATCCAATTATCTTAAGCGATCTTCAAGTGTGTACATTATTTAGGAATTCAATGTCACCAAGTTGAAATTCTTTTCTAAACCCTTTCGTCCTCCTACCCACCTGCATAATTGTATGCAGTATTGGCACAGTCCATGAACTGCAAACCAGCACAGCCCCAATGATGCAAGGTGTAACAGAGAGGACCATAAATCCCCCATCCCTGGTCCAGGTATTTACATCATTCATTGGAGACCCACAGAGCACTCACAAACCAGCTCTGCCTGATTGGTCCATTCCTCTGCACCACAGACAGTCTGTCCCGCGGTGTCTCTCTGTACCTCAGCTCGACGTTTCTCAGCTTTGTCTGTCCTGTGGTGTGTTTCTGTGCCTCAGCTCGACGTTTCTCAGCTTTGCCTTAAAGCGGCTCTATACTTCACCTCATACTTGGATATCCATGGAGCAATCGAAGCTGGTGTCGACCAGTTCTCTGCATGCACAAGGTGTCCAGCACAACCCAGCAGGTTGCACCACGGTTGTGGAAGTGCATGTACACCACAAACAGACCTGTGCGTACACCACACTGTGCAGCAGCCTCCACCTTATTTACCCCTATTCGGTCTCAGTATAACAGTTCTATTTACATTTCCACTTGTTGAGAAAAGGCTCTTTTTCACCCAGAGGTAGTGGCGGCCGTCGCAAACAAAAAGTGGTGGGGTGGGTGGAGGGTCGTTGGGGGTTGCGCGGGGCGGGGTGATAATTTTAAAAAAAAGGAATTTACCTGAAACTGCCAGCTGCCTCCCACATCGTGTCGTGCCTCAGTGTTCTTCCTGGTCCCAGCAGACACTGGGACAGTATCACAGACTCCCTGTGTAATCCCCGCGCTGCCTTCATGCTATGAGAGCAGCACAGGGATTGGCCTGAGCAGGCTGGTTTGACGCTCTGCTCAGGACAGGGAGTCTGTCCTTTTTGTCCAACCCAACTATTCAATACAGCCCGGTTGGAGAAACCTAAGTGCGCATGTGTGTTTGGCCAGCCAGTGTGTTTGCATAAACCAGTCCTCCTCCTCCTCCCCCTCCCATGGCCCGGGCCTCGCCCTCCCTACGCACGCTGGCTCAGCCAGCAGGTGAAAAATAAAACGTTGATAGAACATCATTTTATTTTTCAGCTGCTGGCTCTGAGCCAGTGGGGTGACGTTCCTCTGCCATTGTGGAGGAGCTGCCCCTGCAGAGGTGAAAGAAGAGGGACAATAATTAGTGCCATTGTAAATGGCAAATTTGACTAGCATAACAGTGTGTTCGGCAATCTGCCCCAAAAAGAAATGCAAAAACTGTAACTTGTCTCAAGGGGTCGAAAGACATAAACACGTTTAGATGTTATACTCAATATTGTTGAATTCTGCCAGATAATCATAATAGCGATGCATTAGCCCCTAAAATTCAGCCCTATTTTACAAAGACTGATCTTTAATTTATCCATCAATATTTTTTGTGTGATTTGATCAAATTATTTTGATCAGCGTGTCATGAAAGGATACCATTCTAACATTGTCTACATACATATATTCAATTAATAGTAGTGTTCACAACTCTCACACCAAATTTAGTATCAAACCAAAATCCCGGGGAAGATGCAAAGGACACATGCATCTATACAATATACATATGCAAAGAGATATCTTTTCTCCTAATTTAATCAGTGAGCAACTACCATTATGCAGTCTTTCTTGTACTGTATGGCACTTCGAGGGAATCTGGTTAAACTATAGACCCTGCAATGCACTGTTGGTATATATATTAATAAATATTTATTAGTATATTGGCACACCCAAATTATTTAAAGCTGCCATTGCCTTACATATATGACGAAAATGGCGTATTAACTTAACAGCAGAACTACATGAGTTGGCTTGAGAGTGAGGTTTACTCTATAACAGTGGTTCTTAACCTTTAAACTTCTGTGGACCCCCACTTAATCATTACTGGGACCCCAGGGCCCCCCACTGAATCCTTATTGGAAACCATGGACCCCCACTGAGCCATTACTTGAAGCCAGGTAATGCAGCCTAAGCATTTTCGATGATTTGGACTGCAAAACAATACAAGGAAAATACAGAAACAAGCATGTATCAAACACATACACAAATGATGAAATTATTTTTTTAATTCACAAATATAAAAAAAAAATACATTTTTATTTTAAAGGGAATGTTGGGGCTTGTCTACATTCAATTGAAGCCACTCATCGTCCATACTACATTCTGTTTGATGCACTTGCACTGCTCCCACAAATCAACAAACTCAATTTTTAGCCTCCAATTTCAAATTTTTGCGCATTTGCAGAACGTTTAAAAAATTTCAACTTTACATTTTGCTTCTTTATTTATGTACACTTTATTAATCTGTTAATATTATTTAATTTTCTAAGCAGGTGCGGAGCAGACTTTGCGGATCCCTAGAGGTCCCTGGACCACAGGCTAAGAACCACTGCTCTTTAACATTTGCATAACCACACGTATAAAACCACATGTAAATAGGCACTTCAGGAGTTCAAGTATGAGCCCCGTATGTGTTGGAACATCCTCAAGCCTATAAATGATCTGTTCATACATTTGTATGCGAGTAAGTTCCACCAGCCTTTTGCAATGACCCGTACATTCACATACCCTTCGACATTTAAATTCAATGTATACCATATATCTTAACAACTTTTACCTGCATTTGTGCGATATACTAGCTCTAGTCTGAGACCTACTTTTCAAAACGTATGCATTACATATCATATGTTCACACTTTAAATAGTTCTTGAGGTTAAAAATGGTGATTTCATAAACTAATGTGTAAACACATTTTCTAACCCATTGCACATAATGCGAAATTAACATACAATATCATACTGTCTGTACTGGATACATGTGGAAAAACTAATGGTAGTAATTTTCTCTTGATTAATATTGTACAAAACATGATAATAATTCTTGCTAACATCTACGGTACCAACCGATGGATCACCAAAACAGTGCTAACATCTCTATTCAGAGTTGGTGAATTTCCAATAACTCTAAAAATATCCAGGCCGTACGTAATAAGTAGGAATGGCTGCCATAGTTCATGATGCAGTCACAGTTCTCTTTCCCTTTCAGAACCCTGCCATCCCTAAAATCATTCATTGACTATATAGTTGCCTTTGACCCTGTTGCCTACTCTGCTGCCTTTTGGCTAGGTTCACATAAGCAAACACAAGGAGATGATGGACGGAGCGCTGCAACTTTTCAGACACTCAACCCCAGTCACAGATCTTGGTTGAATCCATCATCGTTCTTTAGCTCACTTCGCCACCTCAGTTCAGACCCAGGTATATGCAAATCAGTCTTGACCCTGTGCCTCATGGGAACAGTCCAGCTCGAACTGCCAAGCCTGGTCTTCCCTGAAACTGAAACAAGCATCCTGGGACCGGTTTCGGGGTAACACCTTTCATCAGCCTGGCTAGAGTGAATCCAGTGGCAAAGTTCACATAATACAAATGCCAACTATATGTATACACACTTCCACTGATAGAAGATTAGTTTTATTGCTGTATAACAAATTAATTTTGAACCCTTCCTCCCTGTCCATGCCCCAGCTTTTCTGGGTCACAATAGACTAGTGATAAACCCTTTGTGAGAGTGCTCAGGCAGAGCCTTTGTGATGTACAAGTGTGGTAGGAGACAGCTCCTCCCCTACATTAAATCAGAGTGAGCCATCCTGCCAAAACCTATCTTCCCTTTGTTTCACTGTCTGATAGCAATACACAAAGACCAACTGCGAGCTACACCTAGTCATGTGACCCAGGATCAGGCTGCGGGTACCAGATGGCTTGGACAAGAAAATGCCAATTTTCTATAAGTGGCCTTTTCAGAATTGTGATTGCAAATCTGACTTTATCATTAAAGAGGGCTTTTAATTACAATTCTTTGGACACCAAACTCTACCTGTCTACCTTTTTCCAATTGAAGGTTGCAGCTTATTAAATGTAGTAAGGTACCTCCAATGTTAACCAATGAGAGAGGTAAGCCTTGCAGCAGTGAAAAACGACTTTAGGAGTGAAAAACACCTAGGACATGAAAAAGTACATGTCCTACTTTTTAAACACACTGCACCCTGTCCTCTGGGGGGGTTCAGCTCCTACCCTAAGGGTGACCTATATGTATTAAAAAGAAAGGTTTAAGCCTGGCAAAAGGTTCATTTTGGCAGGTCAAAATGACAGTTTAAAACTGCACACAAAGGCTTCAATAGCAGGCGTGAGACATGTTTACAGGTCTACCTAAATTGGTGGCATAATCAATGCTGCAGGCCCACTAGTAGCATTTAATTTACAGGCCCTGGGTACAGGGAGTACCACTTTACTTGGGACTTACAGGTAAATTATATGTGCCATTTGGGTGTAAGCCAAATCTACCAATTTTTAAGGAGAGTGCCCAAACACTTTAGCACTGGTTAGCAGTGGTAGATAGTGCAGAGTCCTAAAGCCAGTTAAAACGAAGTCAGCACAACAGGAGGATTGAAGGCAAAAGGTTAGGGGAGAACTATGTCAAGAATGGCAGGTCTAACAACTAAGTATTTATATAAATTAATTTGTTTCTCCCTTTCTTTTTGGATCGCGCTTTCTGTTTTTTATAACTCCAATTCACATTTATTTGCACAAATAAAAAGTACATTAGGTCTTGGAAAGTTGTCATCTATAAAGTGATGCCATTTCCAGATGGGCAACAGTTTTCACTTATGTGAACACATCAGGATTTATCTGGAACAAAACATCTCTTTTAATCAAAGAAAACACTGGATTTCATTGTGTTAATATAGACAACATGGAATCCTTCAATACTGTACAGTAATAGCAGTGTATACTATGCTTTATATTTTACTTGTATTGTTGCCTTCATATAGCTCATGGGTATAATTGCTGTAGGGCAAAACAAAGTTTGTCTGACTTTTACTTCAATCTGTACATGTGCACGTAATGAAATTAATGTATTGGCTGATCCAATAAAAATAGAATTAATAGCAAGACCTCTGTAAACAGCTTGTTTTGTTAAAGAAAAGAAAAGAGCGAGAGTATGAAAAAAACATGCTGTTAAAGGATTAAAAAGGGCAGACTCATGAATTGCAATTAATGAGTGCACCCTAAACCCTCAATCATTGAGAAGTATGGAACTTTTTTCTGGGTAAGTCCCACTGGTGTATTAGTTCCCTATGATATAGTAGCTGTTAGCAAAGAGGACATTACCAAACATCACAGCAGTTCTACCTTTACTGCAGACTTCAGTCTTTAAAATTACTCTTTTTTTAAGCTGGTCCGAACAGATTTAAGGGGCAATTTCCAACCCTCCTTTATGTGGCGTATTATCTGGAGGCTGGGAATAGATTTAGGGATTAGGATTATGGACTGGGAAGAACAGAGTCAAATCATGCTTTCTGCGCCTACATGAGCTGCTAATGTTAGATTTCTTGGTATGTGGGCACCAAAGTTACAGGTAAGTACTGATTTTCTTCTTTGTATCCTGTTGGGTGCTTCTGTCTTAGGTAGGAGGTAGCGTGGCTAACATTCTGTATGAACACGATTCATTGTGGAACTTTTTCCATGTTTATTCAGAAATATCTTTCCTTCTTCTCCAGGGATACCTTCGCCTGCCCATCAAACATCATTTTAAGAGTGGGACGGAACTTTGACTGTCTATCCATCGAGCAGGCGATGTTGGAGCATAACCATGATATCAGTGAAGAGGAGTTTGCTATGCATTACCCACAGTGCAGGCTGAAGGCCAACCCCCGCTTTTTACTGGAGTTGACCAACAGCATCTCTAAACAGTTTGTGATGGCCAGTGACCTCCAGAAGCTGATGGAGCGAAGTTGTGATGAACAAGCAGATCTTCAACATCTCGTGGCAGAACTGTTATCCTTATTTGAGGTAGACAGTAAGGCAAAAGTGAAGCTGGTTTTCTACCCTGATGAAGTGGCACTGGAATGTGTCTTCCTGATGACCTCTCGCATGAGGAGCTTGCTCCAACGTTTCCCCTCAGTCCTCTTCTTGGAACAGTCCTTGTGTGTGAATAAGAACTTCAACCTGTACACAGTACTGTGTGAGGACGCTGATGGTAGGGGCCGTGAATGTGCCTATTTCCTTACTCACAAGGACAGTCAAACACCTGTGAGGTTCATGGTGGTGTCCTTGATGCAGAGCATTCCCGGTACATTAAAGCCTCATATAAAGAGTGTGGTCCTTCACACAGATTTGGCTGAGCTGGATCTTATCAGTCCACTGCTTCCAAATAGTATGGTTGTAATGAGCCAAGCCTATGCTCTGGAGGCCCTGTACAGCCGGGTGGATCAAGAAGACCCATCTGTCCGCCAGACCTTGAAGAACATCATCCAAAAGCTAGTATTCTCCCATACACCCGAGGCATTTGAGTTTCATTTGAAAGAGCTGGCAGCTGTCTCTCTCTCTGGATTTTTTACATATTTCCTGGAGAACTGGCATCATCGCAAGGAGATGTGGGTGGCCTGCTGGGGACTCAAGAAATCTGAGCGTGCACGGTTCTCTGAGCTGGTGCTTCATCATCAGGTAATGCTAAGGTCAGCCCTGAGTCCCCCCATGACACCAGCTGAATGTGTGAGTGGGATAATGCGACTACAGAGCCTCTCTGTGTTAACTGCAACACTGAATGAAGAAAAACTTTATGCCCTCTATCAATCGGCCTGCCCACCCTTTGGACTCAAGTTAGTGCAAGAGGAAATCAGCCTAAGCAAACAGGGTTGCTATGAAGTGACTGAGCTGGAGCAAGGTTTTGTGTTGAATGATGGCACATCAGACTTCCACATAGACGAGGAACTAACCAGCTGCAGCTGCTCCATATACACGTATAGTCACCTTCCCTGTCGGCACCTATTTGCTGCCAGACTTTGGGCTGGTGAACCGGTCTTTGACCTCAAACTGATCCAGGGGCAGAAGTAAGGGGTCAGAGAACATCATTCTGATCGTTAACGTTTTTACTTTTATGGGGAGCAGGAGAAAATCGCTACTGGCCATCAGAGCCAGTCTTCATCACCGCAGCAAAGTTGACAAATTTGTCTTTCTGAGACAGAAACTCAATTGTGAATGGAAGTCATAAGTTATAATGTATCATTTTAATATCCATTCCCCGGAAAAAACAATGTGGTTAGGTGGATCCCCCTCACATTCTTGTGAAATTGGCAATGGCTGCTGTGAAAAGGTTACTCAGATAATTAATTTTATAAAAAATCTTCCAAATTATGTAAAACGCACAGTGTCGTCCTGATCTCTTGGCAATGTTTTTAGATTCTCAGTTGGTAAGCTTTTGGGCAAGCTGGAGAGACATCTGGTTCTGTGGCAAAAGTGGAAGTATGATAAAACATTAGTGGCTAATCACTGTTGTACAGGATTGCAGGGGCCATTAATTTGGTAAATTGATTTTAGTACTGTACAGGGTCTGGACTTATGCTATAAATAAGCCATGCCCTCATATTAGAAAAGTACTACTGCAATGATGAAGAATGGGCTGTGCAAAAGGATCTAGCTGAATGAGCCTGAGGACCCCTCTGCATTTACCTACAAAGCTCTTTTTTTGGATTGGGCCAAATATAGTATCCAGTTGGTTACCCTAGGTATGATTGTCCTCTTTCCGTTGTGTGTTTACTCACCCCGCCCTTTTTTTCTAGTGAAATAGACAGTCTCTTGTTCCAAACTCTGAGTGTGGTGTGATTTTTTTTTTTTTTTCTGGGAACATGATTACAAAACACAAAAATAGTACAGAGATAGATGATTTATAATTCCAATGATTACTTTTCTAGTACAAGATAACACATGTTCTGTAGTAAAATTAGGTCAAGGTACTCACCATAGTGGAGAAGTGTGGCTCAATGGTTAGAGCGGCAGACCCTGATGCAGAGATCTGGCCCGGGACCAGGGTTTGGCCCGGGACCAGGGTTCAATTCCCGCCTCGACGGGTCTTGGGCTCAATTTCCTCAGACCTGATAATTCTCGCCTCGGTGCCTATTCTAATCATGGGTCCCACTCTGCAACTCTGGGCAATAGCTTGCTTAATCTCCACAACGGCCCCAACAGCGCTGGGATGCCTGGCTTCACCCTGGGGGTGCCCAGGAGTGGACATTTCACAGGGAAAAGCCAGGAAGGGTTCCACAGCGGTATGCGTACAGCGCCAGGACACCTCTTTGGGGGTATAAGTGCGCTTTACAAGTACGAATTTCATAGTGGAGTTGTAGGGCCCTGATTGCTCCATGGATCCTGCTCCCCACTGGAAATCTTCAAATTTGAAGTAATTCTCAATACTGAAACCTGCGACAGATACAACTGTAGTTGGCTGAGGTACAAAGTGGTGATTATGTAAGTGTTTGATGCAAAGTATGTTGTTGAGGAGAGAGAATAGTTGGGTTAAATGTGTTCTATGTGAGGGTAGTTGCTAACAACCTAAAATAAAAGCATTAGAATTGTTTACCGCTGTCAGTGATCAAATTCATTCATTGGGTTTTCAGAAGGAAAAGTATCCCCAAACGCATTTAAGCAAGAAGAGCTTTGTACCTTAGAAATTTTTTAACCAGGTATGACGTTAGCCTAAAAAAGTGTCCTCTAGGATGGCAGATTAACTAAATATGGTTGTCTCTGGATGGGGCTCATCTCTCAGGGGTCATTCTTATTCTTGCAGACCTGATCACCTATTATGTGTACGCATATGGCTAAGCATTTTCAAACTGAGTGAGGACACTTCTCCCAAGTCTTTTGGACTATCCAGAAACTGTCATTATGTGGGGCATTGGGAATCTCACTTCACCGCTGGGTTCTGTGTTTTTGAATGTTTAGAATATTTTTGGCCTTTGGCAAATTTTCAGCTATTGTCGACCCAACTGAGGTGCCGCCTCCCCCTGTTGCACCTAATGTACTTGGAAACTATACAAAGGGCAGACATAACCTAGTTAACTTGCATCTTTAGTTTAATTGAGCATGACTTAAAAACAATATATAAATATATAATAAATACCAAGGACCCGAGTAGTGACAGATTGCTATTGCTAAGGTCAGCAGTACCTATAGACGGCAGTGCAATTTGAATTATAGTGCCTTCCTAAGTAAGCACTACGAGATAATTGAATGGTCCTACCTAAAACGGAGAAGGTGCTAGAACCTTCTAAATTGTTCTGTTTTACACTTCTTACATCGAAAGCTTCTTATAAACAATATTACAGTAACGTAAGTTTAAGTGATAGTGCTGTATCTGTGTTCCAAACTGCTGTCTTCTGGGTTTAGCCTTGAATGCCCTCCCCCCACCTGCATTTCCCTGGGGTTGATCTGACAGGCCATCTTCACATTAAAAAAGTAGGATGCCCCATGGGCCCTGGCACTAGGGCTCTCAGCTGGAATTGGGAGGTTGGGGCAGGAGAAGGGCAGGAGAAATACCCACGTGTAGGGAATAATGAGAAGATGTGAAGTTTGTCCCGCATGGACTGAGCATTGATGCCCCCAAATAGCTGATAGCACTGGACAATGGGCATTTATAAAATCTTTAAGAAGTGACTGTATGTAGCCTATCTGGAGCATGGCCTGGGGGCAAAACAAAATGAGAAGTCCTGCAGACAACAGGGTAGTGTAGAGGTGGACAACTTCTGGACTGGAGATTTAGACTTAAGAGCCATAGTGTAGGCAGGTACACCGTCCAATCTAGAGACTGCAAGTCATCATTTTCCGGAAAGAATGAGTTTCACACAAGTCGGACTTCGGTGGACGGCCTCGAGGTGGACTCACCCACCACCTGGTCCCTCCATGGTTAAAGAAAAGAATACCAATACCTCAAAGCAGAATACTTTGGATAAATTTGCTCAATCAAATCCCTACATAGTCGTAACCGGGTGCCTCAGCTGGCTCACAGGCCGCTCCAGAAGAGCTCTCCAAAACGCTGCATGCCATGGACATAATGTTGGAGACAATACATTCTTTGAATGAGGTGCATGAAGCCAAAATTGAGGAGGTAAGATTTAATGTGGCACTGCTCAGACAATATTTAAGAAATGCAGTTGAAACCATTACCAAAACAGAGGGGTGGCTCTGGAATGTTGAGAACACAGTTAAGTTCCTTCACGAGAAGGTGTCACACTTTCCATTGCATCTACAGTGCTCAGGGATGTGCGAGATGTAATAACCTCTGCTTCATAGGATCTCCTGAATCCATTGATAATGTAGACCTCGTCCATTTGTTAAAGTGGCGGATAATAAATTGGGTACCTGAGGAGAAGCCATTCTGCTTAGTCATTGAGCAGGACCATCTGGCTCTGATTCTTTAATTATAGGGAAAGGATGAGATCATGATTGCAGCCCGATAAAAAGATTCCTTGCAATATGAAGTTGTATAGATATTGATTTTCCCAGATAATACCACAAATGTTCAGCACAAATATAAATCCTTTGAGAAAGTGAAAATGAAAATGGAAGCAATGAACATTCAGTACACGCTTATGTGCACTGTCAGACTTAGTCATCTTCCAGAACCCCATGATCTTGTTAGAGAATCCTCAGGATGTATGGGGATGGGCAGAAAAGTGACCTGCTGCAGACAATTGCTGGTAGTGCTGCCAGACCCAAAGAGAAAAGACCTGCTTGGAGGGACATACACTGCTCCCTAAGGTTTGTCTATACATTTGATTTCCTGGTTAGTTACTAGTTATTGACTTCTGGGGAACCACAGGACTGAACCCTAGCTATGCGCAAGGCTCCTTCCTAGCTATTGTTTGGATCAGCGATGATCAACAGATGCTTCAAGGTTGGAAATGTAGAGAAGGAATAGATGGATGTTAAAACTGTTCTTCAGATACACAGTACAATGCATCTGAAGCGCACACACTGGTTCCTGGGGGCTGATTACCCCACCTTAGAGACTTGCTATGAAATATGATAGCGAAATGTCCATTTCCCAGACACCTGTGAGGTGCATCTCATGGAATGTCAGTGATCTCAATAAGATTGAGACGAGAGTGGTAAAAGCTTCTAAACTATAGACTTGTTGCAGGAGACTCACCTCATGGGCGACAACTGTAGATGCCTTTGTAGATATGGATTCATGACGGTGGCCCACACTGCATTGGGTAGATTGGGTGATTCTTATCCGTAGATGGCTTTCCTCGCAGATAGGCCATACAATGGTAGACTGATATGAGAGATATGCCATGGTGAAAGGCACAAACTATGGTATGCAAATAACTCTGATGACAGTGTATGCTCTGCTCTTTATGTCCAAGTTCTTTTTAGATCTAGTTTGCTGCATTCTGCTGGAAGTGCCCAGTGGTCTCGCAATTATTGGGGGTATTTCAATGGGCTCCTGGAATACTCAGTAGACCGATGTGGTCCACCACTAACATTACAACCAAAAACATCCATATTGGCCTAATTTACTCATTCTCTACGTTTAAGCGACATATGGAAACATTACCATCTGTAGACTGGGGGATACACTTTTCAGGGGCACACAAATCATTTCATGTATTGATCCTTTTTTAGTACCAAAATTAGATGTGTCCCACATTATAAGAACTTCTCTTCATGCCTTGGGGACCTATCTGAAGACAAAATCTCAATATATGGAAAAAGTGTGCTGCTTTACCTGAGTAACCCCCTGACGGAAGGGGCCCTTAGGTTGTGCGATTACCTTTTTAATGAATTTGGCAGGTATTTTGAGCTAAACATTAACTGGAATTAATTTCTGACTCTTCTTTCTATGTCCTGCTAACAACTACAGAGGATGAACAGACCTTGAGCTATGTGTTAATACAAACAGTATTAACTATTTAGGTGTACGGCTTGGAAGAAAAACATTATACCATTGCTAGAATGACTCCAGAGAGAGACCCATGGTAACCCCTTCTCATATCCATGTTGGGCTCGATTGCTCCAATAAAGATGATATCCCGTTCCAAAATTATCTATGCCCTACAAAACTATGCCTCATGTGTCCCCAGAAAGTTATTCCAAAACTTGACTTCCTAAAGGAGATCATTTTTATGGAATAATGAACACCCTCGAATATCATTCACCAAATGTTGTAAATCCACTTATGATGGGGGTTTAGGCATGACAAATCCAGCTTCTTATTACAAAGCAGCCAACTTACTGATAACAGCGAGTGGATATATGGGACACGTTGGAGCTCAGGCAGATCCTTCATATACTGATAAACTCTGGACAATGGTGAACCCCAACCACCCTCCCTTGCTCATTTCCTTTATGGGGGCAAAAGCCCAGCTGAAATGTCGCCATCAACTTTACTTGTTTTGCAAACCTGGAGGGCTGCACTTAAACAGATTTTACGGTTTGGAAGAGAACAGGTCAGACACCTCTATGAATCGGCGCAGGCCTGCCAGACATAGCTTCCCATGAGGAATACGAAGGATGGGATTACTTCTTTACTGGGATATGTAGTTTCCTCTGGAACCGTGAAGTCCTTCACAGATCTAAGGGAGGAATTTGGTGGATGAGGAGATCCCAGACTTTAACCCACTGAAGACTAAAATTCTAATGTCACATCATGCTAAAAGGGCCAAATCGCCTGAATTCACAAATTTCTCATAGTCAATATACCAGATGTTTGCCCAACTTAGAGAAACCTGGGAAAAAGACATCATGTTAGTGGAGACCGATGAATGGATATTCCCTCTGCTAGCCCCCCAACAGGTAGCGATTTCTAGCAGATACTGTCTCATCTAATTTAAGTATCTCTATTCAATATACCTTACCTATGAAACACTTTGGCATATGCAGCGGAGCTCCAATCCCAAATGTATTTGTGCCAAACTGAGATTGGAGATGTCTTTCACACAGCATGGTCCTGTGAGGACATTAAACCATTCTGGGAGGGGATCTCTCTCTTGCATTCCAGTCAGTCCTTCGGCACCCAATTCCTCTTAACCCTAAGATAGCAATGCTGAAAATCCTGGAGGATGAGGGTTTCACACAATCTGATAAACCCTGTTTGGACTGGGATTTGTCCTGGATAAGAGGGATACAGCCCTAAATCAGAGCCCCTCAATCACTAGGTGGAAAAGTGGATTGAACTCATTTCGAAATCTTGACATCCCAGTGTATGAGGCCAGAGGAACCCCCAGAAACACAAAAGGATATAAGAGTGTGGGTTTCATACAAAGAAGGGGAGGAGAAAAGTTATAGGGTGAAATCTCCTGACATTGGGGGATTAGGAGACGGGACGTCAGAACTGAAACACTAAATGATGTGGTGTTGGTTGTAAGAATGAAAGCGCGTAATTGATTTCATGATTTTGTATTCTGGAATCTGCCTAAGATGTATAACGACTGACAATAACTAAGTCTCTGGTTAATTATGTTTATTAAAGTGAAAAATCAATAAAAAGAGTTCTAAAAAAAATAATACATGATGCTTGGCACATTAGACATGTGGCCAAAAAACAATGACTGCACCAGGACTTCAGAGAATGCCTCACAAGTACGAAGTCGAGTTCATACAAGTCAGCAGGAAACATTTGTGGAGGCTCTCATGCTAGAGAATCCAAACCATCGCAACACTTGCTTCAAGATCGTAGAGCTACTCAGGAACAGTTCTGTTGTTCCAGTTGCCGCAGAGGAAGAAACATCCTTTCTCCAATATTGAATCTTTCATAGATATACATGTTTGAAACTTCCCCATCATTGAGGTGAGAGTCCCACAGTAATAACACACAGTATAAAGAAAAGCATGGTACAGCATAGCTTAACAACTAACATTGTTAACCAATTCACATCATTTTAATAAAAACCAAACTCCAGCCAATCAGGAAACCATTCCTGAAGCACTCTTTCCCCCTCAAGCGCCACCATGCCTCAGATTTCTAACCACTCATTGTGTGAAAGGAGTCTCCCTGAGCTGTGCTCTGTTTTTCTGCTTTGCACCAATTATTTGTCAGCTTTTGACCTGTTCTGGCGGGTGCAAATTCTGACAGGCGAACATGTCAGACACCTCTAAAAAAAGGTATTTTCAGATCTTGTGGTAGGCTAAATGTATTCTGAGGGCCAACGCAAGAAATGTCTTTATTGCCTTCATCCTCACCATGTTCCTAAGGACAGAAAATACTGTTGTACCTTCTCTGTAAAGACTCTTAAATATAAGGAAGGCAGGTTCCAGAAGAGAGAATCTAGATGATATCCAGCTTCAGGAGACAAAGGTGAGGGAACTTCATCTCCACATAGGAAGGCTCAAAAGAAGGAATGAATGAAAACAATTTTATTGCACAATTACTTAAAACTATTTGAAATATTTCTTACACATACACAATGTGACCCTTTCTCCTCCCTGATATCAGCTGTACTAAATTATACCTCAATCATGTTAACATTACACTCTTGATGAGAAATCTGAGGTATGGTGGACCTTGAGGAGAGGAGTGCTTCTGAACCTGCTTCCGAACTGGCTGGAGTTTAGTTCTTATTGAAATAATGTGAATTGGTTAACAATGTCACTTGTTAAGCTATTCTGTACAATACGTTTCCTTGTATTGCTTGTTATAATTACTGTGGGACACCCACCTCGATAAAGGGGAAGATTCAAGCATGTCGAATCTATGAAATATATCAATACTGGAGAACCAAATTGCACAAGTAGGTAACTTTTTTCTTGCCCTTAAGTTGTCTAGTTCTGTGAATGGTTTTGTCAAATTCATCATGAAGATGGTGTCATCACAGGATATCAACCCTCGTTGTAACTCTGTAAAGTAGTTATCCTCTGTTGGTCAACCAAATTCAGACCTTTAAACATCAATTCTTCTCATCGTTAGTATTTTCTTTCTAGAGCTTACTTATTTTCTAAAGTTGTTCGGTAATATATTGCCATCTTAATTGAGTATTCCCATTGCCGTAGAAATTGCTCTAAGTGGAGGGAATTGCTGCTCAGATGTTGTATAATGGTAGAAGCCCTCAATTCTATGGATGTTTTGCCTAACTTGGCAACTGCGAAACTGTCATGGGGGTATCCATTCTGTTACAGAAGGCAGTAAATAAATGCTAGTGAGTTACCAAACAAGGTTGACTTAACGGACACAAAAGTAACAACTCAAACTGTGGAGAATTAACTTGTATTGGGTTTCTCACCATTGATAGTCATCACAGTTATTAGTCTTTACCACGAAACGTTTTGTCACGTGTATATATATATATATATATATATATATATATATATATATATATAGTAGTAGAAACTTTATTCGGTAGCCAAGTACCATCAAAGTGTGCATAAACAAAGCCATACAATAAATACATCGAAGTACATTCTAAAACATCACTCGACTCAAGCTCTTTAAAAAAAAAAAAAAAACTTTTCAAAAGTCCTTTCCTATGATCATTGCTTACAAGCAAAGCAGGTGCAAAGGTCGAACAGGGCTATGTGAAAATCAAGCAGTAAAAACATAGACACACATACATTTTATCCTTTTGTTTTGTATAAAATAAGTGTTGTTAAAATTAGATAATAGTTAAAAAAAAAATTAGCCTAGCCACTAGAAGTCAGTCTGTAATCTAGCACGCTTGTGCCAGACTGCCTGTAAATATATATATATATATGTGTGTGTATGCATTTTATATATACCTATTTATACATATATACACATATAAAATGCATTTATGTATATATATTACCTTATCGAGCCCCAACAACCTAAACCCTACCGACCCTAAACCATAAAAATACCCTTACCACCCAAATACTCCTACCCACCCTAAACCCTAAAAATACCCTAGCCACCCAAATACCCTTAACCACCCTAAACCCTAAAATACCCTTGGCACCCAAATACCCTTACCCACCGTAAACCCTAAAAATGCGCTTGCCACCCCAATATAGCTACCCACCCTAAAAATACCCTTGCCGCCAAAAAACCCTATCCACCCTAATCCCTAAAAATACCCTTGGCACCCAAATCTCCTTACCTACCCTAAAAATACCCTTACCTACCCTACAAATACCCTTGCCGCCCAAATACCCTATCCCACCCTAAACCCTAAAAATGCCCTTGCCATCCAAGTACCCCTACCCACCCTAAACCCTAAAAATACCCTAACCACCCAAATATCATTAACTACCCTAAACCTGCCTTTGACCTTATATATATATATGTGTGTGTGTGTGTAGATATAAGTTTATATATATATATATATATATATATATATAATACCCACTGGCGGTCACCCGCAGGTAGTTATAGTTAGGACTTAGTTTCCATAGGAAAAGCGTTTTTTTGATTTGCCAATATCTTCGGCGCCGTTTGACGAACCTAAGCAAAATTTTCAAAACTAATGGGGCGCTCCGGTCAACTCCTGTCTTGAAAGTGTCGGGGTGATTCGTCAAGCCGGGGCCGAGAAAAAAGGGGGGGTCCCAAAACGCGTTTTCTCCATGTTAATTTCCATAGGAACTTTGGTCGCGGCTACAGCCCTAACTGCTCAACGGAATTACACCAAATTTGGTCCATAGTGCACTCTTTGCTTTAAATGGTGTAAATCCGTTCAGTAGTTCCTGAGAAATGTAAAAATAAAAAATATCGACATCTGGTGGCCAAGGAGGATTCGCGAACCCTCCCGATCATGAGCTTCATTCTGATTGGCTGCCAACACTTCAAATCAAGAAGTGTTGGCAGCCATCTTGTGACTCGTTAAAACCGAGTCACAAGAAAAAAGGTGAAGAAAACGATAAAAGAAAAGAAAAGGGCCTGCTGAGGGGGTCCCACAGGCCAAAAAAAGCATTTTTTAAATATATATATATTTTTGGCCGGAGTCGCGCTGTGGGTGCGCAAATCCGGCCGGAAAAAAAAAAACAGCTTCATTTTAATGAGCTCCCGGATGGGCCAAGTCCCGGGGGCAATGTTTAATTATGAGGCGGGGGCCCATATTTTGGCTTCTTTTGATAATACTATCTTATTTGTAGCACAGGTTAACTCTGTTCAGCAATGGTCTACTCCACGGGGAGCATTCAATGTGCTGTGATTGGTCAGTCATCCTTCTCCTGTTTCAAAGACAACTGAAGTACACGCAAAGCCTCTTCTCAGCTGCTAAGAAAACAAAACAAACTGTGCGCAAGGCTGTGTCCCAGGTCAACCTCTGACAACTCGGCACCGCTGTGGCACCAGTGCCTGTTCGTAGCACAACAGAGACAAAAGGAACCCATGCGGGAAAGCACAGAGCCTGCTCCTCGCGCCGTGTGCTCCGAGCCCACGCATGCCCTGCGGGCTGAGGAGCAGGCTCCACGCCTCACATTCCTCTCCCGCGCGCTATCTGCAAGCATGACAGGGTCACCGAAAGAAGGCCTGCAGGCAGGGCCCTAGGGAGAGGAGGAAACAGGAAGTCATTGAAGGCACCGTAATAAAAGACAATTATTAGCATAGATAAAGTTATCCGGTGCGCACAGGGCGCAACAGCGGAGCCGAGTAGTGCACTGCGCACAGCAGAGGTAAATGCCAGCATCGGTGCATCACTGGTACACACTGAGAGACAGGGGGGGGTCGCTGATCACCGAGCTGCAAGACAATCCCACAATAGGCATTGACTAGGATGGGTCAGTGGTGCTACAACAGAAGGAATCTGGGTGCTCCAGAACCCTGCATCCATAGCTGCGCAGCGCAAGGGTAAAAAGATGTCACTTACCAAGCGGCTGAACGCCCTGCGAAGCATGACGGTGGACCTGACGACGGAATCCGCTGCTCAACGGGCTGCTGCCGGTCCGGGGAGGCTTTCACGGTGCCGTCCCAGTCAACATCCCACTGACCAGGAGAATCACGAGGCAAGCCAACGACTAAAGAGCGCAAAAAGAACAATTGATGGACAGAATGCAGAACAAGGTCATACATTCACCCCAGTACAGAGATCTGGGCCTAAATCCATCGTTTTTTTGCTCACCATGCCATTCCAGTTTGAACCCAGCCATATGCAAATCAGTCTTGACCCTGTGCCCAATGGCAACAGTCCAGCCCGAACTGTCAGGCCAGTTCCTCCCTGGACTGGAACCAAGCATCCTAGGACCGGTTTCGGGGTTTCACCCCTCATCAGCCAGGATAGCTTGACTCCAGTGGCATGGAGAGCACGGGACCAACGTCTGGGCATATCCGTCCCACTCGGGGTGACAAATGCAAAAAGAACAATTGATGAACAGAATGCAGAATGTCATACAGTCACCCCAGTACAGAGATCTGGGCCTAAATCCATCGTTTTTTTGCTCATCATGCCGTTCCAGTTTGAACCCAGCCATATGCAAATCAGTCTTGACCCTGTGCCCAATGGGAACAGTCCAGCCCGAACTGCCAGGCCAGGTCCTCCCTGGACGACTAAAGAACAGCCACCTGCTCTCTGATCACCCTGTCGGAAGTCATCCAGGACAGCTGTCTGGCTCCTGTCACATTTCTAGGGAAGATAATAAGACCCACCTCGCTAGCTCTCTCCTGTCACAGCACAAGGGGCACACGCATCCCTCTCCCCGTGTCTGTCATACATCAGCCCTGAACACTTCTCCCTCTCTATTATCACACTACAGGGGCAGTACCTGAGCCTGCATGCCTCTCTCTCCTCCCCCGCGACACAGCAGGGGCTGGACTCTACACTTCACAAGCTCTTCCCTTCCTCTTTTACACAGCAGAGGCAGCACAGGAGACCCAAACACAGTGTCTGTCCTGGCAGCAGCCGCCTGTCTCTTCTTGTCAAGTACAGGTGCAAGAGTGACAACCTCAACACATCTTTTCCTCCTGCGGCAACAGAAGTAATTTAGGCTCCTTGCCGCTTCTGCAGTGGGACAGCCATACCCAGGCTACATGCACACCCCCTCTTCGCCTCTGTCTCCAAGCGCTGTGTCACACACAGGTTCCCTCTGTGTTCTGGGGGCCAATGACTGACACCGGTTCAGACCACCCATCTATTGGTCCAGCGACTGACGGTGGCTCCCTTCACTGGCTATTTGACAGCGCCAACCCTAGGCTAAAATCACCTCTCCGTGTGCCCTAGGGCAGTAATACTAATCCCATGATCTATTAAGCCGTCATTGGGGCCAGTGATGGACCCAGACACCCCTCGCTACCCCCCCGGGCAGTATTAGACCCAGCAAACCTCTCCCTGACACCTGGAGACAGGGACTGGCTAATGCCCCCTCGTTCTTATACCGATGGAAGTGGCAGTTTTGTTCTGTGGGAAAATGGGAATAGCAAGTTCTTCTCCAACCCCCTGCCTCTTGGGGAAGCGCCAACCCGATTTCACTGTCTCCTAGACCAGTGACAATCCACCTGCTTCCAAGGGCAGTGCCAAACCTCACCTCTGACCCCTGCAACAGGGAATGAAAAAAGGCATAATTCTGCTAATCTCCTAAGGCAGTATGCTACCCGCCTTCATGTCTCCATTTTCAGTGTCAAACTTCTCCTGTTGAACAGTGCCTGCATATCTCCCAAGGCAGAATTGAATCTCTATGCTTAAAATAGTGCAAACTCTCTCTCCCTACCCCCAGGCATTGGCATCCTAATGCTGTCTTTCCCCGTTCGCCTCGGGCAGCATCAGACCTCTCCCCCTGCCAGCTAGGAGCAGGAATGCCCCCTCTCTGTGCGCCCTGGTCTCTACACTCTGTCCTTCTGCCTAGGGCAGTAGTGCTCGCCTGGCAGCCTGTGTGTATGTGTCGCTTGTTGCGGGGTTCCCTGTGCTCGCCGGTCCCGGTGCTTCTGTGTGCCTTTGATCTGACCGGAGCGCCACCCTCCCTTGTTCCGCGTAGGGACGCTGCTCCAGACGGCACACGGAGCTCTCGGCACACTGACACACCGCAGCACCCTGGAGGGAGGGAGGTTTGCTCATTCTGGGATCCCCAGGCCCTGCCCACCAACCGCGGCCCGCCCTCCCGGCGCTTCCACTTTCAGTTGCTTTCAAGCAGCAGTATCGCCAAGCTTTATCTGTCAAACAGAAACAAGCATACAAGCTGTGTCAAAATAAGCCCAAACGGATCTCGGCTCAAAAAGAAGCCACAAGCAAGCCCAAGCCACATAACTATGGTATTTGGCTACTAAAGTGAAGACTTGCTGTAACAGCCCAATCCTTCCATTGTCTATATTTTTGTACAATGAATTTAATATTTTGCAGCGTTTTATTTTCAGAGCTAATTTGCAATCGCAAAATAACAATGATAGTAATAGCTAAAATATGCAAAACGCAATATATAAATGTACATCCTAAAATAGTAAAAAAACATTAAACACTGGATCAAGAAATCATGAAATAACATTCTAAGTTGCAAAATATAAAAGCACGGAGGGGGCGGTAAAGATGAAGAATAATGTGCAAGCACTTGGGTACATCTCAAGAGGCTCTAAAATATAGCAGAATATATATATATATATATATTCACTGAAAAAACCATAGGTTTCAGGGACGTTATAGTTAGTAATTAGCATTTAAAAAACCTTAGAAATTCACTGAAAAAACCATAGGTTTCAGGGACGTTATAGTTAGAAATTAGCATTTAAAAAACCTTAGAAATTCACTGAAAAAACCACAGGTTTCAGGGACGTTATAGTTAGTTGGACATTTCACTCGTACAAAGCCAGAGAAATTCGGCCGTTATAGTTAGTTGAGATAACTATAACTCGCGCCCCCGCAATGCACTGCTGATGACGTCACATATTACATCACTCATGACATGGTCAGTGACATCACTCATGACATCTCAAATGACATCATCCAGTGACTGAGTGTTTCTGAAAAGTTTAAGAATGTTGTCTATATATACGCCAAGGTGTATTGAAGAATGAGTGGGTGTATGAGTGTCTGAATGGATGATTTAGTACATGCGTGACTGACTGTACAAGTGAGTGATTAAACGTGTCTTAGTGAATGCATGGGTGAGTGACTAATCTGTGTGAATGTCTGTATCAGTCTGTCAGTTGGTATGTAAGTGGCTGCATGGGTTGGTGAGTAGCTACATGAGTCTATATGGGTTAATGATTGGTTTTCTGAGTACCTGTATGGGTGCCTGAGTGTCTGTGTGAGTGGGGGTGTGTGACTCCCTGCATAGATGTGGGGTGATTCACTGGGTGTATGGGTTCATGAGTGCGTCTGTGAGGGGCTGTATGGGTGGGTGAGTGTGTGTATAGCTGTGTTGGTGAGTGAATGGATATCTCAATGGTACATCTATGAGTAACTACATATGTGAAAGGCATTATATGTGAGTATATGTGAGAGTGAGTGTGAGAGTGGCTGTATGGATGAGTGTATACTTGTGTCAGTGATTGTATAAGAGAATAAGTATGTTAGTATCTGTATGAATAAGTGAGGTGGTGTGGGTATAACTGTATAGCGGAGTAAATGGCAGTGTGATTGATTCTTTGGGTGACTGACTAGGTGTGTGAGTAACTCTATGGGTGAGTGGTGGTGTGTGAGTATCTGTATAGGTGTATGAGTGCATATATCAGTGGCTGTATTGATCAGTGACTGTGTGTATGAGTGACTGTATGGGTGAGTGAGTGGATGTGTGTAGAACTATGAATCAGTGAGTGGGTATGTAGTAACTGGTATTCAAGAATGTATTTTTGAGTAGGTGTATGAAAGGTTATATTAGGGTGTGAGGAGGTGCATCCGATATTAAGTGGATGATGTCATCAGTGATGTCACTGACCATGTCATGAGTGATGTAATATGTGACGTCATCAGCAGTGCATTGCGGGGGCGCAAGTTATAGTTAGCTTAACTAACTATAACGGGCAAATTTCTCTTGTTTTGTACGAGTGAAATGTCCAACTAACTATAACGTCCTTGAAACCTGTGGTTTTTTCAGTGAATTTCTAAGATTTTTTAAATGCTAATTTCTAACTATAATGTCCCTGAAACCTATGGTTTTTTCAGTGAATGAATATATATATATATATATAGTTCTCCTCCAGTCAGCAGGAAATACTCAGACACTCCAGCATGCCTGAATTAAGTTTAATGACAAAAAACGACGTGTTTCGGCATTACGCCTTGTTCACGGTCATAAACACACACTATCCCCTTTCCGTATTTAAATTCATGTACAGAAAGTAAAAGAGGACTACACCCCTACAATGTGCTTTCGACAGTATAAAACATGGCAGCCATCTTAATGCAATGATTTATACTTGATTCGCCTATAGCAAATCAATCCATGAATATTCCGAAAATAATACAAAATGCATTTGGCCTCATTACTGTCCCAAAATAAAATGGACACAACGGAGCTTAGAATTCTTGGTTACCACAGGTTTACCATACTCCTGACCAAACTGTCAAGAATTTACATGTGCCTACACATACACTGTATTTTATAAATTATTTACGCGTGTGCATCAAATCAATTATTGCAATTTTATCACTGCCCCAGTGGGCTGTCAATTCAATTGGCACATATGTAGCTGTTCTAACCCGCCCCAACATCCATACATTGTGATTTCGACAGTATAGAACGTGGTGGCCATCTTGATACAATGATTGATACTTGATTGAATCCTGCCCCAGTGGGCTGCTAAAAAATTATAATATGTGTCCTAGTTGCAAAAGTCCAATTACTAAATAATCACTTGTATATACATATGTAACGATCATTTCTTGAAAAGTTTCAGGACAGAAAATTCCACATTTATCACTATCAAAAAGAAGAAAAAGGAAGGGAACAACAGTGCCTGCACCTGTGTAAAAATAAAAAATATAAATTGTTACAAATTTTAAAATATTAAAACCATCAGAAAAGATTATGCAATTTCATCATCACTTACCTAACCATTTAAATGAATAGCAAGTTCCTCGCTGGAATTCAAACCCTGCGGTAGCAGAGTTCCAAAATCAATAATATATTTCGATTCCAGCTTTCGCAGTTCTAATTCGCGATTTCCACCCCTCACATTACTGTACACTGCATCAATTACCAACATTCTCAACAATTTTTCATTTTGAAAATGATAGTCAAAAAAATGCTGTGCCACTGGATAGTGTATCATTATGCCTAATGGCACGGACATGCTCTAAAACTCGTTTTTTCGCACGATGTATGGTGCTCCCTATATACATCTTATTGCAGGGGCAGACCAGAGCATATACACGAGTGGTGTTACAGGTCAGTGATTTCTTAATAACAAATTCTCTCTTCGAATTCAGTATTTAGAACTTCGTGCAATCGATACTGTTACTGCATGCCTTGCAGTGTTTACAGCATCGAAAACCTGATCGGCCAATGTTCTTGCTCACATCACCTTTTGTTAACAAATTTTGACTTAATTCATCACGCAAAGATCTACTTTTCTTGAAAGTGATCTGGGGATTACAATTCAAACATTTCCTCAAACTGTCATTAGTCCTTAGAACATGCACGGTTGTTCCCTTCCTTTTTCTTCTTTTTGATAGTGATAAATGTGGAATTTTCTGTCCTGAAACTTTTCAAGAAATGATCGTTACATATGTATATACAAGTGATGATTTAGTAATTGGACTTTTGCAACTAGGACATATATTATAATTTTTTAGCAGCCCACTGGGGCAGGATTGAATCAAGTATCAATCATTGTATCAAGATGGCCGCCACGTTCTATACTGTCAATCACAATGTATGGATGTTGGGGCGGGTTAGAACAGCTACATATGTGCCAATTGAATTTACAGCCCACTGGGGCAGTGATAAAATTGCAATAATTGATTTGCTGCACACGTGTAAATAATTGATAAAATAGTGTATGTGTAGGCACATGTAAGTTCTTGACAGTTTGGTCAGGAGTATGGTAAACCTGTGGTAACCAAGAACTTCTAGGCTCCGTTGTGTCCAATTTGTTATTTTGGGACAGTAATGAGGCCAAATGCATTTTGTATTATTTTCGGAATATTCATGGATTGATTTGCTATAGGAGAATCAAGTATAAATCATTGCTAGAAGATGGCTGCCACGTTTTATCATTCTATAAATGAATTTAAATACGGAAAGGGGATAGTGTGTGTTTATGACCGTGAACAAGGCGGAATGCCGAAACGCGTCGTTTTTTGTCATTAAACTTCAAGCATGCTGGAGTGTCTGAGTATTTCCTGCTGACTGGAGGAGAACTTTTATATTTGGTAGGGTTACCCGGTAACCCAAACTCAGACCGTCTACGAGACAGCCTCGTAACTAACCGGGACTGGTGTGGTGCATCTATATATATATATATATATACCGGATGGTGGAGCGCGCTGCTTGGCTAAATGAATCAATTTGTTTGCTATATATATATATATATATATATATATATAATTTGTTTTGTAAAGGCATCCATGGTAACATTTTACGTGGTAAAGACATGCTTGGTAAAGACTTATGCATTGTTCAGGATGCGTGATAAAAGTAACGCATGGTAATGACCGCGTTGTAAATGCTGTTTCCCGATTAGAGGGTGTTAGCAGAGCAAGCCTCAGAGATGGTGAGCAAGTGGAAAGTTACAAGTGATCCAGTCCTTAGAGGATCCAACCCGTATTTATCTGCAACAGATAATCACATGAGGGAGTGTATGTCAGTGAATCAACAGAACAAGATATTTTGGTATGATTTTGTTCCATAAATCTAAGAGAAAGAAAGGATGTTGAAATTGCGGGCACTTGCCGAAAATGATAATGGATTGCAAAGTGAACAAATGTACTCTTATAGACTCAAGTACATTTTGCAAGGAGTCAGCTGCAGTCCTTTGAGTCTTCTAGAGCTGCTGAGTAAACAGAGAGATGATTCCCTACCTTTCATCAAGGAGAAAAGAGAATATCTCCCGAAGTACTTTCCACCCATTTAAAGATGCACTCAAGTGTCCATGAACTGTACCTGCTGCGCTTCTCTTACAACAGGTAGTAGAAGTCAAGGCAATTAGATGTACAGGTAGTAGTAAGGAAGACCGCTTTAGTCAGGCCAAACCAGTATGACTTTTAATTCTGCCTTCAAGGCAGTACAAGTGCCAGAAGGACACAGAAGCCACAGGTACTGCCTCCCCGCAAGGACGTTGGCAGTGACGAAGCATGATTTTCGCGAAATAATCTTGCTTGTTCAAATCTGCTCATTGTGTTATTAGCAAAACTATAACTAATGGTGTGAATTTTTAACATTTACGTACACAGGGATATTTGAAGTTACGACGTGAAGTTGTGCAAGAATGGCACAACATGTTTAATAAAAATAATTTGATTATCTGCAACTCAACATGCTGAAAGCATGAAACTTCTATGAAGTGATTTTACACGTTATAAGAGAGACTAGAGTAAATATACATTTAGAATCATGCACTTTAAAATATGAAATGGTAATAATATGAAACGCTTATAGAAAATGTTGCGTGAAATGTTTATCCTATTTTCATAACAAGAAAAACAAATCCTATTAATAGTTTGATTATTGAAAAGTAGATTATACTTATGGATTTAATTAGGATAATGAATCCTTATTTCCTATTTCTTTGTTTCTTTCTTTTGCTAAAATATTAATGTTTTATTTTCCTCAGAAAATTATGAATTATGTTTTCTCTATGAAGGCCTCAAAACCCTGCTAGAGTAATTTTCCTTTCCCCAAACGTAGGTCACAGAAGAATGTATCTTGTCCTTGACTATTTCTAAAAAGCTGATTTATTTGTTTAGTTGTGCTTAGCGTATCACTAGGTTCTCCTCTCTATGGGTAGAGTATTTCTTTCTATGAATAATTGTGTCAACTAATGTTGCAAGCTGATGTGGAAGCGAGCGTGAGGACATGAAGTTATCTAATTTTCTTCCTGCTTCCGAAAGAGCGATGATGACATTAATTTTAACAAAGAACTTTAACAGAGAAAATCTGGATGAACTGACAGAGACGATGATCACCTCATAAATTCGACCAATGGAATCGCATGAAACTGTGAAATTGCAACTTTAGGGGGGTAGAACTTTTTAGCATTTGGGTATAATTATTACCGTGAGAAAATAACTTGGCATGGCTGTTTCTATGAGAAGAGAGCCTAAGCTGCTGTACTCTCTATGCTACTCTGGCTGGCTATTCTTCTTGCAAATTCTGAGCGAGACTATCCTGATTATCTTGCACTTCATTGGCTGGTGATGTTGCTTCAGCTATATCGACAAGCTGTTTTATGTAGTTTTGTTAAAGACTTCGAAAAGACACTAACGCTGATTTGTAAAGGGAGAGTCAGTCGATGGACTTAATCTGACGTCACAGGGTGCCGTGCTGGTATTGGTTAGTTTGGGGAAAACGTCACAAAGAGTGACGCGCTTGGATAGCTTGGTTGCTGTGAGTCACGCTGGGATTGGACAGCGTGATCAATTTTGATTAGTACCAGAGAAACATAATACGGAAGATTTTTTTGAAGATTTACTTGTATAGATTAATATTAGCGTAGAAGAGTTATGAAGTTACTAAAATTGTTGAAAACTTTTATTTAGTAAAGATGAGCTGATACCCATTAGAGAAGGAATTCCTGTAGCTCCTGAAGGAACACCGGCTGGTTATATGTCATTAGTAAGGGGTTATCATACGTGTACATGGTTAGAAAACTGGATGAAATACACCAAGCAAGATGGTACTTCAGCATTTCCACAGAATAGTACTTTTAATACCAAAATTTTAGAGAATTTAAGGAGACGAATAAATAATTTGAGACCTAATCCTAGACCTATGCAGTATGAAGCTCTTGAAGAATGGGAGCATGAGGCATACAAGAGAGAAAGAGATGGGTACCAGAATAGATATAAGAATACTATGAGTAGATATTCAGATGCAAAATGGGATGCCCAAAAGAAAATATGGAGAAGGGACGTAGCAGAAGGAGTGAAAATGTTTCCAGTTATGGTAACTGAGACTAAAGAAGGAGAAAAATGTAAGGAGAAAAAGAAGAATATTGAGGAACAAAGATCTAGAAATACTGAGGAATTTGATGACATAGATGAATTTTTAAATGAATTATTGATGAATAAACCTCCACCTTATCAAGAGGAACAGAATAGAATAGAGACAAATACATTATCAAGTGCTCCATTAATTCAAATAGAAGTGCCTCAAGAGAGAACTTCAGTAAGTGTGAGTCAAAATCAAAATGTAGTTAGAGAAGAATTGCCAAGAATGATGACACCAATGAACCCGGATGTTTTGTCAGTTCCAGTGACTATTGGTCCAATTGTTCCATTATATAAGGATGGACAAGGAATTTCTCGAGTGAATGCTCTAACGATACCCGATAGAAATATGAATGGAATTCAGACAGTTTAGGACAGGAAAATTAATGAGACTAATCAAGGATTGATTGAAAATAATGGAACGAATGCGAGTGTGAGTATAGGAGAATCAGAACAGTTGATTAACATTTCAGAAAGATTTGTTGAAACCCCAAAGCAAGGTATATACATAAATCCAAAGAGATTGTTACAGATTGGGAAAAAAGTGACACCCACATCAGGAGGCTCAAGAAGTGAGACAGGTGAAAATACTCAGAATTCGTTAGGTCATTCTCCTGAAGAATTAGATGAGTGGATAAAAGAAATAGTACCTGGTTGTAGTGTACAGATTAATAATTTAGGTCTAGATGTAAGTAGGTTGAAAGCAGATTTGGAAGAGATGATTCTTGGTACAATCAGCCCAGATAGATTAGGTAAATATTAGGATGAAGAATTGCTTTTTATGTGTAAAAATATTACAAGGAAAGCGAGAAACCTACATGAAAAGTTTGCTGAAATTGCACAAACGTATGGAGTTGATATAGAAAAGTCTAAAGCCTTACAAAAAACATATAGATTAGATTTCAGTGACAAAGATTTGAGAGTTTGAATGTTTCAGGAAAACATTTGCAAATGAAAGAGTTAATTAGCACACTGAAATGATGGGGTGAGTTAGATCGATGGAAAAGAAGATGGGCAAAAAAGAAGGAAGATACAACAGAGACTTCGGTCGCTTTACCGTTGTATCCTGTGAGGGAGCAGAGACTGCTGACGCTATGATATATCCTATGAGAGAAGTACCAGGAGGTGGGTATGTTCATGTCCCTTGGTAAAGACAGGATATATTATAATTTACAAATGATTTTCCAAGATTGAGAGAAAACCCAGTGGAATGGTACAAACAAGTAGAAAGGTTTGTGAAGGTTTCGAAGGTTTTGTGGAAGTATTTGGATGGCTTGTTTGATATTGTACTTCCAGCTGACTTGTGGGTTGAGTGTAAAATTGCAGTAGATTGGCCGAAAGAAGAATATCCAAGCGATCCAAAACAGGAGCACCATCAGAAGAAGTTATGAAAACATATAATCAGGTTATCACCTATTTGAAAGGGAAAATTTCACCAAAAGAAACCGACTGGGTGAGATTAGACAGGACTACTCAGGAGTTGAAAGAATCAGTACATGCTTATTATGAAAGGCTTCTACAGGTGTTTAAGCAGTACAGTGGAATTGAATTCATAACTGAGAAAGATATGGGACATTTTGCGTATAGATTTGTGTATGGATTGAGACTAGAAATTAGTGCTATAATTCAGCAGCATTTAATTTGTTGGCAAAGCAAGACGATCGACGAAATTCTTCGTTTTGCGTGATGTGATGATGACATTGAAACAAGACACAAAAAGTTAAAAGAGAAATTAATGTTAGCTCTGATGAAAGAGGCAAAGAAAGGAGGATTTTTTTTTTTTGATAATCAAATTTATTGAATTTTTCCAAGAACAACAATACGTTGGTAGCCTGTCCGGCACATTAGTTAAAAGCATTATAGACGATAAAGACAACAAAGATTCGTAAGGCATTGATAATATGAATACAGCATCTGATTACAAGCAATCACTTATCCGGCCCATCTAACCCCTCAAATGGGCAGTGAGTTGAACCATTTGCCCCATATTTTACCGAAAAGTTCAGGGCATCCTCGGGCCTCAAAGAGGGGTTCCTCTTGGGCTCCACACCAGTCCACTCCCCGTCTCCATTGCCGCATCGTAAGTGGCTTGGCTTGGGACCAGAGCGCTGCGATATCACGCTTTGCCACCGCTAATGCCGTTCCCAGGAAGCGCTTGTCAGACCGGGATCCATTAAGGCCATCAAACACCCCCAGGAGCAGGCGCAGCGGGTCGTGGGGGACCTCCCAGCCTAGGGTCTGTGCGAGTTCACCTTCCACCCCTGCCCAGAACGGCGCAAGGGCGGGACACTGCCACACCATGTGGTAGAAATCCGCCGGGGCGTAGCTGCATCGCGCACAGGATGGGGAGGGCCGCATACGGGCGTTATACAGGCGTGCAGGGGTGAGATACGCCGTGTGGAGATAGTAGAGTTGGACTAGACGCAATCTGGAGGAGGTCGTCAGAGTCTTGGGGGCCATAAGGGCATCTCTCCAGTCCGCGTCATCTAGGGAACCCAGCCAACCCTCCCAGCGGGTACGAAGCAGGTCCAGGGATGCAGGGCCATTGTTCACCAAGGAGCGATAGATTCGCGATACACCCCCTCTACCCAGGTTTCCCATCATCACTTGGGCCTCTAGGGGGCTAAATTCGGGGAGGGAGGTGGGGGATGGAATGTGGGTGTGGAGGGCATGTCTGAATTGTAAATATTTGTAGAACTGGGAGGAGTGAAGGGAGTAGCGGTGTTGTAGGTCTGCAAATGATCTGACATGGTCCCCCGCCCAGACATCCCCCAATAGCGAGATCCCGATGTGGTCCCACCGACGGAAGTCTTGGAGAGCCGAGACCTCCCCCAGCCAAGCCCCACACCACAGAGGCGTTTGCCTGGTGAGTTTACGATCCCACTTTACGTGGCGCAAGGTAGTCCGCCAGGCCATTAGCACGGCTCTAGTGGCGGGGGGAAGGGTCTGTGGCACAGGGCTCCCATACAGGTAGGCCTGGATTTGAGCAAAGTCCATCGACCTGGTTTCCACCCGATACGCCGGGTCGGACCAGCCGCCCGCGAACCAGTCGTGGATCACGATTAGCCTCGTGGCCAGGTAGTAGAGGTGAAGGTTAGTTACTCCCATGCCTCCGTCGTAGGGGGGTATGCGGCAATGTGCTAGGGACAGTCGTGATCTCCCTCCTCCCCACAAAAACCGGGTGAGTACCCCGTCCAGTTCCCGAAACCAGCTGCCCGGGAGGTGGATGGTAATGTTTTGTAAGGTGTACAGGAAACTGGGGAGGACCATCATTTTAAAAAGGGCACTTCTGCCAAGGGGGTTAAGGGGAAGAGATTGCCATTTCCTGAGGTCTGCCTTGGCCCTAGTGACCAGGGGTGTGATGTTCAGGGCCCATTCAAGTTCGGGGAGAAGAGCAATCCATATCCCCAAGTACTTAAATGACTGCCTGCGCAGGGGGATGGTCGTCTGCCAATCAAAGCAAGCTTGTGTCGGGTGTAGGGGAACCAGAGTGGACTTCGCCGGGTTAAGTCTGAGGCCGGAAACCCGCTCAAAGGCAGAGAGGGCGTCCAAACATCGCGGGCCGGAGCTCTCTGGATCCGCCAAATAAAGGAGGACGTCATCGGCATACAGGGCGATCTTATCGACCTGATTCAGGATCCCAGGTCCAACCACGGATGAGGGGATCTTGGCGGATGAGGGAGGCCAGGGGTTCCATTGCTAATGCAAAGAGAAGTGGTGAGAGCGGGCAGCCCTGGCGGGTGCCCCTCTGAATAGGGAACGCCTCGGACAGCACACCATTAATGAGGACCCTTGCCTTGGGAGCCGAATAGAGGACCCGGAGAAAGCATCGGAACGGGGGTCCAAAACCCATCTTCTCCAACACATCCTCAAGGTAACCCCAGTCCACCGTGTCGAATGCCTTTTCAAAATCTATGAATAGCAATGCCAGATATGGGGTGAGGCGGTGGCGGAGGGCGAGCTGGAGGCGTCGTATGCAATGTCGGGTACCGCGGGCAGGCATGAAGCCGCTTTGGTCTGGGTGAACCAGCTCTGGTAAATGGGGACGGATTCGTTGGGCCAGCACAGTGGCGAAGATCTTAACCTCCGTGTTAATAAGGGAGATGGGGCGGTAATCCGCGCATGCAAGGGATGGTGGCTGTGTCTTTGGGAGGACTACGATAGTGGCCATATCGGCCTCCGGTGGGAAGGACCCTTTGTCCACTACGTGCTGAAACAGTTCCGTCAGGTGCGGGACCAGTGTGTCTCGGTAGGCCGCATAGTACTCCTGGGGGTATACCGTCGGGCCCGGGTGTTTTGCCGGTGTGCAATAATGAAATCGCCCCCTGTATCTCCTCCAGGGTAAAGGGAGCATCCAAGGCCTCAGAGTCTGCTTGGGAAAGGCAGGGCAGCCGAGTCCCAGCCAACAGCGTTGCCAGAGAGGTCCGAAGGGGCCGGGCCGTGTAGAGGCCCGCATAGTAGTCTGCGAACGTACGGGCAATGGCTGTGGAAATGGCGTGACGGACCCCATTCCTGTCCCGAATCACGGGGATTATGCGATTGGCTCTAGGGTAGGACACCAGGTTGTGGAGGAGTTTGCCATTCTTATCACCCCAACCATATACGCGTGCCACAGAGGAGCGCCAAAGCATTTTAGCGGAGTCCAGCGAGATCTGGCAGATCTCTTCTCTGATCAGCGCGAGCTGGCGGGTGGAGTCCTCGTTGTCGGTGGTGTCTTGGGCACCTTCCAACTGCGCCGCCTGGGCCTCCAGCTGTACCAGTCGGGCGGACTGTTTCTTGCGTTGCGCATGGACCAGACCTCTAGCCAACCCTCGCATCACATCCTTGCCAGCCTCCCACAGGGTTCCTGGGGAGGAGACTGAGCCCGTGTTAGTTGAGAAGTAGTTCTTCAATTCCTGCCCGAGGGTTTCCACAAAACTTGTGTCCTGTAGGAACCATGCATTCATCCGCCACATCGGACGGACGTCACCTGGGGGGTGTCCGATACGGAGGGAAACGGGGGAGTGGTCTGAGATGCCCCTGGGTAAGATGGTGGCTCCGGCCATCAATTGACAGTCTATGGCAGGCAACAGGAACAGGTCTATACGAGAGTGGGTGCGGTGGGCTGCCGAAGTGTGGGTGTATTGTTCCTTGCGGGGGCTCCACACCCTCCAGGCATCGCAGAGACCCAGGGCGGAGGACCAGTCAGAGAGGCGCTTCGCAGAGGCAAGGCGAGAGGCCGATGGGGTGCCCGATGTGTCGTGCGAGGGCTGCAGGACAGCGTTAAAATCACCCCCTATAATCGTCAGGCCTTGCGGAAAGGAGGAAAGGACCAGCGTGAAGCGACGGAGGGCAGGGGCCATGGTTGTGGGGGGGATGTACGTACACAGAAGGTTGAGGGGGTGTCCCTCAATCATACCCGTCAGGGCCATATAGCGGCCTTGTGTGTCCGTTTCAGCCCGTGTCAGGGTGAAGGGGAGCCCTCTCCGGAGTAGTATGGCCACCCCCGGGATCCCTTTGTAAACCCAGAGTGCCAGACCCTATCAAACCCGTATCAGGTGAGGAAATTACAGTGTGAGCCCAGAAGATGTGTTTCCTGCAGAAACGGGATCTCTGGTGCGTGGCGTTGGGCGCTGCGCAGCACAGCGGTGCGTTTTATACGATCCAATAGGCCATTAACATTCCAGGAGAGGATGTGAAGGGCCCTATGCAAGGTGGACATCATCGAGGTGAATATCTGGTATGAGGAGGAACGCAAGCATGAGGAGGCCCGGGTCCCGAGGAAAATGAAACTCTGTGGCCGAGGCCGTCGGATAAAGGGTGCGCACTCTGATGTGCCTCTTGTCGTCGTCTAAGGCAGATCTGCGTGGGAAGCTACCAACAAAAAGAAAAATTTGCGGCCCGTGGGCGGCAAAAAACAATAGCAACAACAACAAATTACCGGAAGACAACGGTCTTCCCCCCCTCCCTCTCCCCCCAACTCCCCGCACCCTACACTTCTGAAAAGGAAGCATCTGTCACCCTGAAAGAAAGAAAGAAAGAAAGAAACAAAGAAACAAAAACAAACAGTTCAGTTCAGTTCAGAACAACAACCCCACCGGGGGCTGAGTGCTAATCTAAAACGGTTAGAAGGGCCTGGAGATGGCGGAGATGGACCCCCCTCCATAAAGTCGGATAAGATTCGTCGGTCGCTGCTGCATTTACGGTTAGAACAAATTTATATCTGGGATTACAGATAAACAAGGGAGTGAAGTATGGACTAGTTCTCATGTCCGGTGGCTACAGTAGGGTTGGATCGGCCCCTCTCGTGGGAATTTCAAGAACAGGCTGTTCCTAGGGCATCTGGGTGATGCGTGAAAGAGATCTTGCCATGTGGCACAGCTCAGGTGACTTCGGCTTCGTCGGATCGGTGGAGCGCCGGGCTCCTGGACAGGTCAGAGTCAGATTTGGCGTGGCGTAGAACAACAGAGGGCTCTGGAATACCGCTCAGGGAGGCAGTCGGGCTGGGAGAAGCAGACCCCCGACCGGAAGCGTGGGAGGGCGGGCGTTGGGATGTCCCACCCGGCGACAGGGATGTCTCCTCCCGATGGTCGGTTTTCTTGCGGGATCTGGTCCGGCGCCTCTGGGGCTTGGGGAGAGCGTGGCGCGGCTGTGGGGGGGCTCGCCTGTTGGGGGAGGGGGCCAATTGGTGCAAGAGCGGCCGCTCCTCTGTGAGCCAGGTCCATGCCGCTTGCGGGTTGTCAAAGAAGAGAGACCTGTCCTGAAAGATAACCTTGAGCCGGGCTGGGAAGAGGAGACCATATCTGAGGCCCATGCTACGGAGTTTCTGTTTTACCTCGTCATAGGTGCGACGGGCCTGCACCTCCCTGGTGTAATCGGGGAATACCATGATCCGGCTGTTTTGAAACTGTAGAGGGCCTTGCGCCCTGGCTGCCCCGAGAATGGCGTCCCTGTCCCGGAAGTTAAAGACCCTCAGGATTATAGGCCGGGGCGCCCGGTGGATGCCTGGGAGCCAGGGAATGGTGGGCGCGTTCGACAGCAAACCAGGGGGATAGGGCCTCCTTGGGCATCCAGGAGCGTATCCAAGTCTCCGCAAACGTGTCGGCGTGGCCTAGCTCCACCCCCTCGGGAAATCCTACGAGGCGTAAGTTATTTCTTCGCGACCTGTTTTCGGCGTCCTCAGCCCTTCGATGAAGCTCCGAGGTCCGGGTCTGGAGGTGGGCCACCTGGGTCTTAAGCTGGGCAATGTCATCTTCTGTTGTGGAGATGCGAGATTCCGCCTCTGTGATGCGCGCCGTGGCATTGCGCAAGTCTTGGCGGATGAGAGCCACGTCCACCCGCACCTCATCAATTTTGTTTTCTACGGAGGCCTGTGATGCGGTGATCGCCTGAAGGATGGTGGAGAGATCTCCGCCGGGGGCGCCAGATGCACCAGGTATTCCAATGCCAGGGTCCCGGTCCAACGTGGTGAATTGATCCATTTTGGTTTGGGTTGGGGGGGCAGGAGTCTGCAGGGTACGGTTTCTGCCCATCGCCGCTAGGATTAGAGTTCCGTTGCACGCCAGCCGGGGGTTGGGTGACGGCCCGCAGAGGAAGGGGGAGCAGATTCAGACTCCCAGGCCGTCGATACTCCGGCCCGGGCGTCCCGTTCCGCCCCCAGAGGTCCGCAGGAGAGGTCAGGTGCAGTTGGCGTTGCGGCCAGCCCGGGATCCAGGCGGAGCGCTCCAGTGAGGTGCGGTCTATCTGTGCCAACTATCCACCTCCACAACCAGCCTCCCAGAGCACCCCCAAGTCCGGCTGCGGCGAGTTCACTCCCAGATAGTAGTCCGATGCATGTAGGGGAATCCAGGGGGGGACAAGGGCTGCGATGGGTCTCGCCCCGGTCCTGGGCCACTCCGAGCCGCCGAGTCGTCTACCACCACTCCACCGACCCTGGGAGGCCCCCCCAGCCGGGAGCCGGGCGCGGAGGGGAGCAGGACCTCCGCAACTCAGGAGAAAGAAAAGGGGAGGGCGGAGGCGTCGAGGGAGACCTCCGCGCTGCCACCCGATATGATGGCCGGCACCCCTTCGGCTCCCCGCGCCAGGACCGTCACCGGGGCAGATCCGGGATGTCGCACAGCCGCGAGCCCAGGCGTCCTGGCAGTAGCAGTCAGGCCACCACTCTCACACGGGCTGCAGTAGGGTGTGGAGTCCAGTCCGGGAAGGTCTAGGTGCCCGGGCAAGGGGGGGGCCCCGCAACAGTCCCCGGTTGCGCTGGGGCGGGCAATGGCCAGTGAGGATCCGGAGGACCCGGAGAAGCGGATCCAGCCACCCCAGGGGAAGGCTCAGGGGGGACCAGGGCACCTCGCCACCCGATATAGTGGCCGATCCCCACCCCCAAGCCCCACTCACCGGCAGCCGGAAGGCTAGGGGGGGACACCCCACAGTCCCGTCCTCAGCATCAGTCGCCGGCGAGGCTCTACACACCGCCACCCGATCCGGTAGCCGGGATCAGCACGCCTCGCCGCCGCCACCCCCGGGCGCAGGCGTTGGATCGGGAAAGGCCAGGCCCAGGACTGGCGTCTCTTCCCAGGCAGATCAGCTCGCAGGTGGCTCGGAGGTCGCCTCAGCCCGCACCGCTGCGGGAAGCAGGGAGCAGGTCACCAGCGCTGCGCCGGCGGGCCCGTGCAGAGGGGGGGTCGATGCTCATTAGCTGTGAGCCGCTGGCCTGACAATGGCAGCCGATTAGTCCCTCCCCAGGGCGCGCGCCGCCGCGCGACCGGTGGAGACCGAGCCACCAGGCAGCAGGGGCACAGTCGGCACCGGACGCGGACCCGCGTCTCCGCTTCAACACTCCTCCAGCGCCGCCCCCCTCGTAGGGCGTGCGCCCGGAGCCCCAGCCGCGCCGGGGGAGGCACTCACCGCCGCGGGGCGGCCCCGGGGGCTCAGGAGGA
Organism: Calotriton arnoldi; assembly: GCA_963921515.1. NCBI lineage: Eukaryota > Metazoa > Chordata > Amphibia > Caudata > Salamandridae > Calotriton > Calotriton arnoldi. Next base: position 1,368,351 of record CAWUFW010002021.1, read on the forward strand.
TCTTCGGGGCTCAGGCCGTCCAGAGCCTCAGCAGGGCGCCGCCATCTTGGCCGGGTCAAGCCCAGAGAGGAAGAGGCCACAGCACGTCGTTGGGGGGCCCAGAGCAGCCCAGGAACGGGGTCGGAGCGCTGCCAGGGGGTCACAACCTCGTCACCGACATAAGAGGAACTGAAGATAGCAGCAGGTAACGGGCGGATGGAGGCGGATGACGGAGGGGGGTCAGGAGCACTCTTAGAGTGCGACCGCCATCTTGACGCCTCAGGCCACGCCCCCTCCAGAAAGGAGGATTTTTAAATACAGATTTTACAGAAGTTTACCAAGGAAATGGTCAGACTACTACTGGTATGAGAGGTGTAGTGTCAAATGGAAATACTGTGACTCAAATTATACCAATTCCACAAGGGAGAGGTAGAGGTAATAGAGATGAACAGAAAAGGATATTTCCTTGTAATGCATGCGGAAAATTGGGGCATTGGAAGTGCGAGTGTAGAAGTCTGCAGTTAAACACAGATGAGACAGAAGTAGATGGAATGAATCAGATGCAGGTGAATCAACAGAATCAGAATCGGCAAATGACAATTGACAGAGGACAGCATTTGCAGATTCCTCAAGCTCCTATGCCAAATCAGAATGTGAATGGTCAAATACAGAAATACAATGCAAATGTGGGTTTCCATACAAATGATCAAGTGACTTCTAATGTGCAGGTGTCTTCACAATATTTGATGCAGTGGGAAGAAAATGATTCGGATACATCTCAATGACGGTGCCTGAGGGGGGAGGAGGAATGAGTACTTGGTGCATCCTTAGAGGTAGATCAGTCTGGTCCTTATGTGGATGGCGAGATTGACAGAATTTCAATTAGGTTTCTTGTAGATACTGGTGCTACCCGTTCCACTGTGAGAACTGTGGAATTTCCCAACCTACCCCTCTCGGGAGAAAGTATCCAAGTTGTAGGAGTTTCGAACAAATTGATTAAGACCCCAGTGACTAAACCAATGAAAGTGCAAATTGGGGAATTTGAAGATTTACACCGATTTGTGGTGTGAGACACAAGTCCATTTAATCTATTGGGAAGGGACTTGCTGTGTAAGATGAACTGTTCCATTTATTGTACACTAGATGGAATAGCATTGCATGCAAAAGATGAAGACTTAGTCTTTAAAATGGCGAGGCAGGGAACAGAGGTAAATGATTTATATCCTCTATTTATAGCGAATGATTTGCCTGTTGAGAGATAGTGTTGACTGATGTGTGGGATTTTTCAGGAAAAGACATTGGATTGATGAAAGGAGTAGCTCCAATTCAGATTACAGTAAAACCAAATGCAGAATTTCCAAGAACACCAGCTTACAAAATGAGTCCAGAAATAATTGCAGGAGTAACACCTGTGATTGAAATGTTGATTGAACAAGGTATCCTAAAAGATATTCTAAGGAGTCCATGCAATTCATCTATTTTGGGAATTCGCAAACCTAACGGTAAATACAGAATAGTTTTACGCAAAATTAATCAGATAGGAATACCTTGTTGTCCAATAGTTGCCAAATCCAGCTGTGATTCTTTATCAAATTCCTTGTGAAGCAGAATGGTTTTCAGTGATTGATCTATGTCAAGCATTTTTCTTGATACCTTTGCATCTGGATAGCCAATATTTATTTGCGTTCCGGTTCTGAAACCGTGTTTTGGCATGGTGCCGAGTTCCTCAAGGGTATACAGAGAGCCCCTCGATCTTCAATCAGATATTAAAGAAATGTTTGGAATCACTAGTAATGCCTGAAAATTCAGTCCTTGTTCAATATATAGATGATCTATTGGTTGCATCAAAGACAAAAGAGGCTTGTGGGACAGATACGATAGCTCTACTGAACCATTTGGGAGAAGGTGGGCATAAAGTGTCACCAGCAAAATTGCAATTCTGTCAAAAAGTTCTTTATTTGGGTCACAAAATTGAGAAAGGAATGAGAAAATAGTCAAGATCGGTTCAATGCTATTATGCAATTGAATCCACCAAAAACATAAAAAGAAATTCGAATGTTTTTGGGAATGGTTGGATGTTGCAGGCAGTGGATCATTGGTTTTTCACTGATGGCCAAGCCATTACAAAGACTGACGCATAAAGACGTATCAGATCCAATATATCTTGATGATGAATGCATGAAAGCATTTCTTGAGTTGCGAGACAGTTTGTGTTGAGCCCCCGCATTGGGAATGCCAGATTTCAATAAGGACTTTGCATTATTTTGCAGTGAGCGTGACGGATGTGCACTTTCAGTTCTAATGCAAATGCATGGAACAGCACGCTGTCCAGTGGCATATTTTTCGGCTACCCTTGACCCCGTGGCTGCAGCTTTACCAGGTTGTTTGAAAGCAGTTTCTGCTACTTGTATGAGTCTGGAACAGAGTGAAACTATTGTACTGGGACATCCGTTGAAAGTGTATGCGCCACATTCAGTTGAGATTTTGTTAACACGTACTCGCACACAGCATCTTACAAGCAGTCGGTTAACAAAATATGAACAAGTGATATTGGGAGCTGAAAACGTGACAGTGACAAGATGTACAAATCTAAATCGAGCTACTCTGTTGCCGATTCCAAGCTGTGAAGTAGTGGTGGATGAAGCAGATCATGATTGTCTGGATGTAACTGAGTTGTGTACTAAACCAAGACCTGACATACAAGATACACCATTACCTGAATCTGATCTTGTTTTGTTTGTGGATGGATCATGCTTGAGAGATACAGAAGGTACCTTGCGAGCTGCATATGCAATTTGTACAGTGGCGAGTGTCATTGAAACATCATGGTTGAAAGGAGTGAATTCAACTCAGGGAGCAGAATTGGTTGCGCTGACATGAGCATGTTGCCTTACAAAGCAAATCCGAGTAACCATATTTACTGATAGTCAATATGGTTTTGGGGTTGTCCGTGATTTTGGGCAGTTGTGGTCTCAGCGTGGATTTTTGACCTCTTTGGGTTCACCGATATGAAACGGAGAGTGTGTAAAAGATCTATTGATGGCACTACAATTGCCAGCACAAATTGGGGTGGTGAAATGTTCAGCACACAAATCTGGATGTGACTATGTCACTGTGGGCAACAGATATGCAGATGGAATTGCACGATTTTGTGCTCTAAATTCACGTACAATCAATGGGGAACATTTGAAAGAACGATCTGATCAAGCTGAATGCAAATTAATGTTCTTATCTGTCGAAACATGGAAAGAGGTTAGAGAATTACAAGATGCAGCTAGTGATGCAGAAAGAGAAGGATGGATCAAAGCAGGATGTACACGAAGGGCAGATGATGAGGTGTGGATTTACACTGATTGAAGACCAATATTGCCAGATAGTCTGTTGTCTCAAATGGCACGAGTTTGTCATGGTCCTACACATGTGGGTAGAGATGCTATGATTAGACTTATTAAACAAACTTGGTATAATCCCAAGTTTAGAGTCATTGCAGAAAGTCTCTGTCAAAGATGTATAATTTGTCAACAACAGAATGCAGGGAAGAAAACAGTTGTCAGTTTGGGTCGAATTGGAAAAGCAGCAGGTTCATTTACGCGTATGCAGGTCGACTTTATTGACATGCCTCCTTACCATGGATTAAAACATGTACTAGTGATTGTGTGTCTGTTTTCACGTTGGGTCGAGGCATATCCAACAAGACGTAATGACAGCCTAACTGTTGCTAAACTGCTTCTTAGAGAAATTATACCAAGGTTTGGATTTCCAGTCACGTTCGAATCTGACAGAGAAACTCATTTTAATAATGAAATAATTTGGATGATTTATACAGCATTACAAATTGAGCAGAAATTGCACTGTGCTTATCGACCTGAGGCATCTGGAGTGGTTGAGCAGGTCAACGGCACAATAAAATCAAGACTGACTAAGGTCTGAGCATCCACAACACTTAAATGGCCTGATGCATTACCTTTGGTATTGGTGAGTTTGAGAAGTATTCCAGACAGAAGAACTGGACTGTCCCCACACGAGATTGTCATGGGTAGGGCTATGAGACAGCCAACAGTCCCAGCAAATCAACTTGTGAATATAACTGATGATTTAGTGCTCGATTATTGCAAAGTATTGGCTGATGTAGTGTGTTCTGTGTCTCACCAGGTTGGAGAAGTTGCAACTACAGTTCAACAAGGACAAGCACATGATTTGAGCCATGGAGAGTGGGTGCTCATTAAGAAGCATGTGAGGAAGTCTTGTTTGGAACCTCGTTGGCGTGGGCCATATCAAGTGATCCTTGTGACAACAACAGCAGTTAAATGTGGTGGCCTGCCTAACTGGATCCACGCAAGCCACACTCGTCGAGTCCCATGTTAACTTGAAAGCACAAAGTCAGTTGAAGGTGAACAAAGAGAAAGAAGAGAACCTGAACAGACTGAGAATCAAGTAGAGTGGGCACAAGCTACTGGGTCTCGTAACACTGTCATTGCTGATGCTGAAAGACAGTCAATCCCTGAAAGAGAAAAGGAAAGAAGGGAATCAGATAAACAAAGTCTTGAATCAAATGAAAGACAGTGTTTCAGGAAAGAGAACAAGAAATGGTGATAAATGGCCTAGAGGAGTAAAGAAAGTGAAATATACCTTGAATAAGAAAATTCCAGAGTCTGTGATTGAAATCTCTAGCCAATCTGAACAAAGTGAGACTGAAGAAGATGATAATACAGATCGGGGAACAAAAAGAGCAAGAATCCCAAATAAGAAACACACAGCACCTGAATGGACATATTTGGCTGCTGCAACAAATGATTGGGAAAAAGAATTAATCGAGTTTTATTCCAAAGACAACTCATCATATGAGCCACCCTAAATGAACTGTGCATGAGAAAAGGGGTGCAGAGAAAAAGAGAGGAGATTTGAAAACAGGGCCGTGACCAGAGGCTAGGCTCAGAAAGTGTGTGGTACACAGATCTTGCCTTGCTAAATTTATTGCTGTGATTTTTGACTTTTTTGATTTTTTCTGAAATTTAAAATGGATAAAACTGTGACTGGTAATCAAAACCAAGGTCTATTTAGGCGAAGGTGTTTTAACACTTGCTTTATATGTGTACTTATAATGTTCTTTGTTTGGTTAATACTAATTTTAGTAGTACCATATTTTATGTACTCTACATGTAAATTATACTAATAATTATGTGAGTGTATTAACTGATGAGAAGAAAATTCTTAAAGAAGATCCAGAGACTAATATTAAAAAGCTAACAGGGAATGGTTTACATCAAGATAATTCTATTAATTACTTTTCGTTAAATGTTTTAACAAAACCTCTCTATGAATATGTAGATACTATGGATGTAAGAGATGTGTGCATGCAATTACCCTTGTCTGTGTCAGAAGGGGTGACTTATCACCACCTTCCATTAACATATAGAATTTCGTGTAGTGTATTACAAGTTTATTCTATGGCAAATAGCAATTCCAGTATTATTACTCTAATTTTGATTTAGTGTTTTCAGAAGTTCCTATTAAGAAGAATATGAATATAGTGAATAGTGCAAGGAATACAGAATATATGGGAGAATTTTTTCATTCTACTAAATCAATAGATACTGTATACGCGCATCAAAATAATCTAACTTGTAGCTTACATAGTGTAGAAATAGAGTTTATAAATACTGTAGAAGATGGGCGACGAGTTTAAAAGAAGAGCTGCTGAACAAAAGACTAACATACCTCCATGGGCTCTTAGGGAGGGTGATTACAAGAAAGGAGAGACATATGCTACAATGATTCTACACTGGCACCACAAAGTGAAGCTTTGCTTACTAAGACAAAAGACTGAATATAATAATTATTTCATTGATTCTAGTGAATGTGAACATACCTACCTAATTACAGGGGGTTGGGGATTAAGAGGCGGTACTGATCCAGTTTATCCTTGAGTTTATTATGTGTGTGGTAGAAATGCTTATTATAGAGTGCCACAACATTGGTATGGGTGTTGTTACATGGGTATAGTTTTTTCCCAAAATGTATCATGTGGATGAAAATCATGGTTCCAATTAAAAGAAACTAACACTGAGTAAAAGAGGAATTAGTGCTGCAGAAATAGTGGGAGATATATTTGGTGCATTAATACCTTCAGTGGGTGTAATCTTGAACTCACGTAAGATTAGAAAGTTGTCTACAGTGGTTGATCGTTTATCAACGGATACTGCTGGTAGTTTCTTGGTGAATGACACTGAAATGGTTGTGATGAGATCAATGGTTTTGCAAAATAGGCTTGCCCTTGACGTATTATTGGCAAAAGAGGGTGGAGTCTGTAGTATGCTGAAAATTCAACAATGTGCACTTATGTTCCTGACAAAAGCAAAGACTTGGAGGGATATATTAGTAACATTACACATTTGCGTAATGATTTAGCAAAATTGAAAGTTGACGGTGCATGGAAAAAACTTGGTAAGCGTTTTTCCTCAGTAGGTAATTGGTTTTTGGTTCAACTCTTTTTTTATTAAGAAAGCAATAGGAGGCATAACATCTACACGGCAAGCCGCCTACAACCCCATGAGGGGCCGGCCGCATCATTGAGCAATCGTTCAGGAAGCATAAGAGGATCATTATAGAATTTTGCTTCAGCGGAGTGATACACAGCAAGTCGCCTACAACCCAAATAGGGCCGGCCGCGTTCTTATACAATCTTATACGTTAGGCGTCACATGAAAGCTCCTTTAGAGAATGGGGTCAACGGAAAACAAGTCAACTTCAAGTATAAGAGATATACAGAAGAATAAAGGAAGGAAAAAAGAGGGGAGGGGGGGTCGAGAGTCCCCAAGGAAAGAAGCAGGGGGAGGAGATGAGCAAGTGAGAGTGAAGAGAGAGAGAGAAAGAAGGTGGTGGGTGAGGAGAGAAGGAAGCAAGTGGGCATAGGTAGCGGACCAATGGACATGACTGCAGGCAGGGGAGGTGGCGGGAAAGCGCAATGGGGGCGTATCAGTGTGGTTGCCCGGTGAAATGGTTACTCAAAACCCCGGGCCGAAGCAGGTGAGAGGTGCAAGGAATCTATTCTGGGTCGGGGGGACAGATTGCGTCATCATATAGGCGCAGGGCTCGGAGTTTCGGAGGTTGTAGATGGGCATGTTCCAGTCTACAGAGGTGAGCAACAAGCGGCTGCCACAGTTTAGTGTAGTGAGAGTCACGAAATTGCAAGCGTGCGGTAAGCAATTCCATGGTGGTAGTGTGCCATAGACGCGTGAACCAGACACTGATCGGGGAGCTTCCGCCTTTTCCAATATAGGGCAATAAGCTGCTTGGCTGCGCCTAGCATGTGAAGTGAGATGTGCCAGTCATTGCGTGTGAGCGCGCGCAGGTTGGCAGGCTTGAGACCCAGGATAGCTGTGGCTGGAGTCGCAGGCAGGGGGAAACCAATCACCACCTTAATATGGCTGAGGATCTCTTTCCAGTAGGAGGTCAGGAGTGAGCAGGACCACCAAATATGAAGGAAGTCGCCCGGGGAGCTCGAACACCGCCAGCAAAGAGGAGAGGTCGCAGGGAACATTTTGTGAAGTCTGAGAGGTGTATAGTACCATTGGGTCATGATCTTGTATGCGGTTTCCCGCTGGGAAATACAGCGGTACACTTTCGGGATATCCCGCCACAGGCGATCCCACTGCGCAGGGGCAATGTCCAGAGAGGTGTCCTCCTGCCAACGACGTTGGTAGTTGTGGGGAGGGGAGAGTGGGGGTGCTGTAGGACATGATAAGTGCGGGAGATGAGTCCTTTGGAGTTGTCGAAAGCACGCACTAGCCGCTCAAAGGCGTGAGCGCCCGGGTGGCCGCCTGTGCCATGGAGTGTGTGTGTATCCAATGTCGAAGTTGAAGATATTGTAATCTGGCCCCCTCTGAGAGCTGGAAATCTGCCTTGCACTGCGCAAAAGTTTTGAACTTGTCCCCGAAAAGAGATCTCTAATTGTCCGGCACCCACCCTCGAGCCAATCTATAAATACCTGAGGGCGCACAGCTGGTGGAAAATATAGATTCCCAGCAATAGGAGTATGGGGGGAGGGAAAGCTAGTGAGGCCCTTGGAGACGGCCACTCTATCCCAAATGTCAAGCACCGTCCTAGTAGGGAGGGCCACATACGCACTGCGCGATCTAGATGCTCGGGGTAGCCAAGGGAGGTCCCATATAGACCGTCCAGTCACTGCCCTATCCATATGGAACCATATCTTTTCACTTTCCCGCGCCATCCATTCCGATATAAAGCGAAGATGAGAGGCCCAGTAATACTCCAGCAAGTTGGGGCAGGCCAGACCACCCCGATCTCGAGGGGACATAAGGACTTTATTAGAGAAACGCGGCCGTCGACCTCCCCAGATGAACTTGGTGAGATCGCGTTGGAGACTTCTGATCTGATGGTATGGGATGGGGGTCGGAAGGGACTGAAAGAGGTATAAGATCTTAGGGAGTACCGACATCTTTATTGCATGCAGGCGGCCCAGCCAAGAGAGAGTGAGAGGTTTCCAGACCCGTAGGTCCTCCAGAACCGCCTTACGACATTCCTGCCAATTGACCTGGGACCAAGAGGTAAGATTCGGCGTTAACCAAAGCCCAAGATAGCGGATAGAGTGAGAGGCCCACTGATAGGGGACGAGCGACTGCAGTAGGGGATTTCATCCCGAGGGATCGTGATGTTAAGAGCCCAAGATTTCTCGTGATTAATTTTAAGACCAGAGGCCGACTCAAAGGACTGGAGGAGAGTCAAAAGGGTCGGGAGCGAGATGTGCGGCTGTGATATCGTGAGAAGGAGATCGTCTGCAAAGAGAGCTACCTTGTGGGATCGGCCTCCAAGAGGAATGCCATGAATCTCAGGGGCTTGGCGGATCAGGATGGCGAGGGGCTCCACCACGAGAGCAAAGAGTAAGGGTGAAAGGGGACACCCCTGCCGAGTGCCTCTGTGAATGGAAAAGGGGGCAGAAAGTTGCCCATTGACCCGCACCTGGGCCATCGGGGAGATGTAAGGGGCCATGATTCGGGCTATCATCACAGGGCCGAGCCCGATTTTCTGCAGCACTGCCCTGAGGAAGGTCCAGTCCACCCGGTCGAACGCCTTCTCCGCATCGAGCGAGAGGAGACACGCAGGGACATTCCAGTGGTGAGCTTTGCCCACCAAGTGCGCGATGCGGCGCACGTTGTCTGCGCCTTGGCGGTGGCGTATAAAACCAACCTGATCCGGGTCAATCAGGCCAGGCAAGTGGGGCTCGAGCCGTTTAGCCAGTATTTTGGTGTAGAGCTTAAGGTCCGTATTCAGAAGAGCTATAGGTCGGTAGGACGAGCAAAGGACAGGGTCCTTACCTGACTTGGGGATCAAGGCAATCTCGGCCAGCCCCATGGACTGGGACGGCCCTTCATTGGCGGTGAAGGAGTTAAAAAGGCGAAGGTGTGCCCTGAGCTGCGGCATAAACATGCGATAAAAGGAGAGAGGAAGGCCATCCGGCCCCGGAGTCTTTCCGAGTGGGAGGTCCTTTAGGGCCCCTGCGAGTTCCTCTCGCGTAATCGGCTCATCCATTTGACTAGCATGATATTGGCTGAGCGGGGTCCAAAGGCAAGCATCCAGCAGAGCCTGCATCTGGGGAGGAGAGGACCGTGCTGATGCATAGAGAGTAGAATAATACGCTTGGAAAGCCTCGCATTTGGATGCTTCCGTGACTGCACTTGTGCCCTCGTTGGTGCGAATATAGGCTATGTGGGCCTTAGCTGCGCGCGCCCGCAGGCGCCTAGCTAGGACCGTGCCCACCTTATCCCCCCCCTCATAGTAGCGCTGCTTTAACGCCAGCAGGGTCCGTTCGGCTTTGTTGGTTCTATGGGCTCGCAATTGGCCGCGGAGAAGGGCCAGGCGCCTTTTGTGGGCTAAGGATGGGCGGTCCTGATCGAGTTTTTCAAGAGCCGTGAGCTCCCTAGTAAGATTGTCCTCAAAGAGACGCGCCTCCCGTGCCCGTGCAATCGCTATGGACGTGACGCGTCCGCGAATAGTAGCCTTAAAGGCGTCCCACACTACCGGAAAGGGAGTCTCCGGAAGATCGTTGAGCGCAAAGTAATCGTCTATGGCCGCTCTAATTTCGGCCACATCTGCCTGATCACGAAGTACTTGGGGGGGAAAGCGCCAGCGTGGTGGGCGAGGAGCGCGTGCAGAACAGTGACGGAGGAGGAGCTCGACATGGGCGTGGTCGGAGATCGAGATGTCAGACATTGAGGCAGACACCGTCTCGCCTATCAGGGCATGTGAGATAAAAACGTGGTCAATCCGCGAGTACGAGCGATGTACATGCGAGTAGTATGAGTAGCCCCGCGCATCCGGAGAATGATATCGCCAAGAGTCCAACAGAGTGAGGTCCGTCAACTGTTTCTTCAAGGTAGAAGACATGGCCCCCGCCCCATGGAAAGACCCACCACTGCGATCAAGGTCAGCGTCCCACACCAGGTTGAAGTCGCCTCCAATGATAAGAGAAGGGTTCGGCTGCGGCACGTGTTCCCGCAGGAAGGCGCGGAGATAGGGATCTTGCGCCTGGTTGGGCGCATATATATTGCAAAGGGTGAGGGATCGGTGCCCCATCCGGACCTCCACCTTAAGAAAGCGGCCATCATGGCTACGGATAACTTTCGAGTCCCCCTGCCTTACACCAGAGCCACAAAGTATAGCTACGCCAGCCGTTTTAGATGGGGCAGATGCCCAAAATTGGAGGGGGTAGCGGGGATGGGCCATTCGGGAAACATCAGCTTTCAGCAGATGTGTCTCCTGGAGGAGGATAATGTCAGGTTGTTGCTGCAGCAGGTAGCGCCATATCTGTTGCCGTTTGTTTGGTGAGTTAAGCCCTTTAACGTTGAGGGAGATAAGTTTCAAGGCAGGGCTAGCAGTCATGTCCATGGGAAGGTGGATGCAAGCAGTAGCACCGGCGACGATGCCGCAGGAGGGGGCGGGATACGGCAGGAGCATGAGAAAGACAGGCCAGAGAACCACGATCCCCCCCAGAAACATAAGGGGGACCACAAGAGGCCGCCCCGTCTACCACCAAGAAGAAGAGAAGACAGAGGGGAGAAGTAGAAAGGGAGAGGCAGAAAACAAGGACATAGAGATGAGGGAAGTGTAACGGTCAGAATAAAATATAACAGTGGCCAACTGGGCCACAAGGTCCTGTTCCAGTCCAAGGATAATCGCGGCCCTAGGGCGTAAATCATCCCGGAGAAGTCACTCTCCTAGGAGCAGGGGGGTATCTTCCAAGCTCCAGGCGCGAGAGCAAAGGAGGGAGACCCGGGCCGCCCGCCATCAGAGTGAGAGGCCGGGAGGCCGTCCGGCGTGAGGTGGGAACATGGGTCAGCGCCCTCCGAGTGCAGCAGTGGACAAAGCATCATGAAAGGGCACATTGGAAGGTGTTGCTTCCCAGTCACGGCGTGGCGGGCCGGGAGCTAGCTGAAGAGCGAGACTCCTCCATGGAGCGGATGTGCTGGATGATTTCCTGTTTAGCCTGGGAAGCCGACTGCTCCCCTGCATGTGGTGCTCTCTTGTGGCGGCGCACCTGAGACCAAGAGGGTTTGGCAGGCTCCTGAGCGCGAGAAGGATTGCGAGCTGGGCTGGACGGTGTGGAGATGGGGATGTGCAAGAGCTGCGCCGCCTCTCGGAGGGATCGCACCATCCAACGTTTGGAGTCCCACTGGAAGATAAGCGCAAAGGGATGGCCCCATTGATACTGAATGTTCAGGCTCCGCAACTTATTGGTTATCGGCTTGAAGTCTCTGCGTCGGCGCAGCGTTGTAGGGGCAAGATCTTGGAACAGCTGTATTGGAGTACCTTTGTAGGCGAGGTCTGGTTTGGAGCGCGCCGCCTTGAGAATCGCCTCTTTCTCCGTAAAGAAGTGGACCCGGGTCAGGATGTCCGGGACAAAGCCCGCTCGAGCAGAGGGACCCGAGACTCGATGTGCTCGATCGAGGGCCGGCGGGGATGCGTCGTCATCGCCCCAGATGTCATGCAGAAGTTGTGCCACGAAGGTCATAATATCTGTTCCCTCCGCTCCCACCGGGATCCCCCGGAGGCGGAGATTGTTGCGGCGGGTCCGGTTCTCCAAATCCTCCTGCTTCAATTGTAGGTCTATGTGCTGCTCCTCCAAGGTAGCCATGCGTTGCCAGAGCTGCTCCTGGTCCTCTGTCCGGGCATCTACTGTCCGCTCAAGGCCATCCACTCTCTCTCCGAGGTCAGTGACCTCCTTCCTGAGCTCCCGCACACAGGAGTGGACCTCCGATCTTAGAGAACCTATCTCGGACTTGAGCTCCGTCATAAAGTTGGCCATGAAGGTTTGCGTGACTGGTGCTGAGTCATCCCCAACCGGCGCTGCCATAGCACCGGAGGCGCCAGAACCTGGCTTGTTCCAAAGAGCGGCGACCGGGTTGTCCTTCTGAGGCACCGCCAACTCCTTCCCCGACTTAGTGCGTGTCATCTCCCTCGGGGATGAGGCACCCGGCAATTTCCACTGAGGCGGCCAAGGCTAGCAGACCCCCAGATGCCGAGGTGCAGTCCGCCTCCAGCGTCCCCCACCGCACAGGCAAAAGACAGACAGCTACAGGTTAGGGACCCAGGCCGTATCGCAGTGTTCAAAGCGATGGGTCATCCGCGATGTCAGTCACTCGGTGTCGGGGGAAAGCGATGGGGGGCGGTGCAGCAGCAGATAATCAATAGGGGCTCCTGAGTGGAGGGTTTGCAGTGGACGTCCCCCCGGTCCAGCGTCCCCCGCGCAGGTCAGGGGTCACCCCCGGGTGCTCCAACGACAGACGGGCACACCCCAGGCTAAGGAGGCCCGCTCCCAGAAGCCCGGTGCCAGTCCACGGCGAAAGCGACAGGGAGAAGAGGCCCACTCCTCCAAGCACCCCCAAGTGTTCCGATCAATGATGGGCACCCCCAGTGAATCCAAGGCAACGCCAGGCCAGTGTCCAGGTCACGCAGGGCTGTGGGCCAACATATATAGGAGGTGAGGGGTAGGGCCCCAGGAGCGGTGCGCAGGACCCAGTTCCCGCAGACACCTCTAGCTAGGTCACAGCACACAGGGCTCCCCACCCCCACACCTCACCTGCGGAGGGACTCCGTTGCCCTGATGTCTGATATAGTGTCAGCTGGCGTCTTGTAGCTGTTCACCACGCGTGAACCAGGCGAGAAGGCCGCTCCGCAGGGTCGCATTCAGCCTCGCCAGGGGCCCACAGCGAGCACGGCGTCTGCCAAGACGTCCCGGGCCCCCGAGACCACCGGACCTTTCCTCGGCGGCGCGCTCCAATCCCCAGCAGGACGTGAAGGTCGGCGCGGCCCCCAAAGCAACCGCAGCTGCGCCTCAGTTCAGGTGCCACCCCTCAAGGGCCAGCAAGACCGGGGGGGGGGGGGCGGCCACAGCAACAGGCAGGGTCTCCACAGGCCAGCAGCCACCGAGGAACAAGATGGCGGTCACCGCCGCCGAGCGGAGTGCAAGGGGTGTAGTGGCCGTTCCTCCGGCAGTCCCGCAGGTGGACGGCTATGCCCGCTCGATCACGGGCTCATGCAGCTGCGGGCGCCAAGATGGTGGCCGCAGCCCTGCGGGCCGAAGCGCTCTCCTACCTGGTCCTGTCGCCGTCCGTCAGCTCCGGGGGCCCCACAGGGGGCAGCCAGACACCCCTGGTGTCCTCAGCAATGGGGCCCAGGGGCCCAGTCAGGTGCGCAGCGTCCTCGCCGTCCCGCAGTCTGCACCGGGTGGGCCCCACGTATGACCCTCGCAGCGGTGTCCCCAACTGGCGGCCAGACGAGGTAGCAGCTGAGCGATCCTGCCCCCGGGGGCCGACCGCAAGTCCTCCTGTGCCCCGCTCGTCACTCGCCTCGCATCGCCGCCAAACTCCAGGCCAGGGCGCGGGGCAACGGCGATATTTACTCCCTCTAGGGCCCAGGAGGCCGCAGGCGCTAAGATGGCGGCTGAGGCTGCATACGCCGGGCGCCCCCACCGGCTCCGCTCCCGCCGCTGCCTGCTGGTTCCACGGGTCGCCGGGTCCCGGGATCGTCTCCCAGTCGCCTCCGCTGTCCAGACGCCCCGAATCCGGCCCCTCCGCTATGGATATGAGCTTGAAAAACGCTTATAATGCCGGCGGCGGCCCGGAGCTCCTACAATGCGCGTCTCACCCCATTTGCAGCGAGACCACGCCCCCCGGTAATTGGTTTTTAACCCTAAGTAACAGCTTGTTATGAAGAATACTAACACCAATAATTGCTATTGCTGCTGGCATACTAATAGTAATACTGATATATAAATGCTACAAATGCAAAGCAAAAGAGATAAAACAAAAAGCAAGGAAAAGGAAAAGAGATGAAACAGAATTAGAAGATAAAAAGGTTGCTTACTATGAAGTACTGAAAGATATAGAGGGTGTTAGATGAAACAAATGAGAAAACTGCGTTTTGAAGCAAATCAGATCGTAATCAGATTTTTGTAGATTGTGTGATGGCTTGAGTCGCCATCAAAGGGGGATTGATAAAGCATGATTTTTGCGAAATAATCTTGCTTGATCAAATCTGCTCATAACTGTGTTATTAACAAAACAATGTCTAATGGTGTGAATTTTTAACATTTACGTACATGGGGATATTTGAAGGTACGACGTGAAGTTGTGCAAGAATGGCACAACGTGTAATAAAAATAGTTTTATTAGCTGCAACGGTTAACATGCTGAAAGCATGAAAATTCTATGAAGTGATTTTACACGTTATAAGAGAGACTAGAGTAAATAAGATTTAGAATCATGCACGTAAAAATATGAAATAGTAATAATATGAAACGCTTATGTTTATCCTATTTTCATAACAGGAGAAAAACAAATCCTATCAATAGTTTGATTACTGAAAAGTAGATTATACTTATGGATTTAATTATGATAATGAGTCCTTATTTCCTATTTCCTTGTGTTTCTTTCTTTTGCTAAAATATTAATGCGTGTGTTTTATTTCCTCGGAAAACTACGAATTATGTTTTCTCTATGAAGGCCTCAAAACCCTGCTAGAGTAATTTTCCTTTCTTCTAACATACGTCACAGAAGACTGTATCTTGTCCTTGACTATTTCTAAAAATAGTCCCCCAGAGTCCGAGTCCACCGTGCGTTGACCCCTCCAGGACTCCCTGACGTCGCCTGCAGCCTCTGCACGGAGACCCCCCCCCCCAACCGCCAGTGGCCCGGTAAGGTGAAATCCGACCTCAAAAGACACCCCTGCATCCAGCCGCCCTGCGCCCTGGAGAAGAGAATCCGAGGTGCACCTACGTCCCCGAGCCCTCCAACTTACCTGCCCAGCTGTTGGTTCCTTCCAGAAGTCTTCCTGGACCGAGCCTGCAGCTAAAAACCAAAACCAAGAATCCCCATTGAAAATAACAGGGCACCTGATGCCAAAACAACACCCTGCGCCCAGCCGCCACTGCGGGTGCACCTTGTGTGCTAACTCGGATCCCCCTTTGCCCTGAGCCTAACACCAGGAGCTTTACTCCCACAACCTTGTGGCCTGCTCGTGAGCAGCCACCAACAGGAGGCCCCCTATTCCCCATTGAATAACATTGGGCCTCAGCACTCTGCACCCGGCCGCCCTAGTGCCGCTGAGGGTGCTTTGAGAGTGCATCCTTGAGCCTGGGGGAACCCTGGTTCTTACCCCAGAATACCAACTCCCACAAACTTGTACTTACCTTTAAACCGATAACTCAATTTCCTTCCATAGGATTGCACTGACTGCTTGTTCCTAAAAAGGGTTCTAAGTGTGGAGTTGGTTTTGTATGAAACCTTGAAAAATTGCAAATAAATAAAAACTGCTTGCTTACCTTTTCTCTAGGAAATGTCCCAGGGTGATATCTAGGTATATCACACTGAGTAGAAAAAGTAATCCAGAAAGTAATATGTAAAGCAATCCAAAGTAATCTAACATTAATTTCCACTGTATTAAAAGCATTTACAAACCTGTAACAGTCATTTTCATTCAGCTTGCTTGTATTGTTCAACCTGCCTTGAAAATTATCATATACACTTACCTGTGCCTTAAATGCTTAACACTACCCTCTGAGAAAGCCTTACTGCTCGCCCACACTACCACAAATAGAGAGTAAGGTGCTATCTACTTTTACCTCTGCCTACCTTTGGGGTTCCACTGGACTCTGTTCACACTATACCTCATTTTGGTATAGTATATACAAAGCCAGCTTCCTACAGTGAGGCATTACATTGTGAAGATCTCATAAGGTTATGCATTGGTATTGCATAACCATTTAATACACATTACCACTCGGGGGCTTACACGGAGGAGGGGGGGGCAGAACAGCAGCCAGGACTGACATGAGCCATGGTGATAAGTAGGACCAGGGGCAGCAAGAGCAGGAATCACTGAGCTGCACCGAGACAGTGGCAAAGACGATGGGGAAAAATAGAAGCTGGTACCGCCCTAAGACACTATAAGAAGTGCGAGGTAGCCATTTTGGGTTAGACCATCCACATGTGTAAAGAAATAAAAACACTTAGAAGGCTATCATAAGGTCAAGTCGTGACAAAAAGCAATATAACCAATTGCTGCTGTGAAGATAAAAAATTGTTGCTTTTTGAATGCAATAAATGTATGCCATAACTAATTGAATATTTGATGACTAAGTATACTTTTCAGATTTAAGATAGTCTCTCATTTATTGGAATGGAGCCACTTCAAAGGAAGTGGAATGATTACACCAGAAAGCCAATAGCATGAGGAGATAAATGAATACCTCTCTGGGATAATCTAAGATGAAAATGACAAAGTCTTAAAGCACTGGCTGAAGGAGGCTCATCTAAACAAGTATATAGCTGAAGGGGGCTGACCACTCTATATTTGAAACAATAGATCCTGCAGACAGCGGCATTATAAAGCAAGCCATGAAACGAACGTGGTTATAAATGTTGTGTTAAAGATACCCTTTTATGAGGGGAAGAACAAGGACATTTGAATACAGAACAAGGCAAAATATATACTATAAATCAACAAATGGATAAATGCATCCTAGCTTTAGATCTATGTACAAAGTTGACATTTACAATGTTTGGCCACTCTGCAGATATTTATCTTCTGCAGCCTTTATTTAAGGTGTGAATTGTTTGTGTTGTTTTAAAGTGCAGTAGGGTTGGGCAAGCTTTGATATTCAGTCGGAGAGTGTTCCCGTGAATAGGTCTGATAGAGCGCTTACAGCACTCTAATTTGTAGGGGTGCACTATACTCCTGATACAAACGTACTCATGTATATTTTGTCGTGTGCAGTGTTTTACGATTATTAAGATGCATTTATTCACGTCATATTAGTATTAAAGTGAAGTGAGCACATTTAAGTAGGATCTTGTATGTATTAGAAATATAATTCCTGTATGTGTAATGTGCAGGATGAGCGTATTCATATAATGTAACCATGTTGAGTTAAGTTACCCGGTTTGTAGGCCCAAATTGTAGGTTGTTTTGAGTTTCGTTTCTCCTTAGCTGCTCAAGTATTAATTAAATAAATTCTGGTGTGCTCGAAGACAGTATGTTCTCATCCTACTGCAGGTGCAGGAATTCGACCTCATTATTCTTAGATTTAAGGAGATACTCGGAATGTCTTTGAAGAAGACTGAAAGGCGAGAAGGGAGGACACCTTCGTGCATAGCCTATCTGGGAACCAAGGCCACTGGAAGAAGAGCCAGCTAATTAAAGCTTCTGTGGAAACTTACGGAAAACTGTTGCAAGTGGAAAAGTTTAACATATGATGTATTGGGGGCCGATTATTGTCTTTTTGTATAATGCGCAGGGACAGATTAGACAGACTTCTACCAGCTTTCGGAGGAGAAGGAGCATCTTAGAGCGAGCTCCATAGCGTTAAGCTATCAGACCCATTTTGACGTGAGTACTTCTTAGGAAGTCAACACGTGCTGACACCTTTGGGATATGATATAAGGGAGATAGGTAGGATTCTCGTTGAGAGTAGAGTAAGGAAAGATTTTGCTCCTTCTTAAATGAAAAGAGAATTGGACTCCGCTTCCATCCTTTGCTGTATCTTGATTTTGGAGTTCATCATATTATGCCTTCTGTGCCGAATGACCTATACTCGTAAAATCGGCTCTGTATTGATTTTCTTGTACCTCTATACTCTAATATTGAGGTGTGTTTATATTCAATTATTTTTGGCCTTATAATAAATCCACAAAACTTAAAAGACGGAGTCTGTGGTCTATTACAGCTTGACTAAATCGAAAGTATGATCTTGAATTGTTTTTCTCCCTTCTACCACTTTTAGTAGGCAAAGAAAAGACCATCTACATTACATTTAGTAGGGAAAAGTAGGAGTAAAGGTTGGCGTAATCAAATGGTAGCAGAGGATGGTTTGCCTCTAAGAGTGAGGGGAGAAGTAGGGGTAGGGTCGGAAGAACACTAAGACCCTGGACACGGAATAGAAGACGTGGACATAGATGGAAGTCGGCGGACGTTGACGGTGCGGCGGAAACAGTGGTAGCGTGAGTATGAAATTGTGTGGTATGTTAGATTGCGGTGAAATATTTGTGTGATGTCTTGCGGAGTTGAGATGCATGTCGAGTGATTGTGGGTTTATCGGTTTACTGGTTCGGACACGTGCGAATCAGGAAGTTTGGTTAGCGGACTCAAGAGAAGTCCAAGATCCCGGTATAGTTTTGTATCTGTAATTGTCTGATCAAAAATGTGGGTGTCGTGAAGCGCTATCGATGATCCACTTGTGATAGGGAACTTTGTGTGAAAGGAGTACGTCGCGATAGAGAGCCTCAGGTACCGGGGGTGAACTATGGCGATTGAGTGACCCACGCAGGTCGGGGGTTACAGCGGATGAATGTTCTTGTAAGAGTGTTCTATCGATCTTCTAGAGGACTGACAATTATTTGTTTATGTAACTGTAAGTTATTGTGACTGTGTTAGGAGCAGTTACTTGGTTTAATAGCTTTGGTCATACAGTTACTCGTAGTGTGAATGTGTGAGCGAGTGAAATTGTAAAGGAGGGTGAGCCGCTGAAAGGAGCGAGTAGTGACGTCAGTGTGCGCTGCGCTGGGATTGGTCGGTTGGTGTAACGCCGCGCTGGGATTGGTGGACGTTCGTTCGAAGCTGCGTATTGATTTTGGAGGGCAAACAATCGATTTTCATGATGAGATGTTTCAGGGTGTTGCGGGATTTGTGTAGAGGTGATACAGGAGTGGTGACACAGGTAGGAGAAGAAGCTCTACCTGAGGATACACCGGCGCATTATATGGCAACAAATGTGGGACTCCATACTATAGTTTGGCTTCAAAATTGGCATAAAATTACAGAAAAAGAAGGGGAATTGGCTTTTCCTCGTTATGGGTCATTTCGTATGGAGGTGCTGTATCAGTTAAGAGGAGTGATGTCTGCTTTGAAACCTCCGCCTAGACCAACTCAATTTGAGGCATTGGATGCTTGGATGAGAGCAGCAATGGCAAAGAGAAGGGAAGCTTCTCAGGGAAGAATGAAAAAGGCAATGAAGGCATATCAGGATGCCAGGTGGGATGCACAGCTGAAGAGATGAGAGTAGACACCATAGAGGGAGAACGATTGTATCCATTTTGGTTATTAGAAGAAGCGTCTAAAGGGCAAAGTAAGACAGAAGAGGAAAGTGATACAGATGACAGTTTTCTAGATAGACTGCTAGCAGAACGTCCTCCACCTGATGACTCTAGCCTGGAGATGGAGAGAACACAGCAATCAGAGGAAAGCCTACGGGTGAGACAATCCGGGTCAGAAGAGCAGACCAGAGGAGTAAGTGGAAAGATTTCAGTGGAAATGAGACGAATTCCAGGAGGGTCTGGAGGGATAGGGTATGCAACCTCGGAGCAGGAGAGACGGCCTGTAACAGGCGATTACCAGAAGCCCTTTCGGTACCAGTTACTATTGGACCAGTGGTTTCCATATATAACCCCAGAGCGAGAACAAGGGAAAGTCAACAAAAGACAGAACAAGGTGAAGAGACTATATCTGGAGGGAGCCTTACCATGAGTGAGACAGGCATGGCTCAGATACCAGTGGAAGCCAGTACTCCACTGCCAGCTACGGCTGATCCTTCAAGGATTGACAGTGGGTCAGAACAAAGACGAACAGGGGCTTTAGCAAATTCTGAGTCAGCCATCAGGATGTGGGTTCCACCGATGAGGGAGTCACAGATATTGAATGATGAATTGGGGTTGAAACAAGAAGCACCTAGAGTACCTTTCGGGCCACAGCATGTATGTGAGAGTAATCATTGGAGAAGTCAAAGCTGTGAAAGAGAAAGTCGCCCAGTTGTGAGGATGAAGGAGAGTGGGAGTCCACGGAGAACACAAAGTTGTGACGGAGGAATTGGGAAGTGAAAGAGGTCAGAAGGTTTTACATGTGGCAATAAAGGCACCAGTGTTAGATGTGGTAAGGTTAAAAGCAGAACTAGATGAAGTGATCGAAGGCAATCTGCCATGGGAGAGAATTGACACCTATGACTCCAGCGAATTGTTATTTGTAGCTAAAGATGTTACCAGGAAGGCAAAGCGAACTCATGATGCATTGTCTCAGTTGGCACGAAAGTATGAGGTAGATCTAACAAAGACTAAAAGGATGCAGGGAACTTGCAGATTGCATTATACGGATAAGGAATTGGAAGAGAAGCGAATGACGGGATTAAGAGCACAGATTAGGGAATTGGTGAGAGGTATAAGAGCATGGAGAGCCTTAGACAAATGGGAAGAGAGGTGGGTCAAAAAGAAAAGTGTCAAGAAAGGAATAGGAGACATTCCGCCTCCGGCTGGAGGGACGGGATCGGCAGGACATTACCCTTTGAGAGAAGTGCAAAATGGGGGTACGTTCATGTGCCTTGGAGCAGGGGTGATTTGGCAGCATTCACTAATGATTTTCCTCAGCTGAGGGAAAAACCTGCTGATTGGTACAAGCAAATAGATCGGTTTGTCAAGATCTCGAAGGTGCTTTGGATTGATTTGAATACCTTGTTTGATATAGTGGTCCCAGGAGATTTATGGACGGCGTGTAAAATTGCCATTGATTGGCCCGCTGTAGAACCAGCCAGAGACCCGAAAAATCATGGTCCCTCTCCCCAAGTAATGAAGAAATATGAGCAAGTGATCACAGGGTTACAATGCAAGGTAGCTCCGCAAACGGTCGATTGGCTTAAAATTGATCGTACTACGCAAGATTCTAAGGAGTCGGTACATGACTATTATGAGAGACTTTTAGTGGCTTTTAAACAGCATAGTGGATTGGATACAATTGAGCAGAAAGATATGGGACAGTTTGTCTCAAAGTTTGTGCTAGGACTAAGATCTGATGTTAGCTTGATGATACAAACACATTTGATATGTTGGCAGAATAAGACGGTGGATGAAATCCTACGTTATGCAAAATACTGTAGTGATCAAGTAGAATTGGCACAAAAGAAATTGAAAGACAAGTTGATGTTGGTGCAGTTGAGGAATGCCAAAAGGCCTGATCAGATGCAAGGAGTTGGAGGAGCGATGGGTCGAGGTAGAGGAAGTGGTAGAGGAATGGGTCAACAGATGGTAACCCAACATGGACATTGAAGAGGCAGGGGAATGGATGTAGGTACAGGAGGTGATTGGGTGGCAAACCAAAAGAAGGTCACTGCTTGTCATTGTTACAAAATCGGGCATTGGAAGCGCGAGTGTCGATCGAATCCACCAAATCATTTGCAGAATGAGGGAGAGGGACAGATGTCAGAAACTTTGAATACTGTAACTAGACCTAGGTCTATGTATGGGGCAGGATATGAGCCGCAAATGCAGATTCCTCAGCCTCCGAGGATATCTACTCATAATCAGGTGTATCATCAGATGCCCTATTTTGAAATAAGAGACAAATCTGAACAACCACAAGATCTCTGAGTGTCAGAGGGGGGTGCTGGAAGAATGCCCTTTGGATGCGATCCTGGAAGTAGATCAGAATGGGCCATTTGTAGATGCGGAGGTGAACGGACACCCTGTTACCTTCTTGTTAGATACTGGAGCTGCGCGCTCCACTGTAAGAACTGAAGAAGTCCCAAATTTGTCCCCGTCAGGACAAACGATCCACGCGGTGGGAGTTATCAATCAGAAAATGACTAACCCATTGACAAATGAGTTACCTGTGAGGATAGGACCGTTCCGAGATAAACATCAATTTGTAGTTTGCAATTCAAGCCCAGTCTGCCTATTGGGACGAGACCTTTTGTATAAACTAAATTGTACCATATCTTGCACTCCGAGGGGTGTGCAGTTGCAAACCTGTGATGATGATGCTGATTTTAAAATGGCTAATATAAGCTTGTGTACAGAAATGTTCGTGGTTCTTACGATAGAGGAGTTGCCACATGATTTGAGAGATTCGGTTTCTCCAAAGGTGTGGGATTTCACGGGTGAGGAGATAGGATTGATTCGAGGGGTCGAACCTGTTAAGATACAGGTCAAACCAAATGCCGAATTTCCACGAACTCCGCAGTATAAATTAAGTCCAGAAACTGTGGCTGTAATTGAGTCTATGATTGCACAAGGCATTCTCGAGGAGATACGAGGAAGTCCCTGCAATTCACCTATTATGGGACTGCAGAAGCCTAGCGGCAAGTACAGAATAGTACAGGACTTGCGCAGAGTCAATGACATTGTGATTCCATGTTGTCCCGTGGTACCGAATCCAGCTGTTATCCTGTTCCAAATACCATGTGAAGCAGAATGGTTTACAGTCATAGATTTATGTCAGGCATTTTTCTCCATACCATTGCATGAAGACAGTCAGTTTTTATTTGCATTTAGGATGGACGATCGTGTGTTAACATGGTGTAGAATCCCTCAAGGGTATACAGAAAGCCCCTCTATTTTTAGTCAGAGTCTGAAGAAGAATCTTGAAGGGCTGATGATGCCCCAGAACTCAGTCCTAGTGCAGTATATTGACGACCTTCTGGTCGCCTCAGAGACTGAGGATGCCTGCAGAATTGATACTGTGGCTTTGCTGAATCATTTGGCAGACAATGGACACAAAGTGTCTCCGAACAAACTCCAGTATTGTCTGAATGAAGTACAGTATTTAGGTCATCGGATTGAGAAAGGGAAACGGAGGGTGTCACCAGATCGCATAGAGGCGATTCTGCAAATGGGAACTCCGAAAACACAAAAAGAAGTCCGCATGTTTTTGGGAATGGTCGGCTATTGTCGACAGTGGATCCCAAATTTTTCCTTGCAAGCAAAGCCACTGTTGAAGTTGCCTCGAAAGGACATTAGCGATCCGGTACCATGGGATGATGACTGCCTGAGAGCCTTCCTTGAGCTGAAAGAGAGCCTATGTCGTGCTCCAGCTCTGGGAATGCCGGATTATAATAAAGCGTTTTCGCTCTTCTGCTGTGAAAAGGAAGGATGTGCGTTAGCGGTTCTTGTGCAGACACACGGAGATGCTCGCAGACCAGGGGCTTACTTTTCAGCTACATTAGATCCAGTAGCTCCTGCGTTGCCCGGATGTCTCAAATCCGTTGCTACAACAGGTGTCAGCATTGAAAGATGTGAAGGCATAGTGATGTCATCCGCTTACTGTTTATGTGCCTCATTCAGTCGAATTGCTAATGACACGAACTAAGACACAGCATTTAACGAATAACAGACTTACAAAGTATGAGCAGGTTATATTGGCTTCTGAAAATGTCACTTTGAAATGTTGTACCATCTTGAATCCTGCTACATTGTTACCTCTTCCACAAGAGGAAGAAGATTGTGAAGAGCATGACTGCCTGGATGTTACTGAACTATCTACCAAACCCAGACCTGACATTGTTGATGAACCTCTGCCTGAAACTGATTTGATCCTTTTTGTTGATGGTTCATGCTTACGAGACAATGAAGGGTGTTTGAGAGCAGCTTTTGCTGTGTGCACCATCTTGGGGGTGGTGGAAGCTGCCTGTTTGACAGGAGTATACTCTGCTCAGGTCGCTGAAATTATTGCTTTGACGTGCCTGTATCATTTCAAATGGAGTCCGAGTGACTATCTGTACGGACAGCCAATACGGGTTTGGAGTGGTTCACGACTTTGGCCAGTTATGGTCACAGAGGGGATTTTTGACATCTTCAGGATCCCATATCTGTAATGGAGAATTTGTGCGCCAATTGTTGGAAGCTTTGCAAAAGCCCAAAGAGATAGCTGTAGTAAAATGTGCAGCCCATGGGAGGGGAGAGGACTTTGTTACTAAAGGAAATAACTATGCCGATGAAGTAGCGCGTTTTTGTGTTATACATGCTTGTGTTTTTAATGGAACATATGTAGGAGAAAGCACAGAAGAGACTGAGCTCAGCATGATGTTAGCTATAGCCGACACCTGGGATGAGGTAAAGCGACTGTAGGATGAAGCCTCAGAGGAGGAAGTTGCATCATGGGTCAGAGCAGGCTGCGAAAAGAGAGAAGATGGCATTTGTGTGTCAACAGATGAGAGAACAGTCTTACCTGTTTATTGAGCCCAATGGCAAGGCAGATTCACGGAGTGGTTCATTTAGGGAGAGATGCCATGGTGTGAGTGTTCAGGCAAACCTGGTTCAATCCGCGCTTTCGTGTGCATGCTGAAGTGGTGTGTCACAGATGTGTTATATGTCAACAAATGAATGTTGGAAAGAGAACTGTCTTTGCAATGAATCATATTGGAAGGTCAGGGGGGCCTTTTAATAGGATTCAGTTGGATTTCATCGAAATGCCTAGGTGCAATAGGCTAAGATATGTTTTGGTGGTAGTGTGCATCTTTTCACGTTGGGTTGAAGCCTATCCAACTAGACGATGTGACAGTCTCACAGTGGCAAAACTGTTAAGAGAATTGATACCCCGCTTTGGATTTCTGACCTCAGTTCAGACAGATAGAGGAACACACTTCCATAGTGAAATCATGAAATTGTTATGTACAGCTCTAAACATTGATCAGAGATTGCACTGTAGTTACAGGCCTGAGGCGTCTGGCCTTGTAGAACAGATAAATGGCACAATCAAGGTGAGGGTGTCGAAAGTTTGTTCGTCGACTTCATTGAAGTGGCCAGACACGCTACTATTGGTGTTGATGAGTCTGCGTAGTACTCCTGATAGGAGGACAGGACTCTCCCCTCACGAAATATTGATGGGAAGAGCTATGCGATTGCCTATGGTACCAGCTACAGCATTGATAAACATCACAGATGATTTGGTTTTGGATTATTGTAGGTGACTGGCTGATGTGGTTACTTCTGTGTCCCACCAGGTTGAGGCTGCGACTGCATCCACCTCGAGAGACCTGCTGCATGACCTTAACCCTGGTGACTGGGTGCTTGTTCGAAAGCACGTGAGGAAGAGCTGCCTTGACACTCGCTGGCGAGGACCTTACCAAGTGATCTTGGTGACAAGTACAGCTGTGAAGTGTGGAGGCTTACCGAACTGGATCCACGCTTCGCATACTCGTCGTGTTCCAGAACCGGAGGAAACAACGATTCCTCTTGCTGAAAGTGCTACAGGAAATGAAGAATTAGGTCAAGTCGTAAGAATTCTTGACGGGACTGAACAACCAATCGAGCAAGAAGAAAGAGATTCCTCTGCTCCAGCATTGAGTGCAGATCTGGAGATAGACGAAATTGCAGAAGTGAACTTTGACCCAGATCGAAGTGAACGGCCTGGTGCAGAAGGATCAGATCAAGAGGAGGAGAGAACAGGTGCAGAAGCAGAAAAGTGGCCAACGAGAAAAGAAAGGCTGAACATAAGGCTTGCATCTGAGAAAAATCTCGCTCCAATTCCTGAAACGTCTGAATCAGATCAAAGTGAAACTGAAGAAAGATCGGATGGTCTAAGACGATCCAGAAGAGAGAGGGTACCGTCTCAAAAGTACGCCTCTCCTGAGTGGACGTATCTGGCTGCAAATGCAGAAATCGAAGAATTCCGGAAGGTTGGGGACTGGTACAGTGAGTTACGGAGGGGACACCCTCACGATTGAAATTCAGCTGTTGGTCCCTGGAGTTGAAGCCTTTGGACTCCTAACTTTGACAGTCCCCGATCCACCAAGGCTAAGTGGTTTGCGCTTTTTGATTCATAATCAGGTTGCTTTCCCCACGTTTGGTCGACAGCCCACTGCACAGGAACTGGGAGAGATTCGTGCAGAAATTCTGCATCTTGTTCTTACTATGCTTGGATCTAATATCATTAATGATGAAGTTTGAACTCTAAAAGAAGAACTCATTAGGCTTTAGAAAGAAGATAACTTAGACCCGAGTGGAAGAAGATTTAAATTAGGGACTTTCAATAGAAGAAGAACTGAGGGCTAGGGCTGACTACATCTCTTCAATAGGACATAGATACTGGACTGAACATTGCAATAATCGAATGGGAAAAAGACAATAATTAGGCATTGAAAATACCAAAATAAGGCAAGAAGAAAAGAAAAGAGACTTTGATTTGTTTGCGCTTCAAAACTGAAGGTGGTTCAAAATGGAATCTGGAAATCCAAGACGCAAGCAGAAATGCATAATTGGTACCCTTATCATTGTGGTACTTATTGTCATAACTTTGGTGATTATTACATCCTTGACGTAGTCACACGATGTCGAAAGGAATGGGGAACAGACAACTCTTACCCCACCTACTTCAGGGTTTGAAGAGGGTGCCTCCGCAAAAGATAGAGAAATGATTAGGGAAACTAGTCGGATGTTACATGTAGATTTGTCCAAGGGTGATTTCACGCTGAATGCATATGCCCGTTTGCTGTATGATTATGTTGATACAATGGAAGCTAAAGATTGCTATGTGTGTATGCAACTGCCAGCATCCGTAGAGGAAGGCATTTGATACCATCACTTACCTGTGACCTATGGCATTACATGCAGCGTGTTATTGAGTACGTTTTATAGTAAGGCACATTTTGAGTACTACTTCTCCAATTATGATGTGGTACTCTCAGAGGTTCCTGTTCTTAAATACATGAATAAATATGATTACTATAAGCAGGTAGAAAGGATGTCTGCATATTTTGTGCCTACTATTACCTTAGATACATCTTATGCCCATAGACACAACTTGACCTGCATGTTAACTGACATTGAAAAGAAGTTTGTGGATCAGATAGAAGATCGACATAGACAGACCTTATTTAGACCAGATCCGAAGCACAAGGTGATCCCATGGACAAAGGAAGAACTAGATCATAAGGCAAAAGGGAGTTCTGATCCAATAGCTTTAGACTTCCAGCAAAAAGGGAGACTGTGCATTAGGCACCCGTCCACATATTATGACAAAATATTTGTGGGTGAGAGTGATTGTGAACACATTTTCTTGATTGAAGAATCCATTAGAAAGGCGCTGTTGGATAAACTGACCATAGTGCCAAATGTGTACTTTGTGTGCGGTAAAAATGCTAATGTGAAATTGCCCAAAAATTGGTATGGGACATGTTATTTAGCTGTAGTATTCCCCAAGATTTTCCATGTGGTGATTTATGGCCTTTGGAAGGGAAGAGATCCCATAGAGGAAAACGTGGTGCAAGTGCTGGTGAAATTATTGGGGATGTATTTGGAGCTATGATGCCTAGTTTGGGTGTGATTTTGAATGATGTGAAGATTAGAAAGCTGGCAACTCTGGTAGATAAGCTCTCTGTGAATACAGCCCAAATTGTATTACTTGTTGATGGGGAGATGGTTTCGATAAGGGCTATGGTTCTTCAAAATCGCCTTGCTTTAGATGTATTACTAGCAAAGGCTGGAGGAGTCTGTAAACAAATGGCAAAAGTCACGACATGCTGAAAATTCTTTGAAAAAGCGAGAGCAACAATTAGAACGACTGCAGGACAGTCATTATCTACATCTGAAAGGGTTGGAAAGATTTAGGCAGGGACGGCAAGCTACAACCTCTGTTTAGGTCGGTCTCTTCTACAAGGAGAAACTTATAAGAAGGGAAAAGGTTGGTGTTATGACACTAGTCATAAGAGGGGGAACTGAAAGAGCGCTTACAGTACTCTAATTTGTAGGGGTGCACTATACTCCTGATACAAACGTACTCCTATATATTTTGTCGTGTGCGGTGTTTTACGATTATTAAGATGCATTTATTCACGTCATATTAGTATTAAAGTGAAGTGAGCACATTTAAGTAGGATCTTGTATGTATTAGAAATATAATTCCTGTATGTGTAATGTGCAGGATGACGTTGTATTCATATAATGTAACCATGTTGAGTTAAGTTACCCGGTTTGTAGGCCCAAATTGTAGGTTGTTTTGAGTTTCGTTTCTCCTTAGCTGCTCAAGTATTAATTAAATAAATTCTGGTGTGCTCGAAGACAGTATGTTCTCATCCTACTGCAGGTGCAGGAATTCGACCTCGTTATTCTTAGATTTAAGGAGATACTCGGAATGTCTTTGAAGAAGACTGAAAGGCGAGAAGGGAGGACACCTTCGTGCATAGCCTATCTGGGAACCAAGGCCACTGGAAGAAGAGCCAGCTAATTAAAGCTTCTGTAGAAACTTACGGAAAACCGTTGCAAGTGGAAAAGTTTAACATATGACGTATTGGGGGCCGATTATTGTCTTTTTGTATAATGCGCAGGGACAGATTAGGCAGACTTCTACCAGCTTTCGGAGGAGAAGGAGCATCTTAGAGCGAGCTCCATAGCTTTAAGCTATCAGACCCATTTTGACGTGAGTACTTCTTAGGAAGTCAACACGTGCTGACACCTTTGAGATATGATATAAGGGAGATAGGTAGGATTCTCGTTGAGAGTAGAGTAGCGAAAGATTTTGCTCCTTCTTAAATGAAAAGAGAATTGGACCCCGCTTCCATCCTTTGCTGTATCTTGATTTTGGAGTTCATAATATTATGCCTTCTGTGCCGAATGACCTATATTCGTAAAATCGGCTCTGTATTGATTTTCTTGTACCTCTATACTCTAATATTGAGGTGTGTTTATATTCAATTATTTTTGGCCTTATAATAAATCCACAAAACTTAAAGACGGAGTCTGTGGTCTATTACAGCTTGACTAAATCGAAAGTATGATCTTGAATTGTTTTTCTCCCTTCTACCACTTTTAGTAGGCAAATAAAAGACCATCTACCTTACATTTAGTAGGGAAAAGTAGCATAATCGGGTCCAAGAAAATGGAAGGACAATCCACAAGCATGAAAGAAAATGGAAAAAGACTATGTCTCAAGATGCCTTTCACAAATTAATCAAACATCATGGAAGAATCCAACAAAGCAAAAATCTACTTTAAGGGAAGCAGAAATGATAGCAGTCTATTACAATGCTCCAATGCCTCACTGGATGAATAAATGCAATGCAAACACTTAGTTCTTCATAGAGCAGATAAACAAGTCAGACTTCACTGTAGAATAGAGCACTCGATCTCCTTTCTCACCACAAAATACCCACAAGTGGCCTATCTTCAATGCAGTAATTAACACAGAACTCTCCAACATCCTCAGTGCTCCTAAAGTTACCAGTCAGAGCCCAATTATGAGCCTAGCGGAGCGGTTTGTAAGTCCTCCTCTACACCCCAATGTACCGGCTGCAGTAACATCAATACAATTTTACTAGCCAGCAAGTGCTGATTGGGCAGAGGCTTTGGGCACAAGCACAGACCTCCCCTTTCCTGTGCCACGTGGCAGCAGAGACGTCTCCCTGTCTCTAGACATCCTTCTCTCCTGTCTAAACCCATTAACCACCTACTCAACGCAGTTGGTACATGTGAGGGGAAAATGCCCATTTATTTAGCATGTAGTGGAAAGTTACATGTGGATATTTACCCAGGTCCGTAATTGGAAAGTTTATCAATACATTTACCAGCTGGAATCAATCATTCCGAGCCATGTGCACCACACAACTCTTAGTCAGGTCCTTACGAGGATAGTTTACTGCCCTTAATTGTTCTGGAGACACATTCTGGAGAAGCACTTGTGCTTCTTCTGAACCTTCTCAACTCAGGGGTTAGTCCCAAATGCACTCAAAAAAGGGAAAGTTCCAACTACTTCTTTAGAAATGGCCGTGAGGGCTTCACCAGCTGCTGATCCATCATACTTTTACCATTTTCAGGAAACATAAGCAAGCAGGCTGTCTCCATTCAGCTAAAAACCCAACTTAATGAACATTATTATCTCCTGTATGGAGCTGATATAGTACCAAGACAGCAACAGTTTAAGTCATAGAAGAGGCCTCCTCATTGTCAATGAAGGTGTTCCTTGCATATCTATCCTCAATATCTCCTCAGCCTTCAACATATTTTGCAACTCTGATTGGTTGCCATCACAGGGATGCTGACCGTCTAGGAACCACCATGATTTTACAATGCAGCCCGTTTTCCTTAATGGAAATGTCATTGTGTTTTCAAATAAAAGCTTACTTTTTCAAGTTTGAGAGTTGTTAGTAGTCCCTACACCACTGCCTACTCCCCAACACACCTCTTTTCATTCACAAAGAGGATGCGATTGTGGTCCCAAACCATGATTCTGACTGTGACCGTAAAAAGGGTTTAGTGCACCTGGCCGTATAACTCCATCTGCTTAGGACTTGGCGTAGACGTGATATAAAAAGTGGGACCATGTAAAGCAACTAGCATAAATCGGTAGCAATCCTGCTCTTTGTGGATGTAGTAGGGTTGGGCATCAGCTCTGCATTCAGAGATTGATCCTGTGGAGGCATATGCAGTGGCCCAGCTCTGCATCTGCTCTGGTAGTGAACCTGTACCCTCTCTGCCCTGACAGTGACACTGCTGTGGTCTTGTCTTTGTTGGTCTGTGTTAGAAATGAGGGTCTCTAGTTGGCAGCGGCTTGCACCCTGTCCAAGTAGGGACCCTTCTTTCTAGTCAGGGTAAGGGAGTTACACACCCAAGATAACCCCTGCGCACACCCTTGGTAGCTTGGCATGAGCAGTCAGGCTTATCTCAGAGGCAATGTGTAAAGTATTTGTACCTAAACACACAGTAACACAGTGAAAACACTACAAATGGACACCACACCAGTTTAGAAAAATAACCAATCTTTATCTAAACCAAACAAGACCAAAACGACAAAATCCAACATACACAAATCAAGATATCACTTTTAAAAGGTTTAAAACAATTCGGTCCAGATAAAACTATGAATGTGTCACTTTTAGCACAAAGTCCCTGGAATGCATTAAAATTAAAGACGAAAACAGGCGCCGGGGGAGTGGGGTGCCGGAAAGCAAAGCGATGCATCAGTTTCTTACACGAAGGGAAGGTGATGCATCGGTTCCTTACATGCGTCGGTTCCTTACTGCGACGCAGGGAAGTTGATGCATCGGTTCCTTACTGGGAGAGGAGCTGATGCGTCCGTTTCTTACTGCGCGGGAGGTGAATCGTTGGTTTCTTACTGTGCGGAGAGGTGATGCTTCGTTTCTCCGGACACGCGGCCTCAGGTCCTTTCTGAAGCCCAGCGTCGATGTTGACTTAGCTCACAGGTGCGATGCGTGGAAAATCTGAACGCTCTGGGGTCGATGCGGCGGCCCTGAAACCGTTGATTCTCCTAGCTGTGAGCAGGCGATGCATCGATCCTTCAGCCGCAGTGCGGCGATGCGTTGGTTTTTCCACCGCACAGCAAGCTTGCGGCGGGAAAAACAGGCACAGAAGGTCGCTGCATGGATTTTCCTCTTCTTTCTGCAGCAAAGCCACCTCCAAGGGCCCAGAATGGGAATTGGCACCTCCTGGCAGGGCAGCCCTCCCAGTAGAGAAGTCCAGGGGCTGCTGGTGAAGTCTTTGTTGGCCCTGAGACTTCCAACAGGAGGCAAGGGCACACCAGTCCTTGGAGAACCTTGATAAGCAGGATAAAAAAGCAAAGTCCAGTCTCTGTACTTCTGCAAGACAGAAGCAGCAAGCAGTAGGCCAGCACAACCCAGCAACAAGCAGAGTGGCAGTTCCCCTCCAACAGCTTCTCCACATCTTCTTCTTGACAGAATCTCCTCTTAGTCCAGAAGTGTTCTAAAAATGTAGGGTTACAGGTCCAATACGTATACCCCTTTTGGCCTTTGAAGTAGGCATACTTCAAAGGATAGTCTTTCTAGTTCACAGATCGTTTCTTGCCCTGTCCTGGCTTCAGACACACTACAGGGGGTTGGAAACAGCATTGTGAGACAACAGACACAGCCCTAATCAGTTGTCAGTGATAACTCCTCCCACCACTCTAGCTCAAAAAAAGCCCATCAGCCTGGTGATGGGCGATCAGGATATGCAGCGCACACTGCAGCTACTTTTGTGTGACTGTCTAGAGAGAATGCACAAACAGCCCAACTGTCAGTCTAAAGCAGACATTGATGCCACAGGCAGGCAGAGGCACAGGATGATAAAGCAAGAAAATGCCCACTTTCTAAAAGTAGAGGAAAACTAGGGCCTGTGCCCTAGACACAAGGTGCACTACTGTTGTGCACTCGAAGAGTGTCTACCAATTTATATGCTAATAGTAAGCTGGTTTAAACAATGTGAGTACAAAACTCAGAACAAAAACATTTCAATATGCGGAAGTCCATCAGTAAATCATCCCTGAAACACTGAGTTTAACTCACCCCTCAAGATGGCCGCACGGACGTGATCTGTTTCAGCTCCGTCGCAGCCCGCTGCTATGTAGCGTGTTTTGTGCCCCAACATAGCCTGGAAACACTGATACGGAGCTGTGAAGATGCGTGGAGACGGGGGAAGCTGCTGAAATTGCCAGTGAGCGCTCAGATCGGGAGAATGAGTCGGGTGAAAAGAGGAGGAGGCGCAAATCAAGATGGCGCCGTCCCGCCGCAATCGCCGGATTTAGGCTGCGGACCGGAGCAAGGGCTGAACACCGGCAGAGAAGAAGCTCTGAGGGACAGTCTACTATCGGAAGGGGGGGGATCGCGGCAGATAGAAGGCTAGAAACCAGACGGACGGATCGGAGCCCGGGGACACAAGAAGAACTGGCCAAACCCGAGCGCAGCAAACACTTCAAGGAGCAGACTGGGACTAAAAGGACCCCCCCCCCGGTGCACGGAGACTCTGGAGCTACGGTACTGGTGCAAGGGGGCCCCAAGAACTAAAGGCAGACTAAGAGGGTAGGAGACCCTGTGGCGCCCCGCCTGACTCCAAAATGGCGGCTGTCCCTCCCTTTTTTCAGGTATGGTGCGGGGGCACCCCAGAGGCACCCTGAGGGGGGAAAGCAGTAATAGCAGGGCCCCAGGAATGGTCTCAGCAATCTGTGAAAAGGACCCGGATGTGGGGACCTACAGGGGTTTTAACTCCTTGCCTGACCTTAAGATGGCCGCCAGGGGAGACTTTCACTACGAGGAGCTCCGACCTTGGAATCTGTCCCTTCCCACCTCTTCGCCTCGTTCCTTGTGTTCCTGTTCCATGGTTTCGCACCCCCCCAACCCCCCGCGCTACTCTGACACTCTGAGTACACCAGTTCACTACCCTGACAGCGGAGTCCGAGCATTATGTCCGATGCCCGGAGGAGCTGCTTGGTTCAGCTATTGAGGAGATCGGCCCTGGTTCATCACCTCGGCCGCCACCTACCCAGCCGGACATTGGGCACAGTTTCTCCCCGTCTCCCTGTTTCTCCCTTCCCCTCCCCCGACAAATTTTCTGTAACTCTGCCCTTTTTCTTTGGTTACTAAGTTTTGATTGCTTTTAACTAATGTAACATGTTAGCCTGTAACTCTGATCCTCATTGTGTAACCTTATGACCTACCCAGCCGGACTTTGGGCAGACCTTACTTCGTCTCTCCATCATATTCTCCCTCCTACCCCTTTACTCCACCCACTTTCTCCTTTACACTCCATTTATCCCTCCTCTTTGCTTCCTAATTGTTTTCCCGTTGACACCTAGCTGTTTGGCTGATGCCCGGTGGAGCTACCTGATAGCTATAGAGGAGATGGGCTGTGGACTTCCCCCTCGGCCGTCACCTACCCAGCCGGACTTTGGGTAGACTCTCCTTCGTCTCTCCATCCTACCCCCATCTTATCTCCCTCCCACCCCTCTACCCCCACCCCCTTACCCATCTAAGCTCTATTTATTTAGCCTTCTACGCTCTTGAAATGTTTTTCTAGTAACTGATGTAACTTGTAACTGATGTAATTTTGTAATTTTGTGGAACCTTATGTAAAGCGCTCTGATACCTCCGGGTCTAGCCAGCGCTATATAAAACTCAAATAAACATAAACTCCTTTGTATTTTATTGAACAAACGCAGGTGCTTCATAGGAAAACCATTCCACATGAATTTAGATGACAATCATGCAGTTCCCGCATAGATAACACAAGTCCCAAAGCATTTTGGGCATAAACAAAAGCCCTTCTTCAGGGGTATCTACAAACAAATAAATAATGATGACAATAACAATACTTCATGTTCAGCTAATCAAAGTTGATTAGCTTATGCCCGAAATGCATTGGGACTTGTTATCTACGCGGGAACTGCATGATTGTCATCTAAATTCATGTGGAATGGTTTTCCAATGAAGCACCTGCTTGTTCAATAAAATACGAAGGAGTTAAACTCAGTGTTTCAGGGATAATTTACTGATGGACTTCAGCATATTGAAATGTTGTTTTTGTTCTGAGTTTTGTACGCACATTGTTTAAACCAGCTTACTATTAGCATATAAATTGGTAGACACTCTTCGAGTGCACAACAGTAGTGCACCTTGTGTCTAGGGCACAGGCCCTAGTTTTCCTCTTCTTTTCGAATAGGGTGATTGGGTGGAGCCACCTCAGAGGGTGCACACTTTAGAAATTTAATTTGTTTCTACTGTATGCATTGTATTATTCTTTTGTTCAACTGAGTGCAACACAGCTGTCTTTTTGCTCTTCCACTTTCTAAAAGTGGCATTGTCAAACACACAATTTAAAAACCACCTTCACAGAAAGAGGTGTTTTTAAATCCTGAGTTCAGGGAAACCAAACTCAAATTCTCTATATCTTTCCAATTGAAGGTTACACTTGTAAGATGTTACAAGGCAGCTCCAATGATAACCTATGGAAGAGATGATTTTTCACTATCAGGACTTGTAAAATTCACCAGTACATGTCCTACCTTTCACATACACTGCACCCTGCCCATGGAGCTACCTTGGGCGTACCTTAGGAGTGCCTTACATGTAGAAAAAGGGAAGGTTTGTGCCTGGCAAGTGAGTGCACTTGCCAGGTCAGCAAGGCAGTTTAAAACTGCATTTGAAGACACTGCAGTGGCAGGCCTGAGAAGTTTACAGGGCTACTACTGTGGGTGGCACAACCAGTGCGGCAGGCCCACTAGTAGCATTTGATTTACAGTCCCTGGGCACACACAGTGCACTTTACTAGGGACTTACCAGTAAACCAAATATGCTAATCCTGGCTAACCAATTATAATCACAATTTACACAGGGAGCACTTGCACTTTAGCACTGATCAGCAGTGGTAAATACAGAGTACAAATAACAGCCAAAAAGAAGTCGAGCATACAGTAAAAAATACAGGAGGTAGGGCCAAGGAGAAACCACGTCAAGGATGCCAGGTCAGTCTGTATTCGGTCTATGAACAGAAACTTCTATCTCCTGTTTCTGGTGACTGTCTACTATAGCAGGTACTAATTAATATTTGAGCTAAAGAAAGGGATGAATAGAAGCTAAGATCAATTTGCTGTATAATACAAAGCATTATATACTGATATCTGCAGAAAATGGAACTGAAAATGTGTAAAATATTCTTTTTATATATTTAGATACATTCAAGTGATATAAGCCAAAAATAATTGTTAAAAGTGCTTTGAAAGTGTCACCACTGAAATCCCTTGACATGCTTCAGATGAGAACATGGATGCTTTGTGAAAGCTCAGTGAACCCCTCAGTCTTGTGAATCCCCCCCCCTTTCACCTCCAAAATCAAGGAATGTGCCTTCAGATTCCGTCCAGCACATCTATGGGGACAAATCACACATCTCAACAGAACGACTTTACAACAATTTAGTTAAGGCATTTTTGACATTTCTTTCCAGAGTTCTACTTTTGTGAAAAAGGTAGTTCATTTTGAATCCGTACTCTGATCGCCCATTCCAATCTCAAATCTTTAGCCTCCCGTTTCATATAAAAAATCACCACTATCTGAAACCATAAGAATAGGTTACTCTTTTCTCATATCCGTCTCTTTTACATACTCCCCAAGCTCCATTTCTAATCTACTTAACCTGCTTCACACAGGCTTTTGTACCCTCCTTTACACCAAAATAGATTTGATACTTGCATCCAGTTTCATCATCACTCATGGGCGAAGGAAGTGTGTGTGTGGGGGGGACTTACTCCCCCCCCCCCGATTTTAGAGCGAAGGGGACACGGGGTACAAAAAAATCACCTGCGCACAACCACTGTCCCAGGACTTTTGGAGCGTTAAAACGCTACCTATGACAGCCCTGTTTTTGACCTGCTAACCTGCCTTCAGTCAGGGTCGGATTTAGAAGGTGGGTTATTTGCCGGTGACTGAGGACAAATTCCTGAGGTCAGATGTAGGCCTTTTTTTCCCCCTAGGTTTGAGGCAGGCTTCCCACCTAGCACAAACTGCTGGCCTGCCATTGTCATTCTGTATAGAATGACAATGATCAGCCTTAGAAGGCACTGCATGTGGTGCGTCTCCTCCTATCTTGGGCTAAGAGCACAGCAGGGAGGCCTCTGTCACTGCTTCTGGGTAGGAGGGTTCACACCCCCTTGGCAAAGGGAAGTGCTGGGCTCAGTGGTGGCTGGTGACATTTGAAAGTGGTGGGGCGTAAAATTATTGGCATACTGCACCGCAGCGAGCGAGCGTAGTGAGCGAGCCCGAACAACCCAAGGGGGGTTCGGGGGGGTTCTCCCCCTGAGAAAAGTTTGAAAAAAGAGTGGACAAATGGTGCATTTTCAAGCAAATTTGAGAAAGCAGGAAGGTTAATAAAGCAATTGTGAAAGTGCAGTTATTACATTAATAAAGAGATGTCATATAACATAGGTAGCTGCTTATTCAAGCTTTCTTTCACCCCATAGTCCAGCAGGGTCTTGATACAAGACAGATAAGAGAAAAAGCAGTGTGGTCCTCGACCAGGAAGACACTCATATTTTGTTGGTAAGAAGTCAAAGGATTGGTCAAATTGAAAACCTGAAATGCAATATGCAATCAAACAATTTGCAAGTACATCTCATCTATGTTCAACAAGCCATGTTTTACCCATGATTGGAATTGTGAATCACCAAATAAACTGAGCCACTGCAATCAAAAGCAGAGGGCCTCCTCAAAAGTATGCCATTAAGAGAGTTCTCTCATCTCATGTCCTCTCTATATTTTCTCTGGAAGTTGAAAACTCATCACATTCTACTGCACAAACCTGAACCCTTCTGCATATTCCAACACCAGAACTCATTCTTGGCCATTTAGTTTGGAGCCATTCATACCAGGAATACAGAAAATACCTTTAAATAGAGTAGAAGGTTTATGAATACAAGCACTTAGCAATTGTACATATACTATGAATGAGAGCCAAAGGAAACAAAAAGGAATAAAGAAGGGAGCAACACTCAAACACAACTCATGCTCCGGAACGCCATAAAATTCTCTATGTGGCAAGTTCATCACCTATAGCAGAACACAGTACATTTAATGTCTCCCTCAGTTTAGCATATTAAACAATAGCAAGTGGTAATTCTGATGGCTGAAAAAACAATTTTACAAAAGCTTCTGATATTTCACAACCACTTAACAGGGGCAATAGAACAAATAAAACTCTTTTCAGCAGCTTGAAGCCTGATAGGGTCTCACTCCTGCACCACTCATCTGTGGACCGCAGACTCCCTCCTACAAGTACAGAGTTTCTCAGTATTGTATCTGGCACATATAGTTACACAGTCTAGCATTAGGCTAGTTTTTTCAGTCCATGGGCCTTACAAACTCTATTATCAGTGAGGCACGTGAATCTACGACTATAACAGTAGAATGGACCTTGAAATCAGCAGGTTTACTCAAGCAGCAGGCTTCTTGTAGTCTCGCTTAAACAGTTGGAGACTTTAGTGACTCTTGCCCCAGCATCAAGACTGAGTATATCTATATTAGCAATAAACAGAACCTTTAACTTCTGCAGCAGAGCCACGACTAAAAGCATATCTGCACAGCTGCAGGGTGGCTCAAATTTGAGCAGTAGCTAGCTAGCCATGGACTCCCACAGAAGCAGTATAATACTTCAGAATTTGCAGTACCAGCAGATTCTGAAGTCAAATCAAGCAAATCAATTTCAACAATTGATGCAGGAAAATAACAGATCATTCAAAGTTCACCCACCGTCTGCAGCATACTAACTTCCTAACAAAACACGAGTCTTTATCACATGCACATCTCACAACCCAATAGTGGCTCTATCGCGGAGTGCATATTTCCGTAAACTAGCAGATTCACGGAGGGCCGGGTTGAGGACACACTCGGGGGCAATCACCATATTGATAATAGTGGGCTAAATGGAACATGTCTCTTTTCAAATGAGAAAATCAACTGCACCAAGCCGTTACAGAATGTTAACATCTGCCAACCTTCATTAATCAAATAGTGACTAGAAACTTCATTGACATAGTGCAAGCAGATAAATGTAAACCTTACTAAATGTGTGATAAGAGAAAACTATCATTAGTTTGTGCGAGAGATGGCCACCTAGAAAATATGAGAAGCAGACGGTCCCTCACCACAGATGAAATATGTAGGAAAAAAGTATGTGTTCGTCAGTGGAGTCTGAGAGGAAAGCAGCCCTTCTGTGACATCTCTGGGGTAGAATACAAGAGTGCTTGGGTATTGCTGGGCTAGTGCTTTGGCAATTAGACGGTTTGTGGGGCGCTTGCAGGAGCTGTCCTTGGCAATTCGGTATTGTTTTATTATTTCTTTTTTTTTTGTTGTTGTAATGTATCCAGTATAGATGCCGCTGCGCACTTCTTGTGTGACGGCGTGAATATGTGTATTGTATTCTGCTCATATGCCATGCTCTTTTCACAGTTCTACGCGTCACCACTTCGCTTTAGGATTCATAGTGCTGCCTCAAAGTTGGGTAAGTTAAGTATAATGCTATGTTTGTTCAATGCGCGACTTGCCCTCTGTTTCCGAGTTCGAGCGCTATCGAGGTTTATTCTTCATATGCTGTTTTTTTCGTGCTTGACTCACAGGCAGGGGCGGTGCGTCCGTTGGGGCGTTGGGGCGTAGCCCCCTCGCTCACAGCTCCTTCTGCATCTTTGAACCTAAGTAAACTGACTCAGTTTACTTAAGTTCAAAGAGCCGAGGGAGAACTGACAATCATGTCAGTCAGCATGACGTCGGACCGCCCACCCCCTTCAGAGTCTGAAGGGGGTGGGCGGTCCTGCGTCATGTTGACTGACATGATTGTTAGAGGGACCAGGGGCAGCAGGCAGCACTGCAGCACAAGTGCGCATGAGTGGGCAAGGGCACCGAATTCTCGCGCCGTGCCCAGTCATGCGCACTTGTGTGTGCACTGGCTTGCGCATGCCCATTAGGAGAGCGAGGGTTGAGCAAAGGCTCAAACCTCGGTCTCCTAATGGGCAGGCGGGCGAGGGGTAACCGTGCCCTAAACCAATCCTGGCGCTGCCAGCAGCGCCAGGATTGGCTGAGAGGGGCTGTAGGCAGGGCCAAACCGGAGTCGGACCCGAGGCGGCGCGGACGGCGGTGGACCTCCTCAGTCAGGTAGGATTTTTGTTTTATTTGAAAAATTTCCCGGGCCCCCGGAATACCCCCCCCACCCCGGCCCCCCCCCCCCCCCCACGAGCAGCGTCTGAAAAAGGAAGCGTTTAAATAGAGCTTTTAATTAATACGGATATTATTTCCGGCGCGGTTTCTCTATTTCTTCGTGTTTTAATTGGTGGCAGGTGTGTTTTTGTTTCATGAGTGAGGTTTGAGCCAATAAAGGGCCGCAGAAGCCAATGGGTAGGTGCCCTCATTTTTTGTCTGGAGTCCTTGTAAAAAAGAAAAAATGCACCTTTTATTGGGGCTGTGATTATTGTTGAACAACTGGAGACAATGGCCTGTGTAATTCCAGTACCCCCAAGATCAAGGTCAGTGTTCTGAGCATGCCAGGGACGAAGGACAGTTTAGGGCACTTAGCATTCCCAGCATGGCGGGAATAGTCCAACAAGGTACGTTCGTGTCGTTTAACAACTGTATGTGGTATATCAGGTCGACAAATTCCTGCCGGAAACAGAAACCAGAATCAATATAATTCAATTACCAAGGCTGTATATCCCATGGGCGTACTGCCACCCTAGTCTGACGTGGCATGCTTTCCGCGACATCCTATCTGAGTGTGTTCATGTCTGAGAAAGAGGGGGTCGTAAACATTTAAAGCATGTTACAATAACTTCGAAATTAATGCTTGTGTCCAAACGCACACTGCCCTCCAGACAGACGCACCACACCACACCCCCCTCTCTCATGCATCTACAAACCACCACCCGAGGTCAGGTGGCTGTGGGTTTTTGGCTTTTGTTAATGTGACTATGAAGCCTTTAATCAGAAAGTATGTGTTGAACGTGTTTCATGCTAGCTGTTTTGTACTTGGTCGTTTTTTTTTTTTTGTAAAGGATTCAGGAGAGGAGAAAGGGGGATTGTAAGCCATCCAGACACCCTTTGCGGTTTTATTTCCTCTCCACTTTTATTTATGAGAAGCATAAACCTTTGGAGCCAAAGCACAACTAAAAGATGGGCTTACTTGTTTCCTTTTGTGTGAGAATCTCTTGCTCTGCTTTTGTCCTTGGTACGGTTACTTTTTTGACTGGCATGGCTTATTGGACTATAACAAGCGTAGCTCTCCCTCCTTTGTCAAGGCACAATTCACCCACAAATCCTGAACAGGGTGCATTCTTCCCAACACACTATTGGAACTGCATTGGAATTGAAAGAATTGCTGAGGCTTGCTAGTTCATCTCCTCCCCAATCTCTTTGTTTTGCATTTTTTTTTCTTTTTCTTTTTTTTCTTCTCCACCTCACTGAACAGAACACTTTACTAGGCCGGAAGCATTTAATTGTCCCCTTTTAAGAAAAATTAATTGAAACTTCTCCACAAGCTACCTTTGTGTTTGAGCTTATTACAAATTAAGAGAAACAGAAGGAAGGAACATAAACCCTTCTGCTGTTTTGTGGCTAATAATTGCTTTTTATAAAGAATTGATGAGGGAGAAATGAATTACATTAATGATGTGTGACTGTAAGTGGCAAGGCGAGATTTATGTTTCAGGCGATTAGATTTCGGGGGCTGAAGTCGAGAAAAGAGGTAATTACGTTCTTGGCGCATTAGAACTGGAACCGGGGGTGTTTTAAGGGTTGAAATGACGGACAAGGTGGTTCTCGAAATGCTCGGAAAAGGCCGTGAACCTCTATCACTTCAGCTCTATAAACCATTGCTGGATCCAGCTAGAGAGCTTCAGATTCCTCCGTGAGCTTTGAAACCCGCAGAGAAAACATACATTGTTTGATAAGGGGTTAGTTTTTTTCAAAACTCTGTGATCTGGCTTTTGGGAGGAATGCAGGTGTTGGGCACTATGACTCTTTAAATAAAATGCTGCATCCCAGGGTAGCTGTTAACAAAATGGGAACAAATATTTCACGCTATTTGGGACGTTGACTGTTTATATCTGCTGGTCAAACAAAATCTGATTGTAAATTTCAGGCTGCTTCCGCAGACTTCTAACCAGGGTAACCAGCCTTTTATTTAGGATTATGCCAGTGAGAAAACATTCTTAAGAAGAAATTCCTTTATAAAGAAACTACCATGAAGAAAAGCAGTGTTTAATGAATTCTTTTTAGATCATTTTAAAGAAAAGAATTCAATTTTACCCTTCCAGTGAAACAACAACAATAACATAAAGGGCTAAGGGTTGCTATAAGGGCTTGGGTGTGTGACGGGCGGCCTCTATAAGTGTTCAGAATATATGATGGACAACTTGTCAGAGGTATGCAGCACTTGCTGTACGAAGGCCAGCCTCTCAGGCTAGACTGTGTGTGTGACAGGCAGCCTCTCGCAGGCAACTCTCGCAATATGTCACGTCCAGCCTGCCTAAAACAGGAAACAGCCACCATGTGAAGGATAGCAGCTGTCAGTCAGCACTCACAGTATGTTATTCACATTATCTCATTCAGCGATCGCAATATCGGAGGGCCTCTTTCAGACCTCGCTTGCATTATGTGACAGCTTGCCTGTCTGAGGCACTCTGCACACAGTGTGTGGAGCTAAGAAGACGAATGAAGATCACAGCGAGCAATAAATCACGGCTGGAAAAGAGTAAATAACAGCAGCCAGGAAGGCGGGAGGAACCGCACCCCCCCACCACTGCTCGTCAATTAAAGGGGGGGAGGCTAATGACGAGCCAGCCACACGCGACTTTCTGGCA
This sequence comes from Calotriton arnoldi, assembly GCA_963921515.1. NCBI lineage: Eukaryota > Metazoa > Chordata > Amphibia > Caudata > Salamandridae > Calotriton > Calotriton arnoldi. The sequence goes on from CAWUFW010002021.1 coordinate 1,410,717, forward strand.
ATGTTTTGTACTTTGCTTTTAAAAAATAAGCAGAAAAGCAGATTGAGCGGAAAAATAGTTTTGTTTCCATCTCTTAAAGGTGCCTGAGTTGGCTACTTTTGGAAACATGGCCATTTCGAATCATTTAAAATTCACGCAGGATGAAAAACAAGAATGCGCAACTTGGTCTTTGACTAGTGCATGGATTTTGTAATGAATGCGGGGGGGTGCCGTTCGGACCGTCAGCAGTCTGTTATCGGTAGTTAATAGCATGTTAATTTGTTTAATTTCTAAAGTTCATCGGCGATAACCTACAGAAGAGCCCTCTAATGAAACCCCGCGCGAAGAAATTCATCTCCAAAAATAAGTTTTACCAAGACAGAACAGGCCTTGAAAAGCTCTCGGCTTCATTAGTCGATTGGGCCATTATGACACCTAGTTCACTTCATTACTTTGCTAATGTGTTATTAGTTGCCAGTAAAAGACTTCTGCACCGGGCCCGGAGTCGTTCCTCTTGTCTGCTGGCCATACACATGGCCTGGTCGACAGCTTACCTGTAGTGCGGAAGGAACGGAACACCAATTAGAAAGCTTTCAGCCCAGCACCCATTGAAAAGCCAAAAGCCGATAAAGGTCAGTGTGAAATTTGAATGACAGGGCTAAAGTCTTTTACTCATAATTCTGTGTTTGCAATAGAAGTCGGAGCAATTCACAGCCTTAAAGGCCTTAAGTGAGAACAGCAATTAATTGTAATGAATAATCTGACAAATCTGGATGACATATGGCTGCTAATGCCCTCCTTTCTAGTGGGAGCAGAGGAGGGATTAGATTCACTCAAATGAAATCTGGGAGCGCCATGCCATCTGCATGTTCAGAAAGAAATGGAACACGTTAAATGGTGAGTGGCTAGATATCTGTCTTGTCCCCGTCTCCTCTCTGAGCCCCTGGCAGTGAGGGAATAGCGGTTTTATTATTTCACCAGCTGCCTGTCAATCTAAGATGCCGGGGAGGCATATCCAACAACTTCGAAAGCTAACATACCAAGAAGCTGTAAAATCAAATCCATGTCGTGTTTATGTTTCAATAATTATTTCCAGGTTCATGTTGATCATTTTAGATATGCTTTACTTAAAATTAACGGTAATGACAATGAGTGCAAGTGATATATTTCAAACGCGTCACAGATATTTCTACATTTTCAAAGCTGCACCTGCAAACTCGCTGTACCATGGAGTCTCGGGGGTGAGGATCGAGCCCCAGCTCTGTTTGCCCTGCCTCCCTTGTGTCCCTCCACCACAGCTGCTAAACCAGGAGAAGACACAGAATAAAAAGAGACATTGCACCCTGACGCACACATTCATTTGCCAAACCACCTTTCATTGCAAGTGCTATATACTTACAATCTTTAAACGTGACTTGTATGTATGTTCATATATATATCTATACCACCTGCTTTGGTACCAAGTCTGAGGCATGAAAGGAGCCGAGGCTTTCCCTGGCGTTTGCCTGCGAGGGCACTCAGTGTATCCTGTGAGTCAAGCACGAAAAAAACAGCATATGAAGAATAAACCTCGATAGCGCTCGAACTCGGAAACAGAGGGCAAGTCGCGCATTGAACAAACATAGCATTATACTTAACTTACCCAACTTTGAGGCAGCACTATGAATCCTAAAGCGAAGTGGTGACGCGTAGAACTGTGAAAAGAGCATGGCATATGAGCAGAATACAATACACATATTCACGCCGTCACACAAGAAGTGCGCAGCGGCATCTATACTGGATACATTACAACAACAAAACAAAAAAAGAAATAATAAAACGATACCGAATTGCCAAGGACAGCTCCTGCAAGCGCCCCACAAACCGTCTAATTGCCAAAGCACTAGCCCAGCAGTACCCACGCACTCTTGTATTCTACCCCAGAGATGTCACAGAAGGGCTGCTTTCCTCTCAGACTCCACTGACGAACACATACTTTTTTCCTACATATTTCATCTGTGGTGAGGGACCGTCTGCTTCTCATATTTTCTAGGTGGCCATCTCTCGCACAAACTAATGATAGTTTTCTCTTATCACACATTTAGTAAGGTTTACATTTATCTGCTTGCACTATGTCAATGAAGTTTCTAGTCACTATTTGATTAATGAAGGTTGGCAGATGTTAACATTCTGTAACGGCTTGGTGCAGTCGATTTTCTCATTTGAAAAGAGACATGTTCCATTTAGCCCACTATTATCAATATGGTGATTGCCCCGAGTGTGTCCTCAACCCGGCCCTCCGTGAATCTGCTAGTTTACGGAAATATGCACTCCGCGATAGAGCCACTATTGGGTTGTGAGATGTGCATGTGATAAAGACTCGTGTTTTGTTAGGAAGTTAGTATGCTGCAGACGGTGGGTGAACTTTGAATGATCTGTTATTTTCCTGCATCAATTGTTGAAATTGATTTGCTTGATTTGACTTCAGAATCTGCTGGTACTGCAAATTCTGAAGTATTATACTGCTTCTGTGGGTGTCCATGGCTAGCTAGCTACTGCTCAAATTTGAGCCACCCTGCAGCTGTGCAGATATGCTTTTAGTCGTGGCTCTGCTGCAGAAGTTAAAGGTTCTGTTTATTGCTAATATAGATATACTCAGTCTTGATGCTGGGGCAAGAGTCACTAAAGTCTCCAACTGTTTAAGCGAGACTACAAGAAGCCTGCTGCTTGAGTAAACCTGCTGATTTCAAGGTCCATTCTACTGTTATAGTCGTAGATTCACGTGCCTCACTGATAGAGTTTGCAAGGCCCATGGACTGAAAAAACTAGCCTAATGCTAGACTGTGTAACTATATGTGCCAGATACAATACTGAGAAACTCTGTACTTGTAGGAGGGAGTCTGCGGTCCACAGATGAGTGGTGCAGGAGTGAGACCCTATCAGGCTTCAAGCTGCTGAAAAGAGTTTTATTTGTTCTATTGCCCCTGTTAAGTGGTTGTGAAATATCAGAAGCTTTTGTAAAATTGTTTTTTCAGCCATCAGAATTACCACTTGCTATTGTTTAATATGCTAAACTGAGGGAGACATTAAATGTACTGTGTTCTGCTATAGGTGATGAACTTGCCACATAGAGAATTTTATGGCGTTCCGGAGCATGAGTTGTGTTTGAGTGTTGCTCCCTTCTTTATTCCTTTTTGTTTCCTTTGGCTCTCATTCATAGTATATGTACAATTGCTAAGTGCTTGTATTCATAAACCTTCTACTCTATTTAAAGGTATTTTCTGTATTCCTGGTATGAATGGCTCCAAACTAAATGGCCAAGAATGAGTTCTGGTGTTGGAATATGCAGAAGGGTTCAGGTTTGTGCAGTAGAATGTGATGAGTTTTCAACTTCCAGAGAAAATATAGAGAGGACATGAGATGAGAGAACTCTCTTAATGGCATACTTTTTGAGGAGGCCCTCTGCTTTTGATTGCAGTGGCTCAGTTTATTTGGTGATTCACAATTCCAATCATGGGTAAAACATGGCTTGTTGAACATAGATGAGATGTACTTGCAAATTGTTTGATTGCATATTGCATTTCAGGTTTTCAATTTGACCAATCCTTTGACTTCTTACCAACAAAATATGAGTGTCTTCCTGGTCGAGGACCATACTGCTTTTTCTCTTATCTGTCTTGTATCAAGACCCTGCTGGACTATGGGGTGAAAGAAAGCTTGAATAAGCAGCTACCTATGTTATATGACATCTCTTTATTAATGTAATAACTGCACTTTCACAATTGCTTTATTAACCTTCCTGCTTTCTCAAATTTGCTTGAAAATGCACCATTTGTCCACTCTTTTTTCAAAATTTTCCCTTGGGTTGTTCGGGCTCGCTCGCTACGCTCGCTCGCTGCGGTGCAGTATGCCAATAATTTTACGCCCACCACTTTCAAATGTCACCAGCCACCACTGATATGGTTCCAAAGAATCCTCGAGGAAGTGATAGAACTAATGCATTGCACATTCTGGAATCTAAATATATAATAAAACTAGATGCACTGTAGCCAAAGGGATCCATGTCCGTGAGGAACTACATGTCCATTTATAATAATGAATTGAAAATCTTGACTGCACTCTAAGTGAATGTAATTATATTGTTTTGTATATATGTTTTTTAATATATTGATTTTTATACACTAGCACTGAGGTTTTTAACAAATAGATCTGTTGCTGATCTATTGTACCACCCCTTCTTTTGTGTAGGTCGTTGAATCACACCTAATGAAGTCCATAAGGTTCACATGGAAACCACTGATGGATATCGAGGCTATGTTTCCAACTTATTACCTTGAGTACAAGACTGTTTCTCTGATTAAGGGTAACTGGAGAATTTACTCTGACCACTAAGGTCTTAACCGTTATAAAAATGCATTAGTCATATGATTTTGGGCTCGCTGTTTGATGTTCCTTTAATTTATTTCAGAGATGTGGTACACAACATACGTACGGATTGAAGCTAGTAGGTGTCATTAGCAACATGGGACACTATGTCCTACATTGAATTATTGTGTACTTATGGCAAGCACATAATCCCACTGACGGCTAGAGTCGTTATTGAATTTTGTGAGGCAAGGGTTGCATCGGACTGAGCAGATGATATGAGGTACCATGACACATTATTATGATGCTAACCCATGATTCGGATCGGAATAATGTAACAGCAAATCTTTTTTCTATGTTTATGCAAAATTTTATTGCAAGACCGGAGGCTCTAATTATGCCTTCCCCAATCTTGCTTTATTAATAGCAGCAGTCAAGAAAAAAATTATATAAAACTACAAATCCCCTGAGGCCGAAAGAAACGGACCAATGAGAAACAATAGAACAAAGGTGCACCAATAACCATGCAGTAAACACTATAACAGATACCATGACTGCGAACAGCTCCTCTTTTCTTGCTGCTCACAGTCAAGATAAGCTCCAATTTCATTTCCTTTCTCATTAATGTTGACCAATTCTTATGTATATTGTTATGCTTACTGTACCTTAATTCTAGCCACTTAGGTTGTGTCACTGCGGTCGCTGCGGCTGCAAGTCCCTCGTGTGCCTCGCACATCTGCTGTTACGCCCATTCTTTTTTTTTTTTTTAAAACAGACTTTATTGGTCAGGTGGCACATACCTTGCAGGGCTCTGTACCCCAGAGGCCTCTGCAGGAGTAAAACATATATTGTACATACACCATGGACACTTTTATGTAGCGACAATAAAACAATCAAACATATACCAAACAACACCCCCCTCCCCCCCCAGTAGTCGCGCAATAGCCTCAAAGTCCTACCCACCACCCGCGTGCAACTGAAACAGATCATAGTTTGATAGTATACAGCTCCCCAGGGCCCACCCCCGCCCACCGATGTCCCGCCAATGCTGTCATTACCCCAGTAGGTGTAGCTCCTGTGTCGCCGGCGGTGCCAACCATATGCCCCGGTAGTCTGCCCAACGCTTCCATATTTTATAGTGCTTACTTGGACAGCCCCTAGCCGTGAAGATGGGCTGCTCGAGCCCCATACCAAAGTCCAGGGCGTTCTTCCAGGCGGCTACCGAGGGGGCCAGCGGGGCCTTCCACGCCCTTGCGATATCACGCTTTGCCAATACCAGTCCCAATAGCAAGAGATGACGTTTATAAATATTGCCCCCTATGCCCTCCATAACATGAAGCAGGGCCAGCCGCACCCCAGGACCTCCGAAAGGCAGGACCACACCCCCCCTCCAGAATCTGTCCAGGGAAGAACACTGCCAGACCGTGTGCATGAATGTACCTTCCTCCCGACCGCACCGAAGGCACTCAGGGGAGGCTATCAACCCCGCCCGCCACAATCGAGCCCGTGTAAAGTAGACCCTATGCAGATACTTAAATTGGATGAGGCGGAGGCGCACCGCTATGGCGGCACCCCGTGGGGCCGCCAACGCCTCCCTCCAATGCTCCTCCTCCATCGTGCCCACATCCGCCTCCCAGTCCCTACGAAGCTTCTGGAGTGTAGGGGCGCTGTGCCTTACTAGTGACAGATATATCCGGGAAATCTTCTTTTCCCCGAGATCCCCCATGAAGACTTTCGCTTCCAGCGGGCTAAAGTCGGGGAGGGAGTCCAGGCCCACGAGGCTAGGGGACAGGGCGTGGCGAAATTGAAGGTACCGGTAGAACTGGGACCGGGGCATGGCGAACTCGCTCTGCAAATCCTGAAAGGATTTAAGTGTTGTGCCCCTCATAACATCTCCCAGGGTAGATATCCCTATGGCATCCCAGCCCCAAAACCCCTGCAATGCCGCCAGCCCCGGTATTCGCCCATTATGCCAGAGGGGGGTCTCTCGCGTCAGAGTATTCCACCAACCCATGCGCCACAGCGCCTGCCTCCAGATCTGAAATACCACTCGCGTAGCCGGCGGCAGAGCGCGCCGTAGCGGCGCTGAGTAAAGAATAGAGTGCAACGTGTGGGTCCCCATAAGTCTGCGTTCCAAAGCGTACGCCGGATCCCCCCTGTCCCCGTACCACCATTCATTGAGGACCAACAGATGCAAGGCCTGATAATATGAGAGGAGGTCCGCAGCTGCCAGCCCGCCACAGTATGTGGATATGAAGCAGGTGCGCAGGGCCACGCGTATTGTTCCCCCTCCCCACAGGAATCGCCCAAGCGCCGAATTTACCTTTCGGAACCATGCGGGGGAGATCGGATAGGGATGATTCTGTAGCTGATAGAGCAGCCGGGGGAGTGCCACCATTTTAAAAATTGCCGATCTGCCATATATAGTCAAAGGCATACGCGACCAGGACCTAAGATCCGTGCAGACCCTCTCCCAGACTGGGGCCAAGTTACGCTCCCACGAAATGGCAGGCACGTCCGTCAGGAACACCCCTAAGTACTTCAGGCCACCCACTGCTTCTTGAAGCGGAGACGCCCATTCACCTACCCCCACCCGCTCCCCAACCACCCATAACGTGGACTTACGGGGGTTTATATATAGCCCTGACGACTCCCCAAAAATCTGTAGAATCTGGAGGAGCCGTGGCCCCGTCCTGTCCATGTCCGTAAGAAAAAAGAGGACATCGTCCGCATATAATGCGATTCTGTCGGACAGGCCCGGCGCCCACTCAAAGCCCTGAATCTGCGCATCCATGCGCACCCACGCCGCTAGCGGCTCCATTGCCAGGGCAAAGAGATACGGCGACAGGGGGCAACCCTGCCGCGTACCCCGTCCAAGAGAGAAAGTGGAGGAGACCGCGCCAGCCACTCTCACCGAAGCCGTCAGCTCCGTATAGAGGAGCGTCAGATATGAGAGAAAGCGGGGACCTAGGTTAAGCCTATGCAGCAGTGCAAACAGATACGTCCAGCTAAGTGAGTCGAAGGCCCTGTCCATATCGGCCAACAAGAGTGCCGCCGACCTCCCCGTCTGTTGGATGGCCGCTACCGCCACGTGCGCCCGCCGTATGTTGTGTCTGGTCGCCCTCTGGGGCATAAACCCGGCCTGGTCTGGGTGTACAAGCGTTAAGATATGGGGCAGGAGGCGGTTGGCCAAGGCTTAGCCAAGACCTTGGCCTCCACATTCAGAAGAGAGATGGGGCGATAGGAGACGTGCTGTTCCGGGGGTCGGCCGGACTTGTGGAACACCACCACCTCAGCATGTCTCCAGTCAGGGGGAGCCGGCCCTCCTCTCTAGCCTCCTCTACCACCGCCCTGTAGTAAGGGGCTAGCTGTGTGTTATAGCGTCTGAAGAACTCGCTCGGGAACCCATTGGGGCCCGGCGCCTTCCCAGAGTTAAGCTCGCCCAAGGCCGCGCCCAGTTCCTCATCTGTCAATGGCAGATCCAGCTGGTCGCGTACCGCATCCAACACCGTCCTAGGCGGCAAGTCTGTAATAAATTTAGCAATGACCGACGCAGGCAGGCTCTCCCGAGGCGCATACATCTGAGCGTAATATGTTGCAAAGCTTTCGGCTAATTGGGCGGGATCTGTGATCTTTGACCCCAACTCATCCAGGAGACCCGGGAGGGCCTGATAATGAAACGCGCCCTGGCATAGCCGGTGCAGCATCTTACCTGACTTATCCCCCCATTGACACACCCTGCTACGCGTCGCCAGCCATGCCTGCCGGGCTTCGTCCATCAGAAGGGCCGCATAAGTCTGCTGGGCAAGGAGCTGCTGTCTCACCACGCTTTCCCCTCCCCCCTCCCGTCCCCGACGCTCAAGCGCCTCTACCTCCGCCTCTACACGGATCAAATCCTCCCTTCGTTTCTTGCGTGCCGCCGCGCACCAAGAGATATCTATGCCCCGCAGGGTAGGTTTCAGCGCCTCCCATAGAGTCCCGGCGGCAGAGACGGAGCCATCATTTGTAGCAAAATATTGTTCAATGGCCTCGCCCATATGCGACACATATTCCTCCTTCTGTAAGTGCCACACCGAGAGGCGCCAACGGAACGGCTGTCGCCTCCGGCCGATCTGGAGTTCCAGGGACACCGGAGAGTGGTCGGAGAGACCACGAGGCAGAATTGCGGCCGATACCACCCTACCCGCCTCCGCTCGGGGAACAAAAATGTAATCCAGTCGGGAAAAGGATTTATGTACCGCCGAGAGTTACGTGTATTCCTGTTTGTCCCCATGGACATGGCGCCATGTATCAACCCAATCGAGGCCTGTCACTAGGGAGTGTAGTTTCGTGGGGCGGCTACCACTCAGAGGGCCACCAGCCCCGCTTCTGTCCTTCACCATATCCATCACATCATTCCAGTCCCCCCCCACTACGGACACCCCCTCTGGCATATCTGCCCAGATAGTAAACACTCTCTCCACCAGCGCCCACTGCAAGGGAGGGGGAGCATATACACATCCCATGACTATGGGGTCTTCTCCCACCGTACCCCTGAGGAACAAATAACGCCCCTGCGGATCCGACCATCGTTGGGCGAGCACATATGGGACCCTGCGATGCACTAAGATCGCCACCCCCCTCGACCCCCACGTGAACCCCGTGTGGAAGACCTGCTGGAATCCATAGCGCTGTAGACAGAGGGCCTTTGTGCCCATGAGATGGGTTTCTTGCAGCATAAGGATATCAGTCCCAGCCCTCTTGGCCTGATGGAGGATAGCCCCCCGTTTAATCTTGTCCAGCGCTCCACGCACGTTCCAACTGGTAATGCGGAGGGAACCCGGCGTTACCGACCCTCTAGTGGGTGGACTGGCCATGGCGAGACCAAGGGCGTCTCCCTGCACACGGATAAGCATATCCGAATGGATGAGTGGTCATTGACCTTCTGGCATATGCGCGACTGACCTCCCCCACCCCCTTCCCCCAAACCAAGAACAAACCCCCCACCCCATACCTCAATAGAACGCTGAAGTATCTGTCGTGGCTGGGCTAGCTCCCGATCCCCCACCGGGGGACAAGGGCCGCTCCAGCCAATGGATCCCCAACTAACAGCCCCTTTCATCTGGGCGCCGACTTCACCAGTACCCGACTGGTATGGGCCAGCCCACGCTAATACTCCCCCCTCAGTTATTCACGTAGGCGTGCACCAGCCCACCAGGGGAAATCACCACCACCGCACCCCATTACATGCCCATATTAAGATTCCAGTGTCTGTGACCGTTGCACGGAGTCCCCCCGGGCCGGAGCCCCACAGGATTGGGAGCGCCGCCGGGACCGTGACAGTCTACTGCTCTTCTGCCGATGTCGTCGGGATCCCTTCGCCGCCGTCTCGCTCAAGGAGGAGTCCGATACCCTCCCCGGGGGCGTATGTGCCCTAAGTCGTACTGTTTCATCTGTCCATTGGAACACCGCCTCCGGGGTGTCGAAGAAGTGGGTGCGGGAGCGATATACCACCCGCAGGCGGGCCGGATACAGCAGAGCGTACGGGAGCTTGAGGTCCCGCAGGTGGGCCTTCGCCGCCATGAACGATTGGCGTTGTTGTTGCACCAGGCGTGTGTAATCCGGGAAGATCAAGATGCGTGTGTTTTCGTAGAGCAGAGGTTCTTTAGCCCGAGCCTGCTTCAGTATGACATCCCGGTCATGGTAGTTCAAAATCTTTGCGATCACCGGCCGGGGGCGTGCCCCCACAAGGGGTTTTTGCATCAGGGCTCTGTGGGCCCGTTCTATAACAAAACACCGGGATAAGGAGTCAGGAGGAAGCCAACTTTCCAGCCAGCGCGTTAGGAAGAGTTCCATATTGCCCTCCTCGCACCCCTCGGGAAGACCAACGAAGCGCAGGTTGTTCCTCCAAGCCTGCCCCTCCGCGTCCTCGGCCTGAAGCGCCAGACCCTTCTGTACCGACTCCATCTTTGCCACCTGTCGCTTCAGGGCCGCGACCTCATCCTCCACTCCTGAGATGCGGGTCTCTGCCTCAGTGATGCGAGACACTGCGTTGCGCAAGTCCTGCCGCAGCAGCATAACGTCGGAGCCCACCGCCCCGATTTTGGCATCCAGCATGTCCCTAGATTGGGTAATCGCCGCCATCAAGGCCGCATTGTCCGGCATGACCTCCTGCTGCCCCCCAGCTGCTCCGGCCGTCGCCCCCGGGCCGGTAAATTTGTCGATGGGGCCCTGTTTGACTGCACCGCCACCGCCCTTATCCCGCGTCATATCGGCCTCCCGAGGCCGGCTTGCTTCACCTGCGGGCGTCTGTGGCAGGCGAGTGGAGCCGATTCAGGGCAGTCCCCTCCTCCTGTGGTCTGACTGCGCCGCCGAACTTCCCACACCACCCCAAGCCAGGGGGGTCCCACTGATAGCTACACGGCCTAGGCCACACGGGGTCAACACTTGCTCGTGCTCTGGCTGCGGCCCGATCGTGCCGCCGAGTCCCCCACTCTACCCTGGGCTATCTCCGCTGATGTGCCCACTGGCTACGAGCTCCGCTTCCGGCGGGGGGCCCAACCGCCGGCCTCCAGCCCCTCTCCGGCCCCTCACTCCTCACCGGTGCGACCCGATCCGGCCGCCGTGCAACACTTGTGCGCTGTAGCCCCCGCAGCTTTTGCTCCGCCGCCACCACCGTCTCTTGGGCTCGGGGGGGCCGCCGCCGGGAGCCGTCACGCCACCCACCGTCGTCCAGCCGGGGGGAAGGATCTGCTCGGGCCTCACAGGGCCCACCACGCGGTCCGACCGTGCCGCCAATCGCCAATCACCACCTCGGACCAGCTCCCAGGCCTCCCCTGGCTCCGACCGCCGACCAGCGCGGCCCGATCCGGCCGCCGCGTCGTCTGGCCTACTCAACCACACCGTCACCTCCTCTGCCCCTCGACCGCCACAGGGCCTCCACCACAGTTCGTCGCTTCTGTCAGCGGGATCGTGGCTCCTCCAGGGCTAGTCCTACATAGCTCCCCGGCTCAGCCGCAGGCCGCACCCAACTCCCAGCACAAGCAGGCAGCTTCTAGCGCCACGGGGCACCACCAACCCCCGGTCCGTGGGCCACTGGCTCGTAGCACCACACCGGCCCCTCACTCCTTACCGGCGCGGCCCGATCCGGCCGCCGTGCCACTTCTGTATGCTGCAGCCCCCGCAGCGTCAGCTCCGCCACCACCACCGTCACTCAGGTTCAGAGGGGGTCGCCACCGGGAGCCACCATGCTTCCCTCAAGCATCCAGCCAGGAAAGAGGATAAGCGCGGGTCTCACGGGGCCCTCACACGGCCCGACCACGCCGCCGGTCTCCTACCCCCACCACGGACCAGGGGGGGTTCTCAGGCCTCCTCAGCTACGCCCGCGTCTCGGGCCCGTCCAAACTTGAGGACCCCGGAACAGCAAGTGCCGCAGCAGTCCGGGAGCTCGGCCTCCAGCCCCCAGACCTCTCCCAGCTCAGAGTGCTGATCTGCGCGGCCCGATCCGGCTGCCGCTTCACCCGGCCCCGTCGGCCGCAGCATCACCGCTTCCGCCCCTCAACAGCTACGGGGCCTCTACCACGGCTCGCCTCTTCTCGTCGCCAGAGTCGTCTCCTACCCGGGCGGGCCCTACGCAAGCCCCCGGCTCTTCCGCCGGCAGCTAGGCCGCGCACAGCTCCCGGTGCAATCAGGCCACTCCGGGCGCCGCGGGGACTCCGCAACCCCACCGTTCATGGCGCAGGGGGTAGGCCGGTGCAGCCCCACTCCTGGATCACTTGAGGACCTGGGGGAGACAGGATATTTGCAGGATTATGATCGGGCTGGACGGAGCCCGCTTAGCTCACGTCCACCATGTTGGCTTGCTAAGCCACGCCCTCTGTTACGCCCATTCTTAAACAGATTTCGTCTGCCATTTTCTCTTATCTGCCTGCGTTGTAGAGGCTTACTTTGCTTCACTCTAACACAGCCCTTTCCAGTGACCGTTTTCTTCGGATACCTTTCGGGAGTTCATCACAGTCCTATCCAGCAATGATCGCCGGCTCCTCATCACGCCTGGTGGATGCGGCCTGTTTTTCTTCCCGCCCCTGTGCTTCAGCTGTACTGGCAACTCCAGGGAGTGTTTTCAGAAGGTTAAGCCCTTACAGTTGTTAACCTGTTACTTCCCTGGTCAAGTAAATTGTGTCTTTTAACTGGAATGGAGTTAGATAGCTCTCCACTTTCCAGAGCTGATCAGGATCAATTAAAAAGTGATTTGAATGAGTTTATCAACTCTTCTGTGGAAAGAGCTGTGGCAGCTTCTATGAGCAAAATGTCCAAAAACATTGAAAATTCTGTGGCAAACATAATGTCTCAGACTCTGATGGTCCATTTTGCGAGGGATAGCAGAAAAAGAAAAGCCACCTCAGTTTTTACTACAATGGCTAAGAAGGCGCATCCTGTTTCTCCTTCCCCAAAAGTTGCACTTGTGACTGGTGAGGTTCCCTCACACGTGGATTAGGACGTGGCTCCTCACAGGCCTCCTAATAAGGAGGGGAATTCCAAGACACCTTCTAAGTGCAAGGATATATCATAAAATATACAGATGAAGTCGTCAAAAATCGTTATTTCTCAAATTTTGGACACTGATGACGACTTAGGTGGCCAAGATACGGATGATGATAATTATAATATGGGTGCCTTTGATGCCTCTTCCCCTTCTGCAAAAAAACCTACATTTTCGTTCAATGATCCCTTTGAGGCACAAACTATTCTAGATCCTTCAGGCCTCCCCATGTTTAATCCTGGTCTTATTCATCATCCAAATTCCACAGAATGGTTTACTATGGAACATGTTGGGAACTATATTATATCCAGACTTCGTTTACCTTTGGACAAACAAACCATTGCCAAACTAAAATCAGAATGCCCTAGACCTTCTCTGTCCTCTAATATTACTTCTACCCCTGCTATCGATCCTACCCTCTTAACGTTTTTTTTTTCTAAATTTGGCAAGGACCCACCTAAGGGTGTCGACAAGGCTTGGTCTACATGCCAAGACAAAGTACTTGATCTTGTTGGTCCGTTGGCTCGCATTTTTGATTTGGCAGAATCCGCTAAATTGGACAACGACACGGTGGATCCCGAAGAACTTTCACTATGGATGCAGAGAGCTTTCTGCATTTTGGGCAACGCCAATTCCGCCATCATTCATAAGCGGAGAAAGGGTCTTCTTCTTAAGTTAGATCCCAAGTTGGCTAATCTCGCCTCTTTAAATCCAGGAGTTGAGGCGCAAGTCATGTTATTCTGAGATTCCTTTATCAAAGAACTTTCCAAGTATGTTACTACGTTTACATCCATTGATAAGGCTCAACAATCTATGAAAAAAGTGTTTGCCCAGTGGGTTTTTGCAAGGGCTGGTAGAGGCAGGAGCTGCTTTACCGGCCGTAATTACCATTTCCAAGGACATAGAGGCTCCTTCTCCAGTAACTCTGCCTACAATCCCCAAAAATACAAACCTCAGTTCTATCAGCAACGAAGCAGAGGCTATCGAGGTCGGGTACAACAGTTCACCAGAGGACCCATTCAACAAGGTAAACCTTTTTTCTGGCCATCCGCCTGTGGGGGAGGGGGGGCGTCTCGATCTTTGTCTTCTTTAATGGCAGATGCTTACTTCAGACTCTTGGGTTCTATCTACAGTTCAGGGTTATGTTATAGAGCATTACACAGAACGCTCCCAGTTAGAACCTCCTCCTTTTCCACAATTCTCCAGAGAAATGTCCCACATGATAGCTCAAGAGGTTCAGTCTCTTCTGCAAAAACAAGCAATTCAACCATGTATCACAGATTCTTCAGTTTTTTCAGTTGCATTTTTCTAGTACAAAAGAAAAACAAGAAGATGAAACCTGAAATTTTTCAATCGCTTCGTGGTGTATCGCCTCTTCAAAATGTAGACGGTTCTTCATTTTCAAGATTCATTAATTCAACATGATTGGATGGTCAGGTTGGATCTTCAGGATGCTTACCTTACCATTCCAATTCATCACAGTTGCAGGAAGTTCATTCAATTCCTTTCGGCTTTCATCGTCACTTATCTCAGATCTCAGGGAATTCGTCTGATCATTTATCTGGACGACATTCTCTTAATGTCTCAAAATCTGTATTCTTTCTGTTCTCATCTACACACAACCTGCTTTCTCCTTACAGATCTGGGTTTTATCGGATGAAATTGAATGTTTATTTAAAATGTTTGTGCAATGGACATAAGTTGGTGTACTGTTTAAAGGCCAATGGTCTAAATAAACATATTTGTTTGATTGATTGACCTTAACCACCACCCCAAGCACCACCATCCTACCCACTACCACCCTCATTACCCAACCACCACCACCTTAACCACTAGCACTCCCCTGATCAGCCTACCACACCCTATCAGCACCACCATAACCACCACCACTACCCTAACCACCATCACCCTAGCCATCCATTTCACCAAAACCATAACTACCGCCACCTGCCCTAACCATAACCACCCTACTCTGACCACCATCGCCTCCCTACCCTAGCCACCACCACCATTCCAACTTAACCACCACCACTACCCTACCCTAACCACCACACAGACCACCAGCACTGCCCTAACCACCACCACCCTAACCACCACCCTCACCTCCCCACCCTACCACCACCACCGTAACCATCACACCCCTAACCATCACCCCAAACACCACTAACCTAAACACGACCACCTCACCCTAACCATCACCACTCTACCACCACGCTAACCACCACCATCCTCACCACTCTACCACCACCACCCTAACTACCACTACCTCTAGCACACCCAACATCCACCCTACCCCCATGACCCTACATCTACCACCACCCTAACCACAACAACCACCACCCTAAGTATCCAAACCATCAACACAGTACCACTACCCCCTGCCCTAACCACAACCGCCATCACCTCCCTATCCTAACCACCACCACCCTACCCATACCACCACCCTATCCACCACCACCAACATAACCTAACAACCAACCTAACCAAAACCTCCACCCTAATCACCACTCTCTACCCTACCAACACCCTAACCATCAGCTCCCTAACCAGCCTACCACCACCCTACCCCTGCAACCCCTACCCACACCACTATCTGCCATAACCACCATCACCCTACACACAACCATCTTACTCTAACAACCACCACATTACCCTAACCACCACCCCATACTAATGATCACTACCCTAACCACCACCTTTCTCTCCAGCCTACCACCACCCTACCCCCACCACCAGCATCACCCTGACCTCCCTAACCCGCACCACCACCCCTAACCACAACCAACCTACTGTAAACACCACGCATTCCCTATCATAACCACTACCACCACCATCCTAACCACACCACCCTAACCATGACCACCACCCTATCCAAAACCACCCTAATCATTACCCTAACCACAACCACTCCACTACCATTAATACAACCACCAGGGCCACCACCAAACCCACCCTCGCCACCATCAGCCTAACCATCCTACCCTCACCACCACCACCCTTTAACGTAATATGGCTCTCAATTCCTGAAGAAGCTCTTCATCTCTTAACAACCATTTTCAACTCATTGCTTGATTGTTGTGTTTATGGAAATTGTGGTATACGTATGTAGTTGTTTACTCTTGAGTAACTTGTTCTCTTCTGAAACTATACATCTAGTTATCTAGTACAGCTACGTCTTATGAAAGATTGAGAACCATTTGCACGTCTATAGTGATTTCCCAACCTGCCAGCCTATTGTAAGAAAATCAATATGTGAATGTTGAGAAGAAACTCTATGGTAGGATGCTGCTGTAAACCATACGTGAGTGCTCACTGGGCAGATTCACATTTGCATAAAATTGATATTTGATTGCCCTGTACATTTTAAATGCTGTGCAGCAGGAATAAGGAAATGTAGTGTCCGTCGCATTACGTGCCATGCTTTTAATAAAGCAAACTATAAACGCAATCAATCCTGCTTCAAAGACTGGTTGTGTGGTCTTTCCTTCCTCTTCTTGGGCCAGATTCACAGAACTAATCTGAGACAAACTCCTAAACTTACTACTTTTGGTATTCACAGAAGGCATTTAGTAGTAGTAAAGTTAGGATTTTGTCTTAAGACAAACTTAAGACCGACTTAAGACCGACTTAAGACCGACTTAAGACAGACTTAAGACAGTTTACAATTGCCCTAATTAATGTATACTCGCGGCCCGTAAGTCTCAGCCAAGAGTCCAAAACCTTGGATGAGCTCACGACATTCTTAGCTACCATCCCTGACCACTGCATTGTGATCCTTGGAGGGGACTTCAATTGCCAATATGAGCCTTTAGTCGGCATGAATGAAGATAACCCCTGTGAAGAGGATCAACACTGGGCCATCCTTGAGACGTCATGTGCACCAGTAAGAGTCTGGACTCCGCTGGTGCTACAAATGAACTCTCACGCTCAGACACTCCATGAGGGCATGCAATGGAAGATCACAGTCGGATACACCTGGTGGACATACTTATAATGGAATCGGGCACTCCTCTATATTAGACTATATCCTGATAGATACCAAATCTTGGTGCAGGGTAGTGGATTTTAAGATTGAACCACGCTTTGATAGCGATCACAACGCATTAATTTTAGAACTATTAGTGCCATGCTCGGGGAGTACACCCGGTCTGGAAGTACCAATTGACGACAGACTAACTCTCACTAGCTGCAGGAGGCGAGTTAGATGGACAGACTTAAGTCAATCTCAAGAAAAACTAGCACTCCTATACCAGACTGCTATTCCCATCCTTGAAAACATAATGCAATCTGTGCAAGAGGATGGCATAACAATTGATTTTGAGAGGGTTTCCACTAACCATTCTAGTCTGACATCCACTATGGAAGAATTTTTTTTCCCGAACAAAAACCTAGGGCTAAAAGTAACCCCAAACATCCCTGGTATAGCGGGGAATGTCGAAAATCTAAAACTGCCTTGATTGATGCTATTAAGGCCAAGGATAGATCCATGATTAAAACTAGTAGAGCGGCCTATCGTAAAACCATAGATGAGGCCAAAAAGGGTGGGAGAGTGCCAAGTGGGCGACCCTGAGAAGTGCTTTAGGTGCTCATGATATGAGGACTTTTTGGTTAACAGTTAATACTGGTAGTGCCAATGAGAATTCAGCGATAGCTCCAAACTTAGGGGCGGATGTGTGGATGGACCACTTTGAGTCCCTCTACTCGAGGGCTTAAACAGAGGTTGGTAGTCAAGATAACGACCATTCCCCCTTACAGGGCAGCACTGCTATTGGTAATATAATACCTCCTGGGGATAATCAAGACAGTCCAATGATTACCCTTAAAGAGGTAATTGGTGCTTTGAGCAAAATAGCCCCAGCTAAAGCCCCTGGGTTAGACAAAATACCCGGGGATCTTTACCGCAGCAAACCTACCATTTGGGCTCCATATTTATGGATTCTATTCAATGCAATATTACAAGGCATGGATATCCCCGCAACCTGGGCTGGTGCGGAAATTATTCCTGTCTTCAAAAAAGGCTCTCCACTGCTCCCTTCCAATTATAGGCCAATCAGCCCTATCGATATCAGTCAAAAAAAATTTGCACGAGTGCTGCTTGGCCGCCTACAAAGTTGGATGGAGGAGCATAATGTCTTGAGCCCGCTACAAGCAGGGTTTAGGGAAAAAATGTCTACTCTGGATCAGATCTTCAGGCTACAACTATTACACTGGAAGAGCGTGTGTATCGAGGGTGGCAGCCTCTACTTAATATTTGTAGACCTGAGATCTGCATTCGATTTGGTACCGAGAGACAAACTGTGGGGTATTCTTTATGAGTTAGGAGTTCCGATATACTTGTGCCAAATGTTGAGGCGGTTACATAAGGGAAACTTTGCCCAAATACGGTTCGGTAAATATGGGAACTCACCACTCCTCTCCCAGTAGCAAAAGGAGTTCGACAGGGATGCGTCCTAGCCCCAACACTTTTCTGTCTTTTTATAAATGGGTTAATTAAATTTTTACATTCAGAGCAAGATTTTGATGCACCCAAACTGGCGTCTCGTAAAATTCCGGCAATGATGTTTGCCGACGACACCTTGCTAATCTCTAAATCCTCTATGGGCATACAGAGGATTCTCAATCAATTTGTCCTTTTCTGTAAGGAAAGGGGTCTTGAGATTAACTCACAAAAGACGAAGTACATGGTGTTTAACCCAGGAAAATGTACCCGACCAAATCCATGCCTGGATGGCACCCCATTAGAAAGGGTACCGGTTTTTGAGTACCTCGGCTTAACAATCACCGATAAAATTGACTGGGGGGCACAAATCAAAAAATCCAGTCTGAAACTAGCCCAGACAACGGGGGGTTTGACCAAAGTATTTCGAAACTCTAGCCACAAACCAGTTGGCCCAGTTTTGGAAATATAGAAGACCCAAGCTAGAGGAGCATCTGTCTACAGGGCGGAACTCTGGGGGTACGGTTATTCCAACAGTCTTACTCAGGCTGAAAATTCTTTTGTAAGACAACTATTTGGTCTCCCCCGTAGTTTCCCCCTTATTCCACTCAGACTAGATTTGGGGGTCAGACCAATTGCAGAGGTTGTTGCCCTTAGACCCCTTCTACTCTGGCGTCGTCTTTGGGCTACCCCAGAACTGGCTAGCTTTAGAGAAGAACTAAAGGAGGTGATCAGTCTACCCGGTGCAGGAAAAATACCATGGTTATCCTCCATACGAAACATACTTGTATCCATGGGAGTGGGTATTATGTGGTCTAGTCCAGAAACAAGTTGCCCTACTGTGTCAAAGAAGATGTTAAAGGATCTCTACTGGGAGCATAAATTGACCATGATACAGGGTAGTTGCACAACTGGCAGACTCACTATAGCATTCCTAGAAATTAAAGACCAGTATAGATTAGAGCCGGCTCTGGATGACATCAAGCCGGCAGCGGCTAGGAAGCTATACTTGCAATTCAGGCATGGGGTACTCCCTTTGCATGCCTTCACGTCTAAATGGGCTGGTTCAGGATGCTCGGTTTGCCCAGCATGTAATAACGGAGGTGAAACTGAACAACACGTATTATTCTCTTGCCCTGGGTATAAGAAAGCTAGAAAACGATGGCTTACACAGATCTGCAGAAATCTGGGAACCAGGCATTGTGTAGAGGCTTATAGGATTCTGAAATACAGTGCCAGCCTACATATAGTTTTTTCGGTCGCAGGTTTCTTGTTTTCTATGTGGTGCACACGAAGAGTTTACTTAAGATGTCCCCCACTGCATTGTGATAATTAACGGTCAAATTTTAATGAGCAATAGGTTGTACAGCATAAGGATGTGCAGGTTAGCCTACACGTTGTTTCTTCATTGCCCAGCACGCGATAACTTGGCTAGCATAGGTGTAGGCCGATGTTTACAGTCAATGATACATTTTTGCACATTTGCATTAAATATCCTGATGGTTGCTATTCATTAAACATCATGGCCTTGCTGTAACTCTAGTTGCACATGCACAAAGCACTTTAATACAAGTTAAGAGTCTTATGCACTGTATTAATTTTATTTGCTGATAGATTTGCAATGAACGTGGTTGACAAAAATTTCTTTTTAGTGTTTTTATCTGTAAATGAAACTACAAAATAGACCGTGATACATGTCCACATTTATGTTTCAAGCAGTCTAGTTGCCCCAGGAGATTGATGGACTTGGCAGACATAAAATGATTTTAGTCGTTTTTATTTAATGTTTTAATCATGATCATATCTGTATATCGGGACTTGAATAATTGCTTTTATGGCCACTTGGCCGAAATAAAGTTTTATTAAAGTAAAAAAAAAAAGTAGTAAAGTTAGGATTCTGTCTTAAGTTTGTCTTAAGTTTGTCTTAAGTTTGTCTTAAGTCTGTCTTAAGTCTGTCTTAAGTCTGTCTTAAGTCTGTCTTAAGTTTGACTTAAGACAAACTTAAGACAAAATCCTAACTTTACTACTACTAAATGCCTTCTGTGAATACCAAAAGTAGTAAGTTTAGGATTTTGTCTCAGATTAGTTCTGTGAATCGGGCCCCTTGTGTTTGTCCCTACACTGGAGCATGGCCTTATTACTTGTGTCCTTTCACTGCTTATTTTTCAGGCACTCCCTTTTTTATTTTTGGTTAAGCACTCCAGAAGAGTGCATGTGTTTTCCAGCTATCTCCCTCGTGTACTTCTCTTGGCCCCTCCACTAAACTCCATGTTGCTCTCGTCTGTATGCCTCTCCCCCACCCCCTCTAGTTTGTGCTTGCTCCTGTGTGCTTCTCCTCCCACCTTTTGTAGGCGCACACATGTGTGGTGCACATGTCTATAAAATGACACGGCCGTGACCCAGCACCTTTTTTTGGGTTTCCTCTTTGGCCATGCTGGTGCTGCACCACATCGCTAAAAACATTAGGAAAAGGCGAGACCTATAAGCTTTGCCAATGCTTGTTGTTATGTGTTTCCCCATAATTTAGGGAACACGAGTAAGGAAACGCCAAGGATACCCAGCAAAATAACAGGACACAAAAATAAGTAATTACCAGTATAAAGCACTCAAAACACTTATTTCCGCTCCCCTGGATGTTGAAGTAGCAAAAAATGGAGATGTGTAGCTCCAGCATCCTGAAATGAAAGCTTGCGCATACGCAGACCATGCCGATCCACTGTGCATGTGTGAGTCAGGCTTCGCCTCCTATGGCATCCTAGGAAACGGCAAGGAAGGAGCCAACAAGGTTTTATGTTAACCCAGTAGCGGCTCGTGGTGGGAGTGCTGCAGGGCGGTGGGGCGGGGTGGGGCAGGGGAGGAGCAGGGTGGGGGGTAGTAAACTACGTCATACGGCCGAACAGAGGTAAGTAAACAAATAAATAAATAAAACGAATTTCGTTGCGCGCACTGCATCGCATTTGGCAATGCAGCGCGCGCAATGAAATTAGTTTTATTTATTTATTTGTTTACTTACCTCTGTTCGGCCGTATGCCGTAGTTTACTACCCCCCACCCTGCTCCTCCCCCGCCCCACCGCCCGCAGCACTCCCACCACGAGCCGCTACTGTGTTAACCGTCTCCCCACGTGGTCAATCAAAAATGGTCCTGCAATGCAGAAAGGAAGTCCTGCAAGCCCCACAGGCAGTATATCTGTCTACTTACTTCAGAGCGACCAGCATGTGAACTGGCTGATGAGCCCTTTGCTCCCGCTTCCTTGCCCGTCCCAAGACAGGAAAATCAAACTAGAGGTGTCTGGGAATGCTAACCCGCTTATAGCAAACAGGAGGGTGGGTCTTCATTTTCAGAATACTTCTGCGTTTTTCCTGTCATGGTGGTGGGTTCCGTATAAGTCAACATTTTAAAAGAGGGAGCTGGGAGTTTTTAAAAATAATCTGGAGAGTGGATTTCCTCTATTGACTTCTACTGAAGACGAGGCGAATTCAGGCAAAATAAAGCCATATTTGGCTTCAGAAATCGTGAGTCTTCCACCCAAATTGGGTGTATTGGCATGTATGGGGTGCACCTAAAAAAAGTAATGACTGATGAGGATGAGGGATGTAGAGGTAATGTATCATATTTACCTTATTTCATGGATAGCACTGTTTTGCTCAATTCGTTTGTGAAGTGTCACTCAAAGGATATTAAAATGTCACACAAACTCCTTGAAACATGAAAATGTGCACACACTTGAACAGAAATCTTGGCAACTATGTGACAACTTTCAAAAAGGCATGAATTAAAAGGGTGGATAAAATTTCAATTCTATTAAGGACACGGAGGCGAGGATTATGCTTCTCTTTCTTTACTACAGAAAAACACAGCAGCCAATCAAACATTAAACAGAAATAAAACTACTTTTCCCATAAGTCTCTGACCATCGTCCATACTGTTCCACCAATCATGATCCATCAGACCATACAAGACATTATGTGGCTTTAGTCTTTCCTCTTTCTTTGCGTCATAACAGCTTCAATCTGTGCATGCACAACCTGTCGCCAACCTGGAAATCAGGAACCAACAACATTTGGGGAGAGGATGTGATCTCACGGCTAAACTGCCGACTTTGGAGCTGGGAAACCAAGGTTCGAGCCTCGGGGTCGACTCCGCATCCTGTGATTCTGGGCAAATCACTTAATCTCCCCGTGCCTACCAAAAAAAAAAATGAATGTGTCCTTGTGTAACGTAACTGGTGCTCATGTAAAGCGCTCCAATACCTCCGGGTCAAGTTCGCGCTATATAAATCTGCAAAAAAACATTAATCAACTGAAGAGCTCGAACTCGGTATGGGAAAACTGATCCTTCAGCTCCCGTTCTTTACTCTGGGACCCTTAACGGTCTGCACCCCGACATGGCTCATGGCGGTTTGTTATTCGTGCCTGCCATCGAGAAAAACTTAGTCATAACATCTCATCTCCGTCAGACATAATAATAAACATAGGGTGGGTTAAGAAGTCAGAACAATATCAGACTGATAGCAAACATGGTATAATTCACCAACAATAATCATTATGACATACATGATCAAGACTGTTCACGATGGGATAAACCTCGCCTCCGTGTCCTTAATAGAAGTGAAAATTATTGACTCACTAGCTAGAACAGTTTGTATTCTGTCAGGACCAGAGGCTTCGCATATTGCTAGTTCAAAGCTGTGCCACCACTATTGAAGCCACATTCACAATTGATTTGTGATAAAACATTTGAAAAGTTGTATCAGACGACCGTTCAGCAACCGCCATAATGTCTTCCAGCCTAGACCCTGCAGAAAATCAATCAATCAGGGGTTTGTTAAAGCGCGACTACTCACCCGTAAGGGTCTCAAGGCGCTGGGGGGGGGGGGGGGTGCAGGTTCCATCCATCAAGGAGGGGGTCTGTCGAAAAGCCAGGTTTTGAGGTTTCTTGCGAAGATGGGGAGCGATGTTGTCTGTCTGAGGTGGAGCGGAAGGGCGTTCCATGCTTTGGCCGCGAGGAAGGAGAAGGAGCGGCCTCCCGATCTGGTCTTTCTGGTGCGGGGGACCACGGCGTAGGAGAGCTGGGCTGATCGTAGGGTCCTTTGGGGTGCGTGGAATTTGAGTCGGCTGTTCAGGTATGCTGGTCCGGTGCCGTGGAGGGCCTTGTGTGCGTGGGTGAGCATCTTGAAGGTGATTCTCGCCTCGACAGGGAGCCAGTGGAGTGTGCGCAGGTGCTGGGAGATGTGGCAGTGTTTTGGCAGGTTGAGGACTAGTCTTGCGGCGGCGTTCTGGATGTTCTGTAGCTTGCGGGTGAGGTTTTTGTTTATTCCGGCGTAGAGTGCGTTGCCGTAGTCGAGTCTGCTGGTGACCAGGGCGTGAGTGACGGTCTTTCGGTGTTCGAGGGGGATCCATTTGAAGGTCTTACGAAGGAGGCGGAGGGTGTGGAAGCAGGAAGACGAGACAGAGTTGATCTGGCGGTCCATTTTGAGCTCGGAGTCCAGGATGATTCCCAGGTTGCGTGCGTGGTCCGTGGGGGTTGGCGGGTTTCCGAGGGCGGGGGGCCACCAGGTGTCGCTCCAGGCATCGGGGTTTGGGCCCATGATGAGTACTTCTGTTTTGTTGGTGTTTAGTTGTAGGCAGCTGTTTTTCATCCATTTGGCGACGGCTTCCATGCCTTCTCGAAAGTTGCGTCTGGCGGTGTTGGGCTCGTTGGATAGGGAGAGGATGAGCTGGGTGTCGTCTGCGTATGACACGATGTTGAGTCCGTAGGTTCTGACGATGGGGGCGAGTGGAGCCATGTAGACGTTGAAGAGCGTCGGGCTGAGGGAGGAGCCCTGGGGGACTCCGCAGGTGGTAGGTGTGGGGTCCGAGAGGAAAGGGGGAGTCTGACCCGCTGCGTCCTGCCGGAGAGGAAGGAGCGGATCCAGTCGAGGGCCTTGTCCTGGATTCCTGCGTCGTAGAGTCTGCGTATTAGGGTGCGGTGGGAGACTGTGTCGAACGCCGCTGATAGGTCGAGGAGCATGAGGGCTACTGTTTCTCCTTTGTCCAGTAGGGTGCGGATGTCGTCTGTTGCGGCGAGGAGGGCGGTTTCCGTACTGTGGTTTTTTCTGAAGCCGGATTGGGAGGAGTCGAGGATGTTGTGTTCTTCAATGAATGTGGCGAGTTGGCTGTTGATGGCTTTCTCGATGACTTTCGCTGGGAACGGGAGCAGGGAGATGGGTCTGTAGTTTTTGAGGTCGGTGGGGTCTGCTGAGGGTTTCTTTAGGAGGGGGTTGACCTCGGCGTGTTTCCAGTCGTCGGGGAACGAGGCGGTCGCCAGGGAGCGGTTGATGGTGTGGCGGAGCATGGGTGCGATGGTGTCGGCGGCTCTGTTGAAGATGTGGTGGGGGCAGGGGTCCGTGGGGGCCCCTGAGTGGATTGACTTCATTGTATTCAGTGTGTCTTCCGTGGTGAGGGCTGTCCAGTCGTCAATCGCTGGTTTCCGGGTGTCGGGGGTGGTTGGTGAGGGTTCAGTGTGTTGGTTGTCTTCGTCGAAGTTGTCGTAGATGCTCTTGATTTTGTGGTGGAAAAAGGTGCTGAGTTTGTCGCAGAGGTCTTGTGAGGGAGGGATGTCGGTAGACTCGCTAGTGGGTTGGGCGAACTCCTTGATGATGCTGAAGAGTTCCTTGCTGTTGTGCGCGTGGGTGGAGATTCTGTCTTCAATCGCTTTTTTCCTCGTTTCTCTGATGAGTTGATGGTGGGCGTTGGTGGCGGCTCTGAAGTTTTCGTGGGCTTCTGTGGATTTGGTGTTCCTCCAGGCCTTTTCGAGGCGGCGGCATGTGCTTCTGGACTCTCGAAGTTCGGTGGTAAACCATCTGGCTTTCTTGGCGCGTGTATTGTTGTTTTTCTTGAGGGGGCTATGGTGTTGGTGCTGTCCGTGATCCATCTATGCAGGGTTCGGGCTGCGGTGTTGGGGTCGTCGTTTTCCGCGATGGTTGGGGTGGAGTTGTTGAGTGAGGAGGTGAGCTGGTCGTCGGTGATTTTGGTCTAGTTTCTTCGTGGAAGCAGGTGCTGGTGTCTGTGGATGGTGGGTGTTCTGAAGGTGAAGTGGACGCAACGATGGTCAGTCCATGGGAGTTCGGTGGTGTGGCTGAAGGTGATGGAGTTTCCTGTAGTGAAGAGGGGGTCGAGGGTGTGTCCTGCTGAGTGCGTGGGCTCGGTCACGATCTGGCGCAGTCCAATGTTGTGGAGGTTGTCCAGGAGGGATGTGGTGTTGGGGTCCAGTTGGTTGTCGAGGTGGAAGTTGAGGTCTCCCAGCAGGGTGTAGTTGGTGGATGCGATGGCCTGCGGGGAGATAATGTCCGTGATGGAGTTGGCGAAGGGTCCGCGGGGTCCAGGGGTCGGTAGATGAGGGTTCCTCGGAGGGTGGCGGTGGGGCTGGCCAGTATCTTGAAGTGAAGGTGTTCCATCAGTTCTGTGGGCTCGTCAGGGAGTGTGCTCAGGCGGAGGCTGGATTTGTGGACGATGGCGATTCCTCCTCCTGGGCGGGTGGGGCGGTCCTTCCTGGAGATCTTGTATCCTTGGTGGATGGCGATGGCGATGTCCGGTCCCGAGGTGGTGTTGGTCCAGGTTTCGGTGAAGAACGCTACGTCCGGGGTGGTGCTGTCGAGGAGGTCCCAGATTTCTGTGGCGTGTTTGTGGAGGGATCGGACGTTGAGGAGGATGCATTGCAGGGTCTTCGGTTCGGTTGTGTTCTTGTGGGCGGGTTGTGCTGGATCCGTGTTCTTGGCGGTGCTGCAGGTGTGCCGGCAGCGGTGACAGCTGAAGGGTCCGTGGGAGTCGGCTGGTGATGCTAGCTTGCAGTTGTTGTTGCGGCCTGGGTTGAGTGCGTGGAGTGCTGCTGGGTCGTAGCGTTGGCGGGGCGGAGGTCCAGGGTTCCTGTCGCTGGTTGCGGTCGGGTCGCGGACGGGCGCAGACGGGCTTGCCTTTGACGCGCCTTCGGCACGCCAGCGGCGCGCCGGCGGCCGCGCAGTGGCCGCCATTAAGTAGGGGTCGGGGAGGGCTGGACAGCTGGGAGGCGGGAGCGGGGAGGGGAGCTGGATTGGCCGGTCGCGCTGGGGGGAGGGGCCGCGGGGCAGCAGCGGCGGGGAAAGGTAAAGGGAGGAAATAAGGGATAAAGAAAAAAAGGGAAAATAGGCAGAAATAAGGCACAAAAGAGCAGAGATGCAGAAAGGTGAAAGATAAAAGAGGGTAGAAAAACGAGTGAAAACTAGTGAAAGGGCAGAGCGAGAGGAAGGGAAAATGAGCAGAAATAAGGCACAAAAGAGCAGAGATGCAGAAAAGTGCAGAAAGGTGAAAGATAAAAGAGGGTAGAAAAACGAGTGAAAACAAGTGAAAGGGCAGAGCGAGAGGAAGGGAAAATGAGCAGAAATAAGGCACAAAAGAGCAGAGGTGCAGAAAAGTGCAGAAAGGTGAAAGATAAAAAGGGTAGAAAAACGAGTGAAAGAGCAGAGTTAGAGGAAGGAGACAGAGGTCCACTGGACCACCAGGGATGAGGCGCAGGGAAACCTGCGGGTGGAGGAGGGCCTCGATCACCAACACTCGAGAGTGCAGGGGCAGGCCTCACTTAATGGTGGAGCTGCGAGGGTGGGAGAGCAATTTCACTGACAATGAGTCAGTGGTCTTGCTCGCCTGTCCCCGCAGTGGCCGCCATTAAGTAGGGGTCGGGAGGGCTGGACAGCTGGGAGGCAGGAGCGGGGAGGGAGCTGGATTGGCCGGTCGCGCTGGGGGGAGGGGCCGCGGGGCAGCAGCGGCGGGGAAAGGTAAAGGGAGGAAATAAGGGATAAAGAAAAAAGGGAAAATAGGCAGAAATAAGGCACAAAAGAGCAGAGATGCAGAAAGGTGAAAGATAAAAGAGGGTAGAAAAACGAGTGAAAACAAGTGAAAGGGCAGAGCGAGAGGAAGGGAAAATGAGCAGAAATAAGGCACAAAAGAGCAGAGGTGCAGAAAAGTGCAGAAAGGTGAAAGATAAAAAAGGGTAGAAAAACGAGTGAAAGAGCAGAGTTAGAGGAAGGAGACAGAGGTCCACTGGACCACCAGGGATGAGGCGCAGGGAAACCTGCGGGTGGAGGAGGGCCTCGATCACCAACACTCGAGAGTGCAGGGGCAGGCCTCACTTAATGGTGGAGCTGCGAGGGTGGGAGAGCAATTTCACTGACAATGAGTCAGTGGTCTTGCTCGCCTGTCCCCGCAGTGGCCGCCATTAAGTAGGGGTCGGGAGGGCTGGACAGCTGGGAGGCAGGAGCGGGGAGGGGAGCTGGATTGGCCGGTCGCGCTGGGGGGAGGGGCCGCGGGGGCAGCAGCGGCGGGGAAAGGTAAAGGGAGGAAATAAGGGATAAAGAAAAAAGGGAAAATAGGCAGAAATAAGGCACAAAAGAGCAGAGATGCAGAAAGGTGAAAGATAAAAGAGGGTAGAAAAACGAATGAAAACTAGTGAAAGGGCAGAGCGAGAGGAAGGGAAAATGAGCAGAAATAAGGCACAAAAGAGCAGAGATGCAGAAAATTGCAGAAAGGTGAAAGATAAGAGGGTAGAAAAACGAGTGAAAACAAGTGAAAGGGCAGAGCGAGAGGAAGGGAAAATAAGCAGAAATAAGGCACAAAAGAGCAGAGATGCAGAAAAGTGCAGAAAGGTGAAAGATAAAAAAGGGTAGAAAAACGAGTGAAAGAGCAGAGTTAGAGGAAGGAGACAGAGGTCCACTGGACCACCAGGGATGAGGCGCAGGGAAACCTGCGGGTGGAGGAGGGCCTCGATCACCAACACTCGAGAGTGCAGGGGCAGGCCTCACTTAATGGTGGAGCTGCGAGGGTGGGAGAGCAATTTCACTGACAATGAGTCAGTGGTCTTGCTCGCCTGTCCCCGCAGTGGCCGCCATTAAGTAGGGGTCGGGGAGGGCTGGACAGCTGGGAGGCGGGAGGGGAGCTGGATTGGTTGGTCGCGCTGGGGGGGAGGGGCCGCGGGGGCAGCAGCGGCGGGGAAAGGTAAAGGGAGGAAATAAGGGATAA
Source organism: Calotriton arnoldi (assembly GCA_963921515.1). Lineage (NCBI taxonomy): Eukaryota > Metazoa > Chordata > Amphibia > Caudata > Salamandridae > Calotriton > Calotriton arnoldi. Next base: position 1,439,028 of record CAWUFW010002021.1, read on the forward strand.
AGAAAAAAGGGAAAATAGGCAGAAATAAGGCACAAAAGAGCAGAGATGCAGAAAGGTGAAAGATAAAAGAGGGTAGAAAAACGAGTGAAAACTAGTGAAAGGGCAGAGCGAGAGGAAGGGAAAATGAGCAGAAATAAGGCACAAAAGAGCAGAGATGCAGAAAAGTGCAGAAAGGTGAAAGATAAAAGAGGGTAGAAAAACGAGTGAAAACAAGTGAAAGGGCAGAGCGAGAGGAAGGGAAAATGAGCAGAAATAAGGCACAAAAGAGCAGAGATGCAGAAAAGTGCAGAAAGGTGAAAGATAAAAAAGGGTAGAAAAACGAGTGAAAGAGCAGAGTTAAAAGCCTTAGAAGTCATGGCACCTCGAACCGAAAGTACGCCCAATACGGACTACAACAATTCCCATTTCAGCTAACAACCATTTGACACAACGGGCCAACGTTGCTGAAGAAACTGGATGAAGAGGCTTTTGGAGACAGATAAGCAATTGTCCCAATTGATCCCTGCGAAATTCCCGGACACAATCTTTATATGCTTTAAGACATTTCACCCATACATGCCAACATTTTAGGACAGGGATGTGGGAGATTTAAAATAAAAAATCGGGAGAATGAAAATTCTCCATTGACTTCTATTGTGGAAAATGCAATTTCAGGCGGGAGACAGCTAAAATAAAGCCATTTTTGGCTTGAAAAATCGGTAGTCTCCCGCCTGAATCGGGTCTATTGGCATGTATGATTTCACCACACACAGTTTCTGATTATCAGGAAATGCTGGATAGCTTACACAACGTGAATTAGTCTTAATATGTCTGGATATACGAAAAGAGACCCCCCTCACCCCAAGGGGTAAATACTCTGCCTGCTATATCCAGAGCCTTCACATCGGAAACCCATCTACAGTAAATGAGGCACAGAAGAACAGTTAGCTTAGCCAACAACAGTTTCCTCGTGCGATCCTTATTCGCCAGCCATGATCATAAAAATTGAAGAACCACATCAACATGCCACAAAACCGAATACTTTGGCTGGGGGGAGCCATCCGGATACCCCTAAGGAGTTTGCATACTAACGGATGTTCCCCCACAGGTTTACTTTCTAAGTGACGGTGACTCGCCGAGATGGAGGCTAAACCCTGAGCAGCCAGATGTGATATAAAATTTACAATCATCGGCACATTTGCCCCAAGGGAGCCATACCCCGTTCACTACACCAATGAACCCATCATTGCCATGCCACCGAATACCTCTTGTGAGTACTGGGGCCCCAAGACTGGGATAAGAAGAACATAGCTTGCCCCGAAATACCCACCACTTACCACTGTCTCCTGAATTCCTCCACGCCATGAGCAACAATCGTTCCTCGACCACCAAGGGATGAGGGAGACCCATCGGACCCGAAAGAAGGTCCTTGAAAGACCGGATTGGAACCAAGCAGAGTGCAACATAGCGCTATCGTCACCGGAAACCATGACTGTGCCTTTCAACAAGGGGTCACCAGAATCACCTCCGCAGTCTGACGGCGCACCTGAGAGAGAACTCTCTGAATCACTGAGAAATTCATAAACGCATACAGCAAGTTCCCAGTCCACGACTGGAGAAAAGCATCCAAACTCACTGCCAGAGGGTGCGGCCTCCAAATGTAAAAGATGGGAAGAGGAGTATTCAAACGCGATGCAAAAAGATCAACCCTGAAGTGTCCCATAAGCAGTCCAGGGCCCTGAAAATGCGAGGGTGAAGTCTCCTGTCACTTGGATCATGAAGAAATCGGGAGTGCCAGTGTGCTACAATATTCGCTCTACCCGGGATATATTGCACCGTCACCCGAATCTGACATTCCCGGCAGTAGTGCCAAAAGTCAATCAATCAAACAGGATTGTATAGCACTGCTAATCATCCGCGAGGGTATCCAGATGCTGGGGGGTTCTGCTGCTCGGGTGGAATCAGTTGAACAACCAGGTCTTGAGTTCTTTCCTGAATTCCTGCAAGGAGGGTGAGGTCTGAAGGTTGAGGGGAAGGCTGTTACAGGCCTTCGTGGCCTGGTAGGAGAATGAACGTCCACCACTCTTGCTTTGGCAGATGTGGGGGGTATGGGCAAGGGAGAGGGAGGCGGAGCGCAGGAGTTCAGAGAGTTGAAGGAAGCTCAGGCAGTGGTTGATGTATGCTGGTCTTTGATTGTGCAGGGCTTTGTAGGCGTGGGTCAGCATCTTGAATTGGCACCTCTTGTGAATGGGGAGTCAGTGGAATTTCCTGAGGTGTTGGGTGATGTGGGTTCGCCTGGGGAGGTCGAGGATGAGTTGGCCGCAGAGTTCTGTATGGTCTCTAGTCTCTTCAGTAGGTGTGTGGTGATTCCTGCATAGAGAGTGTTGCCGTAGTCCAGGCGGCTAGTGACGAGGGCTTGGGTAACGGTGCGTCTCGTGCTGACTAGGAGCCACTTAAAGATCTTCCGGAGCATGCAGAGGGTGAGGAAGCAGGCTGAGAATACTGCACTGATCTGGTTTTTCATGGTGAGTTTGCTGTCCAGAATGATGCAGAGGTTCCGGGCGTGGTCTGTGGGTGTGGGTGAGGGTCCCAGTTCCACAGGCCACCAGGAGTCGTTCAACAGGAAGGTGTTGTTCCTGAAGATTAGTACCTCCGTTTTGTCAGTGTTAAGTGTTTTGGCAGTTGTTTTGCATCCAAAGGGCGACACTGGACATGCACAAGTGGAAGTTGGCCCTCGTGGTAAATGGGTCTGCGGATAGAGAGAGGATAAGCTGGGTGTTGTCTGCGTATGATATGATGTTGAGTCCATGGGACCAGATGATGTTGGCCAGGGGATCATGAAGGTGTTGAGTAGAGAGGGGCTGAGAGATGACCCTAGAGGGACGCCGTAGATGATGTTCTTGGGATCTGAGGTGGAAGATGGAAGGCGGACACTCTGGGTTCCTCTGGCAAGGAAGGATGCAAATCAATTGAGGGTGTCCTCTTGGATCTAGATCTGATAGAGCCTCTTGATCAGGGTGTGGTAGGACATGGTGTCGAAAGCTGCTGAGAGGTCGAGGAGGATCAGGGTGGTGGTTTCTTCTTGGTCTGGACGAGTCCTGATGTCAGTGGCTGCGATTAGGGTGGTTTCCGTGCTGTGGTTTGAGCGGAATCCAGATTGGTATGGGTCCAGAAGGTCGTGAGTTGCCGGTTGATGGCCTTTTCGAGGACCTAGGCGGGGAAATGGAGCAGGGAAATGGGCTGGTAGTTCTTGAGCTCATTTGGGTCTGCGTACGGTTTCTTGAGGAGGGGTTTGAATTCAGCGTGTTTCCATTCTTTTGAGAAGGTGGCTGATGGGATGGATGTGTTGAGGATGGTGACGAGCTCTCTACTGATAGTCTTGTTTCTGAGGTTGAACAAGTGGGGGGCAGGGGTCGGAGGGTGCTCCTGAGTGGACAGAGTGCATGATGGCTGTGGTGCTCTGCACGGGTAGCTGGTCCCATGTATTGATCCGGTGGTTAGGGTAGGCGTCGGTTTGGGGCAAGGACGCTGAGGATGCTGGCAGTAGAGGGTTGGGAGTCAAAGTGTTTGTAGATGGGGGAGATCTTCTCATGGAATAAGTCCGCAGGGTGTAACAGAGATCTTGGCATGGGGTGATGATGTTTTCGGCTGCTGAGGGGCTAGAGAAAAGACTTTTGCCATTTCTGCTAGGAGATGTGAGTGTGTACCCCCCCAGTTTGTTGGCCTCACCGCCTAAATATTGTCCATCAAAGAAGGATGCAACATTTCACCCTGTAGGGAGTGATAGTTCCCATCACAAAACCTCTGGCTGGAAGTTCGAGGTAATTGATATGAAGGTGAAGTTTATCCAAAGACCATCTGGCCCCCCATCTCCACCGATCCACATTGTGCTCCCCAGCCCCATCTGCTGGCATCCGACTCTATGATCACCTCTGGAACAGAGGCAAAAATGGCCTTGCCATTCCAGACTTCCATGTGGTCTAGCCACTAGGAGATTTCCATCCTCGCTTCATCTGACAGGAGCATTTTTTCCAAATAGAACAACCAGAGCCCGATAGTGAAGGGGATCAGGGAAGAGAGCCTGAATGGATGATGCTAGAAGGCCCATCAGTCTGGCTAAAATCCTCAATGATATACTCTGAGAGGCGAGTGCTCTCCTCAACTCCCTCCTGATGGATATCATCTTTAGAGGGAGTTTGAGCTGCACCAAAATGGAATCCACCTGGAACAATAGATTCTGCGATGGAGTCAGGTGAGACTTCCTGTTGTTGATAACAAAGCCTAAATCTTGGGGAAGATGAATTGCCCATGAGAGATGGAGAAGGACCATCTTTCGTTGTTGAGCCATGATGAGAATGTCATCTAAATAGATACCCAAATGCACTCCCCTCTCCCTGAAGTATTGAACTACTGGATGAAGGAGCTTGATGAAACACCAAGGAGAGACCAAACGGAAGAGTGGTAAATTCATATCACTGTTGAGGCCAACAAACTGAAGGAATCTCAGGTGCGGAGAAAAAATCTGAACCGTTAGGTATGCATCCTTTGGATCGAGGCGCACCAACCACTCTCTTTCCTGCAAAAGGTCTTGAAGCAGATGGATGCCCTCCATCTTGAAATGGCGATAAACCACCTAAGAATTCTATCGTCCGAGATTGAGAACTAGGTGGACACCCCTTCCTTTTTTGTGTACAACTAAAATTGTGCTTACAAAGCCGTTGGGGTGAGGCCGCGTGGGAACTATTGCCTCTTTTATGAGCATCCCCTGGATCTCAGAATCTATAAAAAGACTCTCTGACTGGGAAAACTGGAAAGGGGAGGGGAAACCTCCTGAGATGGGGTCACATAGAATTCCAGTTTGAATCCCTGTGCTGTCTCTAAAACCAAGGAATCCTGAGTAATCTTTCTCCAATTGTGCAGGAAAATTTGCGTCTGCCCCCAAAGCAATGTCAGAAAAGGGAAAAAATGTACCTGTAAATGCGGGGTCCGATGTTGTGTTTCCCCCACCATAGCCACCCCTGTAAGAGCGACCCCTGCCACCTCGACCCGAGGGATAGAAGCTGTTGGAACCACAGTAGGTTGACGCACCTCTTCTTTTGTGGGAGTAACCACTAGGAGAGGCCTCTGAGGAGCCGTGGCCCTTGGCCCGGCACCTGGCCCCTGAAGCGTCTGGCCCTTTGCAAAAAGGTCACTGTTAAAGACCTTCTTAATCAAAGACTGGGCCTTATCTAATGCTGAGAACCTGGCAACATATTTGTCCAGTCTTTTGCAAAATTATCGCTGAAGAGAAGGCCATTCGCTAGAGGACCTGCTATGGCTGTTGCTTAGTCAGCCAATTTAGGATCGATGCGCATTAACAATGATTTGCGGCTTTCAGCGGAAATGGCGCAATTGGCATTGCCCAGGAGGTACAAAGTGCACTGGGACCATTCTAACAGGGCATCGGAATCTACTGAGGTGTTGGAGTCCTTAGCCTAAACAGCATGTTCCAAGATCTTCGTGAGTGGACCCGAAAGGTCCAGAAGTTTATACTGGCTGCCGTGAAATGCATGATCAATGCATTCTAGGGATCTTTGAATTTTTTCAAGAATGCTGCCAAGTTAGGATTGAGATCGGGGTAGTCAATGACCTTGCCTGGGAGTGAAGGACGAGGGCATTCAGAGTGCAAAGTGTTATGAACCTCCCTTTCAAAACCCTTGCACCAGCAAGTCTGGAATTAAGCAACTACTTCTGGACAGAGGAACCCAATCTGTCGAACAAGGGTGAAGGATGTCATCTGGCTTTGAATAGCAGATTTTTGTTGCGTGCCCAGCCGGGATTTAAGTGGAATGATGGGACTTTCCACTGGGAAGAAGGTTGGGATTCTTCCGAAGTGGAGGAGTAAGATGAAGAGTCCTCCGAATCCTGCTCTTTCTCGCCGGTGAGCCCTGGAGGGCCTGGCGTCACCGTACAGCCATATTCATGATCCAAAAGAACTCAGTTGGCCATCTGCTCTAATGCCTCAGCATAAGGACATCCAGCCATCCCTTTTCGAGGAGGACCAGGGTCTGTGTACTTAACCTCTAGCTGGGGGAGGTGGGGTTCCCGCAGGGCCTGCGCCCAGTTCTCTCCTGCCATAGCGTATTAGAGGAGTTGTGAAGGGGCAGAGCACCCTAACCAAGGTCCTGTTCATAAAGTCTTGCACATGGTTGTCCAGTGCCTCCACCAACAGTTGTCCACTTGATGCTCATAAGGAACTTCATAGAACTCCCCAAAAGAATCCTCCTCATTAACAAATTGGGCCATAATTGTGCAAAGCACTGGTATATTTCTCCAGGCCAAATATGTGTAGTCTCTGAGGCTGACTATAAGTTAACCGAAGGCGCATGTCAGCACTCATGTGCAGCGCTCTGCAGCGAAAGAGGACAAAGTCCTCCGAACCTGAGGGCCGAGTGTACGCCTGTAAAGCCCCATTCCAAGCTGGCAAAATAAACAAAGAGGGAGCGTAAGCCCTCATTAACCGCGTGGTGGGCCAAACAATTACAGTCAAATGACAATATCACACAATAGTAGTAAGAGAGAAAAGTGCAAATTATCTGTTGCTGTGCAGCAGCAAACAAAGAGGAAGGACTAAGGTCACATGATATCTTATTTGGTCTGATGGATCATGATTGGTGGAACAGTATGGATGATGGTCTGAGACTCATGGGAAATTTTGTATTATTTCTGTTTGATTGGCTGCTGTGTTTTTCAGAAGTAAAGAAAGAGAAGCATATGCAAAGCCTCCAGTCCTGACATAGAATTAAATAAAATAGTGAACAAACATTTTTTAAACCACAACAGGTTCTTGTGCTTGCTTACTATAACAAATAATATCAGAACAAACAAATGTGAAACACAATGTGGCAATTATATTAAAAAACACTAATAAATCAGTAACTTTAAAACAATTCTTGCATACTTTAAAAAATGTTTTATTTTAGCTTTCTCCTACTTAAAACTTTCTCCACTTCAGTCTACGTTAGACGGAAAATTGCATCCCCTACTTTGTTTTCTGGCTTAATGGTACGCAATAGAAACTTTTCTTGCATTTGCGACAAAATTTTTAGATTCTATTAAGGACATGGAGGCGATGATTATGCTTTTCAATCTTTACTACTCTTAACAAACAGCAGCCAATCAAAAAACAGTAAGCATATCACACTACATTTCCCATGAGGCTTTGAACCACGCCTCTATCAGACCCACCAATCAACAGTGTCCAGCATATACAAAATAGAGGGGCACCATCTTTCTGCCTCTTTCTTTGCGAATAAGCAGTCATTATAACAAAGTCCAAATGAGAACAAACACAGTTCCAAACTCTCAACGGAGAGTTATCAAGATCCAAAGAGAAGGAAAATCCAAATAGGATTGCAACATCCACTGATCCAAAGGAAAAGAACGCCAAATGTTGGAAGCTGCCAAGCCATGAGAATTAAATCTATTTCGAATTTGCTCCTGAAATCAAAAATAAAGTTTGATTCCCAACCTATCTTAATCATGAACAGAAGGGAGGGACAACAATGCTATACATAAACCATATGATACAATGACAGTCTAGAGATGTCAATCTTACCTGTCCCAATGGGTGGGATAATCCTCCTCGCCTCTGTGTCCTTAATAGAATCTAAAATTCTTGTTGCAAATGCTAGAAAATGTCTATTCTATGGCAGGACCAGAGGCTCCGAATATGCTGGTTCAAAGCTCACCAACAACAATAGAGGAAGCATGCACAATAGGCTTATAATAAAAGATCTTAAACATACAGTCAGAAGACCAATCTGCAGCTCGAAGAATATCTTTTAATCTAGAACCCATAGCAAAGGCCTTTGAAGCCATGGTCCCTCTAGCACCATACACAGAAATGTCAATCCCGGCTTCAGACATGACCCAACTAATTCAACGTGCCAAGGTTGCTGCTAACACTGGGCAGAAAGGCTTCTGAAAAGCCAGAAGTAAGGGGCCCAAAGGATCTGATCTATGTGCCAATGTACGTTCCTCGTAAACCTTTAAACATTTCACTACACATAATTTAGCATTGTGTGGAAAACAGGATAATCAATCGAGCGTGACATAGTCTTTGTTCGTTTAGATATAATAAAAGAAACACCATAAGGAGAAACAACCTACCTGCAAGGTCCAGAGCACGTACATCTGACACTCGTCGGCAGGAAATCAAGCATAAAAGCACTGTCAATTTAGCTGAAATTTGCTTCAACATCAAATCTTTGTTATCAGGCCAAGACTCCAATAAAGATAGAACATTAGTAACATCCAATAAATGAGAGTACCTAGGTCTCAGGGGACGAGACACTCTAATGCTTTTCAACAGTTTACTTACCATAGGATGGACACCCACAGTTTTGTCATCTATCGGGTTATGCCCAGCTGACAATGCTGATCGAAAGTTATTTACTGACCTGTAACATAGTCCAGATTCAGCACACTCTGAAAGGAAATTTAGAACTTCTTTCAATTCGGATTCCACGGGATCCACCTCCCGTTGAAGGCACCAACCCACCCAGCGTTTCCATGCTGAAGAATATCGTTTGTAGGTGGAAGGAGCCCAAGCTTGATGTATAAATTCGGCAGCTGCCGCCGAAATTCCTTCAATCTGGTCATGTCTCCTGAAATTTTCCAGACCATGAGAGTCAATAGGTCTTGATAAATAAGAGGATGAGGCGACCCTACTGGATCCAGGAGTAGCTGAGGAAAAACTGGAAGGAGGATGGGAAGAGCCACAGACAATTCCAAAAGAGTTGGAAAACACAATTGTGTCTTCCACAGAGGAGTAATTAACACCAGAGTCGCCGATTGACGTCGGACCTGGGCCCCCACCCTTGGGATCATAGCAAACGGAGGGAAGGCGTAATTCGTCTGGGCTCCCCAGAAGTCCAGGAAGGCATCTGTCCCCAAGGCCATCGGGTCCGGTCTCCAACTGTAGAACCGTGGGAGTTGAGCAATGAGCCGGGAGGCAAACAGATGCATCTGACACGGGCCCCGAGTTTACATCGTCTCCTGAAAGATGGAGGGATGGAGTTTCCAGTCGCTGTAATCTCTCAGGAATCTGGAGTTCCAGTCTGCCACTAGATTGTCTGTGCCCGGAAGATATTCTGCCATGACCGTAATCTTCTGAGAGAGGCAAAAATGCCAAAAGTCTCGGGCTATGTTGGCCAAGAGGCAAGATCTCAGGCGAGATCTCGTGCCCCCCAAGCGATTAATGTAACAAACTGCTGACACCTTGTCCATCCGCAAGAGGATGCAGCAATTGCTCTTATTGGGGGATATTGACCTTATAGCAAAGGAACCCGCTAGCAGTTCCAGACAGTTGATATGAAGTTTTAATTCTTCAGCTGACCAGCGACCGCCTGTAAAAATCTCTGCATCGTGCGCCCCTGCCCCAACGACTGGCGTCGGACTCGATGACCGTGTCTGGTGAGACACCGAACATGGCCTTGCCATTCCATGCTTCCATATGAAGAACCCACCACTGGAGTTCCTCCTGAGCTTCGGTCGTCAGCGGAATCAAATGGTGGTAGCTGAATCCCTGTTGTAAATACTGAAAATTCAGGCTTTGAAGAGCTCTGTAGTGTAGAGGGCCTGGGAATATTGCTTGAATCGAAGACGCTAGCAACCCCACAATCCTGGCCAGGGATTTCAAAGATACCATCTATTTCAACAGAGTCGATTTCAGCTCCCTCTTGATGGATTTCACCTTCATAGGAGAGAGAAGTAATTGTGCTGAGAGAGAGTTTTTCTGAAAACCCGGGAAGTCCACCCAGTGAGCCGGAACCATCATGGATTTCTTGGAGTTTATCACAAAACTCAGGTTTTGGAGGAGGGACACTGTCCAAGACAGGTGTAGTAACAGAAGGGAGTGATCTTGAGCCAAAAGTAGCATGTCGTCCAAGTAGATAATCATGCAAACCCCCATCTCTCTTAACCGGACCACCACAGGTTTCAAAAGCTTGGTGAACATCCAGGGAGCTGAGGAGAGGCCGAAAGGCAGGGATTGGTATTGATACCATTGGTCTTTCCATTGGAATTGAAGATAACGATGATGAGGGGGGTAGATGGGAACAGACAGATAACCATCTTTGAGATCTAGGCGAACCATCCAATCTCGTTCTTGAAGATCTCTCAACAGATGTATGTCTTCCATCTTGAAGTGGCGATAAATCACAAAGGGATTGAAGAGCCTGAGATTCAGTACTAATCTTTGGCCTCCCCCTTTCTTCTGTACTAAAAAGACATTGCTGCAAAAGCCCTCGGGTGAGGGGGCGTCAGGGCAATTGCCTGTTTTGACAAAAGTTCCTGAAGTTCGGAGTCTATAAAAGACTCTTCTTGTTGGGAAAAACGGAGAGGGGGGGGAATGAGACTTGAAAGGGAGGTGGAGATAGCTCTATTTGGTAACCTTGAACCGTGTTCAACACCTACGAATCGGAAGTAATCTCTGCCCAGTTGTTTACGAAATAACTCAGTCTACCCACAAAGGAAGTATTAGAAGAGTTGTGGGAGTAATTACCTGTGCATTGGTTGTTGTTGTTAGGAACCCCCTGTTGGCTCCTCGATTGAAACGGCCTCGGAAGCCTCAGGACCTGGTAGTGTAAAACCCTGCTTGGGTCGGATCTTAGGCATAACCTCTACGTCTGGGGTTAAATCCACGTTGAGGACCTTGCTGGTTGAAGCGGCCGGTCGAGCGTCCTCTGCCACGACTGGCCCTGCCAGAAAGGGGGTTGAAAACTCGCTTGAGCAAAGTCTGAGACTTATCCAGAGAGAAAAACGTATTAACAAATTTGGCTATGTCTTTGACAAATCGGTCTCCCAACAATTGGCCTTCTGCCAGGGGACCCTGTTCTGCTGTGGCCAGCTCGACCAATTGAGGGTCAATGCCCAGAAGTACGGACTTGCGGCGTTCTGAGATTAATGCGCAGTTAGCGTTGCCCAAGAGACAGATTGCTCTCTGGGTCCAACCTGCTAACACCTCTGGATGGATAGAAGCCCCTGTCTCCTGGGCTTGGAGGGCCAATTCTAAAAATTTAGCCAAGGGGCCAGAAACGTCAAGGAGTTTATCCTGGCAAGCGCGCAAAGCTCTATCAATACCCTTTTTGGGGTCCTTATTATATTTCTTAAGAAAGGTTTGCATGGAAGTGTCGATATCCGGGATGAGGGTAGTTTTGTGGGGCAGGTCTGGGCGCGGGCATTCAGAGCGAAGACAGGATCAGACTTCTTTGTCGAAGCTCTTGTGCAGATTGAACTGCATGTACTCAGCCACTGCTGGGGCAGGGGACCAATCTGAGGACCTGGGGTGTAAAATGCTCGAAGGATCAAAAGTGAAAGGGGACTGAGTGGAGGGAGAAATAGAATGCTTGCGCTTTTTTGAACGCTTGTGAGGTTGGGATTCGTGGGATGAGGAAATATCTGTATCAGTATCCGTGCGAGGGGCCAGGTGCAAAGAAGGGGGAGGGGTAGGACCCACACTTTAAATATGATTTGGAATAATTCCTTTGGTCACTTTCGCAATGACTTTCATATAGGGCCATGAAGGGGCGGAAGAAGAAGATGGGGGTGGTGGTGGGGGGGGTTACTGGAAGGAGGGGGAGGACGCAAGCCCTACCAGCTTATCCAAGCGTTGGGAAATGGGAAGGAGTGCTGAAGACAAAGCCTTGTCTAACTTTTTCTGCACAGATTTGTCAATAATGGCTTCCATGCCCTCCTCATAACAATAGCAAGATCCTGGTCATAAGTCTTGTAATCAGAAAAGGCTCAAGGGAGTCTGTGAAACCTCAATCAAAATTCCCCACAGGGAAGCAAGGTCAACCAGATAAGAGAGGAAACAGGAGGGGATTGGAAGACCAGAGTCCAAATTATTGCAGCCCTTTTCAGCTTTGAAGCAGGGCGTCAGGAGGGAGGAATCAGCTGGTGCAGGAAATCAGGGGTACCAATAAAGTCTCTTGCAGGACTAAAGCAGAGAGAGAAATCGCCCTGTCAGCCTGTAGGACAAAGTTGCTTGAAAATAAGTATAAATAAAGTTTTGTTGAATTTCTGAAAGTAATATTGAATTTAGCCCAGTACCAGCACAATCTTGCAGATCCCCTGTTTTTACAGCCTGAGGAGAGGCAGCTCTAGCGATCCGATTAGGAAGCTGCCTCACGTGCAAAGAGACGCATAGGCAGGCTTCCGTAGAGGCACACGTGTGTACCCCAACTGGGCTACACACGCGACCTCGCTCCTAGGATGGGCTAATGTCATGTGCGGTTGCGCAGGGAGCGTGAGGACCGCAGCAGCTAGATGCTGCAGGAGAAATCAACAGAAAAGGGGGAAAAACAGCACCAAACGAAGGGTGCAAAACGTGCCGATTACAATAAAGGGGGAGCAATAATGACCGCAACGCAGTCTATAGAACGATCTCGCGAGGAGCGCCGATCGTACTCTAAAAGGAAGAAAACAACATTGACAGCATCACAGCAAGCCGTCGGATGCACCCATATTTGCAAAAATAACTTTCAAAACAATGAATGCAGTATAGCAGAACAATTAAGGCTATGCAAAATAGAGAGGCACTTATCTTGACTGTGGAGCAGCAAAGAAAGAGGCAGAAAGATGGTGCCTCTCTATTTTGTATATGCTGGACACTGTTGATTGGTGGGTCTGATAGAGGCGTGGTTCAAAGCCTCATGGGAAATGTAGTGTGATATGCTTACTGTTTAGGTCGAGCCTAGCGGCAGCGCATATGCGCTGCTCGCTCTGCGAGACTGCTGTAGTAGAGTATGGGAGAGAAGCCGCATCCACTCTCCGCCCATATTTTTAATTGGCTTGTGTCATTGTCTTTCATAAATGCTGCCTTCGGATTCGTTAATAGGCTTGTTAGTCCCTCCTTAGTACGACCTTGTCTTCATTTGTAACCTCCCATGGCTACTGGCCCTTTTACTTTGGTTGTTACACAGGACCTGTTATTTAGTCTGTATGCATTATTTACTTTATTGAGTTTCTCTTACTGCAGGCCGGACATGTGCTGCTTCAGCTGAAACCGCTTGTGTTTTTTTAAGCACCACGGCTGCCCCCGTAACACGGGCGCCTGCTTTCAATCACTTTAATCTGGCATTATCTTGTGTCTGTTTCAACCCCCCAAGTGAAATGGATTTAGAAATGATTAGCGACTTAAGTCATGTGAATTCCAGGTAGCACATAAACCTGTGCTAATAGGCTGAAGCTGACAACAGCACATCTGTGTTACATGTCATCTCTACTAAAGCAACCTGACGGGTTGTTATCAAAAGCCTGCTTTACTAACAACACCACCACCAATACCACCACCTCCACTACCACCACCACCAATGCCACCACCACCAATGCCACCACCACCAATGCCGCCACCACCACCAATACCACCACCAATACCACCACCACTATCACCACCAATACCACCACCAATACCACCACCACCACCACCAATACCACCACCACCAATACCACCACCACCACCAATACCACCACCACCACCAATACCACCACCACCAATACCAATACCACCGCCAACAATACCACCACCACCAATACCACCACCAATACCACCACCACCACCAATACCACCACCACCACCAATACCACCCAATACCGCCACCACCAATACTACCACCACCAATACCACCACCACCAATACCACCACCACCATTACCACCACCACCACCAATACCACTTTTATGTTCCATATAGGTACCTTAATATAGGCTCAGGTAGTCACCTAACCTTTCACCGATATTCTCCCTACCATTACACTACGTAATGGTTTGTAGTACTGACCTTTTATCTAGTTACGCTAATGTCCAAAGATGATATGGAGTTTTCTCCAACAAGCTTAAGCCTAATTTATTATGCATGAGGATTCTTGGAATCACAGCAGGACAGCAGGCCTACCATCTCCTGCATACAAACTATGTATAAGGGTCATTCCTTCCGTCATACCAGTCCGACATGACACAGCAAGGTATATCCCCAGGGGGTACCACTTTGGGTATATATACACCATCTCTTGCTGAGATAGCAAGAGGAGAAAAGGGCTTCCATGCCGACACACTGTCGCGAGACACTGAGGGTCCTGCACGCAGACACTCCAGCTCGCAGTGGTCTGACATCCCTTGCGGGGTGTTCATCTCGAGACCAAGACAGGGTCCCACAGTCTCTCACTTCAGGTAATGGGGTTGACTTTATCCTGGAGGGATTCTTGGCTTCACACCCACATACATGCTAGGTACACTTGGGTACATCTAGTTAGGGACTATCACGTATTTTATATACTTGCCTGTATTCATTGTTTTAGCACGATGGGAGAAATCCACCATCCTTTTACTCTGTTAGTGCTTATAATCATTTATATCTGTTACTGTCTAGTGGTTGAAACAGCACACCGATTTTACACTAGAATAACGCTGGTTCAATATATACTTATTGAAAAACATCCCCACTGTGTATTCTGTGTATCAATCTGAGACGAAGTGACCATGAGTGACTGAGCGAAAAGTAGTACACTGTTTCCACACTTCTGAGGGATCAGGGTTGTCATGTTCGATAGTTGCCAAGAACTATTCTCTCCTTGGTAAGAGGAGTTTCTAGTGGTACTGTGAGCTAGCTGGTATACAGGCTAACATATTCGGTAGGGGTGTCTAGAATCAGTCTGACTCCAATCCTACAGAATATGTTGTCTAAACGCGCAGATCCTATATAGGTTTATAGGAACTACACGACATGGCGCTCCCAACGTTGGTTTGGTACTTATTTAACAGTCAAATCTGAGTAGTTCAGTCGTGCTATTCTCAGAGACCCCTACTCACATTTTCCCAGAGACGTCTGGAGTGGGAGGGAATTATCCACCACAGCCGAGTAGGGAAAAAATCCTATTTATTAGCTGTAGGTTTATCAAGCTTGAAGGACAAACAGTTCCTATTGTGCATAAAACCTTATCTCAGTTTTCTTTAAACTCTTCCTTGAAAATCTTTTTCAACAATGACTGAAGATGCCGCTGCGCCAGCACAACCTGCACCCGCAGTGAGGGAGGAGGAAGAAGGTGACATTAACATTTCAGAAAATGTCAGAAATGCCCTTACTCAAAAGCTAACAGACTACGAGTCACAGCTAGGGGTGGGACAGTAACTTTCGTGATTAAGGCTCACGAATCATATAGAACAGTGGTATTCTATTCATGGGTTAAATTCCCACAAGCAGATGCACAATCAAATACATTTCATTCTTACACTGAAGATGAAACACCAGATGAATATTGTCTGTATGAGGACATCGAAGTTCCGCTCACCTTCCAGGAGCACATAAACTGGTTTAAAGGCGCCCTCCCCCACACAAAAAACAAAGTAAGACTAGGTCCGCTCGGAAGAGACGGGCCACTTGGCCTGTCCTTGCAGCTTACACACCGCATCCGGACATTGACACAATGCCAGTAGCAGACCTAGGGCAGCTGACTTTCGGAGCACAGGGTTCACAGTTCGATCCCCGGCTCCGGCGGCAGCTTAGCTCAGCACCATGTGACTCTGGGCAATAGCTCACTTAATTTCCATGACGGCCCCCAGCGCCTTGAGACCCGTAAGGGTGAGTAGCTGCGCTATATAAAAACGGACTTACTTACTTACTTCATAAAGAAATAATAAAACTTTACAGAAACCTGACACAGTTCATGATGAGAACACTCTCACTTCAGTTAACAAGAGCTACACAAACAAATCAAGTTCAGAGTTCTACAACTAAAATTACACCACAAACGCTATACGCAGTTATGGGTAAAATGCCCACTAAACGTGAGCAAATTCCATTCTGGATAGCTCAAAAAATAACACAGCTAGAGGCAGTATTTCCACACACAAGCCCTCAAGAAAAACACAGAATGCTAACAATCTGCTTGCCAATGTGGATAGCTCCCCAGATAGAGAATTGTACCACTTGGGGTACAGTTTTCGCTGCTATATATTCCAGAATGCATGATATCCCGTCATTAGCAGTAATACCAGACGTATTAAGACAAATACAAACTGAGTATGGAGCAGAACCTGCTCTGAACTTAGGGATGAAATTATTAGGTAATTTTGCCCAGGTATCAGCTATAATATTAGCAAATATAAAAGGGGAGGCAGCTGCAGTGGCAATACGCCAACACCTGAGGGATTTCACTCCTTTACAACAGGAACGTGAATTACCTAAAATTATCACAGACACCTATGCTGAATTACGTAGGGATAGTATGGGAGCTAGAGCAACAAAACCTCAACTCATGGGTGGTTCTGAGAAGGATAACACAAAGCAAGCCCCTGATTCTTCTAAGAAGAAATGGGATAATAACAATAAAAACCAAAAAATTGAGAAAATAGATCTCTATCTAGGAGTGGGTCTCCTCAGCAGGAACACTCCGAAAGGAGATACAATCTCAGGAATAGATATAACATTAAAAAACCTGACAGGTATCAGGATACTGATATACGTTCCTTTCAGGGTTCACCAAGAAACTCCGAGAGAGAAGGACGGTCAGAACACAGACAAGAAGAGCGTACAAAGTCCAGAGACACGCCACGCGCTTCAAGCTACACTTCTAAAAAAGAAGACAAGCCACAATCTAAACCTCAATTTAAAAAGAAGAAGGTAGCAGGTCTCAAAGTTAGACATGCCCAGAATTCTGAGGACTAAACTACTGAACGGGGAATGGGCTCTGACGATGCTATACAGCGCAGAAGAAGTAACAATAGCTCGCCAGAACCTGATGGAATTTCTGGTGACAGCGGAGTTGAATGAGCACATCACAGTGGAAACTCCTGATACGAGGGTAAGTGTCCCACATAGGTTACATGAGATAACACTCCAAATGGAGGGGGACAAACCCAGAAAAGTTAAAGGTCTCTTTTGGGAGAACTTGACTTACTTTTAGCTGAACAAGATTGGCCGCCTGAAATTGTTATGGATTGCCCAAAGGGAGAAACGATAATTTTACCATCCTTTTCCAACCACATTCCAATTTACTTAAAACACACATAAGCACAGGAGTGGGCGGTAGCCCTTGCTCCAGCACTTTATCGCAACCATGTTGGGTGGGATGCTAAGTCACCACACCACGTAATCCCAGTAAAAACGACTCCAACTCCACAGAGACAGTACCCAATAAAACAAGAAGCAAAAAAACAGGTCAGGGAGATCTTAGATCAACATGAATACCAAGGTGTAATAGAAACTTGCACCTCTCCAATGAATAATCCTTTGTTTCCCGTAATGAAACCCGACAATTCATATCGTCTAGTTTTAGACTACAGACATCTGAACTCATGCACAAAAACATTTGCAGTACAGAATGCACATAGTGCCGCATTAATGAACAACATTGTGCGGAAAAAATACAAAACAACACTAGATATCTCAAATGGATTCTTCTGCCAAAATATAGCGCCTGAAAGCAGGTATTTAACAGCAGTCTCAGCGATAGGTTCCCAGCGTCAATTTTGTCGACTCGCCCAAGGGTAGAAGAATAGCCCCGGGTTGTTCAGCGCTAGGGTAACAGAATTACTTCAGAATTTGGATGAAGAGGCATTGTCCTATGTAGATTATATTTATCTGACGGATGATGATTTACAGGATCACTTGACCAGGGTGAGCACCATAATTTTGGGGTTTGCCTCTGAGAGCTACAAGTTCAACTTTAAAAAATCGAAAATAGCCCACCTCAATGTCCTATTTTTGGGATACGAACTATCAAGTTTAAGGGAAAAGCCTGGCAGTTAACTTTTTAGAAAAGTGTGCGCTGCTCCAACCTCCTAAATCTTTGAAGAACTTACAATCCATATTGGGATTTTTAAATTTTGGCAGAACATACATTTTAGACTACGCAGAAAGAGTAAAACCTTTCTACGGCTTAATAAGACCTGATTTCTCAGTTAGGCTTTGGACACAGGAACACACAGATATCCTTCGTTCCCTACAAGCTGACAGGATAGCTTCAAAACACTTGCAGACACGCGTAAATGTACGCAATCTGGTGATCCACGTTATAGCAGGTCAATCTGGGTATACTTACCTAACCTTCAATGAAGGCGAAACAGTACCCATAGCTTACAAATCACATTTGTAGACAAACGCTGATATGCGCTTTGATTCTATAGAAAAAATACTGACAGCAGGACAGACCGCTGTAGTAAGAGAAAGAGCACTGGCTCAGGGGAAACAAATAATTGTCGTAACTCCGGTACCGGCCTTAGAGGCTGCTACAAAGGCGAGCGTTCCTAATGCTAAAGCCTTACATCCAATGGGCTGATTCTCTCACTGCAACGGATGTAGAATACAGATATGACCCAAGACTAAAAACACAAGCATTCCTGCAATATGAACAAGAATATCCTCTCCCAAATGAAATAATGCCTCTAGATCAGTATGAATACATTATTTACACTGACAGATCTGCTCAGCCAGCCATAGGAAGTAAGCAGCAATACAGCGCCGCTTGTGCGATTGTAAAAGGTCGTATGCGGGATGGCAAGTTCCATCCCAGTGATACGAAGACACAGTCTCTAGGAGATTGCACGGCTCAGCTGGCAGAACTAAAATCCCTATTACTGGCACTAATAAATACGGATCAGGAATTCCCCACACTTATAGTGTGAGATTCTTTTTTACTGGGTCCAGTCATATAATGAATATTTTCATTACTGGGGTCAAAATGGGTTTAAAGACTCAAAAGGTGGCACAATTAAGCATAAGTTGCTATGGGAACACGTAGCTGAGTTGAAAAACGAACTACCAAGAGCTCACGTGATACACACGCCGAGTCAGCAACGTGATTGCGTTCACATTGAAGGGAATTCATTGGCTGATGAAGCCGCGGCGGGGGCAGTATGTACTGCTTCCGTAGCTGCAATCACTCGTTCAAAAACGAGAATAGATGGACAGATAATGGTAGGTGTCTTTGCTTCACGCATAAACAGCAGAGCCTTACCGAAAGGTTTTCCACTCAAATACTCCTACAAGTTAGATGCAAACAACATTCCGTATGCTCAGATTCCTAGAGTGGGGGATAGAGTAATACCAAATGTGGATCGCAGATTGGGTTTAATACTTGCTGCACACGATGGTCTAGGTTCACACAGGGATTACCGCAACAGTTTCATTATTGAAACAACGCTATTGTTGGCCTGGTTTAACAAAACAGACGAACAATATTGTCTTGGTGGCAGTGGATTCATGCTCAAGATTCCTTTGGGTATGGCCTCAAAGCTCGGCTGACGCTCGAACTGTTATAAAAGAATTGCGAGTCTTCATAGGGACATACGCGGTTGGCACATTACATTCTGACGTGGCCCCGCGTTTAGCTCTAGGGCTTACATGGAAGCCATGGAAGGTTTGGGTGTAGCATTGCCTCTCCGTACCATCCTGAGGGAAATTCGGTTGTGGAGAGGAAAAACCGGGACTTAATGCAGTCTTTAATAGCAAGAGTATTAGGTTCGGGTGGTAGTTGGGTCAATCACCTATATGGGGTACAGCGTGCCCTCAATAACATGCCAAGAATTTCTCTAGGGGGTGTCACTCCTTATGAAGTCCTATTTGGGACGAGAATGTGGGTACCTGATCTCGATTGTGAAGGCACAGTGGCGGATGAAAAACCTTTTGACATCAATAAACGTTTGGCTGTTTTACAGGATCTGAACGAATCCATAGCACTACTAAGCAACGTGCAAGTTAAACGTACCACCACTTGGGAAGTCAAATCAGTCATGGCAAGACCTGTCAGGATCCCTAAGATCGGGGATCTGGTCAGAGAAAAGATCGAGGACAAGAAAGTATTTGGGCCATCATACAGAAAAAGCCTGTACCTGTCCTGGCTGTCGAAGGAACAAGAACAGTACTTCTTCCGCCTCTTGCAGGTAAAAAAAGGAAAGAGATTCGTCTCCATTGATCTGATCAAACCGCAATATGTGGCCAAAACTGAATAGTAGGCCTTGTGGGCTCCCAGGTAGCCGACGCTCTCATAAAGGAAGTACAGACAGAAAGACTCATAACATTCGAGGAGTCACCATTTCGTAATAATGGAATTTCCAACAATGAAATGGAACTCGTTCCTCTGGAAACAGAACTTCAAGAAACAAATGAAAGACAAATATCAATTCGGCCAAACACCCACGTCTACATCAATATGCCTCAACAAGAGACACCTGTTGGTTCAACACAACCTGCCGAGCTACCAAAGATTGATCGTGCTGCATCTGGCTACTTCATCGATTTTGATACCTTCTCTCTTGATTCCAGTGAACATGAGACAACGCCAGCTCGTTTCTCGTAAGCAACAGATGCGTGAATTTTACACTTGTCTAACAAAGACTTACTTAGTCTCACCTTGGCTCCAGCTCTGGATAATATCTGCAATATTATTTTTTCTGTTCTGGGTTGGCCTAGTAACTGTCTTTTGCTTACTTGTGAATGGAAAATATCTCCCAGAATGCTCTGCAGTATCTAAAGTGAACTTGGTCCTGAAACCTCATACATCATCTCATCGTGAACAAAGAGACTTGTTTTCTGTGAACATTACAGCCGTTCCAATTCAGATGGTATTGTTTGGGACAAAGTTGATTATGATGTATTTGGCCCCACTGAACTTTTGAAAATACCACATATATTTAAAATTTCTCTAAATGATATCATTACCTCCAGTACATTTTCTGATGATTGGGATTTTGAAACTGTAAATAATATGTTGTCTGATTTAGAAAAGTCTGCTGCATTTTTAAGCAATGAAATGTTAGAAGACACATCTGACTTTGATAGTATGTACTGTTACCATCATTATGGTCATCACTTTTTACACAAATCCAGTATCCCACGTAATGTTTTCACATACCACCAATGGGAACATTGCCCGTCACCAACCGAAAGTTAGTTCAAAAACTTTTGCACAGAAATGTTCATATTTTTCAGGGTTTAACACTTCTGACCCAACCTCATTTTACTATAAGGTTGCACATACACCTGCACAGAAATATATGCTGACTAACACCAAACAGATATATTCTGCATCCTTTATTTCTCAACTGTCTGAACAGGGTTTCGACTTATGGAAGGACACTATAGACACAAAATCGGTATGGGGTTCTAAGGAATGGCAAGTTCAGGGAACAGAAGCACTATTTAGAGCGTGCCTCATTCCACAACAACTGATATTTCTGAATGAAACTGTGCAACAGACTTCCTGTCTTGGACTAGCCAAGAACAAGGATTTGAACACACCACGGTTTCCCACACTTTCACTCAACAATTTCACATCACATGGAGGGGATACAATAGATGACATCATGCAGTACAATGCATCAGACCCCAATTGGAAGGGATGGTTAGTTTGGCCCACAGACACAAACAGATGTCAATCAAGATTCAGGGGTACAACCAAAGGGTTTAGTATCCATAGGCCAGACCCACGATATGTACAAAGAGAACATCCGGGGGTAGTGACATCATACAGTGCTGGGAAGTTGTGACTCGATTGGCTAAAAACCTCAACACTGTACCAGGTGAAACAGCACTTATCCTTACTCTCAGATGAGGTGGATTTAAGGGATTTTTTACTGGGTCCCCGAAAGCCACGTCAGAAGCATTTCTATTATGCTGTCTATAATGAAATATGGAAAATCTCTCAACAAGAAGCCGCAGAGAGACTCCGTGAGATAGATAGAATTAACCTAGAAAAGGCGTTAGCTGTAGTTGACAATGGTATGGCTACATTAACATCCAGGATTTATTCACTGGGCAACATTGTATCTTCTGCTATATATATACTAGAACAGGACTTGTCCATACTACAACACGGACAATCTCAACTACGTTCTATTATGTTATTAAGCTGGACACTGCAATCATTGCGCGCTGGTTATGTGCCTTGGCGATTTTTCAACAATACGTCACTCTTTTCTGCATATAATGTGACAGAAAAACAGATAACAATGGCACAAAGGGGAGCAAAATATACAATGCTGCGTATTGAAAAACTGGACAAATTACCTTTTTTACTGTGGCAGAGTCACCGTCCACGGAATGGTTAATCCATGACCATATAACACTACCGGTCACTACTTTCCAGTTTCATTATTGCCTAGAAAAACACCAGGCAGGCAGATATGAAGCAATGGGTAGGGAATTCATCAAGGAATCTTGGGAATTGCCGTACAGATTTCGATGTAGGAATGGGGACATGGAAGTGTTCCTTAGCGGTACCAACTGCGAGAATTTCTTAAGTGGATCTCTCATATGCCAGGATATCATGCTTCATGGGGCCTGTAATGGTTCAGTTGCTAACCTATCCCGCCACTTGAAAGGTTCCCCAGCTGCTGTGATTAATCTTGTATTTGAGTTACTTTCCAATCCGAGTTACTTGATGCTGAATGATCAAGGTTGTTGTGGGATGCTCCCGGGCATCGCATATCTTGTCACTGTAAGCTCCAGGGTTACTTGCTGTATGCAAGTATTGTTTCCACCGACCCATACAGTCAGGGAGGCGCCATTATGGCCTTCGATGAATGTTACCTTTATACGGTTTGATACTCTGAGCTGAATGAAAGCCATGCTTTAAGCGATACAAAAGGGGATGATGGACGGAACGTTTGAGCCAATCAAACACTCACCCCCAGTCAACTGATCTGGGTTTAATCCATCATCATTCTTTAGCTCACTCCACCACCCCAGTTCAGACATGGCCATATGCAAATCAGTCTGACCCTGTGCCTCATGGGAACAGTCCAGCCCGAACTGCCAAGCCATGTCTTCCCTGGACCGGAAACAAGCATCCTAGGACCGGTTTCTGGCATTTCAGCCGTCATCAGCCAGGCTTGCTTGAATCCAGTGGCAAAGTGAGCAAGGGACCCACGTCTGGGCATACCCCCGCCAACTTAGGGCGACCAAAGCGATACAAAAGGGGATGATGGACGGAACGTTTGAGCCAATCAAACACTCACCCCCAGTCAACTGATCTGGGTTTAATCCATCATCATTCTTTAGCTCACTCCACCACCCCAGTTCAGACATGGCCATATGCAAATCAGTCTGACCCTGTGCCTCATGGGAACAGTCCAGCCCGAACTGCCAAGCCATGTCTTCCCTGGACCGGAAACAAGCATCCTAGGACCGGTTTCTGGCATTTCAGCCGTCATCAGCCAGGCTTGCTTGAATCCAGTGGCAAAGTGAGCAAGGGACCCACGTCTGGGCATACCCCCGCCAACTTAGGGCGACCAAAGCGATACAAAAGGGGATGATGGACGGAACGTTTGAGCCAATCAAACACTCACCCCCAGTCAACTGATCTGGGTTTAATCCATCATCATTCTTTAGCTCACTCCACCACCCCAGTTCAGACATGGCCATATGCAAATCAGTCTGACCCTGTGCCTCATGGGAACAGTCCAGCCCGAACTGCCAAGCCATGTCTTCCCTGGACCGGAAACAAGCATCCTAGGACCGGTTTCTGGCATTTCAGCCGTCATCAGCCAGGCTTGCTTGAATCCAGTGGCAAAGTGAGCAAGGGACCCACGTCTGGGCATACCCCGCCAACTTAGGGCGACCAAAGCGATACAAAAGGGGATGATGGACGGAACGTTTGAGCCAATCAAACACTCACCCCCAGTCAACTGATCTGGGTTTAATCCATCATCATTCTTTAGCTCACTCCACCACCCCAGTTCAGACATGGCCATATGCAAATCAGTCTGACCCTGTGCCTCATGGGAACAGTCCAGCCCGAACTGCCAAGCCATGTCTTCCCTGGACCGGAAACAAGCATCCTAGGACCGGTTTCTGGCATTTCAGCCGTCATCAGCCAGGCTTGCTTGAATCCAGTGGCAAAGTGAGCAAGGGACCCACGTCTGGGCATACCCCCGCCAACTTAGGGCGACCAAAGCGATACAAAGGGGATGATGGACGGAACGTTTGAGCCAATCAAACACTCACCCCCAGTCAACTGATCTGGGTTTAATCCATCATCATTCTTTAGCTCACTCCACCACCCCAGTTCAGACATGGCCATATTGCCACTGGATTCAAGCAAGCCTGGCTGATGGCGGCTGAAATGCCAGAAACCGGTCCTAGGATGCTTGTTTCCGGTCCAGGGAAGACATGGCTTGGCAGTTCGGGCTGGACTGTTCCCATGAGGCACAGGGTCAGACTGATTTGCATATGGCCATGTCTGAACTGGGGTGGTGGAGTGAGCTAAAGAATGATGATGGATTAAACCCAGATCAGTTGACTGGGGGTGAGTGTTTGATTGGCTCAAGCGTTCCGTCCATCGTCCCCTTTTGTATCGCTTTGAAAGCCATGCTTTTACAACAAACTGTGCCCTTAACCTCCGCCTGAGAAACTTATGATCGCCAGGTTGCAAGGTCCTCCGCTGAGATTCAGGCACTGATACGAAGAAACTGCCCATGTCTGATACGACGGGTATTGTCCACCTATTTAAGACCATAGGTTCTGGACTGTTAAGCACCTTTCAGACAATCCTCGGAGTTGTTCCCAACTTTATACAATCCGTATTCGGAAGCATTTTTGGAGGGTTTCCGCTGATCCTGTTTCTAATAGCATGTATCCTGATTGTCCTTTTTCTGCTACGCAATGGATATCCCAGTCACCAAGGAGATGGAACGCACGCTCTTGGAGCGCCGATAGTGTGATCGCATGGTAATCCATCTGGGCACACCTCATCTTCGAGAACTGAGCGAGTCTTGGTTCTTGTAATTTAGACCAGTCTAGATCGACTGTGTTCTGCCTGTCCTCCGATGCCTGTTCTGCGGACAAGAATGCGTGTTGGATCTCTGTCTAACACTTCCAACAATTGCGCCACCGGACGTTGATGCTTTACTGGACCCGATGACGGACCATGTTCTGCAGTGTCCTCTGTGTATTCCACCACCACCACCAATACCACCACTACCAATACCACCACCAACACCAACAATACCACCACCACTAACAATACCACCACTACCAATAACACCACCACCAATACCACCACCACCACCAATACCAATACCACTGCCAATACCAATAACACCACCAATTCCACCACCACCAACACCACCAACACCACCACCACCAATACCACCACCATTACCACCTCCAATATCACCACCACCAAAACCACCACCACCAAAACCACCACCACCAATACCACCACCAAATCCACCAGCACCAATACCACCATCGCCAATGCCACTGCCAATACCACCACCACAAATACCACCACCAATACCACCAATACCAATACCACCACCACCAATACCACCACCACCACCAATACCACCACCACCAATACCACCACCAATACTACCACCACCAATACTACCACCACCAATACCACCACCAATACCACCACAAAATACCACCACCAATACCACCACCAATAACACCACCACCACCAATACCACCACCAATACCACCACCACCAATACCACCACCAATACCACCACCACCAATACCACCACCGCCAATACCAGTACCACCACCACCAATACCAATACCACCAATACCGCCAGCAATACCACCACCACCAATGCCACCACCACCAATACAACCAATACCACCACCACCAATACCACCTCTACCAATACCACTACCACCAATACCACCAACACCACCAACACCACCACCACCACCACCAATACCACCACCGCCAATACCAGTACCAATACCACCACCAATACCGCCACCAATACCACCAATAATACCACCAATGCCACCACCACCAATACCACCACTTCAGCGCCTCTCGCTCACTAGTAATAGCAGGGGCACTGTATGAGGCCGGAGCTGCAGCCGAGACCTCCCTCCCTCCATGCCTGCCAAAAAGCACAGCCTGCCCTGCACCAGGAGATAAAGCCAGGGCCGTACTACAGCTGGAGTGTTTTGTATTAGGCCAATGATAGCAATGACATTACGCAATGCCACACTGCACACTCAAATCACGGACAGGGCAGGAAATAGCCCCCCTCCCGCTCTTCCTCCTGAGCCGCGACAGTGTAATCACAGAGCGTAAGGTGTTGGAACGCTTTGTTAGTGTTTATAGCTCGGATCATATGTAACTCTCACTTCACACTTTGTGTCTGTGTAATTTACAACACTTACACATCTTCTTCATGGCACTATTTATCACTACTTTGAAGACGTCGCAGGCCGGTCTCTTCCTCTGATATTTACAATCTAACAAGAGGTCGAGAAGGCCCTTTATTGCAATGCAATAAGTCTCGCATTTGCAAGAGTAAAAACTTTGCTAGCATTCGCGCCAAGAATTTTCAATTCTATTAAGGACACGGAGGCGAGGATTATGCTTTCTCTTTCTTTACTGCAAATTAACAGCAGCCAATAAGAATTTTTTTTAACACATTGAAAAAACTAAATTCCCAGAATGCTTAGAGTAACCACCACAACAACCATAGAGACTAGCCTTATAAATGACTCTTGTCACAGGAACACTTCCTCTTTCTTTGCCCAACGAGCAGAGTCCAAGCTTGAATAGTCCATAGTCCAAACAACACCAAGAACCGTGTCAAGATAACACCAAGACATTGAAAAACAGGAACTGCAGGTCTCGAGCATGAAGACCGTAGAATACGCCTTCCCCGAAGACCACCACAATGGCTTATTCGCCTTTCTGTTCTGCACCTGAAACAGAAATTGTACTCGTAATAACTGACAAAGACCTGTTATTCAGGGGGGGTAAACATGACAATTATGAATCATAAATGCACTTTGGGCGGGATAATCCTCGCCTCCGTGTCCTTAATAGAATTGAAAATTCTTGGCGCGAATGCTAGCAAATTTTTTATTCTATTACAGGACCGGAGGCTTCGGATTATGCTAGTTTAACGCTTATCTAATACTACAGAAGCAACATCGCCCACAGGTTTATAGTAAAACTGCTTGAAAGTAGAGCTGGCAGACCAATCAGCTGCTTTCATGATATCATGTATACTGGTACCCAACATAAATGATTTTAAGGCCATAGCACCTCTCACTGAGTGCGCGCCAAATAATTCAATGTCAATGCCCGCCTCTGACATTACATATCTGAGCCATCTGGCAATCGTAGCAGAGGTAACGGGCCTGAAAGGTTTCTGCAAAGCAATCAGCAATCTTGAGCAACCGGCCGGCCTAAGAGCTCGGGTACAGTCCTCATATACCTTAAGACATTTTACCACACATAGTTTATCATTCAATGGGAAAGCACTGTAGTCAATAGATTTAGAAAAGATTTTAGTTCGAGCTGTAATCACAAAAGATACACCTTCAGGGGAAAACATTCTACCTTCCAAATCCAACACTCTAACATCAGAAACACGGCGACATGCAGATAAACACAGCAACATGGCTAACTTAGCAGACAGTTGTTTTCTGGATAATAATTAATTACTAGGCCAATTCTCAAACAAAGTCAGCACTTTAGAAACATCCCATAAAGAGGAATACTTAGCCTTAGGTGGATTCGCTATACGTATCCCTTTTAAGAGTTTACACTCCACCGGATGCATACCTACCGGTCTTCCATCTAGGTGCGCATGACCCGCAGAGATGGCTGATCGGAAATTGTTAACTGATCTATATGATAAACCATCCGCAGCTTTCTGGGAGAGAAACAATTTGAGAGAGATCTGCTTCCACGGGATCCAGGTGTTTGTCCAAGCACCAACCCAACCATGCTCTCCATGCAGAGCCATATCGCTTCCTGGTAGAGGGGGCCCAAGCTTGCTGGATGAAACTGGAAGCCTCCTCCGAAATTCCTGGCAACGACCATTGCTGCCGGAAAGCCTCCAGGCCATCAGGGATAGCTGCCCTGCAAGGACCAGAGGATGCAACTCTCCCTGAGGGCCATGGAGCATCATCGGAAAACACGGGAGACGGAGAGCAAAGTCGCACGTCAGCTCCAGCAGAACTGGAAACCACGGTTGAGACTTCCAAATTGGGGTGATGAGTACAATCTCCGCTCTCTGCAGAACAACCTGGTTCGCCACTCTGGGTATCAGAACAAACGGGGGAAAAGCATAGTGGATATTCAGGGACCAATCCTAAGTGAAGGCGTCTGTCGCTCTCGCCAGGGGATCTGGTCTCCAGCTGAAGAATGACTCCAGTTGATGATTCAGCCTGGAGGCAAAGAGGTCTATGTGAAACGGAACCCACAGAGACTGAAGCTGATGAAATAGAGACGGATGGAGCTTCCAGTCGCTGTAGTCCTTCAGATGGCGGGAGTGCCAGTCCGCTACCGCATTGTCTCGACCCGGAAGGTATTCTGCAATCACTGTAATTTGATGTGCCAGGCACGAATGCCAGAAGTCCTTGGCGATCTCCGCCAACTTCGGGGATCTGGTGCCCCCCAGCTTGTTTATATACCTCACAGCGGAAATGTTGTCCATCCTCAATAGAATGCAACACGACACCTTCCTGGGAGAGAGCGTGCAAATCGCAAATGATCCCGCCAGGAGCTCGAGACAATTGATATGCAATTCTAACTCCTGAAGAGACCATCTGCCCCCCGTGGTAATCTCCCCGCAGCGGGTTCCCCAACCCGATCTGCTGGCATCGGACTCTATGATCAGCTCTGGGCAAGATCCGAAGATTGCTCGACCATTCCAGGCATCTACGTGGGCTAACCACCATTTGATCTCTGCCCGGACTTCGTCTGTGAGCGGAACCTGATCCGAGTAAGAGAGGCCCTTTTGGAGGTGTCTGATCTTGAGCCGCTGAAGGGCTTGATAATGCAACGGCCCCGGAAATATCGCCTGTATGGACGAGGCTAGCAGGCCTACTAAACGCGCAATCGCCAGTAAGGACATCAACTGCGCGTCCAGAGTCCTCCTCAATTCCTTCTTCAGATCTCTCAGCTTCTGTTTGGGCAACTGGAGCTGGGCTGTCTGGGAGTTGATCACAAATCCCAAGAACTCCAGCGATTGCGTTGGCACCAAAACCGATTTCATCTTGTTTATGACAAACCCCAAACTCTCTAACAATGTCATCGTTATCTGCAGATGAAGAGCTGCTAGGGGAGCAGAAGGAGCCATGATCAGGATGTCGTCAAGGTGACTTATTAAGCGGATACCCTGCTCTCGGAGGCGTGCGATCACCGGCTTTATTAACTTGGTGAAACACCAAGGAGCCGAGGAAAGACCGAAAGGCAGGACCAAATATTCCAGACGCCTGCCTCGCCATTGGAACTGCAAGAACCTGCGATGAGGTGTGTACGAGAGTAGGATCTGCCTCTTATGGTTATCTCCACTTTTTGCTGATGTATCACTGTTTTTGACTTGGACTGACTGGGATCCTGCTATTCAGGACCCCAGTCTATCTGCTTTCTCCTATGAATTGATTGCATATACTTTAGGTACACTCCAGATTGGATTCTGGGGTACCCTTATCAGTCCCTAGTATATGGTACACCATGTACCCAGGGCATAGGTACCCCAGAGGCCTCCCAGGGGCTGAAGCATGTATTGTGCCACCCCTGAGAGGCCATTCAAAATGACACCACAGGTCTGCTACTGCAGCCTGTGTAAGGAGGTGCATGCACCCTTTACTTAGATATAGGTTACCTATATCTATTCTAAATCACTACACATATAAACCTATCAGTCACCCTTATGGCAGGCCTTATCAATCCTGAAGGCAGGGTGCTGGGTTTTGTGTGAGAGGGTGCCCCTGCATGAGCAGAGCCCCTCTGCAGCCTTCGGAACCTATTCTCCGGGGTTGTCTGTGATGCAGCCAACCATATATACTTAAGTGCATTATAACCTCGCGGTAAATGCTAACTTTAAAACGGCTGCTTAGAAACATGTCGTGTTTGGTGTCAAACACCTTGGAATCATACCTCCCCACCAGTAGTAACTGGTGTGGGAGGTATGATTCCTCCCTTGTAGAACCACTACTAGAGGTCACCGGTCTACCCGGTACCAGCTTTCTCGACCTGGGCAGCACAAAATGGATGCTGCCAGCTACAGACACGAGTCTGCCCTCCTGCTGCTGAGCCAAGCTCGAGCAGAGGAAGGCCTGACAATAGGTTTCCTGTCACAGGGAGGTGTGACCACCTCCCAGACAGGCTTTAGTGTATTGGGGCTGGGTGGGTGCACCCTTAGAGTGCCAGAAAGTCTGCACTGGGGGCACATTTGGTGTCCCCATGCATAGTCCGGCTCAAACCAGTTGCAGGAGCCATTTGCTCCTGCTCTGGCGTGAAACTGGACAAAAGACATGGGTGTAACCACCCCTCTGTCCTGACCCTCCCCTAGGAGGGACCCCAGAGTTAGTCCAACCCCTTCCCTGGGTATAAAGTGGGAAACCTGACTACAGGACTTTGGATTTTACCTGGACTAAACTCTGCAAGCAGAAACCAAGTACTTCGACGGTCTACCCTTCGCTGGACGACAGAAGAATCTCCCGTGGAGTAAAGGAGTTACTCCCCTACAGCAGCAGGCACCTAAACGCATCTGACCGGTTTGCATCTCCCGAGCTCCTGAGGACTCCGAAGATTTCTGCAACACAGGAGGTGGGTTCCCGAGTGTCCCTGAGGTCGATCTACTCTCTCAGCAATCCTGAGACCAGTATCCCTCGTGGGGACCGTGCAACCCGAACCCCTGTGCACCGTGTACTTTTGCAGCAGCATATGCTTTTTGGCGACCCCTGAGGCTGTGCTTTGGACTACGTGTAGTCCCGACCCCGAGCAGCATTTCCACAGAAGATCTCTGGCCTCCACTCCACGAGTGCTCTGTGGGCTGGCGCTTTGTGAGTCCGCTCAAGGTCCCTTCGCGATCCCTGGTCCGTTGGCCTGTGGGTCCTGGCGAGGGTCACTTTGATTTTCCTTGGGCTTCCCTGGTTGCTCCAGACGTGCCCTGACTCCCCATAGCTTGGACAGTCTCCTGGACCTTGCTGGTCCACACTGTCACCTGTTTTCTCTGCCCGCGTGGGTTGCCTTTGCCAAGGCTTGTTGGTGTTCAATCCAGACACTGACCCCTCAGCACTCGACATCCTTTGTGGGACAGTTCACCTCCGGACTTTGGTCATCGTCGACGTCTCCTGGTTCCCATGGCTGCAGAGTCAAGCATCCTATCTTCACACCTGAAGCACCCGACATCGGTGGGCATTCGTCTATCGAGCCCCTGGTCACCCTGAAGTGACCCAGACTCTGTCCCCTCTGCTTTCAGGTTCTTCTCACCTCGGATCCAGGCTTGGATTCCACCGGACACTTTTCATCTTCCCGGCAGCAGCACTTCTTCGCATCACGCCATTGAAAACGACGAGGGTTTCCGACACCACTTGACCCCTATGCACCCGGCTCCTCTGGGATAGGTAACACGGGTACCTCGGTACTCACAAGGGTGCTGGCCTTAGAACCTTCTATGTTCCAAAGGGTTTGCTTGAAGTCCTCTCCGAAGTATCCTTAAACTGTAATTTTCCAACCGCGACTTTCCCATAGAGTTGTACGGAGCTTGCGTCTGTGTTCCCACACTGCACCCGTCCTCCGTGGGCTCCCTGTGTCACTCCTTTGGGTGGTTCCTTGGGGTCCCAGCGATTCTACGTGCTCTAGGCACTGTGTCTAGTGAAGTCGTTGTTGTTATACCATTTTTGTAGTATATGGTTCGGTCTCCCCCTGGAGCCCGCTGTGTATTGTGCTATTTACTGCCGTTCTATTGATTAAGTATTGTGTGCTTTATGTTCTAATCTCACATAGAGATTAGTAGAGAGTGTTTAGTAATAAATACATATTTTTTTATATAACACTTGTGTGGTTCTCCTTTCATTTGGTCACTTAGGAGGTTCTGTTCTGGTAAAACAAGCTGCTTTACATTCCTTCAAGATTAAGCCTGAAGGCTGGTCTCCATAGCTACCACAAAAATAGCTTTCATAAAGGTTATCTTTGACCTATTCATCAATAAGGGTCGTTTGGACTGGTGCAAGGTGCCCACTTTAATTAGTGGACAGCATATACCAGGCCAACTTCTCACATTGGTGTGCAGCGGTTGGGATTCAAGCTTGCTATTGTTTTACCAGGTAAATCTCATTGAGTGATTAACTGAAAACCACTAAAAGTATTAGGTACATATAATACATCAAGATTAGAATAAAGTAAGTTCTACTGAACTTGGAGTTGGGTAAGTCAAGGGTCTAGCACACCCTTTCTCCAACTCGAGAGTTTAGTCTCCACTAGGTTAGGTAGGTGCCTACACCACATAACACTAGTATGTCTTCTAGAGGAGAAGCCAGTGGCTCTCTGCCAACTAGGTATGACCATCTCTCATTCCAAGAATTGAGAAATATGTGTACATCTAGGAAGCTGAGGACAGGGAGAAGTGCAAGCACCCAACGTCTAATAGAGATGTTGCTCTTAGATGACCTCAGAAAGACCCCAGGGTCTGATGAAGTAGAAAGAGTGGGTGGGACAGGAGATGAGGAAAGAGCAGGAAGTGAACACTTCTTTGATCTGGACTCAAACCCTGGCCAGGAGGATCAAGATGATCCTAACCTGGAAAATCCAACTCTTCCTTCAGGTGGGGAGAAGGCCCCAGTGGCGCTCTCTTTACTCCACCAGGAAGAGTACACAGTTTGCCTAGAAGATCCAGAACTCCCTCTGTGGAGTCTAATCATTCAGGTACTTCTGTAAGCACCTCTGTATCTAATAGGAGAGAATCCTCTTATGATAAGAAGTGCCAATTACTGGAGATTGAGAGAATCAAGCTCAGGCTCAAGAAAGAGCAATTGGCCCTAGACAGGAAATCCTTAGCGCTCCAGAGAGAAACCAGAAGATTGGGGCTAGAGCCCCATGGTGGCAGCAACAGTGTCCCTAGAACTAGAGAGTATTCTCATGATCATAGGAACCTGAACAAGATAGTCCCTCCCTATCAGAGTGGGGATGACATCCACAAATGGATAACTGCACTAGAGAGGGTGTCAGGATTTTCCCACAAGTTTTCTCTTTTATTACGCAAACAGCCTCTGTTACCCAGTGCTTGCATCACACTGTGACTGGAAACATGTGTGGTGTAGACAGAATAAGTAGAGAGGTTGTGCCACCTCTGAAAACAAACAAGTGGTGGTCTGTGGCACTGCAGTGAACACTGAAGAAACTTGCAATAGCCACAAGTCATATGGGAATCAGAGCATAAACAAACACAACGTTACATAGACAGCGAGAGAACAGTCACTTGTGTGCCAGTCAGTGTCTTTTTGTCTTTTAGGGTCATGTCACGAGAGAAGACGTTAGCCGCCGTGTACTATAAAAACGGTCACGCCCTTCTCTCGACTGCGGATTATTCTCTGCGTCTTCAGGTTGTAGGAGCTTCGTGTTTGCTGTAAAGCGCATTTGGACGTTCCATGTCTCCTGCGCGTTCAGCTCAGCTGGTGAGTGGAGAATTGTAGCGGGAAATCAGCTGGTGAGCTGCAGAGCAGATTGGAGCGGGTGTTCAGCTGGCGAGTAGCAGAGCGGAACGGAAGAATTCCTGCTGTGTCCGTGTGCATGAATCTGCATATAGAAAGCAGCGTGAGCAGGTAGGACACAGATTCTTTTATTTATGTTGGAGTAAGGCTGAGTAAGCTACGGGAAGAATCTAAAGCCCAGTATTTACCAACACAAAGGAAAAGAGGTATGTTAACATTTGGCCAATTGATGAACATATGAACGGCCAGTTGAACAGTAGTACGAACTTGGAGTTGATTATGTAAAGAAAAGTCACAGAATTACTGAAAATATCAGCAACTGATAAATACATTACCAAGTATGGTTTTCATATGAACAGCAAAATTCGCATAATTTCATTTCTGTTCACAGTCCTTGTTTTGTGAGAATCAAAGAACACATTGGAATTCCTTGTGGATGTTCTGGAACTATCTCAGTGACTCTTGGTCATACAAAGAGAGACTACTTGTTTTGAATAGTGCAAGAGAAACTACTTATTTGAATAAGTGCAATTCTTTTACAGGTAACTTATAGTAAAAAATATTTTAGATGTGAACTGGGCAACTATTGTCAATTGATGTTTTAAAACTGAAGTGCTCTCCTTTTCTTTTAGGTCTCCCTCCCCGCAGTACCCTCCCTAATTCACTTCCCCTCATCTGGCCATTCTGATCCTCTGTAAATATTCTATCAGAGTCGGAACTGCCAGAAGGTGGGCCTCTTGAGGGTACTGCTCCTGAGGAACATTGTGACTCGTGACAGAGGGCCTGTAAAGTACAGAGGGTCCCTCAGGAGCAGCGGGCAGCTATCTTGTGGCTCTCCTTTGCTGACAAAGGTAGAGATAAGCTCCTCACTGTTAGAGAAGAGGATGCTGACAATTACACAGTCTTGAAGAGTGCTCTCATTGATGGGTTTGGCTTAACCACTGACAAATACAGAATTAAGTTCAGAGACACCCAGAAAGCACAGACTCAGGACTGGGTTGACTTTGTAGATAGTGCTACTAAGGCTCTGGAAGGCTGGTTACTTGGCAGTAAGGTGTGTGATTTTAAAGGATTGTACAATTTAATTATGAGGGAGCAGAACCTTAATAATTGCCAAAATCAGTTGTTGCATCAGTACCTGGTTGATTCTGAGCTGACCTCTCCCCAAGAATTGGGTAAGAAGGCAGACAAATGGGTCAGCACCTGGGTGAAGCAGAAAGCTCAGAACCAAGGTGGTGACTCTAAGAAGCAAGATTCTAAAACCTCAGGTAAGGATGGGGACAAGGGTAAAGACCAGAAGTCTTCACAAGGGCCCCAAAAGTCTTCATCTGGGGGGGGAGTCACAATCAAACAAGGGAAAAGGCAAAAAGAAACCTTGGTGTCATATCTGTAAAGAGAAGACCCATTGGACAAAAGATGCCAGTTGTCCAAGGGCCAAGGAATCTACTCCAGCCACCACTGCCCCTAAGGCAACTGTTCCCCCTAGCTCAGTTCCAAGTGGTGGTACACAGAATAAGGGTGTAGTAGGGTTGACCCTGGGATCTGAGATGGATTCTGGCCTAGTCAGAATTCCAACTCAAGCTGTGTTAGTCTGTGATGGAGGCATGGATATTGCCTCCTTATTTGTCAGTCCCAGTAATCTGGGCAAATACAGACAACAGCCTTTGATCAATGGTAAGGACGCCATGGCATATAGGGACACAGGTGCAAGTGTCACCATGGTGACAAAAGAACTTGTGCGCCCTGACCAGATCATACTTGGTGAGATATACCAAGTGACCAATGCAAGCAATGTCAGGACAGACCATTCCTTGGCAGTTGTGAATTTCACCTGGGGAGGGGTAACTGGCCCTAAGAAGGTTGTGGTAAGTGCAGACCTCCCAGTAGAATGCTTATTGGGCAATGATTTGGAGACTTCAGCATGGGCTGAAGTGGAACTCAGGACACATGCAGAAATGCTGGGCATCCCTGCAGATGTGTTTGCCACATCTAGGGTAGCTGTGCGCCTTATAAAATTAAAATAACATAACATAACATAACATAGGTCACAGGCAAAAATGTCTTCCACTGAACAGGCCCTGGATCCTGGAATAATGGACCAGGTGCCTTCCAAGAGAAGGAGCAGTAGGGGTAAGGCAGTGTCTTCCCCCCTGCCTCAGAGTGAGGATCAGTCTCTTGAGGGAGATGATCTTAGTCCTGAAGAAGGAACTGTCTCAGAGGAACTTGAACCTGGTCAGGCTGAGTTCTTGGGGACAGGGGGCCAATCTAGGGCAGATCTGAGCCAGGAGCAGCTGAGCTGCCCCTCTCTTGAACCCCTCAGACAGCAAGCTACTGCTGAGGCTGCTGGGAGTGCCAGTGGGTCCCATAAAATTTACTGGGATGATGGACTCTTATACTCAGAGGGTAGAGACCCCAAACCTGGTGCCACCAGGAGGTTGGTTATACCTCTGAAGTTTAGGGGCTTCCTATTGACACTGGCACATGATATCCCATTAGCAGGACACTTAGGCCAAAACAAGACCTGGGACAGACTTGTTCCTCACTTTCATTGGCCTCAAATGTCAGAGGACACAAAGGAGTTTTGTCGCTCCTGTATCACTTGCCAAGCCAGTGGTAAGGCAGGTGGTACTACAAAGGCCCCCCTGATACCACTACCTATGGTGGGGGTTCCCTTTGAGAGTGTTGGGATTGACATAGTTGGTCCCATGGATCCTCAGACTGCATCTGGGCACAGATTCATACTAGTGGTGGTGGACCATGCCACTAGGTATCCAGAAGCAATTCCACTTAGGACTACCACAGCTCCTGTTGTGTCTAGAGCCCTCCTGGGAGTCTTTTCCAGAGTGGGTTTTCCTAAGGAGGTAGTATCAGACTGAGGGGCAAACTTTATGTCTGGTTACTTGACTGCTATGTGGAAGGAGTGTGGAGTAAATTACAAATTTATCACCCCTTATCACCCACCATGCAATGGGTTAGTTGAGAGATTCAACAAAACCCTCAAGGGCATGATTAAAGGTCTCCCTGAAAAGCTCAGGCGTAGATGGGATATCCTTTTGCCCTGCCTTCTCTTTGCCTACAGAGAGGTTCCTCAGAAAGGGGTTGGTTACAGCCCTTTTGAACTTCTGTTTGGACATCCAGTTAGGGGTCATTTATGTCTAGTGAAGGAGGGATGGGAGTTACCTCTCAAACCCCCTAAACAAGATATTGTGGACTATGTACTTGGTCTCCGCTCCAGGATGGCTGAGTACATGAAGAAGGCATCCAAAAACCTTGAGGCTAGCCAGGAATTGCAAAAGGCCTGGCATGACCAAAAGGCTGTTGTGACTGTTTATCAGCCAGGACAGAAAGTATGGGTGTTGGAGCCTGTGGCCCCATCAGCCCTCCAAGACAAGTGGAGTGGACCTCATACTATCATTGAGCAAAAGGGAGAGGTTACCTACCTGGTGGACCTTGGAACTCCCAGGAGCCCCCATAGGGTGCTCCATGTGAACAGGCTCAAGCCATATGTGGACAGGGCAGACATGGGCTTGCTCATGGCTACTGATGAGGGACAGGAGGAAGAGAGTGATCCACTCCCTGACCTGCGCTCACAGAACCCTGATGATGGTTCAGTTGATGGTGTAGCCTTGGCAGGCAGCCTCACTGACCAGCAGCAAACTGATTGTAGGCAAGTCCTGAATCAGTTCAGACATATGTTTTCACTGACTCCAAGTCAGACTACCTGGTGCACTCATGAAGTGGACACAGGTGACAGTCTGCCTGTTAAAAATAAGATTTACAGGCAACCTGACCATGTCAGGGACTGTATCAGGACTGAAGTCCAGAAAATGTTGGAGCTGGGAGTAATTAAGCCCTCAGATAGCCCTTGGGCTAGCCCAGTAGTCTTGGTACCAAAACCTCACACCCAGGGTGGTAAGAGAGAGATGAGGTTCTGTATTGACTACAGGGGTCTCAATGCAGTCACTAGGACTGATGCCCATCCAATACCCAGGGCAGATGAACTTATAGATACTTTGGCCTCTGCCAAGTTTCTGAGTACATTTGACCTGACAGCTAGTTAATGGCAAATCAGATTAGCTGAGGATGCAAAACCAAAAACAGCATTTTCAACCCCTAGTGGGCACTACCAATTTGTGGTGATGCCCTTTGGCTTGAAGAATGCACCTGCCACTTTTCAAAGGTTGGTGAACAAAGTCCTTACAGGTCTGGAAGCCTATAGTGCAGCTTATCTAGATGATATTGCTGTCTTTAGCTTCACCTGGGAGGATCACCTGGTCCACCTGAAAAATGTTTTAGAGGCCCTGCAAAAAGCAGGCCTCACTATCAAGGCCACCAAGTGCCAGATAGGGCAGAGTAAGGTTGTGTACCTAGGCCACCTTCTAGGTGGAGGTCAGGTTCAACCATTGGAGAGCAAAATCCAGACCATCATGGACTGGGTTGCTCCCACTACCCAAACTCAGGTCAGAGCTTTCTTGGGCCTGACTGGGTATTACAGGAGGTTTGTCAAAGGATATGGATCTATAGTGACCCCTTTGAATGATCTAACTTCCAAAGAATGCCTAAGAAAGTTCAGTGGACAGTTAGCTGTCAAAAGGCATTTGATGACCTGAAGCAGGCCATGTGCACTGCTCCCATTCTGCAAAGTCCTGACTATTCCAAACAATTCATTGTTCAAACTGATGCATCTGAGTTGGGGGTAGGGGCTGTGTTATCACAACTGAATGAAGAGGGTCAGGATCAGCCAGTAGCTTTTATTAGCAGAAGGCTGACCCCCAGAGAGAAACGTTGGTCAGCTATTGAGAGGGAAGCCTTTGCTGTGGTTTGGGCCTTGAAGAAGCTGAGGCCATACTTGTTTGGCACTCACTTCATTGTTCAGACAGACCACAAGCCCCTCTTATGGCTAAAACAGATGAAGGGTGAAAACCCCAAACTTTTGAGGTGGTCCATTTCCCCACAGGGGATGGACTATACAGTGGAACATAGACCTGGGAGTAACCATGCCAATGCAGATGGACTCTCAAGATATTTCCACTTAGAACATGAAGACTCAACTGGTCAAGGTTAGTTTAATGTCCCTGCGTTTGGGGGGGGGGTGTGTAGGAGAGTAGGATCTGCCTCTTATGGTTACACCCACTTTTTGCTGATGTATCACTGTTTTTGACTTAGACTGGCTGGGATCCTGCTATTCAGGACCCCAGTCTATCTGCTTTCTCCTATAAATTGATTGCATGTACTTTAGGTACACTCCAGATTGGATTCTGGGGTACCCTTATCAGTCCCTAGTATATGGTACACCATGTACCCAGGGCATAGGTACCCCAGAGGCCTCCCAGGGGCTGAAGAATGTATTGTGCCACCCCTGAGAGGCCATTCAAAATGACACCACAGGTCTGCTACTGCAGCCTGTGTAAGGAGGTGCATGCACCCCTTACTTAGATATAGGTTACCTATATCTATTCTAAATCACTACACATATAAACCTATCAGTCACCCCTATGGCAGGCCTTATCAATGCTGAAGGCAGGGTGCTGGGTTTTGTGTGAGGGTGCCCCTGCATGAGCAGAGCCCCTCTGCAGCATTCGGAACCTATTCTCCGGGGTTGTCTGTGATGCATGCAACCATATATACTTAAGTGCATTATAACCTCGCAGTAAATGCTAACTTTAAAACGGCTGCTTAGAAACATGTCGTGTTTGGTGTCTAACACCTTGGAATCATACCCCACACCAGTAACTGGTGTGGGAGGTATGATTCCTCCCTTGTAGAACCACTACTATGGGTCACCGATCTACCCGGTACCAGTTTTCTCGACCTGGGCAGCACAAAATGGATGCTGCCAGCCACAGACACGAGTCTGCCCTCCTGCTGCTGAGCCAAGCTCGAGCAGAGGAAGGCCTGACAATAGGTTTCCTGTCACAGGGAGGTGTGACCACCGCCGAGACAGGCTTTAGTGTATTGGGGCTGGGTGGGTGCACTCTTAGAGTGCCAGAAAGTCTGCACTGGGGGCACATTTGGTGTCCCCATGCATAGTCCGGCTCAAACCAGTTGCAGGAGCCATTTGCTCCTGCTCTGGCCAGAAACTGGATAAAGGACATGGGTGTAACCCCCCCTCTGTCCTTCCTGACCCTCCCCTAGGAGGGACCCCAGAGTTAGTCCAACCCCTTCCCTGGGTATAAAGTAGGAAACCTGACTACAGGACTTTGGATTTTACCTGGACTAAACTCTGCAAGCAGAAACCAAGTACTTCGACGGTCTACACTTCGCTGGACGACAGAAGAATCTCCCTTGGAGTAAAGGAGTTACTCCCCTGCAGCAGCAGGCACCTAAACGCATCTGACCGGTTTGCATCTCCCGACCTCCTGAGGACTCCGAAGATTTCTGCAACACAGGAGGTGGGTTCCCGAGTGTCCCTGAGGTCGATCTACTCTCTCAGCAATCCTAAGACCAGTATCCCTCGTGGGGACCGTGCAACCCGAACCCCTGTGCACCGTGTACTTTTGCAGCAGCATATGCTTTTTGGCGACCCCTGAGGCTGTGCTTTGGACTACGTGTAGTCCTGACCCCGAGCAGCATTTACACTGAAGATCTCCGGCCTCCACTCAATGAGTGCTCTATGGGCTGGCGCTTTGTGAGTCCGCTCGAGGTCCCTTCGCGAACTCTGGTCCGTTGGCCTGTGGGTCCTGGCGAGGGTCACTTTGATTTTCCTTGGGCTTCCCTGGTTGCTCCAGACGTGCCCTGACTCCCCATAGCTTGGCGAGGTCTCCTAGACCGTGCTGGTCCACACTGTGACCGGTTTCCTCTGCCCGCGTGGGTTGCCTTTGCCAAGGCTTGTTGGTGTTCAATCCGGACACTGACCCCTCAGCACTCGACATCCTTCGTGGGACAGCTCACCTCCGGACTTTGGTCGTCGTCGACGTCTCCTGGTCCCTGTGGCTGCAGAGTCAAGCATCCTATCTTCACACCTGAAGCACCCGACATCGGTGGGCATTCGTATATCGAGCCCCTGGTCACCCTGAAGTGACCCAGACTCTGTCCCCTCTGCTTTCAGGTTCTTCTCACCTCAGATCCAGGCTTGGATTCCACCGGACACTTTTCATCTTCCCGGCAGCAGCACTTCTTCGCATCATGCCATTGAAAACGGCGAGGGTTTCTGACACCACTTGACCCCTAAGCACCCGGCTCCTCTGGGATAGGTAACACGGGTACCTCGGTACTCACAAGGTTGCTGGCCTTAGAACCTTCTTTGTTCCAAAGGGTTTGCTTGAAGTCCTCTCCGAAGTGTCCTTAAACTGTAATTTTCCAACCGCGACTTTCCCATAGAGTTGTACGGAGCTCGCGTCTGTGTTCCCACACTGCACCCGTCCTCCGTGGGCTCTCTGTGTCACTCCTTTGGGTGGTTCCTTGGGGTCCCAGCGATTCTACGTGCTCTAGGCACTGTGTCTAGTGAAGTCGTTGTTGTTATACCATTTTTTAGTATATGGTTCGGTCTCCCCCTGGAGCCCGCTGTGTATTGTGCTATTTACTGCCGTTCTATTGATTAAGTATTGTGTGCTTTATGTTATAATCTCACATAGAGATTAGTAGAGAGTGTTTAGTAATAAATACATATTTTTTTATATAACACTTGTGTGGTTCTCCTTTCATTTGGTCACTTAGGAGGTTCTGTTCTGGTAAAACAAGCTGCTTTACATTCCTTCAAGATTAAGCCTGAAGACTGCTCTCCATAGCTACCACTAAAATAGCTTTCATAAAGGTTATCTTTGACCTAATCATCAATAAGGGTCGTTTGGACTGGTGCAAGGTGCCCACTTTAATTAGTGGACAGCATATACCAGGCCAACTTCTCACAAGGAGGAAAAATTGGGACCGTCAGATATGCGTCTTTGAGATAGAGACGGACCAACCAGTCCTCTTGTCTCAAGATGTCCGCTAGAAGATGGATCCCCTCCATCTTGAAGTGTCGGTACAGGACAAAATAGTTGAAGTCTTTCAGGTTCAGTACTAGCCTGTTACCACCGCCCCTCTTCTGGACCAGAAAGACGTTGCTGAAGAAACCCACAGGCCTCTCGTCGCAATAGGCAACCGCGTGTTTCTCCAGCAATTCCTCTATTTCTTGATCTATAAAAAGTTTGTCTTGTTGGGAAAAAGATAGAGGAGGAGGGGGGACATTCTGCCGGGGAGTTTGAAAGAAGTCGATGTGAAACCCCTGTACCGTCTGCAGGACCCAAGCGTCCTGGTTAATGACTGACCAATTGTGAAGGAAATGGCGAATGCGACCCCCCAGAGGACATAGAGACAGAGACAGTGGTCTTACCTGCTGTGATCTGAGGTTGGGAGTTCCCCATCTGACCTCCTCGGTGGTAGCGGCGACGGCTAACGCGTCTCGTGGGGTAGAATGTGCCGCCTCTGGTGGGGTCTTGATAGTCTCCTCAACCTCGGCCGTAACCCGCTCTGGGAGGGCCTTGATGATATTGGCGGCCCGGCAAGCGGCCCCTGCCTCGCCCGGCCCGTCCAAAAAGGCCCGCGTGGAACACACGCTTGATGCTTAATTGGGCCTTGTCCAGAGAGGTGAAAGTTTCCACATATTTGGAGACGTCCTTGACAAACCTCTCCCCAAACAATAAACCGTCCGCTAAGGGACCTGGTTCCGCCGACGCTAATTCAGTCACGTTACTGTCCATCCGCATCAGAAGGGATTTCCTGCGTTCAGAGGAGATGGCACAGTTCGCGTTACCCAAGAAACAGATGGCACGTTGTGTCCATCCCGCGAGGATATCAGGGTCAATTGGATCTCCAGTTTCCTTGGCCACTAAGGCCAATTCCAAGATCTTTGACAAGGGGCCGATGGTATCTAACAATTTATCTTGGCACCCGCGCCAGGTCCGATCGATGCCTTTTTTGGGATCTTTCGAAAAAAAAAAAAAAATGCCAACATATTAGGATCTATGTTGGGCGTATCCGTCACCTTGTCTGGAACGTCAGGACGAGAGCATTCCAACCG
Source organism: Calotriton arnoldi (assembly GCA_963921515.1). NCBI lineage: Eukaryota > Metazoa > Chordata > Amphibia > Caudata > Salamandridae > Calotriton > Calotriton arnoldi. The sequence continues at coordinate 1,481,446 of CAWUFW010002021.1, forward strand.
CAGCCGGTTCCTGACTTCCCTGTCCAAACTGCGCCTCAAATTTTGATGGACGTAATCCACTACCTCCGGAGGAGGGGCCCAATCGGACGATCTCAGGTGCACTATGTCTTGTGGATTAAAGTCGAACGGAGTTGCGACTTGGTAAATGGGAGGAGACTGGGAACGGGCAGAGGCCCTCTTAGCCTTCTTTTTCTTGGGGGAAGCGGTGTGCTCTGTAGAATCTGTGTCCGTGCCAGTATCGGTGTCATGAACCGGTTTGGATGAAGAGGGAACAGGCTCCGAAGACCCAGAATATTGATGGTCAACTGAGGAAGGAGGCGGTAATCTAGTGAGAGCCTGAGCATGTGGCCAACTGGACGCCTTTGTTTTAGCAGCAGCTTTCCCCCCTGCGGAGGACGTGGAAGACTTGGGGGCTTCCTGCGGGAGCATTCCATGACGTTTAGCGAAGTTTTCTGTAAGAATCTCACCTGAGTTTCCACAGGAACGTCACGGAATTTGAAGCATGGTCCGCCACTTCTCCCTATCACCTATTGTGCCTGACCACGTCTAGGCTACAATGGTAATCAGGGGAAGAAGGGAAACAAAACAAGGAAAGAAGGGGAAGAGATCCTTCGTCGCCACCCAGTAGCCACAGGATGTCGTCAGAGTAAAGCAAAAGGTTGCAGATAGGAGGGAATCATTAAACACATGAGACAATAGAATAACACATTCTTTTGTATGAATCTTTGTTCTTTTCTTTCCTCTACCTTATTATTCCCTTCTTCTTTTACTGGTTATACAGGTGAACAATATAGTGTGAAACATGTGTCGGGTGCTAGAAAAAACAATGATACATGTATTAATAAAGAATAAATCATGGGAGAAGGAATCACTGTAATAGGTAAGTAGTATCCTATGAACCAGATGTGGTCTTGTCATAATGTATAACAAACTGTCAAAGCAGGATTCAATAAATAACAAAAGTTATCCTTAACTCCAGGTATTTGTACCCTCTCTTTTCTCTCATAATTGCCCCAAGTAAAGGGAAGGATGCCCACAACGCCCCGAGCACAGAATCAGGCAAACGAGAGGTATAGCCACTAAAACAAGGAACATAAAGGGGCAGCGCAACGCGCTGTTACCGTAACCACGATAACTCGGTTGTGGTCTATTTCTTGTCTTCTCTTCCTTATGGCATCAGGAAAACATCGCAAAGGGGAGTGGAAGAGACGAACACCCGTGAAGAGGAACCGCCACGCCAAACGCCGCCGAAGAGTGAAGGACGCGACGACCCGGAAGTGAACACAGAGGAGCGGAAACAAGTCCAAGAGCTTGAACGTGAAGCGCTGTTGAGTGAGGAAGGCTGGGTTTTCTCCTGCCTGGCCCGTCCTCACGCATGCGCGTCTCCCACTGGCGGCCATAGTTGTAGTCCCGCGATTCCGGCTCGGCAATCGTGACATTTTCAGGCTGCGCCGTAATGGGTTTTAGGGCGGCTGCTAGCGCCTTGTTAACAGTTTGAGGGACCGCTACCTCAACCGCCTTGTTGACGGATTGTTGTACCGATGCGTCAAGGGCATCCACAAGGTCGTCTTCCAGGAGGGGCCCATGCTCTTCCTCATAGTGCCCATATTCGTCCTCCTCGAAATAGGCCCAGTCTTCCATCGCCGGAACTTACTGCGAGTAAGACACGTGCGTTGATTAGCCAAGATCCCAAAGGAATCGGTCAAGGGGGAGCAACCCTGGTGCAAAAACACTGTCAGTTAACTTGAAATGCTCCTCAGCAAAGCTGTAGTCTAATTATAGCAGCCCAGAGGGCGTCAAGAGCCAACTTTTAATACCAATAAGCCTGCACCCGGCTTGTGGCCTGCCTTATTATTCAGCCCAGGACAGGCGTCAGCAAGGGGGCACTGAAGACAAACCTCCGCTCCGATTCGGGTTTTGAAATGGGCGGGGAGCGAGGAGGAACGAAATTGGGCGTTGCGTAGCCCAAAAATAGCCCAAAACTAGCCCAATTGGGCTACGTGACGCGAGGCTCCTCATCAAAAACGCGGGCCGTACAAGGGAAGGCGCCGCAGACGGCTACGAAGAGGTGCGGTAAGTTTCTGGCAGGGCAAAGGCAGTCGGATGATGGGGGACGCGTCAGGGGAGTACCCGCCACCTTCTGAGCACCTGCTAAAAGCAGCCGCGCGACGCGCTGCAAAACATGCAAATTAAATGCAAGCCACGCATAAAATCAACACAATGCCAGACAGAAAGTAATACAATGCAATATACATCCAAATATAGGCAATAATTGAATAATAAGAAGAGTGAGTTATGGCAAGAAAATTCCGAGCACTTAACTCATTACGAGCAGCAAAAAAAGAGGAAGTGTTCCTGTGACGAGAGTCATTTATAGGGCTCGTCTCTATGGTTGTTGTTGTGGTTACTCTAAGCATTCTGGGAATGTAGTATTTTCAATGTGTTAAAAAAAATTCTTATTGGCTGCTGTTAATTTGCAGTAAAGAAAGAGAAAGTATAATCCGAAGCCTCCTGTCCTCTAATAGAATTTAAGATATTAGTATTGTAAATGACAATGCCTTTTATTTATGTTTTAAAACCCAAAACATAAATAAAAGGCATTGTCATTTACAATGCCAATAGCTCAAACTCGCGTGAATGCGAGACCTATTGCATTACAAATGCCTGTTTTTGATTGGCTGCTGTTTGTTAAGCATAGTCAAGACTAAGAAGCATAATTTGAGTCTCTGGTCCTGCCAAAGAATTAACCGACCACGGAAATATTACATATATGCTGAATACATGGTGCGGAGAGGAGGAATGAGGATCTCTTCTTCGGGCGGAGGCTTCCCCACCTCCCACGAGTGAGAGCAGAAGGAGGGGAGAGAGGTAACCAGGCACACGGAGGCACAGCTAAGGACCTGCAGCACGTACTCTGGCACTGGGCACGGCTCCCTCGTGAATCAAGACCGAGGCAGTACACCGAGGGAGCCGTAATCTACAAGGGGAGGGGGAGTGAGAGGTGGCCCGTTTCGGGAGTGGTTGGGGGCCCTCCTGCCCCCCGTTTTGAAACCCTCTCTTTCTCCTCGTCAATTGTCCAAACCTCCCCCCCCAAGAGACACAGACTCAGCAGCGCGCCATAGAGGCAGTAAAGGCGGCGGGGAGGCGAAAAACGGCACAATGGGATATTAATAGGACACTATCCCGAGAGTAGGGAGCAAATTGCTTCCAAGACAAATATATATATATTTTTTTTGCTCTGACAATTTATTACAACTGGAACACCAGAGAAAAGTTGCACTTCCACTATTAGAAATTGAAGAGGTACGCACGCATGGCAAAGTGGTCTATGGAAATAGAAAGAGGAATGATCTATTTTCAATCTATGGCGGCCATCTTGAATAGGGCAACGTACATCATTATTTCCTACTTGAGTAATGGTCTATGGAAATAGAAAGAGGAATGGTCTATCCTCAATCTATGGTGGCCATCTTGGATAGGACAACTCACCACATTCCTTCATACTAGAATAATTGGTATCTCCATTAATGACACTCGTGCATTGACTACTGGTTTCCCCTAAAATATTCAGATGCTGCTTCTCCCCTACCACTCATGTGGGCACCTCTATTTAATGGAATCTGCTTTCTTGCCTGTCTTTAGCCTCGTTAGGTATCTTCTCCAAAATGGTCTCCCTTGTCGATCCATGAAAACAAAGGAGGGACTCCCACGAACCGCCGCACTGGATGAGCAAATGCGGCAGCCATCTTGGAACGGTTTTGATCAGTCACCAGTCCGGGACTTCTATTCTATACTTGTCAGCTGGTTCACCTCTGGTGGCCAATAGTACCTCCTTCTTGGTCCTGATCTGACCACACTCCTTTTGAATTATTTTCACTCGACTTCCGGAATATGCGCCCTCCTCTTATTATACTTCTTTGCGCTATCGCTACCCTAGTGGCCCCTTTTTCTACCCCCCACACCCCCATCCCCTCATCTCCTTATCATGGCTTCCATTCAAATTAAGTCTGGAGTTAACTGCTTCAAAGTCATTTATCCCCCTAATCTGTCCAAAGCAGCAGCAAAACGGTTCAAGCATAACACCATTGAACAATTTCCTGATTCCCTCTTTGTTGACCAATTCCATAATGGGCGTCTAGGGAAGCTCAAAAATGACTTCATTTTTTTCACTCACGACATTCCTTCCTGGTCCTCCAGCTTCTTCAATTCCTTCAACGTCTCCTCCTCCTCTTCTATCCCGCATGGGCAGCGGCTAAAAATGTCCCCCTCCGCTTGCTTTAATGGTTCTCTCACCATTACACTTTATAACAATGGCACTGTCATGATCCAAGCTACAGACTCCTGTCTCTCTCTCTTTGACCACCTCTTCCACTCCCTTCGTCCCACCCATGCGACTACGATCTCCCTCGATTCTTCTTCTTCTAGCTCCTCTCCTTTCTCCCTTTCTCCCCCCTGACCCCCTATATTCCTTCAGACCGCTCTCCCGGGAGACACAGGTCTACCCTTTGTCCCCCCCTTCTCTTGCTCCCTCCTCTCCCATTCTTCCTCCTTCCCAATTTGATCTTCCCCCTATCTCGTCTGCTTTACCTCCGGCTTCCCCTTCCCACCCTGCATCTTTCCAATATTCCAATGCCATCTCCCGCCCCTTAATCCTACCTATCTCCCCCCTACTGAATCCACCTTTCTTACAAACTGATCTACCGATCAACTTTCCTTACCTTCCCCCTTTCCTCCCCCCTTCTCCTCATCCCTTTCCGCTCTTCCCCTTCCCTTGTACCCTTAATTCTTCTCTTACACCTCCCATCTCTCTTCAACCTCCCCCTCCTCCTCCTATGCTTCACAACCCTGTCTCCCCTCTCGGTAATTCCGTCCTCTTCCCTCCCTCTGGCCTTACAGTCCCATACTCATCCCCCAACTACCATTTAGCCCAATCCCCCCCACTCTGCCTGGTGCCTGTCCCCCTACATTCACCTTTCATAGCCTACGGTATCTGTCCAGCACCTTCTCCTCTCTTCTCCCCATACCTCTGGCCTTCCATTGACCCCCCTCTTTCCCCTCCCTGTACAGCCCCTTCTCCTCTCATCTTCCCGTATATCCGGCCTTCCTTTGACCTCCCTCCTTCCCCCCTCCACCTCCCGCTCTCCCTCTCGACTCCTCAACTGTCTCCTCCTACTTATGATCTCTACTCTTCCCCTCTGCTCAACACCAGTAAAAATATCACTGTAACACCATCCACTCCTTTCTACCACCTTCTTTCCCCACCTTCTACCCTTGCACCCCAATACCCCCCGTTCCCCCACCTCTCCCTGTCCTCCTTCGCCTACTGCACTCCCTCCCTTAACCATCGAGCCACCCAACACTCCGTGCTCAGCCCTCCTCTCCCTGGAAAATAAACTTGATTCTCTCATCTCTTCCATTTCCCAGCTTGAAGCGTCCATCTCACTTTTAAGTGCTAAGTTATCCCCCTTCCCTAACAACCTCCCGAGGAGTTCCTTGCTCCCGCGCCCCAATAAAGCTAACCACAGTCTGTCCTCCGCAGACATCGCCAACTTACTGGCTAGCTACAAGACTACCAACGTCAATCCCCTCCACTTTCCTCTCCTAAAAATTCTACTCAATTCACTATTCAGACCATCTCTTCTGTCAGAACTAACCAGCCTTCTTCTTCTTCCCTGGCACCCTCATACAAGAATCTTATCCCTATCTCCCCTAACAACCCAAACACCCCCATCACCAAAACAGTTGCGTCAGAGCTGCATTGTTTGCTCCACAACTGCAGATCTGCAATCAAACACAAACTGGAAATCTCTGACACTATCACCCACTACAATCTTGACATGCTCTTCCTCACTGAGACCTGGTTTAATGACTCCTCTCATACTTTGTTTGATCTTCTGATACCTACCGACTACTCTATCCTCAGAAATGACAGAACAGCCAAAGTTGGGGGAGGTGTCGCTATCATCTTCAGAAACTCCCTTCAAATTAAAGCCTTTCCTACCATCTTCTTACGTACATTCGAATGCCTATCCCTAGAACTTCAAGTACATCACGGCTCAACCTTCAGGTTCCATGCCATCTACCACCCGCCCGGTAACTGCTCTTCCTTTTTGGAGGAATTCACCGACTTCATCAGTGACCAATATTCTCAAAGTGACAGGCAGATCTTCCTGGGTGACTTCAATCTCCACTGGGGCTCCTTGGAAGACTCGGCTGCCAACAAGCTTGCCACCTTTCTCTCAGCCAATGATCTTTTCCAACACTGCTCGGAAATTACACACTCTAAGGGCTCAATTCTGGACCTTGTTATTTCTAAAGCAGACCTGCTTACTATTGCTCCCCCTATCCATGTAGACTGGTCAGACCACTTCCTCATTCCCTTCCGTTTTCACCTTTCGCACGTTATAACTCTCGGCCAACCTAAAAGGGCTTCTACCTGGTTCCGCAACACTAAAAACATTGATCTTGACACTTTGTGTGATTCTGCTATGCGTTCACTTCCTAGACTAGACCCTAACGTGGATGTCAATGATCTCACCTCCCATTGGCTCTCAGTCCTAGCAGTCGAAATCGATAATGTCGCTCCACTCCAAAGCAAAAGGAAAAGACCCACCCCCTCAGCACCTTGGTTCAATAAAGCTCTCTATGATGAAAGGAAGAACCTTAGAATCTTGGAGAAACATTGGAGACAATCTCCATCCACCTCCAAACTCTCTCATTTACGTTCGGCAAGATCCAAATCCACAAGCACATCTTCCATGAAAAAGCATCACATTTCAGATCCCTCCTCGACTCAGCCAATAACAGACCCAAAAAACTTTTTGACCTCATCAAAAACCCAAACTGCTCTCCCCAAACCATCAAGCCTGAGGATTCTTCAAAGAAAGCAGCAGAATTCGCTATATTCTTCGATGAAAAGGTCAAATCACTGGTGGATCAGGTCACCCACCCCCATTGAGGAGCGAAAATCCTTAGTCACTTGGCAGAACTTTGCCGCCATCTCGGAAGATGACCTCCTCAAATGCATCCTCGAAACCAAACCCTCCAACCATTCTTCTGACCCCATCCCTAGTGTCATCGCCATTGATTTCTACACCAATACTCTCTCTTACTGGACCAGGCTAGTTAATCTCTTCCTCAGTCAAGGCTCCCTCCCAGCTGCCCTCAAAACAGGACAAGTTACCCCTCTTCTAAAAAAAACCTACGCAGATGCGAACGACCTCAACAACTTCCGCCCCATCACCAACCTCCCTTTTCTTTCAAAAATCACAGAAAAATGTGTTGCGAAACAACTTTCCCTACATATTATGGACAATAATCTCCTTGACGTGTCCAGTCTGGCTTCGTTCAAAATTGCAGCACTGAAACAGCCCTGCTGCAAGTGATTGATGATGCGCTGCATATAATCGATTCTGGGGAATCGTGCCTTCTGATTCTTCTTGACCTCTCTGCAGCCTTTGACACTGTTAATCACAACACCCTCCTTAACACTCTTCAACAGAGAATGGGCGTGGAAGGCACAGTGCTTAAATGGTTTACCTCATTCCTCTCGGACAGATCCCAAATGATCAAGATAGCGAACAGTCTTTTGTCTCCATTGGCGGTTGGTCAAGGGTCCCTCAAGGTTCTATCATTGCACCCACTTTGTTTAATCTCTATCTGGAACCATTAGGGAACCTCCTAAGTAAATCTGGGATCCACTACCATCTCTATGCGGATGACACTCAAATCTACCTCAAGGTGTCTTCCTCACATGATCTCTCACTACTTAACTCTACTCTCAACTCTATTCACAACTGGATGTTAGTTCACCAACTCATTCTCAATCCCTCCAAAACTGAATTCCTCCTCCTATCTACCTCTCTCTACCCGCCTCCTGTTCAATCCTGGATGGATCAGCTGAATTTACTCAACAATAAACCCATCATTGTCGACAGCGCTAAATCCCTAGGTGTCATACTTGACAAAAGACTCAACCTAATCTCCCACATCAACTCCATTGCCAAGAACGCACGTTACCAGCTGCGCATTCTGTGCGGGATTCGTCGGTTCTTCCCGGAGAAAGACCTAAAAACCTTGGTCCAATCGCTAGTTCTCTCTAGACTGGATTACTGCAATTCTCTTCTGACTGGCCTACCTAAATCTCACCTCTCCCCCCTCAAATCCGTCCTCCACTCAGCAGCTCGCTTTATTTCAGGGTCCAAATGAAGTGACCACATCACTCCTATCCTGTCTTCTCTTCGATGGCTTCCCATCGAGGAAAGATCTATTTACAAAACGGCCTGCATCACCCACAAAGCCTTGCACACTTCCTCCCCTTGTTACCTGGCGAATAAACTGAAAATGTCTGGAGGCTTGAGACCTTCTCGGAATGCGGAAAAGTTTCTGCTTGAGCCCCCCTCCTTCAAAAGGGAAAGATCGATGGCTCAATCGTTCTCAGGTAATGCGGTGAGAATCTGGAACTTGCTCCTCCATTGCTCCGTGCCACCACCTCTATCCGGATCTTCAAAGCTGACCTCAAATCTCTTCTCTTCCAAAGACACTTTCAGAACTAATACCTTCATTCTGAGACCCCTCTAGGAAGTTCGTTCATCATTGTAAATTTGTAATATTTTCTTGTACATTCCTCACCCTTGCTTACTGTGTTTGATATTGTGTTCTTGCATTCTATGGTTTTCCCCTACCTCTTCTAGTCTCCTGTTTATTTTTGTAACGTTCTATTTTGTAACATGTCTCTCATGTAACGTAACTGGTTCTATTGTACAGCGCTCTGACACCTTCGGGTAAAGTCCGCGCTTTATAAAAATGCATTAAATAAAATAAAATAAATAAAATCCGGTTTTCCGAGATGGGAGTTAACCGCGATAATGAGGTACTTCACCATCTGAAGCTGTCCGACAAGAAACAGTTTCGCTTACAAACGTTGCATGATACGAAATTGAATGATTCTGGAGGTAATCAGCTCAGCAGCATGGCGCCCAGCACTGATCCATTTCTTTGGGTAAGTCGGCGGTCCAGTACTGGATTCTGGTTTGAACGCAGTGCATTCTGGGCCGGCCTCGGGTCTTAGTGCGTGTCTGGTTTGACGGGCTCGCGATGTTGGCGCTATACTGCACTAGTGGGCTGGCTCTAAACTCGAAGCGCATGTTGGGAGCAGAGAGGTGTGAGCACCGGATCCTCTGCGCATAGTGTGGGTGAGTGTTAGAGCTGGCGGGAGGGTCTTCCACTTCGGGCGGCTTAAAATATTACTCAGACACATAGGGCGTATTTCGGGGTTCCCAATACACTTGTACCGTCACCATATTTTACGAATGAACATGTTCTATACGACACCTGCTCCTGTGATAGGTGTGAGACATCGTAGCGTACTTTCTGTATGCTTTCACGTTCGTTCAAGCTTCTTTGTTTCGTTTTTCCGTCATCGTGTCTGATCTCGATGTTTAAGGGCTCACGTGAGAGTAGAGGTGGACGATCTGGCAATTTCAAAGAGGATCGAGCCAGAGTCTGGCCAGGGTTCTGGCTTGGTCCAAACAGCCAGATCACGAGTCGAGCCATCAAAAGAGTGAACATGTTAGTCGGGAAACTATTGTCATGAAGAGATATTATGAAGATTCTTTAAAATTAAGGAGAACATTTTCTTCAATAGCTTGGCAGTTAATTACATACTTTTATAGCACTGCACTGAGTGATAGTAAATTTTTGGGATAATATAGCCGTATGACCCAAATCAAAACAGGTTTTGGAGCCCTCACAAAGTTTGTCCTCGGGTAGCAACTCTTCGAGGGAACACCTGCGAAGTGCATCAGAGCTTGAGACGGATATGTTCTGTCACTGCCTTTGATCTCTAGGTTTTGTAGAAACATTCCAAAATGAAAAACACCCTTTTGGATATGACAGTGCTCAGCTGTCTTACGTTTAACAGTTTTTTTCTTATAAAAACTGATTTCGAGAGCCAGACGGGCATTACCCGACTAGCTTAGCTGAACCTATTTGAGTTTAACAGTAGTCCCCAAGAGACAACGACTGAGTCAGAGCTAGACATTTGGCTTGAGCCAAACTTCGACCTGTCCTTCGCTCGCCCCTACTTGAGAGAAATTTGAAGGTTGTGGAACATTATTCACAGTTGGAACAGTTAAATCGTTATGCATATGTGTGACGCATCGCACCCCATACTACCACTGAGGTAATACAGTGGTAGGCCCTGCAGTTGCTGTATAGCATTGTTTTGCAGCAATAATTAAAAAGAATGCTTGGATGTGTAGTTCTATAATTGTTCATAAAAGTTAAACTAATCTCAGCTTGTTTAGTGCTGCTGGCCGAAAACTAGGACTGACCGAAAGTAACCATCATGATATAGGAGCTACTCGACAGATTTGTGAGACTGCCCTCCACATGGGTCTCAAAGTGACACTATTCCAAGGTTTGAGATTCACGCCCCAATTTATGAAACTTTCAGGCATTGAGTAAGACTTAGCAATGACTGAGACTGAATGCAATGCTTTTTAAGTCCTGTATTTTCAGAAAAAACTGTTATCCTTGGAAATGTGAGGCAATAATTTAGATTTTTCACAGCCTGGTGGGCAGAAAATCTGGATTTTATTAAGGTCACGGAGGCCAAGATTATGCATAAAAAAATAAAAAAAGCAAGGCCTCAGGCTCCAAAACGGGCATCACTGACCCCTTCGGGGACGATATGTTTGATCCCCTTTTAATCAAACATCCCCTCTCTCCTGAATGGCTACCCTCCAAACATGTAGCAGACTACATTAGTTTTTGGCTGAGAAGGGAGATTCCCAAAGAAGTGACATCCAGACTGAGGTCTGAATGCCCCCGCCCATCTCTTCCAGACAAAATTGCAATGACCCCTGAACTTGACCCTAAGGTCGTTGCTTTCATAGCAAAGGGTGCCAAAGACCCTAGAAAAGGGATAGACAAGAGCCTAAGGTCTTGTCAAGACCGTCTCCTCTACACCATTGGACCTCTAACCAAAATATTCGACTTAGCTGAAAGCGCCTATATTGATGGAACACCTATTGACCCCAAGGAACTGCGTGAGTGGGTCCAACGAACCATCTGCCTCCTTGGTAATGCAAACACTGCCATTTCTAATGAACGCAGAAAGGACGTACTCCTCAAGATTGACCCCAAGGCAATAATTAACCTTCGTTCCATGTGGATTTTTGATCAAAACAACAATTATCATTCTTTATTACAATACTTAAATAAGTAGGGCCAATAAGCCCTCCAAAGAATATTGCTCTCAGAGGAGAGATTCACACCCAGTGAGAGACTGTACTGCAACTGGCAAGACAATCCAAGTATTGATTGAGATTGTAGGAAAACATGTGAGATTAATTTTATGATTGAGCATTATCTTTAATTTGAGACTCACCATCCAGGAGTACAGCTCATATACCTTTATTCATGAGTCAAAGTTACAAAGTCTTTTGGAGCGTTTTCTAGTGCCCTCTTCCCCTTGCCCCCACCCCCAAAAGAAAGACAATGGGATACTTTAACACTGTTCATGCCACATGTTTGTGTCAATACTGTTCACCTTGTTAGTGTAATATTTGTCTATATTTTCCCCATGGCTGGTTGATAGCATTAGCCAGGAAGCTGTGACTTTTTTTTTTTTTTTTTTAAAGCTAGTTGAGTGACTTGTCACAGATCATTGTCGTAGTCTGTTCAGCGAACTTGACTATGGACCTGATTACGAGTTTGGTGGATGAGATATTCTGTCACAAACGTGACGGATATCCCGTCCGCCATATTACAAGATCCATAGGATATAATGGAATTGTAATATGGCGGACAGGATATCTGTCACGTTTGTGACAGTGTGGCCCTGTCTGCCAAACTAGTTTGGTAATCAGGGCCTATGTCTTTCTGGCTGACAGCTTTAATGTGGCATTGATGCTTATGACTACAGAGGATTAAGCCTCATTACTCCCTATCCCAGGCTTCTCCAATGAGTAGCTCGTGAGCTACTAGTAGAGCTCTCTGGCTATCTTTAAGTAGCTCACTTGTGTGCAGCCAAGCCTACTAATTTAGACGCTTTTACTTGCTTGAATTAATATATGTATGCCAAAATTGAAATGCGTGCTCATGAGATGAAAATGTGTGCGTTTTCAGTACTCATAAACTGGTGTTTGGAGAAAAATGTTTGAATTTCCAAAATATATTTAAAGCTTATATTTCATTAATAAATCATGCAGTGTTTGGGAGACTTATTGCTAATATTATTACCTTGGTGCCAGGGACATTGCAACTATGGCTGTTATGTATTTCTAATGTAGAGGTATTGCACATTGACAAGGCCTCTTTTATGTTACTGCTGACAACTGTGCCTGGTACATTGAGGTATTCAGTGCTGGTAATCTTGCATATGGTGGCCACTAATGTAATCTAGTCTGATGTGGTCACTATTGCAACAATAATCTGGCCTCGACAAATCTACTAGCCCACTCGCTTTGGCAAGTCAGATTTTATTAGGGCGAGCTATATTTAGGGCCTACTCGTCCCTTCTGACGTGCTGGCAAACAGGTGTTCAGTTCACTCACAAAATGAAGGAGCTTTAAAGATGCTTTTAAATCTTGTTTTTATCTTATCACATTTATTCTGTGTTCAGAGACAGAGGTCAAAAGTCAGTTTACATCTACAATTAGTTTTCTTTCTCTGACTGCAAAGTTCGAGTATTTTGTAAACTGAACTGTCAGACAAACGTGCTGTACAAATAGTGTGAAATGAAAGGCTGTATAGATTGTCATGTTTTATTCTAACACACATTTAAATAGCTGAGAACTGTACATACATTTCCAAATACATTTCAGTAGTTATGAAAACCCTTGTTTTGTGATGATGTTTTTTTAATAGGATAAAAAATCAGAACATTTTACTTGATAAATGTTTGTTGTAACCCCATTTCCACAGATTATTGTTTATACTTTATATAGTTTTATAAGTAAAACTGCGTGTTACTGGGAACGTTTTTGGACACTTCAATGGAAAATCTGTCTGTAAATGACAGTGCACTACCACCTCATGCTTTAGAAATATATTTACTAAAAGTGAGTTTCTAAACACAAACTGAGAAATATTCCTGCCCCTGCCCTGATGGCAATACTAATAGTGAACTAAGAGGCAAGTCAGGAGTCATTAGTTCTCTGTATGTGGGCTAGATTCTCATTATGCATGGAGCAAACATTTAGTCTATTAAACCAACCGAAATAGGTTTTTTGTACAGCAGACATGCTGAACTCGCATCTTGCAAGGTGCTCTCATATGTGATACTGAAGAAAAAGGTGGCTCTGCCTAGGATGACATAATGAGACTAGTTAATGGATAAGGTACATTACAGTTAGGTCGAGTAGATTATTCAAGTTCCTAGGCCTACAGGTCTAGTAACCTTTTTATGATTTTTCAAGGCCTCATAATATTGGTAGGTGAATAATAGTAGAGAGTGGAGAGAAACATCATCCATATACAGACTAATTAGGTAATTAATAGCACCACAAATGGATTTATCCAGTATAAAATGTAGCAATAAATAAACATGCTCATCAATTCAAAACTTTTTGGTGTTCATTGAACCTAATGATTCCCGTATTACAAAGGTAAGGCTTCACAATCCTCATTCCATGATTCTTCCAATACGTTATCTTGTTTTCACAAAGTACAACTTCCTTCTCAAAACACATTTGTTATATACACTTCTTAGTCTTGGAGAGAAACAGCGAACACATGTTTTGCTGTTATCTCGCCACTTCTACAGGGCTGCAGGAACGAAAAGTATAATTCAATCCAACAGTTTGTTACAAAATCAATACTGTGTAAGACTCGATTCCCAATTTCTAGTGAGGGATACGATAGAGATATGTATCCAAAACACATGGGATGTATGTTGTCATTGTAGCAACTGCATTCTCAAGCCAAACTCCATATAGTTCCATATTCCTAGTTTAATTTTCTATGATCTTCAAGGTCATAATATACAATCATTTTCAGTCTTACACATCACATAATTAAAGTAAATAATACAAACCAACTTATCACAAAAGAAAAATGTAAATCTTGAAAGTACAGCATAGAAAACCATAATTGAGACAACATATGCCAAATTATGTTGTAATGAAAAAGCATCTTGTTTTCAATAAAAATGCAGAACCCTATGTACCCCATAAGAGGTACATGGATGTAAGATGCAGGAATTCTATCGTTCACTTTCTCTTTAGATATTGCTAACTAGTCTTAAGGAGCAGGTACAATTAAACACAAATGTAACAAGAGAGAAACAAAAGCGGAGAGACTTCCTTTACCCAATAGTGAGATATTGCCGTATATGTGTGTTGGAACTGGCACTTTCTGGTTGGCTGAGGCAGTACCGCAGCCAGGTAGAACCTACCACTCCCATCAGGGGCGGGTGATTACATGCACTGTATAACCTGCGGTCAGACTTACCACAGAGGCAATGTGTAAAGCATTGGATCAGCACTCACTCACAATAAATCCCTTGAGCGTCACAAAAGAGACTTCACACGTGATGTATGTAAATAACGTTTGTATTCAACACATAATCAACACAACATGAACATCCTGTATTTCTGGGCATAAATCACATTTAGAATTATTACTAGCAGTACTAATCCCAACCATGTTCAAATGACATCAGCAATACTCACACTTGAAAAAAGATCCCATTCTTACCCCCCAAGCACCCTTATGCGGTGCAGCATGTTATCCACTCCAGGCCCACCCTAGTAATTCTTATAATCCAATACTGCACAAGGCCTGCCCCCTCCTCACACAGTGGCATTAATTTGTAAGTTAGCAGCTATGCATCCAGTGTCGTGAATCATGGGCGGTTACCCACTGTCACACACACACTCTCAGGCAAGTCCTTATGAAAGCGCTCGCACACATATGCACTAAGCACCCTAATGCGGTGCAGCTGATACCCAGCTGGTCAAATGGTTACACTCAGCAGATCCCACGGCCCCAAGCCACCCTCTGCCCTACAACTTACCACGACTATCTTACACCCACGGATTGGAGACACTCCGTCCTCCCCCTGGGCACTAGGCCTCACACGGCTGAAGTCATTCTTCGTCAGAGTCCCAAGGAAGCAGGTGGGGGTAGGCAGCAAGGCCAATTAGGAGGCAGTTGGAAAAAGGGGTTTGACAGCCTCTCGAGGAGTTCACCCACAGGATGCAGAGCAGACACAGGCCAAGGACAATAGACGGTCACACCAAAGGGATCCCCAAGGGCCTTCCGGCACCAGCCCAGTTCTACGATCACATGGGGGGGTTATGCAGTCACTTGACCCTCTTCCGCTTATTCTTGGAAGCTTTCCTCCAGCCCAGTCAGTCACTCTCACCACCCAGGCCCGAACTAGACCATACTACCAGGCAGCACAGTGTCATTGGGGAAGACCAGGTGAGGTGAGGGCAGTTGGTCCGCTGCGCTGAGGGCCACGTAAGGGAACAGTGGGTAAATGGAGAATGAAGCAGGGGGGTCATCTCGGAAGGAGGAGGCACCTTCTCAAGTACACGTTGATCAGAGTCTCACCCAGGCAATCCAGGCACAATGCCGGGTGTGCAATGATACAAGTGACACCAGACCTTTCCGGTCACGCACAACAAAGAGTTGCAAATTTTGTACCTCCCTCGAAATGAGGCACAACGTTCAGTGCATGTTGAGTTTGTCCTTACCAGACAGCTCCGATCACACACACAATGAAGAGTTGCAAATTCCGTCCCTCCCAGGAAATATGGCACAACGTCCGGTACACGTCGATATTGGTCGCACCAGGCAGCTCCGGTCACACGCACACAGACGCAAGTTCAGCAATGCCTCATGAGGTAGAATGGGGCACTACTATGGTTACGTCCCCACTTCCGAGGGATTTTCTGCACAAAACATGGTTATAAACCTAACCGCATTGTCTTTAGTGTATTTTCCCTTCTACCTCCTTCCATCCAATAGTAATGTTAACAGTTCGTTATCCGAACCTTAGAAACTGCCATGAATGAGGTAACATTTATAGAGCGCGTAGCTACCCGAAGGCATCCCAGCGCTGACGGACACCAAATTGATTACAACGGGTTAGATGGGAAAAAGCCAGGTCTTCAGGTCCTTCCTAAAGATATTGTGACTGGATTGCCCACGAAGCCGCAAAGGAAGGGCATTCCAGAGTTTGGCCGCACTGTATGAGAACAGTCAGCCACCACTTCTGGCCCTGCGGATTCTGGGAACTTAGGCTAAATAAAGATCATCGGAACGGAGTCGCCTATTGGCTCGGTAAGGATGAGCCAAGGAAGAAATAATGGCTGGTCCCCTCCCTTTCAGCACCCTGTGAAAAATACACAGGGCTTTAAAGTGGACCCTTTCCCTGATCGGAAGCCAATGGAGGGCTTTTAAAGCCGATCTGGCCGATTGACGGCCAGAGAGCCCTACCAGAATTCTGGCAGCACAATTCTGTACGACTTGGAGTTTCGCCAGAACCGAGCTAGGAGCAGCCAGGTATAGGGCATTTCCATAGTCCAATCGAGACAATATTAGAGCCTGAACCATCAATTTTCTTGCTTGAAAAGGGAGTAGCGGTAGCACCTTGCGAAGTAGCCTCAATATGCCAAAGCAAGTAGAGACCACTTTTCTGGCTTGAATTTTGAAGCTTAGCTCCTCATCAAGCCAGAAGCCTAAGCTCTTTATTTCCTTTTTTGGGATGGGCTTAGGACCCATACAGGCTAGCCAGATGGAATCTATTTCCTTGGGGGAATTATTGCCAAGGAGCATAAGCTCCGTTTTGTCGCCGTTCAATTTAAGATGAGACGACGTCATCCATCTGGCAACTTCTTCAAGGCAAGACAGCAGGCAAGAAGAGGCTCTGTCTGCGTGGTTCAGTGAGATCACTAATTGCGTATTGTCAGCATAAGTGACGAGTTGCATTCCAAAGGGAAGGACACTATCGGCTAAGGGGGCCATATACACGTTACAAGGGAGGGGCTCAGGGACGAGCCCTGGAGGCACTCCACAGTGCAGGGGACGGGAATCTGAGATGTCTTCTCCCTCAAAAATTTGGAAAGATCTATCCTCTAAAAGGAGCTTAACCATTTCAGGGCAACTCCGGATACACCCATTTTATGAAGTCGTTGGACCAAGATACGGTGGTTCACCGTATCGAAGGCCGCGCTGAGATCTAAAAGTATCACGGCCACCGATCCTCCTGCGTCGAGGATTTTCCTAGATTCTTCAACGACAGCTAGTAGTGCCGTCTCGGTTCCTTGACGAGGGCGAAAGCCCGTTTGAGACGCAGTGGAGGAGGTTGCCATCCTCCAAATGCCTAGATAACAATGAGTTCACATACTTATCTGTCACTTTACTGGCCCATGGAAGAAGAGAAATGGGCCGAAAGTTACCAAGACAGCTGGGATCTAAGCTCGGCTTTTTCAATAAGGTTTTTACCATCGCATTCTTCCATGAAGGGGCACCACCCCGAGAGAGAGTGAGGAGTTAATCAGGTCCACCATAACAGGACCGACTGAATCCACCACTGATTTCAAAATTTTGGGGGGGGCCGGATCAGTGGGTGAACCACTCCTGACAAGTGCAGAGATGGTCCGAAAATGTTCCTCATTTAAGGGAGGAAATACTTCTAACACATATTCATGACTCTGAGCGATACAATCCATACAAAGCAGATCTGTGTCAGGGTCAATCATGGGGAATGTGCTACTGATGGTTTGGACTTTATTGAAGAAAAACTCTGCACGCTCGTTGCAACGATGGGGTGTTACTTCAGGCGTATCAGGGGGGACGGGAATTTTTAAAAGTTTTTTAGCAATGCGAAACGTTTCGCGGGGGGAGTTTGACGCCAAGGAGATTTTCTCATGTTTAGAGTTGTATGAGGGTACCCACATTTCAAAAATCTAGAGACAGTCTCCAGCACGTGATATTTATCTGACTCGCTACATTCAGTTTGTGTCTTAATAATTCAGCATATGGGATATTTGTTTTTTGGTAATATGGATGTCCAGATGCAAAGTGTAGGGTACTGTCACATGGATGGGGGTTTTCTGTATGACCTACTATGTAGCACCTGATTTTTCACATGTAATTCCAAATCTAAGAATGTCAGTCTACATCAATCATATTCAAAAGATAATTCAACATTTAAAGTTTTAGAATTTAAAAAAAAGCATGATAAACCTGCAACTTGGCTTCAGTGCTATTCCATATTAAAAAGATGTCAGAAATATATCTATACCATGTTACTACATGGTTGTAGCCAAAAAACTGGCTCCCGTAGCCGTCCCCCTAACCTGATGATATAGTACTCCCTGATAGAGAAAATAGTTATTCTGTAATACAGTTGTCATTTCCAACAACATTTGTACATGTTTTAAAAGACTTGCTGTTTTTGGTGAAAACAAATCTTAAAGTAGTAATACCACCCTCATGCTTGATCACAGTATACAAACTTTTGACATCCTTAGAGGCCTTAGAGGCCAAGTAGTAAGGGTCCTCTCATGGCATCTCCAACAATTTCCTTAGTATATCTTTCATATCTTTTGATATAAGATGCTAAATCACTGACCGTGGGTGCTAAAAAATATGTTAGTGTAGTCTGACATTCTTTCTTTACTCTCCTCAAATTGAGCTCCTCGTGCTGTTCTGCTTAATTAATGACTTGACAGTTATTTACATTTGAGTTGCTTCACATTGTGACAGGCCAGGTTGATGGCCAGAAGAGTTTGCAGCAGTGTTAGCAAGGTTTCTGTTGATTGAGCTTTCTTTCTGATGCAGTTCATTGTAGAGTTTGTGTTGAGATCTGAGAACCTTTTTCCAACATCTGAACAACTATGCATGTGTGTAGTCTGTCATTCCCATTTAAATCAGTAAAACCTGTTGCTATTTAATCTTGTTTGTACTTTTTTCAGAGCTGACCGCGGTTATTCAGGGTGAAACGCGTTGGCTGCATCTGCTTTGTATTCCATTTCTGTGGTTGAGGAACTATTAAAAGAAGCATTAACTTCTTTGAAGAGTCCGGAAAGATTTGTTTTGCCAGCATTTGTGCCATTTATGTTCATGTTGCCTCTCTGTGCTTTCTTTCTGTATTTCAATTGTGGGGTTCATTGGCAGTGGACCTAGGAGGTGGGCAACAGTGACTCTCTGCATTTACAGTCAGTAATACGGTGAGGTAGTGCGGCATTAATCATCCCTTGCTGCCATTTTGTGTATCTTCAGACATTTGTTTTACCCATGTAAGGATTAAGGGAGAATACTTAAAGTTTTACGATGAGTGCTTACTCCATAGATCTATACTCTATATTAATACAATGTGCTTGACTGATACTGGCATTGACAATCCTCGAGTGTTTTGAATATAAGGACTACTCATCACACATGCAAATTGTATATTTTATTTGGTCCAAATATTGTAGGATACCTGCTTGTCGGGACACAGGCGTTACTGATCGTGTGGAATCAGAACCTACTTAGGTTTCAATTTGGTGTAAAGCTAGCAGGATTACAGGTACTTGGGACCGACTTTTTTGCTCACGCCACCTGGGATAAAGGTGCACTTTTGGGCAGTTGTTACACCAACTGGTGACTATTTAATTGTGTAACATGAGACACCACGCCACCTATGTGTCTGATTGGATCGCCATATTTAGTCCACTTTTAGGTGTTCTGAATTGAAAGACTGGCTACATGTGGGTTTTTTGATACCTATGAATAGTGCTGACGCATGCTCACTGTTCTATGTAACTTTGCCCGGCTTGATTTTAACTCTACAACAAAGAGACAACAATGTTGTTAAAAATGTCTGGGTCGATGACTATGTGATGAGGGTGAACTGTTATTGTTTTGTAGCTCTGAAGAAGTCTTTGGGTATTCCCTATAAGACAAAACACGTGTTTGGGGTATTCCCAATAAGACGAAACACGTGTTGGCTACAGAAACAAGACTAGAGCCCAGCAAGAGACGAAAGGAATAAAGAAAAGAGAGAATTACTGAGCACGGGCAAAAACACTTGACTCAAAATGTATTAATTGACTGTTTGATGTAATTTGTATACTCGAATCAGCGTGTGCTAGAGATTTGTGTGATCATTATCCGATTAGTTTAATCGGCTTTGGGGGAGTAAATTACTTCCTCCTCTTTGAGCACTGCTTGTAAAGACCGGTGACAAAGAAACCGGGTAAATACTTCTAGTGGACTTGTCCCTGAGCGCCATTGCCCGATAAATCACCCATTCCTATCTTGCTTAAGAAGCATCATGACTAGCGTCTTTCCAGAACTTGGAAGTACTGATGCATCATGACTGCATTGGAGATCTCAGGAAAGCATTCTGTCGTAATGAGTGGGGCAGGGTATCTTGATTGCCAGGTTGGTTACTTCATTAATTCCTGTTGCCTTTAGATTTTACAAAGTACTTAAGCTCTCATGCAGTTCTTAATATTTGCTGCTTCAATTTCAGAAGAGTGCTCCAAAAGGTGGTTAATAACTAGATGCTCTATTTCGGGTGTTAGTTTGCTGCCTTGGTTCATCATGAAGAATTCTGAGAGGATAATCATCTTGGACGTCTTCATTATGTCTGTTGCTTTATTCAGTGTGACTCCACACTTATTGGAATGTATACGTAAAAACAAAACGTTAATGAGTAATAATAAATTGTCTTTGTGATAGAGCTTCATATTTAACTTCTGTGGTTGTTTTGCCCTCCCCCTTGCTTCAAACTTTGTTAGCAATCAAACAATAAATAGTTTAACTTAAAAACCTTGCATAGTACTTGGGAACCTGACTGATTCTAATTCTGCTCTTTCCAGAAGCACGGCGGCTAACACTGATACGGTCCATCGAATAAGTTAGTTGCAGTTCTTGATTTCTGTTAGGAGAGCACTGCGTTATTTGCCGCCCACTTGTCTTAGTGTGTGCCATGTTTGTGGGGATCTCTATTAGCAACACATATAATGGGCTGACCCTAAGTTCGCAGTGTTTGCCGAGAGCAGAGAGAGGTAAGCACCAGATCTTCTGCACATGGAGTCTGGTTGAGTGCAAGAGCTGGGGGAGTGAGTGTGGAAAGGGTTATTTCCCTTTGGGTGGTTTGGAATCTTACTCACCTACCTTCAGCCCCTTTGAGTGTCTTACTGTCTTTGGTCCATGAACACAATTTATGAATCAAATGTTCCCAACGACTCCAGCTTTGTTTACAGATGTGTGATCATCATAATGTGCATTTTGTGTGTGTTTTATTCCATGTTAACTCCTTTGTTTCACCCTTTGGTAATTGTGCTGAGCCTGCTCAGAGGCCAATGTTTAAGGGCCCATTTGAGTGAGAATTAAAGTTTGATCTATAACTAAACATTCTAAAAGTTAAATTGTGTTGGTGAGTTTGCCTTTGTTTGTGAAGCGAACATCAGGTTATGTTAAGTGTATTTGTAGAGCGCAAGGTGACCCAGGAGGGTTTCCTGGTGCTGATGCAGCAGTAGTGTGAGCCGACCTTAGGCCTGGCCTAGTTGAGGAGCTAGGTCTTAAGCTTTTTGCGAGGTTCAAGCACATAGATGCGGCTCTGATGAGCAGGCACAGGTTGTTCCGTGCCTTAGGAGCGAGTAAGAAGGCGGCACAACTGCAGGTACTGGTTCCATGTATGTGGGGATGTGTGTGAGTAAAAGCCTGGCTGAGTGGAGGTGTCTGGTAGATTTGTGCAAGTTGGTTCTGTGCTGTTGAGTTATGTGGGACCTATGTTGTGTAAGGCTTTGAAAGTATGCTTGACGAGTGCTTATTTCTGAATGGGGAGTCAGTGGAGTTCTTTGAGGTGCGAGGTGATGTGTTTGCAGTTGTGATGAGTGGGATCTTCTTTAGCATCTTTGGTGTTTGGAAGAAGAAGATGGAGACAGCATTTACGTGGATTGTCATGGTGAGCTGGTTGTCTATCTATCCCAAGGTCCTTGGCGTGGGTTATAGGGAAGCAGGGTGGGGTGTGTCCGAGTTCTGCATGCCACAAGGTAGAGTTCCACTGCGAGGTGTGTCTGCCGATGATCACAACTTTTGCCTTGTCAGTGTTTATGTTGAGGCAGTTGGTTTTCATTTATTCAGCGACTTCGGTCATGCAGGCGGAGAAGTTGGGTCAGGGGTTCTGTGTTTTGTTGGAAAGGGAGAGTATGAGCTTGGGTGTCATTGATTCCGTGGGCATGTATGTTGCTGGTCCGACGGGTCATGTCATTTTTGGGCTGGGTAGGGCTGAGTGATTATCTTTTAGGGATTCCGCAGATGAGGTTCAGGGTGCCTGAGCATAAAAGGGCATGCTGACTGAATGGTTGTGGCCTGTCAGATCATTCTTCATGCAGGGTTGTCAGATTCCTTCATTTTATCAGTGACCGCATCTTCCTGTTCAGGGAGCAACTTTTGTGAGCAAGTTGTACTTCTTCAGGATATCAATTGT
The DNA here is from genome assembly GCA_963921515.1 of Calotriton arnoldi. Taxonomy (NCBI): domain Eukaryota; kingdom Metazoa; phylum Chordata; class Amphibia; order Caudata; family Salamandridae; genus Calotriton; species Calotriton arnoldi. The sequence goes on from CAWUFW010002021.1 coordinate 1,503,890, forward strand.
GGGATGCCTCTGCCATTTCTCAATAAATTAGTTTTTATCAGCTGTTAGTAATTTGATGCCTTTTCATATGTCTAGATGGAAGAACGTTATACCAGTTAAACATGAGCAAACGTATGAGGGCACGAAGTATGTTAGTGGTATGTTTTGAACGCAATGCTGCCGCCTTAGTTTCATTTTTTTGCTCTTTTTTCCATTTGCTTAAGCACGACAGCCAACTTTGTTTTGCCCACTTATAATTTTTGAGGGCTATAAAATTACATACATCTTTGTTTTCTATAACAAAAACAGAGCAAAGATGTGCGTATTTTTCTGCATAATTGACAAAAACTCAACTGTCTCTGACCATTGTGAATAGACATAGTGTTATTCACCCCCCATAGATTATTATACTCTACATGGAGGATAATTTGCTTAACTTTCACGTTAATTGGTATAATTTGAATACAGATTGATTCACCTTCTCGTGTGGCTACAGAACTACTGACCAAGCTTGTGTTAGTTCGAATACCCTCTTGTTACTTCATGAACCTTCATATTTGTCCAGCACTGAACACCGAGACGGTCTACATCCATCACTTCTAAATACCTCCTTATGTATGATTCAAACAGGAACTGAAATCTCAGGAAAAGACTACTTCATCTTGGATTGAGTACCTCAGATAAAATTCTCCAGACAGATGTCTGTACTGAAACACCCACCCATAGATGGAATGAAAGCATGCAGGTGACACACATCTGGGTAGATGAACAGCATGGCAGTGGGTTTCCTACTCGCTGTCAGGACCACATCCTTCTCAAACCCTTCGTTATCCTGCTCAACTACACTTCCCCATCGCTGTTATTTGTTCTACAGGCGTTGAAAAGTGCACCCATCTTCCATGGTTCCTGCATTCTGGCTGCCATGCATGACTCTTTCATGTCCACAACAGTAATGGATGCATTGTTCTTGTTTCGCTCACCTCACCCGTCACCAAAATGACACTCCTTCATTTTTCCAACATGCAGCATATTCACAGCAAGAATGTCTGGTGGAACTGCGGCTTGAGGTTTTGGAGTGTGTAGAGGCAACCTCACTGTAAGACCCACTGCACACACAAACACCAATAATGTCCAGTGCTAACTGAATAGCAAGCCCAGTCAGAGAACGATGGGAACGAAACAGATTAGTCAAACTCTCACTGTACAGTCAGATTGGTCTGAATAGCACATCTTTCCCTCGCAGCTACATGTAACCGATCCTTGGTTATCTATTGTGAATCTGGGACGTAATTGAATCATACCACAGGTACTAGAGAGCTGCAAGTTTTGTTTCTTCTCTGCATGCTGATCAAGAGTTATTGGCTTCCACTTTTATTCATACGTTCTAATATATATGTGCAGGACCACAGGTTCCTGAGCTAATATAGTGCAATGATTCAACTTTCAAATGATTTGTCAAATCTTTCCAGATCACAGTGAACTTCTCATAGTCATAGAGTAGTAGCAACACCTTCATCCAATAAAAGGTAATACCTTGCTTTGGTGCAAACGGCTTAAGAATAAGTGACCAGTGGTGGTTTCTAGGGGAAGATGGTGACTGGCTCAATAGGCCCGTTGCTTGGGCTTTGGATTGCTTGTGGCACCTGCTATTTTGGATCACATATAATGGATCAGACACGGATTAAAAATGGTAAATGGCAGAGTATCTTGCTTATTCCATGACTTATTTACGTTTCTGATTCAGTTTTCATGGGTCCCTGCTTCTTTTGACTCTGACTTAGAGGATCTACATTGCCAAGAGAAGGATTGTCTGGTTTTTATCTCGACTCTTTTTAAAAAAAATTTTTTAATTGTCCCTGGTCTGGAGAAACTCGAGAGAGCACACCATTCCACCAGGCTGTGGTTTGACTGCAGCAAGGAATGAAACCATTAGACAAACTCTGTTTAAGGCTTTGCTAGGACTGAAGGACATATTGGCACTTGAGAAATGAGAAAATATCTGACTAAACGGCAGAAAAGCCTCTATTTAGAGGCTCATTCTCTACCCGAAGCCGGTGCTGGGCGCATTTTTTTCTCCTGCTCCATGACACAACAGTGAAGTTGGCAAGATAATGCCAGAGGGCTACTGGGATATTGTTAGTGAAATGTGAGTCTTGACTACTCCAAACTAGTAGTGAGGAAGAGGAAACCAGCACAATACCTCTACAGTCTTGATACCAGCAACCAAGAAAACCTATCTGGTCCTGCCCAATTAATTTTTATTTCCAAGTAGGCCGAACTTACTTGGTGCTTCTGACATATCAAATGACAGACCTTAATTAGAAGCGGAAGCTATTGCTCAAAATGACGTAATCTTTGGTAATAATGCCAGTATGAAATCTCCAGATAAATCCAGACTTCTCCTTGTGATCCATTCTACCGGGACACCCTCCCTCGGAGAGAGCAGAAGCACTACTTTCAGCTTAATGTATTTACTTTCACAGTTGAAGTTTCTTCAGGTGGGGTACCAGGGACAAGCTCCGCCCCAGTAGCAATTAGAATACTTGCCACAGTTCCAGCTGTAGAACCATTATTATTAACTGTTACAGATGTACGCATATGTACAAGGTCAAGAACTGGGTGGAAAACCTAAAATTCCAGTGCTGATCTGTTAAACTCCTAAGCATATGTCCCGCAATAGATCAAACTAACCCACCTATTTACTTACCCTCCTTGCATACAGTATGGACTTGATGTAGTGTTCAACAACAATGATTGTTAAGCTAATCTTGATCCATACTGAGTTTAACTGTGTGGTAGACAACTGTAAATGTGCAACTGACCTGTATTATTTTGAAAGTGAAAATCGTTCAATGTATTTGAATAACAAGCATTGAAAATGCAATAGGTCTCGCCTTTGATTAAGTTAAAGCCATTTGCTTTGCTAATGGTATTGTATAGCAAAGCAAATGGCTTTAACTTTATGAAAGGCGAGACCTAAAAACAGACTACGTGGATGTTGTCGGTTTCTATGTATCTGTTGATATGTGTGCGGGATTGTGTGTGTGTCTCTATGTGCGTTTCTAACCTGTTTGTGTGCATAAGCATGTATGTTCACTTTGTGTGCGCAGTGCTTGATTCTCCTTGCGTGTATTTTGTTTGTCTTTTCTATGTATGTTCCCTTCTGTTAGTGTTAATGATTCTGTGTATATTTGTGTACGCGTTTCTCTGTGTACATACTGTCTGCGACTGTTTTTTTTCTCTTTATTTGTTTTTCTCCTGTTTCAATGTCAGTGCATTTTTGGACTGTAAACGTGGTGTGTGTTGTGTGCGTTTAATGCTCTGGTGTTTCCCGCTGTTTGGCGGTATTCTGTTTGTGGGTTCCTCTCTGTTTGTATACAGTTCGTGTGTGTACTGGAAAGCAGTGTGTGTGCTTCAGTTCAAAGTGTTGCTTCTCTCTCGTGTGTTTGCACTTGAAAGGAGCCAGGTGGGAGAGTGCTTGGGGGAGAAGGGAGACACAGGAAATGATGCACGGAGCAATTAACAACTTCGACACAATGAGACATTAAAGGCAACACTGTTTGTTCTCGTAGAGTTTGCAGATGGCCGCCTCCTTTCTTAGTATACGGCCCTTTCATGTATTCCACACAGCTTTTTTGAGCTCTTAAGTGGGAAGAGGGGTCTGTGTCCTAGCCCCCAAAAATCGACAACGGAGCGGGTTATGGGTGTAACATAACGGCCTCTACAACGTTCCCCACTTCCGCCCATACCCAACGTACTAAAAAATGGGGCGAATAAATCTGAGTCATGAAACTTTTTTGTCAAAATGGGGCAAAATAACCCATTTTGTGTGTGTGTGCGGCCTTTGTCCTGCTCGAAGTGGATTGCTCTCCGCTCGGCATCAAAAGGCTGCAGGCCGGACTCTTCTATTAAGGGCCGATAGTGAGGACAATAGCTCCCTGCGAACGCCGCGCGCTGAGGCAGCGGGGGCCCAAGTCAGAAATGCCAATGTGCCCGCTCTGTCCGGTGCTTACGTTGGTCAGGCGTGGTGAGCAGTTTTGGGGAGCGGGTTTGTTTTGCAGTATCCGACTCCGAGCTAAAGCAATATCGAGGAGCGCGGCAAGAGAGTTTGAAAGAAAGACGAAGAAAACGATAAAAAACAAGAAAGAGTGAAATAAAAATGTAACACGGCACGCGTAAAGTAAACAAGGAGCGCCCGTAATGAAAGTTTAAGCACATGGCAAAAAACACAAGCTCAAACAAGGGGCGCCCGTAAGGAAAGTTTTAAGCACACGGCAATAAACACAAGCTCTCGACATTGCGCAAAGGCAACCGCTTGTTTACATTTGCATCGCGCTTTCACTTTAAGTGAAAGCGCGATGCAAAAATAAACAAGCTGTCGCCATTGCGGAAAGGCATTCTCTTTGTTGAAGATAAACGCGGTAATGGTAAAAGAAAAGTGCTTAGCGGCTAATTAAGAGACACTGGCTCCCGCAAGTAAAAGATCCAATCCCGGTGGGCGGGGCCAAAAGCGGACAGGGTGGCAACCAGGAGGGATTAAAATGCCTCAGGTGCAATCATTACACTGTGTTTTGCATAATCCATGACGCAAAACGACGCGCACGAATGAAAAGTGCAGGCGGAGCAGAGACACGACTTCTGGAACCGTATTGATTCCAAGAAGCCCTCGCATGGCGAGAGCAGCGCTTGCGCGCTGCTAACGCCAGGCGAGACCTAAAAACTATCCCAGTCATTGCAGAAAAATAATACAATACATGACAATCTATGCATGCCAATTTCCGTGCTACTTGCCTTATAAATACTGGCTTTGTCAGCATTCCGTCCATCATTTGTTTGCTGTAACAATTATAAATACTGGCAGCACAACATCTTCAGTGACATAAATGGAGGTGCAGCTAGTATAATGCCTATAAGAACCCTGGGGTTGTATTATGTCCGATTATGATAAAACTACTTCTGATCAAAGATTGAATTCATGAGTCACGGATGCTAGACGTTTCTTGCGTATAGATAAAACCCAACATTCAAGTTTCCAAGGACAAGAAGCTCAAAAAGCTACAATACAAAGCTTAGTGGAAAACGTTATTTCCCATGAAAAAGATTTGAAGTTCACTGACTACACTATCTCCCATCATTTCTTTCAACTATGCAGTATAAGAGTGAACGTTTGAAAGTTAGTTTGGAACAATAGGAGAAACAGTATCAGAATTATTGCGCTTCCTGAGAGCCGCAAATAAATTCCACATTGAAACCATTTATTGTGCCACTAACAAAAGGACTTCGATTCAATTGATCCCGGTAAAGAGATTCAGTGCATTGTTAGAGAACATTCCTTTGAAGTATATAAGGACCCCCGCCCGCAAACTTGGCAAATTTTTATCAACATGCCTCCTCTTTGGTGGAGGAAATATTGCAAAGCTGTGAGAAATCCATTACGTGTAAGAGCTACACAATATTCCTCCGCCCAGGTATCTCATAGTGGACTGATCAAAGGCAATGGGAACTTACACATTTCATCTGTAACTTTTTGGGTCTTTGAAGTAGTGCCTATTTACAGCACCCATCTACGCTTACAGTCACGGTCTACAGAGCCTTACATTTCATATTTTCTGGTTTGGAAGCTGAGAAGCTCCTACCATCTAAATGAAAAAACTAAGTGATTCATTATTTATTTGGTATTTCCATATGTTTTATTATAATTATTTAATTTGAGTAGACATTCCTTTTTTGACCCTACTCTTTAATGTTTATGACTACAGTCCTTCTGAGCTCTGGGCTCTATCTAGGCTATTTGGAGTGTGGGGGGCGGGGGGGTATTTGTGTTTTTACCTTTGTTTGTGAAGGGGAGCTGTTTACTCCCTTTTCACTTGGGTAACTACGCTTGGGAGGAGGGGAGTCTATTAATTAGTCAAGCACTATTCAGATATATCATTTGACGTTGATGAGTAGACATCCACAAACAGAGTAACACACCCACACCAAATGTACACCACACACTTACTACAAACCAACCCTATGCACAAATCAATGTACTAGCATACACGGCAAAACCACACAAACCACGTCTATATACCCTTCCATCCCAACTACCACACATTTCCACCATCACCTACGAACAGTACACAACTCTATCCTATACCACTAACCAATGCACTCATCACAAACACAACCAAAATCCATACCATACTTAACTACAACCCATCCAGACACACACTCCCCACTCTAATTACGCCTAATAGACCCCCTTTTATCATTAACACACCCATACTCAGCCTTCCATCATTTGTCCAACCAACAGCCTCCTCTTCTTTCTACCACAATAACACAACAACACAACACTTACATGCCACAGCACCACACATTTTAACTCTTGCAGCAAACAGGTGTAAAACAAACAGTCTTAAATCTACTTCATCCCCTCCTACACACAACATACACTCTACTCACAAACACATCACCACCCCCTTTACTTTACAAATTCCACTCGCAGACAATAGTATACAAACAAATCCATCTGATGAAACAAATATATCAGCAGCTCTTTTCACTACTCCTCAAAAACAAAACATATCACACATCAGCACAACAAAATCTCTCAAGCACAACACCTCATAATACTTACAGTCCTAAAATACAATCATACACCCACCTTTAAAACTACACAAAGGAACAAACCACAATGCCAAGCTTTCTCTCTTCTACCACACCTAACACACCTACAGCAACACAACAACTCTCTTCTAGCCGCCTCTCATCCATTGGACAATTTAGAAGCTTACTACATGACCCACATGCTGCAGCACCACCACTGACTCCTACACCTTCCGCCCTAAACATACGCAAACAATATAAGCAACGTGCCACACATCACAACTTTGCTTCTCTGTGTCTACTGCACAACAAGGTTTCACCACAAAAACAACACAGCATACCAACTCACTCTCAAACACCGTCTCCACCACCTACGCACACCTACGCACGCAGACCCATCAAAATGCCTTCTTAGCCTGCTGGACGAGGAACACATTACAGAACAGCTACACGATTGCTATCCTTATACAGATAATACCAGCACTAAAAACACACCTGCTACTAACCCACACAATACTGATCACTCTTCTACAAAACTAAGTCTCACTGTCACCAAAGCACATTCTCTAAACTGTCTACTAATAAATGATCGATCACTCTCTAAAAACAAACATCACATCTACGACCTTCTCACCGATGCAAAACCAGACATAATATTCATAACTGAATCGTGGTTGGGCGATGATATGGCTCCAATCCTGCATGAAGCCATTCCTCTAGGCTATCAAACGATCACCCAAAATCGTATAGGCAAAAAGGGAGGTGGTCTAGCTGTTGTGTTCAGGCAAACATTACATATCACTGAAGTTGACGACATCTCCATAAAGAATTGTGAGGCTCTTCTCACAAGATGCAATCCTACACAGTCTTTCTCCTGTAACTTCCTGCTCCTTTACAGACCTCCACCTAGCAAGGCGACCTTCCCAGACGCACTTCTAGATGCGGTTTCAAACCTGATAACAATACCCTCCACCCTGTGCGTTCTGGGTGACCTCAACATTTGGTTTGACAAACCCAATATGACCCATCCAAAAACAATCAATGGCCTAGACGCACTGAACCTGCATCAGATTGTCCACAAACCCACACACATCGCTTGACATATCCTAGATGCCATTTTTGCTAATACCAAACTAGTTACCTTTCAAACTATAACTCCGGTCACATGGTCAGACCACCATTTGCTCGCTTTCCAACATAAAACAACACTAAGCGACTCCCCTAAAACCACCTTGCGTGCATCCACCTATCGACCGTGGAACAAACTCAATTTGGAACACTTAGAAACACAACTAACATCCAGTACAGACCTGGAAACAATAAATTCTGTTAAAAAACGATATGAGTGGCTACAGGAAGCTTTTGATATCCTGATACCACTCAAAACCACACAACTGAACAAAAGAAAACAAGCACCGTGGAGAAATACAGAGATAAAAGACATAAAACTACAAATTAGAAAGCTGCAACATGCCTGGCTCAAAACAAAAAACAAACAAGATAAACTTCACCTACAGAAAATTAACAGATTATACAAGTCCGCTTTAAAAAAAGCAAAGAAAAGGTACTATTCAGACAGAATTCCAAATGCTAAATGTGCAAATAAAGAATTCTATAAAATACTCAATGAATTTCGTAAACCAAATTGCCTAGAAGAAACTCATTCCGTTACTCAAGATTTCACAGACAAACTGGCAAATCCTTACACTGACAAAGCAGACACGTTGGACCCGTACTTAAAACAGAGACAACGCACCAGCACTAACCCTTTTACAAAACAACAATCCAAGAATACTCTAACTCAGCCTTACCGTTCCTTCCAACACATTTCACACGATGAATTTATGGACCTGGTCAAAGCAAGCAGGCCTGCTGGCAGCCCTTCTGACCCGGGTCCACCGCAAACTTTCAAGACAATTCTTCTAACAACCTCTGCTGCCAATCCAGTAAGAAGAATCATCAACGATTCCTTAACTACCTGAATATTTCCAGAAGAACTCAAAAAGTCATACATACGTCCTTTACTGAAGAAAACAAACTTGGACCCGCTGAACTCTGACAACGACAGACCCATTACAAATGGACCTTTCCTGGGCAAACTGATAGAAAGAGCAGCGTTCGCCCAGATGTCACAATTCATCGAAGACAATACCATAGTTTCAGACTTCCAAACGGGATTCCATCCGGGAAGAGGCACAGAATCTGCCCTCCTTGCCATCTGGGATGACCTGAAGAACACAGTTGACCGCAACAAGGTTGCTGCGCTACTCCTCTTGGACCTCTCGGCTGCCTTTGACACGGTTGACCATGACACTCTGGTACAAAGACTCTATGAAGCCGGCATAGAGGGGACTGCTTTAGACTGGATCCTACCTTCGAAACAGAACTAATGTCATCCATACCCCACCTTTCTCGTCCAAACCGTACTCCACAAAAGCTGGGGTCCCTCAATGCTCTATCATCTCGCACATGCTTTTCAACATCTACATGAAGTCATTACCGGTACTGATCAATCAATTTCACCTCATGTGCTATAACTATGCAGATGACACGCAAATACTCCTTCAACTGGAATGCCCCAAAGACATTGGAAACTCGCCAATTTTCAGTTGTCTCAGAGCCGCGGATCAATGGATGACGTGGAGCCATCTCAAATTGAATGCTTCCAAAACGGAAATACTCATGTGTGGCGATTGGAAACATAATGACCTGCTTGCCGCCCGGCCTGATGAACTGGGATCACCGCCTAAATTATCGAAGGAAGTAAGAAACCTCTGAATGACCATGGACTCCAAGCTGTCGATGAATGCCCAAGTGGACAAACTTGCAAGATCAAGCTTTGTTACCATAAAATCTCTGCGACGAATCTTCCCCCATTCGGGATTTCCACACAAGGTCCAAGCTACCATCTCCCTTGTTCTGTCCAAACTCGATTACGCCAATAGCCTCTACCACGGATCACCTTTAACGACTATGAAAAGACTACAACAGGTTCAGAACTCAACTGCCAGACTACTCTTACATATCAAACCGCGAGACCACATCTCCCCTGCCTTGAAAGCCCTGCATTGGTTACCGGTTGCCAGAAGATCCACGTTCATGCTGCTTTGTATCACCCACAGAGCGATACATGGAATGGGACCGCTCTTCATCAGGAATAAAATCACCAAACACCTTCATCATAAGAACCTCCGCACTAGAGTGGCACCTCGCCTCAAAATCCCAGGTTACAAGAAAAAAAACCATGGGTGGCACATCCTTCTCTGTCCAAGCAGCCAAAATATGGAACTCTTTACCCCCCCAACATAAGATCCACCGACAACCACCTTATCTTCAGAAAACTACTCAAGAATTGGCTCTTCCCCACATAAGCACCATACGCAAACAGAAATATACAGCATATCCCTCTGTATATAAGCATTTATTTGTGCTATAGATATGTACCTATACATGTGTATTGCTTTGTATAAACATGTCTAATTATGTTTAAAAAAAAAAAAATGAATAAATACATTTTTAAGTACAACACTTGAAAACCAGGGTTTATTGAATGCATCTTTAATCTACTTATACTTACTTCCTTTACGCATCTATGTACCTTCCATGTACTTGGATCTATGTATTTATTACTTTCTTCTAATTCAGCATATCCAATGCACTACCCTATTTCTCACCCTATACCTCTCTCAATATATCTTCTACCTCAACTCATCTCCATCCTCTTTCTACTACTCTTTCCAATGCACTGCCCTATTCCTCACCCTATACCTCTATCAATATATCCTCTACATCCACTCTCTCATTCATCTCAAACCCCATACCACTTAAGGCCCCCAAAATAGCCCTTTCTAGACTCTCCCCTACTCTACTCCTCCTTGCACCATCCAACACCTTTTTAGGTCTCGCCTGAGCCAGCGCATGCGCTGCTCTGGCGAGAGTTTTAGTAAGCGGGTTTTGGAAGTGCAAACAGCACTGGCGACCAGCTTGCGTTCACGTGAGCACGCACGTCACGGGTCATTAAGTGCATCGCGATCACTTTCACTTTCCCGGCTTTGAAGTAAAGAAATAGATTATTTTTCTATTTCTTTACTTTTGCTATAATCGCGGCACCCGCGCTTTACTTTAAGCGCGGGTGCCATGATTATAGCAAAAGTAAAGAAATAGAAAAATAATCAATTTCTTTACTTTTGCTACAATCGCGGCACCGGCGCTTTACTTTTAACATTAAAAGTAAAGCGCGGGTGCTACGATTATAGCAAAAGTAAAGAAATAGATTATTTTTCTATTTCTTTACTTTTGCTATAATCGCGGCACCCGCGCTTTACTTTTAATGTTAAAGCGCTTTACTTTTAATGTTAAAAGTAAAACGCGGGTGCCGCGATTATAATGGTGTAGCTAATAGGTCTCGCTTTTGGGACCTTATAAGTATTTAGTTACGCAACTGTTGCATGGCTAAACACTTATAAGGTCCCAAAGGCGAGACCTATTGACTATGCCAATGCTTGTTTTACTATACTGATCACCCAAAACAAGCCTTTCTAAACTCTTCCCTCTGACTCTTCCCCCTCCACATCCCTTTTTACTTATCCCAAGCCTCCCACTACTGCTATGACGTCCAAAAAAATAATAATCTCTAAATCCTTCACTCTTCTATCCCTCCACTATCCATTTCAATCAAAATAACAGACTAACATGTCCACTTATCAAATTTCATATTTCACTATACTAATTCACCACTAATCCTTTATGGGTTCCGGAGTAGCGTGCTACTCACCGAAAAAGCGCTTCAACACCCCTTCAGGGGTAACAAGCGATATATATATATATATATATCTCTTTCCCTCTGCTACCCTTCTCAATCCGAATAACATATCATCCACCACTCAAATTACTTTCATATTTTACTATACTAAGTCAACGCTAATCCTTTTATGGGTTCCGGAGTAGCGTGCTACTCGCCAAAAAAGCACTTCAACACCCCAACAGGGTAACAAGCGCTATATAAATGCAAACCTTTTTCCCTCTTTTATCCCTCCGCTATCCTTCTGAATCCTAATAACTGACTAACCTATCCACCACTCAAATTACTTTCATATTTCACTATACTAATTCAACACTAATCCTTCTTGGGTTCCGGAGTAGCGTGCTACTCGCCGAAAAAGCGCTTCGACGCCTCGTCAGGGGTAGTAAGCGCTATATAAATACAATACAATATTGAAAGGCAATAATGAAAAGTATTTCAGAATTTTTGGCATGCACTGTTGTATTTGGTGTGTAAGGTCCTTCACATCTTTACTCTGGTTGATAAAGAAAAAACTTTTGACTTTGGGCCTGATTTAGATTTTGGTGGACGGATTACTCCGTCACAACGGTGACGGATATCCCATCTGCCGAAATCTAAATCCCATAGGAAATAATGGCAGTTAGATGTCAGCGGATGGGATATCTGTTACCATTGTGACGGAGTAACCTGTCCGCCGAAATCTAAATTTGGTCCTTTGTCTCGTTGGAGTACCTCTGCTTATTTATGAGGCACTATGGCATTCTAAAACTTTATCTTAGCAGTTCCAAGTCCTTGTCAAGACCCCAATGCTTCAATCATACTTAATGGCCTTGGAAGCCTCACGTTCAGTATCGCAAAGGATACCTGTTAGTGCTTGTCTCCATTCTTATTGAAATGTTACCACCCTCCTGAAAAAACTGCCTATAAGGCTATTTTGGCTGAATATAAAGTGGCTAATAAGGAGGAAAAGTCTCTTTACTGCAGTAATGAGCTTGCCTCAACCAAATCCTCCAGAGATCTTTTTAAGTTGATTAAGCTCTTATCTGCCCCCTTAGTGCCTTCCATTATAGAGAGCACTCAGGACTTTTGTTTCCGAATGGCCAAATTATTCTACTCTAAACTTGTTGATAAAAACTATGTCCACTAAAGACAGCCCTACTGCCTATCTATCGTGTTTTACTCTCTTGACCCAAGAACAGATGGAACATTATCCCCTCTGTGTCAAATCAGGCTCCCCACTTGAACCTTGCTCACCCAATGTTTTGCAATTAGGAGCTAAGACTATAGTTCCCCATCTCACTGAAACTTTGAACAAAGCCATTACATCTGGGTGTTTCTTCGATCTTGGAAAAGGGTGGTGGTCAAGGCTCTGCTTAAAAAGTCTAATTTTGACCCTGCAGAACTAAAAACCTATTGGCCCATCTCCTTGTTACCTGTACCCACCAAAATCCATGAGAAACATCTTAATGTCCTGGTGACGTACTATCTAGAACAATTTCAACTTCTGGATGTGCTCAGTTTGGGTTCAGGAGCAACCATAGGACTGAGACTGCGATAGTATCTGCATCCGTTCCATGCTGGGGAGGCTGCATCGCTGGTACTTTTGGACCTATCTGCAGCCTTCGATACCATCCCCCGACCCGGCTTGTTGCGCAGCTCCAGGAGCTGGCGGTTACAGACTTGGCACTCAAACATCTGGGATCTCTTCTGAGTGACAGGTCACAGATGGTTATGGTGGATCAGTGCTGCTTGAGTCCATAACCTTGCCATGTGGGGTACCTCAGGCTTCCTCCCTGAGCCCTTCATTATTCAACTTGTATGTCTCCCTGCTGGCGAAACTCATTAGATCTTTTGGACTCCAAGCTCTGTTCTATGCTGATGACACCCCAATCATCGTGTCTATCTCTATGGACATGGATGCGACTGCCACCAACTTTAAAAACTGTATACAGGGTGTTGCGACATGGCTAAAAAAACTACATAAGGCTCAATGGGGACAAGACGGAGGTCTTGCTCTTTGGTAGTCAACCATCCGTGTGGTCCAATCTGTGGTGGCCAGATACGCTGGGGGCCTTACCTACTCCAACTGACTTTGCTAAGAATTTCAGAGTACTGGTTGATACAACTCAATCGTTCGACCTGCAGGTCAATAGGACGGTTTTGACCTGTTTTTGGATTATTAAATCGCTTAGGAAAGTGTTTCCTTTTATCCCTTTTCAAGCACGTAAACAAGTGGCTCTGGCACTTATTAAATATATTAAATATCCAGGTAAAGAGCATTACAGTAATCCAACCTGGATATAATAAGACTGTACTTGCCAAATTGCAGCTGGTTCAATCTGGCTGCAGTATTCTGATTCTTGATGTTCCCAAATTTCAGTCAGTTTCTGAGGGGATTCTGAAACTTCACTGGCTACATGTATTATCTTCAAGGCTCTTTGCATCGTTCACAAGGCCCTGCATAACACTGGCCCTGGAGAATTTGGGAACTTGTTCCAAGGACTCACTCCCACCTAGACCACTTCGATCCTCTTTTTTTAAAACATCTGTTTATTAATTTTTCCATACACACATGCTTGACCAATTCTTAGACATCAATACATTTTCTGTAATATAGGAATACCCCCAGTGTACCAGGCCAATCACTGTCCTAAAATCAATGCCCTCAGTCATACCAGCATGTGGGGAAAAAAGGAAGAAACAAACGACAGAGAGTTATAGACTTCTTGGCATATGTTTCAAATATGTTCTACGGAGCTTCCACATTCATCTATGGCCAAGCTAACATAATCATTGCCGTCTGGGTACATGCAAAAGCACGATGCTTGTATAAGAAAAGGCAACGAGCGACATGAGAAAGGACAAAGAAAAGGCACAGAATTAAAGGGAAAAGAGAGAAGGAAAGACGATAAAGAAAAAAAACAAAAGAAACACGGACAAAACTCAGGGCAACTTATGCCCACACGTCCATCGAAAGGAAACTTATGTAAACAACTAAGACATAACTACCAGGGGTCCACATGTATCTAGAACTGCGAGAAAGTATGCGGTGATTCTCCAGGAAGGGGGGGCGGTGAGGGGGGGGGAAGGGGGCGGGAGCAGGAGGTGGCGGAACAAAGGAGGGGTGAGCCGCTCAACTCCTCCTGGCTAAGAGGGGGGGGATGAGGGGGGAAGAAAAGGGGGGGAAGAGGGAGGGGACCAGGACATCCAGGTCCGAGCACGCCCACATCCCTCTAGCCCTCAGACCTTGTAGAATCGTTCCCTTCGGGCTTAGTCTGGCACGTGTCTAGTCTCCCAGGCCCGAAGGATGTCTCCCCACGGTTCTGCATACGGCCGGCGCCGTTTGGTAATCCTGTCCTCCGCTACTAGTGCCCTTTCCTCTGCTCTAGTCCAGCGTGACACATCCACCTCCCATAATGTCACCAGTGGGGGGTGTGCAGACTTCCAACCCAGCGCTATCCGTCTTTTTGCCAAAAGAAAGGCCAGGTCAACAAACCTGTGCCCCAGCTTACGAGTTTTCGGTCTCGGAAAGAGGCCCAACAAACACACCTCGGGAGCACACAACAGATTTCGGGCCAGCACCTTATTAACCATACCAACTATCACACTCCAATAAACAGAAAGCCGCGGGCAGGACCAGAGCATGTGGTCGAAATCCGCATCCTCCAGGACGCACCTAGCACACGACAAATCCACCCTATTATAAACCACATTTAATCGGTGCGGAGTAAGGCACGTCCGATGAAGCACATTAAATTGAAGGACCTTAAAGGCCGTATTCCTCGATTTTCTTGGGACCCTTCAAAACCTTCTGCCATTCTTTATCTGTTAGACTCCTATTGAGGGTCCCTTCCCATCGCTCCCGGAGACTCGACAACGAACCCGGACTTAATTCCAGAATGGCCAAGTAAAGCCAACGCACCAGGTGCCCCGCTGATCCCAAGGTCACTACTGCGTCCAACGCCGAATGCGTCTCGGGTTCTCCCGTGCCATCCCCCCACTGTTCCCGCGCCGCCCCTCTTATGGTAGTTTAAGAATTGCCCCGCTGGGAGCTCATGATATTCTAGAAAATCATCCAGGGAGAGCATTTCTTTATCCCTATAACAATCTCCAATCGTTGGCACCCCGGCCTCTTCCCAGCCCACCAGTTGGCGCCGCGATAGCGGCGGGCCCATCCCTCCCTGGGGGATACCTATGAGCGGGAGACTAGGGGTATAGAGCAACCTAGTTCTGGAGCGCATCGTACACCTATCCCAGCATTTGACCGCCACTGAAAGTAACGTGCCCATTTGTTGAAGTTTCTGGCGCCTGTTCAGAAGCCTAGGGAGGAGATGAGCCTGAACGGCAGCCGCTGGAATCGACAGCGTGGCCAGGTCCCTGCCATCTAGCCATCTGGCTAGCCACTGTACCTGTGCCGCCAAGTAATAGGCTTCAAAGTCGGGGGCCCCAAGTCCCCCCTCCACCAGTGGGAGCCGCAAAGTCTGTAACGACACTCTGTTGCGACCGCCGTCCCACACCAGCTCCCTCAAAGAGCCGTCCAGTGTTTTAAACCACGATCGCGGTATCAGCACTGGAAGGTTAACAAAATAGTAGAGTAGGCGGGGCAGGACCACCATTTTAGATATCGCCACCCTCGCCATAATCGGCAACTTGAGAGTGCACCAGAAGGCCACCTGCCCCCGAAGCGCCCGCAGGGCGTCCCCGAGATTCCCCTCAAACAGATCAGCCTGCGTATGGTACACCCTTATCCCCAGATACTTAAATGACACCGGCGCCCATTCTATGGAGGTCGGCAAAGACCGGGGTCTATCCACAGCGGGGTGCAGCGGGAACACAAAGGTCTTCTTCCCATTAACTGGTAGCCCCGAATAGGTGGCAAACTCATCCAGGATATCTAAGACAGGGCGGACCCCCTGCGTTCCATCTCGAAGGTAAATCAAAACGTCATCCGCATATAGCGAGATGACATGAAAGGCCCGTCTAAGGAAATCCCCAGGGCCGCTCCCTCACCTCGGAGCCGCGCCGCCAGAGGCTCCATCGCCAAAGCGAAAAGCAATGCGACGGGGCATCCCTGCCTAGTCCCCCTGTGAATGGGGTAAGAGGCAGACACCGTCGTACCTGTACGCACTCTGGCCGTGGGCCTCCCATAGAGGAGCCGGACCCATTGCAGCCAATCCTCTCCCAATTGCATCGCACCCATAACAGCCAGTAAAAAGTCCCAGCGGAGGGTGTCAAATGCTTTTTCGAAATCGATTGCCACCACCACAGCCTCGGGATAGTCCTGCAGGTCTGAATGGAACATGACATGGTATAACCTCCTAAGGTTGTTGGACGTCGAGCACGAGGGAATAAAGCCGTTCTGGTCAACATGGACCAGACGACGCATATAGGGGAGAAGTCTCAGGGCCAGCGCCTTACTCAATATTTTAAAATCCATACTTAACATGGAGAGAGGGCGGAAGTCCGTTAGGGGAGCTTGCGACGATTTCGTTTTGGGCAGGGGAATAACCAATGCCTCACGCATCGTGGGAGGTAACTGTTTCGCCTGGAACGCAGAGGCATAGACGCGTTCGAGCCGTGGGGCCAAAATATCAATGTGGGCACTATAGAACTCGGCCGGTAGGCCGTCGGGCCCCGGCGTCTTACCCCGGGCCATATCCCGGACCGCTGCTCTAATCTCGCCCACCCGAACCGGAAGACCCAACGGGTCCCTGGATGCCCGATTTAACTGTGTTAGCGGTAGGGCAGCAAGATATGCCCGCAGTGCTTCCTCTTGGGGCAGCCCTGGGCTATCATAAAGCGTTTCATAATATGCCCTGAAAGCATCATTGATAGCCCTCGGGGAAGAAAGCGTGCAACCATTTAAATCCTGAACGCCCATAATTGGAGCACCCCTGCTATCAGATTTAATCAACCAAGCCAGGTGTCTCCCGGCCCTACCACCCTCCGTGTGCTGGGTGACCTAATGCGCATTAAAATCGAGCACTCGCAGTCTATCCCAGGTAGCGCTGTACAGGCTCTCAACGTCGGCTAGCTGCCCATGGGCCTCAACCCCCCCTAACGATCTCCCTGTCCAAGGCCAATATCTGTGATTCCAAATCCTCCAGCTCCCGTGTCACTAGGTGTCGAGTGCCCACCGTCCGTCCCATGCAGTGTCCCCTAGTCACCACTTTAAACGCCTCCCAGTCCACTAGGGGCGAGCCACCCGTACCCTGATTATGTAAAAAATAGTCACTAACAGCTGCTGAGAGCACCTGCCGGAACCCCTCGTCTTCCAATAAAGAAGGGTCTAGGCGCCACCTCGGTATCGGGGGCCTCTCAGGGGTCGGAGTGAACCGCAGGAGCAGTGGACTGTGGTCAGAAAGGGCTCTGCCGAGGTACTCGGCACCGGACAGCCGGGGGGTCAACACCGGTGAACAGAAAAACATATCAATGCGTGTATGTAGGTCGTGAAGGTGAGAATAATAAGAGTACTCCCTGCCGCCGGTATGGTGGAGACGCCAGACATCGTGTATGTCCCAGCCCGAGGTCCAGCCCCGTAACCCACTAGCCAGAGCGGCAGCTGGGGCACCCTGCAGCGGAGGTGTGGACCTATCCCACTGGACATCATAGATACAATTGAAATCCCCTCCCAAAATCACATTCTCATGGGGGAGGCTCGCCAGTACCCCCGAGATCCGGTCCAGAAAGGCCAACTGATCCCGATTCGGGGCGTATAGACTCCCTATAGTGACCTCCCTACCCTTCAAGACCCCATTAATGACCACATACCTCCCCTCCGCATCAATCACCTTCCGAGTGAGCTGAAAGGGTACCCCCGGTCTGATCCACACCAAGGCTCCCCGGGAGAAGGCCGAATACTCAGTTGCAAAGAGCTGGCCCCTCCATCTGCGCCGCAGACGGGCAACCTCCACCCCCGTAAGATGGGTTTCCTGCAGCAAAGCCACATGCACCCCCGTCGTTTAATATAATTCAAGATGTTATATCTCTTAGTGGGCGACCCCATCCCTCTGATGTTCCAGGTCATGAGTTCATACTCCCCAGAGCGCCCAGTAGGTCCCGCCATAAGAAGTTAGTACGCATTCCCCCCAGGCCCCCCACCCCGGCACCCCCCCAGAACCGCTTCGGACCCCCGGCATATGTCAACAACCCCAACAAACAAACTCCCCATCCCAAGGGCAGCCTGACAACGGTCAGCTGTCCAAACTCATACACCATGGCAATAACCACGTGCCTGGTGGTACCCTATACCAAGTCGGAAAGGTCCAAGGCAAACGGCCCTAGGACCTACAAAGAGGGGCGCAGCGTGCACAAAGAAAAAGCGGGTATGCAAGAGGTCAATTCTCCCACCATTGCAGCCTCTGAGGGCCACTCCGGCCCTCCCCCCGGCGCCTCCGCCCAAAAGCCCCCCAACCTCCCAGGAAAAGAAAGAGGGGAGAAGGCAATGTCAAAGACCTTACCACTCAGTAGTCCCCAGATAACTGAGCCTAATCCCAAGGAGGGTAGAGGAGAGGGGGAAGGATAGCAGACAAAACGGGGACAAAGATCCCCCTAAGGTTACGTTCAGTCCACAAGAGTGTCTGCCGTTTGCGGCGTCACCGTCGGCATGTCAGCATTCGTGGCTTGTGACGCAGCGGAGTCAGTCTCTTCCTCTCCATATTTGGCCTCCGAGTCCTTCTCCGAGGAGGAGCCCCTGCCCTGCAGCAGGTTTGCCACTGCCGCCAGCGCTGCTTCCCTCTCCGTTGCTGTCTGGGACGGATACAGTCGCTTGGGCTCCCTGCGAGTCCTCCGGCGCCGCGGTCTCTTCCCCGGGCGTTCTGACCCAGGCACCCGTCGTGCGGTGCGCAGCCCGGGGGCACCCTCTGATTTATACGATTCGAGCCAGTCCCAGGCCTGCTGCGGGTCCTCACAGAAGGACGTTTTCCCGTCTAGCATGAACATGAGCCGGGCAGGGAACATCAGCGAGTACTGTATGCCTTCCTCGCGCAGTGCCTTCTTCACCTCCAGAAATGTAGAGCGGCGATGCTGCACCCCCTGGGTGTAATCAGGAAAGAGGGAGACTTTACTGTTCTCTACCGTGAAGGGACCAGCAGAGCGTGCCCTCCTCAATAAGAAGTCCCGATCACGAAAATGGAGCAGCCTCGCCACCACCGCCCGTGGAGGAAGGCCCGGCTTCGGCGGGCGGGCAGGCACCCGGTGGGCCCTCTCCAAGGTGTAAAATGAAGAGAGGCCCTGGGGCGCTACGACGTCTCGCAGCCATGACTCCAGGTAGGCGACCATGTCCTGCCCTTCCACGCCTTCCGGAAGGCCCACTACCCGTACATTGTTCCTCCTATTGCGCCCTTCCGCATCTTCGGCCCTCTTTTCAAAGGTAGAGACCTTATCCGCCAGCACGTCGACTCGGGCCGATAGCTCGTGGTGTGTAGGGGCTATCACAGCAAGGTCCGCCTCCGACTGTTTCACTCTGTTGGCAAGTTTGGCGTGCTCAGCGCGCAGGAGGCCCAGGCCCACCGCCACGGCACTAATGTCCTGGTGCAATGTCGCCTTAGTGTCCACGATGGCCTCCAGGATCTTGGCCAATTGTTGCTGAACTGAGACTTCTCCAGTGCTATCCGCCACATCCTGCGCGGCCGACTCCAGAGGAAAGGATTCCGGATCCGGCGGGGGCCCAGTCGGTTTTCCCTTCGGCTTGCCCATTTCAAGGGCCGTCGATCGAGTCCGTCTCTGCCTGGGTGGGCTCGTCGCCCCCGTCCGCACCCCCGGCACCTACCACTCCAGGGTCTGATCGGCGTCTACTGGCAACTCTCTAACCGCCCCAGCTCCTCCAGGTCACTCAGAGGCTCCACGAAGGGCACCCCGACTCAGAAGCCCGGCCCCAGCACCCACTCAGCTGTATTCGGGCGCAAGGGAGCTCCAAATCCACTCCCGGCTCACCTCTTCCCTCTGCCGCCGTGCGGGGCATCCTCAGGCCTCGGGCTCCCTTCCAGAGCTGCCCCCAACCGGGGGGCCGTTCCACTGACTCGCGGGGGCCTCACCCTCCAGCCCACAGCAGGTCCAGAGGGGCACCGGGCGGCAGAGCGGGCAAGTTCTTACTTCGCCGGTGCTGTCTGTGCTCCAACACCCTCGCCAGCCAGGCCGTCCTTGATTTATGGTCCTCACCGCCCGGCCGAGACTCCACCAGCCGCGCTGCGTTACGGGCGCAGCCTGTCCGTGTCCCGCGCCGCGCTCTCGTCTCTCCCCCACTGGGGACGACGCAGCCTCCGGCCTGCTCTCAGCTGCTCAGGGGTCCGCGGGAGGGGCGCCACTCTCACACGGCGCCGCAGCCACCGCACCACAACTCCGCCGTCTCCTCCCAAAGCGATGCCACCGCAGTCGCCGCCATCCTGCAATCGTCACAGCGGGCCCATCGGAGCCTGGCACACCGCTCGCAGCAAGGCGACCAGGGGGGGAAATCACAAGCCCCCAGCTTTCACAGGAACCGGGCCCCCACTGAGGCACCGGGGCTCGGGCCGGATTCCCGGGTATATGCGGAGAAATGGCGAGGCTAGCGCGGAGCTCCGAACTCAAGCGTCCGCCATCCTCTGCTCTCAAGCCACGCCCCCGACCACTTCGATCCTCAGGCAGAAACCTCCTAACTGTTTTAAGCATCGAAAATTGAGATTGGGTGGTAGAGCCTTCTTGGTGGTTGCATCCAAGCTGTGGAACTCGCTCCCTCACTCAGTTCCCAGTCTCCAATCTCGCGTTACATTTCACTAGGCCCTGAAAACTTGGCATTTTTACTCTTTAACGGGCAGGCAGGGGGATAATCTTGTTGCTCCTTCTTCCCCCCTACCAAGAGTAACTGCTACTAGCGACTTGACGCCTTCGGGCAACTGCTGTGCGCAATAAGTCTTTTTCATTCATTCAACTGCTGGCAGCCAGACTTTGGATGAAGTCGGCAATAAAAGGTATTCGGACAGTTACTGCTATCCAAAAATGTAAGTTGAATTTGGATCACTTTTTTCTGGCTTACAGCCCTTCTGCTGTTCTATGAATAATGGGACTTTTGCCTCTACCTCTAGGTATAAAATTGATGCAATGAAGACTAACATTATAACCATGCAAGTGCCAAGCGGGGATTACTTATGCACCTTTAACATGGTTGAAAGTAGAAATATTTGGGGGTGGCTGTTTATAACGATAGCGGAGACCTTTTTCATTACAATTACAACAGTAATGGGGCTGAGATCAAAGATTTGCTTAATCAAAATCAAAACCTCCCTATTTTTTTAGTTGGTTGGTAAAATGACTAATTTAGTGCCACTTTGTTTTTGTTTTTAAAGCTCCCCACTTGCATCCTAAATAATTTATTGGAATTAAGCCTTCCCTACTTCATCGGGAACAATACATTTCCATACTAGAGGAAGCCATCCTTTCACGCCTCACTTTAAAAAGTATTGTGCTATAAGAATTCATGTCATCAAGGCTTTGCTTACTTCCAATCACTGCCCCATTGTATAATTTCAGTGATTTAGACTTCTTGAATCACCCAATTCCCCCATTACTGTTTGGACTAAAACGATCAAACCTCCTGGATGCTGAAAAGGCATTCGACGCGGTCCACTGGCCAATTCTGGACCAGACGTTGCAGGAATTCAGTTTGGCCATCAATTCAGGAAATGGGTGGTGGAGCTATACTGCAATCCCGTCGCAGCTGTCAGGGTAAATGTGCAGATGTCTGCCGAATTCCCGATAGGAGGGGTACCAGATAGGGATCTCCCATGTGCCTGCTTCTGTTTGCCCTCACAGTGGAATCTCTAGCGCATGTGGTGAAGCAACACTTAGGAATATCGGAAGCAGGTGAATAAGAGGCAAAAATATCACTCTACGCTGACAAATATACTCCTCTATATAACACTCTGCAAACAATATGCCGGCGCTCTTTCAAATTCTAGGGGTCTACGCAGCTCATTCTGGGTATAGAACGCCACATACATAGGGCTTCACGGATGAGTTCACATATTTGGTGATTTTCGTAACGGCGCAGAAGGATCTCTGCTCCAGTGGCAATGTTGGCAGGGTACTGTCTAACTTCCAGACTGATGTTGGGAACTGGAGGGGGCTTTCGTTTTCCTTGATGGGTCGGGCAGCCCTTTTCAAAATGGTTACTCTCCCCAAACTGCTATATGTGCTTCAGAACACATATTACCCGGTCTCCCAGACAATGTTCACTAATTTTAATGGGGAATTGAGGACCCTCTTATGGGACGGCAGACACCTTAGAGTGTAGCTCAGGGCACTGCAGCGTAATCCTTGCAACAGAGGGCCCGCACTCCTGGATATTGAAGGTTACTACTGGGCAGCACACTTGATCAACATCAATGATTGGATTTTCGCCCCACACGATCACCCAACTTTTCGTCTCGAGTGTGCGATGCTGGGGCGAGGTTCTCAACCGCACTATGTGTGCGGTGGGAAGTGTTCCCAAAGACTGCCGCCTGCAACACAGGTATCTCTGGGATAGGGCCGATAGGACGCTTCGGTAGGAGCACAAGTTTACCAGAGAAACCACTCTCTGAAAAGGAACATGGCTGGAAGAGGTGGTGAAACTGCATTGCTTTGGGGCCTGGTGCACTATAGGCATCACGACAGTGGGAGACATCCTCGAACGGGGATATCATGCCCTTCTCTTCAGTGCAATGGGAATATAATCTACACCAGTCCCAGTTTTTTAAATACGCACAACTACGCCTTACATGGCAGGCAGAGGGGCTGGAGGGGGCTGAGATCCCAGACTATGCCCCACCAGAGGGACGGGTGCTGATGGAGTTCGGAAAAGGTGCAATCTCCGCCACATACAGGATGAACAATTGCTACATGGCAGGCAGAGGGGCTGGACAAGTTAGGGAAAGATAAGTACGTGATGTGGGCGACCTCAAAGGCATAGACTGGGAGGCAGCACTAATGCACCCTCGCAAAGTGACTATTAAATCGTGCTTGCACCTGAATCAATTTAAGATACTCCACCGGGCAATCTATGACTGGCAGAGGCTACACCACATGGGGAGAGCCTCCACACCTTTGTGTTTGCGGTGTGATGAGGTCGTAGGATCTTTTTTACACACACAATTTCGGAACACCGTATACAGGTTTACTGGCAGACAATTTATTCAGGAACTTTCAGACATATTGGAAGTGTTGCTCCTGCTACTCCCGAGGTTTGTGTGCTGGGGATCCCAAACGATGTGGATGTCCTGCCCTTCAAGCTGCTTTTTAGTATACTGAGCCTGGTGGTGGCAAAAAGAGATGTGGCTAAATACCGTGGTGCATCGGAGTTGCCTACTGTGCACGAATGGCGGAAGGGATGGACTGCTACATGGCAGCGGAAAAGGTGATATATCTTAGCAGGTGATGGCCCCGTAAGTTCTACAAGATATGTGGATGGTGGAGAACCTATTATGGACTGGATTCTGCAGAGGGCAGTCCCGGTCTGACTCCTGGCTCAGCTGCTAGCTAGACCCAAATCGCTCAAGTGATAAATGTATGTGCCCTAACTATACTCTCCTTCATCGATTCTGTGTTTGGTTGCGCTAAGATCTACTCTGCAATACCGTGGCGCATGTTGCACATGACTGGATTGTTTTCCTTTATTTTGTATTTGGTTTAAAAAAAATGATCAACCATAAATATTAAGAAACATAAGCTTCAGGTCATACTAGCCACAGCCCTTTTTTGGCATGATATGCCTACGTTTCTGAACTGTCATTAATATATCGTTTTTAATACCATTTGGGGAAATTGCTAATTTCCCCCTCTGCAGGCTCCTATTCATTCTCACCTTTTCAATTTCATCCCACAACCTGGTAAGATCATAGCTGCACAGTGTTTTCAAAGGGTATCTTGCCACCATTTGAAAGACGGCATGGCAGACCTCCTTTTTGCAATGTTAGCAATTCAAACAAGCTGTAAATCGGAATCCTGCTTGAGCTTCTCTCATCCAACCAAATTATTTTGCAAAAGCAGTTTACGCATAAGAGTGCCCTTCGCGCAATAACTACACTCCACGCTGGTTGAAGCGTAAAAGGCCATTTATTAGGACATGGTTATCAAAACTCCCCAAACGTTTATTAAACACAACAATCCAAATCTTATAACTTTAATCAACAATAACCCTTCCCCTTCATCCATTCTCCATCGTTTCTCCGCTCTCACTCCTCCCATTCCTGCTGTAAAGTTCCCGTACATCCCTTCTCACCTTCACAACTCTCTTAAGCATCCTTTCTTGCCTTTCTTCAGCTGCACCTTGCATCCTGCTCTCAGCCCTCCTTCACCTGGGTACATTCTCCCCCCCCCACCCCAAGGGGTTATGTTATGTTATGTTACAGAGATTTCTAGAGCGCATGATTACCCGGAGGTGTCCTGGCGCTAGTTACTACTCCTATCGCGAAATCGGGAAGACAAGAATTATTCGTCAAAAAGCCAGGTCTTCAGCCCTTTCCTAAAAGCCAAAAGATTAGTGGCATTTCTCAGATGAAAAGGCAGACCATTCCAGGCCTTAGCTGCACATAGGGAGAAGCTTCTGCCACCCCACTGGGCTTTTTTTTACGGGTGGGACTGCAACCAGTTTTGCTCCCAGTGATCTCCGTGTTCTTGCCGGTCTATACCATTGAAACTGGCATTGTAAATGTTCTGGTCCCGAACCTTGCAATGCCTTAAAAACCATACAGAGAGATTTAAAGCGCACTCGGCTCCTCACCCGGAGCCAATGCAATTTTTTTATCTCTTTAGAAAACGGGGAGAATTTAGATGTACCCGTAAGTAGTCTGGCCGCAGCATTCTGGAGCAACTGAAGTTTGTTCAGAAACTTTTGCTGTATGTTTAGATATAGGCTGTTACAGTAGTCCAGCCTCGACAAAACCAAAGCTGTGACCACTGTTTTCTGGCTCCCCAAAGGGAGAAGCCGCACAATTTTCTTGATAGTTCTCAGGACATGTACTGTTGTTGACACTACTGCATTGACCTGGGCACCCAGGGACAATTTCTCATCCAGCATAACTCCCAAATTTTTCACCTTTTTAGAGGTCCGCCCGTCCGTGACTCGGACCCGTCCGTGACTCACCACCCCTCCAAAGATCCGCGAACCTGGAGTCGTATAACCTGTCCTAAACTGGCACGCATAACTCCCCCCCCCCCCCCACTCCTTATAACTGTAGGGTGGGTGGGTGGATTTACAAAAAACTCTTCTTAACCCTCCCTATCCCGGTGGTGCGAGGTGCTAAGAAAGAGGCCGGAACCTCTCACCCAGCACCTTTATGCGCACCACCGGCCCACCCCTAATCCCACCCCATTGACCTCCCACCCCCCACCATGTCTTTCCGGGCGCAAATAATCCCGGGGGAAGACTGGTCTGCGACCCTGCTTTCCCCGGGGCCCGACATCGCGCAATAACTACACTCCACGCTGGTTGAAGCGTAAAAGGCCATTTATTAGGACATGGTTATCAAAACTCCCCAAACGTTTATTAAACACAACAATCCAAATCTTATAACTTTAATCAACAATAACCCTTCCCCTTCATCCATTCACTATCCGTTTCTCCGCTCTCACTCCTCCCATTCCTGCTGTAAAGTTCCCATACATCCCTTCTCACCTTCACAACCACAACCCTCTTAAGCATCCTTTCTTGCCTTTCTTCAGCTGCACCTTGCATCCTGCGCTCCGCCCTCCTTCACCTGGGTACATCTCCCCCCCCCCCGGGGTGGCTCTGCCCGTCCGTGACTCACCACCCCTCCAAAGATCCGCCACCCAGGTAACCCCCGTAGGGCGGTTACCTGCCCCACACCGTCTGGTGCACCTTTCGAACCTCACAATTCCCTTCGACACCAGATGGACTCATTCCACAGCTTACTGATGGTATCCCTCATCTCCATCATGTAATACGCATTACCCATCTTCGAAAGGTGCACCCCATCGTCCCTGAATAGGACTGGCTCTTCCAGCCTCAAACCCCCCATGTGCAATCAACTTAATGTTCCTTGGTAAGCAAAAAATCCTCATTGCTCTGTTCAGCTTTCTCCTCGCCTTATCAATAGCCGCATGATTGGCAGCCCCTCTCCAAATTCTCCGTGGAACTAGTTCAGTCCACACTATACATGTGCCTGCAAGGTTTTATCTCAGCACCTCCAAGTCCCTTTGCATGTCTTGCAGCAATGCCAGGCCTGACAGCCGCACCAAATCGTTCTCCCCCAGGTGGATAACCAGCATATCTGGGCTGTCCCTCTGAGACACCATCTTGGTTAACCAAGGCAGCAGCGCACCCCAACGCATTCCCCCTTTCCCCCACCAGCTAACTTCGTGGTGGCTGCTCCTCAGTCCCAAGTTTCTTCCGTACAGCTGCTGGTCTGAATACTTTGCGGCCCAGTGCACAAACGAGTGTCCCAAGATCCAGGTGAATGTCTTGGTCCCCGGTCACGTCACGCACCCTAAGGCATAAAGAAAGACATTGTTACTGTTGCGACCAACCTTACGTCATAACGATACCAGTTCCCGCCCCGCTTATCCAGAAAAACCAAAATCCCTCACCCTCCTCCTTTCATTTCCTCACAACAGCGTGACCGCCAATGCCCAATCCGACGAATCTGACCCCAGGACCACCCCAGACGCGCCGCCGAGGTAGCCGCACCAATTCTGAAGGCGTGCGTCCCATAGTCAGCCAGCTCCCTCCCAACCCTCCGTAGCGCTCTGCGCAACACTGCCAACAATTGAAAGGGGGTAACTCTCTCCCCGGCCGCATGACAAAATATCTCCGCCTCTTGCCGGAGACTGTTTGCCGCATACTCCTGCCACTCCCGCACCGGGCACACATCCCGGGAGCCACTTTCCCTCAACCATACCCATCTACCCCTCCCTGCTTGATCGTTTTTTGATTGCCGCAGCCAAATTACCAGATTCCCGTGGGTCAAGTTCACCTCCCCCTTAGCAATCCTGGCGTCCGTGGGGAGCCCAGCAGTTCCGACACTCGGAAAGCTCCAAAAACATCCAAACCATGCACAACCTGAATAAACTCGCCTCAAAGGCATCATAACAGCAAAGCGGTAACACCCCCCAACAAATCCCTCAACAATTCAAAAGTAATGCCCCCACCCGCACCCCGCTCCCTCCCCCAGCCTTTCAGCGCTCTGTTCAGCAATTCATCCTTCGCAGGATCAAACCCCAGGTACAGTTTACTATAAAAGGATATCCCTGCCAACTTCCCAGCAATGGTCGTCTGTGACAGTCCCCTGTCAATGCACTGCAGCACAAAACTCAGGACTCCCTGTTCCGCCTCTTGACGCGTGATGCTCCGTGACGCCATGTCGGGACCCAACGATTCTCCAAACTCAGACCAAGCCAGCCTGTAACTCCGCCGCGTTGAGTCTGCCAGCGACTTCTCTACCAGCCCTATCAGCCTCATTCCCCCCAGGCCCAGATGTCGTCCGGCAACTGCGTCTTGCACTGTTCTGTTCCCGACACCAGAGTCCGAAACCGCTGCCACTGGAAACGAGACAAAGCATCCGCCACATCATTGCTTGCCCCTGGCACATGCTTGGCACGAAAAACAACATTTAAGCGTAAACAATTCAACATGAACCTACGCAACAGTCTCAAAACCCTCAAGTCTTTTGCTCGCTGTCCATTCACCAGTTCCACCACCGTGGTGTTATCCACGTGGAACAGTACCGTCCTGTTCTGCAACTCCCTGCCCCAAACCACCAGAGCCACCAACAAAGGAAAGAACTCCAGAAAAGCAATGCTCCAACCCTGGGTCAACCAATGCGCCGGCCACTTCTCCGCACACCAACGCCCATCCCAAAACAGACCGAAACCCGAAGCACCCGCAGCATCTGAAAATATCTGCACTTGCCAGACCGTGTTTTCCTCCACAAAATTCAGCGAGACACCATTGACATCCTCCAAGAACATTTGCCAGACCCCCAGATCTGCCCTGACCCCCATGGAGATCCTGACCCTGTGATGGGGCAAAACCGCGCCTGACATGGCCATGCCAAGCTGCCTGCAAAACGTCCTTCCAGCTCTTACCACCCTGCACGCGAAATTAAAAAAACCTAGCAACTTCTGCACTGCCCTCAATTCAATCTTCTTTTCCCCCACCACCTTTGCCAAGAAAGCCTGCATATCAGCCACTTTGTCCTGGGGGAGACGCGCTACCCACTGCACTGAGTCCAGTTCGATGCCTAGGAATGTCAACGTACAGCTGGGCCCAGCTGTCTTCTCGGGCGCTAGGGGGACTCCGAATGTTTTTGCCAAATCCTCAAATTGCATCAGCGCTCTTCCACATTTCCCCTTGCCCCCCCCTGCCCACGAACAAGAAATCGTCCAGGTAGTGCGACACCTCCCTGTGACCGCTCCTTTTGATGAACACCCATTGTAGAAATGTACTGAACGTCTCAAAGAGCGTGCAGGATTTGGCACACCCTATGGGCAAGACCGTGTCCACGTAAATAGCCCCATCAAACTGCATCCCCAGCAGCGGGAAATCCACTGGGTGAATCGGCAACAGGCGGAAAGCAGACTTGACATCACACTTGGCCATTTCTGCTTGCCCCCCGCACGCCCTCACCAGCGTACAGCACCCTAGAGTCATCTTCGGCAATGAAATTGTTGACTGACTCCCCCTCTGGCCAGGACAGATGATGTATCATCCAAAACTCCCCAGGGTCTTTTTTGGGCACCACCCCCAACAGTGACACAATCAAGTCCTCACAAGGCCAGTCCGCAAATGGACCCGCCATCCTCCCTTCTTCCACTTCTTTCAGTTTTGCTGCCACCACTTCAGGTAGTTCCTTGGCAGATTTCAAGTTCTCCGCCCAGCGCCTGACTCGAGGACCTTGGTAACCCACCCGAAACCCCCATTGCAGACGCAGAGCCGCCTCCCTGTCAGGGTAGGCCGAAAGCCATGGGCCCATGGCTTCCAACTTAATTGGAGTAGGGGCCTTTCGGCCCAGGCTGCCCCCTCCCTTTCGCTGCCCTCCACTGCTCACTTGGTGTGACCAGGGTAAAACATTGGACCAGTGGGTGTCTGCCCCCGCACTTTGAAGATTCGTGCTTAAACTTACAAGGGTGCCGTGTGCAGAACCCTTTGTTAAAATTCCAGCAGGCTCCTGTTGTTGTCCCTGGCGGTTTGGAAGGCCCACCAAAATTCCCTGGTCCCCCACTGTTCCCACCCGCCCCATGTTGGGCGGGACGCGCCTGAAAGGACCGATAGGTCACCGGCAGACTGCTCGCCGTATGAGTGGATGCTGACGATTGAGTGGAGGACATCCACTGCATCCACAACTCTTGATCCACCTCCCCCCAAGGCTTATCAGGATTGATGCTCACCCGCGCCCGGAATTCCTCGTCATAGCTAAGCCATGCTGACCCCCCGAAATGCATCTGAGCTTTCCGGATTATGTCCATATACTTTAACAAAGCTATCGCTCTGTCAAGGTATTTCTCACAGTATATACTGGCGAAAATCAAAAACGCAGATGTCCAATTTTCCATGGTGATGGGTACCCTTGGCCGTCTCGTCAATTCCCATTCCTCCTCTTTAGAACCCTCTTTAGACTGTAACTCCCTGTGTAAGAGTTTGAACACATCTACATATTCATGTTTCCATATCCTAGTGCGAGTTTGTTCAGATAAATGGGACCCCAAAGGCATCGCCAGGCCCATATAAGGCAGTTTTTTCTGATGTTTTTCCCCGTCTTGTTCTCCTTGTCCTCTGACCCCTCCTGTTTGTCCGTCTGGACCCCAGTCCCCACCATCTTGTCCGTCTGGACGGCGGTCCCCACCAAACGTGACCGTCCCCCGCCCGACTCTCGGGCCTGTGGCCCCGTCCCAGGCTCCGCCCTGAGGCCAACCTCCCGCACCTTCCTGTCCCCCACATCCACCGACCGGCAGGATTTCCCTATCGGGCCCACTGGCCCTTCACCCCAGACTGACCACCACTCCCCCGTACCTGAGGGTCCACCTTGGGTGCCTTTGTCGGTGCCCTGTCCGCTGGTCTTCTTCTGTGGCACCGCTTTCCCTTTGTTCGTAGACTTCCCCTGAAAAACATCAATCGTCTTGGTTGCCCCCGTGCCCCCCGCGGGATCTCTGTCCCGTTCGTCCTCATCCCTCAACTCCCCTTCCTCCCACTCATCACTCTCCTGATAGTCCAACACCAACTCCGCATCCATCACCACTTGCTCACTCACTTGCTCCTGCACCCTTCTCCTCACGCACCACACCGTCGCTCTTCCGCGCCCCTTTCCCCCCCGCCGCCTGTTTTGCGCGTGCCCTCGGTGGCAGGCTGGCCGCCGCGGACCCCCCTGCTGCTTCCGCCCGGCGTGCCGAGGCCGTGTTGCGCCCGCCGGTACCACCCTCCCGGCCTCTGCCGCCGGGTGGAGCCCCCCCCCAGGCTGCTCCAACCTGGAGGGTCCCCTGCACCACCTGGCCTCACCGCCGTGCAGGCTGTCCCTGGCCCTGCCCCAAACTGCCGTTCGGCAGAGACCCACACCCACTGACCTCCCCTGACGCTCCCTGCTCCTGTACTCTGACCGGGGGGCCCCCCCACCTCTCGCCCGCAGCCTCACCCCCCCACTCGGGATTACACAGGGCCTCCCGCTCCCTGGCCTCGCACATGGCTACCCACCTGTCTTCTGTATCGGGCGACTCTGCTCCTTAATTTTGTCCTCCACTGATAACCCAGCCCAGCGAGGCAATAAGGGGGGTAAGGCCTCCCCAGACCCATCCCAGCAGGCAGCATTGGCCACAGACCCCATGTCCCTGGATCCCAAAACCCCCATAGGGGCCACATTCTGGGGCCCTGCCTTTTTGGCCTTTTTGAATGCAGGGCCCGGCTGGCTGGCATCCTCCCTCCCCACTTTCCCTGACCCAGCCTTTACCGATAGGTCTAAAGGCATATATCCATCCTCTGAGGCCCCCACCCCTGCTCCCTCACTGCTGCAATCATTCTGGCCCCCCCCCCCTGCACACGATAGCTGTGGGCCCATGCCTGCAGCCTCCCGCGACGGCCCGCCCCTCACCTTCTTCATCGTCCTCTGGGAGCCGCGCGGGCAGGCTTTGTCTCCTGCCACAGCGCTTCTGCTTTGGGCCCTGCCCCCTGGGCCCAGGGGGCGTATTACTGCCATCGGCCTCGTCCTCGCAGGCCGCCACAGCCGCGGCCAAACCCGCCGAGGCTGCACGCGTGGGCCGGACCATGCCGACCCACGCCTCACCCAAGACGCCGGGACGGAGGAGATCCGCCTGGCCTATGATCCGCAGCGCCTCACGCACCGCATCCTGCTCGGGGGCTGACATTGCCTCCCCCACACCGGCAAACCACAGCACCTGGTCAGTAGAGGGTCGGTAATTAACCTAGCGCCCTGCACTCTACCCGGCCTACCCCCGACCCCTATGCTAAACTACCCAATTTACAAAAAACTCTTCTTAACCCTCCCTATCCCGGTGGTGCGAGGTGCTAAGAAATAGGCCGGAACATCTCACCCAGCACCTTTATGCGCACCACCGCCCGCCCCTAATCCCACCCCCTTGACCTCCCACCCCCCACCATGTCCTTCCGGGCGCGAATAACCCAGGGGGAAGACTGGTCTGCGACCCTGCTTCCCCCGGGGCCCGACATTGGTAATTGCACCTCAGTACTATTTGAATTGTTAACTGACAAGTCCAAATGGAACTCTCCTTTGACTGTTTGATGGAAAACATAAAATGTAGGGCTGTGGATGAATATGGCCTACAATGGCATCAAATAAATACACTTTTGCTAACCCTCGCTTTCAGGTTGCAGAGCTGGGATGACAAAAATTCTTTTATAGACTTGAAATCTGCGTTTGACCTATTTAACAGACCTAAATTTTGGCAAGGCCTTCAAAATTTAGAAATCGCATTTGCACAGGCAATCGAAGGTTTGCATAAATTAATGTATGTGTTCGATATGGAGCATCTGGGTAGTGTAGTAAAACATTTTTTGTCCCACAGGTTTGTGCCATGGCTGTGTTCTAGCACCACTTTTATTTAGTCTTATCTTAATGATGTTGGAACACACCTAGACAAAGTTAACACTGACGTACCGAAATTGTGCAACACATAGGTATCAATCCTTTTGCTGATGATGCAGTGGTGATCTCCCTGACACAAAACGATGTGCACAGTTTGCTATCTGATTTTGAGGAATATTGTAAGGGTAAAGAGCTACAGATTAATTCTACTAATGCTAAGATAACAGCAATGAAGGCTTCGCCTTCCCTAAGGAAGTAACTCTCAGTTAATGGCCAAGATCTTGAGAGCGTATCAACATTAGATTACTTGGGTATACACTTCAATTACAAACTAGATTGTCACGATCATATAAAAAAAAAAGGCTGCACTCGTATTAAGGCGAACATTTAATGCTGTACTGCACCCTAAACATAAAATTGGTAGTTGGTCCTCGAGCATAATAATGCATGTTTATAGGCAGAAAGCACAGCAGTTCACAGAGCCAAACTATAAGATAATACTAAGGCCAGTTAATTGCAGATAATTGAAATAATTTTTTCAAGGTCTTTAATAAAGCTGGGCCCTGGTACACCACTAGTCACCTTGTATTTGGAAATGGGTATTTGACCGATTTCTGACATTATTGCACTAAGTCTTATGGTTGTACTGTCTATATTTTAATAGAAATCACCATGGGGATATGTGCCTAAAAAGCAATAGCGGAAGTATTTCCCCAGGTCAAGGTCTACAATAATCTGTGGGCAGTATATTTAAAATAAGTATTTAATGCATTTAGGGTTTGATCACTTTTGGAAAAATCTTGTAACCATTGGCTTTGATGCTGCTAAATAAGTCAACAAAGTATATTATTCGTATAAATATGAGAATGGTTGAGGCCTCAGAAAAATCATCACTGACCGCTAGTTATCTTTTAATAAAATAGTCATTTGGATTAGAGTATTACTGCACATTCTATATGTCCGATTTAGATAAGGAACTCTCCCTACTGTAGCTTCTCTGTCAAAGTTTAGTAGAGACCCTGTGAGCAGTGAGTTTTGTAACCGTGAGCATGGGAGATGTGACACGATAATGCACTTTATACTTTTTTGCACAAAGACTAGGGTTATGTGCAGCGAGTGGCTAATTCCTATATTAAAGTCGTTCTCGTGTGTGGCTAATTCTTATATTTTAGTCATTCTTTATAACATTGTCTACTGATACATTGGCACTCTGCTACACAAAAGATAATTCCATAATATTCATGGGGGAACTGCAGTCGAAAACAGGGACAAAAAGGGTTTTTGGCTGGAGCTCACCACCCGTCCGGAGCATTGTGGAGCTGGCTATGCCCCCACACCACTGATATTCAACCTTCTATCATACACCCAGTGCCACAACAGCCCTACTTGATGATTGCTCTCTACATTCCTCAGGTGAAAAAGTTAATTAGTTGGGCAGTGTGACTCACCTTGAGAAAGCAGTAATGTGACTGAAGTCTGGGTTGTTGAGGTGCTGTAACTATTGATGTTATGACTTGCGTTGAAACAATAAAGACATCAACTCTTGCTATCGTCGACTGGCACTGTTTATGATTCATCATATTAATCATACACCACAGAAATTAAAAAAATCTGTTGGAGAACATACCCCTTCCCATTATGTGATGAAACCAATGTAGACCATGCACATATGTCCCTTTCATGTCTGCCTTAAATGTGTTTTGGTTAAGGATCTATTCAGTCATAGAAGCAGTTACCCAGGTTGCAGGGCCTTGGGGTCAAGAAATTCTCTTAATTGATATAGCCTTATTTTGTCAAAAGTGGGATAGAACCTTGTAACACTTTGGGCCAGATGTAGGTGGCCAAATAGCGAGCGCTAACGCTGAAATTCGCAGAATTTCAGCGTTTGCGATCGCTATTTGGCAGTGAGCAATGTAGGTAAGTTGAAACCTACTAGCAAAATAAGGAATCGCAAAATTGCGATTCCTTATTTTGCTCTTGCATTTAAGGAATCGCAAATTGCGATTCCTTAAATGCAATGTAAGTAGCACAAAAGAAAGTGCACTTTAGCCTTAATGAATCGCTAATTACCACCAACTTCAAGTTGGTGGTAATTAGCGATTTCCCTAAAAAAGCACTTTTTTTTTTTTAAGTGCCATGTGGCACACATTCATGCCCTTAGGGCATGTATGTGCACCACATGTGCACACATGCACATTTCAGGGTGCAACAGGGTGTCCTTTTGGAACCCTGGCACTCTTGAAGTGCGCCGCAATTATGCGAGTGCCTCTTGGTGACTCGCAAATTGCGGGAGCAATTCCTATTCATTCCTATGGGCCTCTTGGCACATAGGAATGAATGGGAAAGTATTCTTAATTGCGAATCGCAATTTGCGATTCACAATTAAGGAATATTAAGGAATCGCTAAAAATATTGCGATTCCTACCTACATGGCATTTTGCGATTCCTTAATAGCGATTCCCTAAAAATCGCTATTAAGGAATCGCAAACATGCATTTACCTACATCTGGCCCTAAGTTGGTAATGGTTTCTTCTAAGGGTTATTAGTGAGAACCAGGGTAGAAGCATGGAGCTATACACAACCAAGGAAGAAGTAAAAAAAAAATGGAGAAGAAAGGAAAGTGACTAAATTAGCGAAATGGATAGTAATACTAAGCATGACAACAGAAAACACTAAACGACAATGAAAAGCGAAACAAGCAGGAAAATAGCTTCAATATATTTCAAATAGCATAATTTTTCAAATACATTTTACACTTGTCTAGATCGCACTTTTGTTTATTTTGGTGCTATTTGACTATTGTTAATTCTGTATTTGACACCCAGTTTAAGTTCTCCACACCAATGGCTGGAGATTTTGATCTTTTCCAGGCCCTCAGTTTAACTAACCTATTAAACACTGCAATAGATTATGGGCCAGATGTAGGTAAATGCATGTTTGCGATTCCTTAATAGCGATTTTTAGCGTTGGCGCTCGCTATTTGGCCACCTACATCTGGCCCTTAGTCCTCTGACATTCGTTTCTGGGCTCCTCCTTGGTTTTGGTTCTATTCTGTCAGTGGATTATCATCGCTCATGGTGCCTTCCCAATTAGTCCTCCGAAACCAAGCATTGTACTGAAAACGAAGGGTTTAAGGCTTGAGTTTCTGCTCATGTCAGTGCTTCTCCTACATGTTTCCCAAAGACTACATAAGGACTTATTGTTTCTTTT
The DNA here is from genome assembly GCA_963921515.1 of Calotriton arnoldi. NCBI lineage: Eukaryota > Metazoa > Chordata > Amphibia > Caudata > Salamandridae > Calotriton > Calotriton arnoldi. The sequence goes on from CAWUFW010002021.1 coordinate 1,539,477, forward strand.
TTCCAAATTCAAAATAAAACAAAAATCTAGGTGAGCAGCCATCATTCAAAACGCTCCACAGTTCTTCTAGCCTAAGACCTAACACCTTAGTTGCACCTTCTTAATCTTTTACCATTATTTAATATTTAAAGCAGTAATGGACCCCCTACGTAGGCTTCGGGGACCCTGAAGGGAGGGTCCCCGGACAACAGGTTAAGAACCACTGTTATAGATCATACCTGCCTAGTTTGTTCACATGTTCATAAATATATATATATATATATATATACACACACACACACACACACACACACACACACACACACACACACACACACACACACACACACACACACACACACACACACACACACACACACACACACACACACACACACACACACACACACACACACACACACACACACACACACACACACACACACACACACACACACACACACACACACACACACACACACACACACCTTCGATGTTTTTAACATTTTCTTATGTTATGGATAGGTATTTTTTACATGAACAACTTAGTTGTAAGATCATGCCCCGAAAGTTTTTTTACATAGTGATTTGGGCAAATTGGCGTAGAGGATATTTGATGAATTTGATTGTAATTATTGTGCTGCCAGTTAATATTGTTGGTGGATTAGTTTGTATTGTTATACTCTCAACCAGTTTTATATAAGCACCCGCACTTTATGCCGTTATTTTAATAGTGCTTTCTTAATATTGCATCTGCACTTTATACAAACAGCATGCACTTATGCACATGTGCTTTGATATATTCGAAACTAGAAGAAAACTCAGCTCATTCCTATAAGGTACCATACCTAGGAGCCTGATGTTGCTACTTTAACAATGTCCTCTAGTAATGCATTTGCACTTTATATAAGTAACATGTACTGATGCACTTGCACTTTTTGACAACTCCGAGACTAGAAGCAAGCACGAATAGATAACATGTATAGGGGAAATGAGTGGTCCATGATTATATAGTGAGTGGCACCAGCACTTTATATTGCGCAAATGACCTTGATTGGACCACAGTATGGGCTATGTAACCTTGCAATTTTGCACATGTAATCTTATAGCGGAAAAATTAAAATAGGGTATGGAACGGTTGAGTTTAGTTAACAGGCAATGATAAATGACCAAATGATTCAACATGCAGGTTGAGAAACACGAAACCAGCGCTTTAACATTGATGATACTCAGCACTTGCACTTTATACGCCGAACACGTGACACTTGCACTTGCACTTTAATGTTACAATTTACGAAGTCTATTTAGTGATTCCTCGATGAGGTATCCCACATACACCTCCTTGGGAATTGTTCCCGATTTTGATTAGAACGATCTATAGGAACACAATTGCGTTGTGGAATCGAGACCTGCTTTTGTGCACACGCTAACTAATCCACTGTAAGTTGAATTAAATAGAAGCATGCACTCTAAGGGGTCTTAAGTTGATGTGCAGAAGAGAATATTATAACGTATGTGGGTTTGACCTTAGGGAGTTTACACAATTGGTAACTCTCGAACATATGTACATGAGGAGTTAAAAGAAACTCAAAAATGAAAAACTAAGATAAAACTCAAAAAATTGTAAAATTGAACAAAAGTGTAAAAAGGAAATTACTAAAATAGATCTATGTAGTAACAATTGTTAAACCCTTATATCTGAATTTAAAAATGAAATCTGCGCATTTTGAAGTATGTTGTTTATGTCTATGTCACCATGTGATAGTGGGCTTAAAAACAAAGATTGTACTGTGGCTCTGTGCGTGAACAAGGCAGGGGATCCTGCCGAAACGCGTCGCAGCCAGAAAATAATTCAATAAAATTTACTTGAAGCTTATGAACTGCTGATAATTGTATTGGTGTGTGATGTTGGCACATACCAATAAAGGCTTTTGAAAGGCAGCTGGAGTCAGAGTGCTTCTCATACGTGGGGTACTTGAGCTGAGATATATATTCTCTCTCTCTCTCTCTCTCTCTCTCTCTCTCTCTCTCCCCCCCCTCTCTCTCCCCCCCCTCTCTCTCTCTCCCCCCCCTCTCTCTCTTCCCCCCCTCCCCCGCCTCCCTCCAGGTAGTTATAGTTAGGACCTAGTTTCCATAGGAAAAGCGTTTTTTGTTTTCCCAATAACTTTGGCGCCGGTTGACGAATGTTCGCGAAATTTTCAAAAATAGTGATCAGCTCCTGTCTTGAAAGTTTCGGGGTGATTCGCCAAGCGGGGGCCGAGGAAAAAAGGGGGGTCCCAAAACGCGTTTTCCCCATGTTATTTTCCATAGGAAACTTTAGACAAAGCTACAGCCCGAACTGCTGAACGCAATTACACCAAATTTGGCAAAAAGGTAGGTCTTGGTTCAGAAAGAGTCCTTTTTGTTAAATGATCTAAATCCGTTCAGTAGTTCCTGAGAAAATAGAAAAAGTTTCGATATCTGGGGCAGCGGTGGGTTTGCGAACCCTCCTGACCACGAGCTTCATTCGAATTGGCTGCCAACACTCCAAACCAGGAAGTGTTGGCAGCCATCTCCCACCCTCGCAGCTCCACCATTAAGTGAGCCCTGCCCCTGCACTCTCGAGTGTTGGTGATCGAGGCCCTCCTCCACCCGCAGGTTTCCCTGCGCCTCATCCCTGGTGGTCCAGTGGACCTCTGTTTCCTTCCTCTCTCTCTGCTCTTTCACTCGTTTTCACTCCTTTTTCTACCCTCTTTTAGCTTTCACCTTTCTGCACTTTTCTGCATCTCTGCTCTTCTGTGCCTTATTCCTGCTTATTTTCCCTTTTTTCTTTATCCCTTATTTCCTCCCTTTACCTTTCCCCGCCGCTGCTGCCCCCGCGGCCCCTCCCCCCCAGCGCGACCGGCCCAATACAGCTCGCCTCCCAGCTGTCCTGCCCTCCCGACCCCTACTTAATGGCGGCCGAAGGCGCGTCAAAGGCAAGCCCGTCTGCGCCCGTCCGCGACCCGACCAGTACCAGGAACCCTGGACCTCCGCCCGCCAACGCTACGACCCAGCAGCACTCCACGCACTCAACCCAGGCCGCAACAACAACTGCAAGCTAGCATCACCAGCAGACACCCACGGACCCTTCAGCTGTCACCGCTGCCGGCACACCTGCAGCACCGCCAAGAACACTGATCCAGCACAACCCGCCCACAAGAACACAACCGAACCGAAGACCCTGCAATGCATCCTCCTCAACATCCAATCCCTCCACAAACACGCCACCGAAATCTGGGACCTCCTCGACAGCACCACCCCGGACGTAGAGTTCTTCACCGAAACCTGGACCACCACCACCTCGGGACCGGCCATCGCCATCCCCCAAGGATACAAGATCTCAAGGAAGGACCGCCGCACCCGCCCAGGAGGAGGGATCGCAATCGTCCCCAAATCCAGCCTCCGCCTGAGCACACTCCCCAACGAGCCCACAGAACTGATGGAACACCTTCACTTCAAGATACTGGCCAGCCCCACCGCCACCCTCTGAGGAACCCTCATCTACCGACCCCCTGGACCCCGCGGACCCTTCGCCAACTCAATCACAGACATTATCTCCCCGCAGGCCATCGCATCCACCAACTACACCCTGCTGGGAGACCTCAACTTCCACCTCGACAACCAACTGGACCCCAACACCACATCCCTCCTGGACAACCTCCACAACATTGGACTCCGCCAGATCGTGACCGAGCCCACACACTCAGCAGGACACACCCTCGACCCCCTCTTCACTACAGGAAACTCAATCACCTTCAGCCACATCACCGAACTCCCATGGACCGACCATCGTTGCGTCCACTTCACCTTCAGAACACCCACCATCCACAGATACCAGCACCTGCTCCCACGAAGAAACTGGACCAAAATTACTGACGACCAGCTCACCTCCTCACTCAACAACTCCACCCCAACCATCGCGGAAAACGGCGACCCCAACACCGCAGCCCGAACCCTGCATAGATGGATCTCAGACAGCACCAACACCATAGCCCCCTCAAGAAAAACAACAATACCCGCGCCAAGAAAGCCAGATGGTTTACCACCGAACCTCGAGAGTCCAGACGCACATGCCGCCGCCTCGAAAAGGCCTAGAGGAACACCAAATCCACAGAAGCCCACAACAACTTCAGAGCTGCCACCAACGCCCACCATCAACTCATCAGAGAAACGAGGAAAAAAGTGATTGAAGACAGAATCTCCACCCACGCGCACAACAGCAAGGAACTCTTCAGCATCATCAAGGAGTTCGCCCAACCCACCAGCGAGTCTACCGACATCCCTCCCTCACAAGACCTCTGCGACAAACTCAGCACCTTTTTCCACCACAAAATCAAAAGCATCTACGACAACTTCGACGAAGACAACCAACACACTGAACCCTCACCAACCACCCCCAACACCCGGAAACCAGCGATTGACGACTGGACAGCCCTCACCACCGAAGACACACTGAAGACAATGAAGTCAATCCACTCGGGGGGGCCCCCACGGACCCCTGCCCCCACCACATCTTCAACAGAGCCGCCGACACCATCGCACCCATGCTCCGCCACACCATCAACCGCTCCCTGGTGACCGCCTCGTTCCCCGACGACTGGAAACACGCTGAGGTCAACCCCCTCCTAAAGAAACCCTCAGCGGACCCCACTGGCCTCAAAAACTACAGACCCATCTCCCATTCCCAGCAAAAGTCACCGAGAAAGCCATCAACAGCCAACTCGCCACATTCATTGAAGAACACAACATCCTCGACTCCTCCCAATCCGGCTTCAGAAAAAACCACAGTACGGAAACCGCCCTCCTCGCCGCAACAAACGACATCCGCACCCTACTGGACAAAGGAGAAACAGTAGCCCTCATCCTCCTCGACCTATCAGCGGCGTTCAACACAGTCTCCCACCGCACCCTAATACGCAGACTACGACGCAGGAATCCAGGACGGCCCTCGACTGGATCCGCTCCTTCCTCTCCGGCAGGACGCAGCGGGTCAGACTCCCCGCTGTGTGGCGCTTACTGGAGGTACCTGGTGGGCTAGTTGGACCCCAGGGACCCTCGGGATTCAAGGGGACTTAATCCCCCAACTTAAAATGCGCCACGGGGCGCGTTTGCACAGTGGTGAAGGGAGGGGGCGGGGCCTAATGTGACATGTGTGCAAACACGTCCTGTGGCTTGTTTTAAGTCTCCTTGAATCCTGAGGGTCCCTGGGGGCCAACTAGCCCCCCAGGTACCTCCAGTAAGCGCCACAGAGTTGCGTTGCAGAGATGTGTAAAAAGGGGTGTGGCCTCGGACCACTTTTCTGCAACGCAGCCCTGTGGCGCTTACTGGAGGTTCCTGGTGGGCTAGTTGGTCCCCAGGGACCCTCAGGATTCAATGGGACTTAATCCCCCAACTTAAAACACGCCACAGGGCACGTTTGCACACTTGTCACATCAGGCCCGCCCCCTCCCTGCACCACTGTGCAAACGGGCCCTCTGGCGCGTTGTAAGTTGGGGGATTAAGTCCCCTTGAATCCTGAGGGTCCCTTGGTCCAACTAGCCCACCAGGTACCTCCAGTAAGCGAAATAACACAAAAGAGAGGTAAGAGGATAAATCCCTGGTCGCCCTCCTGCAAGCAATAGATCCACACAACATGGACCAGGGACTAATAGGATCATGAATCGTGAAGGGTAAAAGGTAGGGGGGTAAGAAGGTATAAAGAAGGGCACAAGCAATGTGTGTAAAATTGCCCTCACACACAGCAAGCTGTGTCATGCTTCATCATAGGGCCTGCTAAACACACCTCCGCGCTAGCCAACGCTGGAGGTGGAGCAATAGGGAGGGGAAACAAACAAACACACAACATAAACGTGAACAAATTGTGTGGGATTTAGAAGGCGAAAAAATGTGGCAGAGAAAAATTTAAAAAGCTGGTGACAGTGTATCCCTACACAGACTTTAATGGTGGGTACACTGTCCAGACACAAAAACTGGCCCTATCGGACCAATGGGTGGTGGTAATGGCTACTGGTAAAGAGAGCCCTACCCCCCACACTGCTAAAATGTCGACATGTTTCAGCCGAATAAAGATACTACCTCGGCTTTCTTCAGGACTTTCACCTGAACAATCCCAACAAGGATAAAATCCCTACCTCCTTTAAAAATCCAGGGGTAAGGGAAAGAAAACGGCACCTTATTTTTGTGCGCACTCTGGTACAGGGAATAGAGCCCCTTGCTCTCAATAAGGAACCTGTAAAAGATAAAATCAAATAAACACGTACAAAGAGAAATAAAGTACAGTGTGCAAAAGTGCTGTGCCCCACCTCATAGTCCAAACCATCAGTGTGAGTGGTGGCCCCCCTAGGAAACGCATCTAAACGAGATCCCTAGATGGTCTAAAAAGCCCCAACACCACGTGAATGTATCATGATCCTTAATACGTCTGGCCAAATCGGCCCAGAACGAGTAGCACTGCCCCTATAGAATACTCGGTGGTTGTGCCCTGGTAGATTAATATTACAAACATGTTAAAAAAGTAAACAAGGTGGAGATGTAATAAAGCGTCTAAATCCAACGCGATAAACTCCCCATAACTATATCTAAACTAGAGACAGAGATATAGATTTCCTACGATAGAGAATGCCAAAGAACCAGATCCATAGCACGGGTCTTACCGAGTTTATTATACAGTTGAACTCGAACTGGCGGGGGGGGTGCAAGTAGCTCCCTGTAGTCACACTCTATATTACGACAAGGGAACACACAAAAAAAGGAAGGGGTTCTGATAATACAGGTAAACTAAAAACACGAAAGACACATAGGGAAAAGTAGGGAAACAACTTGTGCGTGATAACGGGAATCACCAGTCAAAATACACAAGCCCTCCGGGACAAAAGTTTCGAGTCCCATTAGTTTCAGAAGTCGCAATGGATCAGAAGCCCCAGAACACTAAAATGCTCGATCCCACTTACTTCGTCAAGGTAAGCTAGTATCCGCCATCTGTACCCGCTCCCAACACCGTGTAGAGTGTTACAAGGGCGTTCTAAGCGTCATTACATAGGCGGTAAAGGGAAGACGTCCATCACGCACTCGCGGCAACGCGGAGTGCGTACAACTGCTAAAACGTCACCCTTTCGGCCATGTTGGAGTTGGCAAGTGACGAATAAACATAGCCAAAAGACGCTATTGGGACAAGGAGAAAGGATGTGAGGCCAAAACTAAGAGGAAAGCAGTACAGCCATGAGGGAGGTTGATGTACTCTCGTGAGCTGCCTCAAAGTCATTAAACTTTACCAAGTTCAAAAGGAGGGGGCATTCTAAAACATAATACATGTAATAAAACCCTCCAAACATAACCGACTCATCCCCACTCTCTACATCTCAGTGAGCTGATAAACGTCTCTTCAGCACGTCATTTCAACACATTCTCAACAGCGTGTAAAATGTTACATGGGCCTTCCAGTCGTCGTATGGGCAATGAGGGAAAACGTCCACTGCTTATACGTGTTAGCGCGGGGTGCGTACAACGACTAAAAAGTCACCCTCACGGTCCAGTTGGAAGTAGCAAGCAGCACATAGATACAGCCGTGGAACGCTGTTAGAAGTCAGAGGAAAGGGTAAAAGCTCAACATTACAGACAGGGCGGTATAGCAAGGAAAGATATTCAATGGATACTATAAGTTTAGGCTGTTCCAGGGAATATCATCGTTCAAGCCGCTCACATGACTACGTAGCCTGTAAACCCATCGTTGTTCCCTCATGAGAAGCACTCTCTCTGGTTTATTCTGCGTCCTGTCAATAAAGGGCTTGTCAATAACAGTCCAGAAAAAATCATCGGCCGAGTGATTTTTTTCTTTGAAGTGTGTAGTAAGTCGACTCACAGACCTCTGGCATCTAAAGGTAGACCTATGTTCCATTATTCTAACCTTTACCTTCCTTGTGGTCATCCCTATGTAAATAAGCTCACATGCACATTTAATCAAGTAGATAACATACATGGAGTTACAATTTGTGTGTTTTCTTTGTTCCCACGGATGGGGGAGCCCAATGTCTATGGTTTTGGTATTTGCAGTCAAATGACAAACATCACAAGACCCACATCTCGTGTGACCAATAACGGGTGGTAAAAGAAGTCCAGATCGACTAGCCCCGGCCGCGATGTTAATGCTCTGAAATTTGGGCCTGGGTCTGGTATGAACTAGGAGATCCCTGATGTTATTGCTCCTTTTGTAGGAAAACAGTGGTTTATCCAGGTTAACCTCATTGGAATTCAGGATTCGCCAGTGTCGTGTGATGATTTTTGGAATGTGATTGGAGGCCGTATTAAAAGTAGTAACACAGATGGGTCTAACAGTCGATGGTTTAATGACTGTTTCTAACAGGGCCTCACGGTTACAATTGGCAGCTCTCTTGTTAGCTCTCTTAACAATCCTGCTGGGATAGTTCCTCCGAATCAGTTTATTGTGTAAGGCCCGGGATTCAGATCTAAACTCATCTATGTCAGAACAGTTCCGGCGAAGACGTAGGAACTGTCCCACGGGGAGATTTTCCCGTAAGGATCGGGGATGGAAACTGTTAAATGATAGTAGACTGTTTCTATCGGTGATTTTGTGAAACATTTTAGTCTCAAGGCCGCCCCGATGAGGAAAGATGGTCAGGTCGAGGAAAGGTAGGCTCTCTTTAGTGATGGTGGAAGTGAAAAGCAACAAGGCATTCCGGCTATTAAGCCATAACATAAAGTCATCAATAGATTGTCTGTCCCCCTTCCAGATGAGGAGGACGTCGTCAATATAACGACGCCACATTTTTACATTGTTAGCCCAGATGTTGTTGGGAGCATAAATATACTGGTCCTCAAAGGCTGACATATAGAGCCCTGCCAAACTGGGGGCGAAAACGCTCCCCATGGATGTCCCATGCGACTGTAGATAGTATGTGCCCTGAAACTCAAAATAGTTTTTGGTGAGGGCAATTTCTGCCAAGTTCAGAATGAAAGGTCTGGGTGTGGTATATATCCACTCTTCCGAGTAGATGATCTCTTCCACCACCCTCAAGGTTTCCAACTGGGGAATGTTAGTATACAAAGACTCTACGTCCAAACCCACCAAAAATTCACTCTCCGGATCAAAGGATAAATCTTTAAGCAGGTTAAGGACTTCTGTAGTATCCTTGAGATAGGCCCGCCTAGATTGTACAATGGGTTTCAAGAAAAAATCGCAAAACTGCGATAAAGGTTCCAACAGAGAACCTATACCGACACTTTAGGTCTTCCCGGAGGTGGACGTGTGGGTTTGTGCACTTTAGGGAGAGTATAGAAGTAAGGGGTCACAGGTTCGTGTTGGCAAAGAAAAGCCCCTTCTTTGTCAGTGATCCAATCATTATGTACAGCTTCTTCCACCACTGAGGTAATCTCTCTTCTTAGTGTTTCAGTGGGATCTTCTCTCAGAATAGTATAATTTCTTCTGTCAGCCAGGAGTCTCAGACATTCTGTCTCGTAGGCGGTTTTATCAAGAACCACAATTGCGCCACCCTTATCAGCTGGCTTAATAACCAACTCATTGTTTCTCAGTTCTTCAAGGGCTTTGGTTTCAATACTCGAGAGATTCTTATAAGGGGAGCGGTGTGAGGCAACCCAAGTTTCCACCTCGTTCACAACTGCTTGTTCAAAAGCCTCAACCTCTACTGGGAGACCACCCAGTGCAGGGGTGAATTTGGATTTGGGTCTGAAGTCAGTATCCCCTTCAGAGATAGGACGCTCCTCTTGATGACCAAAGAAAATCCAAAGTCTGATGTTCCGGAAAAAGGATGCTAATTCCTGGCGAATTTTGAAAATATCAGGTAGATGAGTCGGAACAAAACCCAGGCCTTTATTCAGGAGTGCTAACTGGGTGTCCGTGAGAGTAATGTCAGAGAGATTCATTACTAAGGAAGTCAGTCCCTGCTCGTACTCGGGGATTGATCCCTCCCCATACTCCTGGTTACCCTCTGTTCCAAGTCTTCCCACTGGACTCCCCCTGGGGCTCCCTTCTGTTTTCCTCTGCCTCGGCCTCTCCCTAAAAAAGGTTGTGGTACTTGGGGAAAGAGCTGTGTGGGACCACCCTGCATCCCTTGAAAATGTTGTTGGTATAAAGGGGGCCAGCCAAAGTTATTATTAGGAAAGTTAGGATACAGCGGATTAAATTGAGGGCGGTTAAAGGGTCCCCCATAGACACCCCTGCCTCGTCCTCTCCTTCTGGGTTTCCTGACATAATCGCTGTCCTCACTCCCGGAACTAGACCCTGATCTATCTGAGGTCCTATTGTCCCTAACCTGGCCTCTTTTCATATCTTCCATTTTCTTAGTCACATAATCATCTGTGATGTAGGGATACACTTTTTCTCTAGAGAACTTTTTCAGATCTTTCTGTAGTTTATCTACTTTAGATCTTAAAAGGTAATCTTTGTATTCCCCAATTTCTGTGTTGGTTTCCTCTAATTTCTTTTTGAAAGTGGCCAGAATGATACTCGTTTTAATTCCCTGCTCATTAGCCTGGATTTTGATGTACAGGGCATCGGCAGTCCTTTTAGCAGTGTTTATAATTAGGATTAGCCAATCCCTGGTGCATTTCCAGGCGATGAGAGACCAATCTTTTCGAAAAATGGGGTCATCCAAGAAGATTAGAGGTTCATTTGAAACAAGGAGGCCTCTAGGAGCTGCATTGCCCCTAAGGTATTCCGTTAAGATTGCCCCATGCAGTATAGTTTTAACATGAGACTTTTTAAGTTCTAAAGAGTGTCCCAACCTTCCCCTTGCGTAAGGACCTGGTTGATAGAGGTATCTCCTAAAAGTGAGGGGCCTGCGAGGATATCTGCCACCGCATCATCCCCGTAAGCTAGTCCCTGTTCTGTTGCCATAATTCCTCAGCACAAAATTTTTGTGTGGAAAAACCCAAATAGGTGTCAAACAAACAGGGATCGTAATAAAAACGTCCTCTGCGGCTCAGCGGCCGCTCGCAGCCAAATAACACAAAAGAGAGGTAAGAGGATAAATCCCTGGTCGCCCTCCTGCAAGCAATAGATCCACACAACATGGATCAGGGACTAATAGGATCATGAATCGTGAAGGGTAAAAGGTAGGGGGTAAGAAGGTATAAAGAAGGGCACAAGCAATGTGTGTAAAATTGCCCTCACACACAGCAAGCTGTGTCATGCTTCATCATAGGGCCTGCTAAACACACCTCCGCGCTAGCCAACGCTGGAGGTGGAGCAATAGGGAGGGGAAACAAACAAACACACAACATAAACGTGAACAAATTGTGTGGGATTTAGAAGGCGAAAAAATGTGGCAGAGAAAAATTTAAAAGCTGGTGACAGTGTATCCCTACACAGACTTTAATGGTGGGTACACTGTCCAGACACAAAAACTGGCCCTATCGGACCAATGGGTGGTGGTAATGGCTACTGGTAAAGAGAGCCCTACCCCCCACACTGCTAAAATGTCGACATGTTTCAGCCGAATAAAGATACTACCTCGGCTTTCTTCAGGACTTTCACCTGAACAATCCCAACAAGGATAAAATCCCTACCTCCTTTAAAAATCCAGGGGTAAGGGAAAGAAAACGGCACCTTATTTTTGTGCGCACTCTGGTACAGGGAATAGAGCCCCTTGCTCTCAATAAGGAACCTGTAAAAGATAAAATCAAATAAACACGTACAAAGAGAAATAAAGTACAGTGTGCAAAAGTGCTGTGCCCCACCTCATAGTCCAAACCATCAGTGTGAGTGGTGGCCCCCTAGGAAACGCATCTAAACGAGATCCCTAGATGGTCTAAAAAGCCCCAACACCACGTGAATGTATCATGATCCTTAATACGTCTGGCCAAATCGGCCCAGAGCGAGTAGCACTGCCCCTATAGAATACTCGGTGGTTGTGCCCTGGTAGATTAATATTACAAACATGTTAAAAAAGTAAACAAGGTGGAGATGTAATAAAGCGTCTAAATCCAACGCGATAAACTCCCCATAACTATATCTAAACTAGAGACAGAGATATAGATTTCCTACGATAGAGAATGCCAAACAACCAGATCCATAGCACGGGTCTTACCGAGTTTATTATACAGTTGAACTCGAACTGGCGGGGGGGGTGCAAGTAGCTCCCTGTAGTCACACTCTATATTACGACAAGGGAACACACAAAAAAAGGAAGGGGTTCTGATAATACAGGTAAACTAAAAACACGAAAGACACATAGGGAAAAGTAGGGAAACAACTTGTGCGTGATAACGGGAATCACCAGTCAAAATACACAAGCCCTCCGGGACAAAAGTTTCGAGTCCCATTAGTTTCAGAAGTCGCAATGGATCAGAAGCCCCAGAACACTAAAATGCTCGATCCCACTTACTTCGTCAAGGTAAGCTAGTATCCGCCATCTGTACCCGCTCCCAACACCGTGTAGAGTGTTACAAGGGCGTTCTAAGCGTCATTACATAGGCGGTAAAGGGAAGACGTCCATCACGCACTCGCGGCAACGCGGAGTGCGTACAACTGCTAAAACGTCACCCTTTCGGCCATGTTGGAGTTGGCAAGTGACGAATAAACATAGCCAAAAGACGCTATTGGGACAAGGAGAAAGGATGTGAGGCCAACACTAAGAGGAAAGCAGTACAGCCATGAGGGAGGTTGATGTACTCTCGTGAGCTGCCTCGAAAAGTCATTAAACTTTACCAAGTTCAAAAGGAGGGGGCATTCTAAAACATAATACATGTAATAAAACCCTCCAAACATAACCGACTCATCCCCACTCTCTACATCTCAGTGAGCTGATAAACGTCTCTTCAGCACGTCATTTCAACACATTCTCAACAGCGTGTAAAATGTTACATGGGCCTTCCAGTCGTCATTGTATGGGCAATGAGGGAAAACGTCCACTGCTTATACGTGTTAGCGCGGGGTGCGTACAACGACTAAAAAGTCACCCTCACGGTCCAGTTGGAAGTAGCAAGCAGCACATAGATACAGCCGTGGAACGCTGTTAGAAGTCAGAGGAAAGGGTAAAAGCTCAACATTACAGACAGGGCGGTATAGCAAGGAAAGATATTCAATGGATACTATAAGTTTAGGCTGTTCCAGGGAATATCATCGTTCAAGCCGCTCACATGACTACGTAGCCTGTAAACCCATCGTTGTTCCCTCATGAGAAGCACTCTCTCTGGTTTATTCTGCGTCCTGTCAATAAAGGGCTTGTCAATAACAGTCCAGAAAAAATCATCGGCCGAGTGATTTTTTTCTTTGAAGTGTGTAGTAAGTCGACTCACAGACCTCTGGCATCTAAAGGTAGACCTATGTACCATTATTCTAACCTTTACCTTCCTTGTGGTCATCCCTATGTAAATAAGCTCACATGCACATTTAATCAAGTAGATAACATACATGGAGTTACAATTTGTGTGTTTTCTTTGTTCCCACGGATGGGGGAGCCCAATGTCTATGGTTTTGGTATTTGCAGTCAAATGACAAACATCACAAGACCCACATCTCGTGTGACCAATAACGGGTGGTAAAGAAGTCCAGATCGACTAGCCCCGGCCGCGATGTTAATGCTCTGAAATTTGGGCCTGGGTCTGGTATGAACTAGGAGATCCCTGATGTTATTGCTCCTTTTGTAGGAAAACAGTGGTTTATCCAGGTTAACCTCATTGGAATTCAGGATTCGCCAGTGTCGTGTGATGATTTTTTGAATGTGATTGGAGGCCGTATTAAAAGTAGTAACACAGATGGGTCTAACAGTCGATGGTTTAATGACTGTTTCTAACAGGGCCTCACGGTTACAATTGGCAGCTCTCTTGTTAGCTCTCTTAACAATCCTGCTGGGATAGTTCCTCCGAATCAGTTTATTGTGTAAGGCCCGGGATTCAGATCTAAACTCATCTATGTCAGAACAGTTCCGGCGAAGACGTAGGAACTGTCCCACGAGGAGATTTTCCCGTAAGGATCGGGGATGGAAACTGTTAAATGATAGTAGACTGTTTCTATCGGTGATTTTGTGAAACATTTTAGTCTCAAGGCCGCCCCGATGAGGAAAGATGGTCAGGTCGAGGAAAGGTAGGCTCTCTTTAGTGATGGTGGAAGTGAAAAGCAACAAGGCATTCCGGCTATTAAGCCATAACATAAAGTCATCAATAGATTGTCTGTCCCCCTTCCAGATGAGGAGGACGTCGTCAATATAACGACGCCACATTTTTACATTGTTAGCCCAGATGTTGTTGGGAGCATAAATATACTGGTCCTCAAAGGCTGACATATAGAGCCCTGCCAAACTGGGGGCGAAAACGCTCCCCATGGATGTCCCATGCGACTGTAGATAGTATGTGCCCTGAAACTCAAAATAGTTTTAGGTGAGGGCAATTTCTGCCAAGTTCAGAATGAAAGGTCTGGGTGTGGTATATATCCACTCTTCCGAGTAGATGATCTCTTCCACCACCCTCAAGGTTTCCAACTGGGGAATGATCCTATTAGTCCATACCTCCAGTAAGCGCCCATGAGCTGCGTTACAGAGAGGTGTAAAAAGGGGCGTGGCCTCGGAACACCTCTCTGCAACGCAGCTCTGTGCCGCTTCCTGGAGGTATCTGGTGGGCTAGTTGGCCCCCAGGGACCCTCAGGATTCAAGTGGACTTAATCCCCCAACTTACAACGTGCTAGGGGGCACATTTGCACAGTGGTGCAGGGAGGGGGCGGGGCCTGATATAAGAAGTTAGCAATCCTGCTGTGTGGGACTTACTGGTGGTAATAAAAGGGATAGTTGGCCCCCAAGGTTGACGTTGGGGGCTAACTACTCCTCCTGTTACCTCCAGTAAATACCACACAGTGGGATTGCTAAGAGGTGTTTCGGAGGCCACGCTCCCCTTTCTCCACCACTCTGGAAACGTGACTGGTATGTTATAGTTAGAAATTAGCATTTTAAAAAAACCTTTGAAATTCACTGAAAAAACCATAGGTTTCAGGGACGTTATAGTTAGAAATTAGCATTAAAAAAACCTTAGAAATTCACTGAAAAAACCATAGGTTTCAGGGACTGTTATAGGGATTCTGCACATACACAGAGCTATGCACAGGATAATAGGACCTCGGAGTATAGTGGTGAACCAACCATACACCTTAGTACCTAAAACCCTAATCCGACTAGCTTTAACGTCTCATTGGCAACAAACAATGATTAGACAACCCAGAACACGGTCTCTCTCTCTCTCTCTCTCTCTCTCTCTCTCTCTCTCTCTCTCTCTCTCTCTCTCTCTCTCTCTCTCTCTCTCTCTCTCTCTCTCTCTCTCTCTCTCTCTCTCTCTCTCTCTCTCTCTCTCTCTCTCTCTCTCTCTCTCTCTCTCTCTCTCTCTCTCTCTCTCTCTCTCTCTCTCTCTCTCTCTCTCTCTCTCCCCCTCCTCGCAGGAGCAAGAACACCCTTTCATAACTCACTCATACCTGTCCACAACGTGCGTAATAAGAGACACAGTATAGTTTAAAATGTTTATTTCAACTATCGTGCTCTAAGATACAGTACACGTGCCAGTACTATCAGCATAATGCATAAGGATAAAATAATAAGCATAGTTACAATTCCATAGAATACAAACGGGGAAAGCATTTAATAAAGCAGTGGTTATAGGGCTAAATGACCATACCACCCTCCCCGTGCTATTAGCTAGTTTATTATAAAAACAGAAGACCTCTGGGCATTGCCAGGCGGACCCTCATACCTCAATATCTAGATGCAAGGTTTACATCATCAGACAAGCACAGCTCTTCTCTCTGGAAAGGTTTTTCACCAAGTGCCTCTAACCGTGAAATCACAATATTAAAAGCACACGAATTTCTCCAGTGCAGCTGTACTTAGTGTTATGTCTAAGAGCGAGGGACTGGCCAGATCAGCAAGAACAAGGGACATTGTTTTTCGACCTTGTACATGTTGTGCAGACGTAACCCAAAGGGAACAGGAGAAAAGGTGAAAGGCAGAAATACAGACAGTTCTAAAATAGCCGGGCAGAAGCAGAGGCTGGAAAAACAAAGTCACAAAGTAACGTGCGCAAAAAAGGCACCATGGCAGTCAGGCCTAAGCCAACTTAGCAAGGCAGACCATGAGGCCACAAACCACATGACACCCTCCCCTGGTCAGCCCATTGGCGAAGACATAGGACGAAGACAGAGTTCAAATAAATGGAGCAGAACAGAAACGTCAGTGTTGGATCAGTCCCCATGAAGGACAACAAATGGGAGAGAAAAAAAAATTGTGCAGAACAAAAAAAAATCCAGTGAGGCAGGTTGCTTGAAACGAAGGCCCTATCAATCCAACAGAGTGTAAGTGCAGAAAAACGCCACACCTTCCAAGAGGACATTGTTGGAATCGTCAGAAAAAAGCGACGCCATCCAGTCCAATAAATCAAAACTGCAGTCATGTTCCTCGCAAGAGGGAGCAGCGAACAGCATTGCGGGACAACTTGCGTGATACTCAATATAACTTTGTTGTAGGAGATTCTGAGCAGCTGCCCAGATATCCCATTGTGCCAAAATCCCCAGTGCAGCCGCACGCGCCATGTAGCCCGCACCGGAACAGTCCCGTTCATGGGCCTCTAAGGGACCCACCAGCTGGACAAAATCCGGTCGAGACAGAGACGCATTGGAGAGGCAATAATCCAAGGACCACGAGAAAGGACATCGGATGCAGGACATCACAGGTTGCACGCAAGTGAAATATCCAAAGCGAAAGGAAAGTCTGTAGGACACACCGAGTGTTGCCAACGGCAGGATGCCAAAGCCGGAGAGGATGCGCTCACGGAGCATCTGGAGCCGACCTGGGTCGAGAAGGGCCCAAGGAAGTGCAGCCATTGCGCAGCAAACAGACCAAAAGCAATATACCAGCTGCTAAGGCGAGGATCAACGGAAAGCCGCCAAAGACGCTGGAAAAAATTGAATGAATAAAGGCCGGTATTACACCAAAGATAGCTTGAAAGGAGGTAACAAGGCCAGAGCCCACAACTTTAAAAAAGTGCACAAGACGTTCGGTGCGCGATGCATTAAAAACACGGTGAATCAGTTCACCGAAATGTTGTGGGAGGTTAGTGTTCAAAAGGGCCTGTATTTCACTGTGGGTACTCGCCACCTGGAGAATGAATGTTTCCTGGGCGGATGTGAGCATAACCTCCTGGTTCAATAATAGTGCCTTTATTCTGCTCAATTTATTGAAATCCGCCTTCAAAGTAGGAATGGAAGGCCAAATGGAACTATCTATGACTTCGTGCGGGGGAGGAAAAAGCACATTTTTGCAACAGACAACCCTGTGGGAAACTGTAACAATATAGGGTATGCCGGCCAGCATGCCACAGCAGTCCTGATTATTCAGAAGCAGATAGCTACCATTTGCAAGCACAGTGAAAGTAGGAGATCTAGCGGGAGCAGGAATGCCCTTCAAAACACAAGCAAGATTTGGAGCCGAAACATTACAAGCTCCGTGCAATTTAATGTTTTTGCAAATTAGGGAATGACCCACAGTAGAATCGCATAACTCCCCCCTGTGAGAAAAACCTCCTTTCCGTCCCTAGGGCATTTATACATGAAAGGCAGGGACCAAAGTTCATGCAGGAAGGCACTGCCCAGGGGCTGAAAGCGGCCCACAGGATAATGTTTCATGCATGAACTGAATTCAGATAAAGAAAAAGGCAAGGCGATAACCCCATGAACTAGCCACACTGCAGAATCCAATTCCGCCACAGAGAATGGTAAGGGCTCTATTTTTTCGATATGTAATAGTGTGTATGTTGCATCTTTCATGGACATGAATTGCTGTTTTTCAGTTAAATGAAAAGGCAAGAATAAGGCAGAGGTGTTCAAAAAATGCCAAGGAACTTTACCCATTTTAAGTGTTTGCAAAGTCCATGCAAACTGCATCACTGAACGCAATTAATTCTGACCATGATATAACACAGTAACATCATCTTGCACAATATCAACAACAGACGAAACAATATTCTCTAGTGTGTAAATGCGGGAAGACAGGGTATTAATACTATTGTCAACAACAGCAAGCACCTTTTCTAAATTTGCCTGATCTATTTCCCGTAGACGGGAAGCAGCTTCAATTTGCGAAAGCTTCCAGAGTTCATTGTAAGGCTCATAAATGAATCTCTTGGGTCGAGGGCCACGAGGCCCCAGAACAAAATCGGACAGATCAATGTTGCCTGATAGGAGGGATAAATGCTGTTTTGCAGAATCTAAAGAAGAGTGCTGCAACCACTGTTTACATAATTTACCAACAGAATATGTTGTAACAGTACGAGAGTCAGAAAACCTTGGGTCTGGCCTATCCTGTTTATAACCAGGATCCTTGTCATGAAAACGCACTTGGCAGGCATTAGATGCTATGGGCCAAGCCAACCAGGGTGACTGAACAAACGTAGAGACATTAAACGAATTGTTCTGAAACAAAGCTTACAAATCTGTAAGGGAAATATTGAAGTGCAAGCTTGTGTTTGGAGCGGAAGACAATACAGGAATGGAAGGTGCATTCAATTGTTTGGAAGTAGCCAAACCCCAACACGTAGTCTGATAGATGGTATTATTTAAAAATAAAATTTGGGCCGGGATAAGGCAAGCACGATGCAAGGCTTCAGTGCCTTGCACCTGCCATGATTTGGTCCCCCAGATAGATTTTAAGTCAATGGTGTCCTGCCAGTGCTCATAACCACCCACAGCTAAGGCGTTCAAAAAGGAACCCGAATATAGCAATTTGGTGTGGGTCAACATGATTTTCTGTGTGGATGAAGTGTTCAATTTAAAATAATAGGACCCAGGGTTCGATCTATCAAAGTCTGTAAAGTAAGTAAACTTATTTCTAAGAGTCTGGGAGCTACCTGGCAAAGGGTTCGGATAATGCTCCCACTGAGTGTAATTAAAAGGACCCCGAAGGGAACTTGGTTTATGGAGGAAGTGGTTACCCCAATGCTGGTAACAATATAAATCGGCATAACTTGCAGAATTCATGTACAAATCCTCCGCATTAAAAGCAGCATAATACTTCAAATCAGTAAATAACGATTCAACTGCATGCACATCCCAATCGTCAGAATGAATATTACTTTTAACGACATCACCCATTGAAACACGGAGGACATTTGGTACATTAATAATCTCGGTCGGTCCATGAATTTGGAAATTTACCGCATCCCACACGATGCCATCAGCGACTGGAAAAGCTGAAATGTTCACAAATGTGTGGTCACGCTTCATGATGTGAGATGAAGAATGTGGAGCCAAAGTTCCAGCGACACAGTTCACTGCAGAGCGTTCTGGTAAATAGTGACCGTTGATGAGTAGAAAAAAAACTGTGACAAAGCCAATGGACATGAACAGAAAAATCAGGAAAAGTACCAACCAGATGTATGTCCATGGAGGAATCAAAAAACTGTCTCTGAACCAGGATACAAAAATACTGAATTTGGACGGGACAAGTGATGACGTGGAATCCGAGTCAAAGCAATAATGTGTTGGGCTCAGTGGCGTTGTTGGTAGGTGAGACACCGACTCGTTGGCGGGGTAGGTATACTCAGTCTCCGGGTAGTCGAGTAAGTGATCAGGCAAATCTACCATCTCGATAGCAACATCAGTGACCGTTCGGGCAGGAGGGCCACAAACATTCGTCCAGGAAATGACTGGACAAGAGACCGCTGGTGTTAAACTATTCAGGATCGGCCAGATGTTGTAGCTTGACATTTTCCACTGAGTTGTATCTGTTCTCTTTGCGACCAGGAAGCGGTGGTAAGATGACTGTACGAGTACCCTTCAAGCCAAGGACTGGAACCGGTGCACGATAAGAGGGGCCAAATTCTTTTTTGTTCTCCACCTTCTCTCGAACCAGATCTCCAATCTTCGGAAGCCAGCCGGCAACCGGAATCTGCAGCGCAGCGTCTGAAGGTAAATGGTCGTTTGCAAGTTTGTCTCGGGCTTCTTGTAAGTCCTGTAACATAGTAGAATGGTTATCTACATCAAAGATTGCGGATTGCGCCGCCATGTCTAGACCATCAAGGTCAGGCATAAACATTCGTATGCCAAAGAGCATTTCGTATGGGGTCCGCCCACCCAGAGGTCTTCTAGGGAGATTATTAAGTGCACGCTGTACGGTATACAAGTGGGCCAGCCAGTTCCTGCCAGTACCTAAGACTCTAGCTGTCAAGGATTGCTTTAAGTCACGGTTCATTCGTTCAACAATTGAATTGCCCTCAGGCTGATATGGAGACGAAAATTTCACCCGCACCCCCAGTGAACCCATTGCGTCCTTGTAAGCCTTAGAGGCGAACGCCGGACCTTGGTCAGAATGGAAGGTGCCACAGGCGAAAATTCCCACAAAGACACGCAAATCCCTTATGACATTTCGAGCGTCAGCACTCTGTTGTGGCCAAACCCAGATGAAACGTGTGCACGAATCCACTGCAACCAAGATGTACTTATATGCAGTGTCAGAAGAAGATGGACCGCAGTGATCCAGGTAAAAACACGCAAAAGGTCTGTTAGAAATGCAGAGCGGGGTTTGTGGTGGTCGTGTAACCGTGGAAGGCTTAATCTGCTGACAAACGTCACAAGAAAGCACATAAGTACGGGTTTGTTTGTATAAACCACGCCACCAGTAACGCTGCTGCAAGATGGACACCGTCGCAGACACGCCAGCATGAGCCGAAGCCATGCCTTCGTGTGCGGCTGTTATCAAGGAAAGTCTGCGGTCCGCGTTGGGAATC
Organism: Calotriton arnoldi; assembly: GCA_963921515.1. Taxonomy (NCBI): domain Eukaryota; kingdom Metazoa; phylum Chordata; class Amphibia; order Caudata; family Salamandridae; genus Calotriton; species Calotriton arnoldi. The sequence goes on from CAWUFW010002021.1 coordinate 1,560,207, forward strand.
AGCCGATCACCAACGTTTGGAATTCTTACGTAAGGAGCCTGTTCGGGACCTAGTTGATAAGAGTATTTGGAAGGGAAACCCCGTGGGTAATTAGCACCCTCCTTTGTCGCAGCAATAGCCGCCAAAATATCATTATCTATTTTAGTCATGGATCTTGTAACTGCTGCGACTGAGCACGTGGCTACTGCTGATTTGGCAGCTTCATCTGCCAAACCGTTACCAACAGCGTGTGTGCCCACACGCTGGTGGCGAAGAGTGTGTATCACCTGTGTGAGAGGCAGACGTTGTTTCAGATCTGCCACTCAAACCCAAAGCATTTTATGCTTAATTGTGCTACCTTTTGCATCCCTGTAGTCGTTTTGCGATCAAAAGAATAGATTGTCATTGTAAGACTGAACACAGTAGTAAGAATCGCACACAATAAGAGTGCTCACGTCTGGATTAGCGAACTCAAGTGCGAGCACCAAAGCGCGCAGCTCGGCCAATTGTGCAGTACTGTCTCCTAGTGCCTGAGTTTGCACTACAGTCTGTTTGAACTCTCCGTTCACCATAGTACCTGCAACAATAGCACATGCTGCTGAATAAGCAAGTTTGGAACCCGTGGCCAGTTGTGCCGAACCATCGGTATAGATAATACATTCGTATTCCTCAAGCGGTAGCAAAGACAGAGGAGGAGGATGAACAAATTCATACTGTAAAAACTCCTGTGTCTGAAGAATCAAAGATAAAAGTGACATCCGGGGACGTCAAAGATGTTGCCCATTGTATCCAACGGGGGTGCAAAGCTTTAGAGTTCGGTACACTTGCTTTCGTCACTGCCTCAAGGGCAGGGTAGGGTGTTACCACCAAAATGCGTTTTCCCTGTGCCAGTGCGCGTTCTTTGAGAATCGCCATTTGCACTGCAGTCAAAACTTTCTCCACAGAGGAAAAGCGCATTTCTGCCGAAGTGTAAAGATGTGACTTGTATGCGATCGGTACTGTGTCCCCCTCGATAAAGGTTAAGTACGTGAAACCCACTGCCCCTGGAACGATTCTAATCACCAGGTTTGTGTGGTTATCACGAGTCAACAAGAATTTAGATTCAAGTAGATCAGACTGCAAAGATTGCAGTATAGAGGAATGCTCGGGAAGCCAGCATGACTTCGAAAAGTTAGGTTGTATCAAGGCATAAAGAGGCTTGATACGCTGGACATATTCGGGAATGTAAATACGCCCAAAGTTCAGAAAACCCAGTAAAGACTGAAGCTTCTTCAGTGTGGTGGGAGGGCACAGAAGTGCGCACTTCTCCAAGAAATGGGGGGCTAAGCCCTTACCTTCATTGTTGAGCTCATAGCCCAAAAACAAAACGTAAATTCAGCAATGTGCGATTTGGCAAAGTTAAATTTGTAACCTAAAACCGCAAATTCAAGAATAATGCGGTCCACTCGGGTAAGATGCGGGTATAATTCGTGTCTGTCAGATAAATATCATCGACGTAGGAACACGCATCTGGGTCTATGCTGTCCAACAAAGAGATAACACGGGCGGCTAATACACCTGGACTGTTCTTGTAGCCCATGGGTAAACGCCGGAATTTGAATTGTTTACCACCGGAAGTGAAAGCGCTCCATTGGCTGAACTCCGGGTACAAGTTGTGCGTGTAAAATCCATTGGATATGTCAAGTGTCATTTTATATTTTTTACGAACAAGACTGTCTACAAGCGCAGAACTGTGTGTATTTTGCACCGCAAAGGTCCGACAATGAGAGTTCAAATGTCGGTAATCCAATACTAGGCGGTACGATCCATCGGGTTTAGAAACCGCGAAAAGGGGATTATTCATGGGTGAAACGCATGTTTCAATCACCCCTTGATATTCTAACTGTGTCAGAATTTCGGAAACGGGACCTTTAGCTTCCCGCTTGATGGGATATTGGGGTTGTGGCTGTGGCAGCGACCGCAAAGGAATATCATGGGGGGGGGAGTCTTCATCCCAGCCCAAGTGGTTGCAGTATAACGCCGGAGCCAGGGACGCAGCCCACTCGGCTGCAAGAGCCTCCGCTTTGTCCTTGGGGACATGACGAGAAAAGCTCGGAAGGATTACCTCCTCCCCTCTACGCGCAGCAAGTACGAATGGGGGCGGCCAATCCGCCTCTGCCAACAGAATGTCGTAAGAAGAGGTCAGATTCTCCCCAAAAATCCCTTTAATAACACGCTGTATGTCACCTTCAATTTGAATGACAATATTATATAGTCTGTCAGGGGGTGCCACTCTGGTGTCTGCTGTCTCAACAGTAATGAATGTATCAGTTGCTGTCGCCTCCACATGAGGACGTAGTGCCTCCCGCACTATGGTAACTTCCGTGGCGCTGTCTAGGAGCGTCACTGCCCACGTCCAATTCAGGAGTCTCGTTCTCACCGTCTGTGGCATACCTCGCTGTTACAGCTGCAACTTTTTTCTTCTGAAACTGTGGGCGAGAACGTTGAAATTCTTCTGGTTTCCCTCGGCCTTGCTGTCGAGGTTGGTCTCGTCCCTGTGGAGCCTCTCGACCCCTTCCTCTATCCTGGCGATCTCCTCCACCAGCCTGGGAGGTTGTTGGTGCCTGTGAAGAACGAGGAGAACGCGAATCAGGGACTTGAAATCTCTCTGGAGATTTAATTCTCGCCCTATCGCGCAAATCATAAGTGCGTTCAGAAGAGACGGAAACCGGGGATGCGCCTCGCGATCCCGGCTTCTTCTGTTGCTTACCCTGTTTTTTCAACCTCCAGCTCTTCTTAGTAAAGAACGGTTTCTCATCTTTCTCAGATTGAGTTTTTGGTGGTTGTTGCGATTGTGTCTGCGTTTTAGCAAAAGCTTAACTCCCAGGCTATTGCGACCAATGGTTTTGTAAGCCTGAGCAATAATTTTCGGTAATTCGCGCGGCTTGTCCGGTTCTGGGATCAAAGCCAAAGCATTAGCTACTTGAAAGTTAACTGCATCGCCCTTGACATTTGCAAGGATCAAATCAGCTACTACATCGAACACTCCCACCAGTCTCATCCCTAATTCCACAGCCGCTTCAGGGCCATGGTCATCCTGCACTCGTTTAATTACAGAGGGGAGAACCGTCATGGAAGGAGTGCCGAAACACTTCGCATATTCTGCTGCGAATACCTTACCCCAGTTGTTGCACTCTGTCAACTCGGGAATTAAGTCTTTTGGCAAACTAATCGTTAAAATCCTGTGTTTTTCCACAGGAGAAGTATTGGGAAAAACTGCCTCCAGCTGGTCAAATTTTTCTGCAAGCCAATAAGGCAAATCGTCCTTATTTTGTGGGCGCTTGCCCATCACCGAATTAACCATGACGGGACATATGGTTACACAGCCGGCTCCAGCTGGATGCGCCGCAACTCCAGGCGGGGCTCCCTGGATATTGCCTGTAACATACTGTACCAAAGCTCTGTGCACACGTATCAAAGACGTATGCAAGCCACGCAGTTCAGCAACTGCTAGCGTCATATAACGCGGATGTGGGGTATACCCGGCCAAGACTGGCCACGTGGCCCCATCTATTGATAGGGGGCCTAGACGAATCGGGGTAACCGGTTGGGGTAGGGCGCCATTAAACCAAACACGGTCAGATCAGCAAGAACAAGGGACGTTGTTTTTCGACCTTGTACATGTTGTGCAGACGTAACCCAAAGGGAACAGGAGAAAAGGTGAAAGGCAGAAATGCAGACAGTTCTAAAATAGCCGGGCAGAAGCAGAGGCTGGAAAAACAAAGGCACAAAGTAACGTGCGCAAAAAAGGCACCATGGCAGTCAGGCCTAAGCCAACTTAGCAAGGCAGACCATGAGGCCACAAACCACATGACAGGACGTTATAGTTAGTTGGACATTTCTCTCGTACAAAACCATAGAAATTGCCCCGTTATCGTTAGTTCAGCTAACTATAACTCGCGCACCTGCAATGCACTTCTGATGACGTCACATATTACATCATTCATGACATGGTCAGTGACGTCACCGATGACATCACTGATGACATCATCCACGTGAATATCTGATGCACCTCCTCACACTCTAATATAACCTTTGATACACCCACTGTAAAATACAGACTACCATTTTCGAAACCATCGACACACCAATACCAGTTACTACTTACGCACTCGCTGATTCCTAGGTCTACACACACATCCACTCATTCACCCATAAAGTCACTCATACATGCAGTCACTCATCAATACAACACTATCATAAGCACTCATACACCTATACAGACACTCACACACCACCACTCATCCATGGAGTTACTCACACACCTAGTCCGTCATGCAAAGAATCAATCACACTTCCATTTACTGACCTATACAGTTATACACACACCACATCACTTATTAAAACAGAAACAAATGCATACTTACTCTCTTATACAATCACTGATACAAGTACACACTCATCCATACAGCCACTCTCACAATCACTGACTCTCACGTATAGTCATTTATATACTCCAACTCTCACATACACTGCCTTTTACATATGTAGTTACTTGGACATGTACCACTGAGACATCCATTCTCTCACCAACACACCCATACACACACTCACCCACCCATACAGCTGTCTGCACATGCACTCTTGAACCCATACACCCAGTGAATCAACCACTCACACATCTATGCACAGAGTCACACACCTCCCACCCACCCACCCACACACACACCCACACACACACTCGGGCACCCATACAAATACACAGGCAACCAATAAATAGCCCATATAGACACTCATGTAGCTACTGACCAACCCATGCAGCAGCTTACACAACAACAGACAGACTGATACAGGCATTCACACAGTTTAGTCACTAACCCATGCATTCAGTAAGACACGTTTAATCACTCACTTATACAATCAGTCACGCACCTACAAAATCCTCCATCCACACACTTATACACCCACTCATTCTTCAATACACCTTGGCATATATATATAAAACATATTTAAACTTTACAGAAACACACAGTCACTGGATGATGTCATCAGTGATGTCCTCAGTGATGTCACTGACCATGTCATGACTGATGTAATATGAGACATCATCAGAAGTGCATTGCGGGTGCGCGAGTTATAGTTAGCTGAACTAACTATAACGGGGCAATTTCTATGGTTTTGTACGAGAGAAATGTCCAACTAACTATAACATCCCTGAAACCTATAGTTTTTTCAGTGAGAATATATATATATATATATATCAACAAAACGATCACTCCTTTCAAGTAACCAGAGGACACAGCGGGGATACGTTTGGGAGTTCCTTTAATGACAAATGCTCGGCATATTGCATTTCGGCTTATGTGTGCCTTCCTCAGATGCCGCTTGCAGTCAAAAGTTCCATTTTGTCTCCTTCCTTGGAATACTATGGCCCTCCCTTTTGTAGGAGGTCTGCTGGCTCCACTTGATCGGATGCAGCTGCAGTCTGGTCTTGGGGACTGCAACTACCATAATTCCATGTTCCGGTAAGTACCGCTAGTGGAGTCAGGAGTCCGCTCACATGAGCGTTGCTGTGCCTGGCAAGGGGGGGGCTTGATGTTGAAAAGGAACCCCTAAATTAATGTCCTTGGCTCCCTCGGCTCCCCAACGTTCTGCCCCATTCACAAAGACAAACCGGGCCGTGAAACGGGAATGTAATATATATATAAAATCTCTTACTCCGATTGTGTATTAAACGCAAGAGAATGATACAATTATATAGAGTTTCCCAGTGGATCCTTTTTCTCTACAGTGTATAGTCCTTATGTAATTTACTGTATTACTATGCAGTGCATTGACTTTCTTTTGTTGTGTATGTAAGCTGACCTGCTTCAGTACGAAGTTGATGCGACAAAAAATGTTTCTGACATAGAAATAAGCAAGTATTCGTTTTGTACTCCTAACTATCTGCTTTGTAAGCTGTTATTCCTACCAGTTTTGTGCATCTCGTCATAAGTTGTATTAGCCTTTGTCTTTCAAACTTAATGTCAGTGTTCCTTATATGAGTGCTGTTCTTTAAGGGAATGGTTAAATGTGAATAAATAGTTTAACTGTTATTGCTAGCATGATGAGTTACTATATGTGTCTAGCGATGGTCACTGCATCATGGTGACATGTAACGGACTGTTTTTCATCTGGTTACAGGTTTTTAAGTCAAAGAAAGAATACAAACAATATCTGCCTGGAATGAGTGATCTGCTCTGGAAAGCTGCAGAGACGCTGGCAGGTATCAGGTAAGACTGTAGGCTTTTGTGACATCCTTGCTGTCATGGCAGGAAGGAGCTTGGCTCTTTTTACACAGGCCCTAAATTGCTAAGCAAGAGTAATAGAGACTTGGTGTGTGATTTATGCCACTCGGTTCAAAAATGGCTGCTGTGATTTTTCTGGGGTTGTGAGATTTTGGCTCCTCAATGCTTCTGATCTCCTGAGACCAGTAAAAGCAGCGCAACCACAGAGTCCTGACTGCTGCTGCCAATGCTCCCTGCTGCATATCTGTGGCAAGAGGAGGGTGGATAGAAGCTCTCCATAAAGAAAAATTGGCTACAAGTTGGCCCTTAAAATAATGGTCTTGTCCGGCCATGACAGGATTCAGAGGAGCCTTATTGGTCAGTTCCTCCCTGTTCTTTCTGCTATCATTCTTCTCCCCGCATAAGCAGGGATCATCGTCTTGTCTCCCTTTGTCTAGCTTCTTCATGGTGCAGAACATGACTTTGGGAGATATATGTCCATCTGGAATGGTAGTGTCAGGTCAAGTATACATCACGCAGTGACACCAACAGTGGTAGCGGGTTGTCAGGGTAGGCTTGTGGCATACTGGATATCACAGACACATAGTCAACAATACTGTGTTTTAAGACCTTACAGTCGGTCCGTTAACAGCATCACAAAGAACCATGTACAAAGTAACAGGTTTGTTTCTTTCCAGGCTTTTGTGATGTCTATCTTGCTGTTGAGACCATCAGGGTGGTGGATCTTGGAGGACCCCTCGCGTTGCACCTTTCTTACACCTTTCTAACTGCTCTCTGAGTCCCTTAGTGATGTATGGGATTCTCCCAGCTGATCAGCACCTTCAGTATATGGATAGTCACTGGTACAGTGTATGGGAGTCTCATGGCCCATCTGTCTTGCCTGGCCGTTTATCCCAGTATTTGCTCCATCACACACTGGGGCTGTCCTTGCCCCATATCTGCCCTCTGTCGATTCCAGAAGGCCCCCACTTCAGATACACAAATCTGTGGACTGCAACATCAATGACAGGCCCATGAACCCCTCACACCTCCTAGCTTGCCTCTCCTGTGCTGGCTCAACATTTTATTTTTAGGTTGTGCTGCTTCAATTAGTGACTTCGCTGGCTGGGTAAGATGACGTGATGGATTCTGCCTTCAATCAGAGAGTGGTGGGTTGGTTGTGCTCCTACTCACATGTGTTTCAGCTGATACAAAGGGGCATTCACTTCTCATTTCTACCACTGCTGCACACTTTAAAGTTGCCCCATATTTTTTTGACTTGTGCTGGTAGCAGTGTGGTACTGGGGAAACTGCAGTCGAAAACTTGGACAAAAACATTTTTGGGCTGGAGCTCACCATCCGTCTGGAGCATTGTGGAGCTGGCGACTCCTCCACACCACTGATATTCAACATACAATCATACACCCTACACGTCACTCAGTGCCACAATAGCCCTACTTGACAATTGTTCTCTAAGTTCGTAAGGTAAAAATGTTAATTCGTTTTCATGGCATTATATTTCTATGTTGGGTTGTGTTTAGTCATGACTGTTGTGTTCATTAGTTTCTTTGACATTGGATTGATGGAAGTTAGCTTTGCAACTGTTGTCACTAAGGGGAGTATATCAACTTCAGACACAAGGTTTGTAATCTTCATTGTCCTGCCACTTTACCCCAGAAGTATTTCTGCAGGGGGAAAACTAGTGTGGTCATTGTTGGTGGATTTTTTGCTTTCTTCTTGTTACGTCTGTGTTGTTTTTGTCCACTTCTGATCGGCATGTTCTGGTTCCTTGCTGAGGGTTCGAAATGGCTCCATCGTTACTTTAGTCCTCTGGCCATTTGATGTCCACTCTACTGCCTGTTCGATTGTGAGCGGTTCACAATATCTATTTTGTGTGCTTATCTGTTTTGCCTTTTCGCAGGTAAGGACAGCTGTGATAGCTTGAAAGGTGTTTTCCAGTGCTGTTCACTCAGGTTACTGTTTCACTGTCTGTTATGAGATGATGAGGAGAAATATGATTCTTCTTACACCGCCCCCAGCATGGTTGCTGATGACCAAATGTTGATACGTCAGGTATTGACCGTTGCATGACGACATAGGTCCTCATATTCTGCTTTATGCTTCTGTAGTCATGGTGCAGCTGCAGTGTTGTAACTGCTTTTGGTTTCCTAAAATGGTTATTATTAACAAAGGGAATCTGTTTTCTTAATTCACTTGCAGTCCACTTTTAACAAATGTTTTGTTTTTGTCGGTCATTAACAAATGTAATATTCAAGTGTCTGCTCTTTGAGTACATGGGTCACACTTCTGTAGCCGTTCCCTGTGATGAAAGTGATTCTACTGTGTACTTTTCATGACCTGATGATGAAACTGAAAGTACAGTGCTCCTCTAGTAGTTTCACTAGATCCTACTAGGTCGCTATGCTCCACTAGATTAGAATACATGTACACCTTCTAGTAGAGACCGCTAGTCTTGTGTACTTCCAATGTCTACTGTGTTGTTAGCATTATACTTGGCATTTCATAGGACTTAAAAGTGGTTCACGTTTCTATTTTGCTGGATAGACACTAGGCATGTTTTGTAGATTTTACCGTTGAGGTTGGGAACAAACTACAGTTGAAATCCTGTGTCCTCTTATAGTTATTTTATAAGCCATTCCATTCTCTCATTTATTTGATATTCTTTGCTTTGCTGCGCATCTCAGCAGCCAAATTCTAAAGGATTGAACCTTCAAAGTGATGGCTGAGGTGCCCCAAAAGTGCTTAGAAAGTTAAAGATTTTTACTACTAGTGGCAGCATTGCCTCATTGCTGCACGCAATATTGAAAGTACTGATCCGATGGAGTAAGCAAAGATGGATACCAATATCCAGCCCGAAGTGAAGCATCACCCTCAAGCTGGAGAATATGCCTCTGGGGTAAGTGCTGAAAGGAGATCACCTCCTTGTCAGTGAATCCCCTCTCCAATGCCTCATCATCATGTTTCCTTCTGTCATGCCTCTCCAAGTTCTCTCTGTATGTGGTCTAATTATTTTATTCTTACAAGCTCTTAACCCCAGCTACTGCTCACAACTCAGTGTTTAAATCTGCACATATCTGCTGCTGAGATTGCTGGTAAGTTAGAAGGAAGTTCCTGAACATCTTTCACATTAAAGCAGGGTAATGTGAATTTACTGCAAACCACCTTTTTTTTTGTTTTTTGGATCACTTAATTATCTTTAAGTATAATATATTTTAATGATACATTTTTGCAACAATGCTTTGCAAAATCTGCTTTCTGTGGATTGTAAAGTTTAATTCAGGGAACCAATCATTTATGTTCCAATAAATGAAAGTTGCATTGCAACTGTTGCAGAATGACCATACATCATACGAGGGTTCATTTCCAACAATTCTTTAGTACTAAGCAATGCTTTTGAACAAAACTATTCAGTATGATGCTTGATAGCCTGTGCTGATATGCTGACATCTATGGTTCTAAAGAACAAAGAATTTTGAAAAATGTATCACATCACTGCAAACACCTTGCTCATCATGCAAATGAGCTAAACTCAGAGTGCTTTCTAAGAATTAGTTTCTTGTCTGGGCCCAAAGACTGCTTCGCCATCAAGCTACAGTCGGCTAGTTGGGAGATTGGTCACAGATATTGCAGCAGGCACCCTCTGGCTTCTGGAATTGCCAAGATCAACTTTTTTGACCTCTCTCATAGCACTTGATTGGTAAGTGAATGCACTTTTAGTCAGGAGGGCTGATGGTAAGTACCTTACAGCGCTTTGCACCTAAGAAACCCAGGGTGTGCAGTGTAGACTTCTTCTCCCAGCCCCAGCTTTGTGCATTACCAGTCTTTTCATCTGTTGCATGTAACCCGGAGGCACAGTCTGCAGCTTCCGAGACCTTCCCACCACGTCGCAGGAGACTGAGTGCTGTGAAAAACCTGCAACAGTAAAATAAGAAGCTCTCTAGTTCCTGGTTGCTGATCTTAGCCCCTGTGATACACTGGGACTAAAGGCTTTTCATGCTTGATGTGCTATGGATCACGAAGTTGAGAAAACCTGCTGCTTCTAATAACGTCGCACAAAGTTTTGATTGCAGACATAGCAGTTATGTAGCAGAGTTCCAAAACATGCATTAAGAGTGAGAGAATGTGGCTCTACTTACACGTTCATTATATTTTGTTTTCAGGGTGCATGCTCATAGTTTGCTCAAAGTTATAGCAGAAACTTTAGAAGAATACTCAAGTAGGCTGATAATTGTAAATTCTGAATAGAAGAGAGAAAGATCCTTTAGAAATATGTGTCTGCTAACAACATAAACAAGCATTGGCATAGCCAATAGGTCTCGCCTTTGGGACCTTATAAGTGTTTAGCCATGCAACAGTTGATGTTGTTGCACCAAGGATATTGTGCTGGATAACTAAACACTTATAAGGTCCCAAAGGCAAGACCTATTGGCTATGCCAATGCTTGTTTCGGATATGCTCTTGAGATGGGATGGTATCTCTGAGCGATGCCTTCCTGAATGAGCATGGAGTACATTTTGAATTGTTGTCTTCTGTGTGGCTTTTAACCCCTACATAAAACAGAGCTCTTCCCCACTATGGATAGCACACATTTTTGTGGATGTTTGCCACATGTATGGCTAGTATAGCAAAGGCCGAGCTCCAGACCTTTGCAGATTAAAAATAGCAAAATCTGATTGCCAATAATATGTTGTATGTTAAAATGGTGAATTGTAAACATTTGAATGTGTCCACATTTCTGTGGAAACGAGCGCCCTGTTGTTTCTACATGCAGAGTCTTGGCGTGCATGCGTGTCACGTAGCCCTGCAGCAAACAAAAACGGCACCTACCACGCACATCTCTTTATTCGTACGGAAAATAAAATGGCGTATTCCAACCAATCACTGGAAATACAATTCCTTGATGTTTCTATTTCCCAATGTCTTGCTCATCTCACACATATTGCAAACGCACACAATCGGGAATATTTTATGCAAATGCATCTGCATACTTTTATATACTAAATGCGTACGTCATCTTTCTGAACAAAAGCAAAAACACGCACACAAGCAAACACAATGCCTCACGCTTACGAAAAACTACATAGAAAGCACACATATTATATCATATGCATACAAAAAACAGGGAGCAGTCATACACCACACAAAGGCACATACATTACACAAATGCACACAGACATGTACTCGTAAAAAAGACATGCATACGCTGAAGGGCACACAAAACAGAGTTTGTAGCCAAGCACGGAATACAAACACGCAGTGCATACACATATTACACACGCATACTTATCTATAAACACAGTCATTCCTATATAAAAAATAATAATAATTCGCACCATGCAAAGGCGTTGGAGAAGCTTTTGTATACATGCACAAACGCACAGCTCAAAGTCAGTCATACTTTACACATAGTAGCACTACTACGGAGCTATATACCAAGTACAAAGGCGTACACAATCTACACAAACACACAGGCATGCACAAAGGCACAAGCACAACATTCGCACAGCACACACACGCCATAAAATGTGATACACACATCATTGTACACATTTATTGCACAAGCAAACACGCACGAGCGTTTACACAATGACTCGTGCACAAGCTCACAAGTAACGTGCAGTGGGGTACACACAGAAAAACATGCTCCTCTATGCAAGCACACATATAGAATACAAAGAAATACACATTTTACAGACTTAGTCATACACAGGCTCGCATACATTGTACACTTAGAAGCAATCTACACAGACACACACATTGCACGTAAGCCCTCACACACCGATGCTCCTTTGTCTCTACTTTTAATGGCCACTCCTACATTCACCGGCAACACTGACGCACACATCTCATGTGCACTCACACGTGTTTCTGACTCTTTAACACGCAGTTATATCCCAGCAACAAACAAGCAAACATACGCATTGCAAACGCCCTGCTCGGTACTGCATGCTCCCTAAGTGACAAAAGTGCATGTGCCTGGTAAAGAGATGTGCCTCGGTATAACATAGAAACGTAGAGGGGAAGAGGCTGCAGAGGAAAAGCAAGAACGAGAACGACAGAATAAGAGCTGGGAAGACGCCATACACACAAGATTAAATATATAGGGGCAATGTGCGCTACATTTCACTAAAGAATGCCAGCGACAAAATACACAGGGCCACAGGGTGTTAGAAGGGAGGTCGGGACAGTGGAACAAAGAAATATAGCAAAGAGAGTGAACGGAGGAATTAATGCAGAAAAGTACGAATGATACGCTGCAGTGAGTCATGGGAAAAGAAGGAAAACGTGCATGGGAAGGGAAGGAAGCAAGCAAGCTGAACGGCAGGGGTGTAAAAGGAGGCGAGAAAGGAGGAGAGAAGAAGGGAGGGGAGGCAAAGTGGTGGGAAGAGGAGAGAGGGCATGAAGGGATCGAAGGCAAGGGAAAGGAAGGGAAGATGGACGAGATTAAGAGGAGCCACAGATGGACTTCAGAAAAAAGAAGGGAGGAAATGGTAGAGGAGAAGACTCAAACAGTGAAAAGAATAGTGAGAAAAGAAAAAAGGCTGCATGAAAAGAAGGGCATTAGAAAACGAGAACAAACGGGGCCCTCGTCAGGAAATAAAGAAGCAAGTAAGAGAAGAGCTATAGAGAGAAGAAAAGAAGAGGGAAATAAAAAAGTGCAGGGCGCGAGACCGAAGACTTAATAAGACAGAGAAAGAGACATAGAATGAATAAATGACCGAAAAGAGACTGGCTAGGGCTGGATAGGTGGAACATATCGGAAGCAAATAGGAAGCAGCGGAGCTGACTGTGCGGGGGAGAAAAGTGTCTGGTCCACTGCAGGGACAGAATCAGAAAAGAGGCGTGGCCAAGGCGAGAACTCGGAAGAAACTGTGAGAGAGGTGGAAGGCATGCTGGAAAGGGAGTGGGCTGTAGGAGAGAGTGGACGACAAATATACATCGAGGATATACAGGGTGAGAGAAGGGAGCAGGAGAAAAAGAAAATATAGAGAAAGAGAATGCGAGGCAAGAAAGGAGACAGCTAGAGAAGGGTAGAAAGGGAAAACTAACGAGAGTAGGGTTGCGAAGGAAAGAGCATGGAGAAGGAAAGTCAGGAGGGAAAGAGGGAGGGAAATGAAGAAAGAGTGGGAAGAGAAAGAGATGAGGCGTGAGAAAGAGAGGGATAAACTCAAGGAAAAATGAGGGAGTGCGAGAGATGGCGAGGACAATCAGAGAGAGGTCTAGAATCAGCCAAAGAGAAGCAGAACCAGAAAGAAAGGAGAGAGTTCGAAGAGGATTAACCAAGGAGGCTGAGGAGAAAAAGAGAGAGAGAGTGATAAAAAGACAAGCTTGACACTTTGGAGACATGAATTCAGAGGTGCGAAGAAAAAACAGAGCACAATAGAGGAAAGGGAAGGCTTGGGCAAGAGAGATGAGGGAAGAAAGGAGAGATTTAAAGTGGCCGGAGAAGAAAGAGACCAGAAATACAGAGGGGGATAAAAATAGAGCAAGAGTGACAGAACCACAAAATGTAGGGGTGGGAGGCGAAGGAGAAACAGAAAGTGAATGAGCGAGAGAAGCGCAGAATCACCGAGAAAATAGAAAGCGGGAGGAAACAAGCACGCGAGAGGTGCGCGCGCCTCGCGCTAAAAGTAAAAAACAAAAATAAAGAAGCATTGGCCGCGCGGCCGTGAAAGTGACGCGGCCGTGAAAGTGATCGCGATCGCTGGCTGTAAGGGTGCCCGCGAGCGATGCACTTAATGAGCCATGACGAGACAGGAAAGCCAGACGGCGCCTGTACTCGTAACTGTGCGCGTAACCGCACGCTCTAGGCCACACAAAAAGCTGTGGTCGGCTTTTTGAAGCCCACTTACTAAAAGTCTCGCCAGAGCAGCGCATGCGCTGGCTCAGGCGAGACCTAAAAACTGACTCCTCCAGTTTGACATGTTCAGTATTAACCACCATAAGAATTAGTGTGCCTCCTTTTACTGCGCCTTCTTTTACTGCCTGTATCCTTACTGGAGTGATTACCCACATTATATCACTTAGACACTTGGATCCCTCCATTCTGAATGTCGTGTTTGCTTTAGTGATAATATCCCAATCTTTGTCAATTTTTGTAAAGTTTTTATTGCTTTTAACAAGACAATAAAACAGTGCACACTTTACTAGAAAGGTGGGAAATAGTTCAGCCGAATCCACAGTTTGATTATGCATCAAATAATGTCTGTTGCCACCCTGACCAGAATATCAGTGTGGCCATTTCCTATTTGATGGAAGAGTGACTACTGTTCAGGTCCTAAGAGATGCAGCAGCCACAATATTTATGGTTAACTTTACTGCACTCAATCACGGTAGGCGAATCTCAAATGAGTGTATGAGCTTTCAGATGGACTCTGTTTGTTAACCTCCATCCATCAGTTCTATCCATGTTTCACTTCATGCCTTACTAAGTTTTTGCCATTTTACATTTATAGACCAGTACCTTGTCAGATGGTTGTGTTGTTTCCTGACGCCCCTTGTTGTATGGATCAGTTTGTCATCCTTTTCCACTTCTTCCTACCCAGTGAGCACTAAAAGGCTTCCCCTGCTAACACACCACAACTTGCCACTCCTTCGTCTGGTCATCTCTTCCCTTTGTGCCATCCACTTTTCTCTCACTGGTAGCATGCAACTCTTAGTCATCCAAACCCAAAGTGTCCCCTTTTTGGGCCCCTTATTTCCTAGTATTTCTTAGAACACCCTTATCTTGTTCATTTTGTATCACAATGTTACATGTAAACAACACCAATCATCTCACCTCTCATACCTTACATGCGTCCCTTATGTTTAGGCAATGTAAGAATGACTGCACTGTGGCCTAATATGTTGTGTTCTTTGCAGCTGCCGCAAAGTCCCCAATTGATCAAGTCTTTTCTAATATGGCAGTTGAAACTACTAGCCTAGTGTGGGTGAGCCACAGTGACATGATTGAATTCAAGTCTTAGCGAAGTGGTGATGCCAAAGACTAAAGAATATTTCTTAGCTACTCAGCCTCAAGGTACGATAATTTGGACCTCTATTGTAGGACCCTGATGCAGTGTTAGGATATGTTCTTTGGGTTATATGTTTTTTAGGAAGTCATAGAAAAGGGTATGCATGTGACTAAAGTTAAAAAATAGAAAGCTCTAGAAGCTGCCTGCCTCTGTACTCTCAGGCAGCTTAATTACTGTGCTCTAATGATCATGAGTAAGGAAACAATCTTCACATGTGACGTCTATAGTGACCTGTCATACCAAAATGATGTAGCTGCCCAACTGTTGTAACTTATTGCGGTTGAGTTATGATGTCAGAGTGCCTACTGCCAGCAGCCAGGGTGAACGACAGGCCACACAGCCTAATTACACCATAGTTTAAACAACAAAAATGAGTACTGGCTTTGTCTTCTTCTGAATTGTTTTTCTAAAATGAACAGTGATTAGCAGAAAGCAGGTATTTATGGCAACGTGTTGATTTTTTGCTTACTACAGTTCCGTTAATTGCAGTAAGACTGAATCTCTCTGGATACTACTCATTCTGTGCTATAGTTCCCTTTTAATTTGATTCACATTAAACTGATTCTGATATTGTTTTACAATAAATTACTGTCCCCTCTTTGTTGCGTTCAATTTTATTGTAAGATTGTGGGTTACTGTTCTACTTTCCTTTCTTGCTTTTAATTCAATAACAGCCAAGATAAAAAAAACACGATTAGATGAAGCAAGAATGCACGTTTAATATATAAAGGACATTGATTGGATACCCTAGACTGGGAATATATATTGATGGTTCTTCAGGACATGGGGTCTGGACCTCTCTCTTGACGTTAGGCTTGACTGTTATACACAACCACAGCAGCCAGGATCAGAGGTTCTTAACAGAGTAATGCTATCTGAGGCATGGGAAATGGGTAGGGATACGAGACCTGGATGCCCCTTCTCACCCCTCTTATTTACATTGGTCATAGAACGTGTGGCCATTGGATTGAGGTGGGTTCTTGGGGACTGGAGTATATCTGTTGGTGCTACGAAACACATAATCTCCAGGTATTCGACTGACACCCTGATGACGACCCAGGGACTCTCTGCCGGTACTGTTGCAGGAGTTTGAAATTGTGTTGGATCTGTGGATAAATCAAGATACAACTGCATATTTTCCTGGGTAGATTGGCAAGCCTGGAAGTCATGGACCGCCCAGAGTTAGTTATATTAGGAAAATTGGAAATGCAGATACCTAGGGATACAGTGACCCACAACATGGGTAGAGTGTTGGCGGGCCTCATGGGCTGGTTTAAATTATGTGGTTTCTTTCAGTCATGAGGAGAGTAGCAGTGGGCAAAATTATTTTTCTTCCCAGATGCCTATATGTCTGGCAGAACTCCTTCTGTGTGCTTCCTACAGAATCTTTCAAGAAATGTATCTAGGTGCGGGCAACCCTGTTGAAAAGAGTGACTATAACTGTTCAGACAGATAGGCAGTGACATCTCAGTGTTTAGATGGGGGTAGGGATGGGCGGTGAACTCCGCTCCGCAAGCAGGGTTTGCAGAGTTTTGCCAACTCCGCACTCTGCTTGGAGCGCAGAGTTCAGCAAAAAACTCAGATTCCGCCGCGTGGCGGAGTTAGCCTGCGCCGCCCACCCCTACGCGCTCTCATGCTTTTCACGGTCTGCGACTTAGCTGGGCCATTATTCTCTAAATGCGCCCCCATGCAACAGTAAGATAACTCATTGGGTTAAAGCTATGCGTGTAACTTCCTGACTAACAAGCATTTGCAATGCAATAGGTCTCGCATTCCACGAGTTTGAGCTATTGGCATTGTAAATGACAATGCCTTTTATTTATGTTTTGGGTTTTAAAACTTAAATAAAAGGCATTGTCCTTTACAATACTAATAGCTTAAGCTCTCGCAAATGCGACACCTATTGCTTGCCTGGTACACTTAAACCTCAGGGGCGACCTACAACATGATCAGAACTACGTTGGTATTACAGCAACATAATCGGGAACGTACCCAAAGTTTGCGGCTATTAGTAAACCCTATAGTTTCTGGACGTTTGTGTAGTATTGAAGATGGGAAATGAAGAGGACAAAAAAAAAGAAAAGATAACAGACAAACATGGTTATAACCTGTTGCTAAAACTAAACCAAGGAAATGTACCTCTTTCTTCAGAATTAAAACTAAAATCTTAAATTAAACCGGAAACTTGATAGTATTGTTCTCTTGTTTTTTGTTTGACTTACCAGAACTCTTTTTGCACTGAATTGCCAAAACCACATCTGTTCCGCAGCACCACGGTGCCTTTCGTTTGCATAAAAAAAAAGCCAGACATGTTATTTCAGCACTCTAATATCATGGCAAGAATACTTATTTGAAGGGAGACAAAAGAATTTGTACAGAGACAAGATAAAACTACTGTCGAAGCAATTGTTCATTTCTGCGCACATTAGTAATGCGTCATTATTCACAGTAATAAGCCTCCCAGATAAGTATTCCAGTAATGCTAACGGACTCATGTCTGCAGAATGTCTTACACCTACGAAATGCTGCTACACTACCATGTATTACACAACAACAAAAAACACGCAACTTCCAGATCCAGTAACATTTTGCGACACTTACCTAGTCCGCCAGTCAAAAAACTTTACAAGCTCAGTGAGTGTGATTCTCCTCGCTTCCGGCACTGAGCAACTTTAAACACCGATTGTAGGGAAATCTCGTTTCTAGTGGTTGACCGGAAGCTGGAAAACGAAACATTCACTCTGGAAGAAATTAAATCGGAAGTTATTTCCCCAGCTGCAGTAGAAAAAAAAAAAAAGCATTTGCAATGCAATAGGTCTTGCATTTGCGGGACTTGGAGCTATTGGAATTGCAAATGATAATGCCTTTTATGTGTTTTAAACCTGTATGTTTTTAAAACACTTAAATAAAATTGTTATTTGCAATGGCTGAAACTCTTCGAAATGCGAGACCTATTGCAACGTCGCAGACAGCAAGAACTGTCCCCTATCAGAGTTCGGACTGAGACACAGAATGCCGGAAAGCACTGGAGGATTAGACACACATTCATGTATCCCTCAGAGAAGCAGGGCGAGCAGACTGTGTTTGTTGCGTTGCACTGTCTGATCTTTGTCTTAACCCAGCCCACATTTCTGGAAAGGCATAGCTGACCCTGGGGCATCCATCACACTGACAGCAGGTGGGGCAAGGACGCTTTCACCTTTCAACCTTCTCCCCAGAGGAAGCGGGGCCTGGGACAGCAGAAATCAGAAGTCCAAAACAAGCCATGCAGAGCAGAGACAGGACAAAACAGCGAGGCCTGGTGACACTGCACCGCAGCTCTGGAGGGGGCCCGGCTGGGAAATAAGGAGCGGGTGGCCTCAAGTGCTGGGTTAGAAGGAGGAGAGAGTGGTGCTACTGTCTGGGGCGTGTTTACCAAAGGCACACCTTGCTTACGTTCACCCCCAGTTTAGGACATAACTTTTTCAAGCAGTTCTACCAGTCTGAAGGTGTCTGTCTTCTCAGCAGAAACAGGCATTGCGCAGTTCTCTGCCGATTGTTTTCATCGCCAGGTGCGAGAAAAACGCACATAATAATGTGGTCGGGACATTAACATAGCAATGATACTCTGATATATAATTAGGGGTGGGCGGAATTTGCGTAGTCGCGCTACGCAAAGCTCCGCGAAACGGTAAAAAATCTCCGCGAGCACGCAAAAGTTCCGCGAACACGCGGAATTGCTTGATCCGCCCGTTCGTGATGCTTTTTTCCTGTTCGCGAACGCTGTTTGCGTGCTCGGGGAGAAATATCTCGCGAACACGCATTTTGAAAGCGCAAACAAGCAAAAAATTCCGCGAAGCCGCGGATCGCGGAATTTTTGGTAATTCCGCGTTCTCCGCGGAACGCGAAATTACCCAAATTCCGCAAATTCCGCGAGCGGAACGGAATTTACCGCCCAGGCCTAATATATATGTGTATTGTATATAATACCAGCGCGAACAAGCGCTTCAGAGCCTCCAAGTCGGTAGTGCGCGCTATATAAATATTACAATACGCTACAGAGCTCACCACTTTTCTCCCGTCCCTTTCTCTCGCTCTGGCTTTGGTACTTCCACTCTTTACTCCCACCTCGCTCTGACTTTGTTTCTCTCACTCTCTTTCCCCTGCCAATCTCGCTCTGTCCCTCTCTTTTATTGTCATTTTGACTGTCGTTTGCTTTTTTAGCGTCCCTGTGTATAGTTTCTCTTTCATTTTTCGGCTGTCTTTCGTTTACATAAATGTCCCACTTCTCGATCAATCTCGATGTAGCCGAACAGGTAGGCACTTACTTTGTGAGGGGCAATTTGGTACGGGCCGCCTTGAAGCAAGGACTCTGATTTCATTACAAGACCGGAGGCTACCAATATGCATATACTTTTATTTGCTGCCCCAACATGCAGCATATACTTTTATTTGCTGCCCCAACATGCAGCCCTTTAAAGAACATCAATACATCATAAACATATAGAATGTTCGTGATGTATGTGAGAAGTTGGCCTGGCATATGCTGTCCACTAATTATAGTGGGCACCTTGCACCAGTCCAAACAACCCCTTATTGGAGATAGTTTAAAGACAACCTTATTGAAAGCTATCCTAGTGGTAGCTATGGAGAGCAGCCTTCAGGCTAAGTCTTGAAGGAATGTAAAGCAGCTTGTTTTACCAGTCTATAATCTCTTGAATGATCAAATGAAAGAGCACCACACCAGGTATATATTCAAAATATATGTATTTATGCTAAACACACCCCTCTAGTCTCTTTATGAGGCTAGAGTTCGAAGTACATAAGTTATAAGTTATTTAAACACAGTAATAGCACAAATACACGTTTGGGCCCTAGGGGCGTACCAAACCATATACCAATAAAGTGGTATAAGAACCACGACTGAGCTAGACACTAGGCCTAGAGCCTCTAGAAGTGCTTGGACCACAAGGAACCACCCAAGGTAGTGACACAGGGGACCCACGGGGGACGCGTGCAGTGTAATTACACAGCCGCGAGACGCCGTTAACTTCTATGGAGAAAGTCGCGATTAGGAAATTAAAGAAAAGGGACACTTAAAGGAGGACTTGGAGCAAACCCTTTGAGAACTAGGTCGTTCTAGAGTCTCTACCCACGGGAGCACCGGAGTACTCTTGTTACCTCACCCAGGGAAGCCGGGTGCATAGGTGCCTTTCGGGGTCGGGTTTCGTCGTCGATTTGAATGGCGATCTGCTGCAAAGTACTGCTGGCGACCAAGTGGAAAGTGTCCGGGTGGATCCAAGAGTGGATCGGAGATCTGAAGAACCTGAAAGCAGAGGGGACAGAGTCTGGGTCACTAGCCAGTGACCAGGAAGGCGATGAGCGGATGCCCACCGATGTCGAGTGCTTCAGGTAGGTTGACGGTCGTCTTGACTCTTCAGCCACGAGGTCCAGGAGGCGTTGTCGGCGACCAGGAGCAGGATTCGGGCTGGTACACGATGTCTGTCGAGTGCTGAGGTGTCGGCGACCGGATTGGACCCAACAAGCCTTGGCAACGGCAAGTCTCGATGTAGATGAAGAATGACGATGATGCAGACCAGCAAGGTCTGAGGAACTCACCCAGCAAGGGTAAGTGAGGGCGAGCCTGGAGCAACCAGGGAGCCCAAGAAGAAAAGGATTGGCCTTCGTGAAGGGCTACTAGCCAACGGGCTAGCGACCGCGAAGGAGCCTCGAGACGGTGCATGTGGAGCTGGCTCACAGGACACTCGTGGAGTGGAGGCCAGTGATCTTCGGTGCAGTTGGTGCTGGAGGCTAGGGCTACTCAGAGCCCAAAGCACGACTTCGTGGGAGACCCAGAAGAGGATGCACTAGCAAATGCGTGCGGTGTCCAGGGGTCACGGTTCCACGTTACCCACGACAGCTACGGGCCTCAGCTTTGCTGGGGACTCAGGGCATCCTCGGGGAAGTCTGGAAATCCACCTCTGGTGATGCAAAGACTTCGGCGTCCCACGGGAGCTTAGGCGATGCAGACCGGACAATTGCTTCTTTGGTGCCTGCCAAGCAGGGGAGTCACTCCTTGACCCCAAGGGAGATTCTTCTGTCCTCTAGTCTTGAGTAGAGCGTCGAAGGTCCAGGATTCAGTGTCAGAGTTTCGTCCAGGGATAATCTAAAGTCCTAAGGACTGGGTTCCTATACTTATACTAAGTTTAGGGGTTGGACTACTCTGTGGCCCCACCTATGGGTGGGTCAGGGCAGAGGGGTGGCTACACCCCTTTCCCTTTGTCCAGTTCGTGCCAAAGCAGGGGCTGCAAGCCCCTGATCCGGTTTGAACTGGGGTATGCACAGGGACACCAAGTGTGCCCCCAGTGCAGGACTTCAAAGCACCCGAAAGTGCTCCCGCCCAGCCCCAATACACACTATCCTGTCTGGGGAGGTGGTCACACCTCCCTGGGACAGGAAACCTATTGTCCAGGCCTCCCCTGCCGGAGTTTCGTCCAGCAGCAGGAGGCCAGACTTGTGTCTGTGGCAGCAGCATCCATTTTGTGATGCCAGGGCTTTAGAAAGAAGTTACCGGCCAGGCCAGGGTTAACATGTCTCGCCCTCTAGAAGGGTGGAATGCTACCCCCGCCGCCAGAATTGGCGGGGGGCTAGTATTCCAAGATGTTTGACACCCAACACGACATGTTTCGGTGCAGCCATTCCAAAGTTAGCATTTAACGCGAGGTTATAATGCGCTTAAGAGTATATGGTCAGGCTGCACTACAAACAGCATCAGAGAAGGGTCTCCGAACGCTGCAGAGGGGCCCTGCTCATGCAGGGGCACCCTCTCACATAGGAACCACGCACTCTGCCTTCAGGATTGATAAGGCCTGCCATAGGAGTGACTTATAGGTTTATATGTCTGTATGTATTTAGTGATATAGGTAACCTATATCCCAGTAAGGGGTGCATGCACCACCTTACCCAGGCTGCAGTAGCAGACCTGTGGTGTCAGTTTGGATGGCCTTCCAGGGGTGGCATAATACATGCTGCAGCCCCTGGTAGGCCTCTGAGGTACCTATGCCCTTGGTACATAGTATACCATATACTAGGGACTTATAAGGGCACTCCAGATTCCAATCAGAGATGTGCCTAAGGCACATGGAAACCTTTTACAGAGAAAGCAGATAGACTGGGGCCCTGAATAGCAGGATCCCAGTCCAACTAAGTCATAAACCAGCAAAACACCATAAAAAAAGTGGGGGCAACCATATAGTCAGATTCCACCTTCCTACATAACCCCCCCCAAACGAAAGGAGATAAGGCTAACCTTGGCCAGTTGTGCCTTCATTGACTAAGTGGCCATATAAGGAAGCACCTTCACTAGCATGGTTGCCCCCTGTCTTATGGTCCACTAAGCAATCCCTCACCCTAAGGGTATGAGAGGGTCTCCACCATGGGGAATCACTACCTGTGGTGTGCTTAGGTAAAGTACAAAGCTGGTGAGGTGTCTGAGTAGGGAAGTGAGGCCCTAGGAATGTTGGTCTCAGCTTCCTCAGATCACTGGTCACCATGTATGCCTGTCTTTCCATGACTGAGTTGCCCTTTGCTCTAAGGGTCAACCTTTGGCTGCCTACAGCTGGGGGTTGGGTCCCTTTGGATGGACTACTGGAGGGACATGGCAGGTTTGGAACCTTCTGGTCCCAGGTTTGCCCTTGCCTACCAGAGTCCTTCTGGGGAGGCCCCTACATAAAGGTATGGGGGATCCCTCAGTGTGTAGAGGAATTTTCACCTGGCTAGGGCTACTAGACTGGGTGCCCCTAATCTGCTGATGGGGGGTTCCTCTGGACAGGGGGCCCTGGGGGGTCCACTGACCTCCCTGACCTCTGCAGCCCTGGGCTGGCTGAGGCAGGGTAGAGAGGGGCAGGTTACCTGCTCCAGACTGGGTACCACCTTGGAAGGGTTCTCTGCCATCAGGGGTGTGGCCAGGCCAGGCCTGACTACCTCTGGGGCAGTTCCTTCACTAGGGGTAGGGTCAGTTCCCTGAGGAGGCTGACCCTTACCTACTGTCTGGAGGGAAGAAGACTTTTCTTCAACCCTTGTGCTCTCTTTTGGGGGAGAGTGGGCCATTCTTCCAGGCTCCATCTCTCCAAAATCTTGGGCTGGGGCTGTGGCCATCACAGCCCCACTAACCTTTACAGGGACGCCCAGCATCCTGAGATGGGTTTGGTGTTCAATTTCAGCCCAGGCTGAAATTTCCAGATCATTGCCCATCAGGCAATCTACAGGTAGGGTTGGGGACACTGCCACTCTTTTGGGCCTGTGACCCCCTCCCAGCTGAGATTGACTATGGCCATGGGGTGATCTGTTCTGACACCATCAATGTTGGTCACCTGGTATTTCAACTCAGGTAAAAGCTGGTGAGGGGGACTAGTTTCCCTGCCACCATGGTGACACTAGCCCCTGTGTCCCTAAATGCCACAGCTTTCTGACCATTAATTATTGGCTCCAATCTGTACCTGCCCAATGCTGTGGGACCCATGGTAAAGGTGGCAAATCCTATACCACCATCAGAGTCAGAGGAGTCTGTTGAGGGGTCCCTGTCTAAACTAGGGCCCACCTCTGTTCCTCTTGCAAAAGCACCCAACTTTTTGGGTGCACTACTCCCAACTGGAGGATTACTACTGGTAGCTCCAGGAGGGGTGGTAGTAGTTGTGGGAGGAACATTTTCTTTATTGCCAATCCTGGGGCAACTGGGATCAGTTTTCCAGTGACCAGGCTTTTTACAGACATGGCAATATGGTTTCTTTTCAGGAGAGGAAGGAGTTTGGGACCCACCCCCAGAAGAGGAATTTTGGGGCCCTGTAGGGGACTTATCCTTAGATTTATCCCCACCTTTCTCTTGGGACTTAGTAGAATCTTTCTTCTGGTCACCACCCTGATTTTTAGTTTTTACTCTGGTTCTGACCCATTTGTCTGCCTTCTTTCCCAATTCTTGGGGAGAGGTCAGATCAGAGTCCACCAGATACTGGTGCAAAAGCTGGTTTTGACAATTATTAAGGATCTGCTCCCTCATAATCAAATTGTACAATCCTAAAAAGTCCTGCACTTTGTTGCCATGTATCCAACCTTCCAGAGCCTTAGTAGCACAATCTACAAAATCAACCCAGTCTTGAGTCTGAGCTTTTTGGGTGTCTCTGAACTTCAACCTATACTGTTCAGTGGTTAGGCCCAACCCATCTATCAGAGCACTCTTCAAGACTGTGTAATTGTCAGCATCCTCTTCTCTTACAGTGAGGAGCTTGTCTCTACCTTTGTCTGCAAAGGAGAGCCACAAGATTGCTGCCCACTGCTTCTGGGGGACCCTCTGAACTTTACAGGCCCTCTCCAGTGCAGTTATCCATTTGTGGATGTCATCCCCACTCTGGTAGGGAGGGACAATCTTGTTTAGGTTTCTATGGTCATAAGACCTTTCCCTATCTTTAGGGATATTGCTGCCACCATGGGACTCTAGTCCCAACTTTTTCTCTCTTTGTAGAGATCTAGGGACTCCCTGTCTATAGCCAGTTGCTGTTTTCTGAGTTCAAGCTGAGCTTCCTCATATTGAATCAGCCTCTTTCTCCTCTCATGAGAGGATTCCCTCCTATGAGAGGAGACAGAGGTCCCTATTGAGGTGCCAGAGTGGTTAGACTCCTGAGAAGGAGACCTAGACCTTCTGGGCACACTCACAATCCTTCCTGGGGGACAAAGTGGAGGTCATTCTGAGCCTCCTCCTCATCCACAGGAGGAATTGGGTTATCCAGGTCAGGGTCATTGTCACCCTCCTGGTCAGTTCCAGAGGGGGGCTGGGGGTGTTGCTACCCCTGGCCCCATCCTCATCTTCTGCCCCACCCTCTGCTCCTACCCCTTCAGTCCCTAAGGGCCTGCTGAGATCATAAGCCTCCAACATCTCTCTAAGATGTTGGGTGGTGGGACTTTGGCCTGTCTTCAGTTTCCTCAAGTTACATAATGCTCTTAATTCCAAGAATGGGAGTGTATCATACTTGGAGGGAAGAAGCCCAGGGGCTTCTGGCAAGGACTCACTGGGTCCTGGCTTTGAAGACATCACTAGTGAGGTGTGGTGTATGCACTACCTACTCTAGTGTGGCCTACTAAACTCTCTTGAGTTGTAGAAAGGGTGTGCTATCCCTTAACACACAACTCTAAGTTCAGTAGAACTTACTGTATTCTAAGCTTAATTTATATGTACCTTAGGTACCTTTAGTGGTTTTCAGTTGATCAATTCAATTGAGATTATCTGGTAAAACAATAGCAAGCTGGAATCCCACACGCTGCACACCAATGTGAGATGTTGGCCTGGCATATGCTGTCCACTAATTATAGTGGGCACCTTGCACCAGTCCAAACAACCCCTTATTGGAGATAGGTTAAAGACAACCTTATTGAAAGCTATCCTAGTGGTAGCTATGGAGAGCAGCCTTCAGGCTAAGTCTTGAAGGAATGTAAAGCAGCTTGTTTTACCAGTCTATAATCTCTTGAATGATCAAATGAAAGAGCACCACACCAGGTATATATTCAAAATATATGTATTTATTGCTAAACACACCCCTCTAGTCTCTTTATGAGGCTAGAGTTCGAAGTACACAAGTTATAAGTTATTTAATCACAGTAATAGCACAAATACACGTTTGGGCCCTAGGGGCGTACCAAACCATATACCAATAAAGTGGTATAAGAACCACGACTGAGCTAGACACTAGGCCTAGAGCCTCTAGAAGTGCTTGGACCACAAGGAACCACCCAAGGTAGTGACACAGGGGACCCACGGGGGACGCGTGCAGTGTAATTACACAGCCGCGAGACGCCGTTAACTTCTATGGAGAAAGTCGCGATTAGGAAATTAAAGAAAAGGGACACTTAAAGGAGGACTTGGAGCAAACCCTTTGAGAACTAGGTCGTTCTAGAGTCTCTACCCACGGGAGCACCGGAGTACTCTTGTTACCTCACCCAGGGAAGCCGGGTGCATAGGTGCCTTTCGGGGTCGGGTTTCGTCGTCGATTTGAATGGCGATCTGCTGCAAAGTACTGCTGGCGACCAAGTGGAAAGTGTCCGGGTGGATCCAAGAGTGGATCGGAGATCTGAAGAACCTGAAAGCAGAGGGGACAGAGTCTGGGTCACTAGCCAGTGACCAGGAAGGCGATGAGCGGATGCCCACCGATGTCGAGTGCTTCAGGTAGGTTGACGGTCGTCTTGACTCTTCAGCCACGAGGTCCAGGAGGCGTTGTCGGCGACCAGGAGCAGGATTCGGGCTGGTACACGATGTCTGTCGAGTGCTGAGGTGTCGGCGACCGGATTGGACCCAACAAGCCTTGGCAACGGCAAGTCTCGATGTAGATGAAGAATGACGATGATGCAGACCAGCAAGGTCTGAGGAACTCACCCAGCAAGGGTAAGTGAGGGCGAGCCTGGAGCAACCAGGGAGCCTAAGAAGAAAAGGATTGGCCTTCGTGAAGGGCTACTAGCCAACGGGTTAGCGACCGCGAAGGAGCCTCGAGACGGTGCACGTGGAGCTGGCTCACAGGACACTCGTGGAGTGGAGGCCAGTGATCTTCGGTGCAGTTGGTGCTGGAGGCTAGGGCTACTCGGAGCCCAAAGCATGACTTCGTGGGAGACCCAGAAGAGGATGCACTAGCAAATGCGAGCGGTGTCCAGGGGTCACGGTTCCACGTTACCCACGACAGCTACGGGCCTCAGCTTTGCTGGGGACTCAGGGCAGCCTCGGGGAAGTCTGGAAATCCACCTTTGGTGATGCAAAGACTTCGGCGTCCGACGGCAGCTTAGGCGATGCAGACCGGACAATTGCTTCTTTGGTGCCTGCCAAGCAGGGGAGTCACTCCTTGACCCCAAGGGAGATTCTTCTGTCCTCTAGTCTTGAGTAGAGCGTCGAAGGTCCAGGATTCAGTGTCAGAGTTTCGTCCAGGGATAATCTAAAGTCCTAAGGACTGGGTTCCTATACTTATACTAAGTTTAGGGGTTGGACTACTCTGTGGCCCCACCTATGGGTGGGTCAGGGCAGAGGGGTGGCTACACCCCTTTCCCTTTGTCCAGTTCGCGCCAAAGCAGGGGCTGCAAGCCCCTGATCCGGTTTGAACTGGGGTATGCAGAGGGACACCAAGTGTGCCCCCAGTGCAGGACTTCAAAGCACCCGAAAGTGCTCCCGCCCAGCCCCAATACACACTATCCTGTCTGGGGAGGTGGTCACACCTCCCTGGGACAGGAAACCTATTGTCCAGGCCTCCCCTGCTGGAGTTTCGTCCAGCAGCAGGAGGCCAGACTTGTGTCTGTGGCAGCAGCATCCATTTTGTGATGCCAGGGCTTTAGAAAGAAGTTACCGGCCAGGCCAGGGTTAACATGTCTCTCCCTCTAGAAGGGTGGAATGCTACCCCCGCCGCCAGAATTGGCGGGGGGTAGAATTCCAAGATGTTTGACACCAAACAAGACATGTTTCGGTGCAGCCATTCCAAAGTTAGCATTTAACGCGAGGTTATAATGCGCTTAAGAGTATATGGTCAGGCTGCACTACAAACAGCATCAGAGAAGGGTCTCCGAATGCTGCAGAGGGGCCCTGCTCATGCAGGGGCACCCTCTCACATAGGAACCACGCACTCTGCCTTCAGGATTGATAAGGCCTGCCATAGGAGTGACTTATAGGTTTATATGTGTGTATGTATTTAGTGATATAGGTAACCTATATCCCAGTAATGGGTGCATGCACCACCTTACCCAGGCTGCAGTAGCAGACCTGTGGTGTCAGTTTGGATGGCCTTCCAGGGGTGGCATAATACATGCTGCAGCCCCTGGTAGGCCTCTGAGGTACCTATGCCCTTGGTACATAGTATACCATATACTAGGGACTTATAAGGGCACTCCAGATTCCAATCAGAGATGTGCCTAAGGCACATGGAAACCTTTTTACAGAGAAAGCAGATAGACTGGGGCCCTGAATAGCAGGATCCCAGTCCAACTAAGTCATAAACCAGCAAAACACCATAAAAAAAGTGGGGGCAACCATATAGTCAGATTCCACCTTCCTACAATGTAGTATAACTATCCAGTGCACAGGGCTATCTTCCTCTTTAAGCTGTGAAACATACAAGGATGAAAGCTATCCATTTCTGGTAATACGAAAAAAACAGAAGTTCAGCAAACCATCTTGTTACACATCTCAATCCTAGGTGGAATTATCTAAAATAAGAGAAAAGAAATTGGTAAAGTAAAGGGAAATATGCACTGGATGCTAAACATATTTAGAATCTTAAATGTCACAAAATTAACAATCTTAAATTTCAGTACATTTTCTCCCCTCATAGGGCGAGAGGGGTGGGATAATGTTAGTCTCCATATGTCTTTAATGAAATCAAGATTCTCTCAGCATAATAATTGGAGAATCGTCATTTCATTACAAGACCGGAGGCTACCATTATTATGCATGTTCAAAGCTGTTGAGAACTACATTGCTAACATGCTCTATTGGTCTTAAATACAATTTTGCAAAGGTGTTAGCATTTGACCAATCGGCTGTTCTAAGAATCTCCGCAAGGGATCCTCCTAACCAAAAAACCTTACTAGACATTGCCCCTCTAGAAGAGTGGGCTCCAAATCTTAACAGGTCTATGCCAGCCTCACTCATTATGGTACGTATCCATCTAGCTAGAGTTGCTGATGAGACTGGTTTATGGGGTTTGACATAGGATAAAAGCAGTTGATTGACTCCACTCTTTCTAAATTCTGCAATTTTGTTATCATAAACTTTCATACATCTTACCACACATAATTTTTCACAGTCATTGAAAAAAGGGATAGAATACAGAATCCGACATAGTCTTTGTCCTTTTCCAAATGTAAAAATGTACGCCTTCATTGGAATAAAATCTGTTAGATAACTCCAGAACCTTTATATCTGAAACTCTTTTGAAAGAAATTAAGCAAAGTAAAGTGGCCAATTTCATGGAAATCTGTTTAAGAGATAAAGTATTATCTTGCCAAGATATAAAGACTTTGAAAATTAAACTAACATCCCACAAGGAATCATAATGTGCTTTGGGGGGTCTTTTAAGTCTAACACTCTTCATTTCTCGTTTGATTAGAGAGTTACTACCTATTGCTAGATTATTTACTAAGGCATGCCCAGATGAAATTGCGGATCTATAACAATTAATTGTCCTATAAGAGAGACCAGAGTTAAAGGGGGTCGCTAAATAATTTGCTATTTGTTGAACAGGGACCTCCACGGGATCCAAATTTCTCTCCAGGCACCAACTGCACCATTTCTTCCACCCACCCCTATATATTTTCCTGGTTCCTGGAGCCCAGGATTCATCCAATAAGTCTTTAGCTGCTGATGAAAGGTCTGAATATCTGTTAGGTCCCCGGAGATCCTCCAGACAAGAAGGTTCATTTTCCCCTCCAAAACCAAAGGGTGTTCCTCTCCATCTGGGTCCTGAAGCAGGCCTAGGGATGCTGGAATTAGACGAGGTATATCTATAGCTAACTCCATCACTCCCGGGAACCACACCTGGGATCTCCAGAAGGGAGTCACAAGGATGATACTGCTGGATTCTACTCTCACTTTCCACAGAACTCTCTAAATTAAGGAAAAGGGGGGAAAGGTGTAGGCTATGTTCTTGCCCCAAGGTTGAAAAAAAGGCGTCTGTTGCCGCAGCCCCTGGGTCTGGTTTCCAGCTGAAGTAGGTTGGAATCTGAAAGTTTAATCTGCTTGCAAAAAGATCTATCTGAATTGGACCCCGTAGGTCCTGAATCAGAGAGAAGACTTCTGGATGTAACTACCAATCGCTGGAGTCTGCTCTTAGGATTATTTTGTTTTCCCAATACAAATACCATATTTTCTCGCTAAGTCCGAGAGTACCTTGGATCTCGCACTTCCCAATCTGTTTATATAAGAAACTGCCGTGAAGTTGTCTAAGTGAATCAGTGTGTTTGAATTCTTTAGAAGGTCTTTGAAGCTCATAACGGAGTTCAGGGCTACCAGCATTTCCAAACAATTTATATGAAGAGACTGTTCCTCTAGGGACCATCTTCCCCCTGTCTCTATCTTCCCTAAGCGGGCTCTACATCCTGTGTTCCTTGCATCGGATTCCATTATAAAGTCTGGTACATTCCCTAAAATGGCCCTGCCATTCCATGCACTGAGGTTGTTTAGCCACCAATTTAGATCCTCTCGTGCATCTGGTGATAGGAATATCGAGTCTCCGTACCATAGCCCCTTCCTTAGACCTAAGGCCTTTAGTCTCTGTAAACCTCTGTAGTGCAGGGTACCGGGAGATATGGGCTGGATGGAGGATGAGAGGAATCCCAAAAATCTTGCTAGATCCCTGAGAAGTATCGTGTCTTTGGATAAGACTGACCTCATGTCCTTTTTTTTTTTTTTTTTAATCTTTACATCTTTTTTGTGTGGCAAAATTAGGTGGGATAAGACTGAATCTATTTGAAAACCCAGAAAATCTATCTTTTGAGTGGGAGTCAGAACCGACTTTTCTGTGTTTATAATGAAACCCAGGCTTTCCAGGAGTTTCATAGTCCGAAGTAAATGATTTTGTACCTCTATTCTGTCCTGAGACATAATGAGGATGTCGTCTAGATATATGATTAATCTTACTCCTCTCTCCCTGAGGTAAGTGACCACTGGACGAAGTACTTTCGTGAAACACCACGGGGCCGAGGACAGACCGAAGGGGAGGCAAAGGAATTGGTAAAGTACGCCCCTCCATGTAAAACGGAGATATTTCTGGCTGTCCTTGTCCATGGGAATAGTAAAGTAGGCGTCTTTGAGGTCTAGTTTTACTAACCACTCTCCTGTCTGTAGAATATCTCTCAAGAGGTGAATACCTTCCATTTTGAAATGCCTAAGTTAAGAATCTGTTCAGGTATCTCAGGTTTATGACTGGACGCCACCCTTTGTCCTTTTTCTTTACCAGGAATATTGTACTTGCAAAACCTTGTGTAATCTTGTGGTTGCTCACTATTGTTAAAGCTCCTTTGCTTAGCATCTGTGTTACTTCTATGTCTATAAGGGTCATTTTCTCTTTTTCTAAAAGTAATTCCTTGGGTTTCTTGAGTTGATATGGGGTTTCCCAAAAATCTACTGTGAAACCTGTAACTGTTTCTAAAACCCAAGGGTTGTGAGTTATCATTTCCCAATTTTGGCTAAAAAGTCTTAGTCTGCGCCCTACCTTTGAGGTTGAAGGAGTAATGGTGCTCACCTTGCTATCCTTGGGTGGAGGGTTTTGCTCTTCCTCCGCGGTTTCTTGGGCTTCTGCCTCTCTGAGGGTAAAAGTTAGAGTTTTGACGATAACCCCTCCAGTAGTACTGGGGGTTTTGGTATTCCTGTTGGGAGAACTGGGACCTGAAGGATCCACGACGTGGCAGGTAGTCCCCTTCTGTCAGCCCTTCCAAAAAGTGAGTGTGAGCCAAAAAACTTTCGCATATTGTATTGCGCTTTACTGAAGGCTGTGCAGGATGAAACATATTTACCCAGTGTTTTAACAAAGTTCTCTCCAAATAGGAGTCCATTAGTGTGATTCGCATCTTCCTTTGAAGATAGGTCGGCCAGCTTTGGATTTATTCTCATCAAGACGGCTTTACGTCTTTCCATAATAAGGTTGGCGTTTGCATTACCTAACATGCATAAGGAATGTTAGCCTCCGTATGTCTTTAATGAAATCAAGATTCTCTCAGCATAATAATTGGAGAATCGTCATTCTCCCATGGCGTCAACCACTCCGGCGGCCGGCAGCCAACACGGTTAGGGGTTCAGTGAGCTGGTGCGTAACAGGTTGGGGCGGGTCATGGCACGGGATAATTTTTGGGGGAATAGACAACCACCCGCCGTGTGAGCTGCAGCGCGCTGCCATTGCCACAGCAGCTGAGCCAAACTAACGTTATTAATGTGTAACTACTCGCTATACTCGCTTCACAAATGAAACTACTTGCAAATGCAGTGGCCCCCATGTTGCACATATGAAAGCGGGTGCCGTGCTAACATATAAAGTGCAGCGCCCGTGCATGTAAAATTTATACACATGGTGGTCCGTGGTAATAAAAAAAAATATTTGCAATGCTTTAGATCTCGCATTTAAATGCGAGCCCTATGGCATTGCAAACAAAACGGCTGCTTTGAAAGCGAATGTAAGCAAAGCACGTCGTCGTGCCTAACGTAGGAGAAACTTAATAAAGAAAATAGTACACGTACCGTGTAACAACCAAGTAAAGGGGCCAGTAGCCATTGGAGGTTACAAATGAAGACATGGCCGTACTAAGGAGGGACTAACAAGCCTATTTAGGAATCAGAAGACCAGCATTTATGAAGGACAAAGACACAAGCCAATGAAAAATATGGGCGTACTCTACTACACAGTACTCCTACTATAGAGTACTATGGCCGTACTCTACTACAACAGATCGCCAGAGCAGCGCTTGCGCGCTGGCTCAGGCTCTTCCTAAAAATCATGAACTGGGCAGGGCCAGCTCGACTTTTCATCTCTTCTGAAGCCCATAAATAGAATGCTACCGCTTTGAAAATGATTATGCTTTTATTTAGGAGCGAAAAGACAGTTCAGCTTGTTGTGTCCGATATTTATGTGCACATTCGTAACTTAGGGTAGGAAGGAGACCCAGGGGCAGGAGGCAGCGCTCACACATGTTTTGCACTGTCATATAAGAGTTTTGTTTTTAGATGAAGCTCTGCTTTGGGTGGGCAGGGAACTCCACTCCCGCTTTCACCAAACTCCCCGCTCAACATGCTAAACCTCATGTAGCCCCTGTGCTCTCACAAAGCACTGCTCCAACTGTGGGGGAGTGACGGCCGCAACAATACCATCTCACAAGGCTCTGCTCCACCACTGAGCATTAACCCTTTCACTGCGGACTGTGGGACAGCAGTGCGGATGCGGAGTAGAGGAGCTGGGCTCGATGACTTGTGCTCGGACCTGTGGCTGAGTTTTCCCGATGTGGTATGCCGAGGAGTGAACATGCAGTGTCCCTAAGCGCGGGTCTCGCCTGCCTGGTGGGCGTCCACAGCAAGCAAGATCAAAGGGACCGCCGTGCATAGTGACCCCTCCTCCTCCGGGCTGCTGCAGAGTGCATGTTGGAGCTGAGGAGGATCGTGCGGGGATGGGGAGACCTTGTCTGCAACAGCAGTACCCAGACCGGATGCCCCCTAGGTAGGACGCTCCCTCACACAACGAGGGGGAGTTTGACACCAGTAATCTGTCCATCCACCTCTTGACTGTGAGGCATAGATTCCGCTGTGGAGCCTGGTGGGGAACTATACCGGATTAGTGCACCACCTGTTCTTCTGCAGCTAAGGAAGAGGCGGCCTCATCACACAGTAAAGGTGGCTGTAGGAATGTTTGGAGGATCCAAGGCTCCAACTGTAATATCTACAACCTTTTACCTCTCTTGTTGTTCCTAGTAGGGCGGAACTGAACTCTGCGGAATTCCACTGAGTTTTTATGCAACTCCAAAAACTCCACCTACTTCTTGATGGGGGCTGGTGTTGGGGGCGCCTGAGGATCTATACCCTGAGGGCTCCTTTATTACATTTGCACAGGACGCCTTTGGGATCGGCCCCAGGCAGTTCCTGCAATATGTAAAGCTGGCTAACACTTCCAGTAAGATTTAGACTGCGTTGCCTGTGGCACTTGATCCATCCTTGATGCTGCAGGCATTGCTGACCCTGGAAGAGGGGACGAAGAAAAGTATCCCAATTGCACAGGGTGTTGGAAGAAGACAAATGGCGACCACGCCCCAAGGTTAGGTACAGATGGCTGGAGGATATACGTGACCCCATCTCGGAGAAAGGATTGGGCCATGGCATGCACGCAGTTTAAAGTCGTATCTGCAATGCAGGATTTAAGGTAACTCAATGTTGTTATTATATACACCGCACCTACATGGCTCCACAAAAGCGGTGTAAAATATACCCTGGGAGATTCTCGGATTGTTCTAGATGTGGGCCTCATTTAGTCATATGACTTGAACATGTGCAGTGATAGTGAAGTGTTGAGGGAAAGTGGTTGACAGCCTCAGTAGGATCACTGGTTAGCATTATCGCACACAAAGTGCATCCTTAACATAATGCTCATTGCGCGGAAATGGAAACTAAGGAGCAGGTTTATAAGTTTGAGAGTGGTCTACGCAAGGAGCAGCATCGCCATGGGATGACTACGTTGGCAGGGTCCAATAGTAGTGGAATGGGAGCGAGATCTCATTGAATAGGTCCTGACAGAGGAGGTCCAGATGAGTGACAAGACCGGACCCCATGGAGGATTATGCCCACTGGGCGGAGATGCTGGATAGGTACATACGCCCGCAGCAGGATGGTCCCCCTCTTTCAGTATTCTTTTGCCCACAAGATGGAACAGACATTTTACACGTATGAAGAGTTGGTAGAACTGCAAATCCGTGCATGGAGGAATGTAGGACAGATATGAAAACAAATGGGGAATTGGATGTGGACAGACAGCTGGAGAACCCTGATGGGGTTTAGGGGTTCAGATACTGCTGCAGGAAAGTGTAATATTGTGATTCTCTCCTGCCACTGAAGAGAAAGCTTATCAGCCATGTAAAGCTGGGGTTGGTGTGTGGGGTTGATCTGTGGTGTTTAATTTTGGTTGTGTAAACTTTAGGCATGTATTCTCATTTAAAAAAAAAAAAGGGATGTAGGTCAGTCTATTTGCTGTTCCCAAGCTTTGCTTCCAGTCGTAATTTTAGGTCCAGTAACACGAATCGCCTCATTCCTTCCCTGGTGCGGGAGAAACTCAAGTGCTTCTTATCCAGTGATAAACCTAAGCTCAGCAAATAAGTCCAATACCAACATCAGAGGAAATCCGCCTTTTCATGGATAGCTTCACCTCTGCGGACTTGATGGTCTGACTTAAAGTACCCATTTTTCAATCCCAGTAAACCAGCTGCTTCTCTAGGTTCTCTAGATGGAGTAATATGTGTCAGTTCAGTTGCCTTCTCTAAAGTTCTAGTGATTAATCACAAAACTTCTTCAGGTTGTGGTAGACTACCTTTGTATGGAAAATCTATATTATATTTTTATATATCTGGGTGACGTCCTTCTTATGGCACAATACCCAGCCAACTTTCGGGCACACCGGATCTTCACAATAAATCTTTATTGTCTGGGTTTTTGGTGAATTTCAAGAATTTGCTTTGCTTAACGGACTATGTATTGGAATGCTCGGTGTGATTTGTTGACAAGTCCTGCATTCCGAAAATTATTGGAGAAGCTTCTTTGATTGATGGGAAGGCATGGAGTCTGTCCTAGAAACAACTATGGTTCCTTAAAATAAGTGCTGAATTTACAAGGCTGTCTTCTCTTTGAAGTCCTGTTAAAAACCAACTCTTTCTCCCAGTTGTATACGGTACAGATGTCCTTCCCTTGCAGCACACAATTTGTCTAATTTGTACTTTAGTATAATTTTTATTATATTTAGCCTATATCTTATCTTCAGTTTAATTTGTAGATTTATTGTGCAGAATTAATTGTCTACTTCTGTAAATGTTCTAACAAGACAAGGATATAGTCCACACTAAAGGAAACTGCTAATACATAGGAGTATTGTAGCTGTAGTGCAATTTCTGTGCCATTACATTGCCCACAAGGTGATCATTTGTTTCGGTTTTCTCTTAATGCGAACAAAACTCGTATTTTCTTTCCAAGTGGCACACATAGGCACACTGAAAACATGACAATGTCACACCTAAGCAAAATGAAAACCTGGTATGTTAAGAGTAATGATAAAAATCTAATTTGAGCAGAAGCCAAACCATTGATACACTAAGCGCCTGCACAAGGGCACAGATTACTTGTGGAATAAGAACAATTTTACCTTCTTGGACTTTTTTAATACTGTAACTGAGCATTGGGTGCCTTCTTGTATAAAGACTGGTTTGTGCTTAAAAGAAAGATGAGGTAACTCATGGTTGGAGACATTTTAAAACCTGTCCTTTGTAGTTGTCAAAAATTGGGTAATGGATCTGGGAGGAAGTGCTGCTATCAAGTTAATAAACACAGTGTGATGATGACTTGACACAGACAAATGTGAACCTCTGGTAGGTATGGCATGAGCAGCATGCATTTCTCTAGAGAAATGTAGGCAGAAGTCAAGCTGTGCCAACAACAGGAATGTTAAGAACGCAACACAATAACATTACCAAACATATTCAGAAAACGCAAGAAAAATGTAATAGGATTAATGACCTAAATGATTAAAACGTGATTGGCGAAGCTAGAGACTTGGATTTTTAAAGTTTTAATGTAAAACACCAAGATTGGCAAAATGTCATTCCAAATGAATGGTTGCAGTTAACAAGGCTCTAGGGGCAATTTCAGGCCTACCATAACGGAGTGGGGATTGGGTAAACCTAGTGGGAAACTTCAGTTAAAGTTTGTTATCTTGAGACTTTGGCACTAAATTTGATCCTCAAAATTGTCCAGCGGGGCAGGCTAGGTTGCATATACTGCAAAGGATACTCTGTAGCCTGATACATTGCCATCGAGCTCCCACTAAAACCTTCACTTTTGAGGACAAAAGCTCAGAGCGGGACAAAACTGGAGTTTGTAGTTGCTGAGCATGCTTCTCCACTGGGATAACTTTGCCTCCTCACCATGGTCCTAAGCTTTGCCTTAAGACGTTTTTGCTCTCAGAATCCTCTAGCAGGGCAGGTCTGAACACTATAGCCATGCAAGGCTCCATGAGGCCACATATCTTCACCATGCAGTACCACTGGAGCGTTTCTCTGTGACAAAAAAATAAAAGTGGCATACATCTAGATATTGTGTCTGCTGAAATTTTACCCCGGAGGTATAGGGGACACCGTGAACTGCACAGTTCAGGCCCCCACTATAGACACTGTACAGAACTGTAAAGGTTGTTAATTTAAGAGAGGCACACTTTGAGAGGCTTAGGAGAAAATGGGAATGCTTCAAAGTTGCATTCTTTTCTGAAGTTCCCAAAGCTCTGTCTTGTATCCTATATTCCTTGCCTCCCTTCAGTTTTCTGTGTCCTTGTGACTTGCCATGCCCTTAAGTAGTGGAACTTATTTTTTTACTATCCTAAAGAGATCCTCCAGTTCCTTACAGCCTGAATTATTAAACCATTACTATTTTCCACAGCTAGCATTCTTTGTTCACTAGGAACGCTGTATTTTGCTGACTTTTGCTTTCTAATGGCTTGGCAAATCCTGTTAAGGCCGGTCATAGAGAAAGGTAAATGGATAAGACTTAAGTAGATAGAATATTTTTATCTATTGTAGATAATGTAGTGGATTTCATAAAGGGCATGAAAAATTGAATGCCTAAAGACCAAATTATATCTGATAATGGCCCTTCAAGAGGAGCCTTTTTGGAGGGAGGGAGGGAGGGGTAATATATTAACCCTTTTTTGTGACTGTCTTACATTGGAAAAAATATACAGAAGTAACCATTGTCTCAGTTCTTGACAATTTGCATGCTGCTGATCAATGCATTCCTACTTATTGCCCTACTGTTAGAAGGTGGTTCTGACACTATGGGCCGCCCGAATTTTTCGCTTTTTGAGCACCTAATTGTTGAGCTTTTACTGTGGGGGAGCCTCATAAGTTGGGACTCACCCACAGTGAACTCACCATGAAAGAGACTGCATGAGGATTTTACTGGTGTCCCCCTGGCTTGACCAGGCCACTGCGCAGCAGCTGGAGTAAGGGACACCGGGCTGGTTACATGCAGACACATGTGTACATGCGTGTGCACACGTGTAGGGGCTGCGCAGGGGAGATTCCTACCGTGCGCAGCCAAGGAGCAGGTGCAGATAGACTGGTGTGGAAGGACTTATGCAGAATTGGGTGGTGACAGGGAATAGGCTTTATACACTGGGAAGAAACATGCCAGGGAAAGTCAGTGTGTTTTACTGTGTTTTTCACTTCATTATTCCCTTATGGGGATTTAGATTAACTGTCCTAAGGCCTACAGATTCCAGACACGCACTAAAGTCCACTGTAACGGGTGTGAGAAGAAGTATTCTGCAGAGTCCAAAGTCATATTTGTACTGCATCTGAAAGAGACACGTTAGTGATAGATTCCTTACCTTAGAATATCCCCAGGCGTCAGGCTGGATCCGGAAAGTTTTGCGTAGCAGTACCCTTGCGCGTCGGTAGGCGGCGCCGTGCGGCTCCGCGTCCGTCGTCGGCGTCGTGATCGCCGGGATGACGTCGCGGGCAGCACTTAGGCGCCGCCCCTGCGCGCTGACGTCAGTTCTTCTTTTTCCGCGCCAGCGAGCGCAGATCCGGGAAGAGCAGTGCCCTGGTCAATTTTTGACCATTATTTTTGGTGATTTTTTCACTGTTTTTTCCATCTTTAAGGTGTCGTAGGGATGCCCGGCTTCAAGCGATGCGGCGCCTGTGCGCGGATGATGTCCGTCACCGACCCGCATTGGGAGTGTCTCTTCTGCCTCGGCCGAGGCCACGACACCGAGTCTTGTCCCGAATGCCAGGCCCTCAACCCGAAAGCTTTGCGAGAGCGGTCTCGAAAGCTCCTCGAGGCCCGGCATTCGGCTCCACGGAGGCCCCGGTCGCGTGAGAGGTCCAGGGTCGCTCGCGGAGTGCACACCGGTCGTCGGCGTCGAAGTCTTCTTCGTCCGGTAAGTCTAAGCACAAGAAGTCCAAGAAGCATCGTCGCTCTCGGACTTCGCCTCGCCGGCCTCGCGACTCGGCTGAGGCCCCTCCCGGCACCGTCCCCGCCCCGCGGCCCCGGACTTGCCTGTGGAGTCGCCCCGTCATACCCGCCCTTCCCGGGTTCGGGGGCGGATCCGGCCAAGGTACAGGAGTTCCTGTCGGCCATGGCCCGCCTCTTCGGGCCTTCAGGCCCCTCCGGTGCGCCTTCGGGCCCCGCGGGCCCTGATGGGGTTGCTCCGGCGTCGCCGGCGGCTCCGGCTCCGGCGTCGCCCGAGCCTCCAGCCTCGATCCCGGCTCCGGCTTCGGCCCCGGCCTCGATCCCGGCTCCACAACCCCCATCGACGCCGGTCGACCTCACGACACCTCCGCCGGCGCCGATGTCTCCGGTGCCGTTCTCGACGCCGCCCTGGGCTCCGGGCGGCGTCGTCCCCAGTTCCTTCCGGCTCCGGACATGGACCCGGAGCGACGTCGCTCGACGCCGGCTCCGGCGCCGATGGGACCTTGGGTCCCAAATGTCCCTCCTCCTCCTTATTTTGCACCAGAGGAGGACCAGGAGGACTGGGAGGGGTCTGATGACCCTCTGACTCGCAACTGTCAGTATGATGAGGACTGGACAGAGAGTCTAGGGGAGGCCAGTGGTCTGGATACTTCTCCTGACACTGGCATGCTGTCTCCTCCCGTGGCTACGGAGGAGGGGGCCAATTTTGGTACGGTGTTGCGTAGGGCTGCTGGGGCCTTACGTCTCCAGCTCCCTACTTTGACGGTCAAGCCTAACATCTTGACAGAGGTGCTTCAGCCGGCAGCCTCCTCTGCGGAGACTGTGCTGCCGTTTAACGACGCCCTCAGACGTTCTTTTGGGCGCCTGGTCCAAGCCCAACACAGGGGCTCCTGTGGATCGGAACGTGTCACGACGCCATCGCCCCGCTCCGGGCGACCCCCTGTTTCTTTCTGTCCACCCCACTCCTGAGAGCTTGGTTGTCCAAGCCTCCGCTTCCCAAACCGCCTTCCCTACCGCTCCTCCGGATAGGGAATCCAAACGCCTGGATCAGTTTGGGAAGAAAGGTTTTTCTTCCTCCAGTGCTGGCTTGCGGTCCGTTAACACCGCTTGTCTTTTGGGCCGATATACCCACTCTCTGTGGGATTCGGTGGCGGATGTTTTGCCCCAGTGCCCTGAGGAGGTCCAGGCACTGCTTTCCCGCGCCATTGCGGAAGGAAGGGATGCGGCCAAATACACTATCCGTTGTGGCCTTGACACCGCCGACTCGCTGGGCAGGTCGATTGCAACGACAGTGGCGCTCCGCCGCCACGCCTGGCTGAGAACCACTGGTTTTTCAGGGGATGTCCAGAATACTCTCATGGACATGCCCTTTGATGGAGTCGGTCTTTTTGGGTCCAAAGCAGACCATGCGTTGGAGCGCTTTAAGGACTCACGGGCTACTGCCAAGTCCCTGGGCCTTTCTGCTACACGCCCTCCGCTGCCTTCTGCTTTTCGCCCCTATCGTGGCCACGGTAGGGGCGCCCCTTCACGTCAGCAGCCCAGCCACCGGCCCGCGCAGCAGGCGTCTTCGCGTGGCCGAGGACGTGGATTCCGCCGTGGCGGATCGGGCAACCAGCGTGCGGGTCAGGCCACCACCTCCAACCCGTCCGCGGCCTCCAAGCCCTCCTAGTCCCTCCTTTCAGGTGCACGGCACGCCAGTAGGGGGCAGGGTCCGCCATCACCTTCCCCGCTGGCGCACCATCACCTCGGACAGGTGGGTCTTGGACATTGTCCGAAGGGGCTACTCCCTCCCCTTCGAGACCACCCCCAGCCATGCCACCTCAATTCCACCGCATGTCAGGGGATCACTTGGTGCTTCTACAGAAGGAAGTCACGGCCCTCTTGACCAAGAGGGCCATCGAGCATGTTCCGACCCCAGAAGTAGGGCGTGGTTGCTACTCCCACTACTTTCTGGTGCCCAAAAAGGACAAGGAGGACATGCGTCCTATCTTGGACCTCCGGAACGTCAATCGCTTCCTCCGGAAGGAGAAGTTCAAGATGCTCACCCTAGCTCAGGTCTTGACTGCCCTCGACCCAGGAGACTGGTTGGTAGCGTTGGACTTGCAGGACGCGTATTTCCACATCCCCGTCCTGCCGGCCCACCGGCGTTACCTTCGGTTCACGGTAGGCCCCGAGCATTTTCAGTTCACCGTGCTCCCTTTGGCCTTACAAGTGCCCCTCGGGTGTTCACGAAAGTGATGGCGGTGGTCGCAGCTCATCTGCGCCGGGCAGGGGTTTCAGTCTTCCCCTACCTCGACGACTGGCTGCTGAAGGCGGGCTCGTCCCAGGCAGTCGTCTCCCACCTCCAGACTACGGCCGAACTCCTGCACTCGCTGGGGTTCTCCATCAATGTGCCGAAGTCGCATCTGATTCCTTCTCCACAGCTCCTTTTCATC
The DNA here is from genome assembly GCA_963921515.1 of Calotriton arnoldi. NCBI lineage: Eukaryota > Metazoa > Chordata > Amphibia > Caudata > Salamandridae > Calotriton > Calotriton arnoldi. The sequence goes on from CAWUFW010002021.1 coordinate 1,601,596, forward strand.
GGAGCAGTTCTGGACACGACGCAGTTTCGGGCCTATCCTCCCGAACGGCGAGTCCGGGATATTCAGGCTATGATTCCGATCTTTCGGCCTTTATCCTGGGTTTCGGTAAGGATGACCCTGAGGCTGCTGGGCCTCATGGCCTCCTGCATCCTGCTGGTCAATCATGCCAGATGGCATATGCGGGCTCTGCAGTGGGACCTGAAGTTCCAGTGGGCGCAGCACCAGGGCGACCTGTCCGATCACGTCCAGATCTCGGAGGGGACTGCAAAACAGTTGCAGTGGTGGCTCTCGAACCGGCAATGGGTCATGGGCAGATCCCTCTCCCTTCCCCAGCCAGAGCATACAGTTGTGACGGACGCGTCCCTTCTGGGATGGGGCGGTCACATGGGAGAGGCGGAGATCAGAGGCCTCTGGTCTCCGGCGGAGTCCCGGCTCCATATCAACCTTCTGGAGCTCCGGCGATCCGGCTTGCACTCAAGGCATTCCTTCCCTCTGTCAAAGGGAAGGTAGTGCAGGTGTTCACAGACAACACCACCGCCATGTGGTACTGCAACAAACAGGGCGGGGTGGGGTCTTGGACCCTTTGTCAGGAGGCTCTGCGCCTCTGGACATGGCTGGAACATCAGGGCATGTTCCTGATGGTTCAACACCTGGCAGGTTCTCTGAACGCCAGGGCGGACGAACTCAGCCGCAGGTGCATGATGGATCACGAATGGCGTCTTCACTCGGAAGTGGCGCAAGGACTCTTTCTACAGTGGGGAGAGCCTTGGTTAGATCTATTCGCCACCGAAGAGAACGCGCAATGTCATCAGTTCTGCGCGTTGGAATTTCCAAGGCGGCACTCGCTCGGCGACGCTTTTCGTCGCGAGTGGAGTTGCGGTCTGTTGTACGCCTTTCCGCCTATACCACTTCTACCCAGAGTGTTGAAGAAGATTCGGCACGACCGGGCCCAAGTCATTCTTGTGGCTCCGGACTGGGCTCGAAGAGTTTGGTATCCCGAGCTACTCAATATGAGCATAGATCCCCCGATCCGTCTGCCTCTTCGGGAGGATCTTCTGTCGCAGCAGCAGGGGACGGTCCTCCACCCGAACCTGTCCAGTCTACACCTGCTTGCGTGGAGATTGAGCGGCGGCAGTTGATTCCTTTCGACTTGCCTCCCGAAATTTGTGATGTGATTCTGGCAGCCAGGCGTCCCTCCACTAAGGTGGTATACGCCTCCAGGTGGAACAAATTTGTGGCATGGTGCACAGCAAAGGCTGTGGATCCCCTTTCTGCCCCTCTTTCTGAGGTCCTTCTGTTCCTTCTCTCTCTGGCCCAACAGGGTTCTGCCCTGGGTACCATCAAGGGTTATCTTTGTGCTATCTCGGCCTTCCTCAGGCTCCCTGATCAGCCCTCCCTTTTCAAGTCCCCTGTTGTTAACAGGTTCTTAAAAGGCATTACTCACCTCTTCCCTCCTGTTCCGTTTGTAATGCCTCAGTGGGACTTGAACTTGGTTCTTACCTTTTAATGTGCGCTCCCTTTGAGCCTCTGCATAACTGTCCTCTTCGTCTTCTGACTCTAAAGGCAGCCTTTCTGGTGGCCATCACCTCCGCTCGGCGGGTGAGTGAGCTCCAGGCTCTTTCTTGCAAACCTCCCTTTCTGTCTGTTCATCCAGACAAGGTTGTTCTTCGGACGCGTCCGTCCTTCTTGCCAAAGGTGGTTACTGCTTTCCACATTGGGCAGACCATCACTTTGCCCACCTTCTTTCCGCCTCCGCATCCTTCCAGAGAGGAAGAGAGGCTCCACCGTCTGGACCCAAAACGTGCGCTCTCCTTCTATATCGACCGCACAAAACACTTCCGGGTGGATGACCAGCTCTTTGTTGGCTACGTGGGCGCCAAACGAGGTCGGGCGGTGCACAAGAGGACCATCTCCCCGCTGGGTTACCTTGTGCATCAAGACCTGCTATTCTTTGGCTAAGAAGGAGCCTCCTGTTGGGCTGCGTGCCCATTCCACCAGGGCAACGGCTGCTACCACGGCCTTGGGCCGCGGTGTTCCGCTGCCGGTTATCTGTCAGGCAGCTACGTGGGCCTCGCTGCACACGTTTACTAAGCATTACTGCCTTGACAGTCAGGTCCGGAGGGACGGCTTCTTTGGCCGTTCTGTCCTCCAGGACTTCCTTGTCTGATCTTTGTTCGCAGACCCACCACCGGGGTTGGTATTGCTGGGGTATCTATTCTAAGGTAAGGAATCTATCACTAACGTGTCTCTTTCAGATGCACAAGTTACTAACTTGTGTAACGATATATCTGTAAGACAGTAGTTAGTGATAGATTCCTTACCGCCCCACCCATCCTCCCCGTTCTGCGAACTGATTTCTAGGGTTAAGGACATCCCTTTCAGGGCCCTAGTATTTTTCAGACACCTGTGTCAGCTTCTTGCATGGCTCTGCGTTCCTGGCGCGGAAAGTCGTGTACAGAACTGACGTCAGCGCGCAGGGGCGGCGCCTAAGTGCTGCCCGCGACGTCATCCCGGCGATCACGACGCCGACGACGGACGCGGAGCCGCACGACGCCGCCTACCGACGCGCAAGGGTACTGCTACGCAAAACTTTCCGGATCCAGCCTGACGCCTGGGGATATTCTAAGGTAAGGAATCTATCACTAACTACTGTCTCTTACAGATATATCGTTACACAAGTTAGTAACTTGTGCTTTTGGGTCATCCAGAACTGTCGTATTTCTCTGAGTCAGCCATAACCAGGCCCTGGCTGGGGGCTGACCTCAGTAGCCTGGATTGATGACCTTTCTTCCCAGAGCGAAGACCTCCTCTCCACGAAGAGAAGATGGGTGGGGCTACAGGCTCATCCATCAGCAGCTATCACTGGGTGCCAGGCACCAGGCTGCACCAGGGAGGGAAGGCTGCAGGGGGGAAGGGGCTTTCAGAGACCATGTGGCAGGAGACCCTGGACGACGGCATCTTGAACCAACCCAGAGGCCTGGGCAGGAAGGAGGGAGCAGGGGCAGAGAAGTGATGTCGCTGTGTGATCGGGCAAACCGAGACTTCCTGCCAGCCCCCTCCCCAACTTCTTAAAAAGAACTTGCACAGGAAGAGAAGCTCTCTCTGGGGTGTGGTCTGCTGAGGCAGAGGGTGCTGGAGCCTGGCGCAATGGGCAGTTGGAAGGAGGAACCCCCTGACTGCCCCCAGGATCCTGAACAGCGCCAGGAGAAGAGTCCAGGACCAGTGCGCAGAAGCAGGGCCCGCTGCGCAGGGAGAAGAGAGGCCCAGGAGGAGAGCAGGCGAAAGGCTGGCGCAGGGAGCCAATGAAGACAGCTCCCTGCTAAATCCCCCCTCTCAGAGACCAGGAGGGCGAATGAGAGTGCTCCCAGTGGCTGTGGAGCGCCACCAGGAGCAAGAGGAGGCGAAAATGGCGCAATTCGGTAGCCTGGGGGCCGAGATATGCCCCTCAGAAGGTAGGCGACCTTTGACCTCCAAGAAGACCGACGAAGCGCGTGGGGCTCCACCGCCGGTCTTGAATGGGCCCCCGGGGTGGGTCAGGTCCCGGGGGCTGCCCCCGCAAAGAAGCAAAGCCGGGGAGCGCGACGAAGCTGGTAACGTGAGGTGACAGGAGCCCACCCTGGCCCCCGAGAAGAACTGGAGCAGGGGAGCGCTGTTGCGCCCCCCTGGGAAAAGTGCAGGGGCCTGGGATCCCAACTCCGGGCCCCGTGTGCAGTGCGAGGAGGGGGGGGCGTGCCGTCGCGCTGTCCCCCCTCCCGTGAAGAAGACGCTGGGGCCCGGATCCCAACTCCGGGCCCCGTCTAAGCCGGGGAGCGCCGTCGCGCTCCCCGTGAAGATTTTCCCCTGCGGGGTGCCAGCAGCCCACCCTGGCCCCCGCCGAAAAAAAAGCCAAGGCGGGGAGCGCCGGCGCGCTCCCCGTGAAGAGGGAGGGGGCCCGGGACCCCATCTCCGGGCCCCAGCTGCCGAGTCTAAGTCGGGGAGCGCCGTCGCGCTCCCCGTGAAGCTGGCCCAGGACCCGGGACCCCATCCCCGGGCCCTGATGTGAGGGGGAAGGCTGGGTGAGTGCCGTCGCACTCCCCTGAGGTCCAGGAGGACCAGCAGGATTTCCCGCGTCTGCCCGCCGGAGCGGGCAGACCCGAAGAGAGGCGCCGGCTCCCGCGGCAGCATGGAAGAGTGCTGGCCGGGCGGGGAGCCGGCGGGGGTAGCTTGGGGGTGGGCTCCCTAGCCTGCCCTCCAACCATTCAGCAGGCGTGAGTCCCGGGTGGGACCGGGACCCGCCAAGAGGAGTGCGAGAAGTGCCAGGGGCCCGGGGAGGTCCGGGCCCCCGAAAATCAGCGGATCGGCCGGGGGTGGGCTTCCCGAGCCGAATGACTCACCTGGGGGTCCGGGTGGGACCGGGCCCCCCACCGAAGCCGGGAGAAGCGGCGGGAGGCCGCCGGGTGCAACGCGGCTCTCCCCGGAGCAGCGGGAGAGCCGCTGCTATAATATGCAGCAAAACAAGAAGGAGCGCCCCATAATGCCTTGCAGGCCAGGACCGGCCTTCAAGGGCAAACAGCGTTTTCTTGGCTTGTGGTGGCCCCAGGAGGACGGGGTCACCACCACACGTGTGCAATGGTGCAGGGGGAGCTGCAGGAGCAACGCAGTCTCCCCCAGCACCATGAAGAAAAGTCCCCCCCTAAGTTTCTAGGGGACCTAAAAGAATAACCCCTCAAGGGCTCAGCACAAGCATTAACACCTCCTGGGCTGGAACTTTCGTTCTACAGCTGGGGGTGTACTGAGGAGTGCTTCCAGGAGTGAAAAGCTGAGTTGGGGATGCCTGGAGAAGGGCATCCCCTGGAGGTGAAGAGGGGTAATTGCACCGGAAATGCATTTACTAACGTTATTTCTTTTAGAGGGACTGAAGGCTACATGTGTAATGTGAAGTACCTGTGTAAGGTGATGTCATAAGCAAAGTGGGGTTATGTTTCCAGACATTCCTGCTAGGGTGTCTGGATGTATATGCGTAATCCTGTGATGCCTTTAGGGGCTGTAATTGCAATGCACTCTAATGATCCACAAATGTGATGAGTAATGTCATTCTAAAGTGATGTTTGAACATGTATTCTTGCTGCTGCGCTTAAGTGAGGAACAACCCAGACTGTTAGCCCTGAAGATGTAGGGGTGCATACTGTATAGTCAATATAAGATGCTCAGTCAGGGTTATGTGTCACTAGGGCAGGTGAACCTATTTTTAATGCGTGTTGAGGTAATGGGGTGGGTTGCCACTGGGATGATGTCAGTGCGCAGGGCCCTCGCTCCAGGTTATGTTCAACTAACTGCATTAGGGGGAAGATGATGTGCATACATGGGAGTGGTGGTACTAGACCCCACCCCCTCTTTGGGAGGGGTGGAAATGTTATACAATGTCACAAAGTAATTCCAACAGCTTATGTATATTTGTAAATTGGTGCATAGTATTGAGTAGTATGTGTGTTTAATAAATGTACTCTTACTTTTATAAAGCAAAGTACAGACTGGACAATCAATTATTCAGTGTTATTTCTGCACACCTGCAAATGGCGATTACTAGCCCACACCACCTCCCTTGAGTAAGCCTCAGACTGCTCTGCAACGCTACCCTCTGAGAGTCAGGCGCTACAATTGCGTGTTTGGTTCCCAGTGAAGGACAAATGTAGTCATGTTATTTGTGCAGGCCTCACAGATGCTGCCTCGTTTTCCAACACCTACTTAATGCAATGATCTTTTTTGGATTTGACAGCATTTTTTGATATGGTCAATCATGCTGTTTTTTTTAACTTAGTTCTCTGAACTTGCCATCATTGCGTGGGCTTTACTCTGGCTTGAAAGCAGGTGGCTTGGGCATCTTTTGAGTCTCAAGAAAGACCTCAGGATACTCCAGGACTCCATTCTATCCCAGTTATTTTTAATCTCGGTTATTCCTTTGGCCCAATTAATTGAGTTGTTTGGGTTAAATTATTTTTATATACTCAGATGGTACAAAGATCATGGTTGATCCTCAAGGTGACCCTCTGAATGTTGCGGCTTAACTGCAGTATTGTCTTTTTAATATTCATTGCTGAATGGGCAAAAATTATCTGAAACATAATTGGAGCAAGACATAGATTTTATGCTCTCCTAAACCCCCTAAGTTCCAGAACTTTCCTATTTTCCCTCTTCATTAGGCCCAGTCCCTCCTCCAGTGAATGTTGTGAGGAATTTGGGAGTAAAAATTGATTCAGCACTAAGTCTATCGGGTCAAATCTCCGCTATGGTTGAATCTGGTCATTTGCAGTACCTTTTTTTTTGTCCTTTTCAAAAGGTTCAAATCCTAAATGCTTTTGTATTCTCATGCCTAGATTTTTGTAATACCAACTATCTGGGGTTGTCTTCCTCTTTGAATTGTAAGTTTTAGTGAACCAGATTTATGCAGCCAGACCAGTGTGTGGTGTGAATTGTAAGAGTCACATTTCTCCTGTTTTAACTTCTTTACACCAGCTTCCACAGAAGGAGTGTATCCTCTCAAAATCACTCTGCTTCGTAAAGTGATATAGGCTCCTGATGGATCACCTTATTAGCACATTTTTAAATGGCACCTCCTCTCTTGTACTCTGAGGTCCACAAACCTATGGCTTGGTGTGATACCAAAATCTCCCTTAAACTATGGCCCTTTCTGCTGTGGCCGTGGCCCAGTGGAATTTGATTTCCCTGTATCTTCCCTCAGAACCTGATTTACTAAAATTCATAAAATTGTTAAAAACCTGATAATATCCATGATACCCTAGTAGGGGTGAAAATGCCCTTTACACAAAAAAACGAATATAAAGTACCTCTTGGAATGGTAGCATGATCTTGCTGCTACATCCTAAGGGAAATATTAAGGTGCCTCATAACCGTAGGATATAATCCCTATGCAACTCAACAAGTGTACTATATGCCAAACATATTCTATCTCATTTGGTAAGTTGGCAGAGGAAAATCGAATAATTCCAGTAGAACAAACTGGGTTTCTTAAAATAAATTGTTCAGTTACTGATAGTAAATATGTTATTGGAGTGGGGGAATGGGACCTGTCTAGCATGGAGTGGGCAATGGTGTGCTATCACTCTGCTCCAGTAAGGCGTATCTATCTACTTATGCCACATCACAGTACAGCTGGAGCCCCTCACCAGGAGCCAAGTAGGGGAAAGGTCACAACCATCCACTTGAGTTGGGAGGAGTGTCCTCACCATATGAGAGACGGACACAGCTACCCTTGGACATGGAGTCCACATACTATCTTGTACCTTGACTGTGTGGTGGTGGTCTCTGGCAAAGGGTATCTTGGCTCTGGAGACCAGCAGGAGGAATCTGCTGGGATGATCCAGGGAAAACAATGGTGCATTGGCAGACATTGGTTGGCCCTGGAAAGGAGAACTGCACCAGAACTGGAGTACCTGACTTGGTGGGCCTTGGGTTCAGTTGCTGCCTACCATCTTGCATTTTGTCCGTAGAGCCTGAGGATGTGTGCAGTGACAGCAGTGGTGGTTGGTAGTGGTGCCAGCAGCAGCAGTGGCAACAGCTCACAGAGAGGGTGTGTGAACACTGGAGAGTTGCACCAGGAGATAGACGAATGCCTGGAGCCACACGGAGACAGGTGAAAGCTTGGAGCCCTGCTGCTGATCTGACTGGCTTGAAGTTCAAGCAGGTGCTGAAGGTTTGGGCTTGCGGAGGCTGGGGGGAGGAGGTGACCACATGATCATAGACTGGTGATGTCTCTCAAGCTGAGCTGAAGCCTGGTAACATTAGTGCTGTGGAGGAGGAGGTGGCAACATTGTGAAGTAAGGTGAGCCTGTGCTCCTCCCCTGATTACTTCCCTGGGAGTGAACAACCTTTAACACTCTGTGGGAAGGTGTACCCATCAACATCATAAGCCATTGTGAGGTGACTGGAAGCCTAGTCCATCCAAAAGCGTGAGCAAGGAGGCGGTGATATCGAGGCACCAAAAGAGGTGGTTGATTGTCACTAAATGTAAGACCAAAGAATGGGTGAATGATGTGGACCCGATGCCAGTGGCATGGGGGGGGGCGTAGGAGAGAGAATGCAAAACTTTGTGAGGAACATACTGGACTTTAAAAGTGTGGAACAAAATAACTGGCTCCTGGTATTACGTTGCCCATTTCTTCACAGAGCAAAGAAAAGTCGCCTTAAACATAAATATCACAAGCCTGAATTGACTTTTTCTACAGTTGGTAAAATCTAAAGTGAACTCTATTCAAACAGAGCTGGATACCTCATGCAAGAACTTCGGGCGTATTTAAATGAAATGGGTAACGCAGTGGATGACATTGAGCACACTGTGGCTGAATACTCAGAGGATGAAGAACTGATATGGCAAAAGGTCCAGGAACTAGAGGAGCAGCAACATAGACCTCCAGTCCCATCAAGAAGATTTGTAGAGCAGATCAAGTCGCAACAATATCTAACGAGGGGCCGTGGGCCACATTATCTCTGGCTTTGTGTATGGTCTACAACAGGCCATCACAAACTCAACCTATGGTATCATCTTGACTGCACTAATAGGGTAACATCCAGAAAGATTTCGATTTTACACCAGACAGTCTATCGGTTCATTTTTATCAGAAGAAAGTAGAAATTATGAGGCTTGTCTGCACAAACAAAGCAGTTGTGCTTGCAGGATAGTTTACAACTCTTTGAAGACCTCTGTTTTACCGCGTTGCAAGCCGTGTGCTTTCAAGGCCAATCATGGATTTCCTTCACCAACATGATATCCCACACAAGTGGGGTAATTTCTTCTGTGTTTACTTGAAAGATAAATATGGGGATTAATTGATTCTTGAGGCATGGACACTCCTGGGCCTAAAGGATGTTGGGGCAGAAGAGGATGATTCAAAAGTGTCTTAAACTCTCCAGCAGTGCTGCGGTGGAGCACAGTCTGACAAGAAATGGCAGCTGCCCCCTTCTAAGGAGGACTGGGCCTCTGGCAGAGCTACTGTTCTCCAACACCTGAAGAAAGTCAACATTAGGAAAGGGCCAGGATCAGGTTCCAACATTGACAACAAAGCACTCTAGATCTTATGATGCCTCTGGAGAATGTCTTGTTGCGCATCATGAAAATGGCTTATGGCACAGTTTCCTTTTAGGGATCGCCAGGAAAATCATTACTGGGCCTAAGAGTGGGGAGAGGGAGGGCGGGGACACACTTGTTTACACTCTTTTTTTAAAGTAATGTTTATTCTTTAATATGGTTGGAGCAGTGGATTATTAAGGAGGAATGTGGAGTAGAAGTGGAAAGAGGTCAGTGTATTAGACTGACAATGAATGAATGAATAGCGAGATTTCTAGAGCGCACTGCTACTCCGAGGTGTGTCCCGGTGCTGAGTGGAATGCAAGAAAGCATAGAATGTGGAACTTAGAGTGAAAAGCCAGGTCTTAAGTTGCTGTCTGAAAGGTCTTTCGCTTTCAATTTGACGTAATTCGACAGGCAGGCTGTTCCAGGCTTGGGGGCCCAGAAAGGAGAAGGATCTGCCTCCAGTTTTTGCCCGCCTGACCCTTTGAACTTTAGCCAGATGGCAATCTAATAGTTGGGAAGGTGGAAACACTGAGGTAAGGGGTGAAAGCTCTTGGAACGCCAATTATTAGGTAAATGGATGCCCTAGCTGGTTAAAATTGTTTTGTTAGAGAATTTAGTAGCCTGGTGAAACATTTGGCTGTTCCCCAGTTCAGAAATATTGGGAGGCTGGGGGGAGATGTCTGCTTTTAGATAATGGGTTAAACATTGTGCCAAATGGTACCTGACAAAGAATGTGTCCTCTGGACCAGCTAAAAATGGTTAGTGCTGCTTTTCCTGTCAGTGGGTTTCCAAGGACCGTTTGTGAGGGTTCTTATGGACAACATGGAAAGGTTCCTATCTGGTGTTTAAATCACAAGTCTTATACTCATCCTGGCAACTGTCTATGCCCCTGCAGAAACCAAAAACTCTTTTGTAGCAAAGTGGATTCTGTGTGGCAAAAGCGGTGATGACCAGTGCAAGTGACCTTAATTTTGTGCTGATGTATGACCGAGACAGGATGATCGACAGACAGGTCCGTGGGCTTCTGTCTGTCTGGATAGTAGTGGTTGAGGTCCATGCATATGAAGGATATCTGGAGATAACCTGAAAGGAGTACAGCTTGCATAATAACCTGAAAGGAGTACAGCTTGTATATTATTCTATGGCTCGTAAAACCTATATTAGGCTTGATCACTTCATGACGAAGAATGCCTTGGTGCTCAGGGCCCTATGGACATCCATCGGTCATATTGCCATATGGGTTTATAGCCATATCCATATATGGAGATGACCTTTTGACTTACCCGATAACAACAGAGATCATAGAGGCTGAATAACAATGTCTTTACGGACCCAAGGGTCCTGACTGACATGAAGAAATACAAGTAAATTACCTAGTAGAGGGGCTGGCCTAGCAACCTTTTGAAGTGCCAGGTCCACCTCATAGTTTGCTCATCAGGGTCCCCTCATAGACGCCTCATTATGAGTAAACGAAAATAGATAACAGACTTACAGGCAAAGGCCCAGTTAGAAGGTGGTCATAAATAGATACTTTTGCAGCAGATGTGAAAGAAAATTCTGGCATTGAGAGACCAAGTTAGGCATTTTGACATGGACAAGGCTGAGTTTGCATTAATCCGGGTTAAGCAGAAATATCATTGGGGACAGGAAGGTGTTGGTAGGGGCAAGGTAGGAAGGTTACTTGCATCTACATTGAAGGCCAAGGACATTAGTACTAGAGTATTCATGCAAAAAGACTGGTAAGGGAAGGTAAATTTTTCCGGAGAAGGGAGGTGGAACATTTTCTACTCTCTAGCACTCTATACTGCTGAGGCTCTGGATGATGAAGCAAAAGTGATTATCCGGAGACTCAAGTGTTGACTAAATTGACCCAGGCCCAGATAGATAAAGCCCCAGATCCAGACATATTCACGGCTCTGTTCTATAAACACCTGTGTGAACTCTTGGCCCATCTTCTTATCAACCTCCATAACTATTTTCTTAGGAATGGGACTGTTAACAATACTATACAAGAAGCAAAGACTTCAGTACTTCCAGAGCAGGTGAAGGACCTATCTCTGGGTGGTTCAGAAGCCTATTTCCTTGCTCAACCTCGATGTAAAAATGTTTAATGGAAACCAATCTTCATGGAACTGGTGTTGGAGGCAGTGGGACCGGGCATTCAATATCACACCTTGGTCATGGACAACTATAATGCAATAAAGACATCTATTAGAGTCAACAATGGCAACCTTCACTCAATTCATGTAGGCCAGGGAACATAGTAGGGCTAAGCCTCTATCCTCACTGCTTTTGGCCTTCACAATGCAGTCCTTTTTCAATGGAGTGCAACAAAATGGAGAGATTAAAGGGGTGAAGATTGGCCAGGACAACTTTAAAAAAAAATCTTTTTATTTATCATTTTTGTGAGAGAACAGTCATGTTAGGCAAACACGGGTGCAGTCAATTAACATTTGTACATACGTTACAGATCGACAGTCCAACTACTGAACTGTTAACAATCGGGGCTCCAACATAGAGGCAGCAAACTTCCAGTATTGACATTTGGAGGCAGGGTGTGGTAAAACCCATCAAGGCTAAGCTTCCCACATCTTATCAACACAAATATATGAAACACCCGCTCATATTTATAACCATAATATATTCTAAGCCTAGCCTAGCACAATAGCTAGTATAACAATCTAGGTGTCTGTGATAGAGGGGCAGTCCCCTACCTGACTGGGCACATCCCCAGCGGCCTGACTCTCACGGAGACGCAACCAATCAATAAATGGGTCCCAGACATTCTTTGGCCGAGACGCTGATGGCATGAGATCCCAGTAATTAGCCAGCTGTTCCTGACAGTAAGCCACATCTTGTAGCCATGTGTTTGAGTGGTTTGAACGGAGAGCCCCAATGTATGGCCAGTCGGCGTCGAGCAAGAACCAACAGCATTGCAATTAGGCGACTGTACTCTGGTTTAGATTTGTCTACATAGCCCAGCAGCATAACCAACGGGGTACACTCCAGCACCTCGCCTGTAATAGCTCCTATGACATCCGCCACCCCTTTCCAATATCCAGAGACGCTAGGGCACTCCCAAGCGACGTGCAGAAAAGCGGCACCCTCCCGCCTACACTTCCAGCAGTTAGATGTTGAACGTAACCCTATTTTAAATAAATGTTGTGGTGTGCGGTAATATCGGTGAAGGAATTTAAAATGGATTAAGCGTAATTTGTAGTTTGGGGATAGGCATTTCGTTTGTAAACAGCAATAAGACCATGTATCATCTGTAATCTGGTCTGGCAAGTCCTCGCGCCACTGCGCAAGCGCCCCGGGATCTGACCATGGCATGTGTAGCTGCATGTAGGTGTATAGTCTGGTAACCAGTCTCCGTGGCGACGGTGTAGTCAGCAGGTTGTCCAGAGAGTGTAATGTAGGGGGAGGAGCCGGAAATGATTCATGTTGCTTCCTGCAGGCCGCTTTGAGTTGATAGTATAGAAGTCTCTCCAATATTGGTACAGGGTCACCCGATTGCGCAGCAGGTTCGGATAAAAAAGACCCGTCTGGGTATAGATCTGCCATTGTCCTAAGTCCCATGTTATGGGCCCTCACTACAGCCCCCTTATCCTGCAAAAAGGGGAAATTGGGGTGGTATGCTAGCGGCACTAGGGGAGCATATACAGTAGCTGTACCCTAGACCGCCGTTTCAGGCCCTCCCAGGCCCATTTGGTCGTCTCCACAGTATTAATTTCAGTCGGGGACCTACGATAGGGATAGTACACCGCCACTTGCAACGGGATATGATCTACAATATCTCGTTCCGTCGCCACATGAGGTTGAAAAGGAGTAGGATAAACCCAGTCGTGTAAGAATTGGGCCTGTGCACTTAAAGCATACAGTTCAAAGTCTGGGGCTCCCAGGCCACCCCTGGACAACGGACGCGTGAGAATGTCCCAGCTGACTCTGGGCTGACCTCCCGCCCAAATCATAGAGATCGCGGCCGAACGAAGCTGTTTAAAAAACGCCTGTGTCAGAGGTATCGGAATATTCACAAACAGATACAAAAATTTAGGGAGGACTATCATCTTCAGTATTGCTATTGGCCTGCCAGCGACAGGGGAAGTGCGGTCCAGAATCTTGTTCTATCCGTGAACCAGTCAAACAACCTCCCAAAGTTAAGACTCCAGATACGCTGGAGGTCCCTACTAAGCCATATTCCCAGGTATTTTACAGTTTCCTCCTCCCACTTTAGCGGGAAGTCGAAGGATTTATTTAGGGGAGCGGTCGTCAGAGGCAATATTGAAGATTTCCTCCAGTTTATAGTGATTCCAGAAAGGCCACCAAACCGAAGTATCTCCCTCAGCAGCGGATTTAGGTTGTCATCTGGGTACCTGACATATAGGGTAATATCATCCGCATACATAGAGGTAATGAGATTGCGGTCCGTGAAAACCAGGCCCCTCGACGAGTGATATTGGCGTATTCGCGCAGCTAATGGCTCCATTGCAATGGCAAAGAGCAAGGGGGAAAGCGGACACCCTTGGCGGGTGCCGCGGGAAATCTCAAAAGCGTCCGAGAGGAGTCCATTCGCCAGCAGGCGGGCCATAGGCCGTGTATAAAGCAGTTGAATAAGTTTAATAAATTTAGGACTTCGGCCCAGTCTAGAGAGGATAGTGAAAAGGTAAGACCATTCAAGCGAGTCAAATGCTTTAGTAGCATCCAAGAAAACTGCAGCGGCTGGAAGCTTGGGCTCTATTTGATGTACAACCGAGAAGAAGATGCGGAGATTATGGGCTGTTGAACGTCCCGGAATAAATCCGGATTGATCCGGTCTGGTGATGAGGGGCATTAGTGGTTGGAGTCTATTTGCGACGAGTTTAGCTAGGATTTTAGTATCCACGTTTATCAGGGATAGTGGCCTGTATGAATCGCAGCTCGTCGCTGGCTTGTCTGGCTTTAAAAGACTGATAATAACCGCCTCTCTCAATGTTGGTGGAAGAATCCCCGATTCCAGGGATTCCTGATAAACATCAAGAAGGCGGGGGGCAAGCGCCTCAACGTACGTCTTGTAGAAGAGCGTAGTCAATCCGTCTAAGCCAGGCGCCTTACCCGATGGCAGACCCCTGATCACCTGTGTAATGTCCTCTAGCGTGAATGGGAGATCTAAATATTCCCTATGCTCAGTACTGAGCCATAGGAGCTGTATAGAGTCCAGATATTCCGTAAGGCCTGCGGGAGTATGTGTGTGTTGTGGTATAGAGGGCGGAATAGTAAGCGGTCAGGTGCGCATGTGAGTCCACTTGGCCTCGGACAGGCGGGGTGTCCGTATCTGTCAGCTCATAAATAAATCTAGGGGCTGGGGTTTGCTTTAGCAGATGCGCGAGGGTTCTGCCTGGTCTGTCTCCCTCTCCGTAGCTTCTGGCTTTAGTCGCTCTACCCAGGAATCTGGCCTCCCTCTCCGCCTCCTCCTCAAAGTCTGAGATTGCTTGTTTTATTGAGGCTAGGACTGTTACGTCATTCGTGACATAGAATGTGGTTTCAAGACCCTTTATGGTGCTCTCTAGTGTCGTTAAGGTTGCGCGTATAGATTTCAAAACCCCGAGCCCTTTGAAATGCATGCACCCGTATAACTACCTTGAAGGCCTCCCAGAGCGTTGCTGCAGATTCTACGGACCCCTCATTGGTAGTGAAATAATTATCTATTTCAATCGCTATTTCCTCCTGAAATGCAGTATCTAATAGAGCATGTGGGGGAAGCCGCCAGCTAAAGGCCCTCGGAGTGTGTTTGGGGTGCGCCAGCTCCGCTGCACCGTGGCATGGTCCGAGAGTGTACGCGGAAGGTGGCGCGTCTCCACCGTCCATGTCAGTACATCCGCAGAGAGCAGCCAGTAGTCTAGACGAGACCAGGCCTGCTGATGGGCAGTGATGCAAGTTCCCTGTCGTAGATGTGGGTTGAATTCCCGCCAGGCATCCCGCAGCCCATGTTCCTTCAGTATAGTGTTTAATAACTGTGTAGTCTTGGGGTGTGGGTTTCGCGCCGCTCCCTCTCTATCTAGGATATTATCCAACACGACATTAAAATCACCGCCCCAGATAAGTGTCGCAGCCCATTTGCACTATCTTAGCCCATACATCCAATAGAAACTGCGGGTCATCTGTGTTTGGGCCATAAATGGCCACCAATGTCACACGCGTGGAACAAAGACATCCAGTCACTAAGACGTAACGCCCATCTCTATCTGCCAGTGTCTCTAACGTGTTCCAGCCCAGTCCTCGTCTGATCAGTATAGTGACCCCTCTGGCATAATTGGAAAAGGTGGCTGAGTGAACCTCCCCCCAATAGCTGTGTTTAAGGTTGGAGTCGGTGTCACATCTCAGGTGCGTCTCTTGCAGAAAGCAGACATCGACATGATGTCTGCGTAAATACGTGTGTACCAGTCTGGCTTTTTTGAAGTCATTGAGCCCTCGGATGTTCCATGTCAGAAAGTTTACTACAGCCATGAGCAATGTTGCACATCGGCGAGTGGAGAAGTTGCCCCGGGATAAGCCCTATCCTCCATATATAGCCCTCCTAGACCAATGCATCTGAGAAGCCGATCTTTCATTGCCCTCTTGCCCCGCATGGAAATCAAAAAGCAAAGGTGTATTTCTCTCTTCTTGTGAACTCCCCGCCCCCTCCCACTACAACCTCCCAAATAGGTCGAGAACTTTCACCCACCCCCCTGTGAAACCCACCCTGAAACAAACGTGTGAGGTACAAACTCATGGGAGATCTCCCTGTGAGGGCGGGGTACAACGGCTAACACCCGCCTGGTGGCGGGGTGGTCAGGCTAGGGGTAGCAATGTGAACAGCCTCCACAGTCAGCTAATCCCGGATAACGAACATATCTCAAACTATACAGCCATATTAACAGTGGAGTATTCTCTCGCCCCCTCCTCCTGGCGTTCAAATGCGACATGTCAATGCATTAGAAGCTGTAAATGGAATCATCAATTGGTGCGGAAGTGCCGAGAAGTTAGTCATTATCATCAAGCGACGTGTGTGAGTTCTGCCCCTCCTTTGGTGAGCCCTGTTGCGATTTCCGTGGACAGATATGCTTTGTGTATTTGAGAGCGGATTTGGCGTCCGTAAAGAAGTGCGCCTGGCCGTCATAGGTGATTTTTAGCTTTGCCGGGTACAACATTGCATACGGGATGGAGGATGACTGTAGCATCCGTTTTGTTGGAAGGAATTCCCGACGTGCAGCTTGCACCGCTGGAGTGTAGTCAGGGAAAAGGGATAGAGTGTTGCCTTGGTGAGTTATAGGGCTTTTCACCCGGGCCTCCCTCAGGATTGCATCTCTGTCCGCATAATTCAGTAGACGCGCGATAATAGGCCGTGGCGGGAGGCCCGGTGCCGGCCTAGGACCTAGTGAATGGTGAGCACGCTCCACCGTCATCAGTGGAGACAGGACAGGCCCAAACAGTTCTTGGAGGAGAGTAGTTATATAGGGTTCCATCTTCGATATGGCTGTTGTCTCTGGAAGGCCAAGAATTCGAACGTTGTTCCTTCGAGAACGGGCCTCCAAGTCCTCATTCTTTGCCCTGATCACTTCTAGCACTTTCTCCATGTTTAACAGCTGTGTCTTGACCTCAGAGTGCGAATCTTGGGTATCCGAGAGTCTGTTTTCCACTAGGTCTAAGCGCGTTTCGTGTGTCTACCCTCTTCTTTACGGTATCTAGGCTAGCTGTCAAGGAATCTATTTTCCCGTCTATGGTCTGCAAGCTTGACCGCATGTCCTTTAGAATGGAGCGTAGGTCTTCCCCAGGTATATCTGGATCATCTTGCAGCATCGATGCTCCCCCTTGATCCGTCGGGGCGTCCATAGTGCGTGTCTGGCGTTTTTCAGAGGGAATTTTCGGTTGCTTAGGGTCGGCCTTGCCCATAGTGTCTCGAAAACAGTCTCCCTCGGCCCGGCACTGCAGATGTAGCTCTGTGTCCGGATCAGTTGCACTTCGTGTCGTTGCGAGAGACCGGCAGCACCGCCCCGTCCTCCGAGCAGCGCCCAGTGTAACACTCTCAGCCAGGTAGGGCCACCGACCTACGCCTCTTCAATACGCCCAGGCCCGCCTCAGAAATCCAGGGCTCAACTTCACCCAAGGGAGGCCCTGAGTACGGGCATCACCCCAGGCAAGCAAGTGGACCACAGCCAAGTAGGATCTTCGGGTGGAGTAGTCTGCGCTTTGTAGTCTCCTCTTCGCGGTTCCAGTAGTAGCTCGACAGGGGTAGTCCGGCAGCAGGTCCCTCACCACCGCCGGCCAAAGCAGGCCTCCCCGTGGGCATACGCCCAAGTCCCAGGGACTGCCTGGCCTAGGCGCAGTATCCGGCCCGGTCTCACAAGGGCAGGCCCGCAGCGCCCAAAGGTCTACAGGAAAATTCAAGATGGCATCTCAGATCCCAGGGGAGTAACGAACGGGTACCAGGCACAGCACACACTTCACCGGCAGCCAAGATCCAGCTAGGCCACCTTAGAACAGCACCGCATGTGGGCTCTTGGGATCCCTGAAGGTGAGCGACAAGGGATCAGGCACTCCGCACCATATAGCCCAGGGGGGGCAATCACCTCTCCAAGGTGTTTGCCGTGGGATTAACGATGGACCGCAGCACCAGCAACCACAGGAATTGAGGGCCCCCAGAAGTAGAGGTCGTCGGTCGGATCAGGTGCAGGCCTCCGCACAAAATCAGGGAGAGGCCCTGCAGCCACGTGCCAGGCCCCGTCAGGCCCCGTCAGGCCGCGTCGCGACAAGCCACACACCAGCAAGTTACGCTGATGAGCGGGCCCCGCAGACGGCTCGCCGTGACCCCCCCCAGCTCCCAGTCGCCGGCTCCACAGCCAGTCAGCCGTCTTTTGAGGTAGGTGAGCGCCCCAGCCCCAGTGGAGGACCCCCCCGCCGGCCCTCAGCAGCCGAACTCACCCCTCCCAGCGGTAGCACGTCACCGCGGGAAGCGGAGCGGGCGCCTCAGTGCCCTGAAGGGTCACCCCCGGCGGCCACAAGCACTACACTCACCTCATCTGCCTGCAGGTACGCCGGGTCGCCCTCGATGTACAGCCGCTTCTCCGGCGGACCCACGGGCCTCCAGGGCGAGTCCAGCCACGGTCTCGAGTAGCGTCACCAGCCGCAATTCCTCCGGTGGGTGCCCCTCTCTGCAGTCCGCCCTCCGGGATCACGGCACCTCCGGGTGTCGGTCGACAGGAAGCCAGCAGTCGGGTCCCCGCCGAGTCCCACAGATAGCTCAGGCAGCCGTGCCTAGTCCCGGACCCCGGACCGGGGCGCTACGCAGTGGCGGCGGAGATGCCGGCGGCCATTTTCCCGCAGACAGTCTCTCCAGCGGTCTCACGGCAGTTGAGCGGATTCCAGGCCCCCCAGACGTATGAGATTCACCACATCGTGTCTGGGGGTGTTGGACTTTCAATATCGATCATTTTCTCTGGTTTTCACCGACCTGGGCTATGGTATTCGCCTAATGTTCGAGCCCGACCTGCAGAGCCCCTTCAACAGGCGGCCATCCTGCAGCGCGTCGTGGCCACGCCCTGGCCAGGACAACTTCATTTAACCATGTATGCTGCTGATGTCCTGGTGTCTTCTCGGAGCCATTGCACTTGTTATCTCCCATCATATGTGAGCTAGAAAGCTATCCAAGTGTATGGATGTTCAAAATAAACTTTTGTAATTGGAAGCACTGAACGTAGCTGTTTCACATGCCCAAGTATTCTAGTTGCAAACATTTGCTCCCATTCTATTGGGCTCAAATATCTCACATATATAGGCATCAATTGATGCAGTCTACCCTCAAAACTTTGAAGCTAAACTATACAGAGTTGCTTAAAGACCTTCAAAAGGACTTTTAGACATGGCATAGAAGCACTACCATGCATCAGCAGAACAGCGGTGGGCAAGATGACTGCCCTTCCTAAGATCCTGTATTTATTTCAGCCTGTTCCGACTGCCCCAACGAAAATCAAGGCATTCCAAAGGTTGATAGATGATTTTATATTTAGTGATGGGGGGGGAAAATTCTAGGATGGAGAGGAGATGCTTGTCACTCAGTCTTATTGGCTGTTCTGCAACTATGTACACGTTTCCAGGCGGTGCAGCTTTGCATCTTGGTTGAGTGGTAAAGAGTGGACACGAGGAAACAATGGTGTTTCATCGATAATGCCATTGCTAGGTACCCACTGTATATGGTGATGTGACTGGAGAGAAAGTAGTGACCATTAGAAGAGGCCTTTAATCTACACTATCAATACATTTTGATTACATAGAGTTTAGATTGGTAAATTGACTGGGCAGAAGCTTTGGGAAAGAGACTTTGGGCAGACAGCTGTCAGACGAGAGGTGGGAACATGTGTGTATAGGGTACACAACATGTGGAGAAATGCTAAAAGGAGGGTTCCTATTTAAACTCCTATCTTGCTGGACTTGCATTCCAGTTACGCTAATTAAGTGGGACAGCCATAGGTTTGATTGGTATTGGAGAGGGTGTGGGGACTTTGGTACATCTGCTATGGGCATACGCCAAGTTGCAACATTAAAGGGAATAGTAATAGCAGAAATGTACAGGATATGAAACATTCATATACAGGACTCCAGGGGTGGCTTCATTAGGAATCTCATTCCCGGGGTGTTCTCATTTTACTCATGGGAAGATATATGGCACAGGCCCTACTGGGAGCCCCTCAAACCGTAGCTTCTCAATAGGGCACAGACTCGTTTCCCACTAAAACCAACTTGTTCCCAAGGTGTGGGAACTCCTAGTAATGGAGAACCTGAGGATTTAACCTAAAGCTAAAGGGGGTGTCTTGCATTTTGACCAAGCACCCACTTTTCAGATTTTTGGCTTTGAAGTTTATAGAGTTGCTTTACCTAAGGCACTCAAACACGGCACAGATCATTTCACGTGAATGGTTACAGTTGCTAGACAGATTTCTTAGCTTCTGTTATGACTTCTCTGATGATGGAGAGGGAGGGCTCTAATTATACAACTTCGAAATTCAACACTTGTCTGGCCTAGGCTAGCAGTGGTGCTATTATCCGATTTAAAGTTTTCTTTCATGGGAGGAAAGGGGCTAGATGGGGTTAAGAAATGGGCTGTTGGTTCTGCGATCTATTCTTTTTTTAAAAATGTTTTTCAGTTATGGGTTTCAAGCTGCACCACTGCCCTGTTTTCTGCAGGGGAGGTGGATTTACTGTGTAACATGAACGTACAGAGTAAAAACAGTTAAACCATAAATGTAATACTTCCGAAGTATATTAAAATGGGGGGCATTACATGTGGCTGATATTGACTATTCAAATGCAGTTGATAGGGTTGATTATGTAGGTACCTCTTTGAGGTAAAATGAAAAACAATCTAAGTACCAGAAGGAATTTAAACATTAGTAGTTTTGTTTCACACCATTACTAGAGTCCTGTTATTGATGGATGGAGATGGTCTGTGGTCAGCATTTGCTAAGCGCACATTTGCCAAAGCGTCATGGCTCAAAACACCACAAAAAATTGCTCCAACTACCTGACAGTGAAGATGGACGTTTAGAAAATATGTGTTTTAAGCTATTCTTAAATTTCACAAGGTTGTCTGCTCTGGGAAATGTTGAAAGGGCATTCCAGAATTAGTCATTCGGAGCGGACACATTTTAGAGAGTTAAAAAAAACAAAAAAAAAAAAAAGCAATTGCATGTCATTTGCATACATGTCAAAAGGAATTCCAAGAGTGGAAAGCATCTTTGCTAGGGTTTGCCTATATATGTTGAATGGACTAGGTGATAACACAGAACCTTGAGGCACGCCACAGCTGAGGGTTTCAGAATTTATCTACACTTAGCGATCAATATTTGCTTTGTGCCTCCGAATCCAATGTGCATTTGTCAGACGAGGCTTCACTATAGCTGTTTTCCATGCATCCGGTATTAATCCGGTTGCCAGAGAATAATTTAAAATTTGTATAAATATCTCATGGCTAGTTTATATAAGTTGTTTCATCAAGATCAATGCCGGTGGGAAGAGAAAATGGGCTGCGACTGGGGTGCATAATGGCCTCCTTCCTAGTCTCCTTGTATTTGGCTGATTTCTCCCCCGATTACGAGACGAAAATAAACCTTCCTAGCATTGGGGGTTAACCAATCTAAGTGCTGCAATATGCAGTCCAATTATGGAACTGACCCCTATAGGCTTACAACATAGTTTGCATGCTCTGATGATACTTTTAGGAAAGTTGTCTAAAAATAAAAACTAAAAAGAGTGATGATGTCTGCTTCAGGACTAGACATATCAAGTCTTTTCTCAACTGCTAAGTAGAAATTGGAAACTATCTATATTTATTTAGTCAGACTACTACATGGAAGGAAGGCGTGTATGGCTTGGAATAGACTAGGCTTTAGAGAGAGACTGGAAAAAGCATTTTGTGCCTATTTGTTCTTCTACACAGAGTGAAGTGTGTTCCTGTCTTGCAGTTGAAACATTATGCTGTTATACAGGGAAAGATGTGAATGGAGATTTAGGTCCTCACAAATCTGCTTAATAGTGTCCCTATATCTTGAATTTGTAATAGTAGGAATTTTGAGTAAGGCTCTAGGTGTCTTTGTAAAAGTTTGGTTTCACCCAAAGAATGCTAGGAAGGAAGTATGCATAATTTGGTGAGAAAAGAAGTATTAGCCAATTTAGGTAAGAGATTTACTTTGAAATGTAACTCATTGGTGAATAAGATGTTACATAGTTTAAAACCAGCCTGTGAGACAGTGGAGATTGATAATTAGACTGTAATATTACCTAAGTTAGTGGATGCTAAGGTACATCATTTTTTTCCATAATTTGAGAACAGGGGTTCTCCATATTAAAATCTTTTGAGAATGTCTGGATGGGATCGCTGAAGAGGAGACTCTTTATTTCCTATGAAACAATGGAATAGAGGATATCAATCACACGTTTTGCTCCCGGTTTATCAAGGAGATTACCACTCTGCATGAATTATGTGATTCAGATGCTAGGGCAGTGAGTGATAGTTTTTCTTATTTATTTGCGTCATACTTGTGCTGACTGCGACAAACAACTTTGGGAGTTTTTAAACTCTTTTGTAATGTTGATATTATATTTGAAAAATGTGATGAAAAATAAATGAATGTAAATATGTGGGACATTTGAACTTTTTATATATTTTTGTTGTGTGACCATGTAATGCTTACATCAAACCTAATTTGATGGAATGTGGTATTTAGTTGAGAGAGAATTTGTACAGGCTCCAGAAAGCATTTATCGGTGGTAACTATAAGATTTCATTGTTCATTCTTTAAATGTTGTTTCTTCTATTTAGGTGGTAGAAATGAACGGCAGGGCGAAAAGGAAAAAGTTGGCTTCCATCTGTACGCTAGAGGAAGAAAACGTACGACAATGGAAAGGATCAGAGTACCAAAAGGGCATGATCTATATCGGTTCTGCCTTGCGGCACTGGAGAGAAGTGAAGGCCGAGAACAACCTCCGCAGGGACAAGGACCTAGCCATCTTTCTCCTACAGTTATATTGGTATGTGCCCTGCTATTGGGAGAGGTAGAGGTTGGGGACTGAGCTGATCATGCCTCAGTGGCCACATACTCTATTGAACTGGGACCACTGGTGTGCATTTCGGTAGTTGGCTGCATGACAGTACGTGCTAAGCTCTCATTTCTCAATTAGATCTCAGAGAGTCAGTCAGACGTCAAACTGAGTGGGTGCTACCTAAATAATAACAACAAACCAGATCTTCTAGCATTCTGAGAATTTGTAGGAAGATGTAAGGATGTGTTCTCTAATCTAAGGTTACTTGCCAGCATTTAAGAGAAATTATGAGAAAATGTATTCATTGTAGGGAGATTGACTCGCTGTTTAAGGCTTTTTATACCTAAGTTGGCACACACAATAAGGTGATGGACAGAGTGCTGAAACTTTTCAGACACTCACCCCCAGTCACAGATCTGGGTTTAATCCATCATCGTTCTTCTTCTCACTAAGACACCCCAGTTTAGACCCAGCCATATGCAAATCAGTCTTGACCCTGTTCCTCATGGAAACAGTCCAGCCCAAACTGCCAGGCCAGGTCCTCCCTGGACCGGAAACCAGCATCCTGGGACTGGTTTCAGGGTTTCACCCCTCAACAGCCAGGCAAGCTTGAATCCAGTGGCAAGGTGAGGAAGGGACCCACGTCTGGGCAAACCCTGGCCACTTAGGGCGAACATAGCAAATGCAATAAGATGATGGATGGAGTGCTGAAACTTTTCAGACACTCATGGAATGGCGTGGCGTGCAAAAGAAACGATGGATTTAACCCAGATCTGTGACTGGGGGTGACGGTTTGATTAATGCAGCATTCCGTCCATCATCTGTTTTTTGCATTTGTCACCCAAAGTGGGAAGGATATGCCCGTACGTGGGTCCTGTGCTCACTACGCCACCAGATTCAATCTAGCCTGGCTGATGAGAAGTGTTAACCCAAAACCGGACCCAGGATGCTTGTTTCTGATCCAGGGAGGACGTGGCCTGGCAGTTTGAGCTGGACTGTTCCCATGGGGAGCAGGGTCAAGACTGATTTGCATATGGTTGGCTCTAAACTCGAATGGCGTGGCATGCAAAAAAACAATGGGTTTAACCCAGATCTGTGACTGGGGGTGAATAGTTAGTATTAGAGTTTGTTGGGGTATCTACAGATGTCTTAGACTTTGGGGATAGAGCTGTCACCCAGGTTACAAAATTGATGGTCATTTTAGCTTTAGGCATGTTACCTTGAGGTTTCTAGACAGTGAATAGATCTTAGTACAGGCTCATTTCTGATCTATTCATCAGGTATACACATCTTTTACTGGGTCAGACATCAATCCCTCCAGTCAGAAATTATATACTTTTAAACATCTGATTAGTCTCTGTGGTTACAGAAATTGTACATGCTTTGACAGTAGACCTAGCATTCATTGCACTGGTATTCTGTGTCAGACTATCTGTAAAATTACACAGTTTTAACGGGTTTGAGCTTTGGAGAACAGGGTTATCCAGATATTTAACAGGCTGAAACCTGAGATTGCAGAGTGGTCCCACATCTTACACAAACCTCTCCAGAGTCCAAGAACAAACATAGTGCTGCAGTTTCAAAGGTATTACTGGCCAACTTCTAATGTGGAAGAATTATCTATCATGTTACACAGATTTCAAAAGTTCAGGCTTTGGGCATCAAAGTAGTCCTCTACGTTATACATATCTCTACTGACTTTCATCAAACTCTGCGGTTATATCTTCTTTGGGGATTTCTCAAATAATAGTGTACATAAACTAAGTTGCAAATTTATATATATATATATATATATATATATATATTCACTGAAAAAACCATAGGTTTTAGGGACAGTTATAGATAGTTGGATTTTGCACTCGTACAAAACCCGTGAAATTCCCCCGTTATAGTTAGTTCAGCTAACTATAACTCGCGCCTCGCAATGCACTGCTGATGACGTCACATATTACATCACTCATGACATGGTCAGTGACATCACTGATGACATCACTGATGACATCTCAAATGACATCACTGATGACATCATCCAGTGACTGTGGGTTTCTGTAAAGTTTAAATATGTTTAATATATATAGGGAAAGGCGTATTGAAGAATGAGTGGGTGTATAAGTGTCTGAATGGATGATTTAGTACGTGCGTGACTGACTCTACAAGTGAGTGATTAAACGTATCTTACTGAATGCATGGGTTAGTGACTAAACTGTGTGAATGTCTGTATCCGTCTGTTGGTGTGTAAGTGGATGCATGGATTTGCGAATAGCTACATGAGTGTCTATATGGGTTATTGATTGGTTCTATGAGTATCTGTATGGGTGCCTGAGTGTTTGTGTGGATGGGGTGTGTGCGACTGTGCATAGATGTGTGAGTGGGTGATTCACTGGGTGGATGGTTTCAAGAGTGCATCTGTGATAGACTGTATGGGTGGGTAAGTGTGTGTAAGAGTGTGTTAGTGTGTGAATGTATGTCCCAGTGGTACATGTGTGAGTAACTACATATGTGAAAGGCAGTATATATGTGTATTGGAGTATATAAATAGCTATAAGCGAGAGTGAGTGATTGTGATAGTGGCTGTATGGATGAGTGTGTGCTTGTATCAGTGATTGTATAAGAGCGTAACAATGTGCTAGTATTTGTATGATTAAGTGAGCTGGTGTATGTATAACTGTATAGGTGAGTAAATGGCAGTGTGTTTAATTATTTGCATGACTGACTAGGTGTGTGAGTACCTCTATGGATGAGTGGCGGTGTGTGAGTGTCTATATAGGAGTAAGAGTGCATATGATAGTCCTGTACTGAGTGACCATAAGTATGAGTGACTGTACGGGTGAGTGAGTGGATGTGTGTGTGTGTGGACCTAAGAATCAGTGAGTGGGAATGTAGTTATTGGTGTTGGAGTGTCTATGGTTTTGCGAATGGCACTCTGTAATTTAGATTGGGTGTATCAAAGGTTATATTAGGGTGTGAGGAGCTGCATCAGATTATCACGTGGATGATGTCATCAGTGATGTCATTTGAGATGTCATCAGTGATGTCATCAGTGATGTCACTGACCATGTCATGAGTGATGTAATATGTGACGTCATCAGCAGTGCATTGCGGGGCGCGAGTTATAGTTAGCTGAACTAACTATAACGGGGGAATTTCACGGGTTTTGTACGAGTGCAATGTCCAACTAACTATAACTGTCCCTAAAACCTATGGTTTTTCAGTGAATTTCAAAGGTTTTTTAAATGCTAATTTCTAACTATAACGTGTCTGAAACCTATGGTTTTTTCAGTGAATTTCAAAGGTTTTTAAAATGCTAATTTGTAACTATAACGTGCCTGAAACCTACGGTTTTTCAGTGAATTTCAAAGGTTTTTAAATGACAATTTTTAAATGTATTAATTTTTATATTAATTTTTTTCATACTGATTTACTACATTTTTAGAAACAATTTCTTTTACATATTTTATTTTTTAAATTACATTGTAATTACATTATACATTACATTACAAAAAATACTTTCTCAGAATGAATTACTTTAGTTTAAATACTTTGCACATAGGCAATAGACTTTTAAGTACAGTAGTTACAGTTGTTGCAATGGGCAACACATTTTCAAACACAATGCAACATTGTGCTCAATGTGAATTTCTAGTTAAATGCAATTAGTTACTTTATGGATTACTTTTCTAACCACCGGACTGGATCCTAGATTCAGTCCTGGTACATCTCCTGTAAACAGTTGAGTAAAAGCGTTTTGGTTACAGTCGTGATTTTTAAGGAATATTATTGTATTTTAAAAGTTGACACTTAAATTTTTTCTCATAGAATCACCAATGTTATCCTATGGAAGGAAATTCACTTAGCAGGTAAAAACTGTTATCGTTACTTTTTCTTACTCAGTGTTGGATCCTGGATCCAGCACTGGTGCATCTCCTGTAAACAGTTGAAAGAATGCGTTTAAGTCATACAGGCGATTTTTAAGGAATATTTGTAGTTTGTGAAAATCGACACTGAAACTTTTCTGCTGAAAACCAGACAATGGATTCCTATGGAAGAAAATATAAGTTACTGGTAAGTATGGTTAAAATTACTTTTCAGGACCAGTACTGGGCTGAAAGATACAGCACTGAGGTCTCTCCTTATAACAGGTGAGTAAATCGGAATTCGTATTTCGGCTGATTTTAGAGGAATATTTGTATGTTTCAAAAATCAACACTTAGAAACTTTTTCAGCAAAAAGCAGGCAATGATATCCTATGGAAGGAAATTCAAGTTACTGGTAAGTACGGTTAAAATTACTTTTCAGGACCAGTACTGGGCTGAAAGATACAGCACTGAGGTCTCTCCTTATAACAGGTGAGTAAATCGGAATTCGTATTTCGTCTGATTTTAGAGGAATATTTGTATGTTTCAAAAATCAACACTTATTGACTGCTTTTTGCTGAAAAAGTTTCTGATATCCTATGGAAGGAAATTCAAGTTACTGGTAAGTACGGTTAAAATTACTTTTGAGGATCAGTACTGGGCTGAAAGATGCAGCACTGAGGTCTCTCCTGATAACAGATGAGTAAATCGGAATTCGTATTTCGGCTGATTTTAGATGAATATTTTAAAGTTCCAAAACTCCACACTTAGAAGAATTTCCAAGTGAAACCAGTCAATGTTAGCCTATGGAAGGAAATTCAAGTTACCGGTAAGTACGGTTAAAATTACTTTTCAGGACCAGTACTGGGCTGAAAGATACAGCACTGAGGTCTCTCCTGATAACAGGTGAGTAAATCGGAATTCGTATTTCGGCTGATTTTAGAGGAATATTTTAAAGTTCCAAAACTCCACACTTAGAAGAATTTCCAAGTGAAACCAGTCAATGTTAGCCTATGAAGGAAATTCAAGTTACCGGTAAGTACGGTTAAAATTACTTTTGAGGATCAGTACTGGGCTGAAAGATGCAGCACTGAGGTCTCTCCTGATAACAGGTGAGTAAATCAGAATTCGTATTTCGGCTGATTTTAGAGAAATATTTGCACAATGGTGAAGGGAGGGCGGGGCCTGAGGTGACATCTGTGCAAACGCGCCCCGTGGCGCGTTTTAAGTTGGGGGATTAAGTCCCCTTGAATCATGAGGGTCCCTACGGGCCAACTAGCCCACCAGGAACCTCCAGTATGCGCCAGGGGCTGCGTTGCAGAGACCTGTACAGAGGCCACACCCCTTTTACACCTCTCTGCAACGCAGCTCTGTGGCGCTTTCTGGACGTACCTGTTTGGCTAGTTGGCCCCAGGGACCCTCAGGATTGAAGAGGATTTAATTCCCCATCTTAAAACGCGCCACGGGGCCTGTTTGCACACATGTCACCTGAAGCCCCGCCCCTCCCTTCACCACTGTGCAAACGCGCCCGTGGCGCGTTTTAAGTCGAGGGATTAACTCCCCTTGAATCCTGAGGGTCCCTGGGGTGCAACTAGCCCACCATATACCTCCAAAAAGCGCCATAGAGCATTGCAGAGAGGTGTAAAAGGGGCGTGGCCTCTGTACACCTCTCTGCAAGGCAGCCCCTGGCGCATACTGGAGGTTCCTGGTGGGCTAGTTGGCCCCAGGGACCCCAGTATTCAAGGGAGTCGTTCCCCCTCTGCAAACGCGCCAGGGCGCGTTTGCAGAGTGGTGAAGGAAGGGGCGGGGCCTACGGGCCCGATCGTTTTTTTTTTCCCCTCCCCCCTGAAGGGGGGCTGTGTAACCCCCTTCCTTTTCCTATTTTTAGGCCCTGGGGACCCCATCCCCCAGGGCCTTACCCCTATCCACTAAAATTAAAATAAAAAAAAAAAAACGGGAAGGGGGCCGCGTGGCCCCCTTCCCTGGGCCTGTATTGGCCCCGGGGACCCCATCCCCGGGGCATGGCCTCTTTTTTTTTATTTGGAGAGAGGCTGCGTGGCCCCCCTCCTCAGGCCATTTAAGGCCCGGGGACCCCATCCCCAGGGCCGGGCTTGCACTTTTAAAAAAAATTCCTTTTTTTTCCTTTGGGGAGGGGGCTGCGTGGCCCCCTCCGTGGCCACTTATGGCCCCGGGGACCCCATACCCGGGGCCTGGCCTCTCGTTGGGGACTGTGGGGGGTCCCCAAGCCCCCACAGTCCCGCCGGCTCCCCGTGTCCTACGGGAGCCGGCAGTGCTACACATGGGGAGCTGCTAAGATGCAGCTCCCCATGTGGAAAGCAATCGGCTTTGGATATTGGAAGAGAGCAGGTTTCCTGCTCTCTCTTCCAATATCCAAAGCAAGTTTGCAATGACAGGACGGGAGCCGCGAGGCTCCGTCCTGTCATTGCAAACAGCAGTGTCACGGGGGTAGGCACCCCAGGACACTGCAGGAGCCGGCCCTGGGGGTGGCGGTCCCCAGGGCCACCACAGGCTCCAGGAGGGGGCCGCGCGGCCCCCCTCCTACATTTTGAAAGCCCCGGGAGGTGGTGGTCCCCGGGGCTTGAGGTCCAAAACGGACCCCCATTTTAATTTTCTTAGTGCCCCGGGAGGTGGTGGTCCCCGGGCGTGTGAGGGCTGGAGCCCCCACACAGGTTTTAATTTAAAAAAGAAGCCCCGGGAGGTGGTGGTCCCCGGGGCTGCGGGAAGGCTCAGAGCCCTATCGCACCATTATACATAAAGCCCCGGGGGTGGTGGTCCCCGGGGCTTGGGGAGCCCTTAGAGGCCCCCACACATAAAATTAACCCCCCCCAGCATGCCCCCGGGACTTGGCCCACCCGGGGGCCAGTGCTATCGAGCGCGGGAGACCGCGCTCGATTTTTCCGGCAGGATTCGCGCTCCCTGAGCGCATCCTGCCGATTAAAAAAAAAAAAAAAAAAAAAAATTTTGCCCAGTGGGTCCTTGTGGGACCCCTGAGCAGACCTAGGGGTCAGGGTGTTTCTACCCTGCCCCCTTTGTGCGCTTTCGCACTTGTTTCTGTCCCTCGGTTCTACCGAGGGACAAAATGGCTGCCAACACTTCCTGATTTGGAGTGTTGACAGCCAATTAACATAAAGCTCGTGCTCGGGAGGATCCGCGGCCCTAGATATATCTATCTTTTTACTTTTGATTTTCTCATCAACTACTGAACGGATTTACACCATTTAACAAAAGGGTTCTTTCTGAACCAAGAACTACCTCTTTGCCAAATTTGGTGTAATTCCGTTCAACAGTTCGAGGCTGTAGCCGTGTCTAAAGTTTCCTATGGAAAATTGCATGGGGAAAACGCGTTTTGGGACCCCCTTTTTCTCGGCCCCCGCTTGACGAATCCCCGAGACTTTCAGGGTAGGAGCGGACCGGAGCGCCCCACAAAGTTTGAAAATTTTGCGAAGATACGTCAACCGGCAAGAGAGTTATTTCAAATAGAATGTCGCGGATTTCCTATGGATAATAGGTTGTAACTATAACTATCTACTGGCGACCGCCAGTAGATAATATATATATATATATATATATATATATATACATACACACACACACACACATAATGAGAAATTTGTACATGAGGAAACATAAAAGGTGAGGTTTGGCAAGAAAAAAGAAGAGCCAAAAGAGACTGGGGGCCTGGGAGTAAAGAAAGGGGTCAGAGTGAATTGAACACAAGAAAAATAATGTGTATTCACGCCAAGCAGGATGTGACGTAGATACATTTATGAAACCTCATACAGCGGTAATTTGCTATGGCTTACATAAGTCAAAGCACAAATCTCCAAGACATCTGTTGATCAGAAACTGTGCACCACTGCATATACTGTTTTCTACATATCGGGTTACAATGTAAAGAAAAAGTCCCCGTTCTCAGTTCTTAGAACCTGAACTGGTTTTCAACCATTGCCTACTGATTTAGTGTCCTCCAGCTAGGGGCTCTTGCAGTTTGTTGTTGTTGTACTGGTGTGGACTATTCATGCCTGAGGAATGGAGCCTTAAATTTAGCAAAGATATTGTAAGAAATTGAGGTACTGGTTGGGGGGGGGGGGTGAAACCCTTTTCATCAGCAACCAAAATTCTTCTCACAAGCAAACCCTAAAGTAATCTGTGCTCTACTCTCTGGTAGCTTGGTACAGAGCAGTAAGGCTGAACTCCGAGACAATGTGTGAAGTATTTGTGCAATTCCAGCAGTAACACTATAAAAACACACCCAAAAAGTTAGAAACCTAGAGTAGTAGTAGTGGTAAAACTTTTATTTTGGCCGTAAGCCCATAAAAGTGCAGAATAAAAAACACAATACACAGCTTAGCTGCAGCTGAAAATCATCCAATGCCACAATATCTGGAAGCCACAAGTTACATATATGAAGATGCATTAAAAGCTAGACCAAACAACATTCAAATGAGTACATAATGACATACCGCCATATGACAAAGTGTTTAGGGACATAAAATCGTAATACAACAAAATGCACACTGAGCGCAAAAAAAGGCAGTGTCTAGAAGAATCTGGGGCAGTACAAAAGAGGTAAAACAAATAAGAGTACTGTTACACATTGACATATTTAAAACAAGACATCAGGATTGGATGGCATTTGCATTCAAGTAGAATTCACAAATGGAAACTCATTTCAGAGTCCACTATGTTCTCCTACCAATATGATGGTTATTCTAAATGTCTGCCACTTGGAGAAGGGCCATGCGCGAGCAGTGGCGACTATACGGATAGGCGGGGATATAGTGTTGTTCGGGCAGTAGCTAAACTCTGCCAACTTAGAATAGTGGTCACACCTTATGGCCTGTGGCCAAAGTATCCCCCTTCAAAGTAGCGGAAGGATGGGACTCATTAGCCTGAGCTAGGAGGTAAAGTTAGGTTGTCAAAGGACTAAAGTGCTAACAGTGCCAAATATGTAGTTTCAGTAGTAGTACTATTTGTTTCGGACTCAAGCCCTTAAAACACATCACAATAAAAACAGGTAGCTGGTAAATTCATAATGCTAAAAATACTACAGTCTAAAAATGCACTGTTTAGAGGATGATTTAAAGTGCTATAGTGATACATATGCAATTTCTGCTATTGCGTTGATCAGAGATTGGCAAATAGCAAATGAATGGTTAATGTAAAGTGATAGAGAGCTAAGCCCACAACTTTCCTTATTCGCCAAACTACTTGGGGGAAACTGCCAAGGCCTGATGAAATTGAAATACTGCCGTCTGTCCTCAGAATTCGATAGGATGCGCAAAGTAATGCAGATTGGTCTCGACCAGTGTCTCCTAGGTTTAATGTAAGCAGGGCAAAAGAGAAATACATGCTCAACATCCGCAATGCTGGAAATACAAAATGGGCAGTTTTTCATTTTCATTGGGTTGGAGTCCCATTTGTGGGTAAAATTGTTCACAAGCAATGTGCCCACTCTTAGTTTTAGAAGCAGGGTTCGTGCTATAGGTGGTACATATGCATCCATATACATTTCTAATTTGGGAGTGGGCTTAAAAGACAGGAACTCTTCAACCAATCCACCTGCCTTCACATCTCGATGGTAATGGTGAATTGTGTTAGTCCAGTATTTTTCTTTGGCAATTGCCTTGGTGTTACTATTTATTAGGGAAGGGTTAGACCAGTACATGCCCATTCCTAATGTCCCCAATTGCTGTTTAATATACTGGAACCATGGAATGGACCCACTATTCCCTAGTTTAATGACCTCCTTCAGCGCTAATCTGTACGAGGCCAGTTCCAGGGTGGACTAAAGTCTAATCCAAAAAATTATCTGCTTCAGTCTGGCCTGGTCACCTATCCTTTTGTGATCCATATCAAAGAATATTGGAACTGTCGGGGTGCTTCTTGGCAGCTTAAGCAGCACTTTTATCAGGTTGTTTTCTTTGGAAACCAGCTCACTTGAATTCCCTATGCCCCAGATTTCTGAGTCATAGAGGGATGCTGATTACGCCCTTGCCCTGTAAATCTCAATTACCGGAGATACTGATTTAGGGGTAGTGGCCTTATACCATTAGACTGCAAAGGCACTATGGAGAAGGGACAGTTCTGATTTCAGTATTTGAGTCTTCCATTAAATGGATTTGTCAATCCTACCTCCCAGGTAGTCAAAATGATCTACCTGGTGGAGTTTGGTTTCTCCTATAAGAAATCCCACTTTAAAGGATCTATGGGCTTTTAGGACCATAGAGTAGTTTTTAATAAATAAAGCCAAAATGAGAAAAATCCAATCAGTAGAATCGCAGATATTCAGTTTAAAAAGTTTTAGTAAAAGTAGCACCAAAAGGTGTAAAGCGCCAGCTGTGGATATCTGGTCGCGCCGGACCTTGACAAAGACACAAGTTCAGGCCGACCACAATGGAGCTCGAGCCGGCTACAGGGACCCAGTCAGGCCCACTGAACAAAGTACTTTCAATCCTGGTTTGGGGAGTGCTGCAAGGATCTGCGTCGAAGATTCATCATACAGCCGAAGCGATGCGTTTGTTCCGTGATGTGGCGAGGCTGCGGTGTGAGGTCCTATTGCGCCATTGCTGAAGATCCTGTCGACGAGGGTTTGCGATGCAAAGTTCTGAGTCGGGGTGTGTGGCACAGTCGGGGCGATGCATCGGTTCTGAGGACCTGTGAGGCTGCGATGCAGAGTCTGGCGTCTACAAGGGATGCGAGGGCCTGCGGCGAGGATACAGCGTGCATCGGCTCCGAAGGCGATGCGGGCTGCATCAGCACTGCAGGTCTTTGTCGTGGGTTCAGTCCACGCAGCAGTGGATATGCGTCAGTTCCGCTGGATCCACAGAGGCTGGCAAAGCACCTTAAGCCCACTTCCAAGGGGCTAGGACTAGGGTGGCACCACTTGGTAGGGTAGTCCCACAGATGGCCGAGTCCAAGTGCAACGTTGTTGAAGCCTTCTGTCCCTGAGGCTCAAGTGAGGAGGCCAGCCAACTAACCCTTGAAGTTTCTCTGGGTTCAAGATGTGCAGGGCCAGTCCTTCTCACCCACGCAGCAGGTCAGCAAAGCAGGAGTTCAGCAGAGTGCAGTACTCCAGAGTGGCAGTCCTTCAGCAGCCAAGCAGTCCTTCTTCCTGGCAGAGTATCCACAGTGTGTACTGTAGAGTTGGTGTCAGAGGTCCAGTATGTATACCGAGTTGTGCCTTTGAAGTGGGGTACAACTTCTAGAGGTTTCCCTTTGAAGTCCCCAGGCAACCTGCCTTCCCTGCTCTTGCTCCAGACTAACTACAGGGGGTATGCAGCCCTTTGTGTGGAGGCAGGACACAGCCTATTTAAGTGTAAGTGGGGCTGTCTTCCCTCCCATCCTGCCAGTGATGATCCATCCAGGTCCACCCAAGCTCCCTATTGTGTGTGGCTGTCTAGGAGGAATACACAAATCTCAACTGTCGGCTACACCCAGTCTTGTGGCCAGAGACAGGCTACAAGTACTAAATGGCTAAGGCAAGAAAATGCAGAGTTTCCAAAAGTGTCATTTTTATAATTAATATTTAAAATCTGACTGTACCATAAGTTAGGATTTTAAATTGTGATTCCAGGGACACCAAACATGAACTGGTCATCCCTTCCCATCTGGAAATTACACTTAGAAAATGTAATAAGGCAACTCCAATGTTATTCTATGGGAGAGATAGGCCTTCCAGTAGTGAAAAACGAATTTAAGAGTTTGTCACTAACAGGGCATGTAAGTAACAGTGCATGTCATGCTTTTTTTAATACTGGTCTGTCCAGGACCCACCTTATAGGTGACTTGTATGTATTAAAAATAAAGATTTGGGCCTGGCAAAAGGTTTATTTTGCCAGATCGAAATGACACTTTAAAACTGCACACACACAGGCTCTACAATGGCAGGCCTGAGACATGTTTAAAGGGCTACTTAAGTGGGTGGCACAGTCATTGCTGCAGTACCACTAGTAGCATTTCGTTTACAGGCCCTAGGCACATGTAGGGCCACTTTTTACTAGGCACTTGTACGTAAATTAAATATGTCAATTGGATAGAAGTCAGTGTTACCATGTTTAGGGGAGAGAGTGCATGCACTTAAGCACTGGTTAACAGTAGTAAAGGTCAGCAAAAACAAGATCAGAAAAAAATGTAGGGGGAAGGCATAAAGTTGGGGGGGAAGACCACCCTAAGACTGACTGGTCTAACAGATATCCATTATGTTTCACATTCTATAAAAGAGCTTTTCGTTAGAGGGCATATGGAAAAATTCAACCAGCCAATCACCAAGCATGTGTAATTTTGGGGGGCTTTATTACCTAAGATAGCACATCTTTGCATTGGCAAGGGAAGTGAAGGTCTACTGCTACCAGTGAGACTTTATCTCCGCCACGTCAGTGTTGTAATGCAATACAGCTAGCCTTGTAAATGAAATCCCTATTTGACTTCTCAAACTGCTGGCATCACAAGCCCATAAACACTATGTGTAAGAGGTCAAAGACCTCCTCCTGTCATTTCCAGCACTTTTCATTTAAAAGAGTTTGTACTGCGACCCACCCCATGGAATTTGGAGGGAGACTAATTCCAATTTTGCTAAATCTTACCATAGTTAAACATGACTTATTCCTCTCATCCCCTTATGATATGAAGCCAGGAATACAAACCTTTTCTCATCAGGAAAATCAAGGGCCGGTTACACTGGCAGAGGTCATGAGTTTCCAAATCATTATTTGCTAAATATAGTTCAGAAATAATGGCACTTTATGGCAGGATACAATCCCATATTGGAAAGAATTTGTGAGACTGGGAGAACAATGGGTGGGTTCCTCAAGCAACTCTACAAGTGTGTGCCATCTAGTATTTTTTTCAAATTTGATTCCATTCCACAGTGTATTCCATACAAGTGACAGAGAACATTTTAATATTCATGCATGTTGGATGCATGGGTTCCAAAAGGTCAGGTTTACCTTATTGTGTAGTCACCTACCACATCACAGATATTCAAAAGGTTAGGAGACAACACCTCAGCCTCAGTTTACAGTGCCATTCTTCATCATAAGTGCCTTCTCCTCGCCCAAATAGGTTGAGCCTCTTGAATGTGCCCAACCTCTAATGGGTAGCTCAAGATACATTTTTTATCTGGATTAGAGCAGGGATCCAGTCTTTGTATAAAAATGGTTAAGGATGCACCCAAGATTAATCTTTATTTAGTGAGTACCCTTGCCATGGTTAAAACAAATTATATTCTGGATGTTTATTGAAAATAGTGTTTCATACTTATGAGATTTACCTACATGTTTCAGCCATTGAAATAACCCAAACATGTCTTCGGCTTTCTTAAGGGCTCTATCAGCCCCTGCTACATTGCAAGTACAATGCAATTTTAGTAGAGGCATAAGGCTCTCAAGTTACCTATGATGTGGATCAAAAACACATTACTGACTAAACAAACAAAAAGGAAACAACAGACAGGTTTTCGTTTCTAAATACTCCACCAGTTCAGGAAAGATCAAGAAGATTATTAATACTAGATGGGAGTTATTACAAAATGAGACTGACTTTAATGACCTATTTAAAGAGAGACGGTTACATGCATACAGGAGGTCAAAAAAATCTCAAAGAATTACTGATGACTCCGGACCATGTGAAAATATCTACACCACAAGGTACCAAGAAATGTCTTAATTGTGTGCACTGTAACGACGTCATAACGGGCACTAAAATCCAGCACCCTAGAACAGGCGAGACGATTATGCTGAGCCATTCAACCGATTGCAATTCTAAAAATCTGATTTACGGCATAAAGTGTCCATGCGGACTACTTTATGTTGGGAAGACCGAAAGAAAAATAAAAGTACGTATTTCAGAACACAAGAGCACCATTAGAACGAACAGCAAAACAACTAGTTTAGCAGCTCATTGGTCAGAGGCCAGACACACTATTTCACAACTACGGTTTCAAGTAATAGAGACCATATTACCAACCCCAGGTAAAGACCTTACGAGATCGTTATTACAAAGAGACATTTTTTGGATTAGGAAACTGGATACACAACAACCAAAGGGGTCTGAATGAAAAGATTGACATGAGTTGTTTTTTATGACTGTTATTTTTTTAGGACTATTGTATACACAACTGGGATATGTTGTTTGTTATTATCACCCTAGATGTGGTAGGACACAAGACTGGATGACATGCATGTGGACAAATGCGACAACTAACTCTCACCCCAGGACATAGCACTCTGTCAGCTGTCTCTTGGAGCCTTGTTAGCATTTTGCGGTTCATTGGAGAGTTATGTTCATTTCTCAGCCTTGTTAGCACTTCAGTGGGACAGAAGGTGGCGCTGACACTGGGCCACGCGGGCCTCTTTTTCCATATAGGATTGTTCATGAGCTTTTTTTACCGTTCTACGTAATCTGTATTTGGTCAACCCCAGCAGGCTAGCACAGTGATCTTGTTTTTGGTAACAATTCGTTTCCAGCACTAGGTCACTTGGACCTTCATTTTGAACAGTAGAGTTCTGGAACTTACAACACAGTTTCTTTTATTCTGAGCTTGGTGAGTTCTGGTAGTACTTTCAGCGATTTCGTTCTTGATATATAAATGTTTTTTTAATCGTAGCGTTGACCATTCCTATCGTGGGTGAGCATTTTTGACTTTGTTCGTGATCACACAATGTGTTTCACCCTTCCAACATGGTGACTCCACATTATGACTGACGAGCCACAGTCCTTTGTTCGGTTTGATACTTCGCAAATTTCTTGGTATATTCATGCGCTTTGCACAGAGGACACTTCCATCATTTTCATCATTTTCACTATTCCACGTAGGTGAGAGTCAGCATTTTAGTCCTCACAGTTTTAGTTTAGTTGAGTCTTAGAAGCCCTTCCTAGTATTTTGTCTTTGACATTATCATGTTCTTTACATGTTTCTCACACGTAACATTGATCATTTTCAACCTTGTTGGTGACCACACAGTGTGGGGTTCACCTTTCCAATATGGCGACTACAATTTTGTGACCGATGAGCCCCGCAGAGCTACAGTCCTTCGTTTGTTTTGATACTTTGTCTAGTACTTTATAGAAACGTGCGCCCGGGACACGTTTTACATCGAGGAACCTTTGATCGTTTTGACCAGTTCTCGAAGGTGAACGGCAGTATTTTCTTGATTCGGGAGTCGTTTTTAAGCACATCGGGAGGGAGATCAGAGCCTCAGAGTTGTGGGAAATTTTCAAACAACATCTTTATCTATTTCAGACATTGGAGTCATTGGCTTGAATCACATCGGTACTGAGAGGTTCTGTCTAAGTTTAAGGTCAGTGATGCAGTGAAGTCGCTAGCTTCAATGGTAAATGTATATCACAGTATTATATTTGCAGTATGGAGAGTTCCCGTAACTCTGGTACCCTTGGTTGGTGTCTTTACAGATCGGGTTGATCAGTTTTTTCTGCACATGAGACAGGGGACTGACACAAGTAAGAATACATTCCGAGTTGAGAGTGGGGCATTTCCTTTGGATCATAACTAATTCCACATAAGTCTCAATAATTATGTTTTCACACGCATGAGGTGTGCATGAACAGTTGATACAAGTGGCATACTGACGCATAGAGAACCACATATAGCTACTAATGACACAACGGTTTTGTTTTAAATTTGTTGGCTTAAGTGTTGTGTAATTAAATCATGGGGTTACGACCAGCATGTAAGAAGGGAGTGACACCCTGCACATTGTCAATAAAGTTTTTTCTGTTATTTATAGATTTGGGCCCCTGATGATAGGACACATGTCCCGAAATACATTGGGCATGGATGATGAACAGAACACTTTGATATGAATTTCAGAAAGAATGAAATTTCTGTGATGTGAACAGCATAAAATATGTTAAAGCTTGTTTTGAGAAAGTGTATATGTTGATTATGAATATACTTGTAGAAAACAATTGATTAGAATTTGTCAAGTGAATATTTAAGTTAAATTGGAGAGCATTTGCTTTTTGCAACAGTGCACATTGGTCATGTACTAGTACTTGATTTAGGATTGAGATTACATTCGACATGCTAGACATGTCAACCAATGTAGCACGCTAAGTAACAGGAGTAGGAATCATAAAGCTAAGAGTAATAATTGGAGTGCTCCACTTTCAAACATAGAGTGGATCAATACCATACATCATTGTATGTTTATAAGTTTTGGATACTGTATTAAATACTTATGTGGGTATTTTAATCATGCCCATAAGTGAGCACAGCAACTGGACACATTGTGTAAAACACAAACCAATTTTGTGTAGACTGCACACAGGTATCAATTCTCAACCAAGTACATATTGTACACAACCATTTCATAGTGTGTATATGGATGCATATTAAAGTATAAAATCAGTGTGGTTCCCAAATTGGGGTCTTAATTCACTCTATTCTGGGTTTTGTACCAATTCCATCAGCAAGAGGGGTGTGGCACTTCTCTGTAGCCACACAATTGATGAAAGGTGATGTCTGTTTTAAAAAAAAAAGTTGATATTTCAATGGGAATACTTTTGTTACCTAAATTTGGTCTTGGGTTGAACCTGCTCTGAGACAAGCAGTATATAGAGTATGTAGGCTATGACATACTTACAGAGCTGTTAGCCTTGATATGTCTATCAAACACATAGTCCTATGTAAATTAAGTGTAGAGGAATTATTAAAGAAATTATCCTCTTCCTCTGTTGTCAGTCGGAAACACTTATACTGTCCTTGGTTGTTATGTTTTTGACAAGGTTTGTGCGGTGTCAACATGACAATCACCGATTACGACGTTCACTCCATAGTCTTTTAGAAGGAGCTCCATTAGAGTTCTCACTGAGGATTATTGTGTGACAAACATTAAAGCATGCAGGGCTTAAACATTGAAATGTTGGCTATGGTTCGTGTTGTGGCCCTCAGTTCATGATTGCTTTTAGTCATGGTTAAGTAGCAATGATTGCTATAGTTATCTTCTCTTGTAAGGCAAACACTTTTAAACACCACAGGTCCACGGGCACTCACTTTATCAAGGGTGCAGTGCCGCTTCTGCACTTACACCATGATCTGCGATAAGGAGTATGTTGCCTGGGAAGAGGGAGTGGTAGCATTCCAAACAAATAGCTGTTCTCTGGTGCCACAGCCATTTTTACTACTTGGACCCTTCTAATGGAGATAATGTAAGATGGACCATCTCATAAATGTGTTGCCGATTATAGTTATGCAAGGATCTGGGTTATCCATCACCATGTTTAACAGGCCATGGTTAGCAAAATGCTCTCTTGTTGAAGCCCAGTAGCTAGCCATTTCAATCTGTGGCTATCTAATAGTGCCCCGCATAGTGGTCCTAGATAGGAGCAGGACCCTGCTTTTCTGCCTGTTCACTTTATATCTTGAAAATTCAAAGTAGTAGTAGTATGGTGTCCTTTTGGTGAATAACACCCTCTGTTGAAAAGTCTGGATAATAAATAAGGTGTTAATTGCAAAGGATGAAATGCAGACCAATTGAGGTAAAACATATAGGGATGATAGAAAGATCTCAGGAATCTGTAGAGGAGGAGGGGAGAAAAAAAGTAGCAAAAAGAATTGTCAACCCCGGATATAAATGTTATAGACTGTGTTTTGGTCCAAAGAGTCTTCTGTTTCCAGGGGGACAGAAGGAGGTGGGGGGGCATTGTGCTAGAGAGAGATTAATTACTAGAGGGCTGGAATAGTATTACAAGGTATTTGAACTGACACACTGCAGAGCCAGTGCCTTGTGGGGAATATTATTAGGCTGCAGTGGTGAAGGTAACCAGAAGCAGTCTACTGCTACATAGTAAACTATAGCAGGTTGATCAAACAAGTGTCTTAGAGGGACTGCATCATACCAGTTGCCTCTCTGTGTGTTGCTACTGATTAGCCAGCATTTGGTCTAACTGCTCATGTACTTTCTCTGTCATGCACCCATTAATTAACATACATTCATCCCACTTTTTCACTTCTTGAAGAGTCTCAATTATGCCCGCATTAAACATGTTCTTTACAACCATGCAGTCTTCCAAATGACGGTGGATTAGTCAGACCACGCCACTGTCTCAATCATCATCATTATCCTCCTGACACTAGCCATCCAGAACGGTCAACCAGACCACACTGCAGCACTGAAACGGCAAACATTCAAGTCATGGATGCCACCCCTTTTTAGGTCTCGCCTGAGCCAGCGCTTGTGCTGCTCTCGGCGAGAGATTTAGTAAATGGGTTTTGAAAGTGCTAACCCAGTGGCTTTTGCTGGCCTCCAGATTGCGTTCACGATGGCGTGCACGCGCACAGCTGCCATCCATTCCTCGCATCGCTGAGGCGCCATCTGGCTTTCCTCCCCCTCCCTCACCCGCTCCTCCCCCACCAGAGAGCGCGTCTCACGGCTGCGCGTCTTTTTTTTAACTTTTAGCGCGAGGCGCGCGCGCGCGCGCTTCTCGGTCTTCCTTGTTGTTTCTTCTTTTGTACCAACCAATTTCTGTTAGTGCCCATAGATAATCCAAATCGAACATTATCAATTAAAAAGCTGCACCTTCAGTCACTGAAAACCAGGTCGGATTGTCAGATCACACCAACTAAAAAGTACATTCGCCCTGGGTTACCAAAAGTTAAGAAAGTCACTTCTTTCAATCATGCCACAACTAACCGCTTATTATGGCCGAGCAATTTCCCTACGCGACTAATAAAGGAATTAAGTAACCCTTTATCCCACGAGCAAGGAGGCAACTGAACACTTCCTGTGGGTTGGGGCTTTAATCAGACCATATTGCACCTTGATTCTCCCTCCTAGCAGGCCACCGCTCCACCCACAGAACAATATACTGCTTCCGGGCGCTTTCAAGCGAGCAAGCAGCGCATATCTGCATTTTCTACAGTCAATATATATTAACTGGCTACCGGGTCTAAGTAACAATTGACTGATACTTAATTGGTCAATATAAATTCTGCTGCGGCATCTTATTTGAAGAATGCTTCGTCGGAACCTAGCTACCGCGTTACCACAAATTATTAGACCAGTGCACTAAAACGTATTGAGCATTTAACATCAATAAGAAAAAAAATCATTATTAAGGTGCCCCCTACAGTACTAAATCGAAAATTACTTGTCACTGTTACCCTATAATAGGAGCAAGGTGATGTTTTGGTTTTATTCAATTTTAGACCTTTTGATTGTTTGAAACATACAAAGAATCATTCCATGGGTTTGCTTAATAGGATTTTTTTCAATTCAACGTGACATTTGAAGCGTCACTGGTAATTGCTGAACGTTCTTAAATAACAATTGATCCCGATTAATCATTATTTTCACTGTCCAACAGGTCAATTTGAGATTTTTTTGTACAGTGCAGTACTCTAGAATTTGACACTTTTTTCTCTAGAGCGCAGCGCTCTGCCCACGTGCCTTCTTAAGAGACTAGCTTTTTGGGGGTGGATGGTGGGGCGGGATGATCAACATCTACCCTGCAATTAAAACGCATGTATTTTACAGTGGCTCCGTCATCACGCGCGCCAGACCTCCAGGGCACGCTGCTTCCCAGCCTGACGTATGTTGACATTTCGAAAGTTGCCGAGGTCGCGCTGACTCCCAGGGCTTAGTTTATGGCCGCCCCGCCCTGAGGTAATACTTGCTGTGCTCTCGTCTGAGCCATAAAAGCCCCTTAGCACAGTAGGGTTGTGCCAGGGGACACATTTGTTTACTTTGCGAGTGCATTTAATGTGGAGAATGCTCACTTAACTGGAATCGGCATGGGAATAGAGAACGCGCATTAGTAAGGTCAGCGGCTTGTCTTAATGCACTGTGTAAAACACACATTAAAGAACACACGTAATCGCCTGTTCCGGGGAAGGGCGTGATTGTGGGTTTACCATGACGGTTATGAAGAGACAGCTTTCTATATACATGCACAACAATGCTGAGTAAAGCAAAGCACCGGCCACATGTACCCCGCCGAGCAACCAAGCGACAAGTATGTGCAGAGAAATGAGAATGTGCACAGCTGTACATTTATGCGTCATCATGCGGCACTCAACGCTCACTTTAAATGTTGCCTTTCTCTCTAGCTTGTAAACACATCACATGGCGCCTTCACAATTAGCCAAATAATATTTGCCATACGTTTGTGTAGATTTTTCTATACCATGATGCTATTCCGGATGCTGCCCGAAATTCCTTTTGATAGGAAAACGTAACAAGCATTGGCATAGCCAATAGGTCTCGCCTTTGGGACCTTATAAGTGTTTAGCCATGCAACAGTTAATGTTGTTGCAGTAAGGATATTGTGCTGCATAACTAAATACTTATAAGGTCCCAAAAGCGAGACCCATGGGCTATGCCAATGCTTGTTTATTATGCAGCAGGGCCCCTGCCTGTGGCTTCTGGTCCTCCTTGATGTATAAGCCATTTTAGATATCTTAACCATCTATCTGCAATCAATAGCATCGTATCGCACATGGAATTGAATGACAGGGAACTACACATTTTCTTCTTTTATCTCTACATTCAACATTAAGTAATCCCTATAGGCACCTGTATATCCCACCAGCTGCTGAGGAAAGAAGAGTGGAACAACTAGTAAACGATCAATGAAAAAAGAGAAGAGAAAGAACAAAGGAAGGGATGGAATGGGAATAAAGCTTGAGAAAAGGGGAATGAATAGATAGAATAGGAAATCAAAGTAGACATAATGGTGGACTATGGAGTGAGAAGAGTGGATTTAGTCACAGGAGGAGGAGTGAGTGTTTGGAACGAAAGAGGGAGGAAACTAGAGGAGGAGACCAGTAAGAAAGAAAATTGGAAAAAAGGAAGGCCAGGAAAGTCTGAGATAGGAGTGAAATAAGAAGAGATTAAAATATAAAGAAGAATGTGAGCATTGGGGTGGTAACATTAGTTTGAGGGTGATAAGAGGGATCAGTGATGAGAGGTAGACCGCAAAAGTATTAGACATTAGGTAAGAGACAAGCTTGTTAAATTGAGATGAGCAAACCAGAGAAATGGAGGTGTTTCAAAGAGATAGACTTGGATATTAAGGTGATATGAACAATTGTAGAGCTTAGGGTGATCATTCGAGGCATTATGGTGGCCTAGCATGAATCGACCCATCCATGTTTTTTTTTCTCATTCTAATCATTCTGGAGGCCCTGGCAGAAGGTAGCTTTTCTTAGCACATTGTGGGTATACAGGGCCACTGGTGTAAGGAAGGCCACATTGGCACACTGTCAGTTCTCTAGGCATTATAGTGGCGAAGGTGTAAGGTAACTCTTGTCGGAACCCCTTTCAGAGGGCCACCAGGCAAGCAGGAGCTACTGGACCCAATGGTGGAGGTTGAGGCCTTTTATTCCTGATATCCAGATCCGACCTACTATGGATCCTAAGCAACTGGGCCAAGTATTATCCTTTCAGCACTTGACTCTGTTGTAACGCAGGTTGGCAGTCCAAGGCTTCTCAGCGGTATGAGGGGAGGTATGTGCAAGGTTTACACTGGCACAAGACTCAAAATACATCCAGCAACCCCAATATGATGTTCATTCAGATGCTTGCTTTTATGACAAAACTAGTATTTATTTATGATCATTTATTTATAATTTATTGTGAATTACGGTGAACACAAACAATATACATAGTCTTCATAAGGCCGG
Source organism: Calotriton arnoldi (assembly GCA_963921515.1). Lineage (NCBI taxonomy): Eukaryota > Metazoa > Chordata > Amphibia > Caudata > Salamandridae > Calotriton > Calotriton arnoldi. The sequence continues at coordinate 1,645,733 of CAWUFW010002021.1, forward strand.
CACTTTAGTGTTATCCGGCAAAGATCCTGAGTCCTGCTACATGTCATGGTTTCACTCTTTACCAGGGTAGCGGCCCTCTTTCGTCTCCACAGACCCCACCTGACATACAGAGTCGCGAATAGGTGAAACCAGGCCAGCGACCCTGTTCCAGTCACCGTGCTGCACTAGAGCAATGGCCCTCACTCTTTGCAGTGGTGCACCAGGGAGACTGCCTTTACTCTTCACTGCAGCCTCCTCTGGCATACTGGGTCACCAACTTTGATGGCACATGGCTTGCCGACCCAATCGGTGCGGCAATACTTGTCATCATGACGACCCTCTCTGGCAACTGGGGTTGCAGGTGGCCCGATTGGTGCGGAAGTGCTTATCTTTATGGCAGCTCACTCTGGCATATGGGGTCGCCAACTTTGGGTGGCACATGGGCAAACAGCTTGATCGATGTGGTCCCCTCTGCCATACAGGGTCGCTGACTTTGGTAGCACACAGTCGAAAGGCACAATCGGTGCGGCTGTCCTAGCTCGACTATAATCCTCACACTTCATTTAAAGGGTCCACTTGACAGGATCCCCCCTGGACCTCGCTCCCTGCAGGTACACTCCTCCTCTTCACAGGGTCTTCTGGTCTCCGCAGGCAGATACTGGTGATCCAGGCTTCAGGGCAAGTGGTCTTGATTCTGCTGGATGATGTCCCCTTGAGAAACGCACCTCTTGTCCACTTTAAATTCAAAAGGAGTACAGGGAGTCAGAGGTAAAAGATTGGTTTATTCAAGCTTAAGCGGATGTAAGACCAACCAGGAAAAAGCTGTTCCGTGTAGGTAATGAACAACCACAAAGAATTCTCCTTTCATATTCATACTATAGTTCAAACAAGTCTGCCTACAGACTTCATTTCCCTCCCCCTAATCCATTGGAAATTTCCTTCCAGTTATACATACAAAAGGAATAGCTAACCACACTACGTTTTCAAGATAAGTGATCACAAGTCATCGCTTAATTGCAAATTGAATGGAAAATACCAGCGTGACTTTCCATCTCGGAGAAGCACAAATGATTAACAAAGTGTAATTATTCCAAAACCACTCAATATTTTTCCAAGGACATGGAGAGAAAAAAATAAAAGTATGTTCAATGTCAGAACGTGCATGGAAAATTCCTCAAACAACGTTGTACAAAGTCGGGTGGATTTAAAAACATGTCTGTACTCATGTTCATATTGTATAACCTTTTCCTCAAATGGTCCTAGAACATGAGTTCAGCATTTACCAATTGCCTGCTATCACTAACCTATAGAATCAGTAATGGATAATTAGATTTGGCCCCTCATATTATGACAGTACTTCATTTTCAAATATTCCCCATTATAGGATTGTTAACAGAGAAAATAAGAAACAAAAGGGCTTTTGTAAGAAGGCTAATCTGTGAGGGCACTAACACTAATGTTAATTAAATCCCATATTTCTTCCTCTTGCATCATAAGCATATTCTGTTGTTGTACAGAAACTGGAGGGGGCTTGCAGGCTGAAAGGAGCATACTGCAACACATGGGAAAACAACTGACACATAGACAGCACCCTAAAATAATCCCTCCTATAACCAAGGCTATCACTAATAGTTTCCAACCCTATGTGAGCAGTACTTCTCTAAACCAACCTGACCAAGTCCAGACTCGAGTATCCTGATGTATTTCAGAAGCAATTTTGTGAAGTTTTTGAAAAGCCAAATTCACATTAGGAGCGTTATTTGGGATATATACACATCAGGAGCTGCCAATTAATTTGCATTCCCCCCCCCCCCCTTCTCTGCTAAAAGAATGTCTAATACAATCCGGTTTTGAAGGGAAACAAGACGGGTAGCTTGCATTTCTACAGTAATGTTACTGAGTGCACCAGTATTCTCCTTAATAACAGCTTCCACTACTCTGATCAATTGGCACACAAGTACACTATTGGGCATAGGACCCCAAAAAGGCACTATACCCTTCATTGCATCAATAAATTGCTGCAGCATGGTATCTGTCTGGTCAACCTGTACTTCCTGTTTATTAAGTCGATGTGTCCTGTGATAATCAGATGGTGCAAGGTAAGTGGGAGGAAGAATAAATGCAATATAGCATCTGCCTGACCATCCTTTAGGAAGCCAGACATGAGCCTGATTACCACAAACAAAATAGGTGTTTTGTGAAGCCACAAATGATGGAGAACTAGTGCAATTTAATATCACTGTATGAGAGCAAATACTATTCCCAACAACAAGGGGCCCTTCACCTTGAACACAAAAGGGGGCGTTATGGGCATGCACAGGTATGGGTATCATAGCCACCTAGGACAGTTTTCTCTCATTAAAGGATAATAACTAGAGGAGTTATCATAGCCTGGACATTCCTCCTTCTCCTCCATAGTGCCATAGATTCTAACAGCATCTGGCCAGCATAGATAATAAAGGTGATCTCTAAGCTGGCTCTGTACTGCTTTATTAGTAACTTTTATATAAGAAGCAAAATTCAATTCCCACCAGGCACTACAAGACCCATTATAGGATAAAGGTAGATGAATAAGAGGTGCCTTCCTTTTGACTGAAGATGGCAGGAAACCACATATCCAACAATCTGTAGCATTATATCTAAGATGGGCATTATGTAAAACCTGAATTAATTTATTATTCACATAATGCAAGCGGTGTGCTTGCTTATGAGGGGCAAGGGTTATGTACTAATGCTCTGGCATTGGTGTGGTGACTGATGTCACTAATTTAGAGACTGGGTGGTTTTCTTCTAACCACCAGAACAACTCTAGCATTCCTAATATTATCAAAAGACACAGAAGCACAATAATTTTCACTTTCTTGGTCCAAAATTGTTGTATGCCAGACACTGGAGTCTTTTCCTCCTGCCATAAATCAGAGGGTGATTTCCCAAATGGTCTCAGTTCAGTACTCCTAGTCTTACCCATATTGCATTATTTGTGTGTGATGTACAAATACCTGTTCTTGATGAGTGATGCTTCTCCTAATATTTTGTCTTTATGCTCAGACCATTCTCCTTTTTTTTTCTTTTCCAAAAAGAGAACCAAATCAAAAACACCTAACAGCCAAAAGTAATGTGGCTAAGACCTAAAAAAAAAAAAATCCCTATCTATTCTACCAAAGAACATCAAGAGTTCCCAGTGTCCTTTACTTCAAAGCCTCACTGGCAAGCTTATGTACAGGTCCAGACGTTGGCGGTCTTGACCACCGGCATGGGTTGCTGTCTCTCCAGAGATAGTTTTTTCATTCAAAGTCTATAGTTTTTGACAGTCCTAGTTCTCAAATTATACTTGGGCGAATCACAATCCAGAAGCTCAAATAGAGGTATTGGTATCAATTTGGGCTCTACAGGAGTGACGTTGACCAGTGGATGCGCTACTTCTCCTTCAATCAGCTCACCATCATTAAAGATACTTGCTGTGGAGGAATTCCTCACTTCACACATTGACCATAGAAAAAAGGCAATGGAGCCAATGTTTGTGTCCCATGCACTTTACAGCAGTCTGAGTGGCGAGTAGCACTTGAACCGGTCCTTACCAGCGTGGCTCAAGATTGGATTTCCTCTGAAAGTGACGGGTGAAGACCCAGTCTCCAGGCTTCAGATTATGACCTGAACCTTTGAGGAGGGAGACTGGCCTTCACCTGTGAATGAATCAAACGCAATTCTTTAGTCAATTGGTCACAGTAATCAACAAGAAGAGGATATTCAATTTCACAAAATTTCCTAGGTCTAGGTACACCCCACACATTTGCAGGCCTCCCCATAACTACCTGGAATGGGGATAAACCCATTTCGAGTGTTCAGTATTGCGCATTGAAAACAAAGCTATGGGCAAAGCATCAGGCCATTTAAATTTTGTTTCAGCACATATCTTTTACAGTTTTCCTTTCAAGATACTATTGTATCTTTCCATTAGGCCTGCAGCCTGTGGATGGTGGGCAGCATGAAACTTTTGCCTTATCTGCAAGCCTTTGCAAACCAGGTCCATCACTTGGCCAATGAAGTGTGACCCATTGTCGCTCCAGAGCACTCTGGGCAAACCAAATCTTGAGAAGTACTCCAGGAGTATTTTTGCAGTACTTAGGGCTGTGTTCTCATAGAGGGTAAGCCTCCACCCACCTACTAAAGGTGCAAACCACCACTAAGACATACTTAAGCTTGCCCACTTGTTCTATTTCTATGAAATCCATTTGCAGGACCTCAAAGGGCAAATCTGGAGGTGCAAAAATGGCCTGTCGGGACTGGGGTACCTTTTCCTGGATTATAAGTAGCGCATATCATGCATCTTTTGACATGGGACTCTGCCACCCTGGGAATCAGTTTGCTGAACCATACGTGGTCTAATGTTGCCACTATTCCTTTGGCACCAATGTGAGCCGGGCTATGTGCCATAGTAACAATAGCGTTAACATAACAATTAGGAAGCATCCATCTTTGTTACTCTGACAGATCTATCCAACATCCGGTATCATCTAATCTACGATACATCTGCCATGCCTCTTTCTCTTCCATGGTAGCTTCCTGTTGTATCTCTCTAACACATACTACGGTATTGTTAAACATTGGTACTACAGGGACCCCTCTAGCTGGTCCTGTAACATACAATAAACTATATTCAGATCTGGCTGTTTGCTTGGCTGTTTCATCTGCAAAAGCATTTCCCTGACCTACCTCATCAATAACTTTTTTTTATGGGCACTGCATTTAACAATGGCAACTTTTTTGGTAACATCCGAGCATCCAATAATTTTACTATTAACTCCCCATGCTTTATCTTACTTCCATGTGAGGTCAAAAAGCCTCTTTCTTTCCATAATCGCCCAAATGAGTGGGCAACACCAAAGGCATACTGACTATCAGTATAAATATTTACAATCAGATCTTTACTCAATTCACATGCCAGTGTAAGGGCAATTACTTCTGCTGCTTGTGCTGACATTTGCGGTATTTTACATGACTCTACCACTGTTTTCAAAATGGTGATGGCATATGCAGCAGTGTTTGTACCATCTGGTAATTTGAAACATGAACCATCCACAAACAACTCTCCCTGTGGGTCAGATATGGGAGCATCTGTTAGGTCTACCCGTCCCTTGGTCTCTTCTTCAGTGGTGAACACACAATCATGGTGTTCTTACCCTGAATCACTGGGGAGGGGTAGCATTGTGGCTGGGTTCAAAACATTGCAACATTTCAGAATGATATTATGAGCAAAAAGTGTTAACTCATACCCTGTTAAACATGCACTGGTCAAGTGCTGGGTCTGAGTTTTGTTTAATAGCACATCCACAGCGTGCGGTACCATAACTGTCAAATTGTGACCTAGAACGTATATTTCAGATTGTTTGACTGCAACAGCAGCAGCTGTTACCGAGCGCAAACAATTTGACAAAGCCTTAGCTACTGGATCCAATGTGGAGGAAAAATAAGCACAAGGTTTATTTCCCCCCCCACCCCCCTTGGGATTGTGTTAAAACCGATAGACCACATCCATCTTTCTCATGGACAAACAAAAAAATTCCTTAGAATAATCAGGGTTACCCAAAGCAGGTGCATTGCATAAAGCGTTTTTAGTTGTTGAAAAGCATGCTCACACATCTGTCCAAGGGAGTGGGTTACTAATATTCTTGTATGTTAGAGCAATCAAAGGTTTTGCAATTAAAGAGAAATTAGGTATCCACTGCCTGCAAAAGGAAGTCATACCTATAAAGGTGCGAACATCAGATTGGGTCTGGGGACGTTTCATTTTCTGTACCAAATCATTTCTGTGTGGGTGTAGTCTTCTACCCCCCTTTGACAGGAGGCGACCTAAATAGGCAACCTCCTGTTGACAATATTGCATTTTAGATAAGGAGACTTTGTCCTAGGAGTGCTAAATGATGTAACAAATTAACTGTTGTCTCCTTACAACCTTCCTCTGTATCTGAGGCAATTAATAGATCATCAATGTATTGGAGTAATACAGAGCCTTTTGAGGGGGTAAAAAGATCTCATTGTTTTTTCGAAGCTTGACTATATATACACACTAGGGCTTTCTTTATACTCTTGAGGAGCGCGGGTAAATTTTAGGGAACGCCCTTGGATTAAAAATGTAAAAAGGTATTGACTTCCTTTAGCAATGGGCACACTAAAAAATGAATTTTTTTAAATCAAGCACAGTAAAATATTTGGCTGAAGACGGAATCATGGTAAAAATAGAATTCATGTCGGGAACATGATATTGGGGTACTACAATTTTATTAATAGCTCGAAGATCAATCACCAATCTATATTTATGAGGGATTCCCTCTGTGGTTTTTTTAAGAACAGGAAGTATAGGTCTATTACATGGGCTGCCTTCTGTTTCTTTTATTATCCCCTTATATATTAAATCAGACCTCTTTGATACCTTCCTCTCCCTCCCGGGACATTTTGTATTGAGGAATGCGGGGTAAGGGAACACCTTTTTTAACAGTGATTACTATGGGATCTATGTCCATTTTACCAACATCATTATCTCCTGATGCCCAGACAGTTTTATCAATTGCCTGTAATTCAGGTGGTAGGTGAGTAACATCTATCATTGTAAAACATTTGCTAAAATTATCAGAAGCTATTGATATAAAGACACCATCAGTAGAACAATAAATGTTAGCATTCAGTCTTTTCAATAGGTCCAGACCTAATAAGTTCTCAGCACAATTTGTAGTAAGCACAAATGGGACAGAGGTGGTGAAGGGACCTATAGTAACATCTAGGGGTTTAGAGATGGGGCTCTGGATGGGGATACCTGAGAATCCCACTGTTGTATTCATTCTGCCAGGGAGGGGAGCCCCTGGAAATTGGTCATGAGCCACAGAGGTGCGAGTGGCACCTGTATCAACAAGGAAGTCTCATATTTCCCTTCTATATCCATGTTGACATATGGACCTGCTTGATTAACTGGAATCATGACCGTATTTCCACCCTTTCCATTGCTGTCCTATTGTGAATACTCAAAGGTATAATCCGTGTCAGTAAAATCTTCAGTATAAAAACTTGTCAACTTGTTGACCATCAAGATAATTCTGACGTCTATTGTCATTCTGACGCTGGGTGAAATCTTGCCTATTTGTGCCACCTCTCCCTGCACCCCTTGGTACTGAACTACCTCTTCCTCTTGCCACAGTTGCTTGGCCCTGTAGACTAGGGCATTCATCCTTCCAATGACCCTCTTGAAAGCAATAGGCACACCGATTTTGGCCTAATCCTGCTCTATGTTGCTGTGCAGGAGCTGATGAGGCTCTGCCAGCCCCTCTTCCACGTCCACTTCCCCTCACAGTTCCCATACCCCTTTGTCTTCCCCTGTCTGGGAATGCTTGCTGTAGCAAAACCTTTGTTTTTAATTCTTTCAGTTTCTTATCATTCTTTTCTTTATTTTCTGGTAATTCTCATAATATGTAGCCATTACCAAAAGATCTGCAGGTTCTTTAGTTGGCCAGGTGCTCTCTGATACTTCAATCAACTCTCCTAATTCTTTCATCAAATTATTCACAAATTTATCAGCAAAAATTCTTTTCCCCGTGACAGTTGCCAATTCCTGACCACTATGAGCCCTGAATATTTCCACCATCCTGGTGAAATAGTCTGAGACTTCTTCTGTAGGTTTTTGTTTATAAGCTGTTATTTTATCCCAATTTACATCTTCCCTTGGTATTATTCTTAGCAATTTAGCAATAATAAGATCAGGTAAATAAGTATTAAAAAAAACGGACTTTTAAGTTGATCTGGTCTGTCTCCTGATCTTCTCTGTGTCAAGATTTTCAAAATGTACCCAAGCATGTCAAAAGTGTGCTACATCATCATGTCTACGTATTCCATTCTATATTTCTCTGGCGAGTAAGGCATCAAAAAATCGATCCAAGTCCTTGAATGTCATTACACATAATTTAGTGGCTGACTCTAAGGCTTAATAAAACCCCTTTGGGTTTTTCCTAAAGTCTGGCAAATCTTTCTTTATTGCCATTAATTCATACCTACTCCACGGAGTAAGAACAAATTGAGGAATGGGGTTTTGAATAGGAACACCAGCAGCAGCAGGGGTGCAGGAAGGGGGTGTATTTCCCTCATGGAATATTCCCCATTCATTTTTTGATATTTTCTTCTAACCTTAACACCCCAATGCAAACAATTTTCAACAGCCCGTGGGACATCTGGGGAAGGGATCATGTGACCTTGCGCATCATGCCACAATTGTAACACCTCTTGTGGGGTATTTTTATTACACTATGTCCACCAGTCCTCTATCCTTTCAGTCATATATTGAATGAGTAAGTTTTGCTGAAAAACATCAAACCTATTTACAGTTGGCATAACAGTATTCATGGTGGCATTATTTATGTCATCCATCCATCTATGGGCTATCCTTTTTAACTCTTCAGGATCAGCTCTCTGTGAGCCATATCTAGTATTAGGTCTGTCCCTCCAATTCCCCCTCCTATCTCTCAAATTACCACTATGCTTGTGAACCAAAGGTGGGGTACCTGCAGGCATATTTCCAGCAGATTGGGATGCAGAAGGGGTTTGTCCAGTTACTAGCCTTGGTAAAAAAAGTACCTGAGGGGTAGTCGATACATTTGGTGCAGGTATCGCTTGTCCTGCTTGTGACTGCTGTTGAACAACAGACGGATTAAGTATTGGTCTGGGTGGGACAGGCAGTTGCTGACCTGGTAATGGGGCAGGAAGGATTGGTACATTTAAAATGGGTACTAGAGGTGCAAGTCCCTGGTGACCCATCTGTAGTGGCACATTTTATGCCTGTATGGCAGGTATGGGAACCTGTGGGACATATGGTGGGGGATTCTCCAATAGTCTCTCTAATGCCTCATCCTTGTCCACATGTTCTTTCTCTTGTGTCACATATGTTTTGTTAGTGGTCATTCTAAACTCCCTGTCCATTCATTCAATACTTTGTTTGTTTTAATTGATCATATGCTTTAGCTTTCTGCAACACTCCCTTTTTCTGTTCCCGTTCCTTCTCTTTTTGTTCTTTAATTACTAACATTGTAGCATGTTTTTTCCCATTTATTAAAACTGTCCTATATTGCTTGTCTGACCTTTTTCTCAAACAAACATTGCTGCAAATATTGAATTTTATCTAGTTCAAATGAACCGTCCAGCGGCCATCTCAAATCCCTTAGTATATCGATGCCATAGTCTGTTCCACAAGTTCACACCTGTCCCATATTTTGTCATCATCTTCCATGCAGGACTACCCTCAACTGGAACTGGTTGGGACTCATCCAGGCGTGGACTCATGAAACAGCAACACTGTGAAAAATATTTTATTAGTTTGCTCATTGTGCCTTAAAGTCAAAGATCATCTAAATGAGAAAACTTACTAATACAATCAATACAGGCCTATTTATCAGGTCCAACCTGAAACCCAACCAATATAATGCAATAAAATTCTCAATACCAAAAACTAATCAATAATTCAAAACGCCTGTTACACTAACTCGGAACAATCTCACTAGGAATTTGCTGAAGACGTCCAACTCTCTGTACTCTGCAATTCAGCCACTTTTCGCTTGACCAGTTTGGAACCTCTGCCGGGGAGATCCTGTTGCCGAGGGACAGCAGTTCAGGACTTCAGATGGCAGCTGCGAGAAACTAGTCTCATTAGCAGGGGCCCCAGCGATCCGTCAGCCTCGGGTCGTGTCACCTCAGCCACAAACATAAATGCTGTTGGATTTCCCACGTAGAGGCCCCAAATTCGGGCCCCATTTGAGAAACGCACCTCTTATCCACTTTAAATTCAAAAGGAGTACAGGGAGTCGGAGGTAAAAGATTGGTTTATTCAAGCTTAAGCGGATGTAAGACCAACAAGGAAAAAGCTGTTCCGTGTAGGTAATGAACAACCACAAAGAATTCTCCTTTCATATTCATACTATAATTCAAACAAGTCTGTCTACAGACTTCATTTCCCTCCACCTAATCCATTGGAAATGTCCTTACAGTTATACATACCAAAAGAATAGCTAACCACACTACATTTTCAAGATAAGTGATCACAAGCCATCGCTTAATTGCAAATTGAATGGAAAAAGACCAGCGTGACTTTCCATCTCAGAAAAACACAAATGATTAACAAAGTGTAATTATTCCAACAACCACTCAGTATTTTTCCAAGGACATGGAGAGAAAAATAATAAAAAAATGTACAATGTCAGAACGTGCATGAAAAATTCCTCAAACAACGTTGTACAAAGTCAGGTGGATTTAAAAACATGTCTGTACTCATGTTCATATTATATAACCTTTTCCGCACCCTCACCCAGCTGGGAGACTAACTGACCTTGGTCCTCCGTCCTGGTCAGAACTGGCAGATGTCTTGTTGAGCTTCTCCATGTCAATCTACAGACACAATTTGACTGCTTGATGGTTGACTATTTGGGAGACACAAACTCCCCTTTTTATAATCCATTTCCTGACACAGATGTGATTTAGTGTCCCTGTTTTTGAAGTTAATGTTGTTGCTTCCTTTGAAGTGTTCCCTCCTCCTGTTCTGTCCTTTATCTAGGAAGCTGAAGCGACACCAAGTTTAAGAGCCCCACAACACAGGCCCTGGGAGGGATTTTAGGATCACATCTGTGTCAGACACACTGATATGTGCCTAACAAAAGGTTACAAAGTCCCCAGCCCTTCTCTTTATGATGCTTGTCTCTGCCGTGTTTTCCTTATCAGCGCCATCCTCTTCCTGAGATGTACCCATGCCCAGTGACCTTTCCAGAATCAAAGTTCATGGGAGAGCCTGGCTCTCTCGTCCTCTAGTGTGTGTCTCACCAAGCTCTCACAAATGTAGCAATATTCTTTTCCACCTCCACATGCTTTTCCTGGGCCCTGGGTTTCCTCGATGAAACGCACAGGACTCCATGTATTGTACCACTCACAGGCACACATACATCACAGCACATACACCAAACTCACACATGCTGTACAGCGATACATGCTAACATAATATAGGACGAGTTAAGCACACAGCAGCGGAATTTTACATGAGTGGGAAGATGGGTCCCACTCCAGTGACACCAATAAACAAGCATTGGCAAAGCCAATAGGTCTCGGCAATGCCCGAGCTAACAGAAATGTCAATGTGAATGTCTTTTAGATCATTTCCCATAGTAGTCTATAGCATTTGTGAGGCGTGCTTCGATGTGGCAGGCAGCTGACAAAAGTGTGCACATCTATTACAGAATATAGCGGTCATTATTAAGCCCAAATGTAGAATACAACTCACTTATTTTATTTCCTGCCTGGACATCTCTGTCCAATAACTTAAATGACTTCTTCAGATACTTGTCCCAGGTACCGTGCTGAGCAAATAGAAATGTGAATATCACAGAGAGGACCCCACACTTAGAATATGTCTGTTACCTTATTCCAGGTAAACGATAGAGAAAAACAATACAACCCGTTCTACTGCGCATGCTCACAATACAAGATACAACACTAAATGGTTTCGGAGTCAGCACCAAAGGGGTAGGTTTATATTACAGTCTCACTGCGCATGTTGTAAACCTCCGATTTTCTACTCGCATAGATAGATCTATAGTTCCCCAAAGAGCAGATGTGCTAAGTATTCTCTTTTCAGTATGTTTTCACAGTCGCTCCAAAGTGTCAGACACTGAGCGTAGTATGCAATGCGAATAAAAACAATAATAATATAGCAACCGTGAAGGAATTTAATTCTTTAAAGGGATTAACCTGCAGTAAGCGCACAAAGAACAAACAACACCAGTACATTAACATAAAAAGTGCATGCAGGTAGGCTCAACAAGAGAAGAAAATTCACTTTGTGCGTACGAGTTTGAATTAGCCAATCCCTTCTTATTAAGCGGCACTGTAATATAATAATCTGCATGTGTTTCCACAAACAAGTGAATCGCATCCAAAAGCATCCGTTTCTGAAGTGTCACACTGTAGTAAACAGATCTTCACATATCACACAAAGTGGGATGGCGGAATCTAAATACGAATCCCCTGCGTGGATAGCAGATCATGCGGTGACTATTAGACTGGATCTCCAAGAACAATGGTTTTCACAAGACACCAAGCGAGCTACACAAAGCGAATAAAAACAATAATAACGTGACCGCCGTCGAATTTTATTTTTCAAAGGGATTGACCAGCAGTAAGTGCACAAAGAGCAAGCAACACTAGGACATTACATAAAAAATCCTCTCATGACACCGAGCGAGGGTCACAACACACATAAAAATAATAATAATGTGACAGCAGTCAAGGGATTTAATTCTTTAAAGGGATTAGTCAGCACTAAGTGCAAAAGAACAAGCAACATCGGAACATTAACATAACAAGACGCGCGGCCAAGAAACGCGCTCTCTGGTGAGGGAGGGGTGAGGGAGGGGGAGGAAAGGCAGATGGCGCCTCGCCAGCGATGCGAGGAATGGATGGCAGCTGTGCGCGTGCACGCCATCGTGAACGCAAGCTGGTCGCCAGCTGAAAGCCAGTGGGTTTGCACTTCCAAAACCCACTTACTAAAACTCTCGGCCAGACCAGCGCAAGCGCTGGTGCAGGCCGAGACCTAAAAAGGCCTGTTCGCTCTACTGATTATTATGACAAAAACATGGTGTGCTGCCACCAACGCCCTGGTGCTTCTTAACACTTAGTAAGGGCACTAGCCATTTATCCCAATTAGGGTAGCGTTTTGGGCGAGACAGGCCTAGGACATGGTGCACACACGTGATCTGTGTTTGTCCATGACTAAAAATCGGTACCAAGGATTCAGATATCTTTGCAGCTGGGGCACTCAGGACAGGGGTGCACGTCAGTCACCACGTAGAGGACTTTTCCCGTCTAACAACCCTTATTGACCTTTCTAGGCTTCATAGTGACCCCCCCTGGCATAATCGTGTCCCTATCACTAGGGGTGATTAGTTCGCACTTTACAAATACTGGATACATAAATACATACATCATCACCCTTGTTGTGGACATTCTCTTTGTATATAGTTTCCTATGATTTCCACTAGTCCTCCTGGTGAAATGTGGTCTTCTATGCTATTTGATGGTTACCCCTGGCATATGATGGACATCTCTGGCTTGTGATACAAAGCAGGTTCTTTCCTTGTGGGTCAGTAGAACATGCAATTGCTTAATGAAAATCATTATGTGGTATCTGTGGACCGAGCTTGTGGATTTACTAAAAATGAAAGTTGGGTGACCAAAAGTTACTTTTAATTTGGAGAAAATTACTTAATTTCCATAATCTACTTAGAACTGTTATTTAAGTGATAAATTAGACTTCATTGACTGCATGTATTGCTGATACTGCCAAGTTGGGCCAGTGTACTGGTGCTACTTTGAATGCAATTTCATGATTTAAGTTGAGGCACTTTATATGAGTAAAGTTTTTATGACATTAGCATCAGTATTGCTAAGGGAACCAGAGCCTGCAAAATAATTTAGCCTTCGGATCAATCTGCTGTCTGAACTTGAAGTGCTTAATTTGTAAAATATTAAGTGCCAGGGCTCTGACCAGGAGGCCACTGCAGCTTGCACTACCCATCGCCCTTGTCGTCACTACCAAAACACTACTAACCATCTCTCTCGCATGTAAATGCGACAGTTCAGATTATTCCAGGTCCCCAACGCTAAAGGAATGGCTGGGGAGGTAGGTGTTAGATTTTTTTTTTTATGTATATTGTATTCCTTAACAACTGTTGTTCTGCTCATCTCTAAATTAGATGAGCAGCGCCACCATGTGGTAGACTGTTGGAAGTATGGTTAAGTTATATCAAAGCTGCACCACTTCCCAATTGTATACAATCAAATAATTTTGTGTCAGTCCGTTTTGAAAAAGTGACGAAGTTCCTTCTTTATTGATTGTCTTAAAAGAACCACAGCCAACGCGTTTCGTTCTGCAAACAGAACTTCTTCAGGGCAATCTTAAAATTCCACGACACCACTAGGTGATTGATGCATTGGATAGTTGTCTTTCACTTCAAATTATCCTTTAGGGATTATACTCATTTATCTCCTCAGTATACCTCGACGTCGCTTCTAAATGAGACAATTATATGATGAACTTATCGTATCCATGTAGAAGTCAAATCAAAAAGACGGGTGTGATGTGATCTAATAGTCACTTGAATAGCTCCAATGAGTATATACATGGAGCTCAGCACACACCGTACCTTATCAGAAAGCAGATACGTCCGACTTATTTTCTCGGCATTTCAATTCCCGCCCGGGGTTTGAACCTCGGGCGGGAATTGAAATGCCGAGAAAATAAGTCGGACGTATCTGCTTCCTAATAAGGTACGGTGTGTGCTGAGCTCCATGTATATACTCATTGGAGCTATTCAAGTGACTATTATATCACATCACACCCGTCTTTTTGATTTGACTTCTACATGGATACGATAAGTTCATCATATAATTGTCTCATTTAGAAGCGACGTCGAGGTATACTGAGGAGATAAATGAGTATAATCCCTAAAGGATAATTTGAAGTGAAAGACAACTATCCAATGCATCAATCACCTAGTGGTGTCGTGGAATTTTAAGATTGCCCTGAAGAAGTTCTGTTTGCAGAACGCAACGCGTTGGCTGTGGTTCTTTAAGACAATCAATAAAGAAGGAACTTCGTCACTTTTTCAAAACGGACTGACACAAAATTATTTGATTGTATACAATTGGGAAGTGGTGCAGCTTTGATATAACTTATATATACAATTGACCCTGTGGGAAAGGGTGGTGTCTTTGGACAGAGGGCACGTTGAAGTTTGCACACAGAATTGATTTGTATCTTATAAAATATTGGTAGATTTTCTGAAGCTGGTGCCTATCGCAGTTGAGTTGGTCCACTGTCCAGTTTAGGTATTTATAATGTTGGAAGTATGGTGTTGACAATTAGGTGTCGGTGCCGAGCACCGGAAACCAATTAAGTGCAGGTGCTAAGTACCGGAAAGCACCGGGTCAAATTAAGCACTATTTTCTCCTTAACTTGACCTGTAGCCCTAGTTTTGGAGCCTGTGAGACCTGTCTGTCTTGAGAGATACCCCCGATGTCTACTAATTGGACTTAAATGTTCTCACTCATCCTTCTACTGTAAAATGCCCTTTTGGTGTTGCAAACTCTGATTTGCAAAACCACAACATTTGCAACAGCAGAAGGGTTTATGAAATGTGTAAAAACCCTTTTACAGGTCAGAAAAATCTTTCAGACCCATAAATGGGCTACTGCGACAAACCGCAAATAGGAGGGTGCATGAAAGGGACACCCCCCTCTGCTATTTACGAGTTAGAAAAGTATCAGTGGTTTGTAATCGCAGTTGAAAACATTTGATCAGTTACCGTCCTCTCGTGCCCCGAGTTGGGATGATAACTGATTTTGCAAAGGGGAGGCTGTCTCCCTGGAACAGCTTCCCTTTTGGGAATTGTGTTGGTGACTTTGCAAGGAACAGGCAGTGCCTGCTCCACGGGATGTCCTTCCAAATTGGATTTTTTTAAAAACAGTATTAGTCCCTTTAAAGGGTACAGGCTTATTTTTATTCTCAGTTGTGAAAGCAATTCCGGGACTGAAGTCTGCTGCCCCTTGTAAGCCTCCGTTCCCTTATTTGCAGCTAAAAACAGGGGATCTTAAATTGTAGCATGCCTAATTAATATGCATTAGACATGTTGTTTTGCAACACCATATGATTGGAATGTTGTGATATGACATATGTAACTGTTTGGAATTAAAGAATAGGAAAATGAAACAAGGACAATAAAAATGAAAGAAAATTAAAAATGATAATGGTCCCATCTTGCAAATGGGTTGAGGTCGTGTCTAAAAGCATATCTGATTATTTGTACTGCCTGTAAACCTCTTGCCTTTCAAACATGTTCGACACTTTTTAGGGACATTTGACTCAAAAATACTGTATTTTACTACCATGTTTTCCTGGGAGAAGGTGGTCTTCCCCAAAAGCCTCTGTTCAAGATGAAACTGCATAATGGATAAGTGGGGACCTCATTTATGGCCATGTTCTTTGCAAATAGAACTCTAAAATGAACTCTTTGGCCCTGTTTGCTTAAAAATATTCTCGGGGGGACAACTGCCAAACCTTAATAGGGAGTTCTGAGCTAGCTCACTTTGCTCGATAAGGGCCTCAGGATATGATTCAAAGCAGGGGTTATTCTGTTCATTTGGCTGCTCTCACTGGGACCAGCTCTGGGCCTCCCCATCACACATAGGCAAGTACAGTCAGCAGAAATGCAAGCACATAATTGGTACACCATCTGTTGCAGCTGTGAAACCTGTCTCCAAAATAATGTCCGTATTTAAGCCATTAGAACAGCGTAGGTTTTGTGAGAACTTTATTCAGGAGTCCTAGGGCAATTGGGGCATTACTGCGATGTGGTTGTGACAGTGAGGACCTTTTAACTCTACACTGCCGGGGTTTACCTTACTGATTGACCCAAACCTAAATACCAAGTACATCCCTTTAGTTCTTGTCCATCAGGGGAGCATGAAAGAGTGCCCAGAGCTTTCTCAGGGGGAGGGGGTGATGTGGAGGTAGAGACTAGGAACCCAATGTTAAGTGTCTACAGCAGACTCCTAATGAGCTCCAAAAAACCTTTGCAATATATGTTGTAATCAAACATAATAATACAAAGGCAGTTCATGAACAGTGAACAGAAAATTCAAAAAAGAAAGTTCAGTTGGTTAACACAAAAATCCAATATATTTAGATGATATATGCGGAATAAATTGTAATTCCAAAAGTGCTCAGTGCAGAAGGTGATCACACTGTATTTATACATACAGGTGACTGAAGTATCTGGGTGCCTGCTAATACCCGTTGTCATGTTTTTAAAGTGATGTAAGCTGTAGAGGAAACATCCTCTATCAAGTACGGTGAAACAGCAATTTTTTGTTCTCAATCACCAGTCATTGACATTGTTTCAACACCGTCATAATTCTACGGTCATCATCAGGACATATTTAGTTAAGACTGGGCACATAAATGGGAGACAGTGTTGTACTGCATATCCACAGTCCCAAGTAGCAAAATAGACTGCAGAAGGATAAATCAGGAAGTGCAAAGCATAGAGCTGCCAAATTAATGTGACCCAGCAGCCAATTCAAATTCAGCATTTAAATAGAATGGCTGCAATATAAGTTATACGTCTTTAAAAAAAATAAAAGATAACTTATGCAACTAGGAGCACATTGGGCAACAGGGATTTAAGAAATCTTGCCAAATTCAGTACTCTGTTGTTCTCATCATACACATAGGTATGCAGTAATCTTTGCCAGAAGTGACATAAGCCATTGTACTGCTTCCTGTTCACAAGCTCATTTTATCCTCTAGATTTGGTTTCGTCACTTTTTTCCCTTTAGTCTTTGCAGTCCCGGACTTGTTGTGTCCCCTAGTACTCTGACAGCTTCAGGCCTACATTGGGGTTTTGAAATAAGATGCTTGGAGCTCGTTGGCCACTGATGTTTTATTAGGCATGATCTTCTCTTACACATGTGGAATTAAACAGTTGCCATTTTCTCGTGCATTACTTATTTTTTCTTTATCATTTGGACAGGAAAGTTTTTAAGTCTGAAGCTGAGCCTCCAAGCATGCTGGATATCTTAGAGGGAGAAGGTGAGTCTGTGTTGCTCATTTCTGGAATGGTTGTAGTTCATTTTACTCGATGTATGGTTGGATTGGTGTGTTTGTAACGTTTGGCCTCAAAGCCAGCACCAGTTTCCCCACAAGATCCTTCTCTTCCCCTTTTGAACCATCTTTGTCTGTTTTTCTAATAGTGAATTGTATTACAGTTGAACAGGATATCAAAAATGTCATTTGCACCAGATCATTACCCTAAGAGTGTGTAGATACATTGACAATACAAATTCCATGTGCAAGAGGTAATGACAACCAAAGCACCCCCTCCCTCCATCCGCTACACACCGCCATTATGGCTCAGTTTAAAATGTGAAGAACATGGTCTGTCGTATTTTTATTCAGTGGCAAAATTCAAGGTTTCTATTTGTACTCAAAAGGAGTCATTGAAAAAATATACCACTCTTAGGGGTGGTCAAGTGTTCCATGTGAGTCAGTTGCTGAATAAGAGAGTTCCATGCATAACTGAAGTGCCTAATTGTATTGTTGAGATCTTGCAGAAGCATCTCTAAAGTGAGCAAGCATAGTCTGTATTGATCACAGGGGCTTTTTTCTTCCAATAGTTTGCTCTAAGCTTGTTGGCCACCGCCAGCATTTATGCAATCAACAGTCTATCCGCTTTGTTCAAACCTTTGGAGCTCGTACGACACAGCCTCGGTACATGTCCTGGGGTGCTCTGCAAGAAAGAATCCCATTATCTTTCTAATGTGCCTTATCACCTCGATAAGAACCCTTTTATATGTATGCAATCAAATTAACATTGCCGTTTCACTCCAGTATCACCAGCACTGGTCGGTAGTTTGACAAGTATCATTGAAACATAAGCTTTTATGCCAGACCTGTTTATACAACATTCAAATATGTTTTATTGATATCTGTCCAGAGATCAACTTATTACACACGTATGATCTTTCTTTCCATCAGTCTCTGCTATTGCTTCTGACATTTCCAATATCCATCCTTCCCCCTCACCTAAGACTCCATAGAGATGGTAGATTAAGCCTCTTGATTCCCTTTAAACCCTGGCTAACTTGCTGGCTGTAGTAACTGGTCGAATAGCAAGCTATATATTTGGAGGTTCTAGGACCCTATAACGAATCTGCAAGTAGTGTTAACTTTCATGTTTCATTCATTTAAAGTCCTTTTGCAAGCATCGAAGAACTTGGTTGAGACATTTTTAACATACTTGACCCCCCTTTTTCCAAAACCTGTTCCTAGTGTAGTGGAGTTGGGGGAGGGGGACAGAGGTGGTGAGACAAATTTTAACAACTCATTTGTCCCATACTTTTATGACTAATCTAACAGGAGTAGAGAGGTATAAATTTGTAGGACGGGGGCTTTTCAACAGTCGGCTTAAGTCCAGCAAGGCTGTCTCCACTATGGCCTTTATTTCCAACCATCTCTTTTCAGACTCTGTAACTGACCATTCTATGAAGATTCCTCAATGAAAAGCCTATTAATCCCTCAGAATATTTTGATAAGCCCCACATATGTCTTGGGGCCACGAGAAGCCTATTAGGCGCTTTTGCTCTACCGCCTGCCTGGACAAAATTGAGCAGTAAGAGCTACATGTCCAAGAGTTCTTCTTTGAGTATAGACTTCAAACAAATATAGAAGACATGACACAATTATTCCTCTTTACTACTTTAGTCCTTCCAGTCCAAGAGATGTACAGCGAGTCATCTTTTTGAGATGTGCTGCTATGCACTCTTTGAGTACTATGCTGTTTGCAGAGTACCACCCTTCCAGTAATTTGATCCTATTGACAGCCAAATATTTCATGGATTTTGTCTCCCACTTAAATGGTATTTAGGACTGTAGAGCCTATTTCCTTTCTGGAGCTATAGAAAAGTTAAAGATCTTAGGTTTGTTCATGTTAACCTTGAAACCAGAGACAAGTTTGAATTTTCCCAGAACCCCAAGAACTGCTGGGATAAAGTTCTTGTTCCATCAAGATCGGTAAGATGTCTTCTACAGATGAGCACAGTTTATGCTTACTTGGGCAAAAGTGTATCATTTTATGTCTGGGGATCATCATATATTTTTATAGCCAGAGTTCTAAAGAGAGTACAATTAAAGGAGAAAGGGGTCTGCCTTGCTATGTGCCCATCTTTAGCAGAACCTTCTTGGATTTTTGACCATTCACTGTAATCTTTGCTTCAAGTGCTTTTTAGCCCACCATTAACCATAGCTTTGTTTAAGGCCCAAGATCAAGTTATTCTATTATGACTTCTAAAAACTTCCAACTTCCCCTATCAAACCCTTTCTCAGTATCTAGGGCCATTATGAGTGCTGGGACTAGAGTCCACCTCCACCCATCTGTCATGTCAAATATGCTACTCACCTAATGATATCGGATGCCTGTCAGTTGTTGATGAAACCACCTGGTCTGCTACTGTTAAATATCAAATGATTTTGTGTAGTCTAATTGTGAGACTTTGTATTCATTATAACATTGATAAGTAGTGCTATGGATCTGTAAGGTGTGCACAGCTGTGGTTCCTTGCTCTATTTGGGTATTATAGACACATCTGCTTTCCTGTGAAAAGGTGTTAAAGAATGCCGTCAAGGGATTGCCCAGACTAGCCAGGATTGTCTTATGATAGTCAGCTGTAAAGCCATCCGACCCCAGTGTTTTATTTGGAAGCAAAGCGTGTACTGTGTTCTGAAATTCATTTCAACCCATACATTTTTCAAATTCAGATGTCTTGCTGTTAGATGAAGCATGGAATCTGCAATAAGTATTGGGACAATCTGCTCTACTTCTGACCCCTTTTAGAATGGCTCTTGGTAGAAGAGGCACAACAGGTCTGTGCCTCCTTCTCGACTTTGCCGCCATCACACATTTTGAGGGGGGTAATAAACTATTTATTGTTTCAGCTACAGTCAAAAGCACAGCCAAACATCACATCAGATTGTCTTCTTAGTCCATAAAAGCAAATCCTTTATTCTTAAGTTCTCTAATGATGCATGTTCTAGCCACCCAATAGGCAAGTCTCCAACAGTGGTTGAGTAGGCTAAAGTGCATTTGTTACCAAAAAATTGGGTTGTGATGATGCAAGAGTCCTCATCACGCTGTAGCATGACTAACACACCTAGTAAGGAGCCTAGGTGACCAGTCTATTGCATCTACAAAAATGTAAGTTGATATCCCAAAGGTAGTATCAAATAGACTTGAGCCATCTCAGCCATTGTTGAAGCACCTGATAATGTACATGTACATTACCTTTGGTACCTCCCTTACATGTCTGTATACTCTCAACAGATTACCTACCACTTACCTGATGCAAAGGTACTCTGATCGACATATTACACACATAATTTAAATACTGAGATGGTTAGAATCTTCCACAACAACTTAATTCAACGGTAACCCACCACTTTCCTCAATTCTCTCATGCTCTTGGGTATATTTATTATTTGGAACTGGTCTGTCTCAGTGCTGACTTTTCCTTTTTACGTAATGCTGAGCTTATTTTTCTGATGCTTGCTGTACTATGTTTGGTCAGTGATAAAGTAGATATTGCAATAGATGGGCATCTTTCCTATTAAGGACTATCTTTGTACAAGTCCCTGTTCACTTCAGTTTACCTCAATCACTGTAACTGCTTTTCACATTATTTAGAGCACTATGGGAGGTTCTCCTACTCTTTGGTGAAGGTAACATTTATATTTTTTGCATTGTGTGCCTCGATGGACATATGTACCTGTATGTATTTCTTCTAACCCTGATGATATCATTGAGTTACTACCAAGTGACGAAACACATGTTGACTGGCTAGAACATGCTTCACCAGGCAGACACCAGAGAACTTAAGAATAAAAGAAATTGTGTTATTGTGCACTGGAAACAATTGAGTGTGATATTTGGGTTTGCTTGCGACTGTAGTTGATGCTTTTGGAATTAATTCTTAGTTAGGGTAGCATTTGGGTGGATGCCCCTATTCTGCTGGGCATCAAAATTAAACGCTGTATAGACTTCGGGGTCTTTCACCTAAATGGTATGGGAGTGCTTTTGACACCATTCTGGCTGCTGCCCAATATTTTTAACTATCTATTGTGTTGGGCCTGCAGCCTTGTTGCCTAGATCTTCTCAGCTTAATTACTTTTGTAATAGAAAGTTTGTTGTAGTTTAAGAAGGGAAAGTGTTGCTTTCTTGGTGCATACAATATTCAATTGCCCTTTTATTTTTGCTGCCTAAGCAAAGCAGCACTATAGTGTTGTTAAAGGTCCTTCTCTAAGGCTGCCAGTTCTTCAGCCAGTCACTCCTCTGTCAGTTTCATTTCGGTTTACCCTGGCAACCATAACTATGGCAAATACTCTTGCTGTGACTTTGAATGCATCCCATGTTGTTGCAGAAGAAGTGTCTTCGATTTTGCATGTCATTACGTCTCAATGTGGGAATAAAATCTGCAGTTCTTCTGTGGGGAGTGAAAAAATGCCAAACGGCTACCAGTCCTCATCTTCAAAATAAAATACTATGGTCTTGGTCACTTCCTTAATGGTGTTGCCTACAAGTCCAGAACACTGTCCGGGTGTGGATCCCATGCATGGTCCTGGTCACTTTCATCTTGAAGTATTTATAGCAGTATATTTTGTAAAATGCCTCCTGCCCTGCATTTGGAGTGTATACATCAAGCAGGGCGGACTTTCCACAGTATATCAAATTGAACCAAGAGACGCCTCTCAGTAGGATTCTGCTTAACTTTGGTCTTCAAACGCCTGAAGTTATGTTTGCAAAACATCACATCTACCATCTTGGTGTCAGCCAAGGCCCAGCATTGCTTTGGATAGCAACTATGTATCATCTGAAACTGATGAGCCCCCTGTAAATGTTTCTCCTTGAGAAAGACAATATTGGGTCCTGTCATTTTATGTAGTTCAACACTGACTTGCTCATTAGTGTAATTTAAACCTTTCACATTAAGAGAGATTACTTTGAACGCAAGATGTTAGGGAATGTGTACCACAACACAGTCCAATTGCAGACCAAAGTGAACTGCCACCTTAATCGAGCACATTTTATTCTATCCGCGTTGTAAAGAACATAATCCGAGTAGCAAGTAAAATATGCTGAACCCTGTAGAAAATCTGCAAGGGTTCACCAGGTCTTTTAAGCTGAATATCACTGCTACTCTCTTTTCATTGAGCCAGTTCTCCCTCGGTTAACAGTTGAAAGGTCAAACTCTACCGAGGTAGTTTACACCAAAACAGACCCTTTTCTGTGAGGTACCCCCAGACCTCCCGCTGATATCTGTCTTAGTCTCTTGCAATGTGTTTCATAATCTCCAAGTAGTCATAGACATCCATCATCCTCATCAAAAGTCTTCAATTTTTCTCTCTCTTGGTGGCTTTTTTGCTGCTCTGTCTTTTGGTGGCTTTGAGAAACTTTCTGCTCCTTGTGTTTACAGTGATCTTCATTTTGGTTAAACTAAAGGAGTCCTTTCATTCAATATGCCCAATAGATCCTTACTATTTTCAGGAGTAGACATTGTTACTTCTTGTCTTTCAACATGAATTTCCTGTCTGAGGAGCTGATGTGGTGTTTGGCAAGATCCTGCCTACGATAGAACGCTCTTAGTTTCTGTAACGTGGTGACAGAGGTCCCCATACTAAGTAACTTGACTCGTTATTTCTTTGAGCAGATAGATGTGCACCTTAACTAGTACATCTCGCAGTGACAGATTTTGTATTGGGGCATAGGGGCCCCGCCCCTGCCCTTTTGTGGCCTCCTTCACTTATTTAAAGTTAGAATGAACACACAGCTCTCTGGTGACTTAACCTTAGCTCTGAGCAAGTGACACGTTTACAACCTATGTCTAAGCGTGTAGCTCACGCTCCAGCATAGACGGGGTGTGCCTATGCATACATCTTCTATTTCAAGTGAGCGTGGCTCCTCCTCCTCCTGAAGTGCCGATAATAAACAACTTCGGGCGCTTACTTTCAAGCCCGTTACAGAAATCTGCATTTCACTCAGCTGCACGCAACGCTCTTCTTAATCCCACCCTCTCCCACCTTGACACAGGATAGGATGGCATTGCAAGAATATTTAACCACACCCCACTCTCGGCTAAAATGAAAAAGGTGGGGTTTAGTGCATGCAGCATGACCAGGCTTTAGAGAAAGCATTCTGTGGGAAAATCCCAGGTAAGTTGGAACCTTTCAGGGACCACACGTTGAAAACATATATAAATCTGTTCTTTGTTCTCTCCCATTCCCTATCTGATTACTAGTCTCGCTCCAGCTGCAATGGGGTCGGTGTTAATTGAGTCATAGTTATGACTCCTATTGCTTATTTTTCTTCCCCGTAGATTAAAGTTGGTTAATGTGAAGTGGAACATCAAGCTGCTTCCCTGTCACGTTAAACAAATGTAGTCTGCAGGGGAAATAAAATTGCCATTAGCTAGCCAAGTGTAGCTTTGTTTTCAATGGTGAAATTATGCATGTTTGTGTAAATGGGCAAGTCACTGATTGCCAGTGTTGGACTTGTCGTGTTTCCTGCATGGCCCATTGTAGTTTTCCCTGTGTTAGCCTAACTGTGCACGTTGTAGCCCTCATTTACCTTTGCACACGTTACTATATAAACATGCTTGCTTTTGTGCCACATTGTACTTTCACACGGAACGTGCATATGTTTTCGCATTCTGTTCTTTTTCTGGGATTTACTCTGAGCACCTCAGACAAGGTCAAGCAATAATGACCCTTGTTATTCTTTCTGGCCAGGCCTAGGCAACTATAAATAACACAACAATGCAGCTCTTTATCTGCACACATCTCCTAGCATATAGATGAGTACATGAGACACAAACACATACTTGGAACGAGAATTCCGAGACAAGAACACTGCGTCTGTTAAGATGTAGAGTGTTCATCTGTGTATGCTAAGGTAAGGGTTCTACCGATAATCCCAGAGATCTTTCATATTATCATTTAGCTTTACTCGCAGGGGAGGAGGGTTAGGTTATTCTGTCTTATAAAATGACAGCACTTTTCACTGTATATGGATTATTGACCATGCTAACAGTATTTTTATTATGCATTTGTTTCCTAATTGTGGCATGTATACTGCATTTCAGAGCACGATAGTTTAATAAATATTCTAAACTTCCTTCGTGTCTCTTGTTTATCTTATTGTAGACGAGTACGAGTCAGAGAGCGAAAGGGTGTGTCCTGTTACCGCGATCCATGAGAGGGTCGAGAGTGATGTGTTCTGAGGTGCCAATTCACTTGTTTCTCTGGTAAGGTTAGGAGGGCAAGTGAGGGACTATAGCTAGTCGGGCTCATGGATACTGAGGTGGTAGAATGACTTAGTCCCTACATGCTGATGTTCCATGGTTCCAAGCATAGTTCTGTTCTAGTGCAGAATCCCTGCTAGAGACTGTCCTGTCAAGCACTCTGGCAATGCCGGAAGGGTAGGTTTGAAACTGCCAGTATGTGGACCAGTGTTTTTGATCCTGTGGGCCGTGCTGGGACCAAAAAACCCGACCCACACACAAACCTTTCAAGTGGGCCTATCTGGCAGTGTTTGAGTCCCTGACAGGCCTGGCCAAAGCTGCTGTTTGGAGAGGGTTTCTAAGTGGGTGAGGAACTATGGATGACTGGGGTATTTGAGGTGGGTGAGAGACAGTGGGAAGCATAATGTGAATATGTCAACATGAGTAAGTAAAGGAAGGAATTACAGGGAAGGAGAGAAAATTCTTTAATGTGGGTGGGTGAGTGTGCATCAATAAAGTGTTTATAGGTGAAAGCGATTGGGTTGGTGGACCAAAGCCTGGTAATGTTGGTCCTCGTTTGATGGAACTCTTGACAGTCACAGTTTCTTGCCTGGTATGCAATATAGGTTGATGCAGTAGTTCTAATATTATTGAACTCAGGAGGACAAAAAACAAAGTGCACCTGCTGTGATTTAAGAATGTCAGGGCAAACACAGTCAGGGCTGAAAGGATTGCTCCCACTTGCTATGCTTGCTTGAAGAGTGTAATCTTGTGTATGGACTTGTGCCTCACCACTTTTTGCAGTCTCCAACCGCCACTGACATATTGTGCCCTTCCATTCTGAACAGAAAGCCAGTGCTTTCTCACAGGGTACCACTAAGTAGTTCAAAAGCAGTCAAAAAATGAAATGTAATTGCCTTCTGGTTTTTTCATGAACATTATACCTGTGGATATTATCTCATGCAGCCCTGTTTTCTAAATCTTAGCATTTCTCAAGTAGTGCTTTAGTCTAGATTGGCCACAGTGGTAGAGGTTAGTTTATCTGATTCTTTGTCTTTGAAGTTGGTCTTCTGACATTTCCAGCTTTGCTGTCACATTTGTGACCAGAACAATACAAGAGCTTACTCTGGATAATGCACATTTAGGGACAAGTCATATCTTGCATACTTTTGTTGTGCACAGTGTCTAGTCTAATGTGGCTCTTTCATACTGCTGGTACTACTCTAGCATTCAGGTGAAACAGTGCCTAATAAGAGGTGTTACCATTTTCGCAAGCTATGTAGAAGATTAGATTAAGACAGACCATCTTCACATCCAGACCTTGACACTTGTGTTGTTGTCTTGAATATTCAGCTTCAGGTCGGAGATATTTTTGCTAATGTCTGCACTTAGTTGTCAGAAAGTGTTCTTTTCAGTCTCTCCTTTGCTTGCTATGCTAAGCATACTTTAAGACCCTCCTTGGAGAGGGTACCTGTGATCAGTAGTAGCAAGGTTTAACCCTTTCACTTTGATGTGGTGTAGAAAGTGGATAATATTGCTTTGGATTTTTTTCCCTTGCTATGGTTGTAGAAAGTGGATAATATTGCTTTGGATTTTTTCCCCTGCTTTGGTTGTAGAAAGTGGATAATATTGCTTTGGATTTTTTTCCCCTGATATGGTTGTGTCCAAAACCAGTTTTGGTGATTTTTGTATGAGTGTGTCCCAAAACACACAAGATACAAGAGCATATATCTCTGGCTTACAAGTTGCCGCATAGTTGAAACCAAGCCGTGTCGGTGAGTAGGGGCCATAGCAGTATATATACTTGGACTGGTTGTTGCCTCACGACCTGTGTTTCTAAAGGATATTTCCCTCCACTCTCAAGTGATCGTACCTAAGGTGATTGTGCAACAGTCCTTTCAAGACGCCATCTGCACCGAAAGTGACATCACTGGATTTCCCATCATCTATCTACACATAAAGTGACATCACTGGTTTCCTGCCAAAACCGTCTTTAAAAGAAGAAGCCACATAAGAGGACTTAATTCTTCATTGTACATATGCACAGGAAGTGACATCAGTAGATTTCCCGCTGACTGTATCCTGCGCTCCTCCCCGTAGCTAATTATGGTGGCTGCAGCGCCAAAGGCAATGCCTTCTGCTCTCGGACTCCACGAGAATATGGAACCTTGATTCTTCCCTAAGGTGCGCTTGAGGGGTGTCAATGGATGTGGTGATCCAGCTGTTGAAGTTTTTGATGACTTTCAGTAAGTAGCTGGTGTGTTTGGAGAGGGCAGAAGCCCACTCCTCATCAGAGATGCTTTTCCAAATGTGGCGCATGGTTCCAATGGTGTTATGTCTGTGATGGTGCAGGATGGGTATTCTGAAACGGTCGTGGGCTTGGTCTGTCCAGGTCATACTTGCTGGCTTGTCAACTGTGATGTGGCTGATTGAGGAGAATATCGTGTGGGGGTGGTGGTGGGAGGTGGTGAGTGTGCGTGCGTGCATGTGTGTGTGCGTGTGTGTGTGCGTGTGTGTGTGTGTCTCTGTGTGTCTCTGTGTGTCTCTGTGTGTCTCTGTGTGTCTCTGTGTGTCTCTGTGTGTCTCTGTGTGTCTCTGTGTGTCTCTGTGTGTCTCCGTGGGTTCAATAACAGTCTTCTAGCTGAAAGTTAAGGTCTCGGTGGAGGATAAAGGTGCTGGGGTTGATGATGAGGGCTGTGACAAAGTCCATGATGTTGCTTGCGAAATGGGTGCGGGTCCTGATGGTCTTTATATGAGGGTTCAGCCCAGGGGCAGGTTGGCTGTAATGCAGATCTTGAACGTGTCTCCGTAGGTGTTGTAGCTGATGGTGTCTTTGAATATGATGACTACTCGACCTCCAGGCTTGTGCTGACGGTCTTGCCTAACGATCCTATAGCTGGCGGGGATGGCTGTAGCAATGTCCAGTGCAGAGGTTGAGTTTAGCCAGGTTTCTGTGAAAGAGAGCCATTCTGGAGCGTGCTTATACAGAAGGTGCCATAATCTCTGAATGTTCGAGTGGGTTTTGAGCAGCATGCATGCAAGTATGGCGTGGTGTTTGGTCTGTGTGAGTGGGTGGCTGGTTTGTGTGAATGTGAGCAAGTCGGGTGCTGTTGGTGAGGAAGTGGTGGGTGTAGAGTGTGGGAAAGTGCAGTAGGCTTGTAGGAGGTGCATGTGAACGCTCCTTCGGACTTGTGTGGTGCAGTGTGGCAGCCGGCCCGACGAGCACTCCTGACTCCATCTCGCCAGAGCCTCTGACCCCAGCCAGCCTTCTGCTGTGGCGGCTGGTAATTTTAGCAGGAAGGGGGTGAGGGGGCACACACACTCCCACCCATTCACAACACTCACAAATACACATACATTCATACATACATGCACGCATCCACCAAACATCAAAAATAAAACTTACCTTCACTGCAGCACTCCGGAGGGAAACCTCAGAGGTCCCAGGAGGGTTGGGACTGCTGCCTTAGATCCATAGATCAGCCAATGAGAGAAGGCAGCAGTCCCTCACTCATCACAGAGTGGGATGGAGGTCAGTGAGACTACTGACACCGTAAGACTGCTGACACCACCCCACTGTGTGACAAGGTGTCACTGATTGACACTTGGCCCTGGGCAATTCAGGGCTTGGAACAGAAGCGCTCAGGTCTGAGGCTATCAGTGACGATCCCCCCTTATGAGGGGGGAGGGCCTTGAGGCACTTTTGCTAGGCATGTGAAATCCTCAGCCTGGCAGTGTTCAACTCAGGCTGTCAGGCGCCCGCGCATTTAGCTCATATCCGCTTCTGGCTGCCTGACATGAACAAGAACAGTGTCTGCCAGGCTGACCTTTGTTCAGCCTGACAGGCACTCTTATCGGGGGGAGTTAGGGGGACGTGGCCCCTCTGGGCCACAGCTCCTTTTCTGCATTATAGATGTACTTTATGATGTATTTGGTCAGATGGCCCCCAATGTGTTTTGCCAGGGAATGGTGGGAAATCAGGTGTGTGTCTGTGTGTCTGTGTGTCTGTGTGTCTGTGTGCCTGTGTGCCTGTCTGTCTGTCTGACCTATTTCTGGCATCCGATAGTCAAACCTCCACATGCCTCTGATGTCAGCAGTATCACTTTGGTTGCATGTCTCTCGGACCCTTATGAAACAGGCACCTCCATCTTTAAGTTGCTCCTTAGTGGAGCAGGCTCATTAAAAGTCTCTTCCAGATGGGACATCCCTCTAGGAGAGGCTCCCAGTCTTTGTTTTTACGGCTTGGGGCAATTAGTCCAGCACTTAGGAACATTGCATCTGTCACAAATATCATTGTTGTGGAGCTGCCATCTTGATAGTTGGCTGCCACCCTTTTGCACTACTTTGCTGCCCCGTAGGAATTTTCAGCTGCTCACCGGGAACCCTGTATTGTCTTGTGGTTTGTTGCCTGCCTTGTTATGTTGGCCTAGGACTAGCTGCCATGCTGCTTTTCTTTGCGCACGTTACACTGAGCCAGGGCTCCCTCGCCCTTTGCTCTTGCCAAGTTCTTTTGCGCTGTCTGCACTTTCTGTCTTTCACCTTTTCTCTTGTTCGATTTGGGCTCAGACTGCACAACATGTACAAGGTCGCATAACAATGTATTTCGGTTCTTCCTGATATGGCCAGTCTCGCGCACCCAGACATAACATTAGGCGCAAATGACATGAAACTTTGTGTGCCTTTAATACTGGGGTTTTTACTGGCGCTTAACACACTTGGAGGAATCCTTTCCAGGGAGAAGAGCTGTGATTGTCTGCTGATGTAGTTCTGCATCTAGAGACCGAGGTATGAGGGTTCGCTAGTCAAAGCCCAGAGGTCTTCTATTTTTATAATAAACTATCTTACTGCAAGGGGAGGGTGGTAATGTTATTTATACATTTATCCACTGAGTTATGAAATGCTTTCCCGTTTGTATTCTATGGAATTGTAACCATGCTGCTTATATTATTCATATGCATTATGCTATTAGTACTGACACGTGTACTGTACATTAGAGCACGTAAGTTGGAATAAACATTTTAACCTATCCAGTGTCTCTTCCTACGCACCTTGTGGACAAGTACGAGTGAGTGACGAAAGAGTGTTCTTGCTTCTGCGAGTCCTGAGATAAAGATACCGTGTTCTGGGTTGTCCAATCATTGGTACTTGGGTGCTAATGGGATGCTAAGCTAGTTGGGTTGGGGTTTTTGGGTGCTACGGTATATGGTAGGCAAACCACTGTATTCCGGGGTCCCATTATCCTGTGCATAGCTCTGTGTATGTGCAGAAACCTTATGACATGGCGCCCAACGTGGGGCTGCTTATCTGCGAGACGCTTGAGTAGTACTTGTGCTTGTCCACAAAACCCTCACGTACGCTTCCGGAGGCGTAAGTGACGGTGATACCTCCTATATTGAACGTTTTATAGGTTCTTTCAAGCTTGAAGTTATTAAAAAGGTTACATAAAAACCCATTTTGTGCTCCCTGTTAGGTTGTCGAATACAATTGTTTAGTTATGGCTGGTGTGGCGATAGCTGCACATAGCCGAGGACCACTCCGAGAACACCTAGGTGTATACGGAGTGCCCGATACTGGGGTCGAGTTGGTCTTTGTGGTTCAAGCCGATCCGGCTTATCACTTTGAAGTGTTTTACACTTGGATCACATTTGAGGCGGTGGATGCAGGTGATCTGTTTCATGAATATAAACTCACCGCTATTCCTGCTGCCTATCGACCCTATACTAATCTTGAAGTGCCTCTCACGGCTTGGCAGCACCGTGTTTGGTTTAATGGCGCCCTCCCCCAACCAAATACCGCAGTTCGTTTAGGCCCCTTATCCATTGAGGGGGCCACTTGGCCTGTATTGGCCGGGTATACCCCGCATCCAAATTATCTGGCAATACCGATTGCGGAACTGCGCACTATGCATACCGAACTGGTGCGAGTGCATCGAGCCTTAGTGACATACGTTACAGGTAGCCTACATGGAGCTGCCCCTGTAGTCGCTGGCCAACCAGCTATTGCAGCTGGAGTGACCATAAGTCCTGTCATGGTAAATTCTGTGATGGGCAAACGTCCACAAAATAAGGACGATTATCCTTACTGGCTTGCAGAAAAGTTCGATCAGATAGAAGCGGTGTTTCCACATACATCCCCGGTGGATAAACACCGCATCCTTACGATAAGTTTGCCAAAAGACTTAATCCCCGATTTGACATCATGTGAAAACTGGGGTAAGGTATTCGCAGCAGTTTATTCAAAATATTTTGGTACTCCTTCCATGACGGTTCTACCCTCTGTAATTAAAAAAGTACAGGATGAGCATGGCCCTGAAGCGGCTGTGGAATTAGGGATGAGACTAGTGGGAGTGTTTGATGTAGTAGCTGAACTGATCCTTGGAAATGTCAAGGGCGATGCAATGAACTTTCAAGTAGCGAATGCTTTGGCTTTAGTCCCAGAGTTGGGTAGGCCCCGCGAATTACCGAAAATTATAGCTCGGGCTTATAAAACAATTGGAAGAAACAGCCTAGACAACAAGCCTTTTGTAAAAATGCAAACTCAATCGCAAACACAGGTTACACAAACAAAAAGTACATCTGAGAAAGATGATAGACCGGTCTTCACTAAAAAGAGTTGGAGACAGAAAAAACAGGGTAAGCAACAAAAGAAGCCGGGGTCGAGAGGCGCTTCCCCAGTTTCGGTTTCTTCTGAACGTACTTATGATTTACGTGATAGGTCGAGAATTAAATCACCAGAAAGGTTTCAGAGCTCTGATACGCGTTCTCCTCGTTCTTCACAGGCCCAGACGTCGTCACAGGCTGGTGGAGGAGGACGGCAAGATAGAGGAAGGGGCCGAGAGGCTCCCCAGGAGCGAGACCAACCTCGACAACAAGTCAGAGGGAAAGCAGAAGACTTTCACCTTTCTCGACCGCAATTTCAGAAGAAAAAAGTTGCCGCTGTAACAGCGAAATATGCCACAGACCGTGAGAACGAGACTCCAGAATTGGACGTGGGCAGTGACCCTCCTAGACAGCGCCGCGGAAGTTACCATAGTGCGGGAGGCGCTACGTCCTCATATGGAGGCGACAGCAACTGAAACATTCGTTACTGTAGAGACAGCTGACACGAGAGTGGCACCCCCTGACAGACTTTACAACATAGTCATACAAATTGAAGGTGACATACCGCGTGAAATAAAAGGGATTTTTGGGAAAATCTAACCTCTTCATATGACATTTTGTTAGCAGAGGTGGATTGGCCACCCCCATTCGTTTTAGCTGCACATAAAGGAGAGGAGGTAATCCTTCCAAGCTTTTCAAGGCATGTCCCAAAAGACAAAGCTGAAGCACTTGCAGCTGAGTGGGCTGTGTACCTGGCACCGGCATTATACCGCAACCATGTGGGATGGGATGAAGAATCACCTCCCCATGCAATACCTTTGCGGTCACTACCGCAGCCACAACCCCAATATCCCATCAAACGGCAGGCAAAAGGCCCCGTCTCCGAAATACTGACACAGTTGGAATATTAGGGAGTAATCGAACCATGCGTATCACCTATGAACAATCCCCTTTTCGTGGTTACTAAACCCGATGGATCGTACCGCTTAGTTTTGGATTACCGGCATTTAAATTCCCATTGTCGGAACTTTGCGGTACAGAATACACATAGTTCTGCGCTTGTAGACAGTCTTGTTCGTAAAAAATATAAAACGACACTTGACCTTTCAAACGGTTTCTACACGCACAACCTAGCCCCGGAGAGTGGTCAATGGACCGCATTCACTTCCGGTGGTAAATTATTCCAGTTCCGGCGTTTACCCATGGGCTACAAAAATAGTCTGGGTATATTCGCCGCCCGTGTTGTTTCTTTGTTAAATGACATTGATCAAGACGCATGTTCGTACGTAGATGACATCTATCTGACAGACGAGTTATATCAGCATCTGTCCCGTGTGGACCGCATTATTCTTGAATTTGCGGAGCAGGGTTACAAATTTAACTTTGCTAAGTCACACATTGCTGAATTTACCGTTCTGTTCTTGGGCTATGAGCTCAACAACGAAGGTAAGGGCTTAGCCCCCATTTCTTGGAAAAATGTGCACATTTGTGCCCCCAAATACTCTGAAGAAACTTCAGTCTTTGCTGGGTTTCCTGAATTTCGGGCGTACTTACATTCCCGAATATGCCCAGCGTATCAAGCCTTTGTATGCTTTGATACAACCTACTTATTCAAGGTCTTGCTGGCTGCCTGAGCATACCTCAATTCTGCAGTCTTTGCAGACAGACCTATTGGAGTCTAAATATCTTTTGACTCGTGATAACCACACAAACCTGGTGATTAGAATAATTCCGGGGCGGTGGGATTCACATACTTAACCTTTAATGAAGGTGACACAGTACCCATCGCATACAAGTCACATCTGTACACTTCCGCTGAATTGCGCTTTACATCTGTTGAAAAAGTTCTAACTGCAGTGCAAATGGCGATTCTAAAAGAACGCGCACTGGCACAGGGAAAGCGAATTCTGGTGGTAACACCCTGTCCTGCCCTAGAGGCAGTAACAAAGGCAAGTGTACCGAACTCAAAAGCAATGCATCCCCGTTGGATACAATGGGCTACATCCTTGACGTCTTCGGACGTCACTTTTATTTTCGATTCTTCTCTCCAGACTCAGGAGTTCTTGCAGTATGAATTCGTTCATCCTCCTCCTTTGTTTTTACTGCCGCTTGAGGATTACAAATGTGTGATCTACACCGATGGTTCGGCGCAACCGGCCACTGGGTCCAAGCACGCTTATTCAGCTGCATGTGCTATTGTTGCGGGTTCCTTTGTAAATGGAACGTTCAAATCCTCTGTAGTGCACACTCGCACACTTGGAGATAGTACCGCACAATTGGACGAGCTGCATGCATTGCTACTTGCGCTTGAGTTCGCTTCTCAGGATGAGACCACTCTTATTGTATGTGATTCCTTCTACTGTGTACAATCTTACAATGACAATCAGTTTTTCTGGTCGAAAAATGACTACAAGGACGCAAAAGGGAGCACAATTAAGCATAAAATGCTTTGGGTTCGAGTGGCAGAATTGCAACAACATCTGCCCCTCACACAGGTGGTTCACACCTTAGGCCATCAGCGAGTGGGCGCACACGCTATTGGTAACGATCTGGCAGATGAAGCTGCCCGTTCGGCAGTAGTCACGTGTTCAGTAGCAGCGGTTACCAGGTCCATGTCTAAAATTGACTCTGTTATTCTAGCAGCTATTGCTGCAACCAAGGAAGGTGATAATTACCCTACAGGTTTCCCTTCCAAGTATTCTTACAAGTTAAGTCCCGAACAGGTTCCTTATGTAACAATACCTGACGTTGGAGATCGGCTGATCCCCAACGCGGACCGCAGGAGTGCCTTGATATCAGCTGCACACGAAGGCATGGCTTCTGCTCATGCAGGTGTGTCAGCTACAGTTTCCATCTTGCAGCAGCGTTATTGGTGGCGTGGATTGTATAAAGACACCCGTGCTTTTGTGCTTTCCTGCGACGTTTGTCAACAGATTAAGCCTTCCACGGTAACACGCCCTCCACAGACCCCGCTCTGCATTGCTAACAGACCCTTTGGGTGTGTTTACTTGGATCACTGCGGTCCATTCTCATCAGACACTGCCTATAAATACATCTTAGTAGCAGTGGACTCGTGCACACGGTTCCTCTGGGTCTGGCCACAACGTAGTGCTGACGCTCGAAATGTAATCAGGGATTTGCGTGTCTTTGTGGGAATTTTCGCATGCGGCACCTTCCATTCGGACCAAGGTCCAGCGTTTGCCTCTAGGGCTTACAAGGATGCAATGGCTTCGCTTGGGGTGCAGGTGAAATTTTCGTCTCCGTATAGGCCTGAGGGCAACTCTATCGTTGAACGAATGAACCGTGACTTAAAGCAATCCTTAACAGCTAGAGTTATAGGTACTGGCAGGAACTGGCTGGCCCACTTGTATACCGTTCAACGTGCACTTAATAATCTCCCTAGAAGACCTCTGGGTGGGCGGACCCCATACGAAATGCTCTTTGGCATAAGAATGTTTGTGCCTGACCTTGAGGGTCCAGACATCGCGGCGCAATCCGCCAAGTTTGATGTAGATAATCATTCTGCTATGTTACAGGACTTACAAGAAGCCCGAGACAAACTTGCAACTACACATTTGCCTTCAGCCACAGATCCTGCGTTGCAGATTCCGGTAGCCGGCTGGCTTCCAAAGGTTGGAGAACTGGTTCGAGAGAAGGTTGAAAACAAAAAGAATTCGGCCCCTCTTTTCGTGCACCGGTTCCAGTTCTGGGCTTGAAGGGAACACGTACAGTCATTTTACCACCGCTTCCTGGTCGCAAGGAGAACAGATACATCTCAGTGGAAAATGTCAAGCTACAGCGCCTGGCCGATCCTGAATAGTGTCACACCAGCGGTCTCTTGTCCTGCCATTTATCGGACATATGTTCGTGGCCCATCTACACGAACGGTCGCTGATGCTGTAATTGAGATGGTTGATTTGCCTGAATCCTCTCCTTTGCCTGAAACTATAATTGATCCCCAACTCTCCACCAACATCGACGAGGACGAGTATACCTATCCTGCATCTGAATCGGTGGCGCATCAACCAACAACGCCACTTGGCCCGACTCGTTATTCCTTTGATTCGGATTCCACCTCTTCAAAAGTCCCATCCAAGTTCAGTATTTTTGTATCCTGGTTTAGAGACAATTTTTTGATTCCACCCTGGACATACATCTGGTTGGTACTTTTCTTGATTTTTTTGTTCATGTCCATTGGCTTTGTCACAGTGTTTTTTCTACTAATCAATGGTCACTATTTACCTGAACGCTCTGCTGTAGACTATGTTTCTGGAACTTTAGCTCCTCATTCCTCGTCTCACATCATGAAGCGTGACCACACATTTGTGAACATTTCAGCTTTTCCAGTTGCTGATGGCATTGTATGGGATGCAGTGAACTATCAAATCCATGGTCCGACGGAAATTATTAATGTACCTAATGTCCTTCGTGTTTCAATGGGTGATGTAGTACAAAATAATATTCATTCTGATGATTGGGATGTGCATGCCGTTGAAGCATTGTTTGCCGATTTAAAATATTATGCATCTTTTAATGCTGAAGATTTATATATGAATTCTGCGAATTATGCCGATTTGTATTGTTACCAACATTGGGGTAATCATTTTCTCCATAAGCCAAGTGCCCTGCGTAGTTCTGTTAACTACACCCAATGGGAACATTGTCCAAACCCCTTGCCAGGTAGCTCACAAACTCTTCGAAATAAGTTTACCTATTTTACTGACTTTAATCGGTCAAACCCTGCATCCTATTATTTTGGACTCAATACCACATCACCTCAGAAAATTATGTTAACACACACCATATTGCTTTATTCGGGTTCCTTTTTAAGTGCCCTAGCAGTGGGTGGTTATGAGTACTGGGAGGATACAATAGATTTGAAATCTATTTGGGGCTCCAAGCCATGGCAGGTACAGGGAACCGAGGCGTTGCATCGTGCTTGCCTCATCCCTACCCAAATTATGTTCCTAAATGCTTCCATCTATCAAACTACGTGTTGGGGCTTAGCTACCACTAAACAATTGAACTCGCCCTCAATTCCATCCCTGTCGAGTTTTCCCAATGATAGCTCACGTTGTAACCTGTCCCTGACGACCCTACAGGCTCTATTACAGAATAATTCATTTAATGTTTCCGAACTGGATCCGTCACCCTGGTTGGTATGGCCCATATCATCTAATGCATGTCAAATGCGTTTTCACGACTCAGGTACTAGATACACACAGGATAGGCCTGATCCGAGATGTACTGCTTCTCGTACTGTCACTACATATTCTGTAGGTAAATTATGCAAACAATGGCTGCAACATTCGTCCCTTGATTCTGTTAAACAACATTTGTCCCTCCTTTCAGGCAATATTGATCTGTCCGACTTTGTTTTGGGACCTCGTGGTCCCCGACCTAAAAGATTCATTTATGAGACATATAATGAACTCTGGAAGCTATCACAAATGGAAGCTGCTTCCCGTCTTCGGGAAATAGATCAAGCAAATTTGGAAAAGGTGCTTGCTGTTGTTGACAATAGTATTAATACCCTGTCTTCTCGCATTTATACTTTAGAGAATATTGTGTCCTCTGTTGTTGATATTGTACAAGATGATGTTTCTGTGTTATATCATGGTCAGAATCAATTGCGTTCAGTTATGCAGTTTGCATGGACTTTGCAAACGCTCAAGTTAGGTAAAGTTCCTTGGCATTTTTTGAACACCTCTGCCTTGTTTCTACCTTTTAACTTAACTGACAAACAGCAATTTATGTCCATGAAAGATGCAACTTACACTCTATTACATATCGAAAAGATGGATCCTTTGCCGTTCTCTGTTGCAGAACTCGATTCTGCTGTGTGGCTAGTTCATGGGGTTATCGCTTTACCTTTTTCCTTGTTTGAATTTGACTCGTGCATGAAACATTATCCTGTGGGCCGTTACCGGCCCTTGGGCAGTGCTTTCCTGCATGAACTCTGGTCCTTGCCTTTCATGTATAAATGCCTTCGGGACGGCAAGGAAGTCTTTCTCACGGGGAGTACTGCGACTCGACTATGGGTCATTCGCTTATTTGTAAACACATTAAATTGCATGGCTCATGTAGCGTTTCCGCTCCTAATCTTGCTTGTGTGCTGAAAGGTATTCCTGCTCCTGTTATTTCTCCTACTTTCACTCTCCTTTCCAATGGTAGTTATTTACTTTTAAATAACGAAAACTGTTGTGGCCTGCAGGCTGGCATTCCTTACATTGTAACAGTTTCGCACAGGGTTGTCTGCTGCAAAAATGTGCTTTTTCCTCCCCCTCATGGCAAGGTTGATATCTCTATTTGGCCTTCCATCCCTACCATGGAGGCAGATTTCAATAGACTGAGCAGAATAAAGGCACTATTATTGAACGAGGAAGTTATGCTCACGTCCGCCCAGGAGACATTCATTCTCCAGGTGGCGAGTACCCACAGTGAAATACAGGCCCTTTTGAACACTAATCTCCCCCAACATTTTGGGGAGTTAATTCATCGTATTTTTAACGCATCTAACACTGAGGGTCTGGTACACTTTTTTAAGGTCGTGGGGTCTGGTTTGGTGTCCTCCTTCCAAACTATTTTTGGTGTCATCCCGGCATTTATTCATTCTATTTTTTCCAGCGTCTTTGGCGGTTTCCCGTTGATCATCGCCTTGGCGGCTGGTGTCCTGTTATTAATTTGTTTTATGCGCAATGGCTGCTCCCCGATGGGACCTGCTCGATCCAGAACGCCTCCAGCTGCTTCGTGAGCGCCTTTTGGCTGGTTTTGGTGTCTTGCCATTGGCGACACTGAGTGTGTCATATACTCTTTCTTTTCGCTTTGCGTATTTCACTTGCGTGCAACCTGTAATGACTTGTGTCCGCTGTCCTTTCACCTGGACTTTGGATTATTGCCTCTCCAATTCGTCATTGTCTGTTCCGGATTTTGTTCAGTTGATGGGTCCCTTAGAGGCCCATGAGCAGGACTGTTCCGTTGCCGGCTGTATGGCGCGTGCGGCTGCACTGGGGATTTTGGCGCAATGGGATATCTGGGCGGCTGCCCAGGATCTCCTACATCAAAGCTATTTCGTTTATCACGCAAGTTGTCCCGCATTGCTTTTGGATGCTCCCTCTGCTGAGGAGCATTCCTGCTCTTTGATCTCATGGATTGGATGGCATCTATGTTTTTTGACGATTCCAATGATGCCCTTTTGGAGGGTATGGCTTTTTTCTGCACTTACACTTTCATGGATTGACTTGTTTTTCGCCGTTTGGGCGCTCCCTGTGCTCTACTGGAAATTTTTTTGTTTGCCCTCTGTCTTGGACGCCGGATTGACCAGGGGAGGGTGTCTTGTGGTTTGTTGCCTGCCTTGTTATGTTGGCCTAGGACTAGCTGCCATGCTGCTTTTCTTTGCGCACGTTACACTGAGCCAGGGCTCCCTCGCCCTTTGCTCTTGCCAAGTTCTTTTGCGCTGTCTGCACTTTCTGTCTTTCACCTTTTCTCTTGTTCGATTTGGGCTCAGACTGCACAACATGTACAAGGTCGCATAACAATGTATTTCGGTTCTTCCTGATATGGCCAGTGTCGCGCACCCAGACATAACATTAGGCGCAAATGACATGAAACTTTGTGTGCCTTTAATACTGGGGTTTTTACTGGCGCTTAACACACTTGGAGGAATCCTTTCCAGGGAGAAGAGCTGTGATTGTCTGCTGATGTAGTTCTGCATCTAGAGACCGAGGTATGAGGGTTCGCTAGTCAAAGCCCAGAGGTCTTCTATTTTTATAATAAACTATCTTACTGCAAGGGGAGGGTGGTAATGTTGTTTATACATTTATCCACTGAGTTATGAAATGCTTTCCCGTTTGTATTCTATGGAATTGTAACCATGCTGCTTATATTATTCATATGCATTATGCTATTAGTACTGACACGTGTACTGTACATTAGAGCACGTAAGTTGGAATAAACATTTTAACCTATCCAGTGTCTCTTCCTACGCACCTTGTGGACAAGTACGAGTGAGTGACGAAAGAGTGTTCTTGCTTCTGCGAGTCCTGAGATAAAGATACCGTGTTCTGGGTTGTCCAATCATTGGTACTTGGGTGCTAATGGGATGCTAAGCTAGTTGGGTTGGGGTTTTTGGGTGCTACGGTATATGGTAGGCAAACCACTGTATTCCGTGGTCCCATTATCCTGTGCATAGCTCTGTGTATGTGCAGAAACCTTATGACAGTATATACAGCACTATGGTGAGTCTTGTCCCATTGTTAGTGTTCTGGCATGGTGACTTACCCCAGCTTTTTAGGAAGCTCCGTTGGTAGGATGAGGGATCAGAGAACTAAAGAGAAGCTCTCGCGTTCCTAACATCATGGGAGGAAATCCTTAAACATATATCTAGTGTATGTTACCTTATCTATAATGCTACATCCTGCAGGGTACTTTGACTAAACTAACCAAATTTTTCTGCATTTTTCCAGTGCTCAGAGTTCAAAGTTTTTTGTTGTTTTTTACTATTCTGACTTCACAGAAAAACTGTAGCTCCTGGTTTCCTTCTCAATGCGGTCTTTTTCAAAGATCCCTTTTTTAGATCGAGCCTAGGCAGTGCGTGCGCGGTCTCTTGAGACATGCTGTATCTGCTCTGTGGGTTTTCAGCACACCCATCTGTTTTCATTGGTTCTTTTATGTGCCTTTCTAAATTCCTTACTTTTGAGTGGTAAATCGTGGCCACTTGTCCCTCCTTTTTGTGTGTTGTTCCCTCACATGGAGACTGGCCCTGTTACAGGTCTCATTTCACTTTTGTCCATTTCAGTTTGTTTCGTGTTCTATTTCTTTTTCAGTTGTCTCGTGTTCTCGGAATGCTGCAAACACGCACAGCTGATGTTTGCAACCAGTGTTACTGCTTCCCCCCACCCACCTTCTCCATGTGCTTTCCCCTTTGCACCACCTCCTACCCCGTTCCTTGTTATTAAGTAATCGTCTTTTGTTTCTCGTTTTCGTGGTTAGGCTTCCTTTTTTATAGGATATGCAGCAGTTTTTTTGAACAAAATGTGGTGTGCTGTGGTGCACATTGAAACATGTTGGTATACTTTTGATCAAGGACCACATGGCCCATGACAGTGGTGTCTTGTGCATGTTCTTATGGGATGTAAGCTGCTTTCCACCAGTACAGGCTTTCCTTCCAATCGTGTGGATTGGCCCAGAGCGGCTTATAGAGCGCAGAACATGCCCACACCACCTCAAGGCTAACAACCCGAGCATGAGAGGCTCAACACCGCTGTGCCCGGCCCCCGCCTGGGCCTGAGGTTCATGGGCTCCAGCCGCCCCTCCACCTTCTGCCAGACAGCTCCCCACAGCTCAGTAGCAAGCACAGGGGGACCGGCAGGCAGGGTGCTGGACCATCCTTGGGGATAACTTCGATCAACCCTGAAGATTGGACTCTTCGCGCCACCGAGCGTTCCGTGCGACCCCCTCTAATTTACACTACAGCCCCTTCTATGGTTCCCCACTGTTTCTATCTCCTGCCACCCTTCACCCCACCCCACTACACCCCCACTGCTTCTCACCCACCACTTCTTTCATCGCCTGCTACCCCTCTCTATTCCTGCTGTACTGTCTCCCTTGTCACTCCCACTGCTTAACACTCACTGCATTCCTTCCTCATCTGCCCCCTCCCATCATCTCCTCCTGTCCCTCCAGGCCCACTCGCCCCCCAACCCCCACTTGTCTTACCTACTTCACGCTCCTCATTGCCCTGTATCCTTTTGTTGACTTTATTCTCTGCACCTGGGTGGAGGGAGGGTGTGCTCTCGTGCCCCCACGCGTACACACCCAACGGGTGGAATGTTTATACCTCCAGACTAAAATGTAGTATTGGAGCCCAACCCCCACTCTGTTTTGATCTTCTGTTGTATGTAAACAACCGTTAATTTAGCACAGATGTTGTGAGCATTTTTATATGCTTCAAGTCCTGAACACATTTTTCACACAGGACCCGTGTCCTTTCACTACTGTTTTTCCCTTTTCGTGTGATTCTGATTTTAACAGGCGGTTTTCATTCTAGCAGTTGCATCATGTCATGTGATGCTCTGTGCAACTTAATGTGCGGTTTTTACAGCTAAAAATAAGATGAGGTCGAAGGTAGCATCTAAAAAGGAAGAGTGGGTTTTGCTAGGTAATTTTCGTTAACCAACCAGACTTTTAACATCAAATTGCCATCACCAGGGTGCTTTTGTTCATTTCCCCGCTATGGCCAATGCTTAATACTTCAAGAATGTGTAAAAACAGTAAATTTTGTGCCTCTATTTTATTACTGAAAAATAGAACATGGTTTACCTACTCTGGTGCTTCTTTTCTAAAAGTGACATTGTAATGCTTCTTAGGAGGAAGGAATGTGTATTGCACACTGCATCTCTGGATAAAATGCACAAGTCTAAAAGTACAGATTCACTAATAATATATGTGCCGTCTAGTATATATGACTTTATTCGGATTCATAAAAGAAACATCCATAAAAGCAATTGTACAATAAAGAGGGGAATAAACGGCGAAAAAGGTAAAAGTGCATACAGTTCGTTTCGCTTTCTAATTGTAGGTTACATTTATACTCCATATAGACATAGGGTCCTCTTGTTAAAACTTGCATCCAATTTATTTTACTCTATGTTAATAAATTACAGTTGTATATGATGTAAACATAGGCTCATCTTATTAAAAACTTATAATTATCAATCTATCGTTACATGTGGATTTAAAAATAAACATTCCCTAGGTTTTTCCCCCTCCTTTTTTTTTTTTTTCCTTTGACAATCCACTTGTACACTATTCGCATTCGCTTCCGCATTACTCTTTCTCCCACTGTAATCCCCTTCTCGTTTATACGTGTTCTATTTATCGTAACCTAAGCGGTAGGAACTAGTATGTTTTTTCTAGCGTAAAGAAACAGCCCATAGAAAAGATGACAATCCGCAGCACATTTCTAATGTTGGCAACGATTGTAAAAACATGTATGCAGGGCGACATTGTGCAAAGGACATGTGTCTAATAAACGGAAGAACATACCTCTTTCTATATACAGTATAAAATTTGCAGAAGAGTACTACGTGCATTGTGTTCTGAGGCATCCCATCATCAACAAGGGCAATTGGGAAGGTGCCACTTGTGTGTCTTTTATAGTTCAGCCTAGTTCTTCATTATCACGTATGAAAGCACTTCCAGATACATGAGATCAGACTAAGTAGTTATACAAAAATAACACTTTAAATAAGTACCTCTCAATGCAGTGCTATAATGTGCCTATTAGTGTAAAAGCTTACACGTTAAAGAACAGTAGATGTTATAGCACCTAGGACATGGTGCTGCATGGCTAAATACTTATAAGGTCCCAAAGGCGAGACCTATTGGCTATGCCAATGCTTGTCCTAGATTCTTTTTTCCTGATATCTTTTCTCCCTCTCTGTTTTCTGATTTCATGATCTCAACCCAACTCTGTCCACCAATTGCAGTCTATTGTCAAGGTAGTTCAGTGGATTAAGGGCCTGCTGCAGTGACCTATTTGTTGTGAACTGCTGGTCATGAATAAGGACCAACGTTTTATCCTTCTAACCTTTTATCCTTAAACCCTCTTATCCTTAAACCCTCTGCTACTCCAGTAAGGGGGTGGTGGTCATTTAGAGTTCCACGAAGCGGAAACTCTGCTCTAAATGATGTAGCCAGCATGACCTTAGACCTCGATCTTGCTGGTATGCTGTTTGGCCCCATCGGGATTTGAAAAGTTTTAAAGGATTTTAAAATGTAAAAAGTGTTATACTGTGTGGGAATTGAATCTGTTGATTTGCTCTTGTTGCTACTTTTGCTGCTAATCATTACAACTCAATCGGCGGGCCCCGGAAGGGAATCATTCTTGGCACAACAGCACTATAGAGCTGAATCGATGGGCCCCGGGGAAACAAGAGGGGAATCATTCTTGGCACTACAGCAATTTAGGCATCCACGCTAGAGACTGCATTTTGGTAAGCGCTCGAGCTGTTTTTTCATCACCGCCCATATATTGACGATCGTGGCACGGATGCTCAGAAAGGCGCACCAAAGCCAAGCCTGTCTGCGCCCTGCTAGGACCAGGGGCCAAGAGCCATGCCTCTTCGACACACAAAATCATCAGATTCACACCCACTCAACTTTCAGGTCAGTGTGGACAGCTGCTGCCTACATGCAATAGGCCTTAACATGTTAAATATGTCATGTAAAACTTGCGCATTTCGCCCTCAGCCCCTCCCTAAACAGTCTAGAGGAACCAAAGAGCAGTCACGCTACGTCTGTTCCTCATTAATTGTAGGTCATTAGGCTGCCATAAGCTGGATATATTCTCCCTTATTCAGGAGAATAGCCCAGACATCCTGACTGAAACATGGTTACACAAGGGCTCCAAGCCTGACATAGTCCAAGCTATGCCCCCAGGATACTATATTGTCCAGCAAGACCGTGAAAACAAACTAGGTGGGGCATCGCCATTATCCTAAAAGACAATTACAAGAATGTTTTCACCCTCTCCACCCTCCAGGATTGCAAAAGCCTTTCCTTCACCATTTCGCTTACTCCGACTTTCACCTTTTCCGGGGTCCAACTATTTAGGCCACATGGCTCCCCCTCCCATTTCCTCAACGCATCTCTGAGACAGTCGCAGATATGGCCCTCAGTAAAACCAATTTCTCCTTGCTGGGAGACTTTAATATCCACGCTGAGGATGGCACAATTGGGGCCTCCAACAGCCTACTTCAGGACCTCACCTCCTTACAGTTCAAACAGAAGGTCATGGGCCCTACCCACGAGAAAGGGCACACTAATGACCTGGTATTCAGCAACAACCCCAATCTACGGGTACCACAACCCATACCAGTGATATTGTCAGATCACCACCTGATTCCCATCACCTTGTACCTTCCCTCTTCTCTTAGTGGCCCACTCTGGTCGATGAAGCAGGATCGCTGCTGGTCTAAACTAGACTATAAAGTCTGGACGGCTACCTCAGAAAGTCCAAACCTGACCTGGA
The DNA here is from genome assembly GCA_963921515.1 of Calotriton arnoldi. Lineage (NCBI taxonomy): Eukaryota > Metazoa > Chordata > Amphibia > Caudata > Salamandridae > Calotriton > Calotriton arnoldi. The sequence continues at coordinate 1,690,244 of CAWUFW010002021.1, forward strand.
GGAGTGTTAGGCCTGGCATCTTTTGCCGTGTTTCCCCTGTCTTTTTGCTTTCTGACCTCCTGGTTTTGATAGTGTGCTGGACTTAGTTTTTGCTGGTTTAGTTTCTCTGCACACTTTCTCACTGCTGTTCAGTGTTAAAGGGCAAGTGCTCCTGCTGTAAATTTTGTTTCCATGATTGACTTATTTGATTTACTACTAAGTCCCTAGTACAGTGCACCGTGTGTGCCCAGGGCCTGTAAATCAAATGCTACTAGTGGGCTTGCAGCACTGGTTGTGTCACCCACACAAGTAGCCTTTCAAAGATGTCTGTGTCTGCGCGCAATTTTTACTGCCATGTCGACCTGGCACGTGCACCCACTTGCCAGGCCTAAACCTTCCCTTTTCTTACATGTAAGGCATCTCTCAGGTAGGCCCAGGGTACCCCTATGGGCAGGGTGCAGTGTATGTGAAAGGTAGGACATTTACTGGTGTGTTTTACATGTCCTGATAGTGAAATACTGCCAATTTCATTTTTTACTATTGGAAAGCTATCTGTCCCATAGGCTAACATAGGAGTTGCTTTGTAACATCTTACAAGTATAACTTTCTATTGGGACAAGATAGAGAAATGGAGTTTAGGCTCTCTGAACTCATAATTTAATAACACATCTTTTTAGGGAGATGGTTTTTAAATTGTGTTTTTAAAAATGCCATTTTAGAAAGTAGGCAGTTTCTTGTTAAACCATCCTTTGTGCCTCTGCTGTTTGTGTATTGACTGTCTGGTTTTGGAGTGACAGGAGCTGGGGATGTGCATTCACTGTAGACGGCCACAAGGGGGGTTGAGGTGTGTCCTGCCTTTCCTGGGTGACTTGTAGCCGGACTGAATATACCTGGCAGCATTTAGAGTAGTGGGAGGAGTTGCCTCTTGCACCTGAATGGACTATGGCTGCCTTCCACAAAGCTGTCTCCACCTCCTGGAGTGAACCTGGCCTGAGCCAGGCAGAACTGGTTTATGTGCGCCAGAGGAACTTTGTCTGTACCAACTTCAAAGGGAAATGTGGTATAAATACTGGGGCCCTGACCCCAGGACTTTAGAACTCTATTGGATGAAGAAACCTGCCAAGTAGAAGAGCTGAAGAAGCTGTGAGGTGAGACTACCACTTTGCTGTGTGCTTTGCTGTGTTGGCCTACAGTGGCTGCTTCTGTCTTGGGCAGTGAAAGGACTGTACTTTCTGCATCTTATTTTTCTGAGTTTCTCCAGGGGGTTGAGGTAGAGCTTGACCTCTGTTCAAGAAGTCTCAGGAACAGCAAATACTTCAAGCTCATCTGCTATCAGCACCAGGAACTCTGTGTTTTGTGCGGCAACAGAAGAAAAAGAAACCCGACGCCGTCAACGATGCCACTGCTGGCTCCGTGACCTGAAGGCATCACACAGGGCACCACTGCACGTCGCAACACAACCCTGGTCTCACCGACGACGCCGTCCGCTGCCACCGTGACCTGCAGACTCCACATCGCTTCGCACTGCCGCCCTGGTATCCCTGACGCCGCAGCTCCATGCCGACATCGAAGCCGCTGCCTGTACCGTGGTTTGGGGGCACCGCTCGTGAGTTACTTGACACACCGCCCCGTCCTACACCGCAGCCTTGGCCCACCGACACCGGCGCAATCGACTCCAGTTTGTCAGTTGACGACGACGCTTCAACGACGACGCTGCCTGCACCGTGGTTTGGGGGCATCGCTCGCGAGTTACTCGACACACCGCCCCGTCCCACACTACAGCCTTGGCCCACCATCACCGGCAACTCCAATTTGTCAGCAGATGACAGCGCTTCAATGAGGACGACGCTGCCTGCACCGTGACCTGTCAGCACCGTAACGAGCACTGTCCCACTTTGCACTGCAGCCCTGGTCTCACCGACGCCGCTGGATGCCGTCACAGAGCCGCTGCCTGCACTGCGACCTGAGGGCAACGCACGCTGCACGTCGCACCGCAGCCCTGACGCCCGCCGGCGCTCCTTCCTTTAACCTCACGGAGTTCGACCTGCAACGTGTGTGACTTCAAGGGCCCGAATACTTCTGCACCGATCACTGGACTCGACGCTTGCTGACGCTGGCTCTTCGGAGCTCACTGCGAGGTCCCAGACGCCCTTCATCTCTAAAGGTACTGTTTGCGGGACTCCCCAACACTGTAGCTGGCCCGTGACGCTGCGGTCAGCCAGAACTGTTGGATTTGTTTGTTCACGACGCCGTGATAGCCCCGGACGGAACCATCAACTTCAAGGAACTGTTTTTAAAGTCTATTTTTGCTTATTTAAATTTTTTAATAACTGTATGTTGGATTCTTATCGTTTTGGTCTTGTTTTACACAGATAGATATTGGCTATCTTTTCTAAAACTGGTGTGGTGTCCTTTTGTAGTGTTTTTACTGTATTACTATGTGTTATGTGCAAATGCTTTGCACATTGCCTCTGAGATAAGCCTGACTGCTTTTGTCAAGCTACCAAGGGGGTGAGCAGGGGTTATTTTTGAAGTGTAACTCCCTTATCCTGACTTGGACAGGGTAATATCCTGCCAACTAGAGACCCCCATTTTTAACAGGGATCATATATCTCCAAGTTTCTTAACTGGATTAGTAACTCCCTGGACCAAGTTCTTCCGGCGAAGACCCGAAATAGTACACATCAAAGTAAAAAATCTCCTTGGTGTTCCCCTCATCTGTTAGCACTCAATAAGAAGTGCAAAAGACTAAAAAGGAAATGGAGGAAGTACTATAATGAACCTAGTAAGCTTGAGTACCGGGATGCAGTCAGGCACTACCACTCTGAGATCAGAGTCTCTCAAGCATCTTACCACATTACTAAAATTGAGAACACCTCCGACTCACCCAGAGAAATTTTTCAAATTCTGAAGTCACTCATAGAGGTGAAGACAGTCTGTCCACCCCTAGAACAGACAGTCTGGCTTCCTTTTTCTCTAAAACAAAATCTTAGATATCTACTCATCCTTTCCACCCAAAACAAAAGAGATCACGCTCCCTTCAGGTAAACAACCCCTGAGTTGCCAAGAACAAGGCCTTTTGGCCTTTGCTGCTATCACTCACAATCAGCTTTTGGCTTTATTTAGCCAAGGGAAGTCAGGCTTCCCCCTTGACCCAGCTTCTCACCACATTTTAGAAAAAGGCTCTGAGAGCATCTTCCATGTCCTGCTAGAACTATAGAATCTATCATTATCTTCTGGTTTAGTCCCCCAACAATGGAAACATGCAGTGGTAAAGTCACTGCTGAAAAAGCCAAACCTAGGGCCTTCGTGTCTGGGAAATTATAGACCTATCTCCCTACTGACGGGTGTGTCCAAACTCCTGGACAAGCATGTTAGTCAGCACCTCTCCCTCTTTCTGGAATCGAACAAATTCCTCCACTCCACCCAAACGGGTTTTAGACCACAGCACAGCCCTGAGGCGGCACTGCTAGTGTAACAGAAGAACTCTGGCAACTCTTGGACCAGGGAGGCTCGGCGGCAGTCATCCTTGTGGACTTAAGTGCTGCTTTTAATACAGTGGGCCACGCAACACTTATCCAGAGGTTTTCAGAGGTAGGGATAAGCAATTGCACACTAAAATGGCTAACGTCCTTCCTTGAAGTTAGAACCTTCCAAGACTTGGACCAAAGGTGCTTTTCAGACATTCTCTCTCTGAAATACGGAGCACTGCAGGGTTCTACATTCAGCTCTACCCGTCTTAAGCCTTTACATGTAGCCTTTAGCAGAGCTATTTCAGTCGTTTGGTCTGACTATAGTTTCCTACGCAGACGATACACAATTCGTCATCTCCGTCGCCATGGAGCACAGCTCTAACTGTAAACAACTAGTCCCCTGCCTAAAAGAGGTAGCCAAATACTTCCTCAAGTTAAACCGGGATAAGACGGAGCTCATGCTCTTGGGTAACAAAGTAAAAAGGGAGGCCTTGGGACTACACCAAGCTCAAAAAACAAAATAAAAAGTTTGGGTGTCTGGTTGGATGACACTCTTACCATGTAACCCCAGGACAATACACTAGCAGTGAAATGTTTTGGAATACTCAGATGGCTTAGAAAAGTGTTGGATCTTCTGCCGCCCCCCCCCCGTCACAGCGACTCATTGTACACACTCTGATCAACTCTTGGCTGGACTACAGGATTTCCCTATACTTTGGATCCACACGCTACATCAAAAGAAGGTTACAGACCATCCAAAATGTGGCTGCCGGCCTCCTTCTCAAAATTCCAAGGCACCTCTCCACAAGGATGGCTTTGGTTGACCTTCACTGGCTCCCCATAGAGCAGCAAGTGCCGTTCAAAGCTCTTTGCATCGCGCATAGGGCCTTCCACAGTAACTGACTCCAAATACTACTTGCTCTCATTGTACCAGTCAATTCCGGAAAGTCCCTAAGATCTGCCACTTCTCTCCTTGCAACGACACCAGGAATCCGAAGACCCAGATGGGGTGGTCACTCCTTTAAGTTCCTAGCACCTAAACTATGGAATTCCCTTCCCTCAAACTGTGTCAAATAGAATCTGAATCGTCCTTCAGGAAGGCTCTGAAGATGTGGCTATTTGTCAGATAGTTTCTGTCGTCAGCACTTAGGGGTGTCGGTTATAAGATCTGCTTGTTAGGATTAGTGCCGGTAAGCCTTCAGGTAGCCAGGCGCTCTACAAATTGATTAGATTAGATTAGAACCCATATATAGGTTGGAAAACTACTGAATGACTTATGGTGAAGCCTCTATGAGCTCTGCTGCCTGGCGGCTACCCATCCTCTGCCGATCTACTGCCTTTGTTGCATCAGAAGGCATCAACGGTCATTTTGAGGAAGATTTTGTCTGCCCAGGTCAGCATGATGGACCGAGGCTGGGAAGATCAGCAATGGCTCTCAAGTGCTAGAGAAAACTTCCTGCGTGTCAGACTTATTCATTTTTGTTTCACAGAAATTTATTGAAATTTTGGAGGTTGTTTCTGAGAAACAGCAAAAAATGCTGACGTGGCAACAACATGGTGGCCTGTTGTGGGTAATTTCTGACGGAAGTGCTTCTGCCCTTTTTGGCAGATGCATTTTTGTTCAAAATGGACCACAAATGTTGTAGTCCATTTGTAATAGGGCTTTTAGACTCACTAAGAGAGTTCAGTTTGTGATGTGTGCTGTAGAATTGCTGCTAATTTTATTGTTATCACAACATAGCTTTGTTTCTTGCAACACAGCTACAGAATCAAGTTGTGTTCCAAATTGTTGGACATCTTGCCATGGGCCTCCAATGTTTCCCAAAAGGTATGAACCCACCCAACAACACACGTGTGGAGTACTGTGCCCCCCAAAGTGCTGCCTGTGAATTTGAGAGGAATTCTGCATTTGCAGAGCAACATTGTTGGAAATGGCCCTTTTTGCAGGGTTATCCCTGAACTTGTTGCTTCTTCCTCCTTTGTTTTTCCTGACCTGTGGTTGTTGGCTATAGAACTCTGGGCATTTTACCACCGCTGATCAGTGCTAAAGTGCATATGCTCTCTGTGTAAATTGTTATTGTGATTGGTTATAAATGATTGGTATATTTGTTTTACCAGTAGGTCCCCAGTAAAGTGCACTGAGTGTGCCAGGGCTGGTAATTCAAATTCTACTAGTGGGCTTGCAGCACTGATTGTGCCACCCACATGAGTAGCCCTAAAATGTCGTCTCAGGCCTACCACTGCAGTGCTTGTGCGCAGTTTGTTAACTGCCATGTTGACCTGGCCAGTGTACCCATTTGCCAGGCCTGACCCTTCCCTTTTCTTACACATTGGACACCCCTATGGTAGGCCCAAGGTACCCCCCTGGGCAGGGTGCAGTGTATGTGAAAGGTAGGACATGTACTAGTGTGGGTAACATGTCCTGATAGTGAAATACTGCCAAATTCGTTTTTCACTATTGAAAGGCTAGCTTGCCCATGGGACAGAATGGGGAATGCTGTGTATCATGTCTACCTGCATATCTTCCCATAGGAGCAAGATAGAAAATTGGAATCTGGTATCCCTGAACTCAGAATTTAATAACACATCTTTTAGGAAGGATGGTTTTGAAATTCTGTGTTTGAAAATAGCACTTTTAGAAAGTGGCTATTTTCTTGTTCAACCTTTCTGTATGCCTCTGCCTGTTTGTGGATTGACTGTCTGGTTTGAGAGTGACAGGGGCTGGGGTGGCTCCAGGAGTCTGGGTGAGTCAGCACTAGGCTGAATAGACCTATCTGCATTTGTAGTGGTGGGAGGAGTAGCACCTGGGCCCGAATAGGGCTGTGCCTGCCTTCCACAATGCTGGCTCCACCTCCTGCGGTTTGTCTGATGGCCCTGGCCCACACTCACAAAGGAAGAAGATGTGCACTGGCAGAGTGCACCCAGAACTGGTTTGGACTGGGTCCAGGACCCCTCGCACATAGAGAACAAAGACTTTTGGGGTATAAATATGAGAGCTGAAACCCCTGAAAGTTAGACTACTTTGGAATCAAGAAGGAACCTTTGCTGAGGAGAAAAGGTGACGAGCTGAAGGAGAAGTACTGCCCAAATGTGCCTAGGGTTGGCCTGCAGTTGCTATTTCTGCCAAAGGAAGGAGAAGGACTTTGCTGTGTGCTGTGTCCCCCCTGCTTGAAGAAAGGACTTTGCTGTATGCTGTGTCCAACTGAAGAGAAGTCTCCAAGGGCCTGAGAAGAGCTGGCCTCCTGTTTCTGAAGTCTCAGGCACAAAAGGACTTCACCCCCAGCTCCCTGAACTTCCTTGCTGGGAGTTCCAGTCTGCCAGGAGGGCCTGTAACTGTGTGTGAGGCCTTTTTGCTGGTGGGAGCTAGAAGCGCGACGCAACGAGAGAGAAGCGTGATGCCGCCGCAGCAGCCGCTGTCGCATCATCGGGGAAGCGCGTCGCCGCTGCTGCTGTTCGTCGTCGCATCACCGGAGAAGCGTGTTGCCGCCACAGAGGGTGCCGACGCATCACCGGAGAAGCATGTCGCAGGGCCGTCGCATCGCTGATGAAGCGCGCCGCCGCTGATCGCCGCCGCAACACCGGAGAAGTGTCTCGCCATCACCGAGGGTGTTGTCGCATCACCGGAGAAGCGTGTTGCAGGGCCTGTCGCGGCTCGGAAGATCACCGAACTCGTCGCACGGCCGTCGGGCATGCACGCATCGCCTCCACGATGTCGCATCACAACACAGACGCCATTTTGTCGCATCGCACCGGAGCGCAGGAAGAATAAACGCATCGCCTTCTCTGCGCCCCATTTGTTTGATTTGCGTTACGCATCCCAGGTACTTTGAGGCTAAAGTGTCGCATTGATCATCTACAAGTTTATTTTTGCAACAACCCTTTTTAAAGACATTCTACTGAGTTTCTGTATGTTGGATTTTTGTCGTTTTGGTCTTGTTTAGTTTAGATAAAAATATTTTATTTTTCTAAACTGGTGTGGTGTCCATTTGTGGTATTTTCACTGTGTTACTGTGAGTGTTGGTACAAATACTTTACACATTGCCTTTGGGATAAACCTGTCTGCTCATGCCAAGCTACCAAGGGGTTGAGCAGGGGTTATCTAAAGTGTGTATCCCCCTTATCCTGACTAGAAGCAAGGGTCCCTATTTGGTCAAAGGTACCTACCTCTGCCAACTAGAGACCCCCAGTTCTAACATTGGTGGTCAGCGGTGAGGATTTGAACTTGTATTTGTACTTGACCCACAGTGATTGGTGTACATCACTAGTTTAGCGCAGACTACTACGCAACCGCATACTGTGTTTTGTTTTTGGTTCTATTTTTGATCTGATCCTTGAGTCATCCATGCATCATATCTCAGAAGGGTAAACCAGCAAGTGATATTGCAGAACTGGAGTTTGATATTGAAATGTTAAGTGATTACAAAGTAGGTCAACTCAAGCAGTTCTGCCGGAGCTTTGGATGTCCCATGACGAGCAGCTCCAAGAAGGAGGAGCTACAGAAGGCCTTAAGGGCCTGGTGGGAGGCCAAAGAGGCTGGGGAGACAGATGGTGCAGAGGTGGATGAGAATGCACAAGGGGATGGTTTCAGGTCACAGGATCTGCCTGTGTCCAGGGCAGCCTCCAGGGCTGGCAGCAACCATTTCACTAGAAGTTTTTCCCCAGAGGAGTTGGAGGAAAACCAAAGGGTTAGAGATCATGAGTTAGAAGTCATGAGGCTCGAGATAAAGCTGATGGAAATAGAAATCCAGAACAAGGCAGAGGAGAGCAAGAAGATGTATGCCCTGGAAGAAATGAAATTGACTTTGGCACATGAGTTAAGAATGAGGGAGCTTGATTTGGAGCTCGAGAGGCTTGAGGCCATGAGTGTCTTAGCCAAGAAAGAGGAAAAGTGTTTAGCTCAGGAAGTGAGCTTTGCTGAGTTGGAGGTGGAGTCCAGCTCAGATGGTGGCAGCAAGATTGTGTTATCTAGTGCTGAGGGAGAAATACAAACACCCAGAGATGTGGCGCCTGACTTGAGGGAGGGGGCTAACATACACCAGGGGGTTCAGGTTTATGAGGTAGCTCCAGTGGTGTGCAGTGTCCCTGAAGTAGATTGGGGAACTGACACAGGGGATCATATTCCTAGTGGTGGGAGGGACACTCTACTGACTCTAGATGAGAAGTGCATGGAGAGGGGTTCCCCCATGGTAGAAGTCCTGGTGTGTGTGTGGAGAGACCGCCCAGAAGAGTGTGGGTTGAGTGACAGACAGTGGAACACTGTCTTGCCAATCTCAGGAGAGTGGTGTGGGGTACTTGTGTGAGGCACTGGATGGTGAGGCAAAGGGTAGCTTGGTTAACAACTGTGGGGGGCTGTGTGATTCATTTGTTGGAGAGTATATTTTAAGTCCCTGTTTTCCAGAGCTATGCCAACACCCGGTGGAGTGTGAGTTCTCTGATTCCTGGGAGCTTGCGTTGGAGGGAGACCTCTTGGTGGATTCCAGAGGGTCTGAAGAGGCATTTGGGGGTGATCCTAATAGAAGTGGCTCAGGTATCTTCCAGACCTGTGTGGTGGGAGAGGTTCAGAGTAGCCCAGCTAGGTCCCGGTGTAGTGGGAGGGGTGTAGGGGCTCACGTCCTGTCTCAGTGGAGAAGGAGTGAGTGTGGGCTGTGTCCTAAGGTGCCCGAAACCCAGTCTCAGGGCCTGGAGGGTTCCCTAAGGGAACACCAGGTTGGCGGCCTAGGCTGTACTAGTAGGCCATTTGAGGGGGATCTCCTAGTGTCAGGAGAACCTGGAGCGTCTGTAAACGGAGCTCCAGCGGTTCTGGTGTCTGGCAGTGCCGCCCCCAAGTGGAGGGTGCAGAAGTTCAGATTGAGGGGTGAGAGGAGGATGTGTTCCCCAGTGGGAGAACCAGTGGGTCAGGGGCCAGCCAGAAGGGCTGAGCCTCCTAGGAGTGACCATGGTGACACCACTTCTGTCCTGGGGGATCTTCGCGCACTGTCAGATGGACAGGGGTCGGGAGATCTGCGCCAGGCAGACTGTCACCCGACACATGAGTCATGTGTTACCCTCGGGGGGGATACTGTGCGAGTCCCCAGAAGTCCTGGTGTGCCAGGCAAGTGCTCAGCCGCGGGGTTCAGCCCCAAGGTTGGGAGGCCAGGTTCAGGTTCTGCCTGACCTGGAGGGAAGGATGACTGTAAGCAGTGTCCTGACCGGTTTGTCTTCCAGGGGTGCCACTCCAGGTGGAAGGGTGCAGAACTCGAAGGGGGTGCAGAGGGAGGGAGTCCTCGCCTCTGACCCCGGTTCAACCTGAGGGTTTAGATCCTAGGTTAGGAGACCAGTTGCAGGGGAGAGGTCCTGAACTGGTGGGAGAGTTGTGTTCTGAGGGCGCCTCTCCTGGGAGGAGAGTGCGGGACCCCAGAAAGGGAGGTAGGGGGAGGAGAGCCTCGCCCGTGACCTCTGGTCAGCCTGAGGGTGCGGACCCTGGGCTGGTGGGCCAGTGTCAGGATGCCATACCTTACTTGGCTGGAGGGAAAGTGGAGAAAAGGTGCCAGGCACCTGGGGCTACTGCCCCCCACTTTCTGACGCCACAGAGGTTAGAGAGGCCTGACGAGCATGAGGCCTGGCTCTCATCACTGACAGCTGTCAGTGGCCACTGTGGCTGGTTGTCCTGGTGGACAGAGTTGCCCCTGGGAGGGGGGCTGGAGTCACACCCTGGGGGTGGACTGGGCCACACCGCTGTGTTGGCCAGGCGGGTACTGTCTACCAGTGCGGACACATCTGTGAGCAAAATAAGCTTAGGCACTGCACGGATGGGGTCCCCAGGTGAGGAGAGGGGTCCCCCATGGTTTAGCTTAGTGGGCCCTGAGAGTATGGATAGAGGGATCCAACTGGGTTCAGGAAGGTGTAGAACAGGAATAGACCCCTGCTGTTCGGGCCAGGTTCCGTGTTCTATCGCCCCAAGCAGGGAATCCCATTGAGGTATCGATTGGTCTACCCTGGCTTTAGGCTGGAAGGGGGTTGTGTTGGAAATGGCCCTTTTTGCAGGGTTATCCCTGAACTTTTTGCTTCTTCCTCCTTTGTTTTTCCTGACCTGTGGTTGTTGGCTATAGAACTCTGGGCATTTTACCACTGCTGATCAGTGCTAAAGTGCATATGCTCTCTGTGTAAATTGTTATTGTGATTGGTTATCCATGATTGGTATATTTGTTTTACCAGTAGGTCCCTAGTAAAGTGCACTGAGTGTGCCAGGGCTGGTAATTCAAATGCTACTAGTGGGCTTGCAGCACTGATTGTGCCACCCACATGAGTAGCCCTAAAATGATGTCTCAGGCCTACCACTGCAGTGCCTGTGCGCAGTTTAACTGCCGTGTTGACCTGGCCAGTGTACCCACTTGCCAGTCCTGACCCTTCCCTTTTCTTACACATTGGACACCCCTATGGTAGGCCCAAGGTACCCCCCTGGGCAGGGTGCAGTGTATGTGAAAGGTAGGACATGTTCTAGTGTGGGTAACATGTCCTGATAGTGAAATACTGCCAAATTCGTTTTTCACTATTGAAAGGCTATCTTGCCCATAGGACAGAATGGGGAATGCTGTGTAGCATGTCTACCTGCATATCTTCCCATAGGAGCAAGATAGAAAATTGGAATCTGGTATCCCTGAACTCAGAATTTAATAACACATCTTTTAAGAAGGATGGTTTTGAAATTCTGTGTTTGAAAATAGCACTTTTAGAAAGTGGCTATTTTTTTGTTCAACCTTTCTGTATGCCACTGCCTGTTTGTTGATTGACTGTCTGGTTTGAGAGTGACAGGGGCTGGGGTGGCTCCAGGAGTCTGGGTGAGTCAGCACTAGGCTGAATAGACCTATCTGCATTTGGAGTGGTGGGAGGAGTAGCATCTGGGCCTGAATAGGGCTGTGCCTGCCTTCCACAATGCTGACTCCACCTCCTGCGGTGTGTCTGATGGCCCTGGCCCACACTCGCAAAGGAAGAAGATGTGCACTGGCAGAGTGCACCCAGAACTGGTTTGGACTGGGTCCAGGACCCCTCACACATAGAGAACAAAGACTTTTGGGGTATAAATATGAGAGCTGAAACCCCTGAAAGTTAGACTACTTTGGAATCGAGAAGGAACCTTTGCTGAGGAGAAAAGCTGAAGAGCTGAAGGAGAAGTACTGCCCAAGTGTGTCTAGGGTTGGCCTGCAGTTGCTATTTCTGCCAAAGGAAGGAGAAGGACTTTGCTGTGTGCTGTGTCCCCCCTGCTTGAAGAAAGGACTTTGCTGTGTGCTGTGTCCAACTGAAGAGAAGTCTCCAAGGGCCTGAGAAGAGCTGGTCTCCTGTTTCTGAAGTCCCAGGCACAAAAGGACTTCACCCCCAGCTCCCTGAACTTCCTTGCTGGGAGTTCCAGTCTGCCAGGAGGGCCTGTAACTGTGTGTGAGGCCTTTTTGCTGGTGGGAGCTGGAAGCGCGACGCAACGAGAGAGAAGCGTGACGCCGCCGCAGCAGCCGCTGTTGCATCATCGGGGAAGCGTGTAGCCACTGCTGCTTTTCGTCGTCGCATCACCGGAGAAGCGTGTCGCCGCAACAGAGGGTGCCGGCGCGTCACCGGAGAAGCGTGGCGCAGGGCCGTCGCATCGCTGAGGAAGCGTGCCGCCGCTGATCGCTGCCGCAACACCGGAGAAGCGTGTCGCCATCACCAAGGGTGTCGTCGCATCACCGGAGAAGCGTGTCGCAGGGCCTGTCACGGCTCGGACGATCACCGAACTCGCCGCACGGCCGTCGGGTGTGCACGCGTCGCCTCCACGTTGTCGCATCACAACACAGATGCCATTTTGTCGCATCGCACCGGAGCGCAGGAAGAATCAAAGCATCGCCTTCTCTGCGCCCCTTTTGTTTGATTTGCGTTACTCATCCCAGGTACTTTGAGGCTAAAGTGTCGCATTGATCATCTACAAGTTTATTTTTGCAACAACCCTTTTTAAAGACATTCTACTGAGTTTCTATATGTTGGATTTTTGTCGTTTTGGTCTTGTTTAGATAAAGATATTTTATTTTTCTAAACTGGTGTGGTGTCCATTTGTGGTGTTTTTACTGTGTTACTGTGAGTGTTGGTACAAATACTTTACACATTGCCTTTGGGATAAGCCTGTCTGCTCGTGCCAAGCTACCAAGGGGGTGAGCAGGGGTTATCTAAAGTGTGTATCCCCCTTACCCTGACTAGAAACAAGAGTCCCTATTTGGTCAAAGGTACCTACCTCTGCCAACTAGAGACCCCCAGTTCTAACAAACATTCATTAATCTAAAAATAGTTAAATGTGACGTACTTTGTGATAAACATAGTTGCCTGAATATTTTTAAAATTTCGATTCTGCTGAAATGAATTTTTTCAATCTGTTTTTCACCAGATTCTTCCTCATCAGATGTGACTGATTCCTACAGTGCTCCTGCCTCACCTAGGGTGCCAGAAGAGATGCCCGTGGCCATATTCTCCATTCCATTTGATGACCCATCGCCTATGGAGTTTGTTGTGTAAAGCAATTTATTAGAAATCTGTTTTACTGAATTTTGTATGAGTTGATGTTCTGCATGTTCATCGTTTTCCTTATCCTTGCAGCTGTAAAGAGGTGCCAAAGTTGGATGAGGACCTGCAGTGCCCACAATCTATTTTCTTTACCACTGATGATCCTATGTGTGTGCCAACAGAACAACACAGCATCCACGCACAAGACAGGTAATATTGCAACAATGCTATTGCATATGATCACAAATAATGGCACAGAGTGATAGCAGGAGACTGAAACTACCTTCACAGTTACAAATTAGCAAACCGTAGCTAATGTAGTGCCCCAAACATGAAATGTTTGGCCACCGAGGTTCTGAAACAAAGAATTTTGAAGAGTTCTGAAACATGGCGGCTCTGATGACCTTAAGTATCAAAAGTGCTGGATAATGCTATTTACAAATGAAATTAAGGAAAATTAGAATATTGGAATGTTGGGAGCTCCATTGAAAACAATGGAGTAGCTCCGGGCTTATAATGGCTGGTATAAGCCCGGAGCTCCAACATTCCAATGTTTCTTTGTTCACAGCTGTGGCTGTAAACAAAGGCTTCAGGGAGCCGGAGGGGATTTCAATCCCCTCGCGCTCCCTGAAGCCTTTGTTTTATTTGTTAGAACATTCTGCCCTCTAGTGGCAGAATGTTCTAATAGCCTTATAGCCTTCGTAGCTGGGCTATACCAGCTTATAAAGTCCCGCTCCCTTGTTAAAGGCCCTCGCCTTCGGCTCGGGCCTTTAATGCTGGAGCGGGCCTTTAATAGCCGGTATAGCCCGCTACGGCGGGCTATAAGGCTATATTAGTATGGTGAAGTATATTTAGGATTCATTTCAGGCTCCTATCTAAGGAGCCGTGTCTTCATAGGGTGATCAAACATTAGCTGCCCAAACATTCTTTTAATTACTCTTGAACTAGATGATTGGACCTTTTACTACTAGTGTGTGGCCTTTAAGCATCATGTGGTGTGTTCTACTGCTCGGCCATTGATGACAGTACGTCCATGTGGTAATTCCTACAGTAGTAGAGTATTTATTCCAGATTTAGCTTACCTGGACTGAATGAGTATTTCTCTGTTTCTCAGATCTTATAACGGCAACACAGGCAGCATTAAGAACTCTAGATCCTGGCAGATGCTATGACTTCTTATTCATTGTTTTGAAAGGTCTCACTTTTTTGGGTCAGATGTACATGTGTTGAAATCTTTGTTTTTCAGCACAAGCAATGACAATTGTGAAACTTATGAGGTACCAGATGTAATGGTGGAAGAGGAGGTGGTGGCAGTCAGCCAAACTGAGGGGGATGCAGAAATCCCGTCAGAGGAGGGAGAGACTTGTCACACTGAGGAGGGAGCTCTTGGCCGCAGTGAAGAGTGGTACTTCCAACCCACACAAGAGGAAGATGAATGCTCTGTCGAAGACCAAAAGGTTGACCTCATCGCTGAGCATAACTTCAATGAAACAAAGGACAAAATCACTACTGAGCGCAGCAGACGCCGCAAAAATACAACACACACTCCAAACATGCAGAATGTAAGTCCAAATAAAAAAAAAAAAAAACATTAATTCTTGAGAAAAGTGTACAATATTAGTTACCTCCATTCTCGCTGTAGGAAGAATTGCTACTAATTTCTAGTTTTGTATGTCTGTTTCCTAATCTAACTTCCATAGGGGAAATTTAATTTTTGACTCTGTAACTCTTGACTTTCTTGGCCAGTGTGTACCATACTATCTAAATAGTTTTGGCTACTCTGATTTTCCAGGTTCAGTGAGTATTGGGAGGGTGAGGGGTAATCAAGATAAGGTTTTGAGATGGCTTCAGAAGTTGGACATTTGAGGCTTTGTATGTATGCTTTGTATGCATCTTTGATAGTTTGGGTTTTCAAGTAACTATATGTATACTCTTACCCATTCCATTCAAATCAGGCTAGTCCCTCCTCATCCTTTAATTTCTCACTCATTTTCCTATCTCCCATCCTCTTTTCGTTTATTTTGAGGTTTTGTATGGTGCTGACTTGGACCTATTAGGCATGTAGCACTGAACATACGTAAAATGTACTGGGTCATAAATAAAAATCTCAGAATAGCGAGGCAGTGTGATACTTATTTAGGAAGGTGGGATGGGCTAGATCCTCGAACCCACCAATGTACACTAATGGCACTCAATAAATCAATGCCCAGTGAGTGCTTGCATTTTGAAAAATACTTTATTTTATGCATAGCTAAATATTGCACACAAAATTACAAATGCATACACAGTCAATGCCTATTATATGTCAGACAATTTTCACCATATAGACAAAGCAGGCCTACTCAATTTTTCAAAAGGTGTTTGACGAAATTAAACAAATTAGTCCTTCTTCCTTTATGATCAGCTTTTTATCATGGACAAGTCAGGTCTAAGAGCCTACTGTTTTTCACATTCAATGTATAAACAAATCGGGACCACTGTGTTTAGCATCGCTTTTTAACTGAATACTACTCAGCTTACAGTACTTTGGCAAAATTCACTTCATATAGGGTTTGATAGTAGCTGCAATCAGTCTGGCAATATAACCTCAGTCCTTAGGAGCTTTTGCAGTACAGGACAACACAGAGTAAATCTAAGGCCTCTTTTCCTTGAGGGAAGAAGGACTGACATAGCACAAAAGACCTCTTCTTATAATCGCTGCCCCCATATTGCGTCAAAGGAGCAAGTGTGGCTGAAAATGGTGAGGCTTTAGTGGTCTTCGATTAGCTGGGAATATCCTGTAGCCCACCAGAAGCTTCTAAAGAGGTATATAGTCTTTACTCTGCAGCTCTCACTCCACATGGCCTTTAACCAGCAGACTTTACAACACAGGTAGGTATATTTATTGGGATTTTAGTCTACCACACATCCTTTACCACACAGTACTGTACTCAGCAGGTAAATGTGTAACACCGGACGCCCTTGGGTGGTAGTCCCCTACACTTTTTGCCTTCCTCCTTCCTGCTTTGCTGAATTCCATTTTGTTGAGTTTAGGACTCTGTGCACTTTACCATTGCTAACCAGTGCTAAAGTGTTTGTGCTCTCTACCTCAAACATGGTACAATTGGCCTACACCTAATTGGCACATTTAAATAGTAAATGGTACTCCATGTACCCAGTGCCTCTAGATTAAATGCTACTAGTGGGCCTGGAGCACCCATTGTGCCACCCACTAAAATAGCCTTTTAAAAATATTTCTCAGGCATGCCACCGCAGCGTGTAGTGCAGTTTTAAACTGTCATTTTGACCTAACAAAATAAACCTTTTTTGTCAGGCCTAAACCTTCCTTTTAAATACTTATAAGTGACCACTAAGGTAGGCCCTAAAGGCTCATAGGGCAGGGTGCACTGTATTTAAAAAGTAGGACGTAGGTTTAAGGTTTAACTGTCCTGGGAGTGAAAAACTTCTAAAGTCATTTTCACCGTGATCCTGAGTGTAGGAGCAGATTGGGAAATTATGTTTAGACTCTAAGACTTGTAATTTGAAATCTTCTTTAATGGTAAAGTCTGATTTTAAGTCTATGCTGAAACTTTTTGAAAGGGGGCATTTTCTTGTCTTAACCATTTAGTGCCTGTGTCTTGGGTCACATAACTATGAATAGTTAGGCAGATGGACTCTTTGTATTCCTCCCAGACAGTGAGACAAAGGGGGGGTAGATGTTGGCATAATGGCCCATCCTGCCAGGATGGTTGGTGCACAGTTGTTCCCTATTCCCACTTCAAAAGGCTGCCTCCAGTACACACATAAAGGTGCCAGACGCCAGTCTTTTGTAACCCCAGACTACGTAGAGCCTTGGAGGTTGAGGGGAAGAATTTTCCAGAACCAGATGTGTGGGTAGTATAGGGAGCCACCCCCCTCTCTTCCACCCCCTCCCCCCCCACCCTTCAAATGCTGGCACCAGGTATAAATATTGGACCTCCGGAGCCACTCATCATATCACTTCTGATTTCAAAAGCAGGACTGATGTGCTTCCTCCTGCCCTGCTGCTGGAAGAAAGGCCTTGCTGTCTAAGGAAGGAAGCCTGGACCTACTCCTTTAACCCAGGACCACCAGAGTGACCCCATGGGCCAGCTGGCTGGATTCCTGTGTGAACTACAGGGACATAACTAGCTCTAGAGATGTGTCCTGTATTTGCCCAGTTGGCCAGACCTGCAACTGGACCTGCCTTAGCTTTGCTGGCCTCTGTTCCTGATCCCCAATAGGTGCCCCCCCCAGGTCCTGGACCCTAGGGGGCATCACAGTGCACTCCTCTGAAATAAAAGGTGAAATCCTGAAGTTATAGGCTTTTAGCGAACAGGCCTGCTCATGCTGAGACTCTGGCGCCCGTAACGTCCGCCATCTTGAGGCTCCCGTGAACACGCTCTTTGTGTTAAAGTGACCGCCACCAACGTGAAGCTCCAGCAGTGACCGCCCGCAACTCCCTACCTAATCTTTGCGCTACAGCAACGACTGTCCGCGACACCAGGCCTGCTCTTCGTGCTGCAACGATGACCACCCGCAATGCTCTCCCTGCTCCTCGCTGCCTCCTCCACCGCAAACTATCTATTTGCCCTGGAGTTTGCTAAGGTAACATTTTCAGCAGGTCTAACCTGGTCCCTTTATCTGACCCACACTTCATCGCGGTTGGCCTGAACTTGTTACTTTCCCCAGTCAAGCACGACCAATGACGGCGAATGGTGCTTGGTGCTTTTAGGTGCTTTATCTACTTAAAACCTCTAAATTGCATACCTTCGGTTGTATTGATTGGATTTTCATCTTTCTGGTTTCATTTAATTAAAATGTACTCTACTCTTCTAAAAAGGTTTGGGATTTTTCTTGTGTTGTGTTTTCAACTTATTACTATTTATGTGCTGCATAAATACCTTATCTTTAAGTTAAGCCTGACTGCTTTGTACCAAGCTACCAGAGGGTTAAGCACAGGTTAATTTTGTGACTTTTGTGGTTCACCCTGACAAGTATTGTGTTTATTATTTGAGTGGGGCTCCCATCCCTTTCAACTAATAGCCCACTTTCTCACAGTAAATATACATATTTTTTTAAATATCACTATTTGAATGTTATTTTTTCTAAATTTACCGTTAGTGGTAAACGATTGTTCGAGGTGATTATAGGCTTTGGGGTGGGTAAGGGTAAAGGAGTAAGGGTGATTTTAGTCTTAAGGGCTGGATAGAGTTAAGGGTGGTAAGGGTTATTTTAGGGCTTAGGGAGAGCAGAAGTAGAGGGAAGTAAGGGAGACTTATAGCTGCAGATTCCTCACCTTTTGAATATTCCCCAAGCATCAGACTGGATCCGGAAACTTTTCAGCAGCACCTCAGCATGCCTGTAGGTGGTGCTGTATGGCTCTGCACTGATGCTGTTCCACTCCATAAAGGACATGTTTGGGCCTATATAGGCACCACTCCTGTGCGCTAATGTCAGTTACTTTTTTTCAATGCCACCAGAGGATCCAGAGCTACCTCTCTTCTCTTTGAGACCACTATTAACTCAAAACATTACAGTTTGCAAGGGAAATATCACCTCTCAAAACAACAAGTTTTAAACCTTGTAGGGACTGTCTCAAACAGATGTCAGTGACGGACCCTGATCAGGTTTGCTAATAGTGACTGTGGTCCAGTCACAACTTTAAAGCCTGCAGTGATTGCGCGTCGATGAACCCAAAGGCCCTACGAGACCACAAGGCAAAACTCTACCTTGCCATGCACCGGTAGACTCCACAGTGGACCTGATCGAAAGTTTGGTCCCGTTTCAGATCCAAATGTCACAGGAGTTGTCCCAGAGGTTGGTCTCCATCTTGATCAAAGTCGTCGGGTAACTTTAAAAAAAAACAACAAAAAAAACCTAAGCGGGACTAGGCCCCCTCCTGCCACTTTTACTCTCCTGGGGAGGCGCGGGTGGCACCATACTTCGCAATCTCACTACCAAAGTCGTTCGACGTTGGAGCGTATCCCACAGCATGTTCCGGCACAACCAGTTTCCAGGGCCACCCACCACTCAAACCAGATCGAAGTATTCTGTGAGGCAATGCTTCAACTTCTGATCCTTGCTGATTCCCTCTATTATGACTTCGGGCCCCAAGGAGCCGAGAGGCTCTCCATCTGGAATACTGTCCGTGGGTTCGCCCTCGGCACCAGTTGGACCCTCTGAGTAAATCACGGGCCGCCTTTGCTTACAGTTACAATTCCACCTCTCATGCCACAGTCCATGCTGGTTCCTAGAACTTCAACGCAGACGCCGACTCCATTGATGACTGAGGCCAAGGTACCTATTGTACTCTCCAGCGGAGAGTCCGCATCGGTTCATCCTCAACCAAGGCCATGCCCATCTGTTGTCGAGTCTCCACTTTCTCTGCCTGATCCTTCAAAAGCGAGAGCACATATTCTACATTCCCTGTTGGGTACAGATTTGGACAACGATTACAACACGGGTGATGAGATTGGCGCACCATACCATGAGGAGAATTGGTATGACGAGTTGCAAGAGACTAGTGGGCTTGATACCTCCCCTGAGACAAGACTTGTCTCACCCACAGTCCTGCCACAGAGGAGAGTGATTCTTATGCCATGGCAGTGCCTAGGGCGGCCGAAGTCCTTGTCCTTCAACTCACCACCTTGCAGGTCAAGACCAGTATTCTGACAGAAGCCGTTCAGCAGAGGCAAACATCCACTGAGCCCCTCTTGCCTTTCAAAAAGGCACTTAGAATACCTTGTTGGGGGCATGGGCCAAGCCTTACTCTTGACCCTAACCGCCTGATTGCACAATGTCACTGCTCTACATTGGGAAGCACTGCATCTTTATCGAAGCACCCCTCCCCTGAAAGCTTGGTGACCTAGGCGTCTCTAAGCAAGACTAACTCCAACACATTCCCAACTACCCCCGATAGGGAATCCAAATGGGTAGAGACATTTGGAAAGAGAGTCTTCTCATCCATCAGCTTGGTGTTTCAATATGTAAATGTCAGCTGCCTCCTGGGGCGTTATTACCATGCCCCTTGGGATTTAGTGGCTCAAGTTCTCCAAGGTCTTCCTGAAGATTTCCAACCCATCCTTGCCCAATCTATATAGGATGTTTGGTACATGGTCATACTCTCAATTCGTTATGGCTTGGACACCACCAATTTAATCAGGCGGGCCTTTGGCACCAGTGTCGACATTCGCCGCCATGCTTGGTGGTAGTCAGCCTGTTTTTTAGATGATGTTGACATGTCTTTTGACAGGACTCACCTGTCTGGGGACAAAGCAGACTATGCTCTCAAGTGGTTCAAGCAAAGTAGGGCAATGACACGCTCCCTGCGCTTATCTGCCCTGCCTCGTCAAACGCATTAGCCCTGTCGCTGCTTTCGCAGCTTCAGCATAGGTGCCCCATACTGCCAGCAAATCCAACCTCAACAAGGCACCAAGCAGTTTAGTTTCCGAGGCCATGGTGCGCACCGCCTCCGCGGTCAAGGTCAACGCGCTGCCCAGTCCACTGCCCCACCTGCCAAGGTCCTATAGCATACTCTTGGCTGAGCACAGCCACCTGGTGAAAGGCAGGTTCGGATGATTCTTGCTGGATTGTCACACTGTAACATCGGACAGGTGGGTCCTGCAAATTGTTAGGAAGGGATATGCCCCATCTTTCATTTTGACGCATTCACACCTTCCACTGACCCCCAACAACTGGCGTGGGACCATCTGGCCGTTTTGCGGTAGGAAGTGCAATCCCTTTCGATGAAAGGGGCTATTGAGAGGGTGCAAGCACCAGAAGTAGGACGTGCTTGTTATTCCTGCTACTTTCTGGTGCCCAGGGAAGATGGAGGCATTTGTCCTATTTTAGACCTACTCCCGCTCAACGCCTTTGTCCGGAAGGAAAAAGTAAAAATGCTCACACTGGCTCAGGTCTTACTCTCGACCCTGAAGACTAGATGGTGGCGTTGGACTTGCAGGCCGCCTATTTCCATATGTCTGTCCTGCAGGCCCATTGACGTTTAATGTGGTTGTAGAGGGAGAGTAACATTTCTGGTTTGCTGTGCTCCCATTTGGTCTCACCAGTGCCCCATAGGTTTTTACAAAAGTGATAATGGTGGCAGTACACATTCGGAGGTCAGTGGTCTTCCCGTATATCAATGACTGGCTGTTGAAGGCGGGATTGCCCCAGGCAGTCATCAACCACCTCCAGACTATAGCGAGACATCCTGTCAGCTTTGGGGTTAACTGTCAACATGCCGAAGCCACACTTGACTTGTTTTCAGATACTGCCTTTCATCTGCGCCATTCTGGAAACGGTTCTGTTTCCTTTTCCCCTGGGAAAGAGAGTCCAGGAAATTCAGGCTATGATCCCGATCCTTCTGCCTCTGTCCTAGATTTCAGCTGAGATCAATTCGGAAGCTGCTGGGACTGATGACCTCCTACATCCTGCTGGTGTTATATTCGATATAGGTACCATAATATAGGCCCAGGTAACTTCGTTACCCTTCACTATATTCTTCCCTACATTACACTTATAACGGTTTACAGGGACTGACCTTTTACCTAGATATGACACTGCATTCATAACGTGGGTTTTCCCTAGTTTGAAATCTCATACATTATGCATGAGGATTCTTGGAAGCACCGCAGGACTACCATCTCCTGTATAATATCTATGTACAAAGTTCATGCCCGACGTCATTCTTAGTCTGACACAGTAATACAGCGAGGTAGGACCCCTGGGGAGACCTATGGGTATATATACATCACATCTTGCTAAGATAGACAGAGGAGACCAGGACTTCCCGGCCGACACACTGACCAGAGACGCTGAGGTTCCTGCATGCAGACACTCCAGCTCGCAGTGGTTTAAACACATCCCTCGCGGGGTGTCCAACTCAAGACCAGGACGGGGTCCCACAGTTTCTCACTTCAGGTAATGGGGTTGACTTTATCCTAGAGGGATTCTTGGCTTAACACCTACACACATGCTAGTTACACGTAGGTACATCTAGTTAGGGAGGCATCGTAGGAGTACGCATCTTTTTATTATCATGTATTTTATATACTCGTATGTATTCATGATTACTGAAAGATGGTAGAGTTGTACCATCCTTTTACTTTCGTAATACTGCTAATCATTTATATCTTTTACTGTCTAACGATTGTGGCAGCTCATCTATTTTACACTAGAATAACAACTGTTCAATAAATACTTATTGAAAACGCCCAACCGTTTATTCTGTGTATCTCTCTAAGACAGACTAAGTAAGCACAAGTGACTGAGCGAAAAGTAGTATATTGTTTCCACGGTCCTGAGGGATCAGGGTTGTCATGTTGGATGGTTGCAAAGAACTATTCTCTCCTTCGTAAGAAGAGATTATAGTGGCACTGTGAGCAAGCTGATACAAAAGGCCAACATACCCTGTAGGGGTGTTCAGAACCAGTCTGACACCAATCCTACAGTGTATGCTGTCCGTACGCGCATACTCTGTATAGTTTTATAGGAACTACACGACATGGCGCCGCTAACGTTGGTTGGGTACTTATTTAACAGTAGAATCTGAGTAGCTCCGTCGTGCTAGTCTCAGAGACCCCTACTCACAAATAGCCAGAGACGTCTGGAGTGGGAGGGCACAAACTCCGCCGCAGCTGAGTAGGCAAAATACTATTTATTGGCTGTTGGTTAATCTTGATTGAAGGACACGTTGCTCCTAAAATTGTGCAAAACACCTTATCTTAGTTCCCTTGAAAAAGCTCTTCTTTACTAAAACAATGACTGAGTCAGAAAATAACGTTGTACAAGAACTAAATCTCTCAGCAGATGAAGAAGATGCAGATGCAATTCAGGTTGCAGAAAATGTTAGGAATGTCGTTTCCATAAAATTAGGTACACACGGTCTAACATCCAGGGGTGGACCAGTAGCTTTCGTGATTGAGGCACACGAATCATTTAGGACAGAGGTATTCTATTCATGGGTTACATTCCCTGTTGCGAATGCAAGAACAAAAACATTTCATTTCTATACAGAGAGTGAAATACCGAACGATTATTGTCCTTACGAAGACATTGAAGTTTCACTCACTTACCATGAACATTTATACTGGTTTAAAGGCGCCCTCCCCCATACAAGAAATAGAGTAGGACTCGGTCCGCTCGGAAGAGAAGGAGCGACGTGGCCGATATTAGTGGCCTACACACCACATTCTGACATTGAAACGATGCCAGGAGGAGACTTACTTATACTTCACAAAGAATTAATAAAAATTTACAGAAACATGACAGTTTGTCATGAGGACATTTACGGTCCAGCCGGCAACGGTTACAACAAACACAAATACAGGTCAAAATACAGCAACTAAAATCACACCACAAACTTTACACGCAGTAATGGGTAAATGCCAGCAAAACGTGAACAAATGCCATTCTGGGTAGCTCAAAAAATAACACAGCTAGAAGCAGTATTCCCGAATACTAGCCCGTATGAAAAACACAGAATGCTGACAATCTGTTTGCCCATGGGGATAACACCACAGATAGAGGATTGTACCTTTTGGGGTACAGTTTTTGCTGTCATATATCCCAGAACTCATGGTATCCCGTCATTAGCAGTAATACCAGATGTATTAAGACCAATACAAAATGAGTACAGAGCAGAACCTGCTCTGAATTTAGGGATGAAATTACTAGGTAATTATGCCCAGGTATCAGCTATAATATTAGCAAATATTAAAGGGGAAGCAGCATCATTGGCAATCCGTCAACGCCTTAGGGAGTTCAGTCCCTTACAACAGGAACATGAATTACCTAAAATAATTGAGACTGCGTATGCAGAGTTGGGCAGAGACAGCATGGGTGGAAAAGCATTAAAACCCCAAGTGATGGGTAGTCCCGAAAAGGACACTTTTAAACAGACACCTGCTTCATCAAAGAAGAAGTGGGACAATAACAAAAAGTTAAAGAAAACAGATCTCAATCCAGAGGTAGATCTCCTCCACAGGAGCCCTCCGACAGGAGGTATAACCTTAGGAATAGGGACAATATTAGGAAACCTGACATGTATCAGGATACTGATACACGTTCATCTCGTTCCTTTCAGGGTTCAACGAAAAACTCTGAGTGAGAAGAACTGTCAGACAGACAAGAAGAGCGTACAAAGTCCAGAGACAAGCAACACGTTCAAGACTATACTTCCAAAAAAGAAGCTAAATCCAAACCAAAACCTCAATTCAAAAAGAACAAGGTTGCAGGTCTAAAGATCAGACATGCCCAGAATTCAGAGGACTCAACTAACGAACGGGGAATGGGCTCTGACAATGCTAGACAGTGCGGCAGAAGTAACAATAGCTCGCCAGAACCTGATGGAATTTCTGGTGACAGCGGACTTGAATGATTGTATCACGGTGGAAACACCTGATACTAGGGTAAGTGTCCCACATAAATTGTATGAAATAACACTCCAAATGGAGGGGGACAAGCCCAGGAAAGTTAGAGGTCTCTTTTGGGAGAACATGACGTTTGGTTATGACATTCTATTAGCTGAACAAGATTGGCCGCCAGTATTCGTCCTGGACTGCCCTAGGGGAGAAACCGTAATTTTACCAACCTTTTCCGACCCTGTTCCAAAATATCTAAAACACACATATGCACGGGAGTGGGCGGTAGCCCTAGCCCCAGCACTATATAAAAACCATGTTGGATGGGATGAGGATTCAACCCACCACATGATTCCATTAAAAAATACTCCAACTCCACAGATGCAGTATCCAATAAAGCAAGAAGCTAAAAAGCAGGTCAGGGAGATCTTAGATCAACTTGAATACCAAGGGGTGATTGAAACTTGCACCTCTCAAACGAATAATCCTTTGTTTCCGGTAATGAAACATGACAATTCATACCGTCTAGTTTTGGATTACAGACATTTAAACACTTGCACTAAAACATTTGCAGTACAAAATGCACACAGTGCCGCATTAATGAATAACATTGTGCGGAAAAAATACAAAACGACACTAGACATCTCAAATGGATTTTTTTGCCAAAATATAGCGCCTGAAAGCAGGTATTTAACCGCATTCTCCGCGTTAGGCTCCCAGCGGCAATTTTGTAGACTCCCCGAAGGGGTTTAAGAACAGCCCGGGGTTATTCTCGGCTAGAGTAACTGAATTACTTCAAAGTCTGGATGAAGAGGCATTGTCCTACGTGGATGATATTTATCTAACGGAAGATGACCTGGATGAACACGTGAACAGAGTAAATACCATAGTACTGGGATTTGCCTCTGAGGGCTACAAATTTAATTTAAAAAAAATCAAAGATAGCCCACCTCAATGTCCTTTTTCTGGGATATGAGCTTTCAAGTGAAGGGAAAAGCTTAGCAGCTAACTTTTTAGAAAAATGTGCACTGCTACAACCTCCAAAATCATTAAAAAACTTACAATCAATACTGGGGATTCCTGAACATTGGCAGAACATACATTTTGGATTACGCAGAAAGAGTTAAACCTTTCTACGATTTGATAAGACCTGACTTTTCAGTTAGACAATGGACACGGGAACACACAGATATTCTTTGTTCCCTACAAGCAGATATGATCGCTTCAAAACACTTACAGACACGCATAAATGTACGCAACTTAGTGATCCGTATAGTTGCGGGTCAATCAGGATACACCTACCTAACTTATAATGAAGGTGAAACAGTACCAATCGCATACAAATCACATTTTTATACAAATGCTGAGATGCGCTTTGCATCAACAGAAAAGATTCTTACAGCAGTACAGACTGCTGTAGTGAGAGAAAGAGCACTGGCACAGGGGAAGCGAATAATTGTCGTAACCCTGGTACCGGCCTTAGAGGCTGCTACAAAGGCTAGCGTTCTTATCGCTAAAGCCTTGCATCTGAGATGGATACAACGGGCTAATTCTCTTACTGCAACAGATGTAGAATGCAAGTACGACCCAAGTTTAAAAACACAAGCATTCCTGCAATACGAACAAGAATATCCTCTCCCTAATCAATAATGCCTCTACATCAGTATGAATATATAATTTACAATGACGGATCTGCTCAGCCAGCCATTGGAAGTACAAAGAAAAGTAACTTCAAAGTCATTTATCCCTTTTCTCCATTGGGATATCAACAAATGTTTCTAGAGAGATTATCTAACCACATGATACAAGCAAAATAGCACAAATTAATTGTGGCATTCAGTAATTTATTTTAGTCAAAAGAAAGGGTTATTCATAAAAAAGCAAGTACTACACACAATAGTATCTGGTGAGGGGTGTGAGTCAAAGTGAAATAACGTGTATAACGTACATACATCACAACAAATGCAGTGGATACATATATAAATGACAAATAACATTCAGGCACGGAGTGAAAAACAAATATATATTCTCACAGGGACCTAGAATTTTCTTTAATCAATTTGTAATGGTCACTGTGGAATGTACTACTTCTAATTATGCGTCGACGTTTCGACCCTGGTAAATTTGTGCTATAGTTGAGCATCAAGTGTGGGTCTTCTTCAGGACAAGACAAAATGAATGGTGTGTAGCCTGCATGACAAGAAAAGATGTATAAGATTTGGATCTCATGTGTTTAGACTAGTTTAGGGTATGGTGAGATTTTTAAGTTATGCTCACATCTTCGGTATGGTTCCAATGGAATCCCAACTGTGGTCCTATCAAGGAGCTCTAGCGTCACTCATTATTGTGAGGCAATCAATCCTGGATGGGCTTGCCATGATTCTTAATCATCTAATCAAGATTTGCCCGAAGAAAAATTTCTTCACAAAAGAAATTCAGTATTTAAGATAGGGAAAATATTGTTACCTCTTGCGGCTAGCATGTGGCTTAGCCGTCGGGCGTTTCAAATTACTCTGTGTCAGGATTCCAGACACATAAGAGTCCCGGTGTCCGTTCCCGTGGGCTCTGTGTAACATTAAAATAACTGAGTTAGTGTGAGCACGAACTAAAGAGTTCTTCACACTTACACGGTAAAAGTGCTCGTCTTTATCTTTAAAAAGGAGAAAATAGTACCTGAAATCGGCTCGCTGACCGCGTCACCGCAAATGCGTCCTCTCCTAATGAGGGATCGCATGAAACTGAAGGGTTTTAATAGTTGGCGCGTGTCTGGCGTCCTCGCTGCCGGCTGGCACGTCAGGAATGTCAATTCCTACGTGCTGAGTCAAAGCAGTCCCTGCCAAGGGTTCTGCTCTAAAGTGCTGTTGCAAATGGTGTCATGGACCGTGTCAAATGCTCAAGGGTGCACGAGCACATTCTACTGACTGGTGTGACCAAAATGCACAAAACCTTTTCTGAGTCATCGTACTCCAGTGGCCCCGACAGTGACTACGAACACACTAGCTCCAACACAAATAGACAACAACCCCAATCATGTCCAAGCTATCAGGGGCCTAATTACTCGGAGGCGACATCAAGTCCTTTTTTAGGGGACAGCAGATGGCCCACACATTGAGGGGGAGGACCACCACAGGGTTGGTCAGAGGACAGAGGTCAGAACAGGGGGTGGAACAACAGAGGCAGGAACAGAAACCGGAGAGGTGTGAAGTTTTACCCCAGACACATGGAGAGATGCAAACAAGGAGACAAACCTATCGATGGTAAACAATCATGAATCTGACATCTACTCAGACCTAGGTAACTTGGCCACAAATACACCAAGAGTCCATGAGATGAGAATTGAGACCACACAACCTGCAAATAGCGACAATGACCAGGCAGAAAGACAAAATGCCAACTTGACCATAGAAGTAGAGCCACAAGATACTAGCCAGGGTGGGAAAATAGAAACAGCGATTTCCCTCCCGGGAGTTATAACCAATGACATTAATGCAGTATGCACTAACCCAGTGATTAATCTCTCAAGCTACTGTCTAGCGTCTCCCGAATTGTCAGTCTTAACCAAAGGTTTAAGTTACGTACCTACGGCTCCCTCCAATAGCTTTAACACCAAAATAGAGTTACATCGTTTTTTCAGAAAAATAAGACTAAGGCATTTCTTTCATAAAAATCCTAATCCTACTTATGGAAGCAAATGCCCCGCAACACCACTATGCACTCCTTCAACTTTCTCACCACCTACACACTTGATACCTAGCAAAGTTTCTGCGTTCGAACAAGTGGTAATGCGTGATGTACTTAAACTATTTGATAAAAAGAAATATATTAAACACAATATCAGCAAGGCAGAAAGGTTGAGCTTAGAAACCCTCAGAAAAAATCAAGAAGTGGTGATCAAGCCAGCAGACAAGGGAGGCTCAATTGTTATCCAAAACAGAGAGAACTATGTGAATGAAATACAGAGTCAGTTACAAACAGCAGAAAACTACAGACGAATTTCAGGTGACCCCACCAAGGAAATAGCCAAACTCATACATCAACTAACCACCAAGGGACTGGAGGAAGGATTCCTCAGTGACCTAGTGTTCGGATATCTTAATCAGAAAGAACCCCGCATTCCTACAATCTATACACTTCCCAAAGTGCACAAAAATAGGGACAATCCCCCTGGTAGGCCAATAGTGTCCGGATGTGGCTCGGTCTTGGAGCCTCTCTGTCGCTACATTGACATCTTTTTACAACCATGGGTGCCCAAGACTAGGTCTTGCATCCGGGACACAATGGAAGTTATCAACCACGTAGAAGGATTCCCCTTTGATAAGGAAAGGCAGCTACTGGTAACCCTAGACGTGGCTTCGCTTTATACAAGCATCCCACAAACAGAAGCCCTCGAGATAGCCTATGAAGTCCTAGAGCGCAGGGAGAGACCCCACTGGGTCCCCACCAACTTTATCATCGATTTACTTGAAGTAGCCATGACCAAGAACAACTTCACATTCCAAAAAGAGTTCTGCTATCAAACCAAGGGAGTAGCCATGGGGGCAGGATTTGCCCCAGACATAGCGAATCTATACATGGATCGCTACGAGGACAGATTCATTTACAGCTCCGATAACCCTTTCATAGAGAATATAACTCTATGGAAGAGGTATATCGATGATGTCCTTCTCATATGGACGGGAGACTCGACCACCTTGGAGATATTCGGTGGCTGGCTTAATACTAGATCAAAAGACATACAACTCACGATGGCCTACAATGAAGAGGAGATACATTTTCTGGATCTCACGATAAAAAATGAAGATAAGATGCTGTATACCACCCTTTATAGAAAGCCACTGGAAAGGAACACACTGTTGGGCTATACCAGTAATCACCCCAGAAATCTCAGAGACCACTTGCCCTACGGACAGTTTCTGAGATTACGTAGGAACTGTTCCCGTAGGGCCGATTTCTTCAAGGAATCGGAGTCATTGTTATCCAGACTAAGTGAGCGTGGCTACCCGCGTAGTCTTCTAAAGCAAGGAAAAGAGTGTGGTATTGTCATAGAGACTTGCTCTTACAAACCAATCCCAATAAAGGATCTGACAATAACCGGATTGTATGTGTCTCCACATTCAATCACAGGAGTAATGAAATCAAACATATCATCAACCACAACTGGTCCCTTGTGGCAGATGAAATAGGGACTACAGATCCTCTCTTATTTGCCTTTAAAAGAGGACAGAACATCAGGGACAGTGTAGTCAGTTCATACTTGAAAGAGAGAGAAGCACCAAACACCCGGGCTCTACTAATGCTGCCACCACTATTAGGTCATTTTAAATGTGGATTCTGCAAAGCCTGTGACCTAACAGTGGAACAGAAAGATTTCACACATAATGGGAAGCAATTTAAATTACACCATCACACAAATTGCAACACGAAAGATGTTATTTACATCATAAGTTGTCCATGTCCCAAAATCTATGTTGGTCAGACAAAACAAAAGGTAAAAACTAGAATATTACAGCACTGCTCCCTCATTCGCTGTAAGGTACAAGGCGCCCCACTAGTGGAACACTTTCTCGAGATGCAACAATCCCATGACAGTCTAAAATGGTGGGTATTGGAAAAGATCCTAAATAACCCAAGGGGGGGATCTCTAACAGCCACCATGAAGCTCAGGGAGTGTAAATGGATTCATCTCTTAGACTCTGTACAGGGAGGATTAAATGAGTCTGAAGAGATCTCACGACAGATCTCGCTATTATGCACAGGGTAATTACGTGTACATGCACTCTGACCACTGTGTTTTTCTCCACTTACCATTATAGAGTCTGTACAAATAGATGGTTGCGTAATATGTACACTTCAGATAATGTCTGTAATTGGGTACAAAATGTATGAATATGGCAATTCTTCCCTTTCACTAATTACACGAAATGATGACAAATG
Organism: Calotriton arnoldi; assembly: GCA_963921515.1. NCBI lineage: Eukaryota > Metazoa > Chordata > Amphibia > Caudata > Salamandridae > Calotriton > Calotriton arnoldi. The sequence continues at coordinate 1,720,488 of CAWUFW010002021.1, forward strand.
TATGTCCTGCAAAGAAAACCATTGATTTCATGCAAATTTTGTGTACATATAAAAGCAGTATACGCTTGTTTTTGCTCCAGTCCTGCTTTATCATATAAGAAACTAGGTTTATTGTGTATAAAAAACTGGGGTGTATCTTATCGTTACACTATCTCTACACTGGCTAAAGCATGATCACCCAAGACGGTTCCAAACACCAGCTTATCCGCATAGATACAAACAGTACAAAAAGAGGCGCATTAATAAGCTATGTTTTAACCTTACACAACCAATATCGTGGTTCCCCTGTTTTGCACCTGTTAATTAATTTAATCAAATTAAACGGGCGCGATGACGCAGATCTATATTGTACGCAATGATACACAGATTACAACATGCTCTATTAAAGCCCAACGTGAAAATCAGCAATATGCTGCTTGTTTAATTGCGTTATCATGCATTTTGGTCACACCAGTCGGTAGAAAGTGCTCGTGCACCCTTGAGCATTTGACACGGTCCATGACACCATTTGTAACAGCACTTTAGAGCAGAACCCGTGGCAGGGACTGCTTTGACTCAGCACGTAGGAATTGACATTCCTGACGTGCCAGCCGGCAGCGAGGACGCCAGACGTGCGTCAACTATAAAAACCCTTCAGTTTCATGCGATCCCTCATTAGGAGAGGACGCATTTGCGGTGACTCTGTCAGCGAGCTGATTTCAGGTACTATTTTCTCCTTTTTAAAGATAAAGACTAGCACTTTTACCGTGCAAGTGTGAAGAACTCTTTAGTTCGTGCTCACGCTAACTCTTAAGTTATTTTAATGTTACACATAGCCCACGGAAACGGACACCGGGACTCTTATGTGTCTGGAATCCTGACACAGGGTAATTGGAAATGCCCGATGGCTAAGCCACGTGCTAGCCGCAAGAGGTAACAATATTTTCCCTATCTTAAATACTGAATTTCTTTTGTGAAGACATTTTTCTTCGCGCAAATATTGATTTCACTTTGTGAACATACAGAGCACACGGGACCAAATTCCGGGACTCGAGTGAGTTATTTGGGAAGAGAAATGCCGGCATATGATCACTGACCCGTCATTCACCGGAGGTTAGTAATCGGTCATTTCTATGTCACCAAGACATTTGATTTAATTTACACAGTTTCAACACAGTGGTTCCTTTCGACCTCAATGACCCCGTGATTTCACGCAACCCAACAGATATCTCGATACAGTGGGATTCCATAACCCATGTTATACTATTTCCTGAAGGCACTATGCGAAAGTAACCATAGGTCAGTATTATTTATTATTTTTACACAGCCTACAATTCCTGTAAGTACACTGAATTTATCTGACCAGGGTCATGCATTTATTTAGATGATTAAGAATCATGGCAAGCCCATCCAGGATTGGTTGCCTCACAATAATGAGTGACGCTAGAGCTCCTTGATAGGACCACAGTTGGGATTCCATTGGAACCATACCGAAGATGTGAGCATAACTTAAAAATCTCACCATACCCTAAACTAGTCTAAACCCATGAGATCCAAATCTTATACATCTTTTCTTGTCATGCAGGCTACACACCATTCATTTTGTCTTGTCCTGAAGAAGACCCACACTTGATGCTCAACTATAGCACAGATTTACCAGGGTCGAAACGTCGACGCATAATTAGAAGTAGTACATTCCACAGTGACCATTACAAATTGATTAAAGAAAATTCTAGGTCCCTGTGAGAATATATATTTGTTTTAAACAATGTTATTTGTCATTTATATATGTATCCAATGCATTTGTTGTGATGTATGTACGTTATACACGTTATTTCACTTTGTCTCACACCCCTCACCAGATACTATTGTGTGTAGTACTTGCTTTTTTATGAATAACCCTTTCTTTTGACTAAAATAAATTACTGAATGCCGCAATTAATTTATGCTATTTTGCTTGTATCATGTGTTTAGATAATCTCTCTAGAAACATTTGTTGATATCCCAATGAAGAAAAGGGATAAATGACTTTGAAGTTACTTGTCTTTGTAAAGTATGTTGTGGCAGAACCACTGTTCGCTTCATGTGATTGTCCCCAGGTTCTGCACTATACTGGGTATCCCCATTGATTAATACTGTATCCATTGGCAGTAAGCAGCAATACAGCGCCGCATGCGCAATTGTTAAAGGGCGCATGCAGGATGGAAGATTTCATCCGAGTTGTACTAAAACTCAGTCTCTAGGAGACTGCACGGCACAGCTAGCGGAATTAAAAGCCATGTTACTGGCACTGGTAAATACGGATCGAGAATTCCCCACACTAATTGTGTGTGATTCCTTTTACTGTGTACAGTCATATGATGAATACTTACACCACTGGGGACAAAATGGGTTCAAGGATGCAAAAGCTGGCACAATTAAGCACAATACGCTATGGGAACAGGTAGTAGAGTTGAAAAACGAACTACCAAGGGCTCACGTGATACACACACTGAGTCATCATGCCAAGAAGTTCTCTAGGGGGTGTCACTCCTTATGAGGTCCTATTTGGGACGAGAATGTGGGTACCTGATCTTGATTGTGAATGCACAGTAGCGGATGAGAAACCTTTTGGCATCCATAAACGTTTGGCTGTTTTACAGGAGCTAAATGAATCCAGGGCACTACAAAGCAATGTCCAGGTAAAGCGGACCGCCACTGGGGAAGTCAAGTCTGTCACGGCAAGACCTGTCTGGGTCCCTAAAGTCCGGGACCTGGTCAGAGAAAAAATAGCGGACAAAAAGAATTTGGGCCATCATACAGAAAGCCTGTACCTGTCCTGGCAGTTGAAAGAACAAGAACTGTACTTCTGTCGCCTCTTGCTGGTAAAATGGAGAAAAGATTGTTCTCAATTGACCTAATCAAACTACACTATGTGGCCGATACTGGGTAGTAGGCCGCGTGGACTCCGGAGTTACAGACACCCTCCTCTCGCTACTATACAAGAAGTTCAAACAGAAAGACTCATCACGTTTGAAGAGTCACTTGCACGGAATGATGGACTATGCAACAATGCCATGTAACTCGTTCCTCTTGAAACTGAAGTTCAAATTCAAAACCAGAATGAAAGACAAATTTCAATTCGACCAAACACAGATATCTACATCAACATGCCTCAACAAGAGCAAGCTACAGTTTCCACAAGACCTGCGGAAATACCGAAAATTGATCGGACTGCATCTGGCTATTTCATTGACTTTGATACTTTTTCATTAAATCCAAGTGAACCTGAAACGATGCCAGCCCAAAAAACTCGTCAGCAGCGAATTAAAAATTTTCTGAACCTTCTCAAAAAGACTTACCTGGTATCCCCTTGGGTAGAACTCTGGGTAATTTCCGGGATACTTTTCTTTCTTTTCTGGATAGGCTTAGTAACTGTCTTTAGTATGCTTATAAATGGAACTTATCTTCGAGAAAGCTCTGCAGCACAAGAAGTGAGTCTGATTCTGAAACCGCATCTATCATCACATCGTGACAAAAGAGACTTGTCATCAGTAAACTTTACAGCAGTTCCTATACCTGATGGTATAGTGTGGGACAAGGTTGATAACGATATATTTGGTCCGACCAAACTTTTAAAAATTCCACATTTATTTAAAATCTCATTGAAAGATATAATTACCTCCAGTACATTTTCCGATGATTGGGATTATGAAACTGTTAATATGTTGTCTGATTTAGAAAAATCTGCTGCCTTTTCTAATAATGGAAAGTTGGAAGACACATCAGACTTTGAAACAATGTATTGCTATCAACATTATGGTCATCATTTTCTGCATAAATCTGCTAATCCCAGAAATGTTTTCACATACCACCAATGGGAATATTGCCCAACACTGCCGAAAAGCAGTTCAAAGACATTTGCACAGAAATTTCCATATTTTTCAGTGTTTAACACGTCAGACCCAGCCTCTTATTACTATAAGGTTGCACAAACACCAGCACAGAAAAATATGTTGACAAACACCAAACAGATTTATTCTGCTTCCTTTATTGCCCAGTTGTCTGAACAAGGTTTCGACTTATGGAAAGACACTATAGACTTAAAATCAGTCTGGGGTACTAGAGACTGGCAGGTCCAGGGAACATAAGTGCTATTTAGAGCATGCCTCATTCCTCAGCAAATCATGTTTTTGAATGAAACCGTGCAACAAACGTCCTGTCTTTGACTAGCCTAGAACAAAGACTTGAATACACCTTGGATGCCCACACCATCACACACCGAGGGTAACATAACATCACAAGAAGGGATTACGCACGATGAGATCATGCACTACAACAGATCAGACCCCGATTGGAAGGGATGGTTGATTTGGCCCACAGACTCCAATAGATGTCAGGAAAGATTAATGGGTAAAACCAAAGGGTTTAGTATCCACAGGCCAGATCCACGCTATTTACAGAGAGAACATCCAGGGGTAGTGACATCATACAGTGTTGGGAAGTTATTCCTCGATTGGCTAAAAACCTCAACACTGTCACAGGTGAAACAACACTTATCCTTACTTACAGAGGATGTGGACCTACGGGATTTTTTATTAGGTCCTAGAAAGCCACGTCATAAACGTTTCTATTATGCTGTCTATAATGAGATTTGGAAAATATCACTACAAGAGGCCGCAGAGAGATTACGAGAAATAGATCGTATAAACCTAGAGAAAGCTCTGGCAGTGGTTGACAATGGTTTAACCACACTAACCTCCAGTATATATTCACTGGGCAACATTGTATCTTCTGCTATTGATGTACTAGAACAGGATTTGTCCATATTGCAACACGGGCTATCACAGTTGCGTTCGATCATGTTGTTAAGCTGGACGCTGCAATCTTTGCGCGCAGGCTATGTGCCTTGGCGTTTCATCAACAGCACGTCTGTTTTCTGCATACAACCTAACAGAAAAACAGATAGAAATGGGACAAAGGGGAGCAAAGTATACAATGCTGCGTATGGAAAAACTGGACAGATAAGCTTTTACAGTGGCAAAGTCACTGTCCACAGAATGGTTAATCCATGGCCACATAACTCTTCCGGTCACTACTTTTCAATTTCAATATTGCCTTGAACAAAAGCAGGCAGGCAGATATAAAGAAATGGGTTGGGAATTCATCAAGAAATCTTGGGAATTACCGTACAGATTTCGATGCCGGAGCGGGGATAGAGAAGTGTTTTTAAGCTAGCTGATGCAAAAGGCCAACATACCCGGTGGGGGTGTTCAGAACCAGTCTGACACCAATCCTACAGTGTATGCTGTCCGAAAGCGCAGATCCTGTATAGTTTTATAGGAACTACACGACACTGGTCGAGCACAGCAGAGGGCATAAGCAGGCTCTTCAGTTGGATCTGACATCTCTGTGGGCCCAACTTAAAGGAAACCTCTGCAACCACTTTCAGGTTTCGAAGGAGACTGCAAAAGATCTGCAGTGGTGGCTACTGGACTGGATTCAGCAGCAGACCCCTCTCCCAGCCCAACCTGACAGTGGTGACCAATGCATCACTTCTGGGTTGGGGTGGTCATCTGGCAGAGGTGGAAATCGGAGGCCTTGGGTCTCTGTTGGAGTCCCACTCCATTTCAGCCTTCTGGAGCTGAGGGCCACACGCTTGGCGTTGAAAGCCTTCCTTCCAGCCATCAAGGGGAGGCTGGTATAGGTGCTCACAGACAACATCCCCACCATGCAGTACTGCAAAAAAAATGGGGTCTGTGGGGGTCACTGACCCTGTGCCTGGATGCTCTGTGCCTCTGGAAATGGCTAGACCGCCAGAGAATTTTTCTAGTGGTGAACCACCTTGTAGCATTGTTGCATGCCAAGACAGGTGATCTGAGCCGTCGGTGTCTAGTGGATTACGAGTGGCAATTGGCACTCGGAGGTGGTGCATGATCTCTTCCTAGAATGCAGAGAACCTTGTCTCGATCTGTTCACCACTGTCTAGAATGTGCAGTGTCAGCAATGTCATGTTAGAGTTTCTGAGGCATCTCTCATTCTGAGACAAACTGTGAGAACACTTTAAGTGGATCACTCATATGTCAGGATATAATGCTGCATGGGGCCTGTAACGGTTCAGTAGCAAACTTATCATGTCACTTGAGGGGTGCCCCAGCTGCTGTGATCACTCCAGTGTTCAGGCTACTTTCGAATGGGAGTAACTTGATGCTGAACGATCAAGGTTGCTGTGGGATGCTTCCGGGCATCGCATATCTGTTCCAGGGTTACTTGCTGTATGCAATTATTGTTTCCACCAACATATACAGTCAGGGAGGCGCTGTTATGGCCTTCACTAAAGGTTTCATTAATACGGTTTGATACTTTGAGCAGTATGAAAGCCATGCTTTTACAGAAGTCCGTGCCCTTAACCTCCGCTCGAGAGACTTTTGATCTCCAGATCTCAAGGTCTTCAGCAGAGATACAGACACTCATACGTACGTAATTGCCCCTTCCATTTCGCAGAAATGGTGAACCGTATCTTTAACATGTCTGATACGACAGGCATCGTCCACCTATTTAAGACCATAGGTTCTGGACTATAGAGCACCTTTCAGACGGTCCTCGGAGTTATACCAAAATCTATACACTCTGTGTTTTCGGTAGCATTTTTGGAGGATTACTGCTGATCCCGTTTCTAATAGCAGGTATCCTGATTGTCATTTTTCTGCTACGCAATGGACGTCTCAGTCACCAAGGAGACGGAAACAGTACTTCTGGAGCGAAAATACCGTGATCGCATGGTACACACCTTGCCTAAGAGAACTAAGTGCGTCTTGGTTCCTGTCATTTAGACCAGTCTGGATGGACTGCATCTTACCTGTCCTCCGATGCCTGTTTTGCGGCGAAGAATGCCTGTTGGATCTCTGTCTGACACTCCCATCATTTGCGCAACCGGACGTTGATGCTTTACTGGACCCGATAACGGCCCATGTTCTGCAGTGTCCCCAGCGTATTCCAATGTTGATGGCGGCATTCCTAGAGCCACCACAGGTAGTATTGGCTCCTGTTGGTATGGACATCGGCTCCTCCTCTGACACCCAGGCCTTGGATGGCGCTCAGGCTACCCCAGCATCGGTTGTGGACAGTACAGAAGATCATCTGTGCTCAATTGACATCTGCGAGGTGTTACAGGGACCGTCGTCTGCGGAGGCAGGCAACGAGAATGTTGCGTCTACCAGCCAGGACACATAAACATTTGACTCATTTTGGCGCGTCGTGTGCTGGGAGAAATTTGATTTTTGAAACGCAAACAGAAAATTGGAACACCATAACAAAATTGACATTCTTTTTGAGCCTGCATGGCTTTCAAATGCTTATAGTAGTTCGAACTATACCTAGAGCTATAGCTTGAGTGACAATTTCCATTTTCACCTTTTAAAACAGTTTTTTAACTAGTTGTGTACCAGTATCTAGTCAGCCTAGTAGTACATTTAGAAATTAACTATGTCGTCCATTCGGAAGAGGAGTGGGTGTTACATTCCTTTTAGGTACCATAATATAGGCCCAGGTAACTTCGTTACCCTTCACCTATATTCTTCCCTACATTACACTTATAATGGTTTACAGGGACTGACCTTTTACCTAGATACGACACTGCATTCAGAACGTGGGTTTTTCTTAGTTCGAAATCTCATACATTATGCATGAGGATTCTTGGAAGCACAGCAGGACTACCATCTCCTGTATAATATCTATGTATAAAGTTCATGCCCGACGTCATCCTTAGACCGACACAGTAATACAGCAAGGTAGGACCCCTGGGGAGACCTATGGGTATATATACATCACAACCTGCTAAGATAGACAGAGGAGACCAGGACTTCCCGGCCGACACACTGACCAGAGACGCTGAGGTTCCTGCATGCAGACACCCCAGCTCGCAGTGGTTTAAACACATCCCCCAACTCTAGACCAGGACGGGGTCCCACAGTCTCTCACTTCAGGTAATGGGGTTGACTTTATCCTAGAGGGATTCTTGGCTTAACACCTACACACATGCTAGGTACACGTAGGTACATCTAGTTAGGGAGGCATCGTAGGAGTACGCATCTTTTTATTATCATGTATTTTATTTACTCGTATGTATTCATGATTACTGCAAGATGGTAGAGTTATACCATCCTTTTACTTTCGTAATACTTCTAATCATTTATATCTTTTACTGTCTAACGATTGTGGCAGCTCATCTATTTTACACTAGAATAACAACTGTTCAATGAATACTTATTGTAAACGCCCAGCCGTTTATTCTGTGTATCTCTCTAAGACAGACTAAGTAAGCACGAGTGACTGAGCGAAAAGTAGTATATTGTTTCCACGGTCCTGAGGGATCAGGGTTGTCATGTTCGATGGTTGCCAAGAACTATTCTCTCCTTGGTAAGAGGAGATTCTAGTGGCACTGTGAGCTAGCTGATGCAAAAGGCCAACATACCCGGTGGGGGTGTTCAGAACCAGTCTGACACCAATCCTACAGTGTATGCTGTCCGAAAGCGCAGATCCTGTATAGTTTTATAGGAACTACACGACACTGGTCGAGCACAGCAGAGGGCATAAGCAGGCTCTTCAGTTGGATCCGACATCTCTGTGGGCCCAACTTAAAGGAAACCTCTGCAACCACTTTCAGGTTTCGAAGGAGACTGCAAAAGATCTGCAGTGGTGGCTACTGGACTGGATTCCGCAGCAGACCCCTCTCCCAGCCCAACCTGACAGTGGTGACCAATGCATCACTTCTTGGTTGGGGTGGTCATCTGGCAGAGGTGGAAATCGGAGGCCTTGGGTCTCTGTTGGAGTCCCACTCCATTTCAGCCTTCTGGAGCTGAGGGCCACACGCTTGGCGTTGAAAGCCTTCCTTCCAGCCATCAAGGGGAGGCTGGTATAGGTGCTCACAGACAACATCCCGACCATGCGGTACTGCAAAAAAATGGGGTCTGTGGGGTCACTGACCCTGTGCCTGGATGCTCTGTGCCTCTGGAAATGGCTAGACCGCCAGAGAATTTTTCTAGTGGTGAACCACCTTGTAGCATTGTTGCATGCCAAGACAGGTGATCTGAGCCGTCGGTGTCTAGTGGATTACGAGTGGCAATTGGCACTCTGAGGTGGTGCATGATCTCTTCCTAGAATGCAAAGAACCTTGTCTCGATCTGTTCACCACTGTCTAGAATGTGCAGTGTCAGCAATGTCATGTTAGAGTTTCTGAGGCATCTCTCTGTCAGGTTCCACCTTCCTGATTCCTCAGGGTTGTGCTGATGCTCAAAGGGATCCACCTCTCGACTGCCCCAAGTCCGGAATATCAACAAACACGGACTAGTGAGATAGTCAAGCGAGGGAAGGAAAGGGTAGGGACAGCGAGGAGGGAGACCTAAGGAGGATACAATAAATACACTGTCAATACCAAATTGAGATTTCATATAACTCAAACAAAGGAAATATACCATACAAACAATTGCATTAGCGATAACACTCTACCTGCAAAATAAAGAGTGAGAGCGATACCAGAAGAGAGAAGAGGGTGGTTGCGAAACTCCAGCATGGAACTAATGGGAAAAGAGAACACACAATGAAACCAGTTCATGTACCAACGTAAAGGTTCCCCCACCTTACACAAGAGAGTAGAGTTTTCCCCTCCCAACACCTACCCTAAGGGACATGTGGATGCTTTAGTAATAGGCAACTGCTTCCTGCACACCCTCAGATGTCTCTCTCTCTCCTAGGAAATAATGTATATAAAGACAACCAAACGTGAATCCGGAACGGCAAAAGCACAATCAACAACTTGTACTTTGTCGCGTCCAACTATGGAAATGGCTCGTATATGGAACCTCAACTTCCTTGTGGGTTGAACGTGATTTCTCAGAGGAAAGTTCCTCTTGGTGCAAACAACCAATAAAAGTTCAGCCAATGTTATCATCAAGCAAAGGAGTACTAACAAGTCTGTAAGTTTACCATAAATCAAGTATACACAGGAACGTTGCTTATATGCACAATTCTTTAGCATACCTTCTTACCGGGTAACCTCTTGTCCGGTTGAAGAATAAGGGGTATTGTCTCCCTGCATGAAACAACAGTGAAAAGCGGGTCTCTCCAACAGGGAGTTTAAACGAAGCACATTAAATAGTGCTTGCCAGGTGCTCCTCTGCAACGGGAACAAAGGGGGTCCCCCCAGTCCCTTCCAACAGAGGAGCAGAGTCCAAATAGATACTCTGGGAAGGGCAGCCACGCTCCTCTGCAAGAGACCACTAAGGAGTGGTCTCGCCAACACAAGAGCAAACGAGGCGCTATCAGGGACAAAATCAAAGAGCCCGGACCATCCGGACCCGAAAGCGGCAATCACTGGTGAAAATACAAAGGTTTACTTCACCGCCGCTCTGGAGAACAAGGAAACTGCAATCTTGGCCATCAGCAAGGAATAATCGGCAGCGTCCGATCTTCCTTCCGCGGCTATATCCGGGTGCCTCGATACCGCCGAGTCACGTGGGGCGTGACTAATGCAAAGCATACCGGGAATTGTAGTTTTATCAAGTCGGGTACTTCCTGTACTCCCGTCTCGATACAGGCTGTGCATAGCCGGTTGTTAGGGCCTGACAGTACATCCCCCTCCCGGAAGGCACTGACTGACACCTGGCTTGTCCGGATATTTCTTGTGGAATGCGGCTACAAGACGCGCAGCATGCACCGCCTCAGCCGGTTCCCATGAATCCTCCTCTGGGCCGTAACCCTTCCAGGCAACCAGATACCAGAGTTTGCGTCGCACCAGTTTGGAATCCACAATCCCCCTGACCTCGTATTCTGGTTCCTGCTGCACCCATATGGGCACTGGCTGGTTCTTCACAGGACAGTGAGAAGGCTTCAGCAGAGAAACATGGAAGACAGGGTGGATTCGAAAATGGTCTGGCAATTTCAGTTTTACGGCCACAGGATTGACGTGTTTGATCACTCGGTAAGGACCTATATACTTAGGATTGAATACACTATGTCTCTTGAACCTTATGTGTTTCGTAGACAGCCAAACCCGCTCCCCTTTTTTATAAGTGGGGCCTGGCCTACGATGTTTGTCTGCCTGTGCTTTGTACCTTTCTTTGGCACTGAGCAGATTGTTCCGTGTTTCCAGCAAGGTAGAACGGATGTGCGACAGTCTCTTGTGTAAGTCTGGGATCTTGAAATTCTGACTAGGAAGTATCAAAGGGGTGAAACGAGGGTGGAAACCATAAGTGCTAAAGAAAGGAGTGTGTTGTGTAGAGGCATGTTTGGCACTATTGTACGCTATTTCTGCTACCCATAACCACTCCACCCACGCTTCCGTATTACTATTGACGTAACATCTGAGAAACTGTTTTAAGGTTTGGTTGAGCCTCTCGGTCTGTCCGTCAGTTTGGGGGTGAAAACTGGTGGAGAGTGAGGATTCAATCTGTAATTCCGAACACCATGTTTTCCAAAACTGAGCTGTAAACTGGGCCCCTCTGTCTGAAACAATTACTTTAGGAAGTCCATGGAGTCTGACTACGTTTGTTAACAGAAGTCTTGCCAACAGTCCCGCAGACGGTACTTGTTTACAGGCGATGAAATGACCCATCTTGGATAGATAGTCCACCACAACCACTATTGCTGTGCATCCTTGGGCCTTGGGTAGACCTACGATGAAATCTACGGAAAACCTTTCCCACGGAGCGTCCGGTGTGGGCAAAGGTTGGAGAAGCCCCTGAGTTTGGCTGTGGTCAGTCTTCATCTGGGCACACTTGGAACAACTTTTCACCCACGAAAAGACATCTGGTCGTACTGTTGGCCACCAGAACTGTTGTAACACCCTCTCCAGAGTTTTCTTCCCTCCAGCATGACCCGCACACGGGAGGTCGTGACACCAGGTGAACACCATGCGTCTTAGGTCCTTGGAAGGGACCAACAACTGTTGCTTCTTCATGGGAAGACCTTGACGCATTTGCCATTCCGGGTGGAACTTCAACCAATTCCTCCATGTAAAGGATTGTATCCTTTTTCTGGTTTTCTGCAAGAAGTCATCCGTTTGTATAGTACACAAAACGTTGCTGGGTTCAATGATTGCTCTTTCAGTTATGGCAGATTGCTGTGTAGAGTTTTCTCGTCTCGTAAGAGCATCAGCCTTCTTATTGTCTTGGCCTGGACGAAAGGTGACTATGAAGTGAAACTCGGCGAAGAACAGCATCCATCGAAGCTGACGTGGAGTGAGATGACGTGCGGCTCGCATAAATTGGAGATTGCGATCCGTATAAACCGTCACTAGGTGTGTTGCCCCCAACAACCAGTGTCTCCACTCCACAAACGCATCCTTTATGGCTAGAAGCTCCTTTTCCACGATGGTGTAATTCTGTTCCGCGGGATTCAGCTTCCGGGACATGAATGCAATGGGGTGAAGATATCCTGTTGTTTCGTGTCTTTGGGACAGCACCGCCCCTACCGCCACATCAGACGCGTCGGCCTCCACTATGAAAGGCATCTCAGGATTGGCATGGGTGAGCACTGGGGCTGAAGTAAAGGCTATCTTGAGGAGATCAAATGCGTTCTGAGCCTCCTCTGTCCAGAGAAACGGGGTCTTTTTCCGAGTCAACTTGGTGAGTGGAGTTACCATGTTGGAGAACTGCCGAATGAACCTCCTGTAGAAGTTGGCAAACCCTAGAAAACTCTGAATATCTTTCACGTTCTGAGGGCGAGGCCAGTCGGTGATAGCCTTAACCTTTCTCTCTGCCAAAACCTGGCCCGACGGGGTAAGCATGACCCCTAGAAACTCCACTGTGGTCACATGAAACTCACACTTGGTGATTTTGTAAAACAGCTGATGGTTTTGTAGTGCGTGCAGAACTCGTCCTACATGAATCACATGTTCTTCTTCGTTGGAGGAATAGACCAAGATGTCATCTATGTATACCACCACGAAATGGTCCAGGAAGTCCCTCAGGACGTCGTTGAGGAAGAACTGGAAGGCGGCGGGGGCGTTACATAGCCCAAAAGGCATGACCAGATACTCGAATAACCCGTACCTCGTTTTGAAGGCCGTCTTCCACTCGTCACCGTGACGCATCCGGACAAGATGGTACGCCCCTCTGAGGTCCAACTTGGTGTAGATGACTGCTGATTTAACCTGTTCCAAAAGGACCGGAATCAAGGGCAGCGGGTATTGGTTCTTGACGGTGATAGCATTCAATGCTCTGTAGTCGATGCAACATCTCAGATCCCCATTGGCCTTTGGTATAAAAAAGAGAGGAGATGCAGCAGGAGACCTAGAGGGGCGGATGAATCCCAAATCCAGATATTTATCCAGGTATTTCCGTAGGTGTAGGTTTTCAGGTACTGTCAGAGCATAAATCCTGCCGCATGGTATCACGGCTCCCGGAACCAGATCGATCTGGCAATCGTAGTCCCTATGGGGGGGGGAAGCTCCTCTGCCTTGGCGTCACTAAATACCTCTTCATAGTTCCGATAGCACTCAGGTAGAATCACGTTCTTTTCGGCCGCCGTGGCAATATGGTGACGGACGGCTAATGCGTTGGACGGTCGTGTAGCAGGTTGGTTACAATGACTCTGACAATACGTAGACTGCAGCTGTAATGTCTTCTGGGTCCACTCTATCGTAGGCTCATGTTTTTGTAACCAGGGAAGACCCAGGATCACCCCATACTGTGGGGCTTGTATGATATTGAAGGACAACCATTCCTGATGGTACCCTTCGTAGATGAGTTCACATTCAGGTATGATGTAGCTGATGGGACCTGATTCCAATTCTTTCCCGTCCACGGCAAATACCCGTTCAGAGGTTTGTTTATGGATAAGCTGTATCCCTAGCCTCTGCGCTTCTTTTCTGTCCATGAAGCACCCTGTAGCTCCCATTGCCCTTATTGGTTTGTGCTCTTGGTTGATTCCGATTTCTAGTGCAATAAAAAAATGCTCTGCCTCTGGGAATGCATACTGGTTCACTGAAGGGATCGTATACCCGCTTGATGGCTCCCCTTCTTGTGCCTTCAAGCTCTGGAGTTTTCCGCCTCTTTATCTGAGGCTACTGCAGCCACCTGCCCTGGTCGTGTACGCCCATGCTTCGGTTTGACAGGACAATCACGAAGATAATGGCCTCTTTTCCCGCAATATAAGCATAAGCCTTGTTTGCGTCTATGGTCTCTTTCGCTGAGGGTTAAGGATGCCCTAACAGCCCCGATCTCCATTGGTTCCGATTTCATCGTACTATGCTCCGGAGGGTGAGCCCTATCATATTGCGGGGTATACTTGTCCTTCCGTTTGTGATCCCCTTTCCGCTCTTTGAGACGGTGGTCCAATCGTAGAGTCAATTCAATAAGAGCTGCACAAGTTTAAGGCTGTGGGTCTATTTGGGCAAGGACGTCTTTCATCTCATCCTTGAGTCCTTGGTAATATATGGCGGCTTGTTTGGATTCAAGCCAATCGGTTTCTGCCACGAGTCTGCGAAAGTTATTTAGGTAACTGATCAGATCCATATTTCCCTGCCGGAGCTCCAACAGGTCCTTGTCTGCAGAGAAGGTCTCTGCTCTACGGTCAAATGTTTTCTCAAATTCTATCTTAAAGGCATCCCAGTCATATAGTAATGGATCATCTCGCCTTACTATGGGGACTGCCCACTGCGCTGCCTCGCCTGCCAAATATGAGATCACAAAGGCGACCCTTGCCTGATTGGTTGTAAACATCTTTGGCTTACAATTAAAATGGAGCAGAGCTTGGGTCATAAACACCTGAACTTTCTTGTTGTCCCCATGAAACCTTTCGGGAGGGGCTAGTGGTATTTGTGAAGGCATTTCTACCACTACTGGAAGAGGTGCTGACTGTGACGACCCCCCTAATCAAACGTGTTCCTTTGCATCCTGTCTATTCTGGCTTGTAGAGCGGCGGTCTCATTACGTGAGGCCGCCAGCTCAGTTTGCACTAGAGCCAGTGCTGCTAGAACGTCATCCATGGTAGCCATCCTTGTCACCAGCACAACCAGGAGGAAAACAATTTGTGGGCCGATTATTCTGTCAGGTTCCACCTTCCTGATTCCTCAGGGTTGTGCTGATGCTCAAAGGGATCCACCTCTCGACTGCCCCAAGTACGGAATATCAACAAACACGGACTAGTGAGATAGTCAAGCGAGGGAAGGAAAGAGTAGGGACAGCGAGGAGGGAGACCTAAGGAGGATTCAATAAATACACTGTCAATACCAAATTGAGATTTCGTATAACTCAAACAAAGGAAATATACCATACAAACAATTGCATTAGCGATAACACTCTACCTGCAAAATAAAGAGTGAGAGCGATACCAGAAGAGAGAAGAGGGTGGTTGCGAAACTCCAGCATGGAACTAATGGGAAAAGAGAACACACAATGAAACCAGTTCATGTACCAACGTAAAGGTTCCCCCACCTTACACAAGAGAGTAGAGTTTTCCCCTCCCAACACCTACCCTAAGGGACATGTGGATGCTTTAGTAATAGGCAACTGCTTCCTGCACACCCTCAGATGTCTCTCTCTCCTAGGAAATAATGTATATAAAGACAACCAAACGTGAATTAATCCGGAACGGCAAAAGCACAATCAACAACTTGTACTTTTGTCGCGTCCAACTATGGAAATGGCTCGTATATGGAACCTCAACTTCCTTGTGGGTTGAACGTGATTTCTCAGAGGAAAGTTCCTCTTGGTGCAAACAACCAATAAAAGTTCAGCCAATGTTATCATCAAGCAAAGGAGTACTAACAAGTCTGTAAGTTTACCATAAATCAAGTATACACAGGAACGTTGCTTATATGCACAATTCTTTAGCATACCTTCTTACCGGGTAACCTCTTGTCCGGTTGAAGAATAAGGGGATTGTCTCCCTGCATGAAACCCCAGTGAAAAGCGGGTCTCTCCAACAGGGAGTTTAAATGAAGCACATTAAATAGTGCTTGCCAGGTGCTCCTCTGCAACGGGAACAAAGGGGGTCCCCCCAGTCCCTTCCAACAGAGGAGCAGAGTCCAAATAGATACTCTGGGAAGCGCAGCCACGCTCCTCTGCAAGAGACCACTAAGGAGTGGTCTCGCCAACACAAGAGCAAACGAGGCGCTATCAGGGACAAAATCAAAGAGCCCGGACCATCCGGACCCGAAAGCGGCAATGACTGGTGAAAATACAAAGGTTTACTTCACCGCCGCTCTGGAGAACAAGGAAACTGCAATCTTGGCCATCAGCAGGGAATAATTGGCAGCGTCCGATCTTCCTTCCGCGGCTATATCCGGGTGCCTCGTTACCGCCGAGTCACGCGGGGCGTGACTAATGCAAAGCATGCCGGGAATTGTAGTTTTATCAAGTCGGGTACTTCCTGTACTCCCGTCTCGATACAGGCTGTGCATAGCCGGTTGTTAGGGCCTGACACTCTCATTCTGAGACAAACTGTGAGAACACTTTAAGTGGATCACTCATATGTCAGGATATAATGCTGCATGGGGCCTGTAACGGTTCAGTAGCAAACTTATCATGTCACTTGAGGGATGCCCCAGCTGCTGTGATCACTCCAGTGTTCAGGCTACTTTCGAATGGGAGTATCTTGATGCTGAACGATCAAGGTTGCTGTGGGATGCTTCCGGGCATCGCATATCTGTTCCAGGGTTACTTGCTGTATGCAATTATTGTTTCCACCAACATATACAGTCAGGGAGGCGCTGTTATGGCCTTCACTAAAGGTTTCATTAATACGGTTTGATACTTTGAGCAGTATGAAAGCCATGCTTTTACAGAAGTCCGTGCCCTTAACCTCCGCTCGAGAGACTTTTGATCTCCAGATCTCAAGGTCTTCAGCAGAGATACAGACACTCATACGTACGAATTGCCCCTTCCATTTCGCAGAAATGGTGAACCGTATCTTTAACATGTCTGATACGACAGGGATCGTCCACCTATTTAAGACCATAGGTTCTGGACTATTGAGCACCTTTCAGACGGTCCTCGGAGTTATACCAAACTTTATACACTCCGTGTTCGGAAGCATTTTTGGAGGATTACCGCTGATCCTGTTTCTAATAGCAGGTATCCTGATTGTCATTTTTCTGCTACGCAATGGACGTCTCAGTCACCAAGGAGACGGAAACAGTACTTCTGGAGTGAAAATACCGTGATCGCATGGTACACACCTTGCCTAAGAGAACTAAGTGCGTCTTGGTTCCTGTCATTTAGACCAGTCTGGATGGACTGCATCTTACCTGTCCTCCGATGCCTGTTTTGCGGCGAAGAATGCGTGTTGGATCTCTGTCTGACACTCCCATCATTTGCGCAACTGGACGTTGATGCTTTACTGGACCCGATAACGGCCCATGTTCTGCAGTGTCCCCAGCGTATTCCAATGTTGATGGCGGCATTCCTAGAGCCACCACAGGTAGTATTGGCTCCTGTTGGTATGGACATCGGCTCCTCCTCTGACACCCAGGCCTTGGATGGCGCTCAGGCTTCCCCAGCATCGGTTGTGGACAGTACAGAAGATCATCTGTGCTCAATTGACATAATCTGCGAGGTGTTACAGGGACCGTCGTCTGCGGAGGCAGACAACGAGAATGTTGCGTCTACCAGCCAAGACACATAAACATTTGACTCATTTTGGCTCGTCGTGTGCTGGGAGAAATTTGATTTTTGAAACGCAAACAGAAAATTGGAACACCATAACAAAATTGACATTCTTTTTGAGCCTGCATGGCTTTCAAATGCTTATAGTAGTTCGACCTATACCTAGAGCTATAGCTTGAGTGACAATTTCCATTTTCACCTTTTAAAACTAATGTTTTTTAACTAGTTGCGTACCAGTATCTAGTCAGCCTAGTAGTACGTTTAGAAATTAACTATGTCGTCCATTCGGAAGAGGAGTGGGTGTTACATTCCTTATAGGTACCATAATATAGGCCCAGGTAACTTCGTTACCCTTCACCTATATTCTTCCCTACATTACACTTATAATGGTTTACAGGGACTGACCTTTTACCTAGATACGACACTGCATTCAGAACGTGGGTTTTTCTTAGTTCGAAATCTCATACATTATGCATGAGGATTCTTGGAAGCACAGCAGGACTACCATCTCCTGTATAATATCTATGTATAAAGTTCATGCCCGACGTCATCCTTAGACCGACACAGTAATACAGCAAGGTAGGACCCCTGGGGAGACCTATGGGTATATATACATCACAACCTGCTAAGATAGACAGAGGAGACCAGGACTTCCCGGCCGACACACTGACCAGAGACGCTGAGGTTCCTGCATGCAGACACCCCAGCTCGCAGTGGTTTAAACACATCCCCCAACTCTAGACCAGGACGGGGTCCCACAGTCTCTCACTTCAGGTAATGGGGTTGACTTTATCCTAGAGGGATTCTTGGCTTAACACCTACACACATGCTAGGTACACGTAGGTACATCTAGTTAGGGAGGCATCGTAGGAGTACGCATCTTTTATTATCATGTATTTTATTTACTCGTATGTATTCATGATTACTGCAAGATGGTAGAGTTATACCATCCTTTTACTTTCGTAATACTTCTAATCATTTATATCTTTTACTGTCTAACGATTGTGGCAGCTCATCTATTTTACACTAGAATAACAACTGTTCAATGAATACTTATTGTAAACGCCCAGCCGTTTATTCTGTGTATCTCTCAAGACAGACTAAGTAAGCACGAGTGACTGAGCGAAAAGTAGTATATTGTTTCCACGGTCCTGAGGGATCAGGGTTGTCATGTTCGATGGTTGCCAAGAACTATTCTCTCCTTGGTAAGAGGAGATTCTAGTGGCACTGTGAGCTAGCTGATGCAAAAGGCCAACATACCCGGTGGGGGTGTTCAGAACCAGTCTGACACCAATCCTACAGTGTATGCTGTCCGAAAGCGCAGATCCTGTATAGTTTTATAGGAACTACACGACACTGGTCGAGCACAGCAGAGGGCATAAGCAGGCTCTTCAGTTGGATCTGACATCTCTGTGGGCCCAACTTAAAGGAAACCTCTGCAACCACTTTCAGGTTTCGAAGGAGACTGCAAAAGATCTGCAGTGGTGGCTACTGGACTGGATTCCGCAGCAGACCCCTCTCCCAGCCCAACCTGACAGTGGTGACCAATGCATCACTTCTGGGTTGGGGTGGTCATCTGGCAGAGGTGGAAATCGGAGGCCTTGGGTCTCTGTTGGAGTCCCACTCCATTTCAGCCTTCTGGAGCTGAGGGCCACACGCTTGGCGTTGAAAGCCTTCCTTCCAGCCATCAAGGGGAGGCTGGTATAGGTGCTCACAGACAACATCCCCACCATGCGGTACTGCAACAAAATGGGGTCTGTGGGGTCACTGACACTGTGCCTGGATGCTCTGTGCCTCTGGAAATGGCTAGACCGCCAGAGAATTTTTCTAGTGGTGAACCACCTTGTAGCATTGTTGCATGCCAAGACAGGTGATCTGAGCCGTCGGTGTCTAGTGGATTACGAGTGGCAATTGGCACTCGGAGGTGGTGCATGATCTCTTCCTAGAATGCAGAGAACCTTGTCTCGATCTGTTCACCACTGTCTAGAATGTGCAGTGTCAGCAATGTCATGTTAGAGTTTCTGAGGCATCTCTCATTCTGAGACACGTTTGGCCTCATGTAGAAATTGGGGCCCCTATATGCCTTTCACCAATACCACTCCCGCCCAGAGTTCTCAAGAAGATCAGGACCAATCGGGCCCAAATCATTCTAGTGGTCCCAAATATGGAGAGTATGATATCCAGAACTCCTGTGCTTGAGCATCTGTCCTCCAATCAGGCTGCCCCTCTGAGAGGATCTACTGTTACAACAACAGAGCAGGAATTTGCATCAGGGACTTCGTAATCTCAACCTTCATGCTTGGAGATTGAGCAGCAAGAGCTTATCACCTTTGTCCTTCCTCAGGAGGTGGCTGATGTCCTCTTGCCAGCCAGGCGTCC
This sequence comes from Calotriton arnoldi, assembly GCA_963921515.1. Classification (NCBI taxonomy): domain Eukaryota; kingdom Metazoa; phylum Chordata; class Amphibia; order Caudata; family Salamandridae; genus Calotriton; species Calotriton arnoldi. Next base: position 1,740,431 of record CAWUFW010002021.1, read on the forward strand.
CTTGACAAAACTGTATACACCCGTCATTGGGACAAATTTGTGGTTTGGTGCGGTACTCAGCAGATAGACCTCCTCCGGGCAGAGTTATCTGACGTTTGTTTTTGTCCCTAGCCTGGCAAGGTCTTGCTCAGGGCATCCTTCTCCCTTTGTCATGCCACAGCGTGACCTTAACTTGGTCCTCTCATTTCTAATGTGCACTCCCTTGGAGCTGCTTCACAGTTGTCCCTTTCAGCTTCTCAATTTCAAGACAGTGCACCTCTTCACCATAACATCTCCGTGTCGTGTGAATGAGCTTTTTTTGCGGACACAAGACTCCTTCTTGCCTAAAGTTGTGACGCTGTGCCTAGTCAATTAAAACATCACCTTGCTGGCATTCTGTGCTCTGCCTCACCCCTCTAAGGAGGAGGAGAGACTCCACCGTTTAAACCCCAAGAGAGCTCTCCGCTTTCATATTCATCGTACCAGAGAACACCAGGTGGAAGATCAGATCTTTGTGGAGGGAAAAAAGCAAGTCTGTGCAGATGAGAACTATCTTCAGCTAGATTGTGCTTTCCATTAAGATCTGCTACTTATTAGCCAAAAACCTGCCTCCCGAAGGACTGTGTGCTCATTCTACCTGGTCCAAAGCTTCTACCACTGCGATAGCATGTAAAATCTTTCCTGGACATTTGCCAAATGGCTACATGGGCGTCCCTCCATACATTCACAAAGCACTATTATCTGGGCAGTCCGGTTCACCCAAAGCGGCATTTTGGCTGCTCGGTCCTGCAAAACTTTCTGGTTTGAGTCCCGTCGAGAGCAAACTCCAAATAGTTACTGCTTTGGTATCCATTTAAAAGGTGAGGAATCTGCAGCTAGAAGTCTCTATCAGAAAAACAAGTTGCTTAACTTCAGTAAGGACTTTTCTAGTAGGGACTCTATCTTGTTGCAGATTACTCGCCAACCCACCCATCCTCACCTTTCTGTGATTGGACTTTATCCAGTAAGAAGATCCCAAGTAATCTGCACACTGGTCATAATGGATTTGCTATTGGGGCTATGCGTCTGGGGGCAAGGACAGCCACGAAAGCACCTCAAGTCACACACACACAAACTTTTAGAAAACACTCACAATCACTGGTTGTTGTCATCAGTGATGTCATCTGAGATGTAATTTGAGATGTCCTCAGTGATGTCACTGACCATGTCATCAGTGGTGTAATATGTGAGGTCATAAGCAGTGCATTGCAGGGTGTAAGTTAGTTAGCTCAGGTAACTATAACTGCTGAATTTCACTGGTTTTGTAAGAGTGAAATCTGAGCCTAATTACAATGTCCATGTAACCTTTGTTTTTTCCAGTGAATTTGTAAGGTTTTTAAAATTGTATTTCCTAACTGTAACCACTAACCTTTGACACAGAGTGTGTGAGTGTCTCAGTGAGTGTATGAGTGTCTGAGTAGGTTTGTAAGTGGGTGTGAGATGGTTTGAGTGGGGCTGTAAGTGGGTATATGAGTGTCTGAGTTGGTGTGTGAGTCTCTGATAGCGGTGGGCGGTAAACTCCACTCCTCCAGTGGAGTTTTGCCACTCCGTGCTCCCCTTGGAATGCAGAGTTTGGTAAAAACTTCGCCAACCACCAGTGGAGTGGAGTTTACCGGCATGCTTACCCCTAGGCTTCATACCCCAAGAGTAGTGTGCCAGGAGGCGCGTTTGCATAGTGGTTGAGAAAGGGGGCGGGCCATGGAAGAGGTCTGTCAATCCCGCTGTTTGGGACTAACTGGTTGCAACAATAGGGGTTCTTGGCCCCGAATGACCCTCAGCAGCCTGGGGGACTTAATACCCCAGCCAGTAGTGCGCCAGGAGGCGCATTTGCAGAGTGATTGAGAAAGGGGGCGGGGCCTCCGACGAGGTCGGAGCAATCCAACTGTGGGGTAATTAATTACTTGTGGGTGTTATTGAGCCCCGGGGAGGTGGTGATCCCTTGGGCTTATAGAGCCCATGGAGGGGGGCCCTGGGCGCCCCCCTCCTTTCTATGAGTAAAGCCCCATGGAGGTTGTGGTCCCCGGGGCTCAGTGAGCCTTGGGAGGAGGGCCTGTGCGCCCCCCTCCTTTTTAAGGGGGCTGTATTCAAAACAAGTGTGGATTTGCGCCAAAATTTCTTTTTTATAAAAAAAAGTTAATGTTGGCCCTGTCAGGGTTACAGGGGAACCCCACCACCACACCTAGGGTGTCAGGGTATTCCTACCCTGCCCTTTTCCTTTATTTAAATGTTTTTCGTGGGACTCGATAAAGCAGAGTCCCAAGATGGCTGCCAACACTTCCTGGGTGAAGTATTGGCAGCCAATCAGATCTCACTGTGAGGTCTGTGCTTTGGCTCCACCCAGATATCCTTATTTGCTTTCCCTTAAATTTCTCAACAACTACTGAATGGATTTACACTGAATAACTGAAAGCGTGATATGCAAACAAAATCTACCTTCCTGCCAAATTTGGTGTAATTCCATCCAGCAGTTCGGGCTGTAGTCGTGTTCAAAGCTCCTATGGAAATTAACATTGGAAATCGTATTTTTTTTTTTTACCCCACTCCCCTCTTTCTTCTGCCCCAACTTGACGGATCAGTCCGAAACTTTCCATGCACAACAAGACTCACTGACACTTTTTGGGGAAAATTTCTTGAAGATGCGTCAAACAGGGCCATAGATATATAGGTAATTTAAAAAACATGTTTTCTATAGAAACATGGTACTAACTATAACTACATACTGGCGACCGCCATATATAGTATAGTTTACAGAGTGGCAGTTGCCACTGTGTAGTTATAGTTGGCACCGTAATTCCACAGGAAATAGATTTTTTTGTGTGCTAATGGCTTTGGAGTCGTTTGACGGATCTTGACAAAACTTTCAAAAAAAGGTTCTTCCACTTCAGCACCTTCCTGGAAAGTTCCGGGCTGACTTGTCAAGCAGTGGCCCTGAAAAAGGGAGTTCCCAAAACACATTTTCCCCATGCAATTTCTACAGGTAAATTGAACATTGATACAGCACAAACTGCTGAACATAATTGCAATAAATTTGGCAGAAATCTAGAATTTTACACAGAAAAACAGTTTTTTGTGCGTTGGTGTATTTCAGTTTAGTATTCTTTGAGAAATTAAGGTTCAGAATTTATATATATATATAGAGACGCTGAGGATCAGCTTACCCAACAGATTGATCAGATTGCGGCTGTCAACATTAACAAAGATACTGCAGCAACCAATTTAGGACTCCACAACGCCATCCCGTGTCCTGAAAAAGAATTTAAAAAACATAAATGGGCCAGTGTAGGGGTATCCTGCCCCCTTGGCCTGCGGGGGTCAGCGGAACTTATTTTTGGGAGGTACTCCCCTCCTTCTCCTGTAGTAAAAGGTGGAGGTAGCTTTTTCTTGGAGCCGATGCTACTCCGCTCTCTGTGTAAGAGCCATGCACTCATGAACTCAGTCTGGCTCATTTCACTGCAGTGTCAGTTGTTAACAGTTCTGGAATGGGCCCTTCCACCAAAAGTGAAGGCAGTAGCGTCTTGTGTGGGCTTTTGCATACACCTTCTACGATCTCCTAGATGTAAGAGGTGTATCGTAGCTGCCGGTGGATCCGAAAAGTATCTGGTGATGACGATAGAACAATGTCTCAGATAATTTCTTGCAATATTTGAATACCAAATTCTTCCTCTTTTCTACTGCACCCAATACTTGTGGGTGATAAGTATAGTAGATTTCCTGCATCACGTGCCAACCCTTTGCAAACACCTTGATATTACTTGGAAAACAAATGCAAGTTCATTGTTTGGAAGCCCAAAGTATTGAATAATTTCTTTCAAAAGGCATTCAGCAACAGTCAAGGCATCACAGTTCTTTGTGGGGTATGTCTCTGTTCGCTTGGAAACAATCACCAGTACATATTGGAGTTTAATGGTAAGGTTTCAATAATATTAATTTGCAAACTTTCAAACGAGCAGTCGCTTAGCTTGTGCGGACCCAAGATGTAAAAATGCCATTGATGAAAGCATGGCCATTGGTAAATATAGTAATGCATTTGGGCCTACCCATATCCACCTCCTCTGTTTTCAAACATCAACCTTGAGACCAAGACCGTAATTCACATTCTGTAAAATGTTGCTGCACATAGTGTCTCAAAATAGTTTCACACATTTCACCTTCAATTTACTGTGGTATTGTCCACCAATCTACACCTAGATTAACATAGCAGAGAATGCGCTGAAAACTGGGATCTCGATTTCCACATTCAAGGCTAAATTGGCTGGGATTAATAATGAAATTAATGAGCATAAAGATTTTCTGATGAAACAGAAAATCACTAAACTTCAGAAAGACATAAAAACACTTGACAAAGGAGAAAGTCTATCCCTACATTAGTGATGACTGCATAGCTCCAGGGGGTGATACCTCATCAGATAAAAGCAATTCCACACACAGGAGGAACACCCCCCTTCATCAGCAATTTGAGCTCAGAAAGTTGGAGTAGCAATGATGACAGATGGGGTCACCCCAATCTCCACTATACTGATATGGCATGGCCCCTTATCAGGGACCTTCACCCATATGGCCACAACACTACCCCATGTTTCCTCAGGATCCCCACCAGTTTTTCCCCACAAACCCGTTCACCCCACTTTTTTAGACAGAGGTTGGGGCAGAGGCAGAGGAAGAAGAGGGGGCCGAAAGAAAGTTCAATGGCAGGAACAAGAACTACAGATACAGACTAGGACCCAAACAAAAAGAAATTAGTAGTGAACTTATCCACCAAGACACTATCTGCAGTTGAAACCAAGGTCCTCAAGAAAGGCCTTGGCTTTGTTTCCACACCATGGCAAGAAAACCTTCGCCTTACCTGCAAAACTGCACTACTTCTTTCGTAAAATCAGGCTCTGTGCCTTTTTCAAAGACAAACCAACCATTGAGGCAGATGACTCTGGGTTACGAAACCCCTCAAATTCCCCCCAGTGGCAGGTATGATTCCGCATGAGATTTCGACTCATGAACAGGCAGTATTGAAAGAAGTAGGTTCCCTGTACTACACCCCAATTGACCAGGACCCCACAGCGAGACTTAGTGCTCAGATAAACTCTCTAACTTCTACTGCAAAAACTCTGGGATGGATAAGCAAAAATTAAGCAGAGTTGCTAGTGAACCCCCAACTCAAAATCCTCCTCAAAGTACATAAGGGGGTAACTCCCCCCTCCGGGAGACCTATTGTATCTGTTCTGGGCTCCCTGATGGAACCTCTGTCAAACTTTTGTGATCACTTCTTGGAACTCTTGGGCACGAAAGCACAGTCTTTTCTGAGAGACACAAGGAATGTTTTAAATTTGATAGATGAACCCAACAACTTGAGCAACATTGACCTTATGGTATCTTTAGTTGTAGATGCTCTCTACACGAACATCCCTCAAGATGCCACATTAGAGGTGATAGAGAGCACCCTTATTACTGAAGACTAGTCATCTCCCACTCCAATTAACTTCATCATGGAATGTGCTACCATGGCCCTCAAAAAAAACTTTTTCTAGTTCAGAGATCAGCTATATCATCAAACCTAGGGAACTTCCATGGAGAGCACGTTTGTGACAAGTCTGGCCTGCCTGTATATGGCAAACTTTGAAAAGGAGACTATATATTTTGTGACAGTAATCCTTACACCACAAACATCCTCCTGTGGCGCCAATATATCGCCGACCTCCTGATCTTTTGGCAGGGAGACCTTATGGAATGTGAAAACTTCTGTGAATGGGTTAACATATTAAATCCCTTTCTCAAGTTCACCAAGAACATATCTAACAATAGTCTCCCATTCCTTGAGCTATGCATTACCATCACTGAAGGCAAACTGACGACCACCACCTATAAGAAACCCACCGATTTACAACAGCTTACTTCAATATGATAGCCATCACCCCAAATGCTTGAGGGACAACCTCCCTTAAGGCCAATTTTTACAACAGCAGAACTGCTGCAGACTTTGAAAGACGGGCACAGCAACTTTCAACAAACTTGAAAACTAGGCATCCCTCTCGCAAGGCTGACTGTAGTGTAGTTCCTATAGTACCCCTGCAGGACCTGCGCTTTTGGATGACATACACTGTGGGCCTGGTGGCAGACTGATTCTGTGCACCCCCACCGCGTATGTTAGCCTGTTTGCATTAGCTAGCTCACAGTGCCACTAGAATCTTCTTTTTATCAGAGAGATTAGTTTTTGGCAACCTCAGAAAACGACAACCCTGATTCCTCAGACTCGTGGAAACAATGTACTACTTTTCGCTCAGTCACTTGTGCTTGCTCATTTGGTCTCAGAGAGTTACACAGAAGAAACAGCCGAGCGTGTTTACAATAAGAATTTATTGCACAGTTGTTCTTCTAGTATAAAATATATGTGCTACGACAACTGTTGAACAGTAGCAGAGATATATGATCAGCAGTACAGTGAATAAAAAGGGATAGTACAGGTCTACCATTTTGCAATAGTCATGAACATATACATGAATATAAAATACATTTATAAAATAAAGTGCATACTACTACGATGCCTGTCTAGATGTACCTAGTATGTGTGTAGGTGCGAAAGAAGCCAAGAATCCCGCTAGGATTTAGTCAAACCCCATTACCTGAATAATGAGTGTGGGACCTCGTCCTGGTCTCGAGTTGGACACCCCGCAAGGGATGATTAGACCACTGTCAGCTGAAGCGACTGCATGCAGGAGCCTCAGCGTCTCTGGTCAGTGTGTCGGCCTGGAAGTCTCGGTTCCCTCTAACTACTGATAACAAGAGGTGCTATATTTATACAGAAAAGTATAGAGTCTCTTTGTCCCTTGTGTCTTGTGTTGGCCATTGTTGGGTATGAAGATGACGTATGGGATGAACCGTTTACGTAGATGTTTATGCAGGTGGATTCTAGCCCCTGCCTGGTTTCCTAGAACTCTTATGAATATTTAATCATACTGGATGAGCACATTGAAGATGGTATAGGAGGCCATTGTTCGGGAAGAAACCCTCCTTCTGTACCCAAACCACAGTCTAGATAAGGTTCAGCCCTCAGCGCCCGTTATTGTGGAGAATAGGGAACTAATGTAGGTGAAAGATTATGCCTATATTAGGGCATCTATATGAAACATAACATGACCTGGCCTGTGTGAGAGCTAGGAATAGTAATCAAGTAGCCCTATTGAAACCGAGGGTCTGCTCCCAGGAAGAAATAATCACCTGTCTTACCACATTTACCCCCAGTTCCAATAAGATATAGAAACATTGGCCCATTTTAGATACAGGATCAATGTCTATCACCAGACCACGCTTTGCTTTTAAGCGCACCAAGAACATCAAAGATTTGGTTATACACACCAGACCACGGAGGGCGACGAGATCAGAACAACGCCTTCTGCGGGACCTGCCTCTTGTGATGGGACACCATCCCTGCTGTTCATGTGGCATGTGTAATTTCACTGAACCCACCAAAGACATAGCCCTTGACACACTCACACCTGGGTACAAAAGACACACACCAATTGCAACCCGAAAAATTGCATTTATGTGGTCACCTATCCCTACACAATAGGCTACATTGGCATGACCACTAGACCAGTGAAAGTCAGGATCATGGAACATCGCAGTGGGATCTGCTGCAAGAAAACCACGACTAGGATGAGTGCCCATTATCTGAGCTTAAACCACACCCCTGATGATGTGCGGTGGACCATTCTAGAAGCACTCCCTCATGCGAGCAAACAGTCCTTATTCTGAAAGGAACAGAACTGTATCTTCCGTTTGGCCGCCCATTTGATTGCCCTGAATGAAGACATCCCCTGGACTGAAGTAGGCAACAGACAGCACCTGTCTTTCTTGAACGTAGGTGTCCCTTTTCAGCATGCACACCAACCCTTTGTAACTTTGGACCCCCCCCACCCTCCAAGTCTGGTGGCCCCCCCAGCCCCCTATTTTTAAGAAAATTAGATCAGTGTTTCTCTGGGTCACCAGATGTGATCCCAATACATAAACTCCCCCCCCATGCATTTTTATCGACAATTACTCCTAATATGGGCTAACTCTGGCCAATAGTACCTCTAACATAAGCCTCCATTGGGATACGTCCCTAAGCTTCCCGCCCCGTTAGGAAGTGGCACCTCTATTGGCATGTACAGAATCATCATCATCAACAACAAACACCCCCCTCCATGCCTGCATTTGGCTACATTGAGAATCTGCTTCCCTGGTGCCGTTACAAGATGGTGGACACTCTAGTCTCTCCTTCGTGAGAGAACTTAGCACACCACTACCGCCCGCGCTCGCACTCCTTCTGCTCCCCTTTTAATGCAGTCTTTGACCTGCTCTCTCCGCGGCCGATGCCACCGAAACCCGCCTTGATAACATTATCCATAAAAAACACTCAATATATATATATTGCATATAAAAACCAAACAGACCTCGAGTAGAAGTTTACATTTCCTGTACAGTACTTAGTACCAAACTAAATACCTATTACCTACAGATCCAAATGCTTAAATGCCAAATAAAAATATTAAACAGGAAAGTACAAAATTTCTGAAAAAACATGTAATATGTCAGTCGCATAACGATCAACATGTTAAGAGATCATTGCAAGGATAACATTACAGCATTAAATTCAAGATGTAGAAATAACATAATGATCAAAATGGAGAGATAACACTATGATGCAGGTCATATCAGCATTAAATACAAGATGCAGAGATACATTATGATAACATACTGTCTTTTCCTACAAGATTATCTATACCTGCTATGTAGCCTTCTGACATGATTGCTTCTGCAAACCCCACCATTATCTTCTCGTGGAATGGAGGAACTAGTCTCACCAAGATCATTACCCTGGTGTACAATCTGAGTCTGATCACTCTTACACTTCACCGCTCTTCCCACATTCCAGCAAATAGACCCATTGACTCTGACTGTATTTCCACCAAACTTGTCCACAACAACTGGAGTGCTTTTTTGGTGTGCACTCCTTTCCTGATGCGGACAACATCACCTACCTTAAACTTAACCTCACTTACTCTGGCCCGACTGTCATAAACAAGCTTTTATCTAGCTTTCACCACAGCAGTATTCTTCTTGACTCTCAGGTCACATTCATCCAGTGACACTCCGAATTTGACCCATTTCTCCCATCCAACTCGGGCATCTCTTAGTAACGGGTTTCCTTCCTCTTACCAATTTAAAAGGAGATACCAAAGTGGAACTCTATGGGCTGATGCAATAGAACCATACCATCAAATTCACTGAGATTGCCCACAGTACACACACTACCACAGCCTGATTCATGCGCTCTCCTTGACCATTGGTTTGAGGTTGGTTCAGTGACGTTTTCAAGTGCTTAACATCACCAGATCTTAAAAAATTCCTCACTTCATTCACAAATTGGACTCCGTTATCTGAAAGTAAAAACTCTGAAAAACCTTCCCGCATGAAAATATTTTCAAAGAATTCAAACACTGTTTTAGCATTAGGTTCTGACACAAACTTGACCTGGGGCCACTTTGAATACAAATCAACCAAAACTAACGCATAGCGCCACTGGCTAGGAATAACATAAAAAGGCCCAACAAGGTCAATCCCGACCTTTTCCCATGGGCGAGACAGGCATTTAATAGTTTGAATAGGAGGCTTCCTCATGACAAAACGTTTTTCTGAGGTGGCACAAATGGCACACTTGGTAACAAATTCATCCACGTCTCCATCCATAAAGGGCCACCAAGACGTTTGGTAAAAGTATCCCCTAAATGACCCTCATGAGCCATCTTAATGAGCTTGTACCTCACCCTGCCAATATCTCAGCTCTAAGCAACAAATCATCATCTACAGATAGCTCATCTACCACCTTCCAAAAAAGGTTGGCACGCACATTCAACAGACTTTTTTTCATTGAGCCATCCTTTTGTAACACATTTGATAGTTCATATGAGAATTTCGTCTGCAACAATTTCTGCTCGCCATTCAGTTTGAGATACAGCACTCATCCCTTCTAAATGGACAGCTGCAATCTAACCGCTATCCTCGCACACTGCATCATCCACATAATCACTTTTCCCCGAGGAGGCTCTAGATAAGAAATCAGCTTTTTGCATTGTTTATACCTTGAATGTGTCCTGTATCAAAATTAAATTTTTAGAGCTTCTTTGGCAATCTAGCTATGCGAGGAGTTTGGTCTTTGATCTTATCTCCACTCAATGTTGTCACCAAAGTCTTTTGATCGGGCCTTACCGTAAATTTCGTTCCCACCACATAGGGCTTAGATTTTTTAATAGCCTACCAACAAGCTAATAGTTTGTTTTCAATAGTAGAAAAGTGTGTTTCTGGCTCTATAAGCGTCCTAGACCCATACCCAATGGTGTTTTCACTTCCAGCATCACACTGGGTAAGAACTGCCCCAGACCATGATTGTTGGCATAAACAGTAATACAGCAAGACAATTTCGGATTAAAATTTTAAGAACCTTGGAGATTGCCAGTTACCTTTTAATCCATTCAAATACTTCTTGACACCTGATGTCTCAAACAAAAGGCACATTTTTTTTTTTTTTTTTTAACAGCCCAGTCAAAGCTTTTATGTGAGAAGCATAATCACACAATCCCATAAATGACTTGAGTGTTGTTTTTATCCACAGGTTCAACTGCATTGAAAAGGGCATCAACGAAACCTGGCCTTGGTTCGATGCCATCTATGGACACAACATTACCTAAGTACTCTACCTTGTCTTTTAACAACTCGCACTTCTCCATTTGAAGAACCACCCCTTTTTACTGAAATATGGATAGCACCTGATTGAGAATACTTTCATGTTCTTCTATGGACGCCGCAAAGATCAGTATGTCATCCTGAAATGCTGCAAAAAGATATGGCCAGGACAGGGTGTCAAAGGCCTTTTCCAGGTCCAAGATCAGGCAGGCGGCCTGAGGAAAGCAGCCCTGTACTCGATTCTGGACATGGAATAATCAGCGGATGTTCTGGAAAATACACCTGCATTGGTCCTGATGCACCAGTGTTAGGAGGACTTGGGCGTAGCGGTCCCCCAGTATCTTGCCGAAAATCTTACAGTCTGCTGATAGCAGTGTAATCGGTCTGTAAGATGTCAGCCGTTTCTGATCACGATCTTGTTTTAAAAAGGACTCTATGAGCAGAAGTTCTCCACCTTCTAGCGCCTCCCCGCACATGTCAGCTAGCCTAGGTGCTAGGAGAGTGGAGAAGGTGCGATAGTACTCTAGTGGTAGGCAATCTAGACCTGGGCCTGAATCGCCTGCGTCACATCTGTGGATGTAACCACCACGTCAAGGGAGGTCCTGCCGGGTGGGGCAATTCGGGGCAGAGGGAGGGTGGTGAGGAACTGGTCTGCTATTACTTGGCGGGCCTGTTCCGAAGTTCTGTACACTTTAGTATAATAGTCAAAAAAGGCCTGGCGGATGTCTGCTTGGGAGCAGACTGTCGACCCAGTAGGAGTGATTATTTCGGTTATGGGGCATGAGTCAGTTTCTTGCCGAATGAGCCAGGCCAACTGTGTTCCTGCTCTATCTCCCTCACAATGCACCCTGGTTGCATGATCCTTGAAGTTATATCGTCTCAGGTCTGCTAATACTTCTGCATATGCAGTTTTGGCTTCCGCTGTCTGGGTTGGTGATTCGCCATCGGCTTCCTCTGCCTGAGTCAGGGTTGCCAATTCCGCCTCTAGTATTCTTCGCTCTAGTGTGGTGCGGATCCCTGATATCTGCCGAATACATGCCCATCTTATGACGACTTTAAAGGCGTCCCATTCTAGCATCCTTGTGGATGCCAGATTGGCGTTTTTGGCAAAGTAGCTCCTAATGTTTTTGTCTTGCTCATGATGGAATACTTGGCCTTCCAGGCAATCGCCAATTGGGGAACGGGGGTGGGGGGGCGCCATTTAAGGGTGATAAGGTGTGCATTGGGGTCGGAGAGGACCCACCCCAAGTAGTCTGCACGCTGGATCATGGGGATAACTACAGGCGAGCACAGGAAGCAATCCAGTCGCACCCGGAGATTGTGCGGAATGAAATGAGTATAGTTTGACTGTGGGGAATTTGCTTCGCCAGGCACCCATCAGTAACTAGTGGCGCACCCACGTACTGTATCATTCTGTTTGCACATTGGCCAGAAAGTTGGGATGCGGGAGATGGGATCTATTCATGGAGAGAACGAGAACACAGTTGTAGTCTCCCCCCACCCCCCAAAATATTCACGGCGATGTGGTGAACTGGGCGAGAACTCCCGATAGAGAGTCCCAGAATTTTCCCTGCTCAGAATTTGGTGCTTAGATACTGCCATTGAGTATCGGCCGGCCATCCAGGAGCCCCTCCAGGGGAGCGAACCGTCCCTCTGTCTCAACAACCTTACGTGTTTCGTGGCCTGGAACCCCGGCTGGAGCCATATTAGTGCCCCGCATGCGTATGCTGAATATGTAGTTGCGCAGAAGGTGCCTCTCCATCTCTTACACAGTTTGTTCAGGTCCCCAGCTATTAAGTGTGTTTCCTGTAACATGGCTAACTGCGCTGGTTGTCTTTTAGTGTACGAGTAAGCGGCATAGCATTTGCTCGCTGTGTATGCAGCGTACATTGAGAGTGAGGAAACTGGTATCAGTTGTGGGTGTCATGATGGGGCATTGGCGGGGTGAATGGAGGAGGCATGGGGGGACGCTGAACAAGCCTTTCGCGTTTCCCTGCGGTTGTGGATTTCTGAGGGCTGTGGCACCCGTCCGCCAGCCATTATGGTTGGTATCAGTGTATGGAGGGAAGTCAAGTAATGGGATGTAAACTGGGGAGGGAATTGTTTGCAATACTGGGGACCTACCTCAACAGACAGTACGTCTAAACTGAGCATGATGCTAGCGCACTAGTGTAGTGTGGGGGTGGACAATTCTTGCACCTTAGCGAACAATGCGTGTGGCCTATGTAGAATCTGGGTGGTTGTTTGGGCCATGAGCCGGGCTAAATTATAATACTGGTGGCGTAAGTTTATCTTGACATTGTCACGTCTAAGGATAGTTGATGGGGGAAAAGCATGATATGTTTGTCTTCTACTCGTATGGGCCCATTTGCCTGGCTGCTCGCAGTACTGCATCTCTGTCGCAGAAGTGAAGAAGCTTCACTAGCAGTGGACGAGGATTGGACCCCAGAGGCAGGCGGCGTGCCTGCACTCGGTGCGCTCATTCCACTGAGAAGAAGGCAGTTAGTTCTGAGTCAGGTGTGAAAGATCTAAGCCACGTCTCCACATAACTGATAGGGTCTGATCCCTCAACTCTCTCAGGTAGGCCGGGGACTCTAATATTACTCCTCCGTGAGCGTCCTTCGAGATCATTTGTTAGTTCCTCCAGCGTCATAACTCGACTTTGTAATTCTCGTAGTGTCTCTTGCTGCCACTTTGCCAGGGGCTGTAAAGTGGAGAGTTTTCTCACTATCCGCTACTTTGTCAGCCAGTTTGCGGTGATCATCACGTAAGAGGTTGAGGTCTGTGGCCAGAGCCCCGAATCTGTCATCCGTGGTGGCCCTGGACTGTTCGATGGCCGCTAGCACCTTGTTAAATTTTTCGGACATGGAGAGAGTGGGTGGTGCTTACGCTTCTCCTTGCTGGTTTTTGGTGACTAGAGGGTGGCTGTGTATCAGGAGGGGCCCTTGCGATCCAATATTTGAGCGGAGCTTCCCCATGCTTCACTGGGACAAAAGGAACACCTCGCTGTGTTCTGCCGTGTTGGCGGGCTGGAGCCCACTTTTCCCCAGTGTCTTTTGGGTTTAGGTCTACTGGCTGGTGTCTACCCTGGGGTATGGTTTCCTCTCAGTGTATCACTAAGTGGGTATTGCTGGAGTTTGCTTTCCGTGTGCAGCAGGGTGGGCACCCGCAGTTGATGTCTGTATTTTCGTAAGTGTACAAGTCTATAATTTGGGTAGTGTCTAGTCTCGCCCTGTGCCTCAAGTGTAGCGCCGACTTACGGTTCGAGGGGGGCTGTACTCGTGTACCTCACAGTGGCAGCGCTGTTGTTGGGGGGCTTTGAGTCTGGGCCCCCTGGTCGCTTGGTTTTTATGCCCTTGTTGCTGCCCCGTGGAGTTCAGCTGTTCACGCCGCACCCCGATTATTGTGCCGAGTAGTAGGCTTGCCCATGAGGTGTTCCCACTGCGCTCTTCGCTTGGCCCTGATGAGTTGCGGGGGCCCAGCCACCGCACCCGGGAGGCTTAATGGGGGATCCTGGTCAGGGGTGCAGGACTGCGCATCTGGTTCCAGATGGGGGAGGTCCGTGCCGTTGCTCCATACTATTGCAGGCTACTATCTCCCTTTGGAGGGAGCGGTGCCGCCTCTCCTCAGATGATCTCACCCCGCCTGCACTGACACATCTGTGGAGGCCTCCGCAGCTGTGCACCCCTTGCTGCGCATGTCTCTGCTTTCCTGCCACACGGAGGTGTCGTAGGGTGAGTGGTGACTACCCAGCTTCGATCGCTGGCCCATCCCACGTGGCTCAGACCCGGCGGCCCGGTTCTCCTCTCCTCACCTGCCCTCCACATGTGTGGCCTTCTGGGTCGGGGTCTTGTTGCGCCAGCTGAGACTTCGCCCTCCTCCGCTCAGTCGATTCCCCAGTCACTGGGTGCCTTGCCTGGTGTTGCGAGTTCCTGGCCCTGGATCAGCCTTGTGCATTCTGGGCCGGCCTCTCCTGATACGGTGTTCCGTCGCTCAGTGTGCAGACGCCTACCACCTCGTTCAGCTCCGGGCGTTCTGGAGAGCTAGAGCATTGCGGTCTTGTCTTCCGACCGCGTTGCTGTTCCTTCCTTCAGTCGGGTGGTGTGGGATGGGCTGCAGCAGCTTGCTTTTGTGTGTCAGTCTCACCACCGCAGTTCGGCCTGTAGTGTAAGCTCGAATCTCTTTCCCCTGTGCCAGCAGCTATTCACTGTGGCACGACGGGCGCGGGGCAGACGGGCCCGGGTGTCATCCGCCGTCTCCTCTTCCCTGGGTATCTCACCTGCTGTCGTGTGCCGCCATGATGGTTGGGGCCGCCCGCTAGAAATGTCTCGCGGCTCACCGTAGCGTTCTCCCCAAAGATCGGCGCGGACAGATTGCAGTTCTGCCGATGTTTCTGTGTTACGATGGCTCTGTTTGGTGGCCCCACTGGTGCGGATAATGGATTATGGTCAGCCAACATGCAGAGCTTCAGGCGAGCAAGTCTGCCATCTTGGCAGGCTTGGCCACGCCCTTTCCCTAAACACTTATGGCGCAGTAATTTACTAATAACATGGTCATGCATGAGGTTACCTCAGGACGAGTTTCAATTTGTACTCGTTAATAAAATGTCTCCAAACGTCAATGCCCTATGAAACATATTTTGGAAATCCATTTGATACCCGCTTCAAGTACTCAAATATATATTTTTTTATTGTCTCCGAAGCGATCATACTAACCACCTAAAAGAATCCATTTAAATTGGAAAAATGTCACTATGAAATAGGCAAACATAATATATTTGACTGTTCGCAAAAACCTGATATGGAATGCCCCAAATGATAAATTGCAATCCATAGGCATCTGATTTCTTCCCATGGTCTATACCATTGATACTCAAAGTACGGCCCGGGGGCCCCATGCGGCCCTCCTGACCTCTACATGCGGTCCGCTGGTCAACAGGAGTACTTGGCTGCCCTTTACTCGATTTAGCACTAACAATAAAAAGATGTTAAATAAACAGCCAATCATTTATTTCAAGGTTAAATGGTGTTAAAGAAAGGATGTAACTCAGGAGTCCAGCATCTCTTTACTTTAGGATCACCATCATTTTTATCAAACACATCTGGTAGCAAAAGTGTAAAAATATAACAGTCTCTTCAAAAATGAAAAAAGTGTATTTAATTAACATGCAACACCTTTTCACTTTAGTACAACTGATAAAATCAGTGCATTTAGAAGTATTAATTTAAAAGTGATAGGTTTCAAACACGAATTTCGAAACATTATTTCTTCCCTCTACCCTGACAACATTGCCAATAGTGATCTAAGAGGCAAGTCAGTTGTTATGTGCACCCTTTGGGTGGCCTGGGTTCCTATTAGACATCAACTACATTATAGTTTATTAAATCAAATACAGGAGAAGGTTTTGTACAGCGCACAGTCCTGTATTTCAATGTCCTCATATATGTGGTAATGAGGAAAAAGGAGGAAAGTAAAATTAAACAATTGCCTAGGATCACACAATTTGGTAATGTGGGGAAGCCAGAAATAATCCCAGGTGTTCTGGTTTCACATTGTTCTATTCAGCCACTAGATGTATATGCTTCGCTTCCCCTACACCCACCTTACCGCCAATCAACCCCAATCCCCTCGGCCGACCGCCACCCTGCTGTCATCAATGTGGCCCCACATTACACACCAAAATTTTGGCCCCTTGGAAGATGTGTGCGAGTACCCATGGTCTATAATATCCAGCATGATCTCAATATTTATCTTTTGCTGTCTCAGTAATGTAATTCCCCTGTTCTTGTCTTGGACTGTTATGAACTTATTTGCAGTTTTTCTTCTTCTGCTTGGGAGCTTTTTGTGAATTCCCTAGCCTTATTGTTGTTTGATATTTTCTAATGTCACTTCTGAGACTGTCTATATTGCACCTGTTTACAGTTCTAGATGAAGACCACAATATATCTCATGAAAAATGCTGACTTCTGGGCTACATTTATCCCCCATCTGTCATATGGTTTTAACAAAAGAGTCTCTTAATTGCATCAAGCTTGTCCTCCACTTTCTGGATTTGTGGCATCCAGAACTGATGCAATACTTAACATGAGATTTCCAGAACTGCTTACAAAAGTGCGCACAAGACTTTCAAAACTGCACTCTGTACTTCACATGTAGCCTCCCAAACTGCCCACAATACTCAGTACCTAAGATGAGTTTTACAGATCTGACCACTATAGTCCACATGAGAAAACAAGACTACCTACTCTGTGTGGCCACAGGACATGCAGTGCTCCTAATGTATCTGCCTGAATTTGATTCAATACTGCAAAGGAGGTCTTTACAAGTGCACAATATATATCAAACTAGTCTAGTACTGGATATGTGCTATCTAAGATATATACTCTAGAACTGGGCAGAATACACCCCAAAGCCTTAGGAACTAGTCACAGTACTTTACGCGACCTCCAGAAGTAGGCACACTACTCCAAATGTTGTCTGCCTTTAATACTCCAAGTGAGGCTTCTAGAACAGGAAACAAAATCATATGAGGCTTCTAGAACTGAATTCAGTCTTCAAATTGAAGCCTCTATAACTAGATAGAGTATTCCAATAGCGGCATCCAGCTGGCCACAATGCTCCGTACATGACCCAGAGAACTGTCAACTATGAGGCCCTGCAAAGATAGATAAACTACTCCTTAAGTGACTCAGACTTTACTCAGTATTCCAAATGGGGCTTGACTTGTGATTTTATTTTTCATCACATCTACCCGTTTCCTTTCTCTTCACTGCTTAATCCCTTTTTTTCCAGATTACCCTATTGCATGAGGATGATGATTTGCTGGGGAAGGAGTTCTTCTCCTGGGAGGAGTTCTGCAGAGTCTTCGACACTTGGTGTGAGAGAAAAAAGGCTCTCTTCTATATTCAAAACGCCACCCCCCTTGGCAAGTGTGAGTGGAGAACAACCCCTCCGCAGCCTGAGGCGGTAGATGCCCTCCAGTACGGCTCTGTTCACCTCCTATGTAAAGAAAGCAAGGACTGTGGAGCACAGAAAACAGGGTAAGGTGTAGAGTTTATGCTTGATGCTTTATTCGGGGTATGGTACTGGCAACTTGAATGATAATTTGGGGGTATATTTCTGATATTCTGTTGAGTTACTGAGTGCTGTAGAGTGAACTGCACTCGATCAGGTGCGTGAATCATTGACTGTAGGTCGATATCATAACGAAACCCTGGAGATATTGCTGTAGTTGATACCTTCACATTTTGAAACTATTTTTAATTTCTAGCCACCAGTAGATCCACAGAATGCAAACCAAAAACAGACACAGGGTTCAAAGCTTTTGTTACAGGTAAATGGCATTTTTTTTTTATCTTTCCCAAAACTAAAAAAAATGCACACCAAAATGCTCAAATATATGAAACCACATTTTTGGAGAACTACTCTTCTTGAGTATTAGAGTACTCTATAAAGAGTGGAATAAAGGGGAACCGTTTCTACCTCCTCTTTGAAATGTGATGGGAAAAATGTATATTTAAAAGGTGAATAGATTACAAATGATCAGTTCTAGTTCTAATCATCAGTGTAGTATTTCCTATGATGGGGCATTTGGAGATCTCTTTGAAGTGCTAACATTTCTATAGTATCATAGAGGTGCAACTTTTCTATAATGCTGTCACCCCTAGTACAACATCCCCATACTTCCAAGGGCAGTCCTGGGCAGTACTGATTTCTCCATAATGGTTTGAAGTTGATGAGTTCACCTTAAGCATGGTCCTGACCACCGGGGACATGTAAAGGCAACCACATCTCTGAGACTAGGAAGCCAGGGACCCTCCCTCAGTGGGAATGATCTATGATGCATGATGCTTTGCCTGTCTTCTCTCTGGTACACTCCAGCTCCAGCGCCAACGACATCCCACCATCGCAAGACCTCTGCGACTCCCTAGCCACCTTCTTTCACCGCAAGATCGCAGACATCCACGACAGCTTCAACACCCAGACCCCCCGACAGCCGCCGACACCTCAAACTCACCGCCCCCCAGCCACACCAGCCTCCGGCTCTCCTGGAACCACGTCAACGACGACGACACCATCAAAACCATGAAGACCATCCACTCCGGTTCACCATCCGACCCCTGCCCTCACCACATCTTCAACAAAGCGAGCCCCATCATCGCACCCCAACTCCGGAAGATCAACAACTTCTTCGACACCGCCACTTTCCCAGAGAGCTGGAAACACGCCGAGATCAACGCCCTACTCAAGAAACCCAAGGCGAACCCAAGGGACCTCAAGAACTTCCGGCCCAGCTCCCTGCTCCCATTCCCAGCGAAAGTCATCGAGAAGATTGTCAACAGGCAACTGACCCGCTTCCTCGAGGAGAACAACACCCTGGACCCGTCCCAATCCGGATTCCACAGCAACGAAACCGCCCTCGTCGCCGCCACCGACGACATCAGGACCCTGCTGTACAACGGCGAAACCGCGGCCCTCATCCTCCTGGACCTCTCGGCCGCCTTCGACACCGTCTGCCACCACACTCTACGCACACGCCTCCATGACGCAGGGATCCGCAACAAAGCCCTGGACTGGATCACCTCCTTCCTCACCGGCAGAACCCAGAGAGTCCGCCTCCCCCCCCATTCCGAAGCCACCAAGATCACTTGCGGCGTTCCCCAAGGATCATCCCTCAGCCCGACTCTTTTTAACGTCTACATGGCACCGCTCGCCAACATCGTCCGATCGCACGACCTCAATATATCTCATACGCCGACGACACCCAGCTGATCCTCTCCCTCACCGAGGACCCCGCCTCCGCCAAAACCAACCTCCACGAAGGAATGAAGGCCGTCGCCGAATGGATGAAGAACAGTCGCCTAAAACTGAACTCTGATAAGACGGAGGTCCTCATCCTTGGCTCCACCCTCTCCGCCTGGGATGACTCCTGGTGGCCGGCCACACTGGGAGCTGCCCCGACCCCCACCGACCACGCACGCAGCCTGGGGTTCATCCTGGACTCATCACTTTCAATGACCCAGCAAGTCAACGCCGTCTCCTCCTCCTGCTTCAACACCCTCCGCATGCT
The DNA here is from genome assembly GCA_963921515.1 of Calotriton arnoldi. Classification (NCBI taxonomy): domain Eukaryota; kingdom Metazoa; phylum Chordata; class Amphibia; order Caudata; family Salamandridae; genus Calotriton; species Calotriton arnoldi. The sequence continues at coordinate 1,760,235 of CAWUFW010002021.1, forward strand.
TCGCAAGATCCACAGATGGATCCCCACCGGAACCAGAAGGACGGTCACCCAGGCCCTCGTCAGCAGCAGGCTGGACTACTGCAACGCCCTCTACGCAGGAATCACGGCCAAACTACAGAAAAGACTTCAACGAATACAGAACGCCTCCGCACGCCTCATCCTCGACATCCACAGCCACATCACTGCCCACCTGAGAGACCTGCACTGGCTGCCCGTCAACAAGAGGATCACCTTCAAGCTCCTCACCCACGCTCACAAAGCACTCCACAACGCCGGACCAGCATACCTCAACAAACGACTCACCTTCTACACCCCGAACCGCCAGCTTCGCTCCGCTGACCTCGCCCTCGTCGCCGTTCTACGCATCCACCGAACGACCTCCGGCGGCAGATCGTTCTCCCACCTCGCCGCCAAAACATGGAACACCCTCCCCATCCACCTGCGACAGACCCAGGACCTGCTGACCTTCAGGAGACTTCTCAAGACCTGGCTGTTCGAGCAGTAGCAGCACCTCCCCACCCCCCCTCAGCACCTTGAGACCCTCACGGGTGAGTAGTGCGCTCTATAAATGCTTTGATTGATTGATTAGCCTGGTAGCACAACTGTAATACTTCGTAGTATTGCAGCAGGTTTGCATTCCCAAGCCACTCTTTCATCCTAAGCATGTTTGGATGCTGTCCTATTCTAGCCTTTCCTAAACCTAGTCACTACATAGGTATTGGAGCCCTGTTATGTCCTCCCCTTTGATATTCAAGATTATAATCTGGAAGATATGTAGAATTTTTGCTGCATAGACCTCTTTAAGACACCACTCCTCCCCCCCCGCCATGAGAGTGTATGGTAGTTCCAATTATGTAGGTCTACCTTAGCTGTTCTGAAGAGCACTCTAAAGTTTCTATGAAGCATATTCTGTTGAGTGAGAACTAATGTGATACCCAGATAGTGTACTGCTTCCCCACATCACCTCAATCCAGTTGCATCCCTTTTACTTGGGTATCCCCATAAATGCCCAGTAAGTCTGTCAAAAGCTTTTTTTGTCAAAGATATTTTTATTGCAATTTTCACAAAATACAACATTTAACATTGCATCAAAAGTTCCACCTCCGTGCTAGGGCCGGATCAGTGCTGCTAAAGTTTGTACGAAGCAAACATGCAGAGAGCCACCGCCTCCTACCCTTTCTCAACCGGGAGCAAGAGAAAAATAGTGTTTTAAGTAGCCGGGTGATTGACAGTCCCCTCTTGCCCGTACATTGTTTGTCATAGCAATAAAAGAAAACGCACTGCCCTTCTGTCGTCAGGGAGGCTCTCCCTGTTGCCCTTCTCGTCAGGAAGCCAAGGATCAAAATGACTGTTGTGTATACTAAATTGCCCCCAACTGTGGAGCAAAGAAAACAACATACTATGAACCAAAGGGAAACCCCATCTCTTCCCTCCCCCCTCCCACCCTCCCAACATGGTGGCGGCATCTAAGTGTAGCTTTACGGGTTCTTGCGATCAGATAGAGGATTGGGTCTAGATCTGAAACAGGTGTAACGCTGTAGTAGAGGCCGGACATACTGCAGATGGAAGGCCCTGGGAGAGAAAGGAAACCAAAGGGCCCCACCGGTACTCAAAGTTTTTAAAAGTATCCCCAGACACCTCGAACATGCGCTCCATACTGAGTAAATGCCATAATCTGGAGTGCCATAGAGACATCGCCGGGGCTTCTTTCTGTTTCCATGCCGCCGCTAGCGTGATTTTCGCGGCACCCACACATAGCCACATGATCGCCTTGTCTGCTCTGGTCTGATGTTCCAGGGAGGGGTCCCGCACACCCAGTAGGATGCCTTCCATAGTGGTCGGGATAGGGTATCCCAACATCCCCTTAATCTGTGCTAAGATTTCTTCCCAGAATGGTCGAATATGCGGACAGTCCCACCAAATATGGCGAAAGTCTCCCAACAGCCCACAGCCCCTCCAGCATCGATCGGACATATTAGGGAAAATCTGTTTGAGTCCCGAGGGATGTAAATACCAATCTATCATGGTCTTAAGATGTGCCTCCCTCAGCGCTATGGAGTGGTTAAATTTCCTTATGTCCGACCATAAATGGGACCATTCGTCCTCTGTAATATGTCGCTGTAGGAGTCCCTCCCACAATGCCATATAGCGTGGACACGGGGAATGCAGGGTGGTAAGCAGGAAACGATAAAGGAAGGAAATCGCGCCTCTCATTGTCGTGGTTTTAGTGAGAAAGGCTTCAAATTTCGTGAGGGGTCTAGTAGCCGCGTCACGCATTTGCAGGGCCTGAGCCCAGTGCATCAGCTGGGTGAAGCGGAATTGCTCGGTGTTTTGCAACCCATAATCCCTCTTACATGAATCAAATGTGAGGGGGTCGTAGTTGTGGAAAAGATGTGTCAATGCCAGACACCCACCCTCCCGCCAAGCGTCAAATGGACCCGGCTGCAAGCCCGGCGGAAAAGCCGAGTTGAAGTGTAGGGGCGTGAAGGGGGAGGGGAAGGTGGTCCACCGCTCATCTTTGGCCACCGAGTCCCAGATCAGGAGGGTTGTACTAATATATGCGTTTGCAGGTCGATCGCGTTTGGGACGCCATATGAGATCCCAGATGGTTCGTCCGACCACACTGCGATCCATGTGTAACCAGTGTTTGTCAGTCATGTTTTACCCACTCTACCAACACCCGAAGCTGGGCAGCTTTGTAATATAGCTGAACATCTGGTAGACCCACCCCTCCCTCCGCGCTGGAGCGTCTGAGAATGAAAAAGGAAAACCGGGCCCTGCCATACAAAGTTGAGAAGCAAAGACTTGATGCGCTGAAAAAACTCCCTCTCTATCTTTATAGGAAGGGCTTGAAAAAGATAAAGTAGTTTGGGTAGGAGTGTCATTTTTATCGCGTGGATACGACCCAGCCAGGACAAAAAGAGGGGCCTCCACTTGGTAAGCTCACGTTGTATTTGTGTCAAAATAGGTGGGAAGTTAGCCGCGTATAGACCTTCCACCTTCGCTGTGATCCGTACCCCCAAATACACCAGTGAGGATGTGGCCCATTGGAGTGCTGTGAGAGGCCTCAGTTTGTCAACCTCTGCTCCAGATAAGGTGAGATTAAGTATCTGTGATTTATCCATGTTAACCTTAAACCCCGCCACAGCCTCGAATCGTGATAGCTCCTCCTGTAGGGGAGGCAGAGAAGTAGCTGGGTCTGTAAGTGAGAGCAGGACGTCGTCCGCAAAAAGTGAGATTTTATGCTGTTCCCCAGTGAAGGGGATCCCCTGAATCGCCGGGTGTGCTCTAATCGCGGCGGCTAGTGGCTCGATGCTAAGAGCGAAAAGCAACGGCGAGAGTGGACAGCCCTGCCTGGTACCTCTGGAATGTAAAATAGATGCCGAAGCCATACCATTAACCATCACTCAAGATCGAGGTTGCCGATAGTTGGCCCGCAACATGGTAAGGAAATCAGGGGTGAATCCAAAGGCCTCCAGGGTGCAGAAGAGAAAGGACCAGTCCACCCTGTCGAATGCCTTTTCCGCATCTAATCCCACCAGGATCGCAGGGATTCGACGTTTATGGGCTTTTTCTATTAAATGGACGATGCAGCGAGTGTTGTCATGGGTCTGACGTCCCTTTATAAACCCAGACTGATCCGGGTGGATAAGGTCGGGCAAGATGTCATTCAACCTGCCAGCCAGAATTGAGGAGTAGAGTTTTGCATCGAGGTTTAGCAGTGCTATGGGTCGGTAGGAGGAGCACGACTGCGGGTCCTTTCCCGGTTTGGGTATAACTGCAATCACCGCCTCTGATAGCGATCCTGTAGTCAACCCCTCTGTTGCCATTTTATTAAAAAGTCGCGTCAAGTGTGGGGTAATGTCCGGTGCAAATGTTTTATAAAAGAGAGCCGTGAGGCCGTCCGGTCCCGGTGCCTTATGCGGCTTGAGTGCTTTAATGGCCGCGGTGACCTCCTCAATAGCAATAGGCGCCAGTAGGCACTCGTTGTGCTCAACTGAGACCTGTGGTAGCTGAAGACTCCTCAGATATTCCCGCTGAGCGGTGGGGTCCAATCGGTCCCCGGAGTATAATTTATTATAAAAATCGCCAAAGAGAGCCGCTTTGTCCCCGTCATCATGAGTGAGGACGCCCTGCGCTCCCCGTATACCCCCCACATATTCCCTAACCCGCTTATCCTTAAGCTGTCGCGCTAAATGCTTGCCAATTTTATTGCCTTGCGAATAAGAGTTGGCGCAGCTTGAGCAATGTAAATTCCGCCCGGTTGGAATATATAGAGCGGAGCTTCCCCCGCAATGCCATTAGGGTGCGCAACGTCTGTCGTGTGGGATGCGCTTTATGATCCTGCTCGACGGCTGATAATTCCGTCTCCAACTTAACCCTTTCCTGTGCTCTTTGCGAATTCAACGCTGAGTTTAATGAGATGCATTGTCCACGAAAGATGGCCTTAAAGGCGTCCCAGTTAATATATTCAGAGGTATCAGCCGGCTGGTTCAGAGAAAAAAAGTCATTAATACTTTCCCGGAGTTTTAAACACGTGTCTTTATCCCGTGTGAGAGCGGGCGGAAAATACCAACGAGGCGTAGTTCCTCGTCCCATCCCCCATTTCAACGACACTGCCATTAGACTATGGTCGGAGATCGAGAGGGGAAAAAGTTTCGCGTCCTGCAATCCGCCTTGTAGTGATTGGCTCAGAAATACATAATCCAAGCGAGAATACGTCTTATGGACGTGAGAATAAAAAGTATAATCACGAGAGGCAGGGTATAGAGTGCACCACGCGTCTGAGAGCCCCATATCCAAGATCTTCTGTTGCGTTTCCGGAGAAAACGAGCCCATTCCTGACCTATGGGAGTGAGTACTGTCCAGGTCCCCTTGCCATGTTAAGTTAAAGTCACCCATAAAAACTAAAGGCCCCTCCGCAAAGTCGATCAACCTTCCCAAAAGGTGTTGTAAGAAAGCGGCCTGGCCCGTGTTGGGGGCGTAGACCGCGACGAAAGTGCTAAGGTGTCCCTGTAAGTGCCCCTTCACCATGATCCAACGTCCGTCCTTGTCGTGTTGTACATCTAAAGGTTGAAATCGTGTCGTCGAGTGGAAGAGAAGTGCCACCCCCCTCTGTTTCGTGGACGCCGAGGACCTATATATCATCGGGTAGAGCTTGTGTCGGAGCCGTGTATCGTCTGTTCTGGTTAGGTGAGTTTCCTGCAGGGCCACGATATCTAATGTGTGATCTATTATGTATTTCCAGACCCGCTGGTGTTTCTGTGGGGAGTTAAGGCCCTTTACATTCCAAGTGCCGATAGTAACTGTCATAGCACCCAGGGGACGGAGCCACTCATATCGCCCATAACTAGTCATCCCACCTTCTGTCCGAAGGCCCCTCCGGCCCCCCCTCCTCTTCTAGCATTGAGTTAACTTGCATTGTTGCAGTGAACCTACCACCCTAAAATTTAAAAAGCCACCACCATGTCCCCCCCTACCCCCCCTACCCAACCCCCCAACACAACCCCAAAAACAACTAACTAAAATCCAACTAAAAACAATAATGAATATTGACATTACCCCAACATTGGAGTACATACCCCCCATAAATGCGGGAGGGCGGTCGGGGCCAAGGTCCCCGTCCGCCGCCACCTGGAGCATCAACAAAGCGAATACCTTTAGGAAGTACTTCCAGGGTTCCAGATAAGGTGACCCACCTGCCCCTCACAGTTAAAGCCGAGGCCCTTCCGCTTTGCCCCTATATCCCAGGACATCTGGCAGGGTCCTTTCATAATCATAGCATGTGAGCCCACTGTCCCCTCCTCATCGTGCATAGGTCGCTGGGCTTCCTACTATGTGTCCCTCTACAACTCAACAGCTGTTCGCCCGGGTAGGCTCTGAAGACTTACAGACTGGACGCTCATCAGTTCCAGCATCAATGGCAGTAACCAGCCATCCTAGAGAGTTTTAATACGACATCATCAGCGTCCTCTACGTGGCCTCATGGCCCATGTGGATGCATTTCGCTCCCCTCCTCGAGAGCCCAAGGATTTGTCTGTGGGTGGTTCCACGTCTGCAGCAGGAAGGCCCAGCATGTCCAATCCCATCTGAAGATCCGTGACATGGCGTTGTTTATTGTTAAGTTTGAAGCTGAGCCCAAATGGATAAGTCCACCTGTATCGAATCTTGTCGTTGCGCAGTTTAGTAGTGATAGGTCTGAACATCTGTCTCCGAGCTAGTGTTGCGGGGGCAAGATCTTGATAGAGCGCACATGTGTGATTCTGAAAGGAAACCGTATCCTTGGCTCTGGCTGCTGTAAGCACTGCCTCCTTCACTCGAAAGGAGTGGAACTTGGCCAGGACATCTCGGGGCCTCCTCTTGTCTCCCTGTGGGGAGGGCCCCACACGATGCGCTCGGTCCAACTTAATCTTTAGGGGTTGAGGGCCCAAGATCTCCGCGAAGAGCCCCTCCAAGAACGCATTTAAATCCGGCCCCTCCGCTCCCTCCTCCAGGTCCCAGATACGAACGTTGTCCCTCCGGGCCCTGTTTTCCAAGTCCTCTGCCTTAAGTTGAGTTTGATGGAGCTGTTCCTTGAGCATCTGCACATCTTCGTGTAGCTCCGCCGTTTGTTTCTCCTGATCTTGCTGGTGGACCTCGAGATCGAACACCCTCGTACCTACTGAGTCCACATCTTGTTGTATGGAGGTTAATTTTTCCGTGAGATCTGACCTTAACTGCTCCATAGATGCCTTAATGTCCTGGCCCAAATCCTTCCTCAAGTCGGATTGGAAGTCCTTGAACATTGCCACCAGCTCAGATTTCGTGATCGCCATTCCGGTAGTCGCGTCTTTGGTGGTCTCAGGGGTGCGTTGTCCCGAGATTGGAAAGAAGTCGGAGACTTTTGCAGACGCTCTGGACGTCCCCTTCTTGGGAGGCATACGGTCCCGTCCCAGCCTCCTCCAGCAGCCGCGCCGCTGCAGCGCGCAATGCACCTCCAGCAAGAACGCAGCTCCGAATCTCCGCAGTGCAATGTCATCAAGCCTCGACCCCAGGATGGGCAAATGATCTGCGCTCCAATCCTCCGGCCACCCCCCGTTTGCCGGGGCCCCCTGACCGTCACTGCAGGGTCCCCTGCGCTCTTCTTGGTTTCTTCTACTCAGCCCCGCAGTGGCTCCCCGTTCCGCCGGGGCTAAGAGCAGGTACCCCAGTAGATCGCAACTTGCCCCCTAGGGTGTGGCAGCAGCATCCGGTATTTGCCCTGATAGGCCACAGCGCCTACAGGCGACAGGAGCCCGCTGCCAATCCCTCTATCGGGCCTCTCCGCCCCAGTCCATACACTTGCTCAGCTTAGGGGTTGAACCGAAATAGCGGTCGTCACTGGCCTCCCCAACTCGTGTTCCACCCTGCCAGAGGGCTCAGAAGGGAGCATCCAACGGGACGCCACTGCCTCAGTCCTTCTTGTTGCTGCGCACCTGGGCCCCACGCATTCAATGGGTCGAGGTCCCTGTCTTTCCTGCCACGGGGGACCCCCAACCCCAGGGGGCCGCCGAGCGCTCAGCAGGCGAGTGGGAGCTCCGGTCCCACATTCTTGGCGCCTCCGGGATACCTGGGATAATCACTACTGCATGGGAACTGGTCTGCTCGGCCCCCGCCAGCTATTGCGTCTTCTTCTCCGCCATTTTAGAGTCAGGCAGATCACGGCCGGAACTCACGCCGCTTCAAGCTTCCCACTCTTCGGCGAACCGGACCATCACCAATCCCTCTCAGGCCTCCTTACTGCTAGGGCTCACGCTGGGTCAATGCGGTCCCCGCCGGAGTCGCCACAGCGCCCAGCCGTCGTCGCAACTCGTCTTCACCTGGCGGCCGCCATTTTGCCGGGCCCCCTGCCGCTCACAGGCTCGCGCTGCGCCTCCACCAGCGCACTCTGGACTCCGTGAAGGCACCCGCCGAGCCCCCACACCTTCCGCTGCAGAGGTGGGTCGTTTGCAGCTCGTACGGTCCCTGGAGCACTTAGCAATCCGCTCCTAAGTCGCCCGCGGTCCGGGAGCCGAGACGGATTACGTCCGCTCGGCCATCTTTCCCGGCCACGCCCCCCTGTCAAAAGCTTTTTAAGCATCCAGAGACACCCGCATTACTTTCTTACCACCTCTTCCAGCAATGGTAATCAGGCATAGGTCTCTGGCTGTCTGGGTTATATCATTAAAAACCTCTACCAGAGTAGCCAATAAGTCGAGGGTAAAGGCCTTCTAAAATGCTACACAAAATGCATAGGGTACCAACATCTTAACTTGAGTTTTCCAGTTGCTTCGCAGACTATCTCCTTGGTAACAGGCGCCTCTATCCTTTCCCTGTTTTCTTCCAGTATCCCAGGCAGATGTGCAGCCCAATAGAGATGCTCCTGTCTCATCCTGTATCTCAGTAATAAAGTTATCAGCCTGTTGTGTGCTGGCCTTATTGTTGCCCCTTCCCCCACCTCCGTAGAACTATATATCCAATGTAGTTAATGGGTAAAAAGTTCTGCCAGTTCCAACATTTTCTTCTGACCCACACTTCATGCAGTGACCTTTCACCATGTCTTCTGCAAAGGTGTAGCCTTGTATTTTCTACTACTTCAACTAACATCAGCTTAAGCATTTTTTTTTTTAAGAACCTGTTGTTCAGACGTGAAATGGGCCGTTTCCTCACTAAAGTGGATTTGTGCAAATGCACTAAGGGCATCCTTACCTGACCCACCAAATCGTACTGTTACTATCAGTCATGGTGTTCCAGAGAGATTGTCACTGGACCATGATTTGAGAGGGGTCATGGATTCCTGGTCTGTCTTCTCTATGTTCAGGAGGAGCCTCTTATCCAATATGTTGTTGTCAGTTCTAGCATACTTGCTGAGTAGTGGCAGTATTTCACCTTGAAGTAATTAATGTATGTGCCTCCACAAACCTGATATCCTCCAACCAAGACTCATTTCCCCACCCTCAAAGCATTGTGTGCCCAAAGGTGTTGCATCTACCTCATCATTATGTTGAGCTCCCCCAACTACTCATGTGGCCCACTCTACCACAAAATAGAAATTCTAAATTCTTTAGGTGAGGAGTTCCGCCTTCAACCACCTTTCTGAGGAGGATGCCAGATATCGATACCGAAAGGATATGGAGTATAGGAGTCTCTCGTCTACCACTAAGAGACACATTTTGTGAACAAACGAAACTACTTTTGTTTATACTCATTTTAGACAAAGATTTAGTAATTTAGACGGGGGTGCTCAGAACCTGGACGTTACCTGTAACTATCGTAAGCATGTTTGGTGCATTACCAGATCATGTAAAGGGTCCCACGCCACCATGGGTCACTATGCCATCCCGTTTTCATATGGTCCTCGTTGTGAAGGCTGCCCTAAGACCCTATTCAACTTCCCCAACATCTGACCCCTCACCCTGTAAAACCAACATATAGTGAAAATCCTGCCTGCATTCTAGCCCATCACACCCCTCATTCTGCTTGTGTGGCACTTCTCTTATCTGGAGCCGTTATAAAACTGTTTCTATTGTTACTGTACTTTTACTGTATAAATGCTACTATTCAGTAGTATCATTGCCACTGTACTTATTTGTGTTAAACTTGTTAAGCACTCCATTTTCCTTGCAGTGTCAGCCATAGCACTCTGTAGTTTTGGTTCAGGTCCACTTCCCATTGAAAATGTATTTTTTTTTATTCTTAGAACTTTGACTTCCCTTGATCACTCTGCATGGACTTCGGCTAACCCATCCAAAAATCGTCCAAGTTTCGTGATGGCAATTTTCATGCTTATCCATGTAGGGGGAAAAACGTGCAGAGTTTGGGGAGCGAAAAACATGCATTTACGATTTTAGTTCCCATAGGGATATTTTCCCTATTCTACGACAAAACGCATTAAATGGATTTACACCAGAATTGGAATGGAAGTAAAAGTTCACTCAGAAAGCATTATTTTTATAATTTGGTGTAAATCCGTGCAATAGTTTTTGAGATGTTGATGTTTAAAAAAGTTATTGGCTTGGCTTTGAAGGCTTAATTCTGTTGTATATCTTGGATGTTGAACTTGTGAGCAAAAAATACACGAGTTCTGTCAATGATATTTGAATTTGTCGCGAAATGCGAGTAGTTGAAGAAGGGTTTCAGTTATTTTTCCTGCCATCTCAAATTTGGAAATATGTCCAACAGCACCAGTTTAGCACTGTGGAAAAAAATTACTCTGAAAAGGGAGCGCCAATGTCAAGTTCTAGGCCATAGAGAAGGTGTACGTGGAAAATAAGACTAAAAAGTTTGAAAAAACATGTAGTGGACTGTAAACTTGCAAACTCCAGAAAATTCAACTGCACCTGTCATCCATTTTAGTATTTGGAATAGATGCCTTTTCCTGTGCTCATGCATGTCAGATTCATGGAGAAAAAGACAAGTGAATACATATATAAGGCAACACTGTCAGCAAGACTGAAGGAGAGAGTAAGTGAGGCTGGATGAAGAAAGACACAGATCAATCATAGTGGTACAATAGAAAACACTTTTATAGAGAACAAGCTCCTGAATAAAGAACATTTGTGAGCTAGGAATCATAAGAATCAAGAAATTCACAAATGATCAAATTAAAAAAGGAGTAATTTATCAGGCTTGTGTTTGGGAGCATGGCCTTGTGGGAAGCCTGGGTAGTTGGGTGTAGGGCCTGCCCATTAGGACTAATGGCATTGAGCTACGAGGTTTGGGATGCATGCTCTGTGTCCAACCATACCTAGCACAACCTGAGAGTGTGTGCTGCAGGGGCTGCATGCCTGGCAGCTAGTCGCTACTCCTGCTTTAATAAAAAGAAAACTCAAATTCACTCAAACCCTGTAAAAATGAACTTTTGGTTCTCCTTCAATCCCTAACAACCCCAACATTATCCAGTTATGGTCCACCTCACAAACTATAACTCAAACCCCAACCATCTTAACAATAACTCTCTTTCCCATTTATACCAATACAATTGACTTAATAGCACGTCATTAAATAACGCTTAACCAGACAAAGAATTTTGATTGTAGCCATAACGATGTCATCAATAATTTCAATGGTAAAGTGACAAGTCACAGTGATGTCATTGTTTTCAGTTGTGATGTCATCTTCCACATCATATGCAAGTTCATGAGTAGGCCTTTTTGGGAGAAAATTATAGTTTTGGTGGTGGGGGCATGAGCTATTGTTTCTGTAGCAGACAATAACTTTCACATGTCAAGATAGAAACCAGTAATAACCAATAAAGAAACTGCTGGAGCGGGAATCAGTTCACAAATTCTCAAAGTATCCCGACTTACCATCAAATGGCCTAATTACCTGTCTGTCAGCCTCTGGTCTTATGGATCTTTGCCGTTGTTTTAGGGAAGAAGAGAGCAATGCATATTATAAATTATCATTACAATCATTAGTCTAATTTTAGTCAATCAAGAGAGTTGGTATAAGTTTAAAGGGTTTTATTAATCAAAATCTTTTTAGTAGATCATCTTTATTGCAAATCACAAGATAATTTCAGATTAATTTCAATAGTCAATATATGACCGAAATATAAAATCAATATTGGTTAATCAAATCATATAAGAAAGGCATGAAAGCGTGTTCCATAAAGGAAATTAGCCCTATTCTAAGAATTGGATCAAAATGGATTTAGTCGGACCCCATTAAGAGTTTTAGTCTGGGATTATAAGAGCCTAAATCTTTAGCATTCAAATCATCTCAAAAAGATGAAAATATCAAAGCAGAAATTCCCAAAAGGGAGGTTTGAGAAACTCAGTAGATTCTCAAAGCAATGTGACATAAAGTTTAGGTCTGGCTAAAACCCAATAGTACGTGAGTCAAAAAGGCCATGGCAAAAAGTGTGGTAACTTTACTCTAGGAGCACACACTATTATAGACATCACATTTCAAGATGCTTTGCAACATGTTGCTATTCTCGTCTCCCGTCAGCCCCTCGCCGTTCGATGCTCTCCTGGGCACAGGATCACTCCTCATCTTCTCACACGAATACATTGGTCCATAGACAGCAGTGTTACGATTGCAACTAAATTATTAACAATGATGTGCTCACGTGTAGTTTGACTCATTCAGGCCTACTTCCCCACATTCACACTACATCTTTCACCTTCTAATATCAGGTTTTTAAACAATAGTCTATGTAGAAGTTAAAACATCTGTATTAATGAAAAAGAAATCATTTTGCAGAATCACCATCGTTGGGGGGGGGGGAACCAGGAGGTTAGAAAGTCAAGTTCACATTTTAAACTCTGCATTTCAATGTATGAACTCTTCATTACCCCATTATACGACAAAAATTAGTCATGTGTAAACAGTGGTCTTTGTGCATATGGAAACATTTTGCGGAAATATTTTAAACTATATAATTAACTCATTAATTATTATGAAAAACATGTTCATGGAGAGGTCAAGAATCAAATGTTTTATGCGTATTTAGCATTTTCTATTCAAGCTTGTATTTCAAGTAGCGTTGATTTAGTAATTTGAGGCTTAGTACGAGTAAATAGGATAGCTTTCAGTTTTATGCATTCTAAACACATTATTTCCATCAAAGTTTGCACGTTGATTCTATACATTTTATTATAATCAGTGTTATTTTCTTATTAATTATAAAATCTTTCTCAAAACCAAATTGTAATGGTACCAGCACTTAGGCGTTTTTTTGTTGAGAACATCCTCCTCTGGATTGCGCTGCAGGACTGTAGAAACATCATTGAGATACAAAGCAAATAGTACCCTATAGGCCACAGAAGCAAATCACACTCCAAGATGTTGCCTGACATGATTCAGTATGAGCCTTCCTACCTTACACATCGTTTTAGCTATTGTTTTCAGTTTTGGCAAGTGCTTAAGTCTTCAGCTTCATCAGGATCTAGATCATGATTTTGCCAGTTCATCAAGTAGAATGGCTAGACAGTTGTGCAGTTAAGTATCAATGGGGTAACCCGTAAATCCACTGGACTCGGGTGAAATGTGGTACAGAAACGAAATGTCACAGTGGAGGATAATTCAACACAATATGCAACAATGTACACAAATGATCTATGTTGCTAAAGCATTTAACGACACCACCATTGGATCAGACCATTAATGGTTATGATTTTATTTCATCACCATTTGGAATCGATCAATTCATATAAAATACAATGCTTGAAAATCTTAGTGGTTTTAAAATTGGTGCAACCTGGGAAAAAGGGGGGAGGGTTGTGATAAGTGCGTGATGTGAAAGGGAAAGGTAGTGTACATGTGGACATCAACAGTCAATATTTACAACCTATCCAGCCAGATGACTGGCTTCTACATATATGGTAAATCATAACAACACAATAAAGGGATACAGATAACCAATCTCTGTCATCCACGTTTGATAGAAAAACAAACAATTGTCAACGTTTCGTCCCCTATGGATAGCAGGCAACTTTGATTCTTGCAGACGGGGTCTTCATCAGGACTATGACACAGCGATGGGGAAGCACCTATGAATGAAATGGTTAAATCAGTATAGTGGTGTGAACAGGGGATACTATTAATGGGTTATACTCTGAGGTATTATTTACCAAGAACAGCGAGATTGCTTCAGGCTGGTGATAAGAAGAGTGGGCCTCACAGGCTCCTGCAAAAACAGAAAAAGAGCCACTGTCGTAAGAATAGCGGGCAGGTGGGAGGAGTATAAAGGAGGAGCTCAAGTCTTGTCGAACTTACTCAGGTTATTAGACAGTTGTACGTTGATTCGGGCATGAATGGGCCATGGTTGATGAGTAACCTGTGGCTGAAAAATAGAGGGAAACCCACATTAATGAGAGGCCATCTCTGTGAATGGGCATGGCAGTACAACGTTTTGGTAAATAGTGAAAGGATGCTTAGAGGGCAGGTTGCTGGTAAATTGATCTGGAGGTTCAGAGGTAAACTGGTGTGTGAGTGCGCTTATCGACTGCCCAGTGAGCGCGCTTATCGAAAGCCAAATGGCCGGTAAAAGCTGCACTTGAAAGGAGGACCTTTGGAATGTATCGGAGTTTAAGAAGTAAAAAGCGTGTTTGCACGCTTATTAAATGACTAATGGCCGGTGAACATAAAATGGAAGGAAGACCTTTGTAAGTTATGTGAGCGAGCTTGTCGAAAAACTCAGGACCGGTAAACAAATGGGTATTAAGCAGCACCTGCTGATAATTAAACAGGGTGGCAAGATGAAATGCTAAAATCAATCTTAAACTTTGTCCTAAAAGGAGAAGGTTGCGGGCGCACCAAACGCTCCTCACCATGGTCATGATGCGAGCAAACTAATTGGGTGAGTAAATCGCCGTGGCCGAGTTCAAAGAGGCCTGCATGGTACAGCGGCGCGTTTAGGGAAAATATTGTGAACCACCGGGGTACGCCACAGGTGATTAATAAGCCCTGAGCTGAGCCTTAATGTGGACATACCTTGCGGTTGCTGGTGCGGATCCGATCTGACAGCTAACACCGTGTTTCTGTCAGAGTCAGTAATTTATACGTCAGGGTAGACGTGCACGTTGGCCACGTAGCACATGGAGTGATGCCAGATGATGCTGGTAATTATATTCTGACACTGCCTCGTACTACACGGGCAAAGGATGAGTTAATAAGAAACCTTCGTTCGAAAGTGAGCTGGGACGACAATTCCTGACTGCAAAGAGGCAGTGCACAACCTTATGAGGGGAAGTTCTTTTGATAAGACAAAAAAGGGCACATCCTGTTAAAGTAATATGTAAATTCTGTCTGCAAAGAGTTCGTCCTGTTGTAATAATGAGTAAATTCTGTCTGCACATGGCAGCGCACAGAGTTCTCGTTTGAGGCCACCAAATTACATGAATGATTACCATATAGCCATGGCGTCATTTTACTGTGTGCCCAAGAAAAACCTGTATTTTTGATTAAACGTAGTCTGGAATTTCTTTACTTGAACCAGAAGGAGCCACGACTGCCAACTATATACACCTTACCCAAGGTCCACAAGAACCAGGACCAACCACCCGGCCCGCCCATTGTCTCTGGCTGCGGCTCAGTACTTGAACCCCTCTGTAAATATATAGACTTCTTCCTCAAGCCCTTGGCTGAAAAAACCAAATCCTACCTTCGAGATACCATGCAGGTTATCAATCTGGTGGATGGCATGGCCTTTGACCCTAATGCACAACTCTTGGTCACACTGGATATCGTCTCTTTATATACCAGTATCCCCCAAAGACATGCTCTAGAGGTAATACGGAAAGCCTTAGACAGAAGACCATTACCTGCACAAGTCCCAACGGAGTTCATCATACAACTGTTAGAAATAGGAATGACGCAGAATTTCTTTTACTTTCAAGGGGACCATTTCGTACAAACCAAGGGAGTTGCAATGGGGGCGAGCTTCGCCCCTGATCTAGCCATTCTATACATGGACAATTTTGAGGAGGAATTTGTATACAATAGTCTAAACCCCTTTGCACATCATGTTACATACTGGAAACGGTACATCAATGACATTTTTATGATCTGGATCGGATGCGAATCGGAACTCTCATCCTTTTTTGATTGGTTAAACGATAGGTCCACCGATATCCAGTTCACTATCCACGTGGATAAAACATCCGTTGATTTTCTAGATGTGTCAAATAAAGCTGCAGGCTCCTGCCTTTACACCACACTGTACCGCAAACCCACAGAAAGAAACACCCTATTACGATACGGCAGCCACCACCCGAGGGGACTACGTGACAATTTACCGTTTGGGCAGTTCTTGAGGATCAGGAGGAACTGTACCAGAAAAGAGGATTTCTTTGCAGAATCTGATGACCTGATCGACAGACTAACGGATCGTGGATACCCTAGACGTATGGTCAAACGTGCCAGAAAACGTGCCTGGCACAACCCGAGGGAATCACTGCTGACGCCCAAAGACCGCCCCAAGGACTACCCCGACAGACTGATTTGTGTAACCACTTTCAATACAAGGAGCAATGAAATCAGACAAATTGGCAACAAACACTGGCCCCTGATTGCAGATGACCTCCAATTACAAACCACCCCCATGCATTCTTTCAAGAAGGGCAAAAATGTCCGAGACCATGTGGTTAGATCACTATTGGGCCCAAACCCCAACCCACTATTCAATCAATGTGGAAACTACCAACGATACTGGGCCATTATAAGTGTGCCAGTTGCAAGGCGTGCAGCATGACAATAGAGACCAAACAGTTTAATCACAATAACTGCTCCATTGCTCTAAAAACCCACACAAACTGTAATACGAGCAATGTAATTTATGCCATCCTATGCCCTTGTGACAAAATGTACGTAGGCCAAACCACGCAGAAAGTGAAAGCACGGATAATGCAGCACTGTAGCAGGATAAGGTGTGGGTCAGTGGGGGCGCCCTTGGTCGACCACTTCCAAGCACAAAATCATTCCCCTGAGTCCATCAGATGGCTAGTGATTGAAGAAGTCAAATTGGGCATAAGGGGTGGGGACCTGAGCCATGTATTAAATGTCCGGGAGTGCAAATGGATGGATCTCTTTAACTCGGTTCACAATGGCCTAAATGAAATGGATGCCACATATGCCCAAATCTCTGTACTAAATGATGATTAGGCCACCGATGTCCATTACCCTTTATATCCCTTTTTAAATGCATAAACATACAGGGAACATACCATGATCTAGTTCCTATGGACCTTTCTGTTCTTACATCCAGAATGAGCAATGCTCTTCCGCCCTTACCAACGTTGTGCTTTCACTATATGAACTGTGACTTTCGCCCAAAATGTGCTCGCTCCAACATTGTGCGCTGCCATGTAATCTTCACTCAGTGTACAGTGCCATCCTGCAATGCAGTAATATGCCACCTTGACTAGAGTGTTATTTATTCATGTAATTTTGTGGCCTCACTCGCTAACATTGTGCGCTGCCATGTGCAGACAGAATCTCTTAAATATAAACACAAACAGGCTGTACATTTATGTGAGTAGGCGACCTCACTCTTCAACATTATGCACTACGTTTAATCAAAAATACAGGTTTTTCTTGGGCACACAGTAAAATGACGCCATGGCTATATGGTAATCATTCATGTAATTTGGCGGCCTCAAACGAGAACTCTGTGCGCTGCCATGTGCAGACAGAATTTACTCATTATTACAACAGGACGAACTCTTTGCAGACAGAATTTACATATTACTTTAACAGGATGTGCCCTTTTTTGTCTTATCAAAAGAACTTCCCCTCATAAGATTGTGCACTGCCTCTTTGCAGTCAGGAATTGTCGTCCCAGCTCACTTTCGAACGAAGGTTCTTATTAACTCATCCTTTGCCCATGTAGTACGAGGCAGTGTCAGAATATAATTACCGGCATCATCTGGCATCACTCCATGTGCTACGTGGCCAACGTGCACGTCTACCCTGACGTATAAATTACCGAGTCTGACAGAAACACGGTGTTAGCTGTCAGAACGGATCCGCACCAGCAACCGCAAGGTATGTCCACATTAAGGCTCAGCTCAGGGCTTATTAATCACCTGTGGCGTACCCCGGTGGTTCACAATATTTTCCCTAAACGCGCCGCTGTACCATGCAGGCCTCTTTGAACTCGGCCACGGCGATTTACTCACCCATTTAGTTTGCTCGCATCATGACCATGGTGAGGAGCGTTTGGTTCGCCTGCAACCTTCTCCTTTTAGGACAAAGTTTAAGATTGATTTTAGCATTTCATCTTGCCACCCTGTTTAATTATCAGCAGGCGCTGCTTAATACCCATTTGTTTACCGCTCCTGAGTTTTTCCACAAGCTCGCTCACATAACTTACAAAGGTCTTCCTTCCATTTTATGTTCACCGGCTATTAGTCATTTAATAAGCGCGCAAACACGCTTTTTACTTCTTAAACTCCAAACTCATTTAATAAGCGCGCTAACACGACTTTTTACTTCTTAAACTCCGATACATTCCAAAGGTCCTCCTTTCAAGTGCAGCTTTCACCGGCCATTTCGGTTTCGATAAGCGCGCTCACTGGGCAGTCGATAAGCGCACTCACACACCAGTTTACCTCTGAACCTCCAGATCAATTTACCAGCAACCTGCCCTCTAAGCATCCTTTCACTATTTACCAATACGTTGTACTGCCATGCCCATTCACAGAGATGGCCTCTCATTAATGTGGGTTTCCCTCTATTTTTCAGCCACAGGTTACTCATCAACCTTGGCCCATTCATGCCCGAATCACCGTACAACTGTCTAATAACCTGAGTAAGTTCGACAAGACTTGAGCTCCTCCTTTATACTCCTCCCACCTGCCCGCTATTCTTACGACAGTGGCTCTTTTTCTGTTTTTGCAGGAGCCTGTGAGGCCCACTCTTCTTATCACCAGCCTGAAGCAATCTCGCTGTTCTTGGTAAATAATACCTCAGAGTATAACCCATTAATAGTATCCCCTGTTCACACCACTATACTGATTTAACCATTTCATTCATAGGTGCTTCCCCATCGCTGTGTCATAGTCCTGATGAAGACCCCGTCTGCAAGAATCAAAGTTCCCTGCTATCCATAGGGGTCGAAACGTTGACAATTGTTTGTTTTTCTATCAAAAGCGGATGGCAGAGATTGGTTATCTGCATCCCTTTATTGTGTTATGATTTACCATATATGTAGAAGCCAGTCGTCTGGCTGGATAGGTTGTAAATATTGACTGTTGATGTCCACATGTACACTACCTTTCCCTTTCACATCACACACTTATCACAACCCTCCCCCCTTTTTCCCAGGTTGCACCAATCTTAAAACCACTAAGATTTTCAAGCATTGTATTTTATATGAATTGATCGATTCCAAATGGTGGTGAAATAAAATCATAACCATTAATGGTCTGATCCAATGGTGGTGTCGTTAAATGCTTTAGCAACATAGATCATTTGTAGACAGTTGTGCAGGCAAAGAATCCTTTCAGTCTAATTATTTGCATATTTTCCTTTGTAGGCAGTGTTACATATTGGTCTCGGTTTCTAGCACATTCGGTCCATGCAATGTCTACTTTGTACTATTTCAAGATACATCCCAAAATAACAAGTGCCCTTTTATGTGCTATATCGATGGGACAGTGGGCAGCAATTGGTATTTTTACTCTCATACTTGCCGCCAGAGTTATCCTCATATGTTATATGTACTGTTTATTTTTAGAACAGTCTGTATAGCACCCGCTGCCTTCGGATTAGGAGGTGTTCTATAAATGATATTGATAAAAATAATAGTAATTGGGCTTTCTTATTTTCGATTGCAACTGACACAGTAACCCACAGTAAAATCATGTCAAATGAAAACATTTAAATCAATTTTTTACTGGAAATAGGTTAATTAATGTCAGGCTAGAGAGCGAATTGTTTCCTGAGATGGCTCCTGCATATGCAGACTGTGGTAATCCGAGGTAAGAGACTGTGAACAGCGCTTTATTGATGACACTGTTGCTCTGTCTCTTTCATCCTCTGCTGTGCACTGGCCATGCAGGAATAAAAACCTTCCCGGAGCAAAATAATGATTGAGTTTGGTAGAGATTCTTCATAAAGATACATGGGAAAATGTGAGAAGAATAATCTGAAAATCTGAGCAGCAGACATTTCTCAGTAGGGTATAGCAGTGAAGGGGGTTAAAGCAGGTTCAAGAGAAAACAGCGCCTATCCGAATAGAACACAGATGCCACTCCAAGAAGGTGTCTCCATCATAGCCATAGGATTGCTCAAGAAATGGTTCTTTTAGTGTGATCATTTGAGATGGCAGCTGATGCTAGCATCTAGAAGGATCGCTTAAAAAGATAGGGATCCATTAAGTGAGCTTGTGCTAGATGGCGTAGCAGAGGATGGTGTGCACCATTCGAAGTAGAAGCAGCAGATGGTGGATTGTGGTTCTTTGTAGGGGTGGTCTGGGGCTGCTTGAACTTCCTGGATCCGAAAAGCACCCTTTAGCAGAATGGGTTACTTGGTTAACCTGTATTTTAGGGCATTTGAAAGGGGCAATTAATAAGTAAACATTAACTGCAAAACATAGACAACTGAGAATAATCAGTCAAAGAAGAGGTCCAACTGGAACATACAAAGTAGTATTGTGGTTTAAGAATATTTGGCCAGGTGTATCATGCAAACCTTGTTAAGTCACATTTTGTATTATAAATGGTGACTGAGACTGGCCATATTCACTGTGTGTTAGGTGGTTTATATATCTAGCTTGAAATCCACTTACACCAAACATGTTGGGCACAAAGCCATTGTATCATCTGTGTGGTTATTGTGCTGCGGAACGGATATTGTATGGACAATTGTAAAGTAAGTGATCATCCAAGAGGTAAGTGAAGAACGAACTTTATTGTAGAATTGGCACAGCGCATCCGCATGTTGCAGGAAACGGGCAGTAACTGACAAACCTCAAACTCTGGAACATGGAATCTAAAGCGTACACGCAGGTACATGGTTCCATGTTCCAAGAGGAGAGAGAGCACGAGGGAAAAGAGGAAAGGGGAAAATAATAGAAAGATGAAAAAGGAATGTAACACATCTCACCCCTAACAGGAAAAACAAAAAGGAACAAGGGAAAAGGAAAAGCAAAGATATGAAATCAAGACAAATATCTGGCAGGTAACAAATTTGGTCTATTATTACTTTTAACTCTGGATGCTACAGACTGAGCAGAATGATAACACAATGGTGAGTCAACTTTACTGTCCATGCTGGGCTCTTGAGATTTGCATTTAGCAACTCTTCTCATATTCCACACTCTTCCATCTTGAGTAATTACAGAGTTCTTACAAACCTTAACGATTTTGATAGGATGACCGAACTTGGAGGTTCCTTTGGCCAAAAACCCAGGTTTTTTTTATCCTAACCCACTCACCAACAGTAAAGTCAGGAACCTTTACATTCATGTTGGAGTCAAACAATGCTTTCATCTTGTCCTGCTTAACTTCCACACGCTTGGCGACAAGATCCAAATCAATGCAATCAACAGCCTTATTGACTTTTCTGATCCACCACGGACAAATATCCGATATGGGTTCTCTGCCCTTCAAAAGTCTGAAAGGACTTACTCCAGTAACCGAGGGAGGAGTGATACGGTACATCCATAACCTTTTCCTTACCACATCCCTCCAGGACTCACTTGACTTACAAGCAGAAGCAATGCTATCCTTTAGAACCCGATTGAATCGCTCCACTTGGCCATTCTCCCTTGGTTCGTAAAGAGATGTAGTCAAATGCTTAATGCCACACATACATAGGAAACTTTCCATCTCCTGTGATATGAGTTGTACCCCATTATCCGTCACCAAAACCTCGGGAGACCCCTCACGTGCAAAAACTTCTTTGAAGAAGGTAATAATAACTTGAGTGGTAGCACTTGCCACAAACTTTACTTCTGGCCATTTAGAATGGTAATCAACCATCACAAGAGCAAAACGAGCATTATAAGGTAGATGATTGAAAGGGCTGGAAATATCGAAAGCCACTTTCTGCCAAGGAAAATCAGGCCACGAGACCGGTTTGAGAGGAGCAGAGGAAACCTTAAGCATCTTGTCACTGCTTACGCACTCAGGACATTCCCTAACAATTCTATCGACCATTTTGTCAAGTCCAGGCCACCAAAAATTAGCTCTAATAAGGCGTTTCATGGAAGACATACCAAGATGTCCCTGGTGGGCAAGCAACAAAATTTTGCTCTGCATGGAAACTGGAGGAATAATCTTTCCCCCTTTGAAAAGTAGACCACCATCTTCCTCAATCTCATCAGAAACTTGGCAAAAAGGAGCAATATCGGCAGTAGCGGATTTTTCTTTAGGCCAACCTTTTTTCAAACAGTCAAGAACAAATTGAGACACGGCATCATTATTCATTTCAGTCATCCATTCGGATTCGGACAAACTAAGAAACTCTTCTGAAACAAAATCTTTGACCGTGGCAACTATGTCTATCTCTTGTTCATCATAAAGTGCACGGTCATCAGAACAAGGCAATCTGGAAAGGAAATCGGCAGTGACATTACACCTGCCAGGGACATACACAACCTCAAAATCATACTCTTGTAGTCTGGAAGTGAGCCGAGCAATACGAGCAGTAGAGTTCCACCCCCCGCCCGAGGATAAAATACCGATGAGGGGTTTGTGATCAGTCCTGAGAAGAAATCTGTTTCCCCACACATAGTTGCGAAAATGCTCTATTGCCCAAATGCATGCCAATAACTCCCTCTGTCACTGCATACCTTCTTTTAGTAGCCGAGAGAGTTCTAGATGCTAACGACACACACCACTCTTCCTTCCCAGAGCACTGACTAAGTACTCCTCCCAGACCGTAAAGGCTGGCATCGACCGTAATGATACATTTTTTATTTAAGCAAAAAGACTTGAGGGTGTGAGCATTCACAATCTCACTTTTGATTTGTTTGAAAGCTGTTTCCTGTCTGTCTGACCAGACAAACTCTGTGGATTTCCTGGTCAACTCTCTGAGAGGCTCCATCTTGGTGGCAACATTTTGTATGAATTTACTATAGTATTCACACAGGCCAGCAAAAAAGAGAAATTTCTCTCTGTTGTCTGGTGAAGGTGCATTTATAATAGCATCGACCAAAGACTTTTTTGGCACCACACCTTCACCCGAGAGAGTGTGACCAAGATACTCCACCGATTTGCGGAAAAATTTGCATTTACTGGATTTAAGTGTCAAACCACTCTTTCTCAACCTCAAGCAAACTTCCTTAACATGTTGAACATGATCATCCTCACTCTTAGAAAAAATGAGGATGTCGTACTGGAAACATTTCACAAAATTACCAACATTTTTAAATATGTGGTACATGGCCCTTTGAAAAACGGATGCTGCAGACGCTAGGCCGAAAGGCATCCTTTTGAACTGAAACAATCCATGAGGAGTAATAAAAGAAGTAAAGTGCTTGGAGTCTTCAGTGAGCTCAATTTGGTGGTACGCAGAGCGAAGATCAAGAGTGGAGAAAATGCAGGCACCATCCAACATACACACCATCTCGTTGATATTGGGAAGCGGGTGGCAATCAGCAACCAAGTTGGCATTAAGCGCTCTCATATCAACACACAACCTAAGGCTTTTGTCAGGCTTCTGTGTCAAAACAATGGGAGAAACCCATTCAGATGACTCAATCTCCAATTATTCCACCATTAACTATATCATCCAACATAGATTTCAACTCTGCTCTAACGCTGATGGGAACCCCTCTAAGCTTTTGCTTGACAGGTACCGATCCTTCTCTTACTTTTATTCTATGACTGAAACCATCAAGTTTACCAAGTTTTTCAGAAAACACATCAGGAAATAATACAGTGAAGTCTTCAGTACATGAAGCAGTAACAGCAAGAACAGATATAAGTTCTTTCTCCCTGGGATTTAACACAATACCAAGTTTGGCCTGATCACGCCACCCCAGCACATTTACCCCCTTGAGGGCTACATAAAGTTTAATAAAAGCACTGTTTTCTTTGAATTCAATGAGTACTTCTTTGAAACCTATAAAATCGATATTAGACCCATCAAAATTCTGTGCTACAATATCAGGTTTGCATAAGGATCTCAGGTCAATTAAGTTCCCAAAAGATTCCAAACATTATTTCCTTGTGATAATAGTCCAAGGTGACCCAGAGTCTGCCCTAAGCTCAAGATTTCTTCCAAGAATACAAACTATACATCTTGTCAGCTTCTGAAACATCAAATGAGTCTCGAATGGAAACAACAATTCCGGATTCTAATTCAGACTGAGTATCTTCACCCAAGGATAAATCAATAGAAATACAAGAAATTTTCCCTTTGGAGTAATTTGAAGACGAAACAGAAAAAGTACTTTTCTTGGTATTGGTATCCTTGCACATCTTGGAAAAATGCCCCATACGTCCACATTTACTACACTCTTTCCCAATGGTAGGACAACGTGGAAAAGAGGCTGTGTGACCAGGATTACCACATCTATAACAGTAAAAAAAATTGGAATTGGTGTTACCCCTCAAGTTGGTATTGTATGGACCTTTAGAAGTGCCAGGCGTGACACTGTTTACTTCACTTGAAATGGAAGGCTTATTTTCTTTGTTGAGGGACTTCATCCACTTTTCCGACTGTTCTAAGGCCTTGGCAGTGCTGATGGCTGTCTCCAAATTAGGGTCACCTAAAATCCAAAGCTGTTCTTGGACTTTTTTACTTCTCACATGAACAATGATTTGATCTCTGATCATCTCATCAGTGATTAAACCAAAGTTACAATGCAAAGATAATGCATGAAGGGCAGTAAGGAAATCATCAAAACACTCTGTTATGTTATATATTGCTTGTAAAGCGCACGTACACCAGATTGGTTTCATGGCGCTACTCTAAGAGATGCCATAGTCCTGGACGTTACTCATATGCCTGTCTAAATAGCCATGTTTTTAAAAGTCTCCTGAAGCTCATGAGATCCGTACAGGATCTAATTTCTAAGGGCAAGGAATTCCAGTATCTGGGGCCTAGTACGGCGAACCTTGTTCCGCCGAGACGCTTCAACTTGAAAGACGGAGAGGCCAGAAGATGCAAGTGGGCGGATCGCAGATTGCGAGTCGGAGTGTATCTTTCAATCATACTGTCAACAAACTTGGGACTCTTGCCGTTCAGAGATTTAAAGATGATACATCCCACCTTGAAGGCGCATCTCTGAGTTATAGGGAGCCAGTGCAACTTCCTCATAAGAGGGGTGACATGTTGACGCCTATTTTCCTGTAGGATCAGTCTTGCTGCGTGATTCTGTACCAATTGGAGTCGGTGGACAAGATTAGCTGGGATTCCGAAATAAAGAGAGTTGGCATAATCTATATGCGATATCACCATAGCTAAAACCACCTGTATTTTAGCTTCCTGTGTAAGGAACCTACCTATTTTCCTTATTTTTCTCAACTGGAAAAAACACGTTGAGATCACAGAGCCGATTTGAGTCTTCATTGTGAGGTCGCTGTTAATAATAACCCCCAGTGTTTTGGCAGAAACCAAGGGGGTGGGGGGCTGTCCCAGCTCCTTAGGCCAAAAGAGGGGACTCCAGGGATTCAAAGAGCCCTCTGTTAAAATCACCTCCGTCTTATCTGGATTTAGCTTCAGGTGATTGCTGTTCATCCAGTCACGGATGAACAGCATTGTAGTCTGAAATTTGTTGATGGATTCTGGGGCGTTACTAATAGAAAACACAAGTTGGAAATCATCCGCATAATTGAAGGTGCGGACTTTCTTTTCTTTAAGAGCATAGATCAGAGGAAGGAGGTATAAATTAAATAGGTGAGGGGAAAGTGAAGAGCCCTGTGGCACACCACAAGTAGTATTCATCTTGGGGGTTGTGAACTGTACTAATTGGACTGCTTGAGATCGGTTGCCCAGAAAGGAACTGTAAGAAACTGGCTCTATATATACTGCACCAAAGTGAGGTACAGTGTGTATAGAGTCCAAGGGTCTCCAGAGGTTTGGCAGAGGTTAAAGTTAGATAGAACCTTACTCTCTAAAGTGGTAGCTTGGTCGAGCAGTAAGGCAGTATCAGAGGAAAGTGTAAACCATTTGATGTACACACTCAGTCAGCAAATGAAACCACACACTCAAGAACTGAACTCTAGGCCAATTGTTTTGTATAAAAAAATATACTGTTTTATTTTTAGAACCAAGCAAGCCTGGCACAGGTAAGCATAAAAATACTTTTCAGTAGTAAATTACTTGTATGAACACAGTTCAAAATTGTAGTGTAACTTGTACTGGTTTTGGTTACAGTTTTAAGTAAGCAGTTTGCAACACATTGCAGGTATAGTACATTCAATTGAATGGGCTTTTTACGAAAAATGCAGTTAATTACTTTTCAGATTACTTTTGCTAACACAGGACTGGATCCTAGATTCAGCCCTGGGACATTTCCTGAAAACAGGTGAGTAAATGCGTTTTGGTTAAAGGTACGATTTTTAAAGAATATTATTGCATTTCAAAAGTTGCCACTTAGAAACTTTTTCACATAGAATCACCAATGATATCCTATGGGAGGAAATTCACTTAGCAGGTAAGTTAGGTTATCGATACTTTTTCTTAGTCAGTGCTGGATCCTGGATTCAGCACTGGGACATTTCCTGGAACCAGTTGAGAAAATGCGTTTTTGTTATTCGGCTGATTTTTAAGGAATATTTGTAGTTTTCAAAAGTCGACACTTAGAAACTTTTCGGGAGATAAAGTGTCAATGTTATCCTATGAGGAAAAATGAGTTATCGGTTTGGAGGTAAGTAATCGGTCTTTTGAGTTAGGGTTCTGGGGTTAGACTCAGGGGTCTCCCAGGGTCAGTGATGCACTGTTGTTGCACCGTCAGCGGCACTAGGGCGGCCGGGTGCAGAGTGTTGAGGCCCAATGTTATCCTATGGAGGATAGGGGGACTCCGGTTGGTGGCTGCTGGCAAGCAGGCCACGGGGTTGTGGGAGCAAAGCTCCTAGGGTTAAGCTCAGGGCACGTTGGGGACCAAGTTAGCACCAAAGGGGCACCCTCAGCAGCACTAGGGCGGCCGGGTGCAGGGTGCTGTTTTGAGGTCGGGTGCCCTGTTGATTTCAATGGAGATTCTCCGGGACAAAGAAACACTGCAGGCTCGGGGACGAGGATCTTCCAGGAGCTACCACCACTTCGAGGGGTAAGTTGGGATGTAGAGGGTTGGTTAGGCACCTTTGGTTTGGGCACACAAGGCCGTGGGGCGTCGGGTGCAGGGGTGCCTTGGGACGTCGGATTTTCTTACCCGCTCTGGTCGCGGTAGGGGGGGGTCCTCTGGATTGAGGCTGCAGGCGTCGTCAGGAGGCTTGAGGCAGGTCAGGGGTCGCCGGATCTCGGGTCAGGATCGCCGATGGGACCTCCTCTGGGTATTTGCCCACTCGAGCTCGTGCCGGATTCGGCGGGTGCAGTGTGTGCGGGATCCGCGGTTCCTGGCTGGCACCAGAAGCTGCAGTTCAAACACGTCCGGTGTTCACGGGAGAAACAGCTTGGAAAGTGAAGGCAGGTAGGTCCTCCGGGGTTTTTGAGGTTGCTGGCCGCTGGACACGCAGGGGTTTTGCAGGAGCAGGTTCGAGGGGAGACAGGCCTGTAGGGCTGGGGCCAAGTCAGTGGGCGTCGTCCTCTTGTTAGGTCTGCACGGCTTCTCGTCCTTCTTCTTCTTCCTTTTCTTGTTGTTGCTGGATCTGCCTTCCTGGTTCAGGGCTGCCCCCTAAATACTGTATTTAGGGGGCGTTTTAGGGGTCTTGAGGTCAGTAGCCAATGGGCTACTGACCTTAGGGTGACTACACCCTTGGTGTGCTCACCCCACGTGGGGGAGTGAGCACAATCCCTAGTCCTGATTGGGGAGTGCCTGCCATCTGCAAGGTGGTGAGCACTGGAGAGTGGGCTTCACCTCGCCTCCCACACCTGAGGGGTGGAGTTGGCAGAGGTGGGCACACCTCCTGGGCTGGCTAGTTTTTCCCGCCTGTCTTCCCGCTGAAAGGGAGGGGAGACAGGAAGGGGGCCTGCTCCTGATAGCAGGAGAGGCTGGGGGGTCGCATTACAAAGGCTGCCAGGCCTTTGAAGCTCCCCTGCCACAGATGGCTCTTCCTGGCCTGGGGGAGGTGTGTACACCTCCGCCCAGGAAAGGCTTTGTTTCTGGGCTCAGGGAGCGTAGGCTCCCACCCTAGGGTTCCAGAAACATGTTTCGTGGTGGCAGGCTGGTGTGTACCAGTCAGGGAACCCACCAGAGGCTGGTCATTTTTCAGGGGGCATCTCAAGGATGCCCTCTGTGTGCATTTTTCATTAAATCCCACACTGGCATCAGTGTGGGTTTAATGTGCTGAGAAGTTTGATAACAAACTTCTCAGTTTTCAGTGCAGCCATTATGGTGCTGTGGAGTTCGTAATGACAAACTCCCAGCACCATATACTCTTAATGGTAGCACTGCACTTACAATGTCTAAGAATGGACTTAGACACTGTAGGGGTACAGGGCTCATGCACCTGTAACCTCACCACTGGTATAGTGCACCCAGCTAGAGGGGTGACTGACCTATGCCAGGGCAGTGGGTTGTAGGCATGGCCCACAGAGGTGTGTGCCATGTCGACTCTTCACTTTGTTCTGCACCAAAACACGCAGCCTACAAAGGCAGTGTGTGTGTGTAAAGGTACAGGGCCTCTAAGGGTGGCACAATAAGTGCTGCAGCCCTTAGAGGTCTTCCCTGGTCACAGTGCCCTGGGTACCTGTGGTACCATTTACCAGGGGCTGACCTGTGGCCAGAGATGCCAATTGGGTACAGTTTTGGGGAAAGAACACAGGCCCTGGGAACCTGATTGGCAGGGACCCAGGGCACATCAAGTCAAAGTGCATCAGTGGTCTGGCAAAAAGTGGGGGGGTTACTGCAACAGAAACCCACTTCCTTACAGGAACGAATCCATTCAAGGGCTGAGCCTTGGATTCCCGCGCCCTCGACACGGTCGACCAGTATGTTATGGTCGACCGTGTCGAACGCTGCGGAGAGACCCAGTAGCACCAGGGCCTGCGGAGAGCCCCTATCAGCCTCCCCCCGCAGGGTGTCCAGTACTGTTAGTATAACTGACTCTGTGGAATGGGCTGGCTGGAACCCTGCTTGGTGGGGGTCCAAATATTCGGACTGTTCCAAAAAGGTAGATAAACATCTGGCAACATAGGCTTCAAGTACCTTGGCCAGGTAGGGCAGCAGGGAGATAGGACGGTAGTTGGTCAAGATTTTAGGATCCGCCCCTGACTTTTTCAGGAGGGGGATGACAATAGCCTCTTTGAAAGTGTTGGGGACACAGCCCTGGGACAGTGATTCATTCAAAAGAGACATAGCTGGGCCAGGGAGAGCGGAAAAGACCTCTCTTAAGACCCAGGGAGGACAGCAGTCTCTAGGAGAACCCGATTTTACTTTTGTCAACAGGTCCAAGAATGTATCGTGACTTATTGCTGGAATCTGATCCAAGGAACATGGATTCGTAGGTGCCATCAAGCGTTCTGGGCTCAGGCATATGGGAATACTGGACTTAATGGCTTTAATTTTATCAATGAAAAAATTATTTAGGGAGTCACATAATGTCTGAGAAGGCGTAGGTTTTAGTGTCACTCCATCGGGGTTGGATAGTTCATTGACTATCGAAAAAATTTCTTTAGACCGGTTTGTGGAAGTTGTAATCTTAGAGGAGAAGTATGCAGTTTTTGTGGTCTGGATCGTTTTTTTATAATTTCTTAATGCGACCAGATAAGTCTCTTCATCATCAAGTGAATATTTACTTCTCCACTTCCTTTCGGTTTGTCGCAGGGTCAATTTTAAGGTCTTTAAATCCGAGGAAAACCATCTCTGGGCCTCGTGACGTCGGGTTCGATATACTCTTTTAAGAGGGGCATGTTTGTTGCTAGCTGTAAGCAGCCAAGTAGATAAATCTTTCTCACTATGATTGATAGAAGATTGGGACTGCGGGACTGTATTAGTCAGTGTCTCAATAAATTGATTTTTGTTGTTAGTGTTACAGCTCCTGGCTGATCTACCATCGAGAATAGGGGTTTTAGTTTTAGTGAGATTATTAATAGTGAATTTGATCAGATGATGGTCGGACAATGTGCAGGGAATAACCACCGGATTAGTCATAGCCAAATTGGCTGACCATACCTTGTCGAGTGCGTGACCTTTAATATGTGTGGCAACAGACACATGTTGGTTAAGATTGAGCCCTATAAGTAAGTCCGTGAGCTCGATGGATTGGGGACGCCAGATGTTTCATTGGCCCAATAATTAAAATCACCAATCAGCAAAATTTTTGCGTGGCTTGTTATTAGATGGGCTAGCTGTTCACCCAAGATTTGTGGAAACTGTGGCATATTCTGAGGTGGCCTGTAAAGTAGAACACAGACCATCGGGGCAGAATCTGATTCAAGCTTGATCACCAGGTTATCTACTGATGGTAGGTCGAGAGAAGTCAGTACCGTAAATTTAAGGTCATGATGTATTATGGCTGCTACGCCTCCTCCCCTGTGGACGGTTAGCTTGTAGGATGTAGAAGTCACTGGGTAGTGCTGCTAAAATATCGTGGGAGGAGTCCTGAGATAACCAGGTTTCTGTTAACAACAGAATGTCCGGTTGTTCAGACCCTAGTAAAAGGTGTATGTCCAGTTGGTGTTTTACCATTGAGCGAGTGTTGAGATAAATGGCTGATAGAGACTGGCTTTTATTTCTATCCTGGGTCTGAATATGGCTCAAAGGGTGGCTAGTGTGTATGAATTCGGGGAAGGATGATCTGACTTTTATTATCCTGTTCTTAACCAAGACAGTATGCGTGGAAGGATTCAATGCCAGATCATTCGAGTGGAGCAATATCAGTTCAGATGAGGAATAAGTAGTTTTTTGGGCATAGTAACCTGCCCCTTGCCTTGTACGTCCGCGGACGGGCGCAGACGGGCTTGCCTTTGGCCCGCCTTTGGCGGGCGCGCTGCGCACGTCCGCTGCGCTCCCACGCTGCTACCGGCATTAATAGCCGTAGTCAGCCTTAGTTCCTCCCCCTCCTCGGTGATTGGCGCCCCGAGTGGGCGTAGCACCAGGAAGTAATCAGGGCCGATCGCGATATTCGAGTGACTAGGTAAGTTTCCTCAATTCAAATTCAATTTTACACAAGTATATCGAACATTGCAATAAAATGTTCTAAAACAGTTTTAAAATTACTAGCAGTCCGCTGGGCAGCGGCACCTTTCTCTCTCTCTTCTTGGGCCCTAGTGCAAAATTTAAACCTATTTAACGCAACACTAGTAGTAGGTTTAAATCTGTTTTCAATACGTAAAATAGCTTCATCGTAAACATTATAATCACCCCCAGACCTTACAGGAGGGAGAGTCCTGTAAACCATTTGACCCTCAGAGCCCAAACAATGAAGGAAAATGTTCTTCTTTCTGTCAGCAGACATGCGTTCACAATCAATAGCTTTTAGATATGTGATAAACTCTTCTTTCCACCTTGACCACGGAATAGGTGGTTCACCTTTGCTTTGCAGAAATTTACTTGGTGGATCAAACTGCATGGTACAAATATATTAGGCAAAAGTACCTCTAATATAATATCAAAGTAATAAAAATGGCAATAAATGCAAAGGATGAATAAATGGCAGTCAAAATTGAAAATAAGAAGATGAAAACACTAATAAGCTAAAAATAAACTGGTTAATGTTGATAACTAGCATAAAAAGTGTATACAAGTCAAGGTGTGCCTGTCACCGTAAATAAACAGGCTGAGTAGAGATTGACCAAATTCATAGTATAGTTAAAATGGTGTGCCTGTCACCGTAGTATGAACAGGCATCCTACCTGTACATTAGTAAGAAAACGAACAAGTACAACAAATGAAGAAAAGGGGTGAAAAATAGTTAAAGCTACCGTAAAAATGCAGTGTCCAAGTGCTGAAAAGATAAATCTCTATGAATAAAATCTGTAGCAGAAGTAAACAAAAAGCGCTCCTCACGCAACGATTGTCACAAAATATAGATAATTGGTTTCTTCCGATATCAGTAGGATTTCCGGTGAAATCAAGATGGCCACCGCCGTGACGACGCACAACGTGGCAGACGTGGAGATCGCACAAAGCGAAAATGACGGGCAGGATAAAGCGTAACAGTAACCTAGCAACAAGGGCGTTAAGCGGACATGAACGTAGTGACGAAGGCGTCCGTCTCCCCATATGGCAACCGTTGCTGAGGAAACTAGCAGACGTCACCACCATCCGAAACGTAGAATCCAAGGCATTCCATTGTCAAGGCAACCGTTGGCGTCACAACTGGCTGGAGGAGAGATGACCGTTGACGAAGGAAAACTGCCCAAAATGAAAAAAATTCACCGGAACCACATAGGAAAAGTCAGAAAAATATGGATTTCACCAATATATATAAGGATCTCACCAGAGTTCAAGAAAGCAATTCCGGTAGTTAAAACATGTAGGAAACGAAGAACGGGTCCGGAAGACGTCGCCGCACCTGTGCCACTGGTATAATGCAGCAAGTGAAGTCTTCAATGAATCGTCGCCACTTGTAAAGTAAGTGAACATCCAAGAGGTAAGTGAAGAACGAACTTTGTTATAGAATTGGCACAGCGCATCCGCACGTTGCAGGAAACAGGCAGTAACTGACAAACCTCAAACTCTGGAATATGGAATCTAAAGCGTACACGCAGGTACATGGTTCCATGTTCCTGGAGGAGAGAGAGCACGAGGGAAAAGAGGAAAGGGGAAAATAATAGAAAGATGAAAAAGGAATGTAACAACAATACTAAACTACAGATGGTCAAAATATATGGAGTTCTTTCTTTATTCATGGACAGGGTTGGTGGCCACTCAACTTTGCAAAGTTTACTGATTTTAATGTATTTCATTTTTATCTCACTCCTTTTCACTCTCACTGTGCTAATACTGCACAGTGTAAGTATTTAACAACCTAAGAGCTCTTGATTTTGTAAACTGAGCTATACAAACTAATGTGGAAGGTGTAGATTCCAAAGCCCCCAAAGACCTCAATGCTAAAAGATGGAATAGAAATAGATCAATAAGTAGCAGGAGTATCTCTAACCTTCGGAAGCATTAATTTCCCAATTTAGCTTCCATAGAAAATATTGCCAAAAGATACGGCAAAAAACATCGAACGGAATCACATATTTGGCATGAAAGTAGAACGTTACCTAAAAAGCATGCTGTTTTTGTTTTAATGTAAATCGTTCAATATTTATTGAGGTATTAACATTTTTTTTTTTAAGTTGGCAACCTGTATTTAAACGAACCCTCTTGTAAATCTCTGCCCATTTTAACTTGTGAGCCACGAATCATGCAAATTAAATTTGGATTTCTTTTTTGAAGCCAGAATTGTTTTTTGCTTCTTGAAACTTGCCGGTGACTCGTAGGTAGGTACGCTTTTTTTATTGTTTTAAGTTATTTAAAACCGTACCAATGTAGGAACGCTTACATATAATGAAAACCATAAAATCACAATTCATAGAGACGCCCTGCAAATAGCAGCAAGAAATCAGGTAGTATATCAATCTGTCCTCTTGTACATTGTGCCGCTCAATCAGTTCATCCGAGGGGGCAAAGATTTTAAATCTGTGGCTAATCTGCATAGTAACTTCACTAAAAAGCACTGATCATGTAAAGCTTTACAACTGACCCGCTTATTCCCCACTCCTGTTTAAAATAAATGCCATTACTAATCTACGGCCTTCGAGTAGGGTTCCGAACATTCTCCCGTTGGACCAAGGATATTAAAAAGAGTGGGCTCTTAAATGACAGGCTTGATGCAACTTTGTAGAGCTTAGGCACAGCCTGTTTTGTAAAGTGCAATATACAGCTTCTTATAATGGTAGTGTTTGCATGTGTAACAGTCTCTGTACAGCTTTGTGAGACTTATGAACAGCTTTGTTAGTGAAGTGCAATAGACAAGGGCTTCTGGCCTAACAGTGCTGGCTCGTGCAAAGCCTAACTTGCCTTGAAGACCGAGCGCTCAGCCGACTTGGAGACGGGCCCACATCTGATTTGGTACAATTCTATGGCTTAAGAACTCCCGGCCTAATCATGAACTGCTGGGTGTAATAGAGTGGAGGCCTACCACCTCATCCCCACTGAGCCTAACCAAATACTTGGGCTAGATGTAATACAAAGTTTTAACTTGGAGTCGAGTGGGCAACCCATTCTGTCAACTGTCTGAGGGGCTCAAGTTCAGTAACGTAAACACTTTCTTGAGAAATTTCATGCATCTTACGGAAAGCTGTTACTGATCGCCACTCAAATATGCAATGACCGCCTGGTTGCATTGGGTGATACTCAAGGTCCTATTGGCTAAATCCGATATTTCAACGTTTACGTTTTTTAAAGCAGGACAAATGCAGATTACATACATCAGTGATTCCTGCCTAAAGTTGCACAGTCAACAGTTATAGTTGGAGGTGCCATTTAAGCGTCCAAATTTGTATGCTTTTACTGGAATTAGCCTACAGTGCATCCTCAAGAGTGCCTTTTTAAGAGCAGGGTTCATGTGGTTGGATACATATCAGGCTCTGACTCGTGAGTGTTATGCTGTGGAAAACATTTCCACAGCCCTAGAGGGACAACCCCAAAGGTGACCAACCCCAGGGCAGTTGTCAGTGGTACTCAGATGCTTGAAAAATACATATCACTCCTGAGAAAAAAGTGACGAAAACCGCATACGACTATTTTAGAGGCTGGATTCTATACCCATTTAGTTCCTGACTCACACGTTTAAGGCAATGTTAAAATAAAAATAAAAAAGCACATGCAAAGCCAAACACTAAACTGAGTGCCTGGCTTTGCTTGGAAGGCAGGAGGCTGGGTAGAGGGCCTGTGCCCAAACGCCACTAAGCAACACCTGCTGCATGTTGGCCCTGTGCCCAACCAGGTTGCAGACGGCTCAGTGGGGGTTCGGCCAAGCTCTGAAGCCAACTGCATAAGTTTGAAGGATGTGTGCGATGCAGGTTGTGTGGCCAATTCCCACAGTGCAAGGTCTAAGCCTGTGCACAAGGGGTGTTGTAAATTAAGTACTAAATAAACAATATGTGAGTTATGGCGTGTCTTGTGTGCGTTCAGAGCAGTGGTGGCTGGTGACATTTAAAAGTGGTGAGGCGTAAAAGTTGGGTATGACTTTTATGTAGCGAGCGAAGGGAGCAAGCTTAATGGACAAACGTGGGGTCCATGGTGGGTCCTCCTCCCGAGAAAAAATTGAAAAAGATTGACAAATGGAGCATTTCAAAGCAAATTAATTTAGTGAGAAAGCAAAGGTTATAAAGCAGTGGGAACGTACAGTCTTGAAATACTAAACACATTAAAAACTGCCCCATATCTTACTGCATTATTATGTTAAACAGTTACTTTAATGTGCAAGTTGTACAGCCCGACAACTTCAAGCCCTTTAAAGTGTGAGCTTGCCCAATACCTTGCACTGCATGAACAGTCATTTGACACCATATAACTATTATTGTGTAGGGTGAGAATCAAAGATCACCTTTATGTGGTGGAATTTGGGTGTTTGCACGTTATTGTACTTGGTGACATTTTTGGTGAGTTCTGTGTTGTCTAGGCTCAAAACAACTGACTTGACCCTTCGTTCCAGGGCCACTGAGAGACGAAGAGAAAGGGAAGACGTATAACACAACTGATGCACTGTAACATTCTGCCTGGCATTGTTAGCTCACTGACGTAAGACAGCCAGAAAAACACAAACCTGCCACCAGATGCCTCTAATATTGGACTCATACCTCCTTATAATGTAAACTCTATAAACTGTTTTTGGTGTTATCTCTGCCACAGAAGGGGCTGTGGCTTTCTGTTTTTTTTTTTGTGTGATCTAATATTATCACTTCCCTACATTTACAATATGGAAATAAAAAAACTATCCTTTTTTTGGTTTAAAGTTTCTTTATTAATTTTTTTCACATAACGCACATATCACAGCAATACATTGCGCAATGACCATCCACATCGTGGGTCAAGCTTTAGGTTACAATAACGACAACCAACCTCCTCCCAAGAAACCCTCCCCTACTCCCCCTCCTCCCGCACCCCCATATATGGCACTGACATTCCGTTGCAGCTAAGAAGCCTCTTGCTCTGGTTCAGTAAGGTGTAGCAATTTCAAATATTTAGGACAGGTAATTTCGTTGAACTCTGAAGATAATGCCAAGAAGGGTCCCCACAGCTTGGAAAATGAGCTTCCTTTGTTCGTTAGTGAAAGGGAGATCCTCTCCATGCCCAGAATGTACCACATGCAATGTAACCATCCCGTGTGTGTAGGTAGGCGGGTAGAGCCCAAAACTATCCTTTTTAAAAGAGACCGTACTGACTAAAAGTTGAGTTTAGCACTCTCACAATGTTTCTGAGCTCCAAATCAACTACTGCCTCCTGGCAAAATCCATGAGTGCTCGACTTAACCAACTGGAGTTGAGTAGTACATGAGGCTCTGGAAAATGGACATAAGAGATAGTACCTCCCACAGACACTGCACAGTAGCCACTGACCGCCACAGACGCCAGTAAAAAAGCTTCACTTGGCCTCAAGGCATTAGACACCCCCAGAACTGCACACAATACTCCAGATGGGACCTGAAGAAATGAACCCAACTCTGACTGTGGTGGATTCAGAAGTGAACACAGCTTGTCCAATGTGTTTTCAGCACCTCGTACAATACATCATGAGTGTACCCCATAAGTAGATACAATTCTCCAGCTAAAACTTCTAGAACAAGTCACAATCCAGGTGAAAGCTCCAGGACTGGACACAAGTGATCCTTCCTGGTGATATGCACATAGTGATTATTAACATAGTTTCCAATATCTGCTGATTTGTCTCCTTTCTTCGCAATGGGATTTGTATATTATTTACCCACTGTAAGGTCTTGTGATTTGAGAATACCAGTAAACGCAAGTTCAGTCAAAATTTGCATCCTAGTGCCTATTCTGGAATTGGTCAGGGTTTGGCAGGGAAGCTTGCAGTCCTGCTGCCCATAATGCTTCTGGTATATGTGTGTGAGGTTACCATGCTCTGCTGATGTAGTAACTACTCTGCCGTGAGGGGCGTTTTCAATGCTGCTGTACATGCTGTGCCAGTTCTCTGTATCTGAGGTTAGTTTGCGCCTCTACTGCCTGTGTTGTAATCATTGCATTGATGTGAAGAACGCCTGTGCTGATGCTGCATGTGAACATGCATGAGCTGTGCTGTGTGCGCGAGTGAAACAAAGCTGAACTGATACTGTCTACTGGACCTATTCCATGTGTATATGGAAAGCTTGCACTGTTGCTGTTTGCTCTTTCTATGTATGGGTTTTACATTGCTGCTTTTCATGCAGTAGCAGTATTTTTAGTTGCTTTTCTTAGTTTTGAAATAGAAAGGGATAAAAAAAAAACAGGTAACAACCTCTCCAAGGTAAACCAGTATTGTACGAGCATTAACAAATGCCTCCCTGTGGCAGATATTTAAACACTGTCTCTTAGTCTTTAACTGCTCCCATGTAATCTCAGTCCTCTTCGCCACCCCCCTCCCGCATCCCGTGCCACTCCACTTTACCACCATAATAAAATTCACAGGATGGCCGCGGCCTGCACCATGCCCCTTCGGGGACCTCTAAAGTTTCCCTAAGACTTCCATGGTTCCCAAATTTCACCCTATTTCTGCGGGCAGTGTAAGTGTGTATTGTGTGTTACAAAATCTTGCAAAAAAAAACCAAAAACTTTATATATCAAGGCGGTTTCTGTTCTAGGCAAAAGTGCAATGCCTAAATCCAGACTTGCATGGAGCACAGGGTGATATAACTAATACGGAAGCCTTGTTACCCGCATCCAGTTGGGCTAGACTCAAAATACATAAGTTGGAATACAAAAATAAAAAAGCAAGTTGCCTGTAGACATAAACTTCCTATGGAAAATCAAAAAAATATTTGCTCTTCTTACCTGTCGACATTGTGTGGTCTTGGACAAACCACCCTAACTGCCGCCCAGCGCGGCACCGTGGGGTCAGGCTACGCTAACATCACCACAACTATCCAGCCCCCAAAACCAATCAAGAATTTGCTCTCATGCAGCTTCAAGTAGAAAATCTATGAGATCAATGTCAGGATTGATGTGAGCAGGGGAGGCCAGCACTCCAGCGGAGAAGGGGGTGGGGGGGGTCCTGTGCGGAGTGTCTCAGACTCCCTAAAAGAGAACAGATTTGAGAGGTCCAAGGTGCGCATGTCGGGTTGGACACAGTCGGAACCCTGTCCAACCTTGTATGCGCACTGGACCTCAGCCTGAAGCCATTGCCAATCATCAGGATTGGCCCTGCCCTGGCTCCACCCCTGACGAACCAACACATCAGCCATGCCAAGCCGTCCTTTAAAGAGTCCGGACTTGGGGAATTTTAAAATTATATGCTCGTGGCTGCACTCAGTAGGTGGTCAACGCGCCTATGCTCCAGAGGAGGAACCGCCCCTGGTTCAGAGTAATATGCTGTTTATTTTTTTCCATTGTTGAGTGAGGTCGCTATGTGTGATAGTTAATCTCCACCACCTTGCATGAGGTGAATGTTTAATTAAGTTTTTAATTGTTGTAGTGGTGGGATAGCCCTAATTGTCAGTGGAATGAAGTTCAGTGGGTGGGGCATAGAATGTGAAGAGGTAGACTCTGGAAGGTGCACAGGGTGGTTTAGATGAGATGGAAAGATGTTTATAAGCAGATCATAGCTATTACGAATAGGTCAGCATGCAAATCCAGGACTATCGCGTGAATGTCTTTGAAGACTGGTGTTAGCAGCTTGTATATGGTCTTGCTGTTACCGAAAAACCAGCCAGCCTGATGAACCAAGTGTAAGGCAGGGTTATTTCTATGAAGATTTTGTAGATCCCTACTGGTGAAGTTTAGCTTTCCGTGAGTAAGAATGAAGGTATGATAGGGAGAAATTATTTTACCTTACAGGTCTGATCTTTTTCTGACAACCCTGCTGGAAAGCATGAGCGGGCTCTCAAAGGGCCCACACTTACATAATCTAAGTGCCATGCTTCATCATAGAGTCCTTCATGGAGAACGACTTAGTATCTAGATGGGTGCAACCTAAAGAAGAGTGCTCGTGAAAATGGAAATCTGTTGGATCTTCTATATCTGTACTGTTAAAATTACCTAGTGGGCAACTCCTTTTAGTGAATTTATTAGTGAGGTTCCCCAGTTAGATTAAAAACGGATGGGACAACGCAAAGGGGTAAATATTGTTTCAGCATCTGAAGGTCTACATGTTTTGGCAATGTTTTATTTTGTCCCAAAGGGTCCAGATAGTCTTCTTCAGGACCAAAAGATCAGGACACAATTTTAGTGCATTCTTTGTCCAGCTTGTCCGTCTTGTTTGTCCTTCCCCTGGAGCATAGCCTTCTTATCATTTTGTTTGGCTGGCTTCTATCCATCCACTGCTCACTTCTAGGGAACAAC
Source organism: Calotriton arnoldi (assembly GCA_963921515.1). Taxonomy (NCBI): domain Eukaryota; kingdom Metazoa; phylum Chordata; class Amphibia; order Caudata; family Salamandridae; genus Calotriton; species Calotriton arnoldi. Next base: position 1,799,223 of record CAWUFW010002021.1, read on the forward strand.
TTTTTTCTTTTTGCTTAAGCACTCCATGAAAGTGCATGTGTTTTCTAGCTTGTGGTTCACCCCCCACAAATACCCATCCCTCTCCTTCTCCCTCATGATCCAATACTCTTTCCTCTCCTCATCGCCACCTCATCCATTGCTTCACTCATCCCATACAGAGGTAGAGAGGGATAATCACCCCTCTATTTCTGTGTCAGGCGTGGGCGGAGTAAGGCAAAGGGCAATCCTAATGCTTTGAACAACTACCATGACCTCCTGGTATTGGATCTTTGAGCTAAAAGTGAATTCCTCTGGTCACTAGAAGTCATTACGGCAGAATATGGGAAAACGTGACCGCACTCCTTGATCCCTCAAGGGGACAGTTGAAATCTTGACCAATTGTAGAGACTTGTCACGGAACATAAGGCAAAAAGTAAAGGCTACTTTGAGTAAAGGATTCATTAAAAAAATCTAAGCGCATTGGTGTTGGGATCACCAAGAGGACTCAGCTGTTTGATGAACTCACCACCAACACCTGGATCGCCTGTCCGCTAACCCTACCTGTGTGAACAATACACTTGTGACATACTTTTATTGTATGTATAAGCTTTATTTCGACAGTTCATGTCATAAAAGCTATAAAAACACAATTTTGAATAAAAAGAATATAAAAGTGAACAATTCGTACAACAGCATATTGCAGGTAAATATATATGAACAATCCATCCTAGTGCGCGACTGCAGCCAGAGTGCAATATGCAAATTGACGGATCAGCAATAAAACAATTAATACAACATAGTACAATAAAAACATACATTGGACACATTTTGAATGGAGGGAAAGAAGCATTACAATGCTTCCTAGTGTGGTGCCTCTTCTGTTGGAACCAGTTTGCAATCCCCAGCAAGCCTTAATAAAATTTCCAACCCTTTTCGGAGCAACATCATGGAGAGACTAAAAGCAATAAAGTGCACTTGCATAACATACATATAAAACATAAATTGCCAGCCTAAGAGCCCTGCGGCAGCTGCATATGGTCCTCATGCTACTGGGCGCTGCAGCATTCCTGTCTGAGTCTTTCGTCTGATGAGCCATGCATGGCTTAAGAACTTGCCTACGCTGCAAGCAAAGAGTGGTCTAGGATCAGATCTGAGGATGCGCAGGGCGACCCAATAGTCCTGTGTGCCCAGCTGCCGGCATATTGGTTTTAACCATTTTGTCCTTGGCGTAGTGTATGCCTGGCAAACAAACATGACATGGGGCAACACTTTCTACCGGGGCCCTGCAACATGGACAGTCCTTTGGAGTGGGGTTGCATGGATGCCAATTAGCTGTTATCTCACAGACAGGGAGTGTGCCAAACCTAAAATGGATGTATAACATCCTGTCCCTAGGGACCTGAATTATGTCTAGAAAGGGCTCTAAATGTCTGGTCTGTTTATGAAGATAAAATTCTGGTGTTAGTCTCTCCAAGTTTGGTTTGCTGGATTCTTGTTGTTCCACCCATTCCCAGTAGAGACGTTTAAGCTCTTCTTTCCGAGGTGGGTCCTGCTTGTCCCAATGTGCCTGATGCCCTAATGCTGACATCATTTTCCTAACGTTAGAGATCCAACCTACTTTGCTACTAGTGTCTATCCGGATAATCTCTGATAGGGCTTCCGCATAGGATAGGAGCTCTGGGGTCCACCTAATGCGAGCCCAAAAGAGCAGCGGGCGAAACCTTGCTATATCACCAATGGATCGCCTACCCATGTCAAGCATGAGGGGAGTGAGGGGAATGTTTTGAGGCAGCATCACTAAATCCCTTAGGAATTTATACTCAGATCTACAAAGGTCGTGGGCCTTATCAAATCCCCACAGCTCTGCTCCATACAGTGCTGTACTGACTGCTTTTGCGTTGTAAACCTGGAGGGCTGGGGCTACCGGTCCACTATGTGAAGAACGATGTTCCTTCCCAAGTGATCCCGCTACTCGCTTGTGGCCCATCAGCATCTTTGTTAGGTGGGGCTTCCATGACATTTTGTCTGAGAGTCGGACACCAAGGTAGTCAAAAGTGCCAACTCTTTCCAAGGGAGTCCCACCTAGCAAGGGACTGCCTTTATAAGACTTGTGGGGGTTAAAGGCCATGAATTTGTTTTTTGATGTGTTAATAACCAACCCCCTAATATCGCAGAAAGGTTGGAACCTATTAAGTAGTCGCTGCAACCCCGCTGGGGTCTTGGACACCAGCAGGGTGTCATCTGCAAACAAAAGGGTCGGTACCTTGTTGCCCCCCAAGGTTGGTGCATCTGCTGGGTCTTCTTGCAGGAAGCTGACCACTCCGTTCATATAAAGGGAGAATAGAGTGGGAGCCAGAACACAACCCTGTTGAACTCCCCTGCTGACAGGAATGCGATCGGTCAGTTATCCTTGCATCCCTCACCTGATCTGTGCGTAGTTCTCTTTGTGTAACCAAACTACCAGATTAAGAATAAATGGGGGGATACCCATGTCTTAGAGTGCCAACCATAGTTTGCTCCTAGGAACTAGATCAAAGGCAGTCTTTAAGTCGATGAATGCTAGGTAAAGACTGCCCTTGCCGATCACCACCACTTTCCAATAGATGAGTAGGAGCTGGAATGCCTGGTCGATGGTCCCCGTCCTCGCCTTGAAGCCAGCCTGGCACTGCGATAGGATAGCGTTATCGTCTGCCGATAACTGGATCCTCTGCAACAGAACTCTGCTGAAGACATTCTGCAGGGCATTGATCAGGCTTATGGGCCTATAATTTAAGGGATCGTCTCTAGCTTCTTTTTTTTTATAGATCAGGACCACCTCTGCTCCTTTCCAAGACCCAGGGACTGAAGCACCATTAGCTATTGCATTTGCCAAAAGAAGAATGTAGCGGGCCCAGCTTAGAATATCGGTTAGGAAAAGGTCTCCCGGAATGCCGTCTGGTCCTGCTGCTTTGGACGGCACTATTCTGCCTATTGCGACCTCTATTTCACCCAAGGTAAAAAGTCCGTCCTCCGAGGGATGCTCGTAAAACTCTGCCATCTCCGCTGGGGATGTGTCCTCCGAGGTTGAGTAGAGCTTCCAGAAGTGGTTGTGCCATTCCTGGCCAGTAATGTAGTTAGGAGGTGAGTGTGCTCCTGATTTGCTACCCCAGGTGACTAGGGACCAGAATGACATGGCGTCCTTCGCTGCACTTGCTTCCTTAAGTTGCTGCCAGCGGGATTCGTCCCATACTAACTTTGCCGAATGCAAAGCGGCCTTATAGCGCTTCCTGGCAGTTTTGATCAAGGGGCAATTCTTCTCTTTAATTGCCGCAGCTAAGAGGGATCGCTCGCGCCTGCATTCTTTTGTGTACCACGAGTGGGTCCCTCTTGGTGACATACTGGACTTGCGGTCCGATCTAGGAGCTGAAAAATATACATTAAGTCGGTCAAAGGTACGGGAATGAACCGTAGCTACATCGGCCAATCCGCTTTCGCTAACGACCGCAGATTGGAGCTCAAGTGTACCTACTGCCAGGTCATGCCGTATACCTATGATCTTATTTTCTTGCAGAGCAACCTTTTGCCATTTTAGCGATCTATTGTTATTCGAGGGGAAGATCTCCCTAGTGTGGGTCCAAAGTCGGTTGCGCTCGGGGTAGGAAGAAGCTTCCCACAAAGGGTTCATGCTTAGAGAGGATTATGGTCGCTCTCTGTAGTGGTACCCACACTCGTATCAATCAAGTCTCCCCAGAGCCTCGCATCGAGGAGAATATAATCAATGCGAGACGGACAGCTGACTCTGTTGTACGTGTATGTGCCCTGCCTGTCCGAGGGAGTTCTGCCATTTACTGCCCTCAGACCAAACTCAACATTAAGGGCATTAAGTTGGAGCGCCGTCTGCGTCCATCTTTTGACTGGGGGTAGATTTAAGGAGAGGACAGCCCATTTGGTGTCGTCATCCTCAGTGCCTAACAGATCTTCTTTATCTAGTGGTTCGAAGGTACAATTAAGGTCGCCTGCTACCATTACTCTAGAATGTGTTGAGCATCTAGCTAAGCTCTCTTCCAATAGAGTGATGATAGGTGAGGGTCTGCCTCCTTTAGTCCCCCTCGCATAAACATTGAACAGGTCGATTGGGTCTCCCCCCCCCCTGGGTCCCTTGATGCTAACCCCCAGAATATCCGGGCTAGAACTTGGATGGAGGGTGATCCGGCAACCCAGGGCAATGCTCACCCAGATAATCAATCCCCCTGCCGGGCGCCCTCTCCCTATTGTCGTTGCTGGCGAACAGAAGCATACAAAACCTGATTTAAATAAAGGAGCCATGCTCCAAGTCTCCTGGAAAATGCAAATGTCATATCCCTCAATTAGATCGTTCCAATGAGGGAGTGACATTTTTCTATTTAACCCAGCCACATTCCTTGATAATACCCTAAGCTGTCGATGAGAATCTGGGCTAAGGGCAGCATTTGGGTTAGGAGGACAATGGCTAATAGGGGCCTGTAATGGAGCTTGGAAGCTGTGACTTGTGCAAAAATTCCGCACCCACCAACTCGCTAGGGTTGATAAGGGCGCTGCTCGTACCTGCTTCTACAGGGGGTCTATCTTCCCTTGGGTAAGACACCTTCTGTCGAGCCTCAGTACTTGGGAGGCTGACTACATGGGTAGAAGGAGTAGTATATAACCCAGGATACTGCTGGTCTTCCTTCAGGAGTCAGTCATAAACTTCTAGGTTGGAGCCACTAGCTAATCGGCCAAGTGGTTGGGGTGCAAATAGCTTGCTCTGGTCATGGGGTATGGAGCACTTAAACTGGATTAAAGAGGCGTCCGGTGCGGTATTCCAGGGCAAGGAGGTTTTTAGCCAAATCAGTCCCTTTCAGGGCGAGTTCAATACATTTGAATGGTTGGGCGGGAAAAGTGCACCTCCGAGCCCTAATAATGTCGTCTCGAATTACTGAGCGACAGCCCCTGAGATAATGGATCCGGTGAATTGCTTTATTGGTCATAGAATCTTCCCCCTCGTGCCCCTTCCTTTTGTCGAGTTTCGGGACATTGACCATATAGATTTTCTGAGCGGATGACAAGTGTGAAGTAGATGGTTGAGTCAGTTGGTTCCGGCCGTAGCGTGGCAGTGGTTGTCCCAGGGGTAGGGAGATGTTTCTGGTCCCAGAATGATTAAGGGGACCGCGCGCAACCACTGAGTTAGTAGAATGATTGACTCGGTTGGCAGTGGGTTCAGATGATACTTGGGTGTGGGAAGTGGTAGGGTGGAGCTGAGTGGGCCCGTGGGAAGTAGTATCCCTTCCACAGTTAACTGCCTGGTGAGGCATGTGATGATTACAGATGGGTTGCGTGTGAGCTCCTAACACAGGTTTGGCATGCAATTGTGGAGATGAGCCATCCTGCAATAATGATTTAACTAAGATGGTGAGACCCTCAGCCATAGATTTCATGGTCCCTATTTCAGCCCTAAGCATATTAATGAGTTGATGGGTGTTCTTGGGTTCTGAGTTTGATGCTGGTGCGATCACAACGATAATCTCAGGAAACTGCTGGTGAATATCTTCCTTGGGGTCATCAGACAGGTCCAGCTGGTTCAGCTTCTAAAATGCCTTTGCACTCGTTAATCAGGCTATCGATACGATCTAGGACGTAATTACTGCCTGGATGTTTCAGCGATTTTCTGACCTTTTTCCCTTTTCCACGCTTGTCCACCGCCAGTGCCCTCCATAGTTTTTCTCTTCCCCATCCCTCGAACCTCAGGGGACATGGGCTAAAACAGATGGAAACCAGCTACAACCTATCCCTTTTCCAGCAGTGTATAACAAAGTGTTAAAGCAGAGCAATGATGGTGCAGGCACCCAGCTCAACAGGTAGCCTACACGGTCATGCAATCAATGGGCTGTAACCTTGTAGCTGAATAATGAGGGGTTAAAACAAGACAAGGGGATTTGCTCTCCAAGCAGCACAAAGCAGGGGGGGCCTAAATAACTTCCCCCCACGGCTAGGGCCACCTATGAGACACAAAAAGAGAGTTGACACAAGAAGATGGCTAGTTTGGCAGAAGCGGGACCCAAAAACTAGCGAAGAATAAAAGCAAACGACCAGCGTCAGTAGTCCATAACAATAACGTAGAGTAAGTCAGCAGGCAGTCCCAGTTTGCTTATGACCAGGGAAATACAGGTCCAGATCTTACTCAAAGTCAACAGGTAGTAAGAGAGGAGGAAAAAGGACACAGTACCTCAAATGTCAGGTGTCGACCTGCAGTAGGCTACGGGCAACCAGGTGTAAGAGGTGTGGCCCTGCCGCTTCCCCGCAATGAAGGGCAAGGACGGGCCCGCCCTTGGCCCAGGCTTCGCCTGTGCGCGTCTCGCGCCACGGGTCTCATAGGGTGCTCCAGGGAGCAAGGACTTCTGGGACTGGTAGTCCCTCAGCAAATGTGGCAGTAGCTGCGGTGGCGGCAAACAGCGTCCCGCGGGTCTCAGAGGGCGCTTAAATGCGCGTTGGCAGCTCTCCCTCCAGGGAGCAAGGACTTGTGGGACCGGTAGTCCCTCAGCAAATGTGGCAGTAGCGACGGTGGCGGCAAACAGCGTCCTGTGCCGTGGGTCTCAGAGGGCGCTTAAATGCGCGTTGGCGGCCCCTCCCTCCAGGTAGCAAGGACTTCTGGGACCAGTAGTCCCTCAGCAAATGTGGCAGTAGCTGCGGTGGCAGCAAACAGCGTCCCGCGCCGCAGCCCCTTCCTCCAGGGAGCAAGGACTTCTGGGACCAGTAGTCCCTCAGCAAGTGTGGCTGTAGCTGCGGTGGCGGCAAACCGCATCCCACACATACTTTTATCCACAAACAGTGTCAGTGTCATTTATTGTGTTGCAGGCATAGTATTGTTATTATAAGTTTTCAGCGGTCCTCACATGCATCAAGGGTGAGGGTAGCAATGCTATGTGAACAGTATTTTGGGGTCTCACACTATTTACCTAGTAACATATGGTATCCAGTTTCTTGTGACTGCTTGACCTCCTCACACAACACGAGCAAATTGTACAGTTATCTTGTGGCTTAATGGCTATGGCAGTTAGATTTAAATCAGGAGTTAAGGATTCATACTAGGATTTGATGTTCTTTTGATGAAAATTCCACTTTTATCTTTAAAAAAACAAGAATTAAATGCTATCTTTTAGGTTTTATTGAAATGTAACTTTCATTAAAAAATAAAGCTAATCTTGAGCAAGTTTCCAGTCTATTATTAACCCTGTTCAGACTTAATTGTATGGCGCTCATTAAGCCATGGGAACTTAAAGTGCGTGGAGTGCTCTTTTTTAAAACTCATATTGCCTGGTTGCATGCGCCTTGTTTTGTGCCAGGGATCACTTTGATCTTATTTCCGTGTCGTACGTTGATGCAGAGGGAGCTCAGAGCATGACCTGGTGTCATTTCATTCAGCAGTTTTTGAGAAATTAAGGTTCAAAATGTATATATATCTAGAGAGTTGGCTTCGCGAGACTCTTGCAGGAGTCCTGTGGGAATGTAATTTGTAATAATAGAGCAATCTCATCGGCAGAGGAGGCCTTTTCCCCGTCTGCCGTCTTGCTCCTGGTGGGAATGAGAAACTCCTGTGAGTCCCACAGTCTGGCCACAACATGAAGATAAATGTTGCGGCCTCCATTACAAGACACGTGTCCTAGAAAGGAAAAAAATGTATAAGGGGTTCCCTGACTCCTTGGTTCTTGTGGGGTGGGAGGGGGAGGGAGGAGCATGGCAAGGGCACAAGTTATAGTTACTTCATTTAACTGTAACTGGTGATTTTCCGTGCTTTTCTCTTTTTCTTCAGTTTAAAATGTCACGGTTAAACTGACGTTTTCACCTATCTATTCTGTGCCATCATTTTAACCTTTGGTTTTTTTCAGTGAATATATAGATAGATGGCTAGATAGACACATACATGGATAGATACCTATCTTTGTACTGATACACACTTCAAATTGCTGTGTGCCGAACAGAAGCGTTCAGATATTTCACTTGTATATTTCTCTATAAAAGTTCAGATGCTTAAAAAAGCGTACAAGTTTAGGAAATGTCATGTTCGAGGCATGCATGCTGTAGATACACATGCTTTGCATACTCCTGCCATCTAGTGTTGGGTCCAGATGTTTGGAAATTGTTTTTCTTTGAAGAAGTCTTTCCTAGTCACGAGGTAAGGTGTCTCCTCCTTTCGGTGATAGTGCGCATGGGCATCGACTCTATTGTTAGATTGTTTTCTTTCTGCCATCGGGTTCGGACATGTATTGCTGCACTCCGGTTCAAACCCGTCCTTCGGGTTCCCCTCGGTGCGCAATCCACTCTACCCTCAACGGTATAGTTATCGTACGCGTTTCCCTCTCTCCGCGTATCCATTAGATCGGAAAGTCTCATCTTCGGTCGAAAACATTGTGGGCGGCCTTCGGGCCTAGCCGCGTCGATCCACCTCTCTGCCGATGGAACGGACTCAGTTTCAATTCTATCCTCGGTGCTGCTCGAAGTACCCTTGCACCGTTCTACGCCAGATCTGCCACTTGTGCTTATCACCGGAGCACAAGGAAGAAGGCCTGTCGCTCGTTCAGGTCGAGAAAGACTCTTTGAGATCGTCAGGCTCGACGACGAAAGATGCAGCGCCAAACCACTCAACAGACTCCGGACATCTTTAGTGAAGAGTCCGAACAAGAAAAGGGGCAGTTGCGGAAGGAGGCCTTCTCGGTCGAAGAATCCGATTCCGACCTCGAGATCGATTTGGAGTCAGAAGACATTCCAGCGGGACAGGGTGTTCTGAGTACCAAAACCCCCGTACCCCAAAAACTATCTTTGGCCAAACATAAGGCTTCAGCACCACCTCTGCCTTCAGGCCTTGGTCAGCACCGAGACAACGTTTCTGATGCCCCGCCCTCGGGCCCGGCACCGAAACAAGTTGTCAAGCCTTCCGGCTCTGGATCGAGCCGAGACAAATCATCTTCGGACCCGAAACATTCTGCTCCGAAAGACAAATCTGGTTCCAAAGCAGAAAAAGCTTTATATCAATCCAGACACTGGACACATATTAGCCCAAACTCTTTCCAAGAGGAAAGTCAGTTCAGAGGACACTGGATCCAAGATCCCCCTTAAGAAGAAGGATATTGCTACAAGTCCTATCCATCCTACTTAAAAATGTAAGTAAGTCCGTTTTTATATAGCGCAGATACTCACCCTTACGGGTCTCAAGGCGCTGGGGGCCGTCGTGAAAATTAAGTGAGCTATTGCCCAGAGTCACATGGTGCTGAGCTGATCTGCCGCCGGAGCCGGGGATCGAACCGTGAACCCTGTGCTCCGAAGTCAGCTGCCCTGGCCGCTGCACCACACCTCTCCACCACTTCTTCACCACCTCTACCATCTTCACCTTTACCAATACTGCCGGGCTTAGATCCATTACACATAATACCACTGGGATCTCCTCACACACAACCTGATTTAGGGGAGGGTATGATGATGATAATGCTCCTTTGCCTACAGATCCATGGGATGATTACAATATTGATCCACCCATGGATAATGATCCAGACCTATACCCTGCAAAACCTTCACCTCCAGATGATAACGTATCCTATCTGGAGCTAATTTCCAGGGCAGCATCATACCATGGGGTTACACTGCATAAAGAGGCATTAGATGATTTTTTATTTGAGACACTAGGGTCTTTACACAGTTAGTCAAAGTCTCCCTATGTTAAAAGGCATGATGTGACATGCAGATGACATTTTTAAAGATCCTGTTCGTGCACAAATCTTAACACCCAGGGTTGATAAAAAAATATAAACCACCACCCTCTGATTCGGTTTTTATTAAAGGACAGCTACCCCTAGATTCCCTGGTAGTTTCCAACACTCGTAAAAGAGCGAACTCACAGACATCTGGTGATGCACCTCCACAAGATAAAGAATCTAAGCTTATTGACGCATCTAGTAAAAGGATTGCTGCTCAAGCCGCTAATCACTGGCGCATTGCCAGCACGCGGGGCCTATTAGCACGGTATGACGAGCCCACTGGGATGAGATGGACGGTCTACTTCAGTACCTACCAGAAGAACACAAGAAAAAGGCAGAAGAGCTAGTTCAAGAAGGGAAGCTTATTTCTAACTCTTGTATTAGATGTGCTGTTGATGCTGCTGACACTGCATGCCTGGCTTAGAATTTCCGGCATTAAACCAGAAGTCCAACAGTCTATTTTAAACACTCCCTTTGACAAACAACATCTTTTCAAACCTCAGGTTGATGAGGCTTTAGAAAAAATGAAAAAAGACACAAACGTGGCGAAATCCATGGGAGCGCTTCAGAATCCTTCAAGCAGAGGCTCCTTTTTTCGCTCATTCTATAGAGAAGGCTCTAAAAGTGCATATTTAGACCCTAACACTAACTCCTATAAGTCCAACAAGCAACCCTCTCCCGGTAGAGGCTTCTTTAGAGGAGGGTACAGAGGAAACAATTTTAAAGGTAGAGGTAAGGGCACTCCAACGCGTAACTCCCCTTCCCCCAATAAGCAGTGGCTTGCCAACACTTCCCCCCCGATCATTTAACACCTGTCGGGGGAAGGCTTAAACAATGTCTCCCCATTTGGCAATCTATAACATCAGACAAATGAGTGTTAGACATTATCCGACATGGTTATTACCTAGAACTCACCAGCAATCCTCCCAACATACCACCTCGCATCCACAAACGTTTGTCAGAGCACCTACAGCTCCTCAACAAGAGTTACAAGCCCTTTTAACAAAAGGAGCTATAGAACCAGTTCCATTACAGTACCAAGGCTCAGGGGTCTACTCTCTGTACTTCCTAATCCCCAAAAAGGACGGCTCCTTAAGACCAATTTTGGATCCAAGGACATTAAACCTGTACATACTTTCAGAACGTTTTCACATGGTCACGCTTCAGCAGGTCCTTCCACTGCTACAGCATGGCGATTTTATGTCCATACTGGACTTAAGACGCATACTTTCATATTCCGGTTGACCCAGCTCATCACAAATACCTCCGATTTGTGATAGCAGGAAAACACTATCAATTAAAGGTACTCCCGTTCGGAGTAACTACTGCTCCCAGAGTATTCACAAAATGTCTGGCAGTAGTGGCGACACATCTCAGAAGACAACAGATTCATGTCTTCCTATATCTGGACGACTGACTCATCAAAGCCAGCACATACCAAAAGTGCTTCCATCACACTCAGACTACATTAGACCTACTCTACCAATTGGGTTTCACGGTCAATGCTCAGAAGTCTCACCTTCAGCCTTCACAAATGCAGTCTTATCTAGGAGTGATTCTAAAAACTTACACAGCTCTAGCTTCTCCCAATGCAGCCAGAATTTGAAATATTCAGACTCTGCTACTACAGTTTCAGAGCAATCAATACTTAACAGTCAGAACGTTCATGCAACTGCTAGGGATGGTGGCATCATGCATTGCGATTGTGCCTCATGCAAGGTTGCACATGTGTCCTCTACAGGAGTGCTTAGCACGTCAGTGGAATCAGTCGCAGGGTCAATTAACAGATCTAGTGTTGGTAGACAGCCGCACCCATCGCACTCTGCAATGGTGAAACACACCAAACTTATCAAAAGGGCGGTCCTTTATCTACCCTGTTCCACAGATCGTGCTAAGAGCAGACTCATCCCTCACAGGTTGGGGTGCCCATCTTCACAACTTGACAATTCTAGGTCTATGGGATAACAAGTACAAAGCTCTGCACATCAACTATCTAGAGCTTCTAGCTGTATATCTAGCACTGAAAGCTTTTCAGTCTTACCTCATAGGGAAAGTTGTCCTAGTCCGCACCAACACCACCTCGGGACCGGACATCGCCATCCCCCAAGGATACAAGATCTCCAGGAAGGACCGCCCCACCCGCCCAGGAGGAGGAATCGCCATCGTCCACAAATCCAGCCTCCGCCTCAGCACACTCCCCGACGAGCCCACAGAACTGATGGAACACCTTCACTTCAAGATACTGGCCAGCCCCACCGCCACCCTCCGAGGAACCATCATCTACCGACCCCCTGGACCCCGCGGACCCTTCGCCAACTCCATCACGGACATTATCTCCCCGCAGGCCATCGCATCCACCAACTACACCCTGCTGGGAGACCTCAACTTCCACCTCGACAACCAACTGGACCCCAACACCACATCCCTCCTGGACAACCTCCACAACATTGGACTCCGCCAGATCGTGACCGAGCCCACGCACTCAGCAGGACACACCCTCGACCCCCTCTTCACTACAGGAAACTCCCTCACCTTCAGCCACACCACCGATATCCCATGGACCGACCATCGTTGCGTCCACTTCACCTTCAGAACACCCACCATCCACAGACACCAGCACCTGCTTCCACGAAGAAACTGGACCAAAATCACCGACGACCAGCTCACCTCCTCACTCAACAACTCCACCCCAACCATCGCGGAAAACGACGACCCCAACACCGCAGCCCGAACCCTGCATAGATGGATCTCGGACAGCCCCAACACCATAGCCCCCCTCAAGAAAAACAATACCCACGCCAAGAAAGCCAGATGGTTTACCACCGAACTTCGAGAGTCCAGACGCACATGCCGCTGCCTCGAAAAGGCCTGGAGGAACACCAAATCCACAGAAGCCCACAACAACTTCAGAGCCGCCACCCACGCCCACCATCAACTCATCAGAGAAACGAGGAAAAAGGCGATTGAAGACAGAATCTCCACCCACGCGCACAACAGCAAGGAACTCTTCAGCATCATCAAGGAGTTCGCCCAACCCACCAGCGAGTCTACCGACATCCCTCCCTCACAAGACCTCTGCGACAAACTCAGCACCTTTTTCCACCACAAAATCAAGAGCATCTACGACAACTTCGACGAAGACAACCAACACACTGAACCCTCACCAACCACCCCCGACACCCGGAAACCAGCGATTGACGACTGGACAGCCCTCACCACCGAAGACCCACTGAAGACAATGAAGTCAATCCACTCAGAGGCCCCCACGGACCCCTGCCCCCACCACATCTTCAACAGAGCCGCCGACACCATCGCACCCATGCTCCGCCACACCATCAACCGCTCCCTGGCGACCGCCTCGTTCCCCGACGTCTGGAAACACGCCGAGGTCAACCCCCTCCTAAAGAAACCCTCAGCGGACCCCACCGACCTCAAAAACTACAGACCCATCTCCCTGCTCCCGTTCCCTGTGAAAGTCATCGAGAAAGCCATCAACAGCCAACTCGCCACATTCATTGAAGAACACAACATCCTCGACTCCTCCCAATCCGGCTTCAGAAAAAACCACAGTACGGAAACCGCCCTCCTCGCCTCAACAGACGACATCCGCACCCTACTGGACAAAGGAGAAACAGTAGCCCTCATCCTCCTCGACCTATCAGCGGCGTTCGACACAGTCTCCCACCGCACCCTAATACGCAGACTCTACGACGCAGGATTCCAGGACAAGGCCCTCGACTGGATCCGCTCCTTCCTCTCCGGCAGGACGCAGCGGGTCAGACTCCCCCCTTTCCTCTCGGACCCCACACCTACCACCTGCGGAGTCCCCCAGGGGTCCTCCCTCAGCCCGACGCTCTTCAACGTCTACATGGCTCCACTCGCCCCCATCGTCAGAACCTACGGACTCAACATCGTGTCATACGCAGACGACACCCAGCTCATCCTCTCCCTATCCAATGAGCCCAACACCGCCAGACGCAACTTTCGAGAAGGCATGGAAGCCGTCGCCAAATGGATGAAAAACAGCTGCCTACAACTAAACACCAACAAAACAGAAGTACTCATCATGGGCCCAAACCCCGATGCCTGGAGCGACACCTGGTGGCCCCCCGCCCTCGGAAACCCGCCAACTCCCACGGACCACGCACGCAACCTGGGAATCATCCTGGACTCTGAGCTCAAAATGGACCGCCAGATCAACTCTGTCTCGTCTTCCTGCTTCCACACCCTCTGCCTCCTTCGTAAGACCTTCAAATGGATCCCCCTCGAACACCGAAAGACGGTCACTCACGCCCTGGTCACCAGCAGACTCGACTACGGCAACGCACTCTACGCCGGAATAAACAAAAATCTCACCCGCAAGCTACAGAACATCCAGAACGCCGCCGCAAGACTGGTCCTCAACCTGCCAAAACACTGCCACATCTCCCAGCACCTGCGCACACTCCACTGGCTCCCCGTCGAGGCGAGAATCACCTTCAAGATGCTCACCCACGCACACAAGGCCCTCCACGGCACCGGACCAGCATACCTGAACAGCCGACTCAAATTCCACGCACCCCAAAGGACCCTACGATCAGCCCAGCTCTCCTATGCCGTGGTCCCCTGCACCAGAAAGACCAGATCGGGAGGCCGCTCCTTCTCCTTCCTCGCGGCCAAAGCATGGAACGCCCTTCCGCTCCACCTCAGACAGACAACATCGCTCCCCATCTTCGCAAGAAACCTCAAAACCTGGCTCTTCGACAGACCCCCTCCTAGATGGAATGGAACCTGCACCCACCCCTAGCGCCTTGAGACCCTTACGGGTGAGTAGTCGCGCTTTAACAAACCCCTGATTGATTGATTGTACAAAAACAAGGGGGGGGACACACTCTCTGCAACTGTCACACCTCTCTCAGACAATTTGACGTTGGGCAATTCATCACAGAGTCCATCTTCTGGCAGAGCACCTCCCAGGACTGGACAATCAGATTGCCGACCTCCTAAGCAGAAGGTGGCAACAAATTCACGAGTGGGAACTTCATCCCCAGATTCTCCTTCCATACTTTTAAAAATGGGGATTCCCACAATTAGATCTGTTCACCACAGTGGACAACTCAAAATGCCCAAACTTCGCCTCCAGGTTCCCACACCCTCTATCCAAAGGCAATGCCCTATGGATGAATTGGTCAGGGATATTTGCCTACGCTTTTTCGCCTCTCCCTCTCCTTCCATTTCTGGTTCGGAAGCTCAGGCAAACATCCCTCCCACTGATTCTAGTAGCTCCTACTTGGGCTTGTCAACCGTGATTCACAACACTTTTAGAACTGTCAGTAGTTCCACATCAAAAGCTACATCTCAATTCCAGTCTTCTCACACAGAACCATGGAGAAATCAGATATCCAAATCCCAAGGAGCTCAATCTAGCGATTTGGCTCCTGAAGTCATAGAGTTTGGATATCTTAACTTGCCACCAGAATGTATGACCATTCTTAAAGAAGCAAGAAGAGCATGCTATGCAGCTAAATGTAACAGATTTGTTATTTATTGTACTAATAACAATATTGATCCACTAGATGCATCTACTCAAAATATCATTTGTTACCTTCTGCATTTACAGCATGCTGGTCTAGCCTACACTTCTATTCGACTGCCTCTTGCGGCAGTAGCCGCATATTTACAAAACAGACAACATCTATCTTTGTTCAAGGTTCCAGTAATTAAAGCCTTTATGGAGGGCCTTAAGAGAGTAATGCCACCCAGGGTGCCTCCAGCACCAGTTTGGAATCTGAACATTGTGCTTACACAGCTCATGGGTCCTCCTTTTGAGCCATTACACAACTGTCTGCTACAGTTTCTTTCATGGAAAGTGTCCTTCCTCTTTGCGATCACTTCATTGAGGAGAGTTGGTGAGCTGCAAGCTTTAACCTTAGAAGAACCCTTCTTTCAACTTCATAAAGACAGTCGTTCTTCGCACCAACCCAAAATTTCTTCCCAAAGTGGTTTCTGCTTTTCATATCAACCAATCAGTTGAGTTGCCTGTGTTCTTTCCTCAACCGGATTCTGTAGCAGAAAGAGCTCTTTATACTCTTGATGTCAGAAGAGCGTTATTGTACTACATTGAATGAACAAAATATTTTCGTAAAACAAAACAATTGTTTGTTGCATTTGCTACACCTCACAAAGGCAATCTGATTTCTAAATCTAGTATTGCAAGATGGATTGTTAAATGCATTCAAACCTGCTACGCTAAAGCTAAACAAACTTTATCTATACCTCCTAGAGCGCATTCCACTCGTAAAATAGGAGCGTCTATGGCCTTTTTAGGTAACATCCCTATAGCTGACATTTGTAAAGCAGCAACATGGGCCACACCACCTACTTTTATCAAACATTACTGTGTGGGTGTGTTAGCAAGCCAACGTAGGGCAAGCAGTGCTAAAAACACTTTTTCAAACAGCTGCAACATCTACTGGTTAGCCACCGCTTTTGGAGAATACTGCTATATAGTCTAAGCAAAGCATGTGTATCTGCAGCACACATGCTTCGAACAGATTATGCTACTTACCCACTAAGCATCTGTTCTTGGCATGTAGATTCACATGCGCCCTCCCACCTGTAGCTGTTGCAGTCTTGCATTAGTTACATTACATACGCATGGACATCTCTATACTACACTTACTTACTCCATTCTCACCGGGAAAACAATCTAACAAAGGAGTCGATGCCCATGCGCACTATCACCGAAAGGAGGAGTCACCTTACCTCGTGACTAGGAACAACTTGCAAACATCCGGACCCAACACTAGATGGCAGGATTATGCAAAGCATGTGAATCTTCAGCTCTACATGCCAAGAACAGATGCTTACTGGGTAAGTACCATAATCCTTTTTTTTATTTTTTATTTAAATTGTTGCTTTCTGGTTATTTAAAAAAATATATATATATTTTTATAGATGAGTCTTTGTGTACAACTATAAGAATAAAAGAGTTTGGAACACTCAGCATAGAGAGTGAAAATAAAAACAACAAATATACAAACCAACAAAAAGGCTCAGAAAAGCTGACCTCAAAAATAAATGCTAGACAAAAATATGGGCCTCCAACAAGCAGTCTCTTCCTCCAAATTTGCTAGAACTGGAGTTAGAAGAGTGAATTTGCTCAGTTCTATAACCTCTATTAAGTGAGATGGGCTAGAATGGAACAATAGGCATGTTTTAAAATCAGACAGAAAAGGGTACGCAGATGGGCAAGATGGGTTTACGGCACTGAAACATCTTTGTATAATGAGACATTTAGGAAATCCTCAAGCAACAACTACGATCTCCGACAGGGTGGACCACAAAAGTCACTAAATTAACCATGCGCTTAACCCTCTGGTAGCTTGGCACAAAAGCAGTCAGGCTTAACTTGGAAGCAATGTGTAAAGTTTTTATGCTGCACACAAGTAATAAAGTGAAAACACAAAACAAGAAAAATCCCACTCCACTTTATTGAAATAGGGAAAATGTTAATAAATAAAATGACCCCAAAATAAAATCCAATCGGTAGAACCAGAGTTATAAAGAGTTAAAGTTTTAAGTGAAAAATAGCACCTAAAAGGTCAAAGTGCAATCCATGGGTTTCTGGTCGTGTGAGAACCGGGATAAGTCAAAAGTTAAGGCCGATCGCAATGGAGCACTGTTTGCCTACTCTAAGTCGATTGGGCTCTGTCTCGGTTTACCTTCGGACTGAGAAGAAATTTCAAAGAAATGTTCCTGAGAAGGTAAAGTTCAGCGGGGCAAGGCAGCCGGTGGAGTTTAAAGAGGAGGTGTTGTCTGGGAGGTGAGGTCGCTGTGGAAACTTGTACATTTGGACTATGACACTTTTTGGAAGTTAAAAATCTCCAGCAGGACGAAGCTGCAGGCTGATGTCGATGAAGGCTCCACGAGGCCGGATGCAATGCTTGGAGGTCCCGCTGAACAGGATTTGCTGCTGCGGAGAAAAACTTTGCAGGAGCTACTGTGAAGTCCGGCAGACCAGCTCAACAAGCGGGTAGGTCTCCCGTTGGTTCTCATGCCATTTTTTGGTGCAAATTTTTCTAAATCTCAAGTTTCAGGTTTTGGCAGGAGGAGCACCTTTAGCACCATTTCCAGGAGTCCAGGACTGGTTGGGCACCACTTTGGGAGGGTCTCGGCTCACTCCAGACAGAGGCTAGGTGCAGGATTCAAGGTCGCTGGAGGTTATGCCCCTGCAGCTCACAAAGGAGGCCAGCCAACTAGCTCTTAAAATAACTGGTAGTCCTGGGTTCAAGGAGCAAGGAAGGCCTCGAGCAGCAGTGCAGTCCTTTGGGGGTACAAGGCAACCTTCAGGCAGCAGCAGGGACGTTCTCTGGTTACAGCAGGACAGTTCTCTGAGGTGCAAAGTTGGGCATTCCTCTGAAGTACAAGGCAGTCCTTCTGAGTGTCCTCTGCAGGTCCAGTGGTGAACTGAAGAGTTGGTCCGACGGTCCAATATTTATACCTGGTGCCAGCCTTTGAAGTGCGGTAAACGTCTATGCTACCCCGATAACTGGTTCTCGAAAGTTCCTTCTTTCCCCTGCCTAGACTCCAAGTAGTCTAGGATGACATAAGGCTGGTGTCAGGTTTCTTTGTGAGAATGTTGAAGGGCAGCCCTTTGAAATGTAAGTGGGGTAGGGAATAGCTTCCCTCCTCTTACTCTTATCCTGGTAGGATGGTCCATCCTACCAGCACCAGTCTCCCTTTGTCTCACTATCTGGGAGGAATACACAAAGACCACCTATTCAGTCATGTGACCCAGTATACACAGGCTGCAGGCACCAAATGGCGTGGGCAAGAAAATGCCACATTTCTAAAAGTGGTATTTTCAGAATTGTGACTTAAAATCAGACTTTACCATTAAAGAGCATTTTAAATAAAAATTCTTTTGAGACCAAACATGACATTTTTACCTGTTCCCAATCGACATTTAGCACTTTTTAAATGTAATACAGCAACCCAATGATATCCTATGGGAGAGGTAGGCCTCACAGTAGTGGAAAAACAAATTTGAGAGTTTTACACTACCAGGACATGTAAAACGTAAAAACACACCTGTCCTACCGTTTAAATGCAATGCATCCTGCCCTATGGGCTTGACCTTAGGGGGTGAATTATAGGTATTGAAAAAGGAAGATTCAGACCTGGCAAAGGGTTTATTTTGTCAGATAGAAATGAAATTTTAAAACTGCACTACATGTTGTAAAGGGGTACTTTAGTAGGTGGCATAATGAGTGCTGTAGGCCCAGCAATAGCGTTCAATTTTCAGGCCCTGGTTACATGTAGTACCATATACTAGAGACTTATAAGTAAATTAATTGTGGCAATCTGGTTTAGGCCAATTTTTCCATATTTTAGGTAGAGAGCATAAGCACTGGTTAGCAGTGGTAAAGTGCAGAGTGGCCTAATACCAAGAAAAATTAATGTTGGAAAACAAGAGGAGTGAAGGCAAAATATTTGGGGTTGACCCTGCAGAGAGGGCCAAGTTCACCAAGACAGAGTGGGTAGTATAACATTGATTTCTTCCTCTGGATACAGAATCTTCAGACTCCCCACCTGCTTCCAACCCTGCATTGTTTGCCCCCCCCCCCACACACACCTGTACTATTGCAAATACAGAGCAATGATTAAAAAGACTTGAAAACTGACCTCTTCTAAGAAGCCAAGATGTGATTTATGGAGAACTGGAAACACCTACAGAATTCCTCCAATCAGGTCCGAGATTGCAGACCGAGGATGTTGCGATAAGTCTCCTGCTTTAAGCCCTTATCTGCTATGTTGCTCAAACTGACGTGGTTCCCTGCATACTCAAGAGTCCTCTTCAAGTTAGTCAAAATGGCCTTTATATTTTACAGACTTGTGAGCCTCTCTCGATGGGTGCACTGTGGGTTTTGCTTTGTTGTAGTGGTTTGCATTTGTTGGCATTTTAATAATGACCATAACCCCTCACCCTCAATTTCTCTCTGGGACGAAGGGTCGCTAGATGTCCAGGTGACTTGAGTTTGTGTCTTAAGAATAAGTAAATAAGTTGTTTGAGATACCTTAGTCCATCCATGGATTCCAATCATAGAGTGCTCTTATACATTTTGATTGCTAATGTCGTACCTTGAACTTGCAGTTGAATGAAGTAGTGTCTTATGCAGGAAACTCATGTCGGGGCATTCAGAAGATGAAAATTAAAGCACAAGATCAGGATTGAGTAAGAAAGATGTCTACTGCCAGGTAGAATGGCAAATCCAGCGTGGCCATTGAACTATGATGAAACCGCAGAGACGGAAAGAATGTTCGGAACAGACACCAAACTCTGGATTGGTGATAAGGATGGGAGTTAGAAACTGACTTGACTAATGCTGAGGATAGCTGTGTGTAAAATCTGGAAACAATATTTTGGGGAATAGAACTAATTATATAGTGAGATCTATCCACTCCCAATGTGAGAGTGGAATTCAGTGGATCACCATGAATCTCAACTTTGTTGGCTTTAACAGAGCAAATGGCACAGTGGCAGTTCTGTTTCTAGCATACTAAATGTAAAACCTCGTGTAACTGGGGAAATAATTCAAATTCAGATAACTTTATGTGGGCAAGCTAGTGCCATAAAAGTGTACAATGAAATATAATACACAGCATCATTTAAAACATTTGAATCCACAGAACAATGCAATCGCTACAAAAATTTGTGCGGGAGGACTATTAATTAAAACAAGGATTTCCTTGCGGGATACAAAAAATTAAAAAGATTAAAACAGCATTGTGGGTCAGAATTCCAGAGAAGTGCAGTGGATCTCACAAATGTCACCATCAACAAACGTACGACCCTAGTGTGCAATGATACAGTAAAATACATAAAACAATGAGCATCCTCGAGGGCAGAAAGTACCTCTGATGTCACTAAGAGGCAGATGCCTTTCTTCTAATGAGCTCAATGAGCCCCAAAATGCAGTTATAGCACAAGCGTACAGTGGACTAGGATCCCACCTAAGGATTCTCCGTGCAGTACTATGACTGCATGTGCCCAGCTGCTTGCAAAGGGGCTTGATCCATTGGAGATGTGGGCGAGCATAAGCAGCTCATGCAAACAAAAGATGAGATATAGTTTTATCAGCAGTATTACAAGCAGGACATAAAACAGAAGTATCATTAGCCGTCCATTTACAAATAAAGGTTTTCAAAGGGAGCGCACCCATCCTGAATTGAAAATAAAGTTTCTTTCTTGTGACTGGATCTCCCAAAGTTTCTTCAGGACCAGCAAGTGAAGCGTTTTTATAATATGGGAGAGCCAGATAATTTTGTGGAACCTATCAGCATTCATAACATCCTGCAGGGCAGCAGCATTATGCCTGAGTTCTGGAGTACGCCATAGCCTTCTCCAAAATAACGCTGGACGCAGTCTGGCCTTATCTTCTATAACCTTTCTGCCCATATCAAGTAACAGAGGGAAGGTGGGAGTACTTTGTGGGAGCAGAGCCAAATTTCTAATGAACTTATTCTCCGATTTTACAAGCCCACTGATAATCTCAGAACAATTCAGGGCAGAGCCCACAGCCTTAGCTTTGTATATCTGTAGGACGGGGGCTATTGGTTTGCCCAGGATGCACGGTATTCCTTGGAGATGGCACCTGTGACATGCTTGTGCTTAAGAATCATTTTCTCGACATGGGGCTTCCAAGACCTAGTTGAAGACTGTGTGATTCCAAGGTAATTAAATGAATCCACTTTCTCGAGTGTTGTGCCCCCCCAACAGTAGACTTCCTTTAAAAGTTTTGTGTTGATTGAAAGTCATAAACCTAGTCTTTGCTGCAGTGATCTCCAGCCCGTGGGACATGCAATACTCCTCAAACCGGTGTAATAGTTGTTGGAGCCCACTAGGTGTTTAGGAGATCAGTGAGGTATCATCTGCAAATAATAAAATAGCTGTCTTCAGTGTCACTAAAATGAGGGCATCAGCGGTAGACTGGGAAAGAAAGTAAACTATGTCATTAAGATAAAGAGAAAACAGGGTGGGGGGCCAGGACACAGCCCTGAAGGCCCCTTTTGTTAACAGGAATCCGATTGGTAAGCTGACCCTGGTTACCCCAGTGAACTCTTGCGTAATTACCCTTGTGTAAATAAATGACCAGCACCAAAAGATCAGGGGGCATACCCATTTCCTGAAGCACCTGCCATAATTTAGAGCAGGGAACTAGGTGAAATGCATAAGAAATCGGAAAACCTGGTCAGTGGTGCTGGTTTTAGTGAGAAACCCAGCTTGAAAGGGGAACAGTATCTCATGGTCAGCACCCTTGTCATGAATTTTAATCCTTAAGAGACGACAGATTTTTAAAATACTTTCGATAAGACTTACAGGCCATTCATTGGTGGGCAAGGAGCTATCCCCCTTCTTAAAAACAGGTCTGACGACCTCACCCTTCCATGAGTCCGGGATAGGGGCTCCCCTGGCTATGGCGTTGGCTAGGGCAAGTGTGTATTTGGACCAGATTTCTCTGTCATAGACAACTAAATCAGCTGGAATACTATCTGGTTGGATGCTCTACTGGTGGTCACAGCATCCAGGGAAGAGGCAATGTTGTCTAGGTCAAACTAATTGAATGAGAGGGCCAACTACAGAGAGACTCCTTTCATGGAACCTGATGGTCCTTCAGAGTACAATTTAGAAAAGTAATCAACCCATTTGGATGGAGAAACATTATTTGAAAGGGGGTGAACCATTGCCACCCAGGTAGCAAGAGACCAAAATTTGGTGGAATCTTTTGCATAACAAGCTATTTTAAGGTCTGACCACCTCCGGTCGTCCCATTCCTTTTTGGCTGTGGTCAGGGTAGATTTATATTACTTTCTCACAAAGCGAATACGGGCAGTAGCCTTAGATTTTATGGCCATGGCCAGGAGACTTCGTACATGAGAACATTCCTTGTTAAACCAGATGTTAGTTCTAGTTTACTGTTTGTGAGTATTAAACGCCGGAGCAGTGAAAAATGTGTGTGAAAAAATTAAGATGTAAATGGCTGACTAAACTCAGTTCTCTTTCCGAGTTTAGGGAGTTATTCAGCTTAGCCAAAGTAGATTGTAAGGCTGAGGAAATGGCCAGTAATATATCTGGGTGAACAGCTGTATGGTGCCATTTTAGTTGCCACAAGTCATTAGGAGGCACTAGCTGAGTTGCAAGGGAAAAGGTATGAGAATCAGTAGGATGCCTTCCATGAAAATCTAAAAGGCTATGGCACAACGGGTTATGATCACAATCTGTCCTTTTCCTGACAGCCATATCGCTAACATGTGGCCAGAGTCTCAGGTGGACTAATATATAGTCGATATGGCTCATATGCAATGGTTTATTAAATGTGAAAGCTCCCTTTGTGTCAGATTTAGACCTTCCGTTTAGAGCCCTCACCCCAAATTCTAGCAATAAAGCCTTAAGTTGAAGGGCAGCTTGAGTCCATCTTTTAAAAGGAGGGAGGGCAAGTTGAGGGATAGCCCATAATGCGTCCTCTTCATAAGATAGGCTAGCTTCATCGCCATCCAGGGGCTCAAAGATGGTATTGAAGTCCCCTGCTTTGAAAGTCTTCCAAGCACTGAACAGTTTGTAAGGCCATGCCACACTTAACCCCTAGAGAGTAGACGTTATACATTTCAATGCCTGGAAACTTATCACTAATTAGCTGGATTCCTAAGATGTCCGGGCAGTCAATGTCCCGTTTTTGAAATTTTCATTCCAAGGTAGCTCTAAGCAGAGTCGTAAGCCCACCAGATGGTCTCTCAATCATACTCGACTTTGCTGGAATGTAAAAGTTTAGATAGCCTGGGCTAAAGCTCAGATCTGTACACCATGTTTCTTGGAACATGCAAATATCCTGTAGTGCTATAAAACTATTCCCGTCTGGTTCGGCAACTTTGGACTTGAGACCAGCCACATTCCATGAAACAAAGGACACCGAGGGATTGTTGGGTGTAAAACTGGTACCACTGGTGAGATTTATGAAGGCCAGATCATCATGGTTGTAAGTACTTGGGCTAGAGCTAGAGGCTGCCGGGCATAACAATGCATTAAGGAGTTGATCATCCATTAAGGTAGTAGGCTCACAATCAGTAAGACTATCTCGCGTGAACTGGAGGCTTGGGCGAGCTCTTGCAGAGCAGCCATCAGGCAAGGGAGTAACCACAGACGAAAAGGAAGGATTTGTATTAGGAGAAAGTAGTCAGTCGACTTCCCATAAAGGGAAACAACCGCCAACCACAGATCAAAAATTGCAAGAAGCACTCCAGGGGAGGTTGTCAGCCCGCTGATATTTAATATGAATACTAGTATTGTGTGCAGGGGAAGTTCTAATGTCAAAAGTCACCAGATTATCAGCTTGATCCCCATCTCGAAGGGATAGTTTGATGCTGTCAAATGACAGATTTTTTGATGGGTGTCTTCTGGTACTAAGAGGATAGTCATGAATGACAGAGCAACACCCCGTCACCTGGCGAATCCAATAAATGGTTTTATTTTTTAGCATGTCCTCCCCTTCATAGGATTGTTGTAGAGGTAATTTGGGAAAATTAACTAAAAAAACAGAACTTACGGGATGAGTAGGTCTTTTACAAGCAGAGGGTCTGGGAGGGGCCTAACACCTTGCCTAAAGCCATTGTTACAGGGACTATGTCGTGACCCTTCGTCATAACAATTACTAGACTGTATAGCGTATTGGAAGGAGCCAGGAGGTCTCATGTGCGTGGGTTTTAATGCGTTTCAAATCTCTCAGGTCTAGTAGGATGGTCTTTGATACGAGTTGAACAAACTACCTCATGTAATCCTTCAGTAGAGGGATTTCGAATTGACCTGGTTTCAGGATCAAAGGAGCTGGGTTCTTGTGGTTGAGTAATCTGTTGATTTTTGGTGCTAGCCGAATCCACTAATAACTGATTCAGTGTGCTGGATAGGCGTAAAATCAGTGATTTCGTTCCCCCACCTTGTCCCTAAGCGCCTTGTTTTGTAGCGTAAGATGGGCTAAGTCGTCTGAAGTAGAAGATGGCAAAGTTGGTACTTCTATTGGCTTACTGGATGTTTCCAAGAGTACATGTTCCCTCACCAGATCTGGCAGGGGCAGGAAACGATTGATACAGGGTAGAATGTGTTAGTGGTGGTGTTGGTCTGCATCCACTCCGGTACAAGCTGATTCAACAGCAGTCATTGGAGGAGGGACCGCTTTGGCAGTAGATTTCCTGGTAGAAATCCCTTTAAAATAACTTGCTAATGTCTGCCCTTGCTTTTTTTGGAATGGCCCCAGGTTCACCATGGGAAGAGGAATCAACACCTATAATTGTTTTGACCTTTTCTATTAAGAGGTCGATTTCTTTGAGCGTACAATTGTTAGATTTAAGTGGGCCCTTACAATATTTGGTGGAGCCCTGCACCAATTTGGAGGCCTTTAGTTTCCCCATTGTGTAAACTTCGTGGAAGAGAAGGCGGGAAATTGCATGTTCATGTACCTGCTAGAAGGAGAAAATCACTAGCAGAATATAAAACCTAACAAGGCAATAAAATAATTGAACAATTATAAGAATAACACCATCAAAAATGTTAAACTGTCAGTCCCTTGTATGAAGTAGACAAGCATGATAGGTCAAAAAGCGTTCTAAAAGACAAATAAAAATTATTCACGAATAGTGCATTACGCAAGCCACAGTACTTTGGTTGATTTAAAGTGTCCAGCCAAGAGGGGTTGCCCAGCGCAGCCTCCTCCGGGCTCTGACGGGGGCCAGATGGGCCTGCCCTTGGCCAGTCGCGTTCCGCGCAGCTGGAAAACAAAGGTGTTTTTGAGTTGATAGCTGGAGGCCCAGCCCCCTGGAAGCTGCAGTCAGCAACTGAGACTCCTGGCGCATTGGTGAGTATGGAATTGAGTTCCCTGATGCAATGTGAGTCTAGGGAGGTGAAGTTCTCCAAAGATTGCCTTTCAAGTATTCCGCGCAGTGGGATAACCACAGTGCTTTTGAGCCAGTAGCTGGAGGCCCCACCCCCTAGAAGCTGCAGTTGGCAACCGTGTCTGCTGGGGCGTTGGAGAATGGGGACTTGAGTCCCCTGAAGGGATGTGAGTGCAGGGAGGTGAAGTGCCCCAAAGGTTGCCTTATTTATTTTATTTATTTTTTTATTTGAAAAGTTTTATATAGTGCTGGCTAGACTCTGAGGTATCAGAGCGCTTTACATGAGGTAGGACATTGTTTCAGAACATTGTTATAGTTGCATCAGTTTCAGTAGCGTCGCATAACATAGAAAGGGAAAACAGCATAACATAGTTACATGAGATTATTAAAGCATAGCATAACATAAAGTACTTCAGGGGACACAGAAAGGTAAGGCTGGAAAAGGGGAGGCAGACAAAGAATCACGGAGGGAGGAGGCAGGGGAGGGAAAAAGAGACACAACGGGGAGACGAGGAAAACAATATCCGAAGTTCGGCTGGGTAGGTGACGGCTGAGGGGTGAACCAGAGCCAAACTCCTCTATAGCTGCATAGGACAGCTCCACCGGGCATCGGCCAAGGTTGTTCGGGCACCGCGGAACGTACAGACAATTAAGGTTTCCGTCTGGGGGGTCAGGCATGGTGGTATGGATAATTTTGGCTGATAGAGATCGGAAATACTGCTAAGTTTGTAGGGCCAACCAAAATCACTCAGAAGTCCGCAAGAGGTTTATGCACAAGGCTGAAGAAGAATCCCGCAGCGTTCTCCCCGTTCTTCTATTAAACGATGTCGGGCAGTGGGCGCCATGTTGAGGTCAGGCAGGGCACTACTGTCCCATCTGGAGCAGCCGGTATCGCTCTCCATGCCTCCGGTAGCGCTCTTTCTTATTGCGCTAATCCCCCTCACACTGTTGCTTGCCAGTTTCAGTGATGGGCTACCTACGAGCTGCCCATGGGCCCAGAGTTCCTTCACTCGGATCAGGTCTCCCGCCCAGCACGCCGCACTCACCGGACTTTTGTAGAGCCACCGCTTCCCTGTGTGGTGCCGGTTCCAGCCGCCCTCTCTGCCATTTTGCTGGGGCAGCCATGTCGATTTCGGGATCTCTGAGGGAATAACCCTTCGTCCGGGCTGTTTCAAGAATGAGGCGCCATTGCGCCTGTCTGTCCACTGGCGTCCTGTTCCTGCCTTTTGTCGGATGTTGCGAAATACGTGGTGACCTTGTTCGTCACCTTTTTTGGTGGCATATGGACACCTCGGAGAGCTCTCTCTGCCAGCGTAGATCGTTGCCCCCCAAGGAATAGCTACAGTGCGCGGGGTGCTTTCGTAACCCTGACCGACTCTTGTGTTAGGTTCCGGGCGGGAGGGTCTTGTATCGACTGCAGTCCGCAACAGCCGTCGAAAAGGCAAACTCACACACGGTCAGTGTGACTACCCAGCCCAAGGACCGCGCAGATATGGGGAACAGCAGGCGGTTAGTATGATTTCGCCCTCGTCTTCAGTAGGATGCAGTATTTCTTAACTGGAGATCTGGCCTTCCACTATATCTCAGTAGTGCTTCCCGGCCGCCATTTTGCAGTCAGGCAAATGTGTTCTCTAGTGAATTACTGCACCATTGCCCTTGCTTGCATGCTGAGGGTAGAGTTGCCGCCTGACTCCCTCATGTTCCAGACACTTCGACAAGGTACCCATTCAGCCACTTTGTGCCTCCACTGCCGTTAGTTCGCCTTCATATGGCCTCCATGTTAAGGTCAGGCATGCTCCCAAAGCCCTCGTGGATGCCTGTGAGATGTGCGTTGGCGTCAGTAAGTCTATTTGTGGGGGGGGGGTGCTGTCTACGCGTCTTGGGGGAACGATCCTCGGCTCCCCCACTCTCAGCTGCCCCAGTATGCACAAACGGGAGCTTCCGCGGGCCCTCCGTAATGCTCGGAGTTCCTGCTGCCGCTGATGCACAATGTCTCCGGGCAGCGGACCCCCACCAGGTTCACCTCCGACGCTGTCTCATGCCGCCCCCCCCCGGGGGATCTCCGAGAATCCGCCAGCCTTCCAGACGCTGCAACAAGCCTCCTGGGTCTCTCCCGCCGTGGTCTTTTCCTTTACTCACTCATCGGCGCCATCTTGTTTCCACGGCCTTCTTCTAACCTTCTTTATCTAGGTCCTCCAGGATGAATGGCTAGTCCCCCTAGCACTTGGATTTCCCATAAGGCGCCTCTTGTGCATACAAAATGACAAAAACAAGATTTCACTTCACTGAGCAACATCTGTTAACAAGGTGTATTTATCTGTTCAAGCAGGCACCATTGATGTAAGCTGGAGCCAGGTGAACTGTGACTTTCTTTTGACCTTGGCTACAGAATGAGTTGAGCCTAGACCTAAATACAGGAATGCGGCACAGCTCTTCTCTTCTCAGATTCACTTAAAATGTAAGAGGACTCCTAGATTCCATCCCATCCTTAGGATGACTGCCAGCTCTTCATAGCTAATTGCAGATGTAAGTGGTAGGTACACACCAGTCTGTATCAAGCTAAGAGAGCTCCTGCACCCTTCTGGAAGATGAATTCGACCTTACACATACTGTGTGTAGGAAATCCACCTTTTATGCATGGTCACCCCAGATTTATCGCCTTTTGCTGGACCCCATATTTTACTGACTTTAGAGCTATGTGTGCTTTACCCCTGCTAACCAGTAGTAAGGTGCCTATGCTTAGGGTGAACTTAAGTCCCAAATTTACGTAGACAGTCTTGGTTTTTTAATGGAACTCAGCGTCCCAAATTTCTTACTTCACATAAATACATGTCACAGTTTGGAAAGAGGGTTGGGTGAGTAAGCACAATAATCAGTGTTGTGTAGTCTCCCATTTAAACCGGTTCTCTCAACAAACCAAAGACAGAAGTTCAATTTTTTTTACCTTGTTCACACAGCACAGCAGGATTTAATGAGAAGTTAAAGAATCCGCATCTAGGGATCCTAATTTCCCAAGGCCTGGATCACCAGCAGCCTGACCCTGTAGCTCATCACTGCAGCATTTGGGTGGAGTAAAGTATTATTTAATAAAAAGTGGCCCTGAATTCGGCCTTTAGCGACCATTATCCGGTTGAATATTTACTCTTATTTTTAGGTCTGTGGTTTTCCTGGTTTTTGATTCTGAAAATCTGGTCACCTTACCCATGCTTCTCATTTAAACATAGTTGAATTGGCATGTTCTTAATTAACTTAATTACCTTGCCTCCAAGTCCTTAGTGTATGGGACAAACTGTACCCAGGGCTTGGAAGTTTAATGCCACCAGTGGACTGCAGGACCTTTAGTGCAGTCCGCTACAGAGTCCGTACAAAAATGGCTTCAGGCCTACCAATGTAGCCTGACTGCAACAGTGCAAACCATGCACAGCGACCTGACAAAATGAACTCTTCTCACAAGTAGAAGCCTTCCTTTTAAATATTAATAAGTCACCACTATGTAGGCCTTGTAGCCCACAGCGCAGGGTGCCTGATATTTACAAATAGATCATGTAGAAATGTAATGTTTACATGTCCTTACAGTGACTAGCTCCCACAAGTTATCTTCACTGTAGGAAGGCTGGCTGGCCCATAGAGAACACTGGGAAGCTATTTTAAATACTAATACTGCGTCTCAGTAATGGGACTAGCTAGGATAATAATTAAACTATTTTGTAGTTATTAAATTTAATTGTGGGGTCAGATAGTTATTAAATATTAAGAAACATTAACTTTTAGAAAATTGCTCTTTACCTGCCTCTCCTGGAGGTAAATTTGCATTGGCTTTCTAGCTTCTCCCAGTCAGAAATTAGTCTTAAATAGGTGTGAAATGCCTCCCAGGAGCAAACAATAGGCTGACCTGAATGGGCAGAGATTACTCCTCCAAATATGGCTGGTGGGGCTGTGGGCATCCTTTTCACACTACAGTGTCAGATCCTGCATTGAGTGTCAAACCCTGCTTGGCAGATCTTCTGCATTTACATATAAAATGGGAGAGGGGAGAGAAGAACAGGCTGCCAAGGTGATTCTTGTGGATCCACTGTCTGTTTGCTGAGGAGCTCTGCTTTTGTCCTACCAGATGTCGGTCTCCGGGTTTACATATAACAAATGGGGCACATTTGAAAGAGGAAAAAATGGCTGCAGACTTTTGCTATCTTGAAAATGACCAAAGTGGGTAGTGTTGGCCCGTTTGGAACTTTTTGGAAAGTTGGAACTTTATTCCATTGGTTAGGGTGTGCCCAGAGTCCTTCTCACCCACTAGCTATTACCAGCATAAATGTGGCCCCTCCAAGCACCCACTCGAGAACACTTCTGGACTTGCGGAAGAACTGAAGAGGACTGATCTGCTGTCTGTGACCTGAGAGGAGCCCTGAAGGACAGGACCTGCTCCCTCTTCTACCGAGGACTAAGAAGTGGACTCCGAGGGTCGTTTGGCAGACCTCCTGTGGTCGTGGTGCTCCCCGCGGTCAAGGTCAACAACCCGCTCAGTTCACTACTCCTCCCTCACCCCCCTGCAGCCCCACCTGCCAAACCCCTTTAATGTGCCCTCCCAGTGGGAGGCTTTTCCAACGATTATTGCTGTGTTGGTAAGCCATAACATCGGACAAGAGGATTCTGCAAATTGTTCGGAAGGGTTATGCCCTACCCTTCTGTGCCATTAGGTCATACTTTACACTGTTCCCCCCGCCCCCCAACGACTGACGGTGGACCTTCTCTCTGTTTTGCATCAGGAAGTGCAAGCCCTTTTGGCCCAAGGGGATATCGTGAGGGTGCCCATGCCAGAACTAGGTAGTTGGTGACCAAAAAGGATGAAGGCTTCTGTCTTGTTTTACATCTGCGCCCTCTCAATGTGTTCCTTCTGAAGGAGAAATTTAAATTAATCACTCTGACCTGCAGGTCGTCCATTTTCATTTATTCATCCTCCAGGACCATCAGAGCTACCTGTGGTTCGTGGTGGTACAGGAGCCTTTTCAGTTCGTGTGCTCCTCTTTGGTCTCACCAGTGGCCTTCGGGTGTTGAAGAAAGTGGTGGCAGCACACCTTCGGAGGGTAGGGGTGCCAGTTTGCCTCGACGACTTGCTGTTGAAGGCGAGCTCACCACAGGTAGTCGTCACTCACCTCTAGATTATGACGAACCACCTGTCATATTTGGGGTTCGCTATCAATGTGCCAAAGCCACACCTGTGTCCTTATCAGACACTCCCCTTCATCAAACCCATTCTGAAGTCGTTCGGTTTCATGCCTTTTCCCTGAGGAAAGAGAGTCTAGGACATTCAGGGTATGATCTGATCTTTCGGCCTCGATCCTGGATTTCAGTGAAGTCAGCTCTGGGGCTGCTGGCCTCCTGCTGGTCGAGTATGCCAGGTGGAATATGAGGGCCCTGCAGAGGAATCTGAAGTCTCAGTGGGACCAACGTCATGGGGACCTCTTCGACTGCGTTCAGATTTTCAGAAGAAACTGTAAAAGATCTGCAGTGGTGGTTACTGGACTGCGATTGGGTCAAAAGCAGATGAAGTGATGCATTAGTGGTGACTAGATGTCTAGATTTTGGATGGCCATATGCGAGAGGTGGAAATCAGAGGCCTCTGGTCTCCCGCGGATGCTTGGGTCCATATCCACCTTCTGGAGCTGAGGGCCAACCACTTGTCGTTGAAAGCCATCCTTTCATCCATCAAGAGGAGGTTGGTACAGGTGCTTATAGACCGCACCACTGCCATGTGGTACTGCAACAAACAGGGCGGGTGGGGTCACTTTTCATGTGCCAGGAGGGCCCGGCACCTCTGGAAATGGCTGGACCACCACGTAATATTCTTGGTGGTGAGACAACTAACAGGATCGTTAAATGCCAGTGAGGTCTCTTACTCAAATGGGGAGAACCATGGCTCAATCTTTTTGCCACTGCCGAGAACATAGTGTCAGCACTTCTGCGCGTTGGAGTTTCCAAGACGTCTCGCTCTTGGAGACCCTCTCCGCCTCGAGTGGAACTCGGGGCACCTTTATTTTTTCCTGCAAATACCACTCCTACCCGAGTTCTCAAAAAGATGAGGACCAACCGGGCCCAAGAAATTCTGTATGCCGGCGTCCCCCAACAAAAACTGTATACACCTGTCATTGGGACAAATTTGTGGCTTGGTGCAGTGCTCAACTAATAGACCCTCTCCAGGCAGAGTTGTCTGATGTTTTATTGCCTGTTTTGGCCCTAGCCCGACAAGGCTTTGCTCCGGGCAGAGTTAAAGGGTACCTTTGTGGCTTCTCATCCTGAAAACAGTGTACCTCTTCGCCATAATATTGACGCAGCATGAAACTTGAGCTTCAGGTTCTGTTTCAGTCCGCCGTACACCACCTTCTTCCCAGACAAGCTGGTTTTGTGGAGACAGGCTTCCTTCTTGCCTAAAGATGTGACCCCATTCCATGTCCGTCAAAACATCACCCTACCGGTGTTCTGTGCTCCGCCTCACCCGTCTAAGGAGGAGAAGCGACTCCACCATTTGGACCCCAAGAGAGCACTCAGCTTTTATATTGATCGTACCAAAGACCACTGGGTGGACAATCAGTTCTTTGTGGGGTTCTCTGGAGCGAAGAAAGGCAAGGCTGTGCAGGAGAGAAACACTTTGTGCTGGTCCGTGCTCTGCATTAAGACTTGCTATACACTGGCCAATTAGCAGCCTATGGAAGGACTGTGTTCTCATTCTACCAGGGCCAACGCTGTTACAACTGCGTTAGCACGCAGAGTCCCTGTCCTGGAAATTTGCCATGCAGCTTTGTGGGCATCCCTCTATACATTCATGAAGCACTAGTGTCTGGATAGTCCGGTTTGCCGAGAGGGGCCCCTTTCCCAATCAGTTCTGCAAAGACTATTTGGTTTGAGTCCATTTCCAAACCCACCTCAAAATAGGTACTGCTTTGGTGTCCAGAAGGTTAGGAATCTGCGGCTAGAAGTCTCTATCAGAAAAACAAATTATTTAACTGTGGTAACACTCTTTTTGGTAGACATTCTATCTAGCTGCAGATTCTTCACCAAAGCCTCCCATCCTCCAAGTTGTGTGGTTGGACTTTATCCGTTAATAAGACCCCAAGTCTAAGAATCTGCACACTGGTCACATTAATTCACTTTTGGAGCTCTGCGTTGGGGGCTTGTACACTCTCGAAAGCATCTGACGTCGGCGTGCAAGAGTGGCGCCTATATAGGCTCCAAACATTTCCAGAGAGGAGCAGTGTCTGTGCGGAGTCGTACTGCGTCATCTACCGGCGCTCAGAGATACTGCTGAAAAAAATTCCTGATTCAGTCTGACCACTGGGTAATATTCAAATGGTGAGGAATGTATGGTTAGATAGTCTCTACCACCAAAGGTAATTAACTTGTTCATTAAGACTAAGCATTACTCTGATGAAAAACACCATTTTAAAGTTGTTGCTTTTGATGTTGGCAATTTTGTAATTATAAGAAATCTAAATACAGTTCTTGGAGGATTGTCGAAATACAGTGCCCCCACAGGGGCAATGAAGGTAGCGCATGATTTGCTGCTATTGGAAAATAAGGAGTGGTGAAATAAAAGTTGTGTTATATGCTTGACTAACGATCAAGTTTCCAAAATGTCCAGAGGACAAAGGTGACTCTGGTGAGCAGTTGATTGGACATCTTGTGAACCTAGTGGTAATGATGCAAGAATGTGCAGTAACAATGAAGTTTCCAACTATGGTAATACGTGTTATCCAATTGAGAACATGACTGATTTAGGCCAGGGTTCATCATATGCTTCATGGTGTAATGCATGCAAAAGAACAAAATTGCCTAACCAGTACAGAGACTTCATAATGTATTAATTCTTGTTTTATTTATCTGCCAATTCTTCACTTTCTTAAGGAGGGAGATATTATATGTGGTCATCTAGTAAATTCTCAATTCATTCCCTTTATTCTTTACAGCAATTCATTTGTATTCGGCTTTATTAGCTACTCTTGTTAGTTGCTCATCTTAGCATCATGCTAGAAAGTTAGCATGTCATTTAGAACTCTGCAGTTTAGACATTAGAACAGCAGTTTGGTAAGACAGTATCTCCCAAAGAGAATTGATTGTGTGTGCTCTGTGGACTCAGTTATTCTGGTATCACAGATAAACAACATTGCTCGTATCATACCTCCCATTGGTGGCATCCTCCTTTCTACAGCCAGAAATTAGGTTTCCATTTGTCAGTCCGATTTCTGGTGACCTACAGTTCTGTCTTACTAGGAATCAGTTGTCAGACGTGTGTTACCATCCAAGAACAAACAGCTCAAAATTGTCTGCATGTTGGTGCCCGTCACACATTGAGCAACATCCTCTTGCTCTTATTGTGACAGTGGCTCGAGGACTCTACAGAACACATGGTCCACATAAACAAAACTGATTTTAGGTCTCGGCTTGCACCAGCGCTCTCGCTGGTCTGGCCGAGAGTTTTAGTAAGCGGGTTTTGGAAGTGCAAACACTGGCTTTCGGCTGGCGACCAGCTTGAGTTCACGATGTCGTGCACGCGCAGCTGGCATCTGGGTTTCCTATCTCTTCCTCATTTCCTCGTCATGGCTCATTAACTCTCTGGACTCTGATGTTTCAATCGCAGCAGCAGCTCACATTACCAACTGAGGGCCCTGGACTACAGTCACATGAAAAACAACAGCGATTAGCATTGAAATGCAAGCTTTTTTTGTCTAGTTAGAAATATTGCTTCGGTGGGTTGATTTCACCTTATATCGCTATTTGTTTTATATTGGGAGTCACAGCCTAATTACCAGTATTTTTGTCTCTCACTGTTTTTTTTTATATATTTATTCGCGCAAAGCACAAAGCTATATTTAAGGTTACTTTTTCCGCGTCACTTCTTCACTCTATTTAAACTCCACACCCCCACTCTTATTGTCTCTCTCCATCTCTCTCTCTCCCCTCTCTAATTCTCTCTCTACTTAATTAACTCTCCCCTCTCTATCTTTTTTAGCCTTTCATTCTCTCTCACCCCTTTATCTGTTTCTCTTTCAAACTCCTTCATTCACTCTCTCTCCCCTTCTTTCTCTCTCTCTATCCCGCTCCACTCTTTATTCTATGTACACCCTTTCTCTCTCTCTTTCTCTCTCACCACCCTCTCTAATTGGGCATTATATCTTCACTCTATCTCTCACTCGGCAACACCACAGCATCACTCAGCGCAACCACAGCATCAATCAGAGCCAGCACAGCATCAATCAGAGCCAGCACAGCATCAATCAGAGCCAGCACAGCATCACTCAGCACCAACGCAACATCTCTCAACGCCATCACAGCATCACTCAACGCCATCACAGCATCACTCAACGCCATCACAGCATCACTCAACGCCATCACAGCATCACTCAACGCCATCACAGCATCACTCAACGCCATCACAGCATCACTCAACGCCATCACAGCATCACTCAACGCCACCACAGCATCACTCAGTGGAACCACAGCATCACTCAGTGCAACCACAGCATCACTCAGCGCAACCACAGCATCACTCAGCGCAACCACAGCATTACTCAGCGCAACCACAGCATCACTCAGCGCCACCACAACATCACTCCGCGCCACCACAACATCACTCCGCGCCACCACAGCATCACTCCGCGCCACCATAGCATCACTGAGGGCCACCACAGCATCACTGAGGGCCACCACAGCATCACTCAGGGCCACCACTGCATCACTCAGCACCACCACAGGATGACTCAGCACCACCACAGCATCGCTCAGCGCCACCACAGCATCGCTCAGCGCCACCACAGCATCGCTCAGCGCCACCACAGCATCGCTCAGCGCCACCACAGCATCGCTCAGCGCCACCACAGCATCGCTCAGCGCCACCACAGCATCGCTCAGCGCCACCACAGCATCGCTCAGCGCCACCACAGCATCGCTCAGCGCCACCACAGCATCGCTCAGCGCCACCACAGCATCGCTCAGCGCCACCACAGCATCGCTCAGCGCCGCCACAGCATCGCTCAGCGCCGCCACAGCATCGCTCAGCGCCGCCACAGCATCGCTCAGCGCCGCCACTGCATCGCTCAGCACCGCCACTGCATCGCTCAGCACCGCCACTGCATCGCTCAGCGCCGCCACAGCATCTATCAGCGCCGCCACAGCATCTATCAGCGCCAAGACAATATCACTCAGCACCACCATAGCATCACTCAGCGCCAAGACAATATCACTCAGCACCACCACAGCATCACTCAGCACAACAGCAGTATCACTCAGCAACACCTGAGTATCATTCAGCATCACCTCAGCATCGTCTCCGCAACAGTCACCACCACCACCACTACCACCTCAGCATCACTCAGCACCACCTCAGCCTGCTCTCGGAATCTGGCATCTGTTGATTCTCCCTAGCGTCTGGCCGCTGCTAGTATTATAATACAGGTACTAGTTCCCAACCTTCACCCTCCGATTGTTTATGCCCCCTCAAAAAACAAGCTTTAACAAACAACCATTGCCAGCATTGCAAGAACAAAAGAAAACTGAGGAAATTTTTTATAGTAAATACTTTTTTTAATATGGTCGTTCAGTTTTACATAATGCCTTCTTGGTCATATATAAAGTAACAAAAATGCTTCTGACACTTTTTTATTATAACTTTTCAGCATGCCGCACAGCAGCCACACTTCTCTACAGCACAGCTTGAAGACATTGGCAAAGTCAATAGCTCTGGCTAAACACTTATAAG
Source organism: Calotriton arnoldi (assembly GCA_963921515.1). Lineage (NCBI taxonomy): Eukaryota > Metazoa > Chordata > Amphibia > Caudata > Salamandridae > Calotriton > Calotriton arnoldi. The sequence continues at coordinate 1,835,613 of CAWUFW010002021.1, forward strand.
GCCCCAAAGGCGAGACCTATTGGCTATGCCAATGCTTGTTTCAAAAGGTTAAAGGGTGACTGGAAGCAGCCCAAGTAATCCTTTGATCCTAGCAGGTTGGCAAGAGCCGTATATAGGATGTGTGATCGGCCTGTTCTGTCTAGGGAGCAGTCAGATACGGTGCCAGAAGTCAAGTGAAAGATTTGTTTTTGGATTGGCAGAAAAGCCTACTCAGAGTTGATGGCAAGATTGATGCACTGTCTACATGGATGGATCGTGTGAAACAGACCACATTATGCATAATAACGAGTTTTGGGTGTCTGAGAATCTTTCCGCACCGGGAGGTTGAACCAGTTCATAGATCGAAGTAAACCGAGTTCTCTGATCGCTCTTAACTCTCGGTGCTGTTTGTGTTGGAAAGGGCTCATTGTACTTAAGTTCCACGTCTTCATCCGGGGTTTTGCCCAATACCCATAGTAGCTTGTCTGTTAAACTGTTGAGATCAAGCTACAGTTTTAAAGCTGGCACAATGTACAGGGGTAAACTTCTGTTCATCTTTCCTGTTCTGTTTTTATATTGGTGGTGCAGGAGGCAAGGAAGACTTTCACCAATGTCGGGAAGAAACTACAACTGCTGAATTTAAAATACTCTGCTGTATCTAGCCCAAATCAAGGTCACCTCTAAGCTGAAAGCACATTCTTTTGGACATCTGCAAGCAGCTATGTCCTTTCTCAAATCTCACACTAGCTTTTTGGGGTCATCCATAGGGTTGATTCATCTGCACCAGCCTCCTCCACCCTTGGACTTATTGCCTAAGGCTCTTTCCTGCTCTAGAATGTCTATATCATAGGGTCACTGGTGATTGTTTGGTGCTGTGGGGAGGTGTTTTCTTTTCCTCATGTTGGGGAGGCTAGAATTTGACTGTACGGATACTGGCACTACCAGCGCATATTAGTTATGTTTGTTATGCTTTGCATGCACATATGTTTTCTTGTATCTGATGCTATGCGTCTGTTTAGTATTTTCAGACTTGTCTGTGATGATGTCTGTGAACCTTACCTACTTTATATCCTGTTCAGCTGGGTGTTGGATCCACATTGTATTATTTGTTATTGCCTGGGGGCCTACCTCGGCCCACCATTTTATGGCAATGGCAATGCTGCTAGCTAAACGTAGGGTAGGAAAATACTGGAGACATGGCCCGACCGACACCCCCATTATAGGCTGGCATAAAAATGTAATATAATGAAGCTACTGGCACATACATTCCTCATGGCTTCCACCTCGCACCCTGGAGACATTTTATAGTTACCTGGTGAAGAGAGATGAGGATCTACAATAAAGAATGATGCATGAGCGAGCATGACTGTGTACGAATGAGAGATAAACCGCTTCTGAAACCTCAGAGCAGGATAACTTTGTAAAGGGCTATATAATGATATTGTCCTATGCTGTTCACCCTCGATGATATCTGTCAATGCCATAGTTTGTCATTGTTTGTATAATGTTCTGTGCTCTACCTGTTTGCTTGCATTGATATTTGATTGTATCCACTATACTAATTGCTGATGATTATTGATTTATTATTTGAAAAATGTAATTGAAATTATTATTTTTTCAAAAAATAGGTGGTGGAATGTGTAGATGTTCCCTGCCAGAATGTTAAACCCTCCCTCCACCCCTGTGGATATTTATAAAGGAAACCTGCCAGTCCTGGAGAAGGATGTGGATCTCTGGGTTGAGCACACCTGACACACTGTACTGGTCTCCCCAGCCTTTGGAGTTCATGTCCTTGGAGTGCATAGGTCTGTGGTCTTGTTATGCCAAGCCCCCCACCAGCAAAATATTTAGGGGGTGGGCCCCCCATACTTTCCAAAGGGGTGGATCATGCCAATGGTTAGGAGGCTTACTAAATGATCAGCATTGGGAAATGCACTGGGGGACAAGCCCCATCCAGGACCCTCATTAAAAAGCCATCAAGAATTCCTCTGCAAAGTGGTATCATGACCCTTGTGTACAGAGTTCTGTACTTAAAGTGTAAATTTCCATCCAAATTCAAACTGAAAAGCTCTCACCTAGAAACCTCTACAAAGCCTCATCCAGGCCCTCTGCAATCTACCTCACTTCCTCTGCTATATACCACCCAGACCTCAACTCCAAAGACCTAGCCAGATACACTTACTTATACAAAGCAACATTCAGACATACTTTACAAAGTCAATCCAAGCATCTCTCTAAAACAGACCCTTCAGGCCACCTCTTTAATACCTCATCCAGAACCCTTTTTCAAAATCCCATCCAAATCTCTTGTTAACCGCCCTGTATAAAATGCCCTCTGATGTTGGTGAATAAATCAAGGCAGCAGGGAACCCCTTTTGTGTTCACATGTTAGTCCCAGGCTGATTACCTCACAGCAATGACTGGCCTCTAAACACAAACATTTCATCTCCTCCCTCAACTCACCCACAGCTCAGCTTGACACGCTGGTGCCAAGTTGTTGGTGGTGGGAATAGATTGTTGGTGCATGAAAGCAGCGGGTGAGAGGGAAATGGGAGGGGAAGGAATGGGGTTTTAGTGGTGTTAAAAATGGTTCCTCCAGTTTCTAACAACTGATTAAAAGCAGTTTAAACAGGAGTGAAGTGAGAGGAGAGTTGCTGTTGTAGGTCTTACTCCAGACCTCTTCTTGTGCCCCTGTGAAGATTGGCATCCTGGGTTTGAGCCCAGCTTGCCCGTGCCACAGGCCGGCCCTGCTAGTTAGTCTCTTCTTTAAAAGCTCACATTCAGTATTTCCTTACTGAAATCTCCATCCACTCTCCCGTCTGGAAATCCCCATCCACCCCGTATAGAAAAACCTGTGCATCTCCTATTGTTGAAAGACAAGTTCATTTCCAATCTGTACGTGCCTGCACCCCTTAAAAAATCCAGTCCTGAAGGCATAATCTATATGCCCCCTTGAAATTTCCACCCATCTCCCGTTACAAAGTCTTATTCAGTCCTCCCCTTTAAAGCCATACCGAGTGCCCCTTTTTTAAAGCAGATCTGCTAGGTTTCCCAGGTCCATACAAAACTAGCTGGCTCCAGTCCATGTTTTTCATCTGCATTCTTAGGCTTGTAGTCCTGATTTTATAGTCAACCAAACAAGACTACACTCCCAGAATGCAAAGAAAAAACTTTAGAGCAGTTACAAAGGTATAACTGTTAATGGTGCAGCATGTGCAGTGACGTTTGGCCCAGCGGCCTCAGGGGTCCATGAAAATCTGATTATTGCAGTTTTTATTTTTTTGCTAACACAGCAGTCGTCGTGGTGGTGAGGGGATTATTTTTCCTGCTTGCCTAAAAGCCCCTGGCACGCTCACTGTGCAACTGACCAGTCATCATGCATAGATTTGGCAAACTTGACTGGGCTGCAAAGCACAATCCAGATCACCCAGTGAAAAGCCACATGTACCCATACTTCAAAGAATAATTCCCCTTCAAGCACAATCCTTAGCTGTCACACTTTCTCTCAATCCATGCAGATTGCAGCTGTCAGTACATTAACACAGTGGCACAATCCCATAAATACCACAGTGTATGTGTAAATACTGAAAATAAGGCTGAAAAGTCTGCAGAATAGATACAAAAGTGTTCAAACGTGATTTCGAAGCATAATGGTTAAGCCTCACTGCCCATCTTCCCTTCTTTGCTCAGTTTCCACTGTTTTTTCCTTTTTTGTTTTGTTGTTTTTTGCAACAAGCCTTCGAGAGCGAGCCAAATGCAGAACAAGCACTACTTTCTTCTAAAAATAACCCAAAAACCCATAATGAAAACAATTGGGGAAAAAAATGCATCAGTGAAACCCGCGGGTACATTTCCATGTTGTGGGACTCAAATGCCATTTGGGGCATGGACTTGCGCCCCCCTTCAGATGACTCAACAACCCCCTAGGGGGCAGGTCCCACAGTTTGAAGACCTCTGGCATAGGTTTATCTGCGTTGCTGTGTCTTCAGGATGTGATTGCGTGAGTGAAGTGAGAGCAGTTGGGATTGAGTCAGGACTGGTGCCTAGAAATATATTCACAACTTTAAATCTTGTAACAAGAGCAATACACCCAATGCTTTTCTAGTACAGTGCCAGAGTTTTCAAACCGTCCTGATGGACCAGAGTTGCAACAGGGATTTACATTGCTGGTCTGACTGCAGACCTTCTTCGGTTTATCCTTTTTAGATCTCGGCTAAACAGCGCAAGTGCTGTCTCGAAGAGACATGAATGTACTTTGTGGGCTTCAGCCCGCCCATATTCTTCCCATTTGCTCGCTCCATTGTCTCTCTCCTATTCTTTCTACCCATTTGTCCATAGCATGCATGCATAATACCTCTTCCTGCGTTTAGCCCTCCCCGAGAACATGCACCAGTTACTACTGTTCATCCACAGCTCCCATTTTAGCAAATGTTTTAGAAACTTCCTTTTTAATTGTTTTTGAGCACTTCACACAAGGCCTTGTGTTCTCCAAACGCCATTTCTGTAAACAGGCCTGTAAATCTTGTCCTTATCTCGTCAAATTTGCTGTGTATTTAAAGAGATCAAATGTCAGATAATGTTTTCCGAGGGCGCCTGTTTCGTCCCTCAACCACCTCCCGCTTCGCTGCTTGTTTTTGCTTGTGGCCTTGTTCCCCCATTTTAGCTTGCTTTGTCTCTGGTGTAAACTGGCTCCCCTGCATGTCGAAAATTAGGACTGCCAGCTGATTTTCACTTTGCTCAGTGGAATCTGTAAGTGTGTTTCTTCAGAGTAGGGCTACTCTTGCAAGGTGAGCGGATGTATCCCTGAGACCGCAAACAAAATATGGAAAAGGAATGCTCACACCCCAGGGCCTCAAATGAGATGGATATCCGTGTCCAGTTATTAAAGTTCATTACTGCAGTGCATTACTGAAAGACGGAGCGTTTGTGGGGACTATGTGCATATTTGTATTTCCGAGTGGGCTAGATTTACTTTCAAAAAGCACAATTAAACTACGCTTCTATTACTGCAATTTAAAAACTTAATTTGGGTGCGTGTTTACAAAGAAAATCAAGGGCTATAAAGCCTTTGCTTAAGCGCATGTTTTGAAAGGAATTCATACACACTCAAAATGAAAAGTAATGTTGCACTGGCAAATCAGAGTTAAATACTTTCAAGGTACTTAATTTATTTTTACACTCGTTTGTCGGTGCAATATTACTTGTAATTCCAAGTTTGTTTGATTTAGCTGCAAAACACGTGCTTAAACAATACATTGCTTTATTTTTTGGGAGAATTATGCAGTTAACTATGCGCTTTACATTGCAGTGATAGAGGCGTGAATCAAGTGCGTGTTTTAAGTGTCTCACAATTAAAAATAGTGTTTCACCATCAAATCAGGGTACAAATAAATGCAATGATTTTTCGGTGCAGCATTACTTTTATGCATGCTTTACTTTCAAAACACGCCCTTAAAAAAAGGCTTTACATCAGTTTCAAGTTTCAGACATGCAGTCACATAAGGCCCCTCCATGAAATAGACAGAAGCGTGAGTTTATATTTACACCTCCCCTCGACATATTATTTTATCATGGATGTGCGCTTGATTTACGTTTGTCGCGTCCTTCAAAATGAAGGCTAACCATTGCATGGAAGGAACAGGGACTATGTAATATTTACCAACATACATTTCCTTTATATGCCTTTTATTATACACTTCCACATGATCGGACATGAAATACGTAGTGGAAACAAACATACTAACTATAAAAATATACATTGTTCCATGCCTTTAGGTTGACCCCAATAAAAATAAACTACAATTGCTTACATTATGCCAACTAATGTAAACAACATTGTTTGTAGTTTGTTGACAGCTAATCAAATAGTGTTACTTCTTGGATTTACTCAAATAGTGTTACTTCTTGGATTTCTGTATCCTCATTCGTTGTGTGTGTCTGCCCACTGACCGGTCATACCATACCATATCACACCATACAGTGACAGTAAACACCATACCATACAATGACAGGATATTCCATACCATAATATACCATACCATGCCATACAATTACTGACTATACCACACTATGGCAGGCCATGCTAAACCATACCATTCAATGACATGTTAGACCATATCATGCCATACCATACAAGGCAGATCGTACCATACCATACTCTAGAATGACGACCATACCATGACTATACTATACCGTAACATACCATACCATAACATACCATAAAATGCAATTACCGGCTATACCATACTATACGACAGGCCATACCATATCATACCATACCATATCATACCATGCCATACTATACTATTCAATGATAGGCTATACCATACTATATGACAGGCCATACCATACAATACTATACAATGACAGAGCATACCACACAATATGATGACAAGCCATGCCATACTATTCAACAACAGGCCATATTTACAGTGGCAGAGACCATACCATATTATACAATGACAAGCCAAACTATACAAGAGGCCAGACCATGCTATACCATGCCATATAATATACCATGCCTTGCTATAGAATGACAGGCCATACTGTACTGTACAATGACAGGATATACCATATTATACTATACAATGACAGACTGTACCATGCCATACGATACAATGACAGACCATACCATACTATATTATACAATGAGAGGCCATACCGTATCATACAATAAAATGACAGCCCATACCATATCATACCATACATTGACAGGCCATTCCATATTCTACAATGACAGGCCGTGCTGTACCGTACTATACCATACCATACCTTACACTGGCCATACCATACCAAACCATAGTCTACAATGATGGACCTTACCATCCTATACAATGGCAGGCCATACAATACAATACCATACCATACCATACTATACTATACAATGACAGGCAATACCATACATACTATAGAATGGCATACCATAATATACAATGACAAGCTACTACATTCCATACCCTGCTATACAATGAAAGGCCATACTATACCATACCATAACAGCCTGCACCACACGGACAAAGGCAATAGATCTCACATAGGCAAGACCTATTGACTTTGCCAATGATTGTCTTTGAGATTTATACTCACATGTATGCCTGGTATACTGTTCTGATGCTCTCTTTAGTGTGAGGTGTGTTTTAATTTAAATGTGTGAATTTTTCAAGTGCTGAAATGCCAAACCACTGCCTAGGCTTTCTACGTCTCCTCCCCTGTCACATAGACCTTTGTCCTGCCTGCCATCAGATTGTCATTTCACAGAGCGATGCAACTCTGTCTCTCTATTTAGAAGGGTGTGTCTTGAACTATGTTGATAGTGCTTCTCTTTTTATGTTCATCATCTCTAAATATGTATTTTCATTGTTTGACTCTTTAATTTGTCTTTTTTCCCTAATTTAGATGTGCATAATCTCACTTTTTGATAAGTGGTTTTCACGTACATTGATTAACTTGTTCATTTTTTAACTTTTTTGTGTGTATTCTCTACCTTAGGAGTGCCCCACTGTCCAAAGGTTAGGCGGTGCTTTATCAATTGTAAAATAAAATGATACATGCTTCGCACAGTTCCGGCAGCAAAAATTTCTGTTTCTGTTGTCTACCCTGTACTTTTCTGTGTGATTCTATTTCCAGTGATTGTCAGTTTCTATCATTCTCAAGTTGTATGTCCTGTTTCTCTTGCAGGGCATTGAGTGGAAATAAGAACTGCAGTGCCAAGATCGTCCTGAACATCAGCCAGAACAAAGACTGTCTTGTGGTCACTGAGTGCCAGTTAACTCATAACCATGTCCTCTGCCCCATCAAGTTCAACACCTACAAGAAGGGCTTCTTGCTCTCCAGTCAATGCTTGCCTGTGCACGTCACCAACATAATCTCCAGGCAGTTCTTGGAACTTAGAGACGTTAAACGTCTGCTATCTACCTGTTCTGCGCAGGAAACTGACATCCTGGAAATACTCAGTGCATTGCAAATGCTCTTTGCTGAAGATCCCTTAACTAAAGTGAAGCTGGTGTTTATGGAGGACACTTCTACAGTCAAGATGGTCTACTTTCAAACCAGTGAGATGTTGCGCTTTTGTCAGCGTTTACCAAGTGCTTTGTTCTTTGACCGGATTTTAGACTTCAATGAGGAGTTTGACCTCTATACAGTTCTCTGCTTGGATGGAGATGGGCTGGCACGGGAATGCGCTCACTGCCTGGCACGGAGGGTGACACCTGGCATTCTCCATGGAACCATAGCATCTCTGTTGCAGATAACACCAGAGTTAAAACATAAAGTGCAGCACATAATTGTTGGAGTAGAAGTCGATGAGCTGAGCGCCATCCAGCAGGTGCTACCTCAGTCCAGAGTGTGGATCTGCCGCCATCAGGTCCTGGAGACCCTAACTAAAAAAGCCCGCGAGTTAGGGACTTTATGTGATGAACGAGTTCAGCCTCTGCTCTGTGAAGTAGTCCAATCCATGTCAGTGGATTGTTATCATAGAGCAGTGAAGAGGCTAAAAGAGGTTGTCTCCGAACACTTTATGAACTACTTCTTGGAGCACTGGCACCCTCGCTCAGTGCTGTGGGCTGAGTTCTCTATTAATAGTACAAACAAAGGCATTAACACCTACAGTGCTATTAAACAGCATCGGCAAAGACTCAGCTGGGCAATACGCCCTTTCCCCACTTTGGCTCAGTGTCTTGAAGACCTACTCCATATGCATGCTTCCAAGGTGGAGGTGGGCTTCTTTAATGATACGCTAGTGGCCGCGCGTTACCGGGAGGTTTGTCAGCCTGAGCAATCCCACCTGATTGAAGAGGAGTTGGCGTTGGCCAACCTCAGAACTTACGACATTAGTGAAAATATGATGAACTTTGTTCTCAATGACGGGGTGTCAACCTTTGTTATGGACCCCAAACTCATCTCGTGCAGCTGCTCCATTTACACTTCCAACCTGCTCCCCTGCCGGCACCTCTTTGCTACTCGGTTCATGACTGGGCAGCCTTTGGTTGATGCAAACCTTCTGGTTAAAAAGGAAGAGACCTCTGCTGTTCTATAGCCACTGAGAGTACTGGAGGGACAAACTTCCTTCCAAGGGAGATTATCTGTGGAACACCATGAGCAATGAACTTCTGTGTTACCTAGCTAAGAACGTAGTGGACGATTTCTCAAACTGCCCTTGGTCAGGTGCCCTTCACAATCCAGAAACCTGTATCTGCGATCTTTGTTTACATATTTTTTCATTCCTTTGTCCTGGTGTTTTTTTTTTTGCACTTTTCAATTGTGGTATAGATGCACAAATGTGGGGTAAGAGTTTTGCTACTTCATTATGCTTGAAGAAAAGGGGGTCGGACCCGAGTAGCGTTGGTGGTATTACAAGTATTGTACCTTTTTTTGTTTTTAACTCTGTGCCCCTTTTGGTTCTCTGTTGGGTTAAACCCCCCCTCAGTTTTTTTTTTTTACTTGCGCACTCTTTTAGAGTTTGATTAAATCCTTATTAAAATGTTATCAGACAGGTAATAAATGCATACTTTAACACGCTATATAATTTAATACTTTAAACACTTGCCGCTTTTGTAATTGCAATCAAGTTAAAAGCCACATTTCAACTGGAATGGCAGACCTAGAGTCCACACGAAAGAAACCTCAAAGTGCATTTTAAACATCTCAGGTCATCAGAAGGTTTCAGAAAATTACATGGGAGGTCAGTGAGATACGATGTTAATCTTGGAGTCCGCTCTACTTGAGAATGCGCCCTGTAACTTAAGCGTGGGCAAGCCAGGAAATTCATGGAGATAGCTCATGGATTTGGCTTGACTACAGGAGCCAAAGCATGACCTGAGTCTTTATAAAGATAGGCATGTAGATGATACAGCAAAGGTCCTGTAAAACATGACAAAGATTATTTCAGATTAAAAATGGGTTAATTCTTGAACAAATGGGTATTACTTTATTTAGTTCATTAGCTTTTACCAATGCATTAACATTTGCTTAAAGCAATAGATACTGCCTGTTTATTTCAACTCTTTAAGTCTATTTTATTTGTTATAGAACTTTTATTAAGACTGAATATATTGTTTGTGACGTTGATCAAGGAGGGTTTTATTAATTTTAGAATTGTACGTGTGAGACACTATTACCTTTTGCTCAATTGTCACGCAGATTCACAGAGCAGTAATACTGCTTGCAAGTACTTATGCATCCACTCAACTCTGAGCACCATGTTTTATACCCTGGCAGCATTTGTGTATGGCACACTCTTTCCGTTGCGTTGGTTGGCGGTCTAGCAGTTTACTCTTCCCTTGTGTGGTCTAAAGGCGGCTATTTAACCCCTTAACTCCTGAGGCTTTACCCCCCTCCATTCCAATCCCACCAGACCCAAGTGCTGAGCCCTTTTTTGGCTATTTGGGGTAGTTTGCACTTAGGCCTTTATAACTTTTTTCTACATAATATATCCATGCCAACATTCCATCCATTCTTTTTCAACATCCTGGGGATTCTAAAGGTACCCAGGGTTTGTCGATCCCTTTGGAGGGACCCAGAAAATAGGCAAAATGAAGCTGAATTTTGAGCTTTTTGGGGAAAAAGTGCTCCACAAAACAGTGTCTGTTTTTGTTTTCTAATATTGGCATCAACAAAAGGTTTGTTGTGCTAAAGTCACCATCTTCCAAGTTTTCAGGAACATGCAGAGCTTAATCAAAAAAACGATTTTTTTTTTTACCACAGTTTTGACATTTTTCAAAGAGGTAACCCATTATTCCTACATCCAGTTTGTGGTGGAAACCAAAGTGAAGCTCATGGGTGATCCAATGAAGCTATAGATTTTTGCAAATTAGACACAATTCTGAATTCAACAGAGGGTCATTTGTGTAGATCCTTCAAAGTTTTCCCAAAGAAACTAACTGTTGAAAAAAGAAATAATGAAAATGAGTAGGGAAAAAATGGCTATTTGTTACAACATTTTCATCTGTAACTTTCTGTCACAATTGCCGATTTGCAAAAGAAATGTACCATTATGTCCGCTAGACCCTTTTGATTGCAACGATATATAGGGTTTTTAGATTATTCAAGAACCTGGGGTACCCCGAGCTAACAACCAAGCTGCATCGTACAATGGTTTTTCATTGTGTATAGAATATAGACCAATTCAGATGGTGAAAAATATGTATTAAGGAAACCTATGTATTTCTGAAATGGGTATCAGATATGTAATTTAGGAGCAGTAGTCATTTGTACATCTCTAAATTTGTGGTTACCCTATACTAGCATGTGGTTCAAAATGTCTTCTTTCTTACACACTGGCTTACATTTGAAAGGAAGAAATGCAGCAAAATCCAATCGGAAATAACAAATGTTCTACTATTCTAAGTTCCCACATGTCTTCCGATCAAAGTGGTACCTCATTTGAGTGAATAGGCATAGTGCCCGAGACAGAAAATGGGCCAAAAGTAACATGGACACATCACTTTTTCCGATGAAAACAGACCCCTTTTCTGTAGTGTGGTTAGCTGTGTATTTTGGGCCCTAGCTCAGTCGGCGCCTAGGGAAAACTGGCACACATGCACTTTTTTGAAAACTATATACCTAGGGGAATCCAGGGATGAGTAACTTGCATAACTCCCACCATGTAATTTTACCAGAAGCTCTTGCAAACCTCCAACTTTGATTAAAAACACACATTTTTCTCTCGTTTCTTTGAGGAATACTTCTGGAATCTGCGGGAAGCCACAAATTGCCTAACACCCAGCATTCCCCCAAGTCTCCTGATAACAATGGTACCTCGCTTGCATGGTTAGGCCTAGTGCCAGAAACAGGAAAGTGCTCCAGGCACAACATAGATGCATCACATTTCTGCACTGAAAACTGACACTTTTTTAGGTCTCGCCTACGCAGCGCGCATGCGTTGCATAGGAGGAGACCTTTAGTAATCGATTCGCTTTTTTGCCTACAAACATGCACGCTTTGCATTGCTTTAAATGGCAATGCGTGCACGTTTGGCGATTCCCTTGCGGGAGCGAGCTTTGAAACCATCTGTTTGTAATTAACTTGCAAACAGATGGTGCCCCTGCACGCTCCCGAATGGGAAACAGGCGCAGGCCCCCTCCTCTCTCCCCTCCCCCTGCTGCCTTCTCCTCTCCTCGTTCTCGCCTCATCGCCCCCTCCCCCCCTTCCCCTCTAAACAAACGAGGAAGCGGGCGTGTGTGCGAGAGACGAGCCTTCCCGGGATCTTGCTTCCTCGCCTGTTATTTACAGCACCACGGATGTAGGAAAAGCTGCTGCAGCAAGTACAGTATGACACACATTGTGGTGAAATAATATGCCACAGTTTCTTTGCGCAGTTCCTCTCAGGGCAGTAGGTTCTATTTATTTTGCGGGGCGCCCCTATCCTTCTCTCCGTGGTTCCGCCCTGCCGGTGCGTGTGCGCGGCGCTGCATTGTGCTCTGGAAAGCCCTCTTTCAATCTGCCGCGTATCTCGGACTCGTGGTTTATCGCCGTCAGCGGCTCTGAAAGTCATCCATCAGGGACGCTTTTATTGCTGCTAATGTTCGGAATGCGTAGGTCGTAGCGCCAACAATCTACAGTCGAGTGGCTGCCACCGAAGCTCGTTCTCCTCTGTATCTGAGAGTTCACATTGGAGCAGTTGGTGAAGGCTACAATGTGTCTTAAGCCCCCCTCGAAGTATCTGGGCCTTATGAAGAAGCGGTAGTATTTTGCGTGTGTGTAAGTGTCTGTGTTCCTGTTTGCTGAGTGTGTGTGTGTGTGCGTAATTGTGTGTGTATGCATAGTTGTATAGGTGCATGTATGTTGATTCAGGTATGCAGGTTTTGATTCCCGTGTGTAGGTTTTGTGCGTGCGTAGTTGTGTGTATAGTTGTGTAGGTGCATGTATGTTGATTCCCGCGTGTAGGTTTTGTACCTGCGTAGTTGTGTGTGTATAGTTGTGTAAGTGCATGTATGTTGATTCCGCGTGTGGTTTTCGTGTCTTCGTAGTTGTATGTGTGTATGTATAGTTGTGCGTGTGTGTATAGGTGCATGCATGTATGTTAACTTGAATCCCGTGTGTAGGTTTTGTACCTGCGTAGTTTGTGTAGTTTTGTAGGTGCATGTATGTTGATTCCGCGTGTAGTTTTTGTGTCTGCGTAGTTGTGTGTATGTGGCTGTTTTTTAAAGTGGTGGTAAGCACGGAAGGCAGCGCCGTGTGTGTTCATGGCCTCTTCAGTACCCGCGGAAGAAAGGGCATTAGCGGGCTGTAAAGTAAGGGAGGTTTTTGATGGTTTTCGCGGTTGGAGGGTGAATCTGGTACCCCGGGATGACTGCCATTTAGATTTAAAAACGCCTTCACTGGGTGGACTCTGCACAGGGTTTAATTGCAGAGTAATTTTGTGTTGAAACAAGTTAATTATGGTTCTTGTAGGTACATGTGGTCATTTTCACATCAGTCATCTACTGATTCTTGCTTTCATAATTGAAAGTTCTGGCCACCCATTGATTGTTTGAACAGTTGAGAAAAAACATGCATGCAAGAAAGGATTAGCAGAGAGAAAATGAAGAATGCTACCTATCCTGTATTATTATATACATTTTCAGAAAACGTCAAAAACGTTCTCTTAGGCACAGGTTCACAAACACATGCAAACACTTGCACACATGCATGTGAACATGCACAGAAAAAATACATTTGTTGTCCTGCTATCCTTGATATGACTTCTAGCCCTGGGATTCGTTTGGCATCAACTTAAAGTTATTAGCAGAATAATTGCACAGTCGGGACCCGTGCAGGTAAGCACGGAGGGGTGGTGGGGTTTTGGAAGTCAACATACGACGGTATAGTCAAAATAAAATAGAAGGCGATGCGGTGAGCGCAAGGTAAGTGGTTTTATTTATTTATTTTATTTTGACTACTCCGTTGTATGTTGACTTCCACACCCCCCTCTGCCATCGCCCCGCCTCACCGCACTAACCTGCATGGGCCATGACTGTAGTTAGTGTTAATTTTTTCACCTCCCTCTTTCTTAAGACGTGGTGCTCTCTCCCTCTCCACCAAACAATCCCTCGTGCTTGTTCCCACTCCTGACCTCAACAATAAACATGTATTTTTTTTAATTTGCCAGCTACTCAGATATTCTCTCTGACACTACCCTCTCCAGTAAGGAACATTTCCCTCATTCGCCCTCTAGAAATTCCCTACTTCTTCTACCCTGTGGTTAACACAAAGCCAATAGTTTTGACAATATTTTCTCATTTTGTATTGCAAGCATAAGCCAAAAATTGGAAAGCAGAAAAATATGCAGCCTCCTAAACGTGGCTGCCATATTGCTTGCTGTAAACATTTTATACATCCAGTGATGTGGCCTTTTTGCTAGTGATGTTTGTTAAATAACAAGCCAGTCAGCTGTGTGATTTATTTTCTGAATATCGTTTGTGAAGATGACAAGATTGTATCACCATCAAACCAAGCATTCATGATTGCAGGCTGCTTCAATGTTACATTATAACTTAAACACTTCAAAACAGTAACTTTAAAAAGACAGAATTGCCATTCAAATGGCAAAATAAATAGTTGGCATTTAAAATAATATTTAAAAAAATAAGACATTCTTTGAACCAGATTTATCAATGTAGAAACCGAAACTAATTTAGGCGAATGTGAAGAGTATGCATAAACTTTGTGCAGTCACTGAAAGTGATGGGAGCCTATGGGTAAAATGGGCAGACCCACTGCCCCATGCCTAATGATGCAGTGAGTAGAAGAATAATGAAAAAGTTAGTGACACATTAATAGACCAATGGATGAAGCTCACGAACCAAAAGCTCTATGGATGTATGTTCTGTATGGCTATTTTGGAAAAACAATAGTCGGGTAATACAGCTACAGCTATCTCAAAGGCCAGACCTAAATATTGGTGCAGATTTCCATCTCTATGGATCTAAGTGGATTTGCGTTCCACTGATGCACATCACCCTATGCTACTTAATTCACACCCTTTTGCAGTACTGCTGGTCTATGTGCTGTGATGCATAGTTGTTTGATAGTTTCTCTGTGCCTGTACGTGTATTGGACTTTGTCAAAATTACTGTCTGCCAGTGTGCTTGTATTCATTAATGGATGGGTTAGGTGTGAATTGTTCTCCAAGCCATGCGTCCCTGTTTGCATGTACTTTAAAAATTCCATAGACTTTGGCAGTTTTTTCCTGTTCCTGATGCACATTGTTTTATTTTGTCTTTAATGTGGCTGTGATTTACTCAATGGGATGATGTAATATCATCTGCAATATTTCAGGTGCAATATTAACATTTCAAGGCCTAAGGAGCATCATTATGTTGTGGAGTGACTGGCAAGGAGGCTGGAATTATTTGTTTCAATTAGCAATTACATTATCTAGTTTGCGCAAAACCTGATTATGCCTTCCTCAGTGGGAGTCAGGGATGCTCATAATTGCCTGGATTCTACTATTGCAAAGGAAGGACCAGCTCATGGATTTTTCTTTCCCAATCAACCCGACAGCTGACTTGTTTTACCTTTTGACTGTTTACCAATCTTAATTCTCTTCGCTGTTCTACATTTGAGTTTATGATGTATTTTGCTTTGAAATCGGTCTCCCTTTCTCTGCTGTTCTGTTTCTTCCCTTACACTCCCAGTAACCCTTGTTTGTGGAAGTAGCTTTCTCATACGCTTTCTCAAACGAGCGTTCTACATATAAGTGACCTAAAAATGCATGGCCAGTTTTACCCCATTTCTGATCTCAATTATTAATGTCCGTCTTTTTGCTATCGCGCATAGTTTTATTGCACCAAAGTACTCTTAAATGTCCTTAAACAGGCATGCTGGCACATGACAAAATAAGGAAATAAACCATTCAATTGTAGTCACTCCATGCAACATCATGATCTTTCAAAACCATCACAGATTCAAGGTAATTCTCAAACCCTTCCAATTAATGGGCATTTAAGAGATCTATCAAAGGGTCTTAAATAGAGAACTGTTAGTAACCCACGGCAATGCATGGGGAGAGTTCATTCGGAGTTTGCAAGTTACCAAAATAATTCAGTTTAAGGCCCTATACATAGTACATCACGCCATGTTTAACCAGCATTGGCATAGCCAATAGGTCTCGCCTTTGGGACCTTATAAGTGTTTAGCCATGCAACAGTTGATGTTGTTGCACCAAGGATATTGTGCTGCATAATTAAATACTTATAAGGTCCTGAAAGCGAGACCTATTGGCTATGCCAATGCTTGTTTGCAATGTAGGTAGCTGTGGATTCTGGGCCCTGGCTCAGCCAGCACCTAGGGAAACTAGCAAACCTGTACATTTGTTTAAAATTAGACACCAGGGGGAAACCAGGGTGGGGTGACTTTTGTGACTCTCACAAGGTAATTTTACCCAGAAGCCCTTGCAAACCTCAAGCTTTTTCACATTTCTGTGACAGAAAGTTCTGGAATCTGTGGGGAGCCACATATTTCCTACCACCCGAGTTCTCACATGTCTCCAGATAAGACTGGTAGCCCACTCGTGTGGGTGGGCCAAGACTGCACCCAACAAAAGGCCCTGAAGCGCTATAATGAGATATGAGCAATAAGGGTAGCTGTGGTATTTGGAGTCCTGCTGTGGCGCCACCCATGAAAATCTACGATGCGCAGACATTTCTGAACACTAGACCACCAGGGGATTACAGGTATGTGTGCCTTGTGTGGATCCCACGAGGTTGTCTTGCCCACAGTGCCTGCAAACCTCAAACTTTGCCTAAAATCACACATTTTCCTTGCATTTCTGTGATAGATACTTCCGGAATTCACATATTCCTACCTCCCAGTGTTCACTCACTTGTGTTGATGAAACGTTGCCCCACTTGTGTGGCTCGGCCTAGTGGCCGCTACAGAATCGTATGAAGCCAAAGTCAGTGGAAGCCCTCATTGGTTGTCAATTTGTGGATCTCAACAGAGTACAGTAATTTCCTATACAAAAAGTAAATAAATGAGTGATCTCAGCCGTTTACGCACGCTCAGGTTTTGCTGGGCATTTTGGGAAAGTGAGCAGTATCAATGCAAGTTTCAGCCCCCGGCACTCCTCCGGGTGTTTAGTTTGTAAAGAAAATTCTAAGGGACATATTTTCATTTTGGTGGATGAAGAAGTTTGCGTCTGCTTGGCGGAGGACTGAACGTCTGCCATGCTGAGACTACTCCACACGCCAAATTTAGAAATTACTGCCAAGCTGGCAGTCATTTCAAAAGTATTGACAGGAGCCGCCATCACAGTTTTCTGTCAATGCTATTTTTAAGTTTGACAGACTGCTGCATCAGCATGACGGAGCCATCAATCAAACTTTTTTGTTTTCATTTTCAAAAACAAAATCCCGAAGCTGGATTTTCTTTTTGAAAAGAAAAAAATATCCCTCTCTCCATGGGAGTTATTTCCCATGGTGAGGTTAGCAGTAGACCGTTTTCGCTGCCTCTTACCACCAGGGTTTTCCAGGTAGTGAGAGTCTGTGAAAATTGACCTGTATGTCTGCCCATCTAAATTAGGTTGGCGGATATAGAGGTAAGCCTCTTTGGGCCCTTTCACAGTTGGGCCATCGGAAGGATGTAACCATGCCAGTGACTGATTAGTATCCTTTATGGTTATACCAATGGTCCGTCCACATATAAATCGAATGGGCAAACCATTATCTTATTGGCAAGGATACTCTCTCGCCGTTGCGAAGGAATATTCTCACCGCCACAGAGCTCAATCTGGCACTAGGTTTTTAAAGTTAATCCACCTCTAACACTGTTTGGTTTTGTCACCTCTAGAAATGCTAGTGTCAAATTCAAATTCTAATCACAGTACCTGAATATTGAAAACAAGACTACTAAAGGTTAGCCATAAATCTGCATCAAGGCACCGACCGATTTATGGTCCGTTCATATGCCATTCACGCACCACACACAAGACCGCCAGTCACGAGCCCAAACCAACAGATCAGTGCACTCACATCAACAAACCGCTGCCATTCAATGGCCCATCACATTCATATGCCACAGGACGGATTTCCCATTCAAAGCAACCTCTCACCCAGTCATCAACCAACTTGCATCCAGACACATAACAAACAAGCCTCTGTAAAAACATATGTCCAGACATGTTGACAGTTTGTGCCTCCACAACCTTCACAAATGATAAAGTAAACCCTAGTAAACCTTTATTAATGGCTCCCATGGCAGCCACACGAGGCTCAGGAAGACGTTTCTTTCATGCGCCTGCAGTGCACCTACTATGCTAAATCCAACTCCTTCCAGATTGTGGATGCACAAGATAGAGACTACCATTCAAGGCCCACATTGCACGAACTGAGTGAGCATCTCTACCTTTTAAACTAAGGTAAATGTGGTGGATAAGACAATTGTAATTTCCCCTAACAGCAGGTCCTAAACTACAAAGAAAGTTACTTTTTGACACACAAGGAAGATAGTGAGAACGTGGCATATGTCCTGTCTACTGTTATGTGGCATGCTGTGACAGTAATGCACTTGTCATACTGCAAACTGAACATCTACTATGTTCTGACGAAGGATAAACATGGCACACAGGACACAAGTCACCCATACATGATGCTTTGGGTGCATAGTTTCCTCTAATGTATTGTGTGTTTGCAAAGCACAATATTACCCTGGAGAATATCCACCACCGCAGGCGCAATTAGGGCTGATCCATGGATTCACCTAGTTGAAAAGCCAAGTGTTCTGCTTCGTGCAGACTGCAATAATTTTAGAGGTGGCGCAGATATTGGCAGGTCTTTCCAGCCTTTCGGAGCAAGGTAGGATAAGTCACTACTGTCTGTTCTGGTGCTGCATATGCATGGAATGTGTGCGAGTACAAGACTGGCTGAGGAAAAGTGTCAGTAAGGTTTTGGTGTTTGCAAAGAGCTGTGGATGGGGAGCCAATGATCCTGTTTGAGGTGTAATGTGTGTGCGTGGTGGGAGGTCGAGGAGGATACTCGCTCCTGCGTTCTGTATGGTTTGGAGTTGTATGCCTAGTTTAGTGAGGGGGTAATTCAATATCAGGGTGCGGCACTGATGGGGTTGGGTCCTTTGGTGAACATGAAATGATTGCATGTGTATCTGTACTACCATGACTATCTGTGTTCTACCTATGTGATATCCCTGTCAGAGCACACCTAGCCGAAGCTTTTCCTAACAGTTCATGTCTCTGTCCCCATCAAAGTCCTGACTAATCCCATATACTTGCCAAGTGAACCTTTACTAACGCCCTGCGTTGCTAGCTACCTGAAGCTCAAGTAAATGCGTCTTTCATGCATCTTCAAAACACTCACTGCTAAATCCAGCTCTTCCAGTTTGTGGATGCATGTTGTGGGGGCCTGAGACTGCCTTGCAAGGCCCACAGTCCTTTAAATGAGTATGCATATGTACCTTTGACACTAAGGCAGACATTCTGGCGAAGACTGCCTAAGTTCCCTAAAGAGCACTTCAAAAATTACTAAAGACTGTACGTTTTTCTCAAACAAGTTTCTCCATGACAACATGGCTTATGTTCCGTCCACCGTTCTGTGCAGTGTGGTGATTATAATACACTTGTCAAATGACCAACAAAACACCTAGCACGTTCTGACAGTGGATAAAGGTGTTGAGCAGGCCATAAGCAAGTTCATGATTTTGTTGGATAGAGGAAAAAGATTTCTACGGCTACTTGCCTAGTGAAGTAGTGGCCCATGGAAGGTATGTATCCATGCACAGCCATTGAATGTGTTACGGCAGCTTCACTTCACTTTTGTATGGTACAACATAAAGCAAGTAGAAAAACACAGGGCTGGCTTAGATGGGCACCGGGGACAGTAACAGCGACTCTCCTGCCTCTTTCCTTGCTTAGAGTAGACTCTGCAGCAAAGACATGGTCAAGTCTTTTTCAGTGTTCCAGAAATGTGGTCAGCAAAGTGTTGATCCTGCAACTTTGCCACATCTTCCACAGCATATGAAGTGGAGGCTGCTGCCTCTGTAGCAGTAAGACTTTCAAAGACAGTCAAATGAAAGTAATGGAAAGACATGGGTCTTCCCGTAATGGTCTGACGATAACATATATTGCCATCTAGATCAGGTTGGTAAACAGCTTCTTATACCAAGTACGGCTTTTAAGACTCGCATTGGATGGCTGAAGAACCTGGTCATGCTTATCCTCTCCGCCCATGTACTTGTTGTAATTGAGTATACAGGTGGGCTTGTGAACTTCGGCCAGCTGACCCCAAACTGTGATGGGGGAAGTGCTCTCATCCTGGATTGTAGTAAGCACGTACACATCATGCCTATCAGAGAACTCGACTGCAAGCAATTTGTTGCAACGCAGTGCTCTGAGATTTTTAGAGCTTAAAGCTGCACTAAATTGGGGGGCTCTGAAGAGAGCACTGAGTCTGTGCTTGCCGCTGTTTCTGATCCTACCTCAGAGATGTCCTCCATAACTCGAGTCAGGGCCTAGGCCGCAGTCATCCGCCATCTCTGCTGCATATTTAAAACATTCCTTCTTAAACACTGCCCTAAACAAAAACACTTATCTTTTTCAATCCAGTTGCAGGTTCTCCAAAGGCAAGAAAAAAGACACACTATTACTCCACCTTGCCACATAACCAATACAACAGCATACTTTTGTCATGGCTTATGCAAATCTTTATCGTTGGGGAAGCTTTTGGGCCATTGGCAGTGTAAAAGTAATATCCTGAAGCTCAAAATATACCTTTGATCTTAAGAAGCACACATTCACATAGTAGCCCCTGCAACTTTATGGGCAAGCGTGCTCCTTGTGAAAACTCAATTCAGTGTTATCACCAGGGTCACTGCAATTATGCAGCAGGAGCACACCAAAGTATGCGACTAAGTTATGCTGCAAGAAAAGGAAAATAATGCAGCATAATGCACAATTTTTTAAAGTATTACTTCATTATTGTGTGATTTGTAAACATGATAATGCTGTCTGGGCAAACATTTCACATAATTAGTACCAGTTTAGCAACCAAATACAGAAATAAACAACTGAAAGATGAACATTCAACCTTTGCGTAGGGCCTTCCAATGCGTGCGACACGTCCCCACATTTTTTTGTAACTTTTGATTCGTTTTAGCTAGTGTGGCATTATGTGGCAAATGTACCAATTTGTAAATGTGTGTTTTCTCCGGAGGTGTGCATCCCACTCTCCTGGGGAAAACACATAACAAAATATACATATTTGCCCCGCAGGGGATCGACCCATGTGCTGAGGCTGACTCACTACCTACATTTATTGCATTTGTAACATTTGAGGCCAAAAGGGGGTCGGGCTGCATGCTAGGAGGACAAGCCCACTGATAATTTCAGTTTTTTTTTTTATTCACTTCTCCTTGGGGTTCGAATATGCCCCCAGGGCGCCTGTTCACCACAAGGGCCAACCCACCTGCCCCCAAACACAGGTCCCTGGTAGCCTTGTGGGTAACCTGGCTGTGGATCGCCATACGACTGCAATCCATAACCAGGAAACCGTTTGAGGAAAGCGTCGTTGGAAAGGGGAGACTCTCCAACTATGCCTCCCTGAAACCTGGGGAGGGAACACGGCCCCAAAACCCCATCTGACAGCACTCACCTGTTGGTTCTTCCACACGCGGTGGGAATAATCTGTGACATCAGCGCGTCTGCTGCTGATGACACAGATTAACAGTAGGAGAGTCGCAGGGTTGGAGTGGATGGAAGAAAAGGAAAAAGAATCCTCCAGTGCACATTCCAGAGGATCCTTATCATGCCTCCCCAGTGTCAGCCAATGACCAACTAACGCAATGGAGAGGTAGTTTGGCTGCACTAAATGGGTTAAACAAAGCCACTGTGCAGCGGTTGTCTCAGAAGCATGCCAACACAGGCCTGTCTGCACCATTTTCTGCCTGCCCCGCATCTGCTGCTTAATGACAACGCTATACAAAGGTGACAAGTGTCTCATCTACAATGCAGATGTTTCTGTTAAATCTTTTTTTCTCTAATTACATGTTAGACCCTCGTTGCAATATTCCATTAAAATGGAACCAAGATGGCCGCCGAGTAGGAGCTCTTCCCCAGAGCTCCTGGTTGAGGATTACCTTATCGGTTGATATCCCCGCAATAACCAGCCATCCAACCTCTTAGATCACTCCTTTACTTCACCCAAAACGCAAGACTTGGCAACTGTGATTTTGGCAACTCTTACCTCAAGAAACGATCTCCTTGGATCCATCGACGCTCTCAACTGGATTGGGCCCACGGGATCCATGAATCTCGTCCCCTCGCTGACCTCTACCGAAGGGATCCAAGCTCTACAGAAGGAGCGCCCGACGACGCAGACAATCCTCTCCGGTGCCGCTGTGCCCCCCTTCCACACATCCTCAGCTTGCATGTTGTGTCGGTCCCTGCAGGGATCGGACCTCGGGGTAAGTCGGCCCCTAAGTGGTCAGAGCTGAACCCCCCGCTTACAAGCACGCTTCCTCCGGGCGCTGCTGACTCCTGACTTCTAGCCACTGGCTGAACGGAGGACCAACTTGGAACAGACCTCCCGGCCTCTTCCACAGCGGCCTACAAACGGACCCGGCCACAGACGCTGTCCTTCGTACTGCTCACTAGATGTGTTGCCACCCGGGTGCAGACCGCCGTGCCTCGTCCGCAGCTACATAATCAGACCCACGCGGCACTTCGCACAGCACTCTAGACACGGTTCCAACAGGGTGCAGACCTCCGTGCCTTGTCCGCAGCTTCACAATCGGACCCACAAACGGACCCGTATCAGGCCACAAACGCTGCCCTCTGTCGCAGCCGACCCTTCCCTTCGTGCCGCTCACTAGACACGGTGCCAACCTGGGGCAGACATCCGTGACTCGTCCGCAGTTGCACAGTTGGACTCAGATCTGTCTCCCGCGAGACTGGGGCTCACTCCCGTGACCGGGCGAGTGCGTAGCAAACACCGGGCTGCTGTCCGTGTGACTAGTGAGGCTGCCTACCCTCCAGCCTGCCTGGGCTCCTGGTCGCCCTACCACCCTCCATGGTCCTCGCTCCGTTAAGAGGGATTGCACCGCTCAGCAATAGGAACGGGACGCGAGCTTTCCATGGGGAGGTGCCTCACTGAACATGGCTGCCCTCTGTGTGATTGATGAGGCTACCTGCCCTCCATCCTGCTTGGACTCCTGATCACCCTCCTACCCACCGTGGTCATGGCTCCTCTGTGAGGGATTGTACCGCTTGGCCCTAGGAAGGGGACGCAGGTTTTCCACGGAGCAGTTACTCCTCATCACTGAACCATCGCATGGGCGCTGCGCCTCAGAACCATAGCATCGACTCTACCACCGGATTGCTGCACCGCCATGCTCTCTTTTTCTGTTACGGTTTGCTACTCTCTGACCCCGCCTGCCCCCTCTGAACTTCCGACGCTGAGAGGGCCTGCGCTTCACGAGCTTCGGCTCGACTGCTTCCGTGCCCGTTGCCACTCTGCCCTCCCCCGAGGATCGATGCTTGCCGTCCAGTGCGTGCTCACAGCGCCTCTGGTCCCGTTCGACTGAAGCTGGACCTTTGCACATGAAGACTTCAAGAGCTGACGATCGCACATGAAGTAAGGGCCCACACAGGGCTGACTGCATATACACAAAACATTTTTCATGTGTTTTTGATTTTGATCTCCCTCAAATGGCCGCTCCCTCCCTGCTGAGGGTGCTCACTCCACGCCCGCTCCCGTACCTGGTCTAAAATGGCCGCTCCCTCCCTGCTGAGGGTGCTCACTCCACGCCCGCTCCCGTACCTGGTCTAAAATGGCTGCTCCCTCCCTGCTGAGGGTGCTCACTCCACGCCCGCTCCCGTACCTGGTTTAAAATGGCCGCTTCCCTCTTGCTGAGGCTATAGACTCGACTCAAGCTGGACCTGCGCACATTAAGACTGCAAGCTGACGATCACACATGAAGTAAGGGCACACACAGGGCTGACTACTTATCAACAAGAAAAAAAAATTCATGTGTTTTTGATCTCCCTAAAATGGCCGCTCCCTCCCTGTCGGGGTGTTCACTCCACGCCCGCTCCTTAAGTAAGGGCCCACACAGGGCTGACTGCATATCCACAAAATATTTCTCATGTGATTTTGTTCTCCCTAAGATGGTGCTCACTCCACGCCCGCTCCCGTACCTGGTCTAAAAGGGCCGCTTCCCTCTTGCTGATGCTATAGACTCGACGCTCGCTCCCGCACCTAACCGCTCAGATCCCGTTCTCGATCCCAGACGAATTGAAACTGGTTATAATGGCCACTTGCTATGGGTGTTTACCATACGCTCGCACCCGGCGCCTAAATGGTCATGTCCTCCCTCATCAGAAAGTCTAACGCGCCATTGCTGATCTCTTTTACAATTTGCTGTGAAGCTAACAAAAATGGGTGCTCGATATCGCTAAAACTGCGCTGATCTCTCCTATAATTTGCGGTGAATCTCACAAAAACTGGGTGCTCCTAATATCAATACAATTTCACTAAAGCTTCTGATATCTCAAAAGAATAGGATTTCTCCTATTATCTATACTTGAACTTTCTAAAAAATGGACGCCCCTCACTGCTGATGGGGACTACTTTACGTACGCTCCAGGAGCATTAATTGACCTGACCCAGCTCCCCTCTATTAAGTTCTCTCCCCTGGTTCCCTCGAACAGTAATAGGCAATGTCACCTCCATAACCCTCTCCCATACCTGTGCTCCCTCCAAACACACATGACCGCAGCTCAACACTGCGCGCACAGAACATGGTCACAATGTCAATAGCAAACTGACTCAAAAGGCGCACGTCTTCGGCCTTCCTTATACCCCACACCCTAACACCACCACTTGCATGACTCAATGTCACTGAGGTTCATTTACTAGGAACCAGTATACTCCCTCCTCTCCTATATTACTCACGACATAATCCCGCCCCAACATGCACCCCCACCCGCTCAGCCTAGACTGGATTCCAGACTCCGGAAATCAGGTTCGAATTGCCACACAATTAACTACCCGCCCAACCTCTCCAAAAAAGCTATTGAATCGCTAAAACACAGAATACTCAAAGCTAACCCAGAAACCCTTATCGCTGACCCCTATTTCTGTCAAAAGAAAGGGGCGATCACTAGTGACCTGATCATTCATATCAAAAGAAGAGCTCAGTGGAGAACTGCGTTCCAATCCTTACTCAGAAACGCCGCAGCTAAGAAATTTCCCCACGGTCTTAGACTCTCTGCTGTGACATCAACCTCATTCAGAGCAAATGCTACTATATCCATCTACAACAATGGGATTATATTAATTCAGGCCACCGACCGCAACCTGGCCATCTTTGATGAAAGATTTGACCGCATTAAAAAATCACTTGACCATAGTGACATCCCTACTCACCTGAGGAACGACCTTTCACTATCCCCAACTCAAGGCCAACCTGAGCACGCGCTATCGCCCCACCACCAACGATAAACTGCTCCTCATGCTTCGAACAACTTTCATAGGACCCCAGTTCTAGGCACCACATACTCACCCACCGTACCCTGACCACCTAGATCTTCCCAACTCCATTCCAGCACTGTCGAAGAAGCCTCTATCCCTAGCCCCAACCTCCTCACCCACACCCCCCACTCTCCCTTACCTCCGATCTCTCCCCCACATAACTCCCACAGCTGGCTGGCCCTCTCTCCTCCAGGATAGCAATGCCCCCTAACCCTAGCTTCCGGCCACAATTTTTTCCTCTCCATCTGAGTTGGAAATCCTCCTCTGAAGCTGTCCCCCCCCTAATCCCCCTTATGTGAACTCCATTACGTCCACCATAGTGAACCCCACCTCCCATCCCATCCCATCCACACGAACCACCAGCAGATCCAGCTGCTAAGCTCAAGGAAATAAATCAGGAACTTCTCAAGCTCAAAACGGCCATTCAAAATCTCATTAACACCACCGCTGACCTGGCCCTTGACCTCCCCTCCAACAAGTCATTGCAGAACCTCCTGCATCCACTCCAGCACCACCATATCCCCCTATCCCCACCCACAACGCTACCGACCTACCACAAGCTCAAAACCCCAGACAAGAACTCTATGAATACCACCCCCTACCCCAACGACCCATCCAGACCCGCCAGAGCCAACAATTAGCTCTCAGAACCAGATACTCTCGCCCTCCTCCAAGCGTACAACGCCCCCCCCTCTCGACCATACCTGATCCCTATGGATCCTCACAACCCTCCCCTATAAATCCCCCTGAAACAGAAAATCCCAAACATGACAGCACGAAGGCTATTAAATGCATCACACTTAACCCGTATAGAGCCCCTAGACTCAACACCAATCCCCTAAACTCCAACAATCTCATGCAGATACCCATCACGCTACCATCACACACTGAACACAAAACACACCTGAAATGCCTGCTACTTAACTGTAGATCAGCGGTGAAACATGCCACAGACCTTGCTGATCTCATCCTGGCTCAGGAACTGGACCTCCTAATCCTCACCGAAACCTGGCTCACTGACTCATCGGGCCCCATCTTGGACATTCTAGTCCCGCCCAGTCACAGCATTATCAGACTCGATCGTGCTAAGAAAACGGGAGGAGGCATAGCCTGCATCTACCTCCGCTCTCAGTTAAACAGTCCCCCTCTGCTACGCTCTCATCCTGTGAATACTTATGCATAGATATCTCCAGCAAGCATAGACCCATTTGTAGCCTTCACATCTTCTATCACCCGCCGGGAGACAATCCCCCCTTTATTGAACATACTATGGAAACCATCTCCTCCAACCTGGGACGACACTGCCCCCAGATCTTCCTTGGAGACTTCAACCTCCACTGGAATGACCCACATGATCAGGCGGTAAATACTCTCAAAAACTTCCTAAATGATCTCTCCCTGACCAAATACTGTGACAGTCATCACAACCTAGGCGCGACCCTTGATCTAATCATTGCCAATCCCAACTCCATCCAACTTGATTCTATTCTCCCCTGTGACTGGTCGGACCATCACTATATCACCTTCCGTATCCTTGAAAGTTGGAACTCAAACAGATCTCAACCTCTAAAACAGAAACATTGGAAAAGAGCGCTCCATAATACCAACATTAATGAGCTCAAATCTCACTGCACTACCTCCCTACTGCCCCCTGCTAACATGGCCAACGTTCACGACCTCACTGATCACTACAACAACGCCATGCTCTCTGCCCTGAATGCAACTGCCCCCCTTCAACTAAAAAGAAAGCCCATCAAAGATTCCAAACCATGGTTCAACGACAGCCTAAATTCTGACAAACGCAGCCTTAGACTAGCAGAACGCGCCTGGAGAGCTGCTCCGTCCACTGACCTACTCAAAACTCTTAGACTAACAAGCATTGGCATAGCCAATTGGTCTCGCCTTTGAGTTCGTCTAAGTGTTTAGCTAGAACTATTGGTTTTGCCGATTGTTGTAATGCTTGTTTGTTATAATTTTTTTTGCTATGGTGTGGGGACATATTTAATGGGAGTTTTCGACTTTGGGAACTAGTTATTTAATTCTAATGTGAGCAGCGGACGGACAGTAGGCGACAATGAATAGATGCCATATTCTGAGGGCAGATTGAGGTGGTGCTTAGTGATGCTGTGGTGGTGCTGAGGTTATGTTGTGCTGTTGCAGAGGTGATGCATGGGTTATGCTGAATGATACTTAGGTGGTAAGGAGTGATGTTGAGGTGGTGCTGAGTGATGCTGAGAGGGTGCTGAGTGATGAGGTGGTGTTGAGTTATGCTGAGGTGGTGCTGAGTTATGTTGAGGTGGGGGTGCTGCGTGGTTGCTTAGGGTAGTGCCTGTGTATTTCCCACATCGCTGTCCATTTCCTTTTTTTAAATTTTTATATTTTTATTGGGTTTTTAAATGCACAGCATCAAAATTCATTACACAGTTCGCTACTTAGGGGGTCGACCCACTTAGTTAATACAGTTCTTAACATAAATTCCATATTGTAGCAGTAACATAATAACGTACAAAACTCATTCTATAAACTAGGACAGCTTGAAACAAAAAGTAATTAATTATACAGACACATAAAGAGCCATTAGTTGCTCATTTCTTCTTTCCAACTATAAATAGGGGCCCATATTGTCCTACCAAGCTTCCTGCCTCTTTTACCTCTCCTCTCGTATATTCCTTTCTCAAGGTTATAGATAGACAGTAGTTTGGCTAGCCATTGCTGAAAAGTAGGGGCTGCCCGATCCAACCATGCAGAGGAGATACATATACGTTGAACAGCCATGGCAATAAACCAAAAATAACTCGCTGAATCTCGCAAACCAGAATTTCTCACCCCTAGTAACATTAAAGCAGGGGACAGGGAGCCTCTTAGTCTCAGAGTTTGGTTGATAAATTTTTCTATATCTTTAATCAGGGTTTCCAGTTGCGGACAGGTCACGAACATATGTATTGCATCCGCTTCTAAACTACCACAACGAGAACATCTGATCCCCTCTTGACCCCCCATTGCGCGATTTTAGCGGGTGTGATATATAGAGAGAAGACAGTCTTGTAGTGCTGCGCCTGAAGTCCCGCTGAGCACAGAATGGTGTTACCTAGCTCGAGGGAGTCAAGAAAATCATCCCTATCTATATCAAACTTCTCAGCCCACTTTCCCCCATGCTTATCTAGATCGTCTGGTTTAAGCTGGGTCAATTCCGCATATATCCACTTGATAGTACAATTCTCCCCTGATCGAATATTATCAATGATTCTGATTCTTCCAAAATGATATAATCCCCCTTTTTTCCCTTTTAGGAAGCTAGCTAATTGCAAATACTTAAAAAACTCCTCTTACTTAAACCGTGCTCGCTTTGTACTTCGCTAAATGATCTTATCCCACCTTGCCCCAGCAAATCACCTATCATCCGTATTCCACACTCATCCCATACCTTCATAGTCGCGTCTGCAAACATCCCCGGGAAGGAGGGGTTCTTATATAGCTGAGTATAGAAGTGAATTCTCCCAAGGCCCAGACTCTTCTTAAATGCAGTCCAGATTTTAAATGCGGCGTATAACGTTTTAAACCTTGTCTTTTTAAAGTAGCTAGATTCGCTAAATTTCATGAAGCAATTCTTGGCTTCTTTTCCTATCAGATATTGATATGGATCCGGGGGCTCTGTTTTAGTCCAGCAATCTACCTTACTTCCACCCACCAAGTTAATCATATATTGCAAAGCCACAGCCCAATAATACATTCTGAAATCAGGGACCGCCCACCCCCTCTATCTCGTGGCAAGGACTTAAATCTCAGGGCCCTTCTGGTTTTGCCGTGCGCCCAAATAAACCTGTTCACCATATGCTCCAGGACCCTAAACCAGTGTTTCTCGAATTCTAGCGGTATTGCTCTAAACAAATACAGTATTCTAGGCAAAAATACCATCTTAACTACGTTGCAGCGTCCCACAATCGACATATGCAAATTATTTATTTGATCAAAGTCTTTCTTAGCCTTGTTAATAATTGGGTCGATGTTTTCCCCCACTAATTTCCCCAGATCAGGCATTATGTTAATGCCTAAATATATTGCTGAATCAACCACCCGTGGATCATCAAGTTGAACCCCCTTGTTTAAGACTATTTGGGTCTTAGCCCTATTTAAAGCATATCCGGCTACTGAGCCGAAAGCTTCTGCTTCACGCTCTATACTAACTAAAGCTGCAGCTGGATCTGGAGTAACCACTGCGACATCATCTGCATATGCCATTATCTTTGCATCCAACTCATGAAATCTAATTGGTCTAATACTGTTGTTAATCTCTAATTTCCTGATCAGGGGGTCAATATATAAGGCAAACAAAAGGGGCGAGCATGGACACCCTTGCTGTGTACCACGATTAATTCTCATAAGTAGCGTATATCCCCCATTGACTCTCAGCCGAGCCATCGGAGCTTTATACAAGGCCTGCACTGCCTTAATGAAGCCGGTGCCCATGCCATACTTATTCAGTGCCTCCCAGAGATAGTCCCAGGAGACCCTATCGAATGCTTTTTCGGCATCTAATAAAATCAGTGCCATAGGGTCTCCTGACATCTCGGCTGCATCAAACAATGTAATGACCTTGCAGATGTGTTCCGTTGTCCCCCGGCCAGGTATGAAGCCATGCTGATTCGAATGGACTAAGTTCCCTATTATTTTATTTAGCCGGGTTGCCAATGCCTTGGAATAGATTTTGGCATCGCTATTCATAAGTGTTATCGGCCGGTAAGAGCCAGGTTCTTCCGGGGGTTTCCCCTTTTTTTAAAATACAATAATATCTGCCCCTTCCCATGAGTCAGGAATTGAGCTCCCCTGCTGAGCCTGACACATCGTTTCCAGTAGATCCGGCCCTATTACTTCAGCGAAGGTTTTATAAAACTCTACCGGAATCTGATCGGGTCCTGCCGCTTTCCCCGAGGGAAGACTTCGCAGTGCCTCAAATGTCTCTTCTAGGGTTAGTGATCTCCCCAGCGCATCTCTATCGTTAACATCTGCGCCTTGCAAACCTGCCGTACTTAGATAATTCTGGCTGAGAGCCTGGTTGGGAGCCAGTTCTTTATTCTTATCCTCGGAGTAAAGTTTTTCATAGTAGAGGCGAAACACCTCCCGAATCTCCTGCGGGTCTTCTACTACTCTCCCATTAGCATCTGAAACCCCTCTAATCTCAGCCGCTAGGCTCTTTT
This sequence comes from Calotriton arnoldi, assembly GCA_963921515.1. Classification (NCBI taxonomy): domain Eukaryota; kingdom Metazoa; phylum Chordata; class Amphibia; order Caudata; family Salamandridae; genus Calotriton; species Calotriton arnoldi. The sequence continues at coordinate 1,866,241 of CAWUFW010002021.1, forward strand.
GCCTCAGTCGCACTGCCAGGGTATGCCCAATTCTTTCATTATACTCATAGCAATGCTCCCTTCTAGTTAGAAACCTTTCTGCCGCTTTAGCCGTAACTAAATCTCCCAATTCAGCTTTAGTCAAAGCTAAGTTGGACAGTATCCCGTCCCTAGTGTCATTCCTACTAACCCCCACAGCCAGATCCTCCTCTAACTCCTTCAATCTGTCATTCAACGCTTTCTCCCTCTGGGTTTCCCTCTTACGTCTAAATAGGCTATAACTCATTCTTTCACCCCTAACTCCAGCCTTAAAGGTGTCCCATACTACCCCAGGGCTAGCGCTCCCCCTATTAATCTCCCAGAATGTCTTAATCCATTCGCTTATATGCCTAATATATTCAGGATCCTTTAATAAACCTCTCTCAAATGTCCACGGCCGCTCTTGCTTTCGGTTTCCCTCCCCAGGTTAACAGTAAGCACTAGCGGGTTATGATCCGAGAGTAGTCGGGGGTATTTCTCAATTTTACACCTAGGTATTAAAGAGTATGTGACAAAAAAATAATCCAGTCTCACCAATACCCGATGAGGCGCCGAAAAGTATGTACTACCCGGGTCTTTAGGATGCTGGCATACCCATACATCCTTAAGTGCGTTACTCTGCACCAGATTAGTAAGTGCCTTATATACCCTCTTCTTTCTGCCCCCATAACCTCCCCCATTTTCCCCCCAAAGACCACCCATGCCATTAATATTGTAATCTCCGCACATAATCACCGGGGCGGGCCAGGAGGCTAACTCCACATCCAAAAATTCTAGTAATTCGGAATCATCTCCTGTTGAACCATAGACAGAGCATATTGTGAAGGCATCCCCATTTATCCGACCTTCAGCCAAAGCCCACCGACCCCACTTATCCGCCGCTTTCCTTCGGAACACAACACCTTGCCCCCGGGACATAATGGCCACCCCTCTTGTTTTGGTGCCCTGGTTGGTATTAACAACTAGCTCAAAACCTAGCTGTTCCAAAACCTTACAGCGGCTGCCTTCTATATGGGTTTCCTGAAGGCAAAGCACATCGATGTGCAGTGCTTTCAAGATTATAGCGGCTCTCTGTCTTTTGGTTAGGTCATTTAATCCACATATATTCAGAGATGCAACACGCAAATTCATCAAGTGTTATTTTTGTTTACTATATTCATTTTGCCGTCCCAATTCAACTTTTGATTTCTTTTAAGCTTTCCTTGAACTTTCCTTTGCGCAATATTGTTTGTTGGGTCTGCCCCCATTTTTTGTTTCATACCAAGCTGTGCATTGCTCTTACCCCCACCTTCCCAGCACCCCCTCCCCCCCCTCCCTATCCCCCGGGGCCACCCCCACCATCGCACACAGGCAAATAGGTCAGGCGGACCTATGTGTGGAAGCCACATCTAACACCTCGAGTAGTCCCTGACTCTCCCCCCCCGCGACCCGTCTTTCGTGATAATTCCCACTGAATTCTACTTGGTGTATTGTGATAACCACTAGCAGTGAGAGACATGCTATAGAGCTAAATAAAGTGAACAGCAAGGAAGCCGCGGGAAAGTAATATCCATCAGTGCAAAATCGGCATGCATTTTAAGGAATTTCCATCAGCCTTCGCCTATCCCCCTCAAACCTTCCCTTTAGCTTCCTTTAACTCCCCCAAATATTCTTGCGCGTTGACTTCGGAAAAAAACATTCTAGCCCTCCCATTCCTTATAACCTTGAGCCGCGAGGGGAACAGCAAATATGCTTCACAACCGGCCTCTTGAAAGGGCGCTATTAATTGTCGGAGTCGCCACCTCCTCTCAACAGTAGTATGGCAAAAGTCCGGCTTAGTAAAGAAAGTATGTCCATCGTAAGTCCTCTTGGAATCCGGCCTTGCCTTGTCTATGAGCGCCTGTCTGAGAAGAAAGTTGCCCACGTAAATCAGAATGGCTCTTGGTCGCCCGTCTTGCCCGGCACCCCTGTTCTTCTTCTGGGTCAAGGGGAAGCGATGCGCTCTCTGGATTTCAGCCTCCCAGTTCCACTGTGCCAAGTCCGGGAACGCACCCTTTAACAGAGCAACTACAAAAGACATAATGTTCTCCCCTTCGCACTTTTCGGCAATACCCAGCAACCTCACATTATTGCGGCGCGGCCGATTTTCGAAGTCCTCCATCTTCCACATCATGTCTTAAGACATCTTCTCGTGCGCCACCTTAAAGCATTGAAGCCTCCCCACGTCCTCCTCAAGAGCTTCTGTCCTTTGCTCGACATGAACTACTCTTTCCACCATCTCTGAGTGTAGCTTGTTCATTCTCCGTAGACACCCTTGCATTTTTTGTTGTAGACAACTGGGCCCGACGGCTCTCTGTTCTAGCTTCCCCTTGCATCTGCTTCAAGGTGGCATATACAAGCTCTAATGAAGGTGTAGGCGTATCCCCAATAGTACCGGTAGAGCCCCCCCAGTGCACTCCCCAAGCCTCATCTTGGTAGGTCTGGCTTGTAGCCGAATAATCCCAGACCAGTTTGCGTGCTGTCTCTGTCATTCGAGGGGGTACCTCTTTTAAATCTACGTTTGGGCAGAAGGGCCTTAGGGCGGAGATCCCCTTGAAATGTAAGTGAGTCACCCGAATCTGAGTCTGTGCCATCCACGGAGTTCCCTTCACTGCTGAGTGATAAATCCGTATTGTCGTTCAATGAGAAAAACATATCCCCTTCAGGGGAACCTAATAACATTTTCAATTGCGCAGGGTTTGGCCCCAAACCAGCGGTACTCGCTTTCGCCGCACACATATCTGACTCCTTTATACACAGTCTGTGCATTCGTTATCTCTTGGCCTTGCGTGCGAGTTATATCCATTTCTCCCAACAATTCGCTAAATTGGGCAGTCACTTGCATATCGCCTTCTCCTTTTGCTATTTCATTCGCCATGTTCACCTCAGGGCGATCGATGGTCTCCTGCTCTCCTGTTTCTTCTTGCTTGCCGAGTGTCCGTTCGGCTGCCTCCGCCGATGCCTGATGCTCAGTCTGACCCTGACCGGATTGCCTCGGTGTTGCTGCTGCGGGGGGGGCCAATCCAGCGTCTCCATCCCCGCACACACTGACTTCTTTCCCGCCGCCCGCAGCTTTTTCCAGAGCCCTCTCCATAGCCGCTGCAGTCCCGCTTCCCGCGACAGCCGCAAACGCTTCCACCAGAGTTGTTTGGCGCGGGGAACTCTCCGTCCCCGCCGACGCCGGCCCCGCAATCCTTGGCTTACCGCGTCCCTCACCGGCACCACTCAATCCCGTACTGGCAGGTCATCCATCTTTCCTCCCCGGATTCAGCGCCTGCCGAGGCAGCCCAGCATACCTTCCCGCACCAAGGAGGCTCGGGTTCTCCTTCTGCAGTTCTTTCAGCGCGGCATCCTTGACAGCCCTCTGGCTTTTCGGCCCCATCGTAGCGCTGTGTTTCCGTCTTCCTAGACGGATGCCGTGCTCTTGCAATGTCACCCTGGGCACTATCACCACCAGTGCTAACTGACCGCTAAACCTGTGCGGGGAGCCACGGCAGATCACCCGCACCAGCCTCGCCTCATACTCCACCAGGTAAGCCTGTATTAGCATATCAGTCTTTAGCTTTAAATCACCACTTTATCCGCATCTTTTCACCATTCCTGCTGACCAACTTCGTTAGGTCTCCGGGAGAGAGGGTCAGGAGCCACTCTCACTGATGTCAGTCGGCAGCCATCTTGCCCCCAGAAATTCCATCGCTGTCCATTTCCAAGTAATATAATTTGTGCTATTGTGCCACACAAACATGTTACTTGTGTTTGTATTATGCTTAAATCAATAGAGTTAACCTAAATATAACCTTGGATGTTAAAGCAGCAACTGTGCCCAAAACTGAACCCCAAGAAACCAATTCAGTTTCACAAGCAACAAAGTAACATGCCCATATGTTTTCATTGTTTATTGCTTACCATTAAATATTTTAAAATTCAACAAAACTGTATATCAGCAAGTTATCATGTGGAATAATTTAAAATCTATTTCTGGGCACACTTCCTTTGCGACCTGTGAAGAAGATTGATGTAGCCTTTTTTTTTTTAACGTATAGTAGTTTTAATTAATTTCTTAGTCTTTCCCCTTCTTTGTCAAAACCGGTGCCAGGATTGTGTTACATATGGCCTAGGAAAGTAACAAATCTGTTGGCTTTCTTTTTAAATGTTCCATATAGAACAGATGAGCCAAAAGATTAGCATGGCTGTTATCTCCTTTACTAGCTGCATTTTATGTCGCCACAAAACACAGGATGTGAAACCAGCAACCGAGACAAGAACCCTGGTTCCCAAAACTAAACGTGTACAGCACTAGCAAGAAAGGCACATCTGTTTGTTTCTATGTAACTTAAACAGTATACATTTCCACTGCACTATCCCACCAGGAAACGGCATCTTGTAATAACCTGATGTACTCTCTATGGATTGCATAGAAGGAAAAGTGCAAGATCGCCAGCTGCTGTCGTTTCAGTATCCACCCCTCAGAAGGGTCTCAGGTGCATTGTTTGTGCCTGTCCCGCATCTTTTACTTTTAACACATTTTACAACTATGCCTTGCTAAGCCAGCAACCATCGGCCGATGCAGTTTAAAACTTAATCCAGGAGATGAAGCGCTATGTTAAAGCGCCTGCTGCAGTCATAGTGCTCCATAAAACAAACACACTTTGAGGGAAGTACTCGTGCTCGGTGCATGTTCAATTGCATGAAAGTGTTACACATTCGGAAATACTCAACCACCAGCTCACAAGAACATGCCTAAATCAAAACCACAATGTCCGACCATCCACAGTAATGAAACACAGATGATGCATGGTGTCTGTGTTCATCAAGCCCCCAAATATACACACACGGTTAAGGGAAGTGCTTGTTCACAATGTCGCACTGCTGAAGTGTAAAATGAAGAGCAGCAACCATCAGGCGGGTGCCACATGAACCATGTGAAAGAGTAAAGTCGCATTTGAAATGTAAACAAGCACGGCAAACGAAGTGGCTGGTGCACGCAGGAGAGATTAAAAACACAGTTGATGCACGGTGTCTGTGAAGCGGGTGCCATGCTCATCGTGCCCCCGAAAACACACACAGTTAAGGGAGTGCTCGGTACTCGTTCACAATGCCTTATAAACCACGAGATGATCCTTCACCAAGAAACACACACATTTGAAGGAAGCGCTCGGTGGTCTTTCACAATGCCTCGCTAGGTGAAGCAACCCTCAGCTGGGGCAGCTTTAAGCGTAATAACCCAAGAGAAAAATAAAGATAGAAAGAAGAATAAAGAAGCAAAAAGTTTAACAGGGTAAAAGGAGAGAGTGGCATGCTGCAGTATAGAGAGGCGGGGGGGAGTGGAGGCAAGCAGAGTGACGCGATCTGTGGTGGGGGAAAGGAGGGGGAGGGAATTGAAGCACAAGCAAGGCGGAGAGAGGCACGCAAGGCTTAATGAGCCTTGACAGAAACCCACATGGCGGCTGCGCGCGTGTACGCTCGCGTGAACGCAAGCTTGAGGCCAGGAAAAGCCTGTGGTAGCACTTTCAAAAGCCACTCACTAAATTTCTCGCAGAGCAGCGCATGCGCTGGCTCAGCGAGACCTAAAAAGGAGCAGATACAATAAACTCATCAGAACGGCAAAAGCAACCTTCTTCAAATCCCAACTTGACGAAGCCAAAAATCGCCCGAAAAGACTCTTTGAATTGATTAAGTCACAATCTAATAACACTTCCGGACAGTCACCCCACATCTCCTGCCCTCAGCCCAGCTGTGACGCCGTTGCTGACTTTTTCCTCGAAAAAGCAAAAAAGATCGAATCGGACCTCAAGTCGGCTCTGATCAATCTCTCACCCTCGCCTGAATCCTCATTACCTGCCCCCCCCCTCCTGCGCTGTGCTGCCCCTCCCCAAAAAACAATGCCTCGTGGAGCCACTTCGCGCCTGTCAATGACGCTGACATCCTCAGCATACTCTCGACCCTGAAACCCTCCAATCACTTCAATGACCCCCTCCCACCCAACTTCTTCAAAGAAATGGTAGGAACCCTAGCCCCGCTCTGGTGCAAGATCATTAACGCTTCGCTTCTCCAAGGGGAGATCCCTGACTCCTTGAAGGCAGGACTAGTTCTCCCTATTCTCAAAAAACCCACGGCTGACCCTGAAGACCTGAATAACTATCGACCAATCACAAACATTCCTACCCTGGCAAAACTCCTCGAGAAATGTGTTCATGAACAACTGCGCAAACACATTGAACAATTCCAACTCCTCGACCTCTTCCAATCGGGCTTCCGCGCTGGACACAGCACTGAGACGGCCATCACGCATATAGTGGATGATGCCCTCTCTTTGCTTGATCAAAATGAAGCCTGCCTATTAATACTACTCGATCTTTCTTCTGCTTTCGATACGGTCATACATGACAACCTACTTAACCTCCTTGAAGGTAGGATAGGGCTCTCAGGCACTGTCCTAAAATGGTTTGCCTCCTTTCTCAACAACAGAACGCAAAGAATCAAAACCAATCAAACCCTATCCGACTCCAGTCCCTGCACTCTGGGTGTCCCTCAAGGGTCCTCACTCTCACCCATGCTCTTCAACCTTTTCATTGAACCGCTGACTGTAATCCTCAAAGATTCCAATATCACATGTATGCTGATGACCCAACTGTACATGAAATTATCCTCTCCTGAAGACATCCAGTCACTCAACGGAACCCTGCACAAAACCTTAAACTGGCTAACTTCCAACCACCTCAAACTAAACGCCCTTAAAACTGAATTCCTCCTCATTTCTCCGACTAGGCAATACTCCACTGTGGGGCAATTCCTAACAAACCTCACCGCTCTCAACTGCACACCACACATCATTGACTCCACTAAATCACTGGGTGTTGTACTGGACAAGAACCTAAACATGCAAGATCACATCAGAGCATCTACCAAAGGAGCGAACTTCCAATTAAGCATCCTTAGAAAACTTAAACCTTACCTACCACAAGAAGACTTCAAATCAGCAGTTCAAGCACTAGTCATCTCAAGACTTGAATACGGCAGTGCTACTCTATGCGGTCTCCCGAAACTCAGTTTAGCCCCACTCAGAGCATCTCTCAACGCTGCGACTAGACATCACGGGTTCCAAGAAATCCAATCACATCTCTCCTGACCTTAAAGGTCTCAACTGGCTCCCATTAGAGGAAAGGATCCAGTTAAAAATTGCGTGTATGACCCATAGAGCACTACACTTCAATACCCCTATCTACCTGACAAATAAGCTCGAGCTATCGGGTAGCGCCAGGCCCTCAAGGGGCTCCAGCACTCTGCTCCTCAAGCCAAAGAAATTCAAACAACTGAAAACCTACAAACGTACTTTCTCTGGGACTGCCCCGAGAATATGGAACTCCCTACCTGTGGAAATAAGACTAATTCCCTCAACTCTTGCCTTCAAAAGGGAAGTGAAAGCTCTATGGATGAACAATAACCTGAACTAGAAGCTTTGCTCCTTTGTCGCCCTGCCTGTTCTTACCTGACTTTGTTACCACGATCTAGCTTGTTGTAATTGCTAACTGGCCAATGTCACGGTCCAGTCCAATTTGTCACTGCTGTAACTGATGTATATTGACCTAAATTGCTCCCATAGCGTTCGATCTATGTCTCCCGCAACCCTTATGTAAAGCGCTCTGATACCCGCCTGGGTCATGTTCGCACTATACAAAACTTTAAATAAATAAATAAATAAATGTAAAAGCCTCTTACGACCCTCACCCTCTATTAAGAATGCCCCCCTTTTTCCTCAACAAAAAGTTCCCGAACTTTTCGCCTGCCATGTTAATAAACATGATCTGCAGTAAACAATTGCAATGCCATTTAAAGATTTAACTCTTGATCCTAAAATGGATATCGTGAGGCTCAATGAAGCCTAACTGAAAACCAATTGCAGTCTGTCAGACCCCATTTTTGGGGGCCAATAGGCAGACAGGGCTTCTGGCCCCCAATCATGGTGGTTGAGGTTACCACTAGTGTCCTGGGGCTCATCCTACTATGCCTCTGCAAACTGGGACAAGTGCAGCACCTTGTGCACTTAACTGTCAGCGTAGCAAGGGCAAGCAGTCACAGGTTTCTCACTGAGGTATTTTGGGGTGCACGTGTTCAGTATGCTGCCATCACTACAGTGACAGTGGTCTTGTATCTGCTATGAGAGCACGCATAATGCGCCAGGTCACAGGCAATTTTGAGACCTTGCATAGTCAGTGACAGGCCTAGGACTCTGTACACGTGCTCGGATTAGCATGACGCAAGAGCCAAAATAAAAAGTCAAGATAACAGATATACACGCAGTTGTTCATTTAGTGCAGGGGAACATGCCCATACACCATGCAGGAGACATTCCTCTCCCAGCAGATGCCCCTCCGAGATCAGACTTCCCGAATCCTTATACCGCCATTGGAGAAGTCCAGTCGTCGGATTGGCAAAACCATGCATAAAGTCCATCTGTAATCTCATGATCCATTATGGCTTTATGCTCCACTGTGAAATCTGGGCCTTGTAGTGAGAGAGACCATCTCAGCAACTTGGGATCATCATCCATCATGACCATGAAACATTTCAGTGGCTTGTGATGGGTCTGGATCACAAACCTGGTACCAAAAAGTTAAGTCTGGAACCTCCTTTAACTCCGTATTATGGCAGAGCATTCTTTTTCGCTCAGTTCTTTTCCCTGTTGAGGAGTCTGCATCTGATAAAGGCTACTGATCACCTTCTACGCTTGTCATCAAGGTGAGCAAACACTGCTTGAACTCCCTTGTCATCAAGTTGAGCAAACACTGCTTGAACTTCCTTGTCTGAGACATACGTCTGTACAGGGAATGAAGACTATAAACATGGACCTTCAGTACAGGTGAATTGCATAATCCTCTCTTCAGGTACTCAAAATCCTTCCGACACTGGAATCCGATGAACAAATCTTTCTGTTTTATTTTAATTTTATTTTAAAGGTTTTATATAGCGCTGGCTAGACCCAGAGTTATAAGAGCGCTTTACAGAAGCAAGAGCAAGGCACATATCCAAGGAGCAATGGATACAAACAAAATACAGTAAGGGACGTGGGACATCCAACAACGAATCCGGATCAGGCAAAAATCTAAGGATCAAAGGTTACATACAGTTAAAAATAAGGGGAGTGAGACAGAGGGATGCACAATTAAATATAGAAAGAAACATTTGTAGTTACAGAAATGAGGTCAAAACAATTAACAAAGTTCGTGGATAAAAAGTGCAGGCTAGGCTGGAGCCAGCGTTAACAGAACAAGGTACAAAAATTTACAGAAATGTGGTTAGTACAGAAGTAACTGAGGGACCATGTAGAGCAAGGCTAAAGAAACAATAAGTAGAACACAGGGAAAAGCAAGGCCAGCAGGTCAGCAGAGGGTTGACCTGAACACAGGAGCCCAAAAGAGATCAGGTTCAGAAAGATTCATAGGCTCCAGTATTTATTGAGGAGCTGGCGTTTCAGGTCTCTTTTGAAGTCAGGGTAGGAGGGGTTGCAGCGAAGGTCCCTCGGTAGGGCGTTCCAGATGCTAGGTGCTTTTCCTGAAAAGGAGCGAGTCTGGGTGGATTTTTTTTTAGTAACGGGGGAACAAGAAGAAGAACATTTGAGCTTCTCAACGGCCTGGTACTTCCTGCTCTTGGGAGTTTATTGTTTAAGTAGTTCGGGTATTGAGAGTGAAGTGCTTTGTGGGTGATGCATGCGGTCTTGTAGATGCATCTTCCCTCGATGGGGACCCAGTTAAGGGACTTGAGGGCAGGCGTGATGTGATCATACCGTTTGCAGTCTGTTATAAGACGGGCAGCCATGTTGAGCACGGATCTGAAGGGGGCGAGGTGAGTTTTAGGGGTTCCGGTGAGTATAGCGTTACCGTAGTCGAGTTTAGAGAGTACAAGTAATTGAACGACCCATTTGAAGTCATCATAAGGGATGAAGGGTTTGATTTTTTTGAATTGTTTAAGTGTGTAAAGTGCTCCTTTGGCTGAGTTATTGATATGGTCCTTCAGTGACAAATCTTTGTCCAAGGTGAAACCTAACGATTTTGCCGTGTTGGATAGACTGAGCGGACAGTTTAGGGCTTTGAGGTCCGTGATCCAGCCTTGGATAGGGAGGTGGTTACTTTTGGGGGAGAAAAGAAGGATTTCCATTTTGTTGGGGTTCAATTTAAGATGGTTGGAGTAAAACCAGGATTGAATCTTGCTCAGTGTGGTGTTGAGATGAAGGATGTCGCTGTGTGATTTGATTTTGCAGTATAGTTGCGTGTCATCGGCGTAAAGGTGATAATTGATCCCAGCTTGTTTCAAAATGATAGTAAGGGGTTCAATGAAGAGGTTGAAGAGAGAGGGGGAGAGGAGTGAGCCCTGGGGGACACCCAGAGAGACAGGAGTGGGATTGGAGAGGCAGGAGTTGATTTTAATTTGTTGTGTTGGAGGTAGGAGGTGATCCGCCATTCAGGCCAGAACGAGTCTTAAGAGATTCCAGTAAGGAAGCATGGTTGACTGCATCGAAAGCAGCTGAGAGGTCCAGCAGAATAAAAAGGCAAGCATCTCCATTCTCTAAGGAACAATGAATGTCATCAGCAATGTTAAGCATGGCGGTTTCTGTGCTGCTGCCTTTCCTAAAACCAGATTGGAAGGAGTCCAGGAGGTTGTATTTGCCAATGTGTCTGTCGAGTTGTTGTAAGACACATTTCTCCATGGTTTTAGCTATGAGTAGGAGGTTAGAGATGGTACGGAGGTTGTTGGAATCATTCGGGTCTGCCTTGTGGTTTTTAAGAATGGGAGTGATTTGCCCAAGTTGAAAGGATTCTGGGATGCACCCAGAGGCGAAGGAGGTGTTAATAATTTTTAAATTTAATAGACAGTGGTATAGTTATAGGTTATACGGCGCCTTAGGAACAATCGCACATATATCAGTTCAGGATAGTATTGAGTTACGGTGCTGTAAGGTGAGGAGAACCACCAACCTCCCCCAAAGTTGTGGCCAAAGCCAACATAGAAATTCACAAAATCCTCAGCACACGTCTGTGGAGTGATATTCAATATCAATGCAAGTATACACAAATTATAAACACAGTTTCAGAAATCTTCTCTTTCTTTTATTCTTTTCTTTCTGATCAGCCAACACGTGTTTCGTCGCACAAACTGGGAAATTGTCCCGCGACTTTCTCAAGGCTTCCTCGTACTCGAGGACTGGACAGACTGATCTAGTTGCGGCTGCACTACGGCGCGTAGCGGGGTGCTTTTACTGAAAATTACGGATTTACTCACTTCGAAGCAAGGATACTAGACTCACCCGCAGTCTAAAGCGTGTGGGATAGAATTATCACCACATGGAAAGTTGCTACCAATGACATTGAAGCCTTGAGAAAGTCGCGGGACGAATTCCCAGTTTGTGCGAGGAAACGCATGTTGGCTGATCAGAAAGAAAAGAATAAAAGAAAGAGAAAATTTCTGAAACTGTGTTTATAATTTGTGTATACTTGCATTGATATTGAATATCACTCTACAGACGTGTGCTGAGGATTTTGCGAATTTCTATGTTAATAATTTTTGTCCAACATGAGGCGATAATGTGTTTAAGGTTGTGTACGAGATTTGCCGGGAGTGGGTCTTTGGTATGAGAGGTCGGCTTTAATTTCGCAATGATATTAAAGACTTCAAGCTCGGTCATGGGTGTGAAATTTGTCCAAGTGGCTTCATTTTTCAATTGTGTGTTGGAAAGGGTGTCTCCAGTACCAATTGGAGTAGATTGAATGAAGATAGAATCAGGAGGACGGGTTGATGAGGAGAAAGGGGGGATGTTAAGAGAGATATTCCGAGCAGGGAAGGCAATGATTTGAGGGAAGGATTGATCAATTTTGGCAATTTTGGCTCTGAAGAAGCTGGCAATTTCCTCACATCTTTCATTGGAGGCCATCAAGTCAGGAGGTGCAGATGAGGTTTGTCTTCTGACAATGTTAAAGAGTTCTCTGGGCCTATTTTTAGCACAATCAAGTTTGGTACGGAAGAAAGATGCTTTTTCTCTAAATATATGCTTCTTATAAGCTAACCTTTCAGATCTAAGGAGAGCTAAATGTAATGGCGAGGGGTGTTGTCTCCAAGTCCTTTCTGCTTGTCTAAGTTGTCTTCTTTCGTTATTGAGCTCAGGATTGCACCAAGATTTAGATTGGATTGCTCTTTGTTGTTTTAGTTTAAGCGGTGCGACTAGGTCAAGAACATCAGTTATTGCCTTGTTGAAATGGTCGGTAAGCTTGTTTGCGTTTTGGGGGATGCTGGAGACGTTGGAGTTGAGCATGACTTTTTGACTCGAGTTCAGTTGGCGGGACTTGTTTGAGGTTTCTGGTCCAGATCTTAGGTTTGTTATTTAAAACTGGGGAAGGAAGGACAATGGACAAGATGCTGAACAGAATGAGATGATGGTCAGACCAGTCAATGGGGACGATGCCAGTAAGGGAGACCAGATCATTGCTAGTGATGATGGCATCAAGTGTGGCACCTTTAATATGGGTAGGTTTGTTGCAGAGTTGCTTTAGGTCATTCATCTCAAGAAGGTTAGCGAGGCGCCTGACAGTGGAATCATCTGCATTATTCCAGTGAATTTTATGATCACTTAAGAACACGTTCTTCGAGTCAGAGAGGGAGAAATGAGTAAGAAGGTCAGATAGTTCTTCGGCGAAGGGTAGGAGCTCACCCGGAGGGTGGTAGATATTATGCAATTTGATAGGTGAGGAGCCTTTGACATTGAGTTCAACGCCGAAATATTCAAAGGTCTAGTATTCAGCATTCTTTAGAAGGGAGAGTTGAATTTCGGTTTTGTGGATTATGCCTAAACCTCCACCTGTTCTGTCAGGTCTGTCGTGTCTAATGATGGAGTAGCTGGGCGGAGTAAGTAGGTCAAGGATGGCCTTAGAGTGGTCATTGAGCCAGGTTTCTGTGAGAAAAGCACTGTCACTAACCTCACTGAGGATGGTTTCAGAAATATCCGTAGCATGTTGAGCAGCAGATCTGCAGTTTACGAGCATGCAGGAAAGAGGGTTGGGATTAACCTTAGCCGATTTGAGGGTGTGGATGGTGGTGTATTGCGCCGGTGGTCTGGGTGAGTTGAGAGTTACAGGGACTCTGTTTAAACCCACTATTACAGGGATGTTGGTGGAGGGGGAATGGTTGGTCACCTGGAACTTAGGGAGATAGGATTTGCTAAGGGCGTTAAGTTACAAAGTGGAGAGAGTGCAATGAGCGCGGTAAGGCCTGTGAGCCCGCCTGCATAGGGGGATGGTCTGCCAAGGGGAGCTTTGAGAGAGGTTGGGAGAAATAGTAGGTGAAGTATCAAAAGTGAAGGGGCGGGCCCGGGTGTTATGGTTAGAGAGATCCAGTCTAAGATGAGTTAATTCGGTAACCAGGGAGTTGAGTTTCAGTTCCATTCTGTTCAGAATCTGTGCAAGAGAATTTGAGGGGAATCCTGCAGTGACAGTGTGGGGAGACTCAGGAGGATCAGTGCAGACGGGGGAGGGAAATACCACGTTAGGAAGGTGGTCAATGACATTAGGAATATGATTTAATAAGCTCTGGGTGAAATGCTTAGGGTCTGCAATTTGGTGGATGTTGGAATTGGAAGAGAAATTGTACAAAGGTGTTCTCAGGGAAAAAGCCTCATCACACCGATTGCAATGGACTTCATTAGTAGGTAAATGTGCGGTCAAACTTGGGACGGGGGGCAGAGGGTTCTGAGCTGTGAGGTGAGTCAATGACTGGGGTCAAGAGGTTGGCCCTCATCAGCAAGGGTGGAGAAGGAGTGCCACTAGGAGGAATGGTATCAGCTCTAGGATTAGCTGAAGAGGGGCTGAGAGAGGGGCCCACGAACTTAGGCGAGACATGCAAATTATCAAGGATAGTGTTAGGGAGATTGCACGTTGATGAGGGCAGATAAGTCGGTAAGGAGGGCAAGGATCGGCAGTGTGATTCGGAAGGGGAGAATGGGTTGGTGGAACAATACCGGGGGGGCCTTAATGAGGATGGAGGGTTTGAAGAAGGAGGACGATGAGACTATTCGGGGAGAGTGAGATGCGTCACGGAGGAGAGAGGCAATTGGGGTGTTTGGCCCAGTTGAGAGAGCAAAGTGGCCAAAGTACTGAAATATCTGTCAAAAATGTTGAGGTGAAGGTCAGATGCTTGAATGAGAATATACTCAGTCCTGTAAATGGATATATCAATTTCCCCATTGAACGAAAGGGAGGGGGGTAGTTGTCAGTATAATTCCATATGGAATTTTGATTGTTTTAGTGATAGGAAGATGGAAAAGGAAGATGTTTTTCCATTTAGTCAGACGTTTGGAGTAGAATATAAAGTCCGTTTTCTTCATGGTACTGAACAGGCTGTGATAGGTATCCACTATTAGAGTTTCAGGGTGAAGTTTCAACAATTTATGTTTGAAATTTTTCATGGCGTTCTTAGAGATATTTGTCAGATATGTGAGGCTCCACAAGTTTGGGCCATGACTAACGAGAGCAGAGTCGGGGGGATTGTGAGGGGGATTTGTTGGAGACATGATTAGGTACAGGAATGTAATAGTAGCAGTCTAAGAATGGGAGGCTTCTGATTAGAAACGCAACGCTGGACAGGGAGAGCCACCACGAAAGTGCAAGAGCCACCCAGTCAAAATCAAAGCATTAGACGGGGTCAAAATGTGCATCTCCAAAAACTATTCCAGTAGGGAGTGGTTCAGCACGGGTGAACCTCAGGGACAGCTGGGGTCCAAGGAATGGGAAAGGAAGGAGCCATTAAGGGTTTGTACAGGGTAGGGGGCGAGGAAAGAATTATTTGAATACGGTTGTAGTGATAATTAGTTGAATAGTAATGCGAGATTAGGGTATAAAGGGTTAAGGGAATACAAAGATTGCTGCTCCAGTGCGGCCGTCCAGTTAAGACTCAGTGGGATTCTAACTAGAGCAAAGAGTAGGAAATCTTTCTTCTATTACTATGAATAGAGCAAAGTCCTACCTCAGTTTTGATAAAAGCGGTGCTTCGAGAGTCATTATTTTCATTTCAATGGGCTGCTGAAATTGCCATCTTGAGAGTCCAATAGGTTGAAAGGAGGGAGGCAATCAAAATGGAGGGTAGGATAGGGCCCAACACATTGTACCCCCTTCCAGGGGCACACACGATGCTCAAAGTGACCAGCGCAGCAAAACATTCAAGCGAGCCCAGCAAGGGCAGGGGTCACCATGTATACTCCGTTCAAGAAAGCAAAAAAACCTCCAACCTCTAGACAGATTCAGCTCGACCCAACAGGCTCCAGAAGCACGAGCAGGTCCGGCGGATCCTAGCACTCCCTGCGCCGAGCAGACACCGCCTTAAACCCAGCCTCAGATGCGAGCAAAGGCACAGGAGGAGGATCCAGCGATTAAGATAAACCGCCGTAATGAGCACCAGTCAACCGCAACCGGTCGCTCCACAACCATCGGCAAAGTTTGGATATCGGCATAGTCTGGAGCCCAAACCTCAAAGCGCGGCAGCAGCTATAAAGCCGGACAGAGACTCCAGTCGACGCAATGTGAAACAATGGAGGCCGGGGAACGGGATTGCCAGGGAGCCGGTCGGGGTCTCCGGAGGCAGCCAGGTGAAACAATGGAGACCGGGGGGTGGGACAGCCACAACCGGCTGAAGGCAGTATGATATCCGCAAAGTCTGGAGCCCAAATTCCAACTGCGGCAGCAGTCAAAAAGCCGATCTGAGACTCCCGCAGTTGGCGGCACAAGAACTGACCAAGCTACGGGTCACAGGCACGGGTGCATTGACAGTGACCAGAGCCAGGAGCCCAGGCAGCACTCATTCATGGTTCGATCACCCGTCTAGTAATCGTTAGTGGCCTTTCCAGCAACGGGGGTCACGAGCTTAGGGGCCGCTCACCTGGTTCAAACGGTCGTTGCAAGCCCCACCATCAAAGGCAGAGTGGCCTGCAGGTCAGGGACCAGAGATGCCTCAGGCCGCTGCTGGTAGCGAGCCCCACCAACAATGGCAGCGAGGACTGCGGGGCAGATGGAAATGCGGAGGACCCCTGTTGGTACCCGTCGGGTGCCCTCTGCAGCTGTATTCTTGTCCGTTACAGACACCAATTGGATTCTCGACTTGGCAGAATCAGTGTTCGAAGCTATTCACACTGGTAGGTTTGCGCCCAACATTTTAAATTTTTCAGTTTTCTCACCCTCTAGTTCAATTGGGGTCCGACCAGAACACAGCATCACACTATAATCGTTCCTTGTAGATAGAAAAGGGTGGTGGATGGGTAGGCTAAACCAGGGATTTGCACGCGATGTGTATCCCTAGCCTGGAGCTTTCTGGGGGAGCTCCTCTCCGTCGGCCATCTTTTGCCCACTTGATGCCCAGAGTAGACTAGATGACTGATCCACCTGGCACTTGTTTGCTCAATATATCCTGCCCATCACATAGCCACAAATTGCTAAAGGCAGCAGTATCGTCTATGTAGGCCACACAGAACTCCTTGTGCCGTAAGAGAACATAGTTCAGCAGGTGCAGAAAACTGACAGGAACATTATGGGGCCCAAAAGGGATTACCCTAAACTGATATAAAACTTCAGGTGTAGAGAATGCAGCCTTCACCTTGGCACTGGGTGCTAATGAAATCTACCAGTAGCCACTGGTCAATTCAAAAGTGCTCAAGTCGCACCCTGCTGGTCCACTAGTTCATCAGCTCTGGGAATCTGGTGTGCATTTTTCTTGGTCACCTCTTTGAGGGCCTGGCAATCCACACAAAAGTGCAAGTCTGTGGATTCTTGTTTGGCCACCAACACCTTTGGGCTGTCCCAAGGATACAGAGAATTTTCAGTCACCCCCAAGTTTAATATCTTGGCAGCCTCTGCCTTGATACACTCCTAGACTTGGTTAAACATCTGGTAGTTTTGCTCTTCTCTGGCAAGCTATTTCCAGTATCTGTGTGGTTGATAAAAACAGGTATCAACTCAACCCTGTAGTCTGAGAAAAGAGATTGGAAAATCGTCCCAGCACCTCTCTGCACTCTTTCTGCTGCTCAGACATTACCTCAGGGGTAAGGTGTATCTCATCTACAAATCTGTCTTTCACATCATCATGCAGCAGTTCAGGAAGGGGTTCACTATCTTCCTCATCCTCCTCTGCCAATGCCATGAACTTTGCTGTATAATCTCTCCAGGTGTATGGCTCAAGTCGGTCCACATAGAATACCCTTGTTGACTCCCTTATAGCACTTGTGTCTACCAAGTATTTGCCCTGGGAAATCTTCAGCACTACCTTTTATGACCCATACCGTCTGTCTTCCAAAACTCTTGAACAAATGGTCTTCAGTACCAACACCTCTTGACCCTACTGGTACCCCAGTCACCACTGCTTTATGGTCATACCACTCCATCAACCAACCATGTTGATTCCCTCCCACTCACATGAAACACCTGAAACTGGTAGGGGCACTAATGGTGCCTGTTTTACCTCCTAAATTTTGGTAAGTAAGACAGGTTCTACACTACCTCTGTGTGTCTCTGCTCATCCCTGGTCAGTAGAACAGAGTCCAACCTATTCTGGGTCCTTCTTGTCCCCCAGTGGCCTTCTAAGGGCATGAGTGGGCCTGTGACAACAGGCAGTTTCTGGCACTAGGGGAACCAAGAGCTCTTGCTAGCTCTTGGTTCAGGATTCACTGACTTACTATAAACTAGGCCATCTTTCCAGCCAACATAGTGTCTTCCAGCTACTTCCTTGCTGTCCTGTTCTGGGGCTTCCTTCTGAAGTCCCACACAAGTGTAAGGTACACAACCTCTGCTTGCAGGCCTCAAGAAGTCATAAAAATGCTACCAGACCTGCAGGTCAAGTGACTTAAATAATCTGCTCAACCGAACTGTAATGCTCTTGACCCATAAACTGGTTTAAAATTATGTGATCCTGGGCAATTATTTTAATTCACTGAGCCGACAATTTCTTCATTATCACATATGAGAGCACCTTCAAATATGTGAGTTCAGCAGGTCTGCTATATTAAACAAGCATTTGCAATGCAAATTGGTCTCGCATTTGTGAGAGTTAGAGGTATTGGTGTTGTAAATGAGAATGTCTTTCACCTATGTGTTTTGAATTGGAGTGGATGTATGTGGTGTGAAGAGGAATTATGTGGCTTGGAATTGTTAGTTGTGGAATGGTGTGTGGTGGAATTGTGTGGAGTGGATTTGTGTAGTGGAATTATGTGGCACAGTGGGTACTGGAAATATGTGGATAGTAATTATGTGGTATTCAGTGTACTGGAATTTTGTGAAGTGGGATTGTGTATTAGAGTGTAATTATGTGGAATTACATTTTGTGTCGTGGAGTTTAATTATGTGGTGTGCAGTTGAATTATGTGGCATGATGTGGAATTCTGTGGTGTGGATTGGATATATGTGGTGTGTTGTGTAATTGTGTTGAGTTGAAATATGTGGTTTGATGTCGAATTATGTGGTGCGGAATGGAAATGTTTAGAGCAAAATTGTGTGGCATGGAATAGTGTGGTGCTGAATGAAATTATGCTGGTTGGAATTATGTGGCATGGTGTGGAGTGGATTTGTGTGGATTGTGTTACCAAGTTTAAAAATGATGACATATAATCACAAAGTGAGGCAGCTTTTGATTGCGCACAAATGTACAAAACCTTATAATATTCAAAGACTTGTCCAAATATCAAAACAAAAGCATGCAGAGTTAATCCCCAGCGGCATTTATGTTCATGAATTCAACGGGGGGCTTGAGCAATGCACATTTATAGGGGACATTCTTACAGTAGAAGGAAGCATGTTGGCCTTAGTCCCAAACCAATAAGAGAAGAGTTCGAACTTGTCAGTCAGCAGCCAAGCACAGTACCAGAAGGTGCTAATTTACAGCTTCTGGAGAAGAGGGAGAGGAGAGGAATGAACGAGGGGAGGAAGGTGCTAGTTAGAAACCGCCTTACCGCTCAAGTTGTAATGCTATTCTACTGGAGTAAGAAGGGGAAGAGGAGAAAGATGGGCAATTTTTGTCCTTCTTTGGGAGGCCTCAGAGCGTGTGCTTTTTGCCATAGTAGTGTTTTCAAATGCTGGTTAGTAGTACAAATGTGACCTTTCCCTAGTTTCTCGGCAGCTGTGGGTGCAACGAAGAGCACATAACAGTTTGAACGTAGGCTGCCTTGCATACTAAAAGTTAAACCAGAGCTAGAGCTGTTGGCACTGTAAATGAACATTCATTTTATTCATGTGTTATGAAGTAGAGTGGATGTATGTGGTGTGGAATTATGTGGGTTGGATTGGATTGTTAGCTGTGGAATTGTATGGTGTGGAATTGTGTGGTGTGGAGTGGATTTATTTTGTGGAATTATATTGCATGGTGTGCAGTGTAATTATGTGGATAGTAATTATGTGGTATTAAGTGTATTGGAATTATGTGAAGTGGGACTGTGTGTTATGAAGTGTAATTATGTGTAATGGTATTTTGTGTCGTGGATTGGCATGTAGTGTAGTTTATTTATGTGGTGTGCTGTTGAATTTAGTGGCATGATGTGGAATTCTTTGGTGTGGATTGGAAGTATGTGGTGTGTTATGTTATTGTGTGGGTGAGTTGAATTATGTGGTTTGTTGTAAAATTATGTGGTGTGGAATGGCGATGTGTGGAGATGAATTGTATGGCGTGGAACTGTGGCATTGAGTGCAATTATGCTGATTGGAATTATGTGGCATGGTGTGGAGTGAATTTATGTGGATTGTTGCTACATGGTATAGAGTGGTTTTATGTGGGTTGTATTTATGTTGAGTTGAATCATGTTGCGTTGAGTGTAATTTGTGGAGTGTAATTATGTTGGGTGGTGTTGAATTGTGTGGTGGTGAATTGTCTGGCGTGGAATTGTGTTGTGTGTCACACTAAACACCCAGATATGCCACAAAATACCCAGGCAAGTGGAGCGATTCCCATTATCCTGCATCTTCTTCAAACTATTCAGAGAGGATTCACATTAAAGAAGATTACCGGATTTGCCCAAGATCACAAAATGTAGTCAGGTGAGAGAGTCGAGATTAAAACCCAAGTCTACTGGTGCCACAGTTAACAATTTAAGCTCTAGATCTTTTCTAAGAAATCAAACTTATATTGGTTAGTAACTCATTTCTTGTGGAGTCCATTTAGTTTTAAGATTTGGATTTTTTCATAACATTTTATGAGACAAGTAAGCAACAATATAAAACAAAAAAACTAAATATGGCAGACAAACTTAATACATTTTTCTTTTTACCATTAGAATAGATTCTTGTAGCACTGATAACAATAAAATTTTACCTCATTTTGATATGCCTCCCACACCAACAAGGCCATATTTGGCCTATGATAGTCCAATTTTTCCAATTCATTTATTATGATTTAGAATTCCGCAGAATTCCACATAAAAATACATCTTAAAAACACATTTCATTCTACTAAAATTTCCAATGTAAATTCAAGTTATCATTTTCATCTAAAAGCACGAATGAACATAGCAGAAGCAGTCGGTCTTGAAGTTTTCAATGCAAGAAGGGGTGAACCTTAAATAATCAAATTATCATACATGTATTCTTACAGATTTATACACATTTCTAATCTAATACTATCCTAAAACATTCAATGATGAAACTTATTATAAAATACAAAAATTTAAAATTCACTATACAGTACTAGATCATGGACGAAATAAAAAAATAATGTATCTATTCACTAATCTGTACTGTATAACCAGCAGCATAATAACAGTGCAAAGTAGTTCAATTCCATAAACTCGCCTTTTTAAAAATTTTTTTTTATATAAAGTACACAATTGTTTAGCAGCAAAACAGGGATTTAGTAAAGTGCTTCAGATCCCAAAGGATAAGTAACTAGAAGAGGAAAAAAAAAAAAAAAAAGTTTATAATAGTGCCCACGCTTAATTCCAGCCTAATAAATTGGGCAAAAATCGTCTAATACATGATAATTTAGCTGCAGAGCAAAAATAAAGTGCTCGGGATCCTAAAAATGAGTAACTAGCAGCGAAGAACGTTTGAAAAAGTGTGCATGCTTAATTGTAAACATAATAAATCAGTCATGAAGACCGGAAGGGCGAGAAAAAGTGCAAGTGCTCTGTACATACGTATTAAGAAGATCTTTACTAGCGAGTAACTAGCAGCAGAAAAAATTTGTAAAAGTGCACATACTCAGTTGTAAACATAACTAATCGGTCATAAAAACCGAGAGATCAAGATAAAGTGCAAGTGCTCTAAACATATATATTAAAAAGATCTTTCCGACCTTAATATATGTTTAAAAATTGTTTAAAAAAGCTAAAAAAATTTAAACACATCAGTTCGGATGGGGGGGACAGCAGACAATTTCGGGACTGTTCTGCTGTAGTGATATTATACTTTAAAAAACAATTCCTTAAATGTCTACGACGTATTGATTGTAATGCGGGACAAACAAATAAAACATGACTCAAATCTTGTATACAGGAATTACATAAATGACAATACCTTTCATGTCTAGGAATACCCTCCCAAGATCCTGTTACAATTCTTAGGGGGATTAAATTCAATCTCAGTAGCAAAATCACCCTGCGCACTCCGTGTTTAAGATTCCATAAGACATAAGGTTGGGGATTTCTGACAATACTGCTCCCCACAATACAATCCATGTTTCTGTTCTCTGAACACATTTTAATATCTCTTTCACGAGAAACCCCGTAGATTGTTCTCTTAATTATACTTTTCAAGGCCCTTTTACACAGAACCACCACCCCATCCATATCTAAACCAAACAATAATGCTTTTAAATTATTCCTAAAAGTAGCACTTTTTTCCTTCATATTTACAAATATTTCTCTGTACAGCGCCACCCTTAGCAAATTCTCAGAGCTATTTATCAGTGCATTACACCATCTTAAGCACGCGGCCACTGATAGCACATATGTAGAAAGAAGACCAAATTCGAGCCTAAGCGCTGCAATCGGTGCTGCGCGATTCAAATTACATATTTGGCGCCAGATTTTTCCTTCCACTGTCTCGAATTTGGCCCACTCTTGTGCATCAATTGTTTCACTGGCGTAGCTCAGGGTTGGTGGGATCTTTATTTTATAGACCGAAATAATATGTGAAAAATGTCTTTTCCCACAGTGTGTGTACAGACGATTAATTGCAAAGGCTTGTGAAATCGCTTTACCTTTGCAATGGTCCATATGTCTAGTAGCTGAGCACCTATTTGTGTAAATATTTTTCCTAAGTATGGATAAAATTTTACTACTTCCAATTTTTCTTTTCCCAGGAACCAGTTCAAATTGTTTCTGACCTTACAACCTTGATAACTAAAAATCATAACTTTGCTTTTTTAAATATTTATTTTTAGATAATACTCTTCTGTGTACCTAATTAACTCAGCAAGTCGTCTTTGCAGTCCAATTGGAGTTAAATCCATTATTATTGCATCATCTGCATATAGCAGACAGCTCAACTCTAAGTTTCCTAATTTAGGAGGATCCCCTTTACTAAGGCCCACTCTTCTTGGCAGATCATTAATGTAGATAGAGAAGAGTAAAGGGGCCAAAAAGCACCCCTGCTTCAACCCATTGTTGGTTACTATTTTCTTCGAGAGACCTTGTGTTCCCCCAATAATACCTTAGTCCAGGTAGAAGAGTGGAGAGCAATTATTAATCTTAAAAGATTCCCTGGTATCCCCATAGTAACCAATTTCCTCCACAGCTTCCCCCGATCTACCCTATCGAATGCTGTGGAGAAATCTATAAAAGCCGAGTATAACGGCACACCCCGACTTACTGGCCTATGATAGTCAACATCTGCTTGAGGGGGGAGAACAGAATTACCAGCGGGACTAAATTTGAACACGTCCAACCGTGGGCATCCCAGAGCACCCCAGCATGGGAGCTCACTCTACTCAAAACAGTACAGAAATAACATTTGACAGTAAGCAGTTAGGTTGTAAAACTGATTAAAAAGATGAAACCTTCACATTTTCTGGAGTGCTACAGTAGGCAAAAACAATGGGTTTGAATGTTATCTACAGTGCTTGCCAGTAAGACTATTTGTAGGCATTCCTATCACCATCATTTGTGTTTGATGCAATGCCCAAAGTGCAAGAGTGCTCCCAGACTTAGGTACCTTGCTGACTGTGCCAGAGGATCCAAGCTGCACCCCACCGATGAGGTTAAGTGCTCTTGGTTTGCTCATGTTCATTTTTTAAGGTGGCCTCATTTGGCAGCTCATACCGTGCTTCCTATGAGGAGAGAAATTACAGCGATTTCCATAAGGTGGGCATTTGTGTACAATGACATACCTGGCTAAACATTGGGTTGTAAATGCTACTCAGTAATTGCGAGTGGTTTGGACTACTTGCAATTGTCCCACTACATTGTGTCCGAAGCAAGAAACAGGTATCAAAACTGTCCTAGAGTGTAAAGGTCCACCCACATACACCCTGCTTGACTCACAACAGCAGTGCAAAATCGCATAGAAACTTTGGGTAGCAGAAACCTTACTATCTTCATCCCAATGTCTACAATATTGGTACTCGGAACAATTGTGTGCAAGCAATAGATATGAAAATTCAACACTTTAAACTGGCGGCTAGCTTGACATGCTGGTTATAGAATCTCTTGTGACCAAACTCAGGTCTGTACCCCAGAGGGTTGGGAGAGGTACACTTGTGAAGCCTCGAAGGGCAGGCTATCACACAAGTCATGCCAGGGAAACGGAGCGTTCTGCTACAAAATGTGCTGAAAACATCAATGCATCCTATAATCATGCTGAGGGTCCCATCTGAACACAGGCAATTAAGTCCAAAAGCGCACCAGACACAACCATAATACTGATTTTGATGTACTCTAGCCACAAGTACCATGCCTCGCAGCTCGTGAAACACCAGCAACAGTCTAACAAATGCCCCAAAAAGCAATACTATCCATGTTATATTAACAAAACACACAGATCACTATGCAGTGCAAAGACTGTCCCCTATAATATTCCCCAGAGTCTCCGCTGCTGCTCTCTTCCTTGGGAAAGAACCGCTTAAATGGCTAAGAAGATGATGAGGTGGCAATGCCTCCAACACCGGGAAGGAACCACGTCGTGCTCAACCATTACCTTGCACAGAACAAACAACGACGCTCACTGCTGGCGGAAGGATACAAAGAATACACTATAATTAACATAATAAAAGGACTGCATTTGCCATCATGTCGCCTTCCGTCCCACTCTGGTTCATGAATTCAAAATTTGCGAACATACGTGACAAGAATTTTCAATTCTATTAAGGACACGGAGGCGAGGATTATGCTTCTCTTTTCTTTACTGAACAAACAGCAGCCAATAAGAAAAGTAAAACAAAACACTACAATACCCATGGATCACCAACTGCGCAGACGACCTCGCCCCATTGAAGACCCCCCCAGTCAGACCCGGCAACAAGAAAGCATCCTGGTTCACCGACGAACTCAAGAAATCCAAGAAGAACTGCCGGGCCCTCGAGAAAGCATGGCGCAGAGACCCGACTGCAGACAACATGACCACCCTCAAGCACGCCACCCGAAAACACCACCAGCTGATCCACACCACCAAGAAAACCGCATTCAAGGAACGACTGACAACAACGCCCACAACAGCAAGGAACTCTTCATCATCGTCAAAGAACTCTCGAACCCCAGCGCCGGAAACAACGACATCACTCCCTCGCAAGACCTCTGCAACTTGCTCGCCTCGTTCTTTCACAGCAAGATCGCAGACATACACAACAGTTTCAGCACACAGCCGACGTACCCTACGACCGTTCCAACGTCACCCACCTCCACCCTCCGAGCCTGGACTCCGATCAACACCGAAGACACTATCCGCACGATGAACTCCATCCACTCCGGATCACCAACCGACCCCTGCCCTCACCACGTCTTCAACAAGGCCGACGCCGTCATCGCACCCCACCTCCGGGACATCATCAACACCTCCCTCGACACCTTCCCAGAGAGCTGGAAGCACGCCGAACTCAGCGCCCTACTGAAGAAACCGTCAGCGGATCCCACCGACCTCAAAAACTACCGCCCCATCTCGCTCCTTCCTTTTCCTGCCAAAGTCATCGAGAAGACCGTCAACAGACAACTGGCCGCCTTCCTCGAGATGAATGGATCCCTCGACCACTCGCAGTCCGGCTTCCGGGCCAACCACAGCACCGAGACCGCCCTCATCGCAGCCACCGACGACATCCGAGCCCTGCTCGACAACGGGGAAACAGCGGCCCTCATCCTCCTGGACCTCTCCGCAGCGTTCGACACAGTCTGCCACCGCACCCTAGTGCAACGCCTGAACAACGTCGGAATCCAAGAGAAGGCACTGGAGTGGATCCTCTCCTTCCTCGCCGGAAGAACCCAGAGAGTCCGCCTCCCCCGTTCAGTTCCGAGGCCACCGAAGTCATCTGCGGCGTACCACAAGGATCATCACTCAGCCCCACCCTCTTCAACGTCTACATGAGCCCCCTCGCAGCCATCGCACGCCACCACAACCTCAACATCATCTCCTACGCCGACGACACCCAGCTGATCCTCTCCCTCACCAACGACCCCACAACCGCCAGAACCAACCTACATGAAGGGATGAAGGACGTAGCCGAGTGGATGAGGAACAGCCGCCTGAAACTGAACTCAGATAAGACGGAAGTCCTCATCCTAGGATCATCACCCTCCGCCTGGGACGACTCCTGGTGGCCCCCTGCCCTGGGCAACGCACCCAAACCAACGGACCACGCACGCAACCTGGGCTTCATCCTGGACTCCTCCCTCTCAATGACCCGACAAGTCAACGCCGTCTCCTCGTCTTGCTTCAACATCCTACGCATGCTGCGCAAGATCTTCCGGTGGATCCCCACCGAAACCAGGAAGACGGTCACCCAGGCCCTCGTCACCAGCCGACTGGACTACGGCAACTCCTCTACGCCGGAACCACAGCCAAACTTCAAAAAGACTCCAACGCATCCAGAACGCCTCAGCTCGACTCATCCTGGACATCCCCCGACACAGCCACATCGCCGGACACCCGAGAGACCTGCACTGGCTCCCCGTCAGCAAGAGAATCACGTTCCGACTCCTCACCCACGCACACAAAGCTCTCCACAACCAAGGCCCCAGATACCTCAACGACCGTCTGACCTTCTACACTCCCACCCGCCAGCTACGATCGACCAACCACGCCCTCGCCGCCGTCCCCCGCATCCGAAGAGCCACAACGGGAGGAAGATCCTTCTCCTACCTGGGTGCCAAGACGTGGAACTCCCTACCCATCCACCTCCGCCTTACCCAAGACCACCTCTCCTTCAGGAAGCAACTCAAGACCTGGCTGTTCGAACAGTAGCGGACCCCCCCCCTAGCGCCTTGAGACCCTCCGGGTGAGTAGCGCGCTATACAAATGCTTGATTGATTGATTGATGAACACTTAGTGGGTATCACATGACAACCATAGAGTAACCCCCATATATAAGGAGTATAAGAGAATACCATATCCTCTTTCTTTGACAAATAAATAAGCAGTTAAGTCCATAAAAAAAAAAGACCAAATAAAAATCTGAAACACAGTCTGGAAGGAAAAAAGAATCCTGGTAACTAGAAGAACCGAAGGCAAACAGCCGTAGATTGGAGACTTGACTCTGGAGTCAACGAGACTTCCGGACCAACAAGGGATGCTGAAGATACTCCAAGGAGGATGATCAGCGAAGTTTATTTGAGGTCAGAACCTAAAATGAAAATATAGGTCGTAATATCTCACCTCCTTAAAGAAGAGTAGATGATAAAGGGTAGGGAAAAAAAGGCACAAGAAATATGCATACAGTATAACATAAATACATTATATCCACAATGCAAGTAAAAAATGCAAAAACAGAATATATTGGGTGGGATAATCCTCGTCTCCGTGTCCTTAATAGAATTGAAAATTCTTGTCACGTATGTTCGCAAATTTTGAATTCTATGTCAGGACCGGAGGCTCCGATTATGCTTGTTTAAAGCTGTGCCACCACTGCAGATGCAATATTTACAATAGGTTTATAATAGAAAGTCTTAAACATAGAATCAGTTGACCAGTCAGCCGCTTTCATAATATCTGACAAACTAGCGCCCAGAGTGAAAGCTTTAGAGGCCATGGCGCCTCTAGCTGAATGCGCCCCAAATTTTAAAATATCAATACCAGCTTCGCCCATGAGCCATCTGACCCATCTTGATAAGGTAGCTGGGGTCACAGGGCGAAAAGGCTTTTGTAAAGCAATTAACAATTGACCATTCATATCCTGACGAAACTCAGCAGTACTTACCTCATAATCCTTGATACATTGTACCACACATAGTTGAGGATTATTAGGAAAAACTGGATAAGTAATAGTAGTAGTATTGCACTTAGTACGTCTGGTAGTAAGAAAAGTAACACCCTCCGGTGAAAAGCTACGACCCGCGAGATCCAGGGCGCGAACATCTGAAACCCGTTTACAAGAGACAAGACAAAGAAGAATCGTTAGCTTTGCAGAAAGCTGCTTACGTGACAAATATTTGTTGGAAGGCCAAGCCTCCAAAAAGTTTAGGACAACAGACGCGTCCCATAACTCAGAATATTTAGGACAAGGAGGTTTTACCAGCCTGATGCCCCTGAGTAACTTGCATACTAACGGATGCTCACCAGCAGGTTTACCATCCACCGGATTGTGGCCTGCAGAGATGGCAGAACGAAAATTATTAACCGTCCTGTAGGCCAGACCGGAAGAAGCCATGGAGGCAAGAAAATTGACAATCAACGAGACATCCGCTGAAGCGGGATCCATCTCCCGTTGAGAGCACCAACTACACCATCTTTTCCAGGCTGTAGAATAACGTTTGTGTGTGTTGGGAGACCAAGCGTCGTTGATAAATCTGGTAGCATCTCTCGAAAGGCCTGGGATCTGCCAGCGCTCCCTGAAACCCGGCAAGCCACTAAAAGAAGCTGGCCTGACTCTATCAATGGATGTGGAAGCTTTAGGGGATCTAGTAACAGGTTCCATCGCTGAGGAAGAAGGAGCGGAACTCCACAAAGCATTTCCAGAAGTACCGGGAACCATGCTTGAGCCCTCCAGAGAGGAGTGATCAGAATCAATTCCGACTGAAATGTTTTGGCGCGAGCCAGTACCCTGGGAATCATTACAAACGGCGGAAAAGCATAACACAGAGCAGGAGGCCACTCCTGCAGAAACGCATCCGTGGCCAGGGCTTCTGGATCCGGACGCCAGCTGAAGAATGTTGGAATTTGCCGGTTGAGGCGAGAGGCGAAAAGATCGATCTGACATGGACCCCAAATGTGAATCAACGACCTGAATATTCGAGGATGAAGCTTCCAATCGCTGAAGTCCCGGAGATGACGAGAGTTCCAGTCGGCAATCTGATTGTTGCAACCCGGAAGATACTCCGCGATCACTGAAATGTTCCTCTGAAGACAAAAGTGCCAGAAATCCTTGGCGGTTTCTGCGAGAATTTTGAACCGAGTCCCCCCTAATTTTGTTCACATAACGGACTGCGGACACATTGTCCATGCGGAGAAGAATGCTACAATTCGTCTTGCGAGGGGATAGACAGCGGATCGCAAAGGACCCTGCCAGAAGTTCCAGGCAATTGATGTGGAGATGCAATTCCTCCTGTGACCAACGACCCCCTGTAGTTACCTGACCGCAACGGGCCCCACAGCCCCACCGACTGGCATCGGACTCGATCACTACCTCCGGAGAGGTTCCGAATAGGGCTCGACCATTCCAAGACTCCATGTGCTCCAACCACCACAACATCTCCCACCTCGCATCCTCCGAAAGAGGAATTGGATCTGAATACCTGAGGCCTTTCTGGAGATGCCGGATCTTTAACCGCTGAAGAGCTTGATAATGAAGGGGACCCGGAAAAATAGCTTGAATAGAGGAGGCTAAAAGACCTACGATCCGGGCTACAGATCTCAATAACACAATCTGCTTGTGCAAAATCAATCTCAACTCTCTCTTGATAGACCTGATCTTCTGATTTGGTAAGAGGAGCTGGCAACTGAGAGAGTTGATCATGAAACCCAAGCACTCCATCGATTGTGAGGGAACCAAGACTGACTTCTGCGGATTCACCAGAATTCCGAGGGTCTGCAAGAGATCTATTGTCCATTCCAGATGAGTCACTACTAGAAGAGGACAATGCGCCATGATGAGAATGTCGTCTAGATAAATTATTAGGCGAACACCCCGGGCCCTGAGAGATTCTACAACGGGCCTCAGACGTTTCGTGAAGCACCAAGGTGCTGACGAGAGGCCGAAGGGGAGGACTTTGTACTCGTACCAAACTCCCTGCCATTGAAATTGAAGGAACCGACGATGAGGAGCGTAGATGGGAACGGAGAGATATGCATCCTTCAGATCTAGACGGACCATCCAGTCCCCTTCTTGAAGATCTCGAAGAAGATGGATGCCCTCCATCTTGAAGTGCCGATAAACGAGCCAACCATTAAACTCCTTTAGATTCAGAACGAGTCTGGACCCACCCCCTCTCTTCTGCACCAAAAAGATGGTGCTGGAGAAACCCTGAGGGTGACGAGATGTCATGACAATGGCCCCTTTTTGAAGAAGAGAAGTTATCTCCTTGGAAATGACGGACTGTTCTTGAAGGGAGAAACTCAGAGGGAGAGGAGGGAGATTCTGAAAAGGAGAACCGAGAAACTCTTATCTTGAAGCCCTGTACAGTGTCTAGAATCCATGCATCGTTGGAGATCAGCTGCCAATTTGGGAGAAAAAACTGAAGCCTGCCCCCTAGCAAAACCTCGGTAAACGAAATCAAGCTCACCTGAAGCGGAGGAATCCTGTTGTCCTCCTTGGTTACTGTTATAACGGCCTTTCCGGAACCTGTTTCTTGCTCTGTGGGTGGGGTAGAAGGAGGAGGAATTATTGTATCCTGAGTCCTGAGAACCGCCACGCTGGGACTGAGAACCCCTTTGGGCGCCTTGATGGTAACCACGGCCGAACAACCGCCCACGATATCGTCCGGCCCGGCCGAAAAGCTCGTTTGAGCGAGGTCTGCGCTTTATCAAGGCCACTGAAGGTGGCTACAAATTTAGTTAGCTCTTTGAGGAAAGGCTGACCAAAAAGAAGGCCCTGGGCTAACGGGCCTGATTCTGAAGAAGATAATTCGGCCAATTTAGGATCCAATTTTAGAAGAATGGACCTACGGCGCTCACAGGACATTGCGCAATTTGCGTTCCCTAATTGGCATATGGCCCGTTGAGCCCACTGAATCAAATCATCAGGGTTAATGGTGGAAGAGGACTCCTTAGCTCGGAAACCGAGCTCCAAAATTTTCGTGAGCGGACCCGTGAGATCCAACAACTTGTCCTGACAAGACCGCCATGCTCTATCAATCCCCTTTTTGGGATCCTTGGAATATTTCTTAAGATAGGTCATCATGGATGGATCGACTTCAGGCGTGTCCGCCACTTTGTCAGCCAAATCAGGACGAGGACACTCAGAACGAAGACGCATACGCACCTCCTTGTCAAAGGGTTGGCGGATATGCGACTGCACATAATCCGCAACCTCAGCAGAAGGTAGCCAGGAGGAGGAATTAGGATGGACAATTTCTGTGGGTTCGAAGTTAAGGAGTTTCGGGTGAGAGGGTGCGTCAACATAATGCTCCTTACGAGATTTTTTAACAGGCGGAGGAGCGTCGTCTTGTTCAGATGCAGTACCTGAAGAAGTGTCATCACCATCCCCATGAAGGGAAGTAGAAGCAGGGACCTCTTTGGAAGAAGGACCATAAGAATGGTCATTAGACAAAGCTGTGGCTAACCTTGCAAAGTCAGATTTATGAGGGTTGTAAACACTCTTCCCACTGGACGCGGGACGACCTGAAGAACTAGGAAGCCAGCCTTGCTGTAAAGCATAGGAACATAGGTGGCGCTTTAAAGGCTCAATAGCACGAACTAATGCTTTATTTATGGAGTGTTGAACTCCCACATCAAGTGCCTCAACCAACACCTTCTCCATCGACCCAGAGGGCCCCTCATCATAATACTCCTCCTCATAGTAGTATTCTGCCATGGCACACAATAAAGTGTAAGTAATAATGCCCACTGGAGGAGAAAGAAAAAATTGTAGTCCTGTGCAACACTGTAGCCAGAGATACAACAGAGTGAATAAAGGGGGAGTGGTAACCCCAGGGAAGCCAACCACACAGTTACAAAGTAACAAGGTGGCGAAGGAAAACAAGTGTGGAGGGAGGGCCTGCCAAGAAACCACTCTAGGCAATGCCTATGCTTGATTATACAGCCCAAAAGGAGTAATATGTCTTCTGGACGTAATTAGGGGCTTTTGACAGGCAAGTGGGCAATGAGCGGTGAAAAAGCGCTGCTCCCGCGCTCGAATAAATGCCGAATCATCAAAGGACCGGCAAGATGCAGAAAACATGGCCGCCGCGCATGCGCGGTAATGGCCGCCCGTCAGCAGAGAAAAGAGGACTGCGCAATGCTAGAACGCGCGTCCTCTAGCCCCCGAACTCCCGCTCCACTTTGAAGAAAAACGGCGCGGGCACAAAGCGCCCGACCGGGGAGGTGAAAACAACGCTCCCAGGGACAATAGAAACAGTGGGGAAAGGAAAAAACGCCACAACACCAGATCGGCAACACAAAGGTAAAATCAGAAAAACACGATGTGCAACGCACGGTAGCGCAGTGTACAAAAAAGCACGTTAAGCATACAAGTACAATAAAAGCAACAATGCCAAAGCAACCATTCGTCTTGCGAAGAACGCGCAGCACATATAAATCAGCAGAAGAGCGATTATTTATAGAATGAAGGCAAAGCACTTAACTGGCTGCGGAGCAGCAAAGAAAGAGGATATGGTATTCTCTTATACTCCTTATATATGGGGGTTACTCTATGGTTGTCATGTGATACCCACTAAGTGTTCATGGGTATTGTAGTGTTTTGTTTTACTTTTCTTATTGGCTGCTGTTTGTTCAGTAAAGAAAAGAGAAGCATAATCGGAGCCTCCGGTCCTGACATAGAATCAGTGCCCATGAGCAGCAAGTTGAACGGTGGCCATCTTGGAACAGAATACATTTTATTAAAAAATAGCATTTTATGATATAAAAGGTGCTCTCCGCTCCAAGTTGTTGGCACGCTTGTTACGATTTCTGCTTCTCTTTCAGAATGGATGCAGCTATTTTTCAATAGAATTAAAAGAAAAAGTTCATTTTACAATAACAGCAACTTAGTAATTGGAGCTCGCCTGAGTACCTGTAAAATATTTAAAGAGATCTGTATAAAAACAAATGGAAGTCACTGTCAGTAAACGAGAGGTGGCATACCTTACACGATGGCAGCACCGATTCGATCATGCTAACCCAGTGAAATACTCTTAGAGGACCACAACGAGCCTGGAGATGTAAATGACTGCCTAACAAAATCAACTAGAGAGCTGACAGAAGAACTTGATGGTGATGACGCCGCGCCTGATTTATTCATTGTTATAAAGCGCAATGTCCACCTACCAGGGTGCTCAATTACACACTGAAAAACCAACAAAGTAAAACCAGAAATTAAACACAATCACTAATAAGCTAATAAATATTAGCAAAACGAAAAAGTTATTTGCCATTAGTTCTTCTGTCTGGTTACTGATCCACTGCTTATGTATAGTAGAGTGCCGTGATTACTGCTTAGTAATGGCGCTGCTGGGTGAAGCGTGCAAATGTACCTGCAAAAGGAACAGTTTAAGGATAGTAGCGGCTGGGGGCATTTGAAGAGAATATGCTCGCTTAGGGCTGCTGCCGGATGACTGCAAACGTACTGGCTTGCGTAATGGGTTACAGAGAAAAGTGGGGGGAGGCACGAGAATCCTTGCTGGCAGTTCCTTGTCATAACAGTGATGCACGATGGGAACACACCCCCCTTTTCTACCCGATTTACACGTAGCCATAGAAAAATGCTATATATTGAAGCAGCTACGGGCGCTGAAGCCGAGCACTCCACTACCGAAACACAAGCAGGAAACAAAAGGAGAAAAATTGTCCCCCAAAACACAAATAAACAAGCAAAGTGTAATGATATAGTAGTTAGTCCCTGCTGTGTGGGAGGAAAGAAAGTGAAAAGGGAGGGACAAAGAGGCAGGACTGACCACTAGCATGCAAGGATTTTTAAAGGACACTGAAATAAACAAATCAAAAGCAGGGGGGTGGCTTTAAGCCAACAAGAGAGGTTACAACAGGACTCGAATGCTCGACCTAAAAACTCTTGTTTGATGTAATGGGCTAAACTTTCTTTTTTCTCTAGATATAATACAAATCTAGCCACGTGCAGAATACACATGACCCCTGACTTGCTGACATAATAGCATTGTCATCAGGGCGGGAGCAGGAACGTTTCTCAAATCATGTTTAAAAACTTTCAATAAATATATAACTACAGCATGAAGTGTCATTTGCAATCAGCACATTTTCCATTGAAATGGCCACAATATTTCGCACTGACAAAGTTTTGCTGATAAAAGTATATAGTGTACAAACAATGTTTGGAAATTGCGTTTCTGCAAATAAATCATTTCCACATCACCAAGTAAAGTGTTCTGATTTGTTTTGCTCTTATTTAAATCTTTGTTTGCATCACAGTTCTGAATTACAAAAAAATGTGCTTTCGCAATTCCTGTTATATTTTGAAATATTTGTAATATTCATTTACAAGCTATTTAAATGTTTTGTGTTTGAAAAAAACTGACATCCTACAGCCTTTTGTTTTACAGTGATTTTCAGACAGCTCTCTTTACAAACTCCTCTAACTGTAGTAAGAGAAACGTTAACCAGGATCAGATAAGCATCAATTAGTAAAAAGACAAACTGACAATTGACATCTGTCCTTGAACAGACAGCAAATGTGTCAAGATAAAAACAAGATTTAAAAGCATCTTTAATGCTCATTCACTTCCTGAACAGAACACATGTTCCTTTTCAGCTTAAGTTCACTCGCCAGAACGGACCAGTGGGTCTTAAAAATAGCCCGCTCTAAACAAATCTGACTGGGCATAGCGAGTGGGCGAGTAGATTTTTCGAGGCCTGGCTTGACTGAATTTCCTCTGCCTCTAGCACCTAACAATCCCTGCAGCTCTGGCAGTGATCTACACCCCCAACACCTGGTCTGCTTCCTCGTAAGCCTAGGGAGCAGGGGGCAGTGGATGCCATGGCCTGTGCCTTCTCAGTCTGACGTGATCTACTACCCTCCTCTTGTCCTTGCAAATCTGAGAAGGTTCCTATGTGGTATATATGTGCTCAACAGTGACTTGATCCAAGTCCTGTACGCCTCTGTTCCTGGTATTAAACCAAGGGTGATCAGATAATTGCCCTAGAGACATACAGCACCTTGGTTTTCTTTCAACCCTACATCGACAATATCTGATTTGACATTGATGTCCACATCAACTTCAGCAATCAGGTACTCCATGTCATCCCCACTGGCAACTAAACCTTTGCCATTGGCACCAGGGAGAATCTCCTCGGATGTGAGATACTTGATCTCAGTCATAGTCCTGCAAGTACCTGTATTCCTCTGGACAGGAGCCTTCCTTCCCTTTGATGTGAACTTTGAACATAAACCCCATGGAATTTAGATAGATGTGCTTAAAGGCATCGGGATTATAACAAGTAATCACATTCAGTTTAGTAGAACATTCCTGTCCTCCCTTCTCCTTGTATTCCTCTCTTGGAACCCAATACCCTTTCTGCTTGTGCCTTCCCGTGGGCCTTTGTAAATTGCCCTGGCCCTTACCCTCCTGTTGAAACACATCTGTTGAGATTTCCTTTCTCTCTTGGGTTATAGCCATGTTCGCTCTAGTCTTTTAGCTAACCACTTGTCAGCGAACACTGCAAGTTTCTCTGGATTATTCTCTGTCAAGTCTGACACTCCTGCTTGAGAGACTCTTTAAACATCAACTGGTTAAGGGTTTGAAAGTCCTTGGCATTCATCCTTCTCACCCACTCAGTCCAATCACGCAGTACACCATGCAGCTCAGTCTCAAACGGAGCACCATCTGCTCTCTTGCTGTCTCGGAACCGCTGAAAATACTGAGCTGGCTTAATCTCAAACTGTCTGATCTGAGCTTCCTTTATTCACTTATAGTTCATTTTGATAACCTACATGCATTCTCCCAGTGACTACTGTTCCTTCAATGGGCTAGCGACTCATTAAAGTGGCTGCCTTAGACACCTCATTTAAAGTCTGAGCTCTACACACAATATCAACACTCACAAACTCTTCCAAATATCCTGACCTTTTACATACATGTGCACAAGCTCTTTTGGAACCTTGACCAGTACTCCTGTAGAGTTGGAGGTGAATTCGCTTTTCCCAGATAAAGCAATCTCTTCTTCCATTCTGAGCTTTTCCTTTCCTAAAGCTATCCTCTCTTTATTTCTCACGCTCTCTCTTTCTGAACCTTTTATTTCTTTTTCCTGCCTTTCCCCGTCCCTTCTTTCTATTTTTCTTTCCTCATGGCGTCCTGTCTCTCCTGCGGCTGTTCTTGTTCCAGACAAGCTAATTTCAACTTCTGCCTCTCAAACTCTCAGCCCTTCTCTTCCTCAGCCTTCTGGAGAGCCAAGTGCAAGTTCAGGGTCACAGCTAGATATAACCCCCCCCCCAAGGGAATAACTCATGGAGCTGGTGACTGTGGTAACTTTGAAATTGCAGTGCTGAGAAATATTTTGGGGAAATTCTTGAAAGAAAATTTGGGGACATTTGAGATGTGTGTGGGAAAAATCTGTGCTAAGTAGCTGACACAGCCTGACACTGAAGCACTCCTTCCCTGGGTTCCTTCTATGGTATCCTTACCTGGGTCTATCAGTTTCTTCTCTACTGTCCAGATTCTCTAACTGGTCTTTACCAAAAGTAAAAAGAATCTCCCTATCCTTGTTTCTGGGAGCCCTCTACCTTCTCTCCAAACACATATCCCTTAACTAATATAAGGACGAGGGTGTTTAGGTCTACCCCCAACAACCATCTATCTGCCATTGTACTGTGAAGGTCATGCCTTGTTTTAGTTCAAACTTTCTTGTACAGAACAATAGATTCAGGTTAAACTTACACATCTCACACCACTACAACCAAGTGTCAGACCCTGTTCACAGGCTGCATAGTCGGGGGAGAAGGGGGGGGGGGTGTTCTGGACCCCAACTGTATTGTTTGAGGTCGTTTTCCACTGTTGTCTTGGGATGACTCCTAAGTTGAACTTGTTCCACACTTGACTCTCAGATGAGCAAGTGTGAGCAGTCATAGGTTTCTCATCGAGGTTGTGTGGGGGTGCACAAGCTCAGAACTCAACAATCTACCAACATACACAATAACTTCAGTGTCCAGCCCAGTGTTTGTCCTTTAGGAAAAGAAAAAGA
This sequence comes from Calotriton arnoldi, assembly GCA_963921515.1. NCBI lineage: Eukaryota > Metazoa > Chordata > Amphibia > Caudata > Salamandridae > Calotriton > Calotriton arnoldi. The sequence continues at coordinate 1,902,726 of CAWUFW010002021.1, forward strand.
TACTTTTTATAGGTACACCTGTAAATATGGCCCAGTTAAAACTTCAAGAGTCCCTCTTGCAATTGCAGGTGTAAACCAACTTGAGCGGAGACAGGCTGTGACTCCAACATCTTACCTGGATATAATGTTTATCGGGTAATGATGAATCCTGTACGATACTGCCAGGAATAAATGCGTATATTAGTGGGTTCTAGAACACCTTTTCTACTGCATAGTGTATGGATAAATGTTGTTGCAGACAAGATGCTTTGGTATATAGAAATGCAATAAATGAACAAAACAATAAATGAGCAACCTATTAGATAGCAATAAATAAATCAAATCATTTGTGGAACCAATGGTCATTGGAATACCGCTGTCCCAGCTAATATCTACGTTAGCAGCAACATGCAATAATAATGGCTTTTAGCATGCATACCTTTTGCTCCTAGTTAGCTCATGTTTCCTCAGTCTGCAACTTTGCTTTGGGAAGTGAGGCTAGTCCCTTATTATCCTGTATTGCTCCCAGGCCAGTCACAGAGCTGGACCTTCAATATGCTGAAGCGTTTCTCTCTACGGAATTGCCTTTGCGGAGATCCTATATACTGTCTCTCAATGTCACCATGAGAAAATCTAGCCCTGGGATCTATAATTCAAGGAGCAAAAAAGAAATGTGTGAATTTTCCTGCACACCTGTCCAAATCCAAACATCACTTTGCATGGATATATATCATTTAAACCAGTGACGCACTATCAGCCTACAACAACGCATCATTACCTTATAAATACATGTAAATGAAATGACAAAAAACCCATACACTTTCAAATTTAAATGATAATGATAAATGAATGCAATGAGTGTTCAAAAAGCAGAAAAACGGCAAAGCACGACATCCACAAATTGGTAGAGCAACATTCTAGTGAACATGTATATATCACCGGTCACTCCAACAGGTTATGCATGTACGAGGCAATTGATAAATGATCAAGACAGGCAAAAACCCGAGCCCAATTTGACTATGAAGGTGTGGTGCACAACCAAGAATTCAAAAAGAATCCAAAAGCAAAAATGTTGGAAACAGAAGGCAATAGAAGGACCAGCAACTATTCTCCTCTTAATACAGTAAATACTGTATGGATAGCATTTGATCACTGAGGGATGCAGGCCATTCTGTGTAAGAAAAACATAGTGGGTTCCACACAAGTCACGCCACCCTCCACTCCCCTGGGTGTCTAGTTTTCAGAAATGTCTTAATTTGGTTGGTTTTCTTGTGTTGCAGCTTTCCCTGGGCCCAAATACTCCTTTCATGCCTTACATTAAGTCACCATTGACTACATTTGGGTGTAGCACCAAACCTTGCCTCTCCCGTAGAGAAATAACATATATAAGTAGAATAATGACTGAAGTGTGATAGTCATGAAAGAAGTATTATATAAAAATGTACTCATGTAATATTGTTACAGATACAAAATAAGTTTTCAAATTTGACAATGGGGAAAAAGGAAGATAAGTCCTCACTCACGTGTGGCATGCTTCATCATAGGACCCTCACAGCTAGCACTGGCCATCTTCCTTTTGTGTTGCCTGGCATTTGTAAAAACTCACAAGTGCCACAATTGTGCAGTTTGCTGGCGGACCTGTATGTGTGGTTATGGAGCTGTCTGTAGTATGGCCTCTGTGACTAGTGGTGAGTACAGTGATTTGCGTGTCACTCCTACCTTGACCAACTGACTTCTACCTACCCAGGATCCTTATGAAAACAAGCCTGAGCTAAGCGTTCACAATCTCTTCATGTCTCTGTCTCACGTGGAGTACTGACTAATACCGTGTGGGTGTCAGGTGAACCTTTGCTGATGCCTCCCCTTTGCAGCCTGCTTAGGCTTAGAAAGACGACTTGTCTTTTTTTATGCCTTTAGCGCATTCACTACACTAACTTCACCTACATCCAGTGTGGTATAGTAAGTTGGAGGTGTCTGCGGATGTCTTGTAACACATCTCACAGACAGTGTGAGCATAACTACATGGCAGGTGTCTTATCCAGCATTATGTGCAGTGAATTGATTGTAATGCACTTGAAAAATGGCGGATGGAGCATCCTCCAAATTTTGATGGAGGATGAAGGTGACAAACCGGCCACAAGTATGACCAATATATACCAGTGTAACACAATATTAACTTGAGACATAAAAAAAAATCTGTTTTATGAGTGATTGCTTGTAGTTTCAGCAAAACACCAGGGCTTTACTCTTATTTTCTAATCATTACAACTCTTATGATAGAATAGTGTCATAATGTTCCATTGTGAGTGCTAGAGAAACACATATTGAGATCTGATTAAAAATGTTAATACTTGAAATATTCTCTGAAGTACCTTACACCAACAGATGAGGGCAGCAAATGTCAACAAATGATGGTTGCAGTGTGAGCGAGGATGATGCTCGTTTAGTTTGTGCATGTATGAAGTGTACCTCTCTCTGTGCCAGAGGTTTATAAAGAAACTGTAGTGATCAAGTCCACGCAGGTAGGTGTGGTACAGGGAGGTTTATTCAAGTAGATTACAAGATCACAATAAGGACCCCACCAGGAGCAGCCAGCATGCTGCTCAGCCCAGCAAACTGTGTGTATTTGACTCCCAACATTCCATGTTATGTCATTACAGCAAGATTCCATTGGCAGTGCAAGAATAACATTAGAGTCAAGATACAACATATCCCCCTTTCTTCTATATATAAAAAAGAACACTGAGAGAACAAAAAAGAAGAACGAGGATGAGCAGAAACGGAGGAAATCCGAAACATGAAACCATTGAAAGAAAAGAACAACAGAAAAGGATGAGAGAAGCAAAGAAGAAAGGAAAACCAAGACATAAGAACCATCCTCCCTTCTATACACAAAAGCAAAGGAAAGAAAGAAATCGTCCGAGAGAAGGAACCACGAACGAATGCCCCAAAACATATCCACTGGCCAGAACAGGAATGTAAAAAAGGCAGAAGAGGAAAGAACCAACCAAACTCCGGACTACAGGATGTGGAAAATACAGAGAAAGAAAACACGGCAGAAAAGCAGAGGAAAGCTCAGAATCCACACAAGGCACCAGGAGAAAACATCACAAAAGGAACAGAAATGACCAGGGATGCCAGTTTCATAAGCATAACTTGAGGTGATCTGTTGCTTGAGGTTTGATGACTGTTGCTTGAGGTTTGATGAGGTGACAAACGCAGGTTCGCTTCAAGATCGTCGCCAAAAATTGTAGTGATTAAGTCCACGCAGGTAGGTGTGGTACAGGGCGGTTTATTCAAGTAGATTACAAGATCACAATAAGGACCCCACCAGGAGCAGCCAGCATGCTGCTCAGCCCAGCCAACTGTGTGTATTTGACTCCCAACATTCCATGTTATGTCATTACAGCAAGATTCCATTGGCAGTGCAAGAATAACATTAGAGTCAAGATACAACAGAAACAAACAAGATTGGGGCGCAAGTAGGGACGGAGAGCACGGGAGAATGCAGGTTGTGAGGGGAGGCAGCACTTGGGGGAGAGCAAGAAAGCACATGGAGGAGCGGTGGAAATTAAAAAACGAAACAAAGATGAGAGGGTTTGGGGGTGAAGGTGGCAGGCGAAGTAGTGAACCAAAGGCGCGGGGGGCGTTGTTGCGAGGCAACACTGAGAGTGCAGGGAGCTGGATTGTGAGGAGGAAAGTAACACTTAGAGCAAGAAAACACGTACTCCTGGAGAAAAGCAGCACATGGGGGAAGAGTGAAAGCACGAAAACACATGCACTCCAATAAAGTGCTCACAGACAAAGGAAAAGAGTCTTTCACTGAATATGAGCAGTGGACAGAATCGACGGATGCAAGTCATCCAATCCAAAGGAGGGTGAAGAAGTACTTGTGGTACTGTCTTGCATGCAATGCATTATGGGTAGGGTGGATTTACCATATCTTCAAAGTTTATGATGCTCACTAGGGACCTCTAGGAGCAGCTTGCGGTGCTGCACCTAGACAAGCAGTGCTGGTGCATTGCTCACTAGGGACCTCTAGGAACAGCTTGCAGTACTGCACCTAGACATGCAGTGCTGGTGCCTTGCTCACTAGGGAGCTCTAGGAGCAGCTTGCGGTACTGCACTGAGACATCCAATGCTGGTTCCTGGCTCACTATGCAATCATTTGCAATGCACAAGGTCTCGTATTACTGAAAGTATGAGCTATTGGCGTTGCATTATTATTTGCAACGCCAATACCTCAAACTATCAGTAATGCGAGACCTATTGCATTGCAAATGCTTGTTGCTATGGTCCACAAGCAGTTTTTCAATAACAGACAACTAAAAGCAGCCTATTGGCGAGACCTAAAAATGAAACTACTAATCACAGAATAAATTGTTCTATTGCATTAACAACCAGGACTGGCTCAGGGTGTCACATGACAAACATTTGAAATAGGGGCATAGGACTGCAGTGCATTCTTGGCAAAGCTTTCTTGCTGTCCCACCCAGGTGTCCCTGCCCTTGAGGTGAAGGGCGTGGTCCACGGCGTTACCCAAAACATGGCCGTGACTACTAGCAGAGTCTTCAGGCCCCTGGGAAAAGGCAGGTATTTGGTAATAAAGGTGGCAACACTAGAAGGCTGACCTGGCCATGTTGGGTGCATTACATCTCCAGAATAACGTGAATCCGCAACGGCTCGTGCTGCGGCGCAGAGAGGAATACATAGTAGACTGAATCTTCCCCTTGATTTTAAAGATGATTCGCCCCCTCCCCTTTTTTTTTTTTTTTTTTAGCACTGCCTGCGTTTTAGAGGGGGTTGATGTTTTCCCTTAGAAGTGAACTGAGATAATCTGCGCTGAAAATGCCATCTAATCCCCCCCCCCCCAACCTTCTCTGCTGCATCGAGTACAGCTGAAGAGCAAGGACATTTGTGGGGGCTGGTCAGTGGAGGCTTAAATCAAGGACACTTTTCATAACACAATGTAAAAAAAACATTTGTAAGAATTAAGAGTGTTGGAAGAAAAACAGGCAACAAAACAAAGCACGTTGTATGCATTCTGCTTCTTCACTAACATTGCCACCAATTCTATTTCCGGTAGCAGCTGTAATTAAGATATAATGGTCTTCCGCCAGGCTTATAGCAGTGGCAGTGCAAAACATTCTTTGGTAAATAGCATGAGTCCTGTTAGTCTGCAGTGTCGTCAAATACTATACCATTCAAATAGTCTTTCTCTGCTGTTGTAAAACCACCATGATGCAAACTAATAAGCTTTATAACTGCATTAATCAATTGGTTAGACCTTCAGGCTGAGTGTTTATCTATTTGTGTGTGTCTTCTAACAACAGCGAAAAGAAGTGCTTATGACACTGCTGCTATGTTGTCATTCTTTAATGAGTTTCTTTTAGTGATGAAATATTGCCATGAGGAAGACAGTGCTGTATAGGGAGGATGAGCAAGAAAGGAAACAACAAAGGGGCAATAGTGACAGTGATGAATCAACACAGAAACAAGGAATAGAGTAAAGGAATTGACCGTACCAATGAGAAGGAAACTGATGATGTAACATGAAAGAATAAACATGCATGAAAACAGAGTGACCAAGAAATAAAATATGACAAAGATCATGGACCAATCTTCCTATTAATATACATTTTTAAAATAGGCAGCTATCTTTTGATAAAGGTGAGTGCTGCAGAATAGGGTAGAGGTGTGACAAGAGAGCCCAGTAAATGTGGCAGTACCGGTTTACCAGTTTATGGTACAGGTCAGAATAGAGGTACATGAATGTAGTATCGAAGAAAGGACGCTCCAAGCCAGGTAGTTTACCACGTAGATTTATTGAGGTGGTAAGTTAGATACAGAGAGGTAAAGTCAGAGTCTAAGTAGGAGCCCCACCAGGAGCAGCTTCCCTGCTGCTCAGCCCTTCATCCAACTGATTCACGCACGCACACATTCCAAACACTAACATTCCATCAGGCAGTCATTCTGGCTGAGCAGCAGGATACTACATATCTCCCCCCTTTACAACGCAAAGGAAGGAAGTTTTAAAAGGTATCGAAAAGAGGCAAGAAAATAAGAGAATGAAATATAGTGAATGGTACACTGAAAAAAGGCATGAAAATGAAATATAGAAAGAGCAAGCAGAGGAAGTAAAGTGGATAGGAAGTGAGAGAAAAGACAAGTACAAGCGACTATTACACCATCTTCCTTTCCACAGAAACACAAAAATAAATACAAACCCGTACAACAGACTAAAGAGAAAACCAAGTACTAAAATCATGTATGCTGGCCAGGCAAACAGGAAAGTACAGGGTATTAGAAAAAAGATAAAAGTGAAGAAGTAAGTAAAGTGGTGTAGAATACGCAGAAATAGGAAGGTAGCAGAAATGGAAAAACACCAGAGAACTTTCCCAAAAATAAGATAGGTAGAAGGTATAGAATACAAGAAATGCAGAATTACCCCAAAGGAGATGGGTAGAAGGTATAGAATACAAGAAATGCAGAATTACCCCAAAGGAGATGGGTAAGAGGTGTGGGAGGGACCCACACAGCACAACGTAAGTGTAACATGCAGAAAAAAATAGAACTACCCCAAAGAGAGATTGGGGTGGAATGTGTGGAGAAAGACCACAGTGTGGAGCAAGACCACACGGCATATACACGTAGAAAATGCAGTACTTCCCCCAGCGCTAGCAGGGGTGGAACGTGTGGGATAAAACACACGGCACAAAATGTGTGGAGAAAGACCAGTGTGGAGAAAGACCACACGGCATATACACGTAGAAAATGCAGTACTTCCCCCAGCGCTAGCAGGGGTGGAACGTGTGGGATAAAACACACGGCACAAAATGTGTGGAGAAAGACCACACAGCATAAAATGTGTGGAGAAAGACCACACAGTATAAAATAAAAATGAATAATCCTTGTAGCGCAGCAGGTTGAAGCCTTGTAGCGCAGCAGGTTGAAGCCTTGAAGCGCAGCAGGTTGAAAAATAATAAAATAAAATAAATAAGGTAGTCACCGTTGTCCTTCAGCGTAAATATGTAGAAAGAGAACATAAAAGGCTGTGCGAATCAGCGCAGAGGATTCGCAGCAGGAACACATCAGAATATAATAGATGCGAAGACGAAGTTGTGCGAATCAAAGCAGAAGGACTCGCGGCAGGGATTCAAGAAAACGACATAAAGGAGGAGGAAGTCCAAGCACCAAAGCACCAGGCAGGAACAAGAAGACGCAGGGCATTCCAAACACAGGAAAGGTAACGAGCGAGCGACGAGTCAACCAAGGCAAGTAAACTGATTGTGCAGTCAGAGTAGGGAATGAAAGTACAGTACTTTGACTGCGCCAATTGTAGTACAGATGAAGATGCAGGTAGAGATTTAAGAAAACAGTACCTGCATAGGAGCACTAGTGTCCACTGGAATAGCGCTGATGCAGATGGAGCCGCAAAAGGACTTCTTCAGCTTCAAGATAACTTTATTGAGGCAAACAAAAACGTGGTTGGCAGGAAACATGGTTGGCAAAGATGTTGCGACAAATCCAATATGGCTGCACGCACGGTGACGCCGCGCTGGGTGGCTCCCGGCATCACCGTGCACCAATTATGCTTAGTATCCAAAACCAACTGAAGACGTCACAGTGGAGTGAAGAGGAGTCACGAGGCAGCAGGAGGAAAGTAAGGCTGAGCTCGAGATGTTTTTTTTTTTTAAATGTATGGCAGCAGTTCAACTGACACGGAGGAGGTACACCCAAAGAGGCAATGCGCAAGTTAAAAAAAAATATATACATACTCAAAATACCGGCATAATACCTTCCCATGCAAATAAAAGAACTGGACGATCGCATGTCCTGGCTTTGTTAACTCTGGGGTGCCAATAAAATAACCTCCAATAGGTGGCAGCAAATAACCACTAATTTCCGCCGATTTGTAGAAAAGTGATCGTCTCTTTCTCTGGTTTCAATCTTCCCTCGCTGGCATTTAAAACTTGGATTAAGATAAGGGCTTGTACTGGTTCAGAATTTCTTCCCCGTTCTGGGCTCACAGTAACTTGAGCAGAGATTAACATAGGAACTGGCAGACAGCAGGTCAGGGAAGCAGCAAGATCAGAAGGCATGCAGCAGAGTCCCAAATAAAGTTGAAAGAGACTTGAGGGTACGGCAAGTCTGAGGAAGCAAGGTAGCAGGCAGAAAGGAACTGGCACAGAAACGTTGTGGGCGACCGGTGGAAGGTCACTGGTGGGGCTCGGGGTGCCAGTAAACTTTAAAATGCATAGCTTTTAAATATGGAGAGAGTCCTTTACCTTGAGCGTGGGATGATGGCTTCTTCAGGCTGAAGAAATTCAGCACTCCTGGTACCAAAATGTAGTATCGAAGAAAGGACGCTCCAAGCCAGGTAGTTTACCACGTAGATTTATTGAGGTGGTAAGTTAGATACAGAGAGGTAAAGTCAGAGTCTAAGTAGGAGCCCCACCAGGAGCAGCTTCCCTGCTGCTCAGCCCTTCATCCAACTGATTCACGCACGCACACATTCCAAACACTAACATTCCATCAGGCAGTCATTCTGGCTGAGCAGGAGGATACTACAATGACCAAGGGAGGTCCATGAAGTTTATGGTACAGGTCAGAATAGAGGTACATGACCAAGGGAGGTCCATGGCCCTTGATCCCAGTAATACATTTCCTAGACCGTTTTTATCAAGATACCTCGAGCATAACCACATCATCATTCAACAGGACCCATACACTGCTCTGTTGAATTGATGCACCTCACAAGGGACATGAAGCAATTCCAGCTATTCTGGTACTCGCATGAATATACTTTTTCATTAACCATCTATATAACAGCCTAGTGCTCATGCTTATAGAGACCTTCCCTACTCAGACATCAGCTACAGGAAGAGACCAGGCAAAATGTTTTCCAGGGTGTAAAGTGAAAATGCCTCTCTATACTTTCTCTATTTTTTTCTGGGCTCACTGTCTGTTTCTTTCTTTCTTGCTCTCTCACACCCACATGTTCACCTCCTTGGCTGTCGGCTCACTCATCTAAATCCGTTCCCTCTTCCTGTCTTATTTCATCCTGCACCATTACCCTCCCCTACACACACACTTCTTTCTTGCATCTTCCTTCACGATCCTCTCTCCCACCTTCTTCTCATACAACTAGTTGCACGCTATTGTTTTCTCTCCCACCTTCCTATCTGTCACCTTCCTTCTCTCTTACTTCCTGCTATCTCACACTTATAGATTCTAGTCATTACAAGGATTTTTGCTACAGTAGATGAATTTACCTTTCTGCACTACTACTCTATAGCAATGGAGGCACATTGCTTGCTTATATGAGTAACATGAGAACCCTTGATGGAGGAAGCCTAGGCATCTACCTAGTGTTTTGCTTCCCAGCAAACTGCTCCTCAGATCTGCCCTGTCTCCCATACCACCCTCTCTTTCTCGTAACCTACTCTCTCTTAAACTCTTTTCTATCAGTTACCCTCCTTCTCTATCTCTCGCCCTCCACACCACAACACTTTTTTCACATGTCCCTTTCCATCTTCTGAAATCCTGCTCTCCCTCCCTCAGTTTCCTCTAGCTCACTTCGCACACACCCTACTCACTCTGCTCATCATCCCCGTACATTTTGAGAACTTCCTTTTATACATCTACCATTCCCACCTTTTCGACACAACCTTCTCTAAGAATCTTGTGTTTCCTACCTGCTCGTCTTATCAGCCTACTGTCTTACACTTACCCCTTTCACACCTCTAGTAAAACTCATTCCTCTCATGTACCCCCTTTCTCAAATCCTTCTTTCCCTGGAGAACTCTTCTCAAACAACCTCTTCATCCTTGCTCTCGCATGCCTTTACCTCACTCAGACCCTTCTTTGCTCTTTATGGATTAAATCTTTTTATTGATATATAACAGAGGAAGCAGTTTCAACAGCAAATTGCTTACAACCCCAGCTGGGCCAATTTGCAAACTCGGATGCATAGAAATGAACTGATTTTGGAATATTAGCTAGGGGAGCAGTGGGTAAGGGTATGGTACACAGCGGTGCGCCTACAACCCTACAAGGCCCGGCCGCGTTAGGACGCCCCCTCCCCCCGGAGGCATGCAATTAACAGCAGTTCTATGTCCCCAGTGGGGGATACCAGTACTGATGTCACCAATGTGCTGAGTGCAATGCATGCATAGCCTTGCTCGAACAAGTAACAACATATTGACGTAAATTAACTTTACAATAATAAACAAAAATCTCACCCTCTCCCGCCTCCCACCCTCCCTCCTTCCGAGGATGCCCATGTGAATGTGAGCCTATGATAGGAAAGCGGAAATATTGCAAGGTGCCTTCCCTCGAAGGCCCGGCTACTCCCTTGGTAGGTGGGACCAGTTTGAGGATACGCAAGTATGTTGGGCAGGACAGTTCTCTGAATTCTTTAGACAAGATGGAAATGAATGGGGCCATATTTTCGCGTAGGTTGCAAGGTCAGCACCGGCCGGCATGGACAACCGCTCCATGCTCAACAGTGTCTACAATTGGTGGAGCCATTGCCAGTGATCTGGGACTTTGCTCGTTCCCCATTGTGCCAGGAGAAACCTGTGCGCGGCATTAAGGGCCATGGCTATCCGACGGCCCCTGATGGACCGTAATGGGTAGGTAAGGGCGTAAGGGAGACCCAGAAGTGTATACGCGGGGAAGCGAGGGATCTCTGTCTGAAAGGCGCCATCTAGGTCGTCCAGCACCCGCTCCCAAAACCTCGTTAGCTTGGGGCAATTCCACAGCAGATGTATTAATTGTTTTTAATTTTTTTAAACAAATTTTATTGAGTTTTCAATATACACATAAGAAGGAGCTCTGGATACATTAGTACAATTGGGAAATACTAAAAAGGAAGGAAAACTAACGAATGACAGAACAAGCAAAGCCCTCCAGTTACAGTTGTCCCTTGCTCCCAGGTGTGGGTTAGGATAAAAGCATAACTCCTAACCACGGCTCAACATCCAAACAACAAGTCTTTACCCAGTGTCGACATAACACAGAATTGTAATGATCCACGAGTATCTCCTCTTGCAGTCCCTGTATTCCCGGTATAACTCTGGCCCGCCCACAACTAAACCCCCACACTACCCACCCCCCAGGCATGTCACTTACTATCAAACCATAATTATATGCTCTAGGGTTACTCTATATTGTGTACCGTCCTTCGCTCTAATTAAAGTGTGCCGTTGGAAGTGCGGGTGGGGGGCACTAGGGGTGGTGGATCCGGCCCAATATGCGGGTGTCAACTTGGATCGGCGGTGGTGCTTGGGAGGTTATTCGCCATTGTCAGGGCCTCCTTCCCCTAAACTATCTTCCCCTTCCTCTTCCGGGTGTTTCAGGAGCTCCACCAGCTCTACCCATGCCCTGGCTGTGTCCAACGTTTTTTCGCTCCCTGTCCTTTTTGCTATTTGCATGCGAATTGTTCCTTCACATTCCGCCCATTTTACAAATTCTCTCATCCAGCTGGAGATTGCAGGACCGCTCCTCACTTTCCAGTGACTAGTTATGTCCCTTTTAGCCAGGATCAAACCCAAATCTAGAAACTTACTCGTGACCTTGTTCCTGGCCGTATGAGCGAATCAGTGCAGCAGGCAGTACCCTGGGAACGCTTCAACTTCCCTATCTGTTACATTCGCTAACACTGTGGTGAACCCTTCCCAAAAGCTGCGTAAGTTTGGGCAATCCCAGAACATATGTGGAAACCCCGCTCCCTCCATATTACAGCGGGGGCAATGGCTGAGTGGGTATCAAAGTATTCATTGATCTTACCTGGGGTAAGATGCGCTCTGTGCAGGACATAGAAGTGGATCAGCTGAAACCTTGCATTCCTGGAGCTCTTCCAGGCTCTCTCCACCAGCTCCCCCCATGACTTATCGGCTATAACCTCCCCCAAATCCTCCTCGCACTTGAGACGTAACGCAGTCAAAGGTTGTAGTATTTCATGTGTGTGACGCCTATAGAGGCAAGTGACCGCTTTAAAAGTTTTGGCTGCCGTTACTACGTATTGGCAGATTGTTGACACCTGGGGTTCAGCTATCCCCTCTTGCCAGTGTTTTCGCATGGCTGCCGTGAGAGCTGTGTGCAGGAGAAAATCACCCCTTGGTAGGTCATATCCAGGCTTTCCTGTTTTCAGTTTCTATTTTTGGTAAATTCTGGTGTTTTTTCTTCAGTGTTTTCAAGTGATTTCAATACCTTAAAAAAACAGTGGTTATCAGTGGTTACACATTTTCACGCCATTAAAAACAACAGAAACAGCGTTTTTCCAGTGTTTATGGAACGTTTGCTTTTATTATTGCTTGCTTTCTGCACTGATAGTGCATGGTATATAGACCATGTACGTACAGTGTATATGAGGTCAAAATACATTTTTGCAAATCAAACTTATTGCAGTACACCATACAATACTTCTTCAGTGAGTCTTTGGTCATGTGTGCTCGCTCTTTCCTTCCCATGTAAACTTTTTTCTGTGAAAAGGCTCTCTCAACATTGGCACTTGAGACGGGTAACGCCAGAACAGCCAGTACACAATTTGCTAACTCTGGCCACTGACATGGCTTTCCATGCCAATACTGGTGCACTTGAAGATTGCGATTCTCTGGGCAGGTTCTGCAACATTTGCATTGAACTGGACACTTATGCCCTCAGAGTTACTGAAGCGGTCAGAAATGAAGCAGCACTTTTGAAACTATGGAGAAGATTACCCTTTATGGAAGGAATCTAGAACTTGTACAGAGTACCACAGTGAGCTTTCATGGACTTCAAATGCCATGGTTGGTGAAGGGACATTTCTATGCATCATTGCAAGCCATTTCTCATACATTGTAAAATAAAAGTGCCTGAATTGCTCTTCACCATTGCTTTGCTTACCAAGTGGCAAGCACTCTAACATGGAACATTTTGCAGTGCCAGTCACTAAAGGTGTTGTCCAGCCTACTCTCAAGGTGATGTTTCACATATACACCAATTATGCTGAACACTTGGCAAACAAGGGTGTTTTCAAACTCTAGTTTTTTTTATTATGTCCACTACAGCAGTTATGTTTTCCTGTAAAGATCTGAGAATGCAGTAGAGTGTACTTTTTTTCACATCACTATCAATATGCGACCAAAGAGCCTCACATTTCTTGCCTTTGGCATCATCTCTCAGCAAAAATTCTGTAAACAGTTGGCACATTGATAATATAGCAATCACAGCCTCAAGGACTAAGAATCACCAGCTAATGACACATTTGGGTTGACTCTTTGATGCCACGGAAAGCACAAAATGAAAAATATTTGCGTTTTAGTTCCGATGCATAACAAAACAGTGCACCAGAATGGACTGAAAAGTCAATAGCATTCTTCATTCACTCTAAAGATTGTAAAGATGCTTTCAGCATGCCATCTAGCAAGTGGCAAGGATCTCCTACAGGGAAGCACTTCAGCTCAGGTATCAATTTTGACAGGTCATCACACAACCTTTTCATATACGTAGCTGAATCACTGCAAATATAAACAATATCACTCCAATCTTTGTTGAACTTGGAAAGAACCGTTTTGCAGCAGCATTCCAAGTGACACTGCGTTCCATGTTTTCCAAAAGTCTGGTGTCATGTTTTCACCACTATCCCAGATGCTTGGTGATAGCACTCTTTTCACATATACTTGTCACTATACCTTGCATTGAATGTTTAAAGCCTGAGGTGTTGGCAATTCATCTACCATCAATACTGACTCACTAGAAACTGGGGGCTGATGCATCAATGGTTTTTACCCATTCTTTGTGGGTAAATGTGATGCCACATATTGGGAAAGATTCTTATGAAACCAGCCATTTTACGTATCAGTGAAAGAATCAAATGCAGCCAAAATATCAAATATGATTTTGATATTTCCTGATTCTCTACAGTTTATAAAATAATTAAACAAGACCTAAAACATTCTTCTAAACGCTTCATCTTTAGACCAAAGACCACAAAATTGAAAAAGCAAAAGGAAGAAACAATATTTTAGTGACATCCCTAAACAACAAAACTCAAGCAGAATAATGTTAGCCCAGTCTATCTTGCTGCTAGCTTGTATAACGAAGTTAAATTGTATTAGTCCCTTCAGGAAGAAAAAAAATGACTTTCACTCTCCTTTTCCTTTCTTTGAATGGCATTTAGTTTGTGGTTGTGCAGGTGTTTTTTTTAGTGTTTATATGTTTACACTGGTGAGGGCTATTTCCCTTTCGGTGGGGTTTTATCAGTTATTATAGGTTTAAACCTAAAACCGGACAGCCTAGTCATATCTCTCTCGGAGGTCATTGAAGGGGAGCATAGTATTCTCCTCATGTCCCCTATGGTGGATACCCCCGCCTCCCCCCAGGCCTCTAGTCTACGCCAATTCCCCCCGTGGGGTAAAGCCTCACACATGGCCAGTGGGAGTTCAGGAGCATAGGGGCATCGAATTCTCGCTCGTCGCAGAGCTCTATTCCAACATTTACGCACTGTACTCACGTCGGAGGGTATCGAATGACCCCGTGTGGGGAGTTTCAGCAATATCTGCGACAATGTCCGCAGGCTTGATTCTTCGCCCCCGTGATCGTCTGTCCCCATGAGTCGTCCCGCCACTCATTTCATAAACCACTGCAGCTGAGCCGCGAGATAATAGGCCTCAAAGTCTGGCACAGCTAAACCTCCCTCTGCTCTTGGCCGCATCATGGTACTGAGTGCGACTCTTCGTCCCCCAGTGCCCCAAACCCCGTGATCATGGTTTTGAGCTGAGTGAACAGCCGAGGCGGGATCCAAAGTGGTAGTGAGCCAAAGTAATACAAGAGTCGTGGCAATGTTACCATCTTTAGGAGGGCGACTCGGCCCACAACCGACAACGGGAGGGTCCCCCAGAAATCGAAATTACCCCTGGTGGCACGCAACACTCTTCCTATATTGCCCTCCAACAGGTCCCCTTGTGCATGGTATATTTGGGTACCCAGGTAAGTCAAGCATCTATCCTCCCATCTCACTCCTTCCGTCTCCGGCGGTCCCACTCTGTTTGTTCCGGTTGGGAAGAGACATGACTTTGTACAATTTACTCCAAGCCCCGCCACTCTACCCAGAGCTTGCAGGAGCTCCTTAGCTCCTCGTAGCGCCTCTCCCGAGTCAGCTAGGAACATCAATAAGTCGTCTGCATAGAGGGCTATGTATTGAGTTTGTCCCGACACCCTCAGACCTTGGTAGTGGCGCCCCGATCTAGCATGGGCTGCCAATGGCTCCATCGCCAGGGCAAACGGCAAGGGCGATAGCGGGCAACCCTGTCTTGTTCCTCGGCCTACCCGGCAGGGGTCCGTGATCAATCCACCCGTCCTGACCCTTGCAGTGGAGTCCTTGTACAGGAGAGCCGTCCAATCCACACATTTCTCTCCCAGTCCAAATTTCCGCATGACCTGGAAAAGATAGGGCCACTCAAAGCTATCAAATTCCTTCTCGATATCAACCGAGAAGACAGTTGCCTCCTCTTTCTGGTAGGTATCTGCCTCCAAAATGCGTAGGAGCCTCCGGATATTCATCGCCGTGTTTCTAGTGGGGATAAAGCCCGCCTGGTCTTTATGTATCAGTGCTGATACATGTGGTAGGAAGCGGGAAGCCAGTATCCGACTTAGGATTTTGTAATCTAGATTGAGCATAGAGTGGTTGGTATGCAGTTCTGTCCCAAGCCGGTTTCCCAGGTTTAAGGAGCGGAATAATTACCGCTTCTCTTGTCGAAGTAGGCAACCGACCTTCTTGCCTCGCCTGATTGTAGAGCTCCACCAGTTTGGGAGCCAGAATTTCAACGTATGACGAATAGAACTCTACCGGCAACCCATCCGTCCCTGGCGTCTTATTTCTGGCCATGCATTTAATGGCTCCTCGCACCTCGCCAATCTCTAAGTCTCTGCCTAGACTTTCCACTGCTTCCATATCTAAGCCTGGAAGCTCCACTGCTCCTATGAACCCGGCAATATCCTCGTCTGTTGGGGCCACTCTGCTCTGATATAGGTCGGTGTAGTATTCTAGGAACTGGGTGTTAATATCCTGTTGTCGATAATAGATCTCGTCCTCCCGCCCCCGGAGCTCCAGTATCGCTGTCCCCCTTCTCGCCGGATTAGCCAGCCAAGCTAAAAGTGCCCTGGATTTATCCCTCTCAGTGTGGGCTCGGGTTACATAATTTTGTGTTTGAAATAACGCAGATGCTCTACCTGGGCTGCCATTGCTTCTCTAGCCTCCAGGAGCTCCGCGTGTTTATCTACTCTCTCTGGTCTCTCTTTCTCGGCCTCACGGAGTTGCTGTTCCGCTTTCTGCACATCTTGCAAAAGAACCTTCCGTGTCCCCACCATCTCTGCAATGCAGCGCCCTCTAATGACAGTTTTAAAGGCGTCCCACTCTATAAACGGGCTCGTCGCTGTGTTGGTGTTGTCTAGGAAATATTGATCTATAGCGGTGCCCACTGTAACATGGAAGATCTGGTCCTCAAGTGCCTCCGGCTTTAAGCGCCAAGTGGGTATTTTGGGTCGGTCACGGGACCATTCCAGGCACAGTAACAGCGGGTTATGGTCAGAAACTGTTCTGGTCAGGTATTCACTCATTGTAACCCCCCCATGCATGTCTGGTGAACACAAGACAGCGTCTAAACGAGCATGCAGTTCATGCAACGCTGAGAAAAAGGAATAGTCTCTCTCCCCAGGATTCTGGGACCTCCAGGTGTCAATCAACCCCCATCTCTGCTGCCAGTTTCGTCGGGCCTCCGCAACCCTATTTATTGGAGCATCAGGGAGTGGAGGGTGAGATCGGTCCAACCCAACGTCAGTCACACAATTAAAGTCACCACCCAGTAGTGCTGATCCCGTCAGGATCGAAGCCAGTGTCCTTGAAAGTTGCGACAGGAAAGCAGGTTGCTCTGTGTTAGGAGCATACAAACTCCCAAGTGTTATGTCCCTGCCATCTAAGCGTCCCGAGACAACCACGAATCGCTCCTCTGGGTCGATGATCTGCCTAGTGTATTGGAAGGGAACTCCCGCCCTCACCCAGACCAGGGTCCCCCTGGTGAAGGCCGAATAATTGGTGTAGTACACTTGCCCCCTCCACCTACGTTGGAGCGCAGCACCCTCCTTCGCAGTTAAGTGGGTCTCCTGCAGGAACGCGATTTACACCCCCTCCTGATCAGATAGGCATGGATTTTATGGCGGCGTAACATAGTGTGCATCCCCCTGACGTTCCAAGATAAACACTTAATGCCTACGCTGGATACCATTGTGGAAGGTGGAGCACACTCCTAGTAGTTTCCCCTAAAGCGACATGCCTGGCCCCCAACAACAACCTCTGAACAAAAGGAACACCCCCTCCCCAGGACAGGTACATACAAACTGGTTCCCATCCAAACTTAAACTTAATGGAAGGAAGTCTTTTAGTAGTGGTGGGGTTACGTAGCTTACCCTACCGGGCCCGGGTCTCCTCCAGGCCGCACCCCCCAACAGCTTAACCTGCTTGGAAGTTCCGGTGGTCACATCATCATCAGTCAGCTGCTGCTATGTCTGTGTCTCAAAATGAGTCACTCTCGGCTTCTCGGAGGCCCTCTCAAGTACATCCTGGAACTTCTCTGTTAGACAATGTCATCCGCTGTCTGAGGTGTGACCTCTGGCAGTTTAGTCTCGGAGTCCTCATTTGCACTAGCTAGTGGTGAACTTTCAGATCTGTCTAGGTCGGGCCGCTTTTGCTCGAGCTAGGACTGGTGCCCCTTCTGCTAAGTTCCGCAATCGCCTGCAGTGCCTTACGCCGCTCCGATCGGCGCTCTTTAGGGGATGGGGCTCTAGACGAGTGCTGATTCTTGGTCGGATTTTGCTGAGTCAGGTCCGGAGATGAGGTGCGATCTGCTTGATCTCGGCGGGATTCTAGCCACTCCCATGCCCCTTGTGGGGAAGTGAAAAATTGCGTCCCTGATTTGTCAATCACCCGGAGGCGTGCTGGAAACAGCATTGCATATGGGATCTGCAATTGTCTCAGCTTTCGCTTGAGGGCCAGAAATGATGCTCGTTGACGCTGCACTTCCCTGGTAAAGTCCGGAAATATCATCACTTTGTTATTACCTATCTGCAGGTCTTGTTTTTGACGGGCATGGTGAAGGATATGGTCACGATCCCTGAAGTGAAGGAGACGCGCCACAAATGGATGTGGGGGGGCTCCGGGCTTGGGCGGTCTGGCAGGGACTCTATGAGCTCTTACCAGCTCATAAAAGGGGGAAAGACCCTCCGGGGCTACTTCTGCCTTAAGCCAATCCTCAAGGAATCGCACTGCATCTGTGCCCTCCGCCCGTTCCGGAACCCCCACTATGTGTAAGTTGTTCCTACGGGATCTACCCTCACTGTCCTCTACCCGTGCTTCTAGTACCTTAACCTTGGCTTCCACACTTTTCAGCGAATTCTGCAAGGTGGCTATCTCTTCTGGAATATCAGCAAGTGTTTGTTCGGTGGTACCGACTCGCTCTTTAAGGTTGCGGTGTTCATCTTTTAACAGGTTAAGGTCTGCCCCAATCGAGTCTATCTTCGTCTCCCTGGACGAAGTGATGGCCTGCATGATATCCACTAGGGTGGGTCCCGCGGGAGTAGTGTCTCTTCTTGTCTCAATCGTTTCGTCATCATCATCCGTCTGATGACCTGCGCCCCTCACACCTAGGGCGACACCTCCCTTCTTCTTGGGGAGTTTCCCCATGACCAACTCCCAGCACTTCCCCCTCAGGTCATGAACGTCCGGCTTTGTGATTACTCGGTATTAAACCCTGGCTCGGCAGGGCCAGGCCAAATATGGAGTTCTGGCGTCACAGTGAAATCAGGCACTCCGCACTCCCAGATCGCCAATAGGCAGCTCAAAAGGCAATCCACTCTAGGTCCGCGCCCTTGGGTGTTTCCCAGGTCGAACCACCTCAGAGCCTCGCCACCATCTTTCACTATGGTCACTCAGTGCCCTCTGACTTCGCCTAGAAAGGTCCCACAGTTGCGCTCTCCCCCAGAGCAGTGGATCTCTGGACCTGGCCCTCTTCAGCTCAGTGCTTTTCTCCCCCTCCTGGGGGTTGGATCTTCTACCTTGCACCTGCAGTTATGCTGCGATGGCCCCTCTTCCGTCGTCGCAAGTCAGAGTGGAGTCCAGAGATTGCTGCCAGGTAGGCCACTTTGGGCACCGTCTGCGTCTTTATAGGCCTCAATAGATCAGGCGTCTGTACCGGAGAACGGTGCCCTCCCCAAGCGTTATTCAGTGCATTCAAGGGGGCCCGCTTATTTCGGGCTACCCAGGTACGCCGCCTCACTCCTTTAGCCTACTCTCGGCAATTATAGGAGACGCGGGGTCATATTTCCCTACGCCGGCTGATCGCGTAGGTCCGTGCCACCAAGGCGTATGCACTAAACTCTCCGGGTCAGGAGCCCTAGCCCTGCGCCGCTCTGACCTGTGCTTTGGGCTACGGCCCCAGGGGGGTCCTTCTTCGCGCAGCCACTCGCTGATCTCCCCACAGCCCGGGAGACACGCACAGCCTATCCTCGGTCCGCTCCCCGTCTCCGCCGATGCCAGGATCCGGCTCCTCAATCTGCGGCCGCCATCTTGCCGCCTCGTTAGTTTCTCCGAGTCGGGAGAAAAAACAGCAATTACACTGCCGCGCGAGATGTATTCGGGTTGCTCCTCAGTTCAGCGCTATCTGTGGCTATTCCGCAGCTCAAATTTCGATATTGGTCTGTTTCCGGGATTCAGGATGATTGACGTTAGGGGATTTGGCGGCCGGAGCCCCGGAGTCCGCTCCCACTTACATCGGCGCCTGGCCACGCCCCCTCCCACAGCAGATGTATTAATGACCCCAGGTTTCCACATCCCCACCAGCACTGGCCATCACAGAGCACATTCCATCGTTGTATGCGTGTAGGAGTATAATACCAATAGGAGGTAATTTTATATGCAGTCTCAGTGTGGCCTACATTGAACATTGTGTGATGAGCCCTATAAAATATGTCCCCCCATTCCATATCAGATAGATTGGGTCCCAGCTTTGCCTCCCACCGTCTCTGACCTGGTGTCCTCTGGGCATGTGACGTTTTCGATAAAAAGCGGTAAAGTTCGGAGATGAGTTTCTTATCGTCTGATTTTAATATCAGCCATTTCTCAAAAGGGGTCATGGGCCTACCTGCCCCAGGGTGTACGTTGGGGCCAAGAACCCAGTGGGTGAGTAGAGTGTGTGTGAACCTCTCTTGTTCCGACAGGGAGTATTGGGGCTTAAGCTCATCAAAAAGAATGAGGCCCTCCTGATCGAAGAGGCAGCCCATCCTCTTACACCCCCCTGCCAACCACCGCCTAGCTACCTGTGGCGACAGGCCCGGTGGGAAATCCGGGTTGGTAAACAGTGGGGTTAGCGGGCAAGGGAACGACGAAAGGCCCGCTGGAAGCACAACTTTGTCCCACACATTGAAAGTTGTGCTCGTTACCGGGGAAGAATATAAACCCCAGGATCTATGGGCTCGTGGGAGCCAGGTTTCCATCCAGATGTGCGAGCCTGCAACGGTTTGGTCCATAAAGACCCAGTGCTTTTCGGTCATGGCGCAGTTCCATTCTACCAAAAAACTAAGTTGGGCGGCCTGGAAATACCGTGTTACATTAGGGACCGCCAGGCCACCCTCCAATTTTGTGTGTTGCAATAATTGCTTCTGGAGTCTAGGCTTCGACCCGTCCCAGATGAAGCGGTCTATGCTCTGTTGAAGCAGTCGTAATTCCCCAGGTGGAGGGGAGAGAGGAAGCGCTTGGAAAACGTATAGGACCCTTGGTATTACATTCATTTTGACCGTGGCAATTCTGCCTAGCCAGGACAACGGCAGCCGTCGCCAACGATCCAAATCTTTACGGATCGTGGTTCCTAAATTGGAGAAATTGGATCGTGCCATTTTAGGAAGGTTCCTATCAAGCGTGATACCCAGGTATGGGAGCACAGCATCCACCCATTGGAACTCATATTGTACGCGGAGAGCTTGCTCAGTGTCCGTCTGGACTGTGAGGTTCAATATTTGCGATTCTGACAGGTTCATCTTGAAGCCTGACACTGCCCCAAAAGACTCCAATTCAGAGATGATCGTCTCGTGCGTAGAAAGCGGCTGAGCGATGGAAAAAAGTATATCCTCCGCATAGAGGCTGATGAGATGGCGGTCGGCCCCGAACTTGATGCCTCTGGGCAAAGGGTTGCATGTATATGGCAATAGAAGCGGGGAGAGCGGACAGCCCTGACGGGTGCCCCGCTCTACCCGCAATCCCTCCGAGTTCACCACATTCACCCCTCACCGAGGCTTTGGGTGCGTTGTAGATACTACGCGTCCAGTTCAGGAACCGGTCTCCCAGCCCAAAGTGCTTAAGGGTGGCGAACAGATAGGGCCAATGCACCCAGTCAAACGCCTTCTCTGCGTCCACCGCCAGCAAGAGGGCTTCTTCCAGGGACCGATTGACTTTGTCAATGAGATGGCACAAACGTTTGGTGTTGTCCCCGCATTGACATGAGGGAATGAATCCTGCTTGATCGAGGTCAATCAAGCCCGGCATCAGTGGATTGAGGCGGTGTGCCAAAATGCCCGTGAACAGCTTTGCATCGATGTTGAGCAGAGATATTGGGCGATAGGAGCTGCAGAGCTCGGGGTCTTTCCCTGGTTTCGGCAACACCGAGTTGGGCGCCTGCAGCATGGTTTCGGTTAGTGACCCGGTTTCGGCAAAAGAGTTAAATAGGCAGGTTAAAAAGGGAGCGAGTTCGGAGCAGAAAGTTTTGTAAAAAATCGCGCTGAAACCATCCGGGCCCGGAGCCTTAATGGATTTTAATCTGGCAATGGTGGAAATTACCTCCTCGATCCGGATGGCTTGGTCGAGCACATCCGACTCCTGCGGTGGCAATGGGGTAATCGCGGCCGTCTGGAGGTAGAGGAGCGGATCAGGGTCCGCCGCGTGATCTTTCGCGTATAGGTTTGTGTAAAATGCCCGAAACTCCGCCCCTATATCAATGGCGCCATGTACCATCGAGCCTCAGCATGACCGGATAGCCTTGATGGTGTTGGCGTGCTGGGTACTACGCAGACAATGAGCTAGCATCCGACCCCCTCTGTTAGAGCCCAAGTGGAATTTGTGTTTGAGGCAGAGCATGGCATATTCTGCCCTATCGAGGTCAAGGCGTTTAAGTTGAAGCCGAGCCTGTTCTAATTCGCGCCACATTCGGGGAGCGCCCGTGCGCTTGTGTATGGACTCAAGCTCTAGCACAGTTTTCCCCAATTCCTCTCTCTTATCCGTTCTGAGTTTATTTTCATGTGCTGATTGTGCTATGAGGGCGCCTCTGGTAACAAGTTTAAGGGCCTCCCAGACTGAAGAAAGCTGTCAGCGTCATTTACAGCGAGGTAGTCAGTGATCACGCATCTGATTGCAGCTATTGTGTCAGAAGAGTGCTGCAGGGTCTCACGTAGGCACCAGGGGTGACGCTGGGAGATGCCTGTGGGAATCAAGAAAGTGAGCGTAATGGCTGCGTGGTCGCAAAGGGAGCGGGGTTCAATGGAAGAGTCTGTGGTGAGCTCCCACGCTCCTGGAGAGGCTAGGAAGTGATCCAACCGAGCGTAGGTCTTATGTGCTGCGGAAAAGAATGTGTAATCTCGCTCCTTCGGGTGGTGGAGTCGCCAAACATTGTGTAACCCACAGTCGGCCAGCCAGGCTAGACTCTCTGTTGTGAAAGCCCCTGTCTGGCCTGTCCGTTGTGCAGAGCGATCAATTTCCCCATCCATAACCAGGTTAAAGTCCCCACCCATGAAAATGGCCCGGTCTGGAGACTGGAGCACCCCCGCTATTGGCTCAGTTATAAAAGTTTCTTGATGTTCATTAGGGCATAAAGTGAGGCCACAGTAAAATTAAGTGTCCCCATCTGCACCCGTATAGCCAGAGCGCGACCCTTTATTTCAAAGCAAGTGTCTAGGATTGACCCCCGAAAGCGATGAGAGAGAAGGACCTCTACCCCGCCCTTCTTCCCTCGTTCAGATGACCAGAACTGTCGTGGGAACTTCCTGGAGTGCATTCTGTGGGTGTCTTGCGCTAAAAGGTGCGTTTCCTGGAGCAGACAGATGTCGCTCTGCGAATGTTCCAGTAGGGAAAGTATCGCCGCTCTTTTGGTGGGGTTATTAAGGCCCTTTACATTTAAGCTAAGTAGTTTGACCCTCATAATATAAGTTACCCGGGTGTCGATGCTGGTAGAGGCGTGCAAGACTAGGAGTTAGCTGGAGGGTCTCTGAGAGTTCAGGAGGGAGAGGAGAGACATCCATGAACGCATGCGCCATCCTATTCTTATCTGTGTTCCATCAGAAGGAGAGCCCCAGAAAATAACCCCTACCCCATAACCAAATGCAAAAAAGTACAACAAACAACATATTGTAGAGTCTTTCATGACGAGAAAGTCTAAGTCAAGTGGGGCAATCGCTGTGCCAATGATTGAAGCGTGGAATGTCAGCAGGACTCATGCCACCATCCCGCCCCACCCGGAGCCCAGCAACATGAAGGACAAGAGAATTCGCTTATATAAGCTATTGAGATACTCCACAAAAAGTTCCTTGGAGGCCCAGTCTGGCCAATATCAGTCTGCGTTGAGAGTGTCCTCTTCAAGGGGGGCGATGACCGCCTTTCGCTCTTTAGCAATGGTTTCGGGGTACCGCTGGAGGAGTAGGGGGGTCCGGCCCACTCTCTGCCACTTCCCTGCTTTCAGAGGTTTAGAGCCAGATTCTGAATGGGTAGCGAGACCCGGCCCTTCCTCAGTTGAGTTCAACAGCTGCTGCGCCTTCTGTAGTGATCTGATATGGTGCGTTTTCCCATCCCATTTAAAGATCAATCGGAACGGGTGACCCCAGGAATATGGAACTTTGTTAGATCGCAGGTGGGTAGTAACAGGCCTAAACTCCCTTCTCTTTTGTAGTGTAGAGGCCGCCAAGTCCTGGTACAGGAGGGGGCGCGCAGCCCGGAACTCAATAGGTTGCTTGTCTCGTGCCTCCCAGAGGATTCGTTCCTTGAGCTGAAAATCATGGACACAGGTGAGGATATATGCGGGTGGGGCCGGTGCTGCCCTTGCTGGTCCTACCCTATGTGTACGATCCAATTTAATTTGTTGATCCAGCGGGCCACCCAGGATGAAGCGGAAAAGATCCACGACGTATGCTTCAATGTCCGACCCCTCTGCTCCTCGAGGGACCGCCTGGATACGGATGTTATTCCGGCAGGAGCGATTTTCTAGGTCCTCCGCGTGCGCCTGGAGATCAAGGTGCTGATCTTGTAGGCGGAGGACTTCCTGCTGGAGTAGGTGAATTTCCTCATCTCTAGCTGAGGACTGTGTTTCTAAAGTGTCCACTCTGTCACCTACTGACTCCAGATCCCTCTGTATCTCTCGGATTTCTTATGCCAGTTCCTTTTTTATTGAATGGAGATCTTCTTTCAGAGAGGCAAACAGTGTCTCCAGGAAAGCACGCGTTACCGGGGCTTCTGCTTCCCCCCCATCCAGGCCCGCAGCACCCCCAGGCTGGGATAATGTCGTGTCCATGTTTCCAGAGCCAGATTTAAGGAGTAGATCTTTAACAGAGCGTTCCTTATTTTTCCCTGTAGCCATTTCGGGGAGAGGCTCTAGAGTAGCTTATGTGAGTGGGTAATAGGCGCATTACCTGTAGGGAATCCGCTCGTTTCTCGTGGGTCTCCTCGGCTCGAGTCCTCTTGCTCTCAAATTTTGTGTATTCTCCTGCCCAGCCAAGATGGGGTCCAGTTTTAGGTCTTTCTCACCAGCACAGCGTGTAGGAGGTTTGTGCAGTCTCTGGTCTCCTCTCTGGGTCAACTAAAGCTTGGGGAAGCTCTGTGCACTTGTCTGCCCCCCTTTCTCTAAACTATACGGTTCAGGCAGGTCCGCTGGCTATGTAATGTGGAGCACTTATGACCTTCGGGGGGAGTTTCAGAACAGCTTTGTTGCCTAGGTCTTTGCCTGCTTGGTGAACTCTAAGTATCCTCCCAGAGCCTCGACAGTCTCCTGTTCACACCAGGATCCAGGTGGCCTCTCGATGAACCGGGCCCAGCCACCCCTTTCTGTGGGCATTGAGGTCTCCTCGCCCTGGGCCGAAGAGGATGCTTTCTATTGGTCCAACTCCGGGCCCCCGCTGTCAGTCGTTGCAGGCCCGCCAGGCCTGGCCGTCTTTGGAATAAAGAGGGCCCCCACCAAGAGTGCACGCACAGGCCCACCGGCTCAGGGGCCCACCCAGGGTCCACGCCCTTCGGGGCAAAGGGGTTCCTAAGCTCTCACGAGGGAGGGGATGGACCCGACCTCGTAGTTCCTCTTCCTCACTGGGTTCTTGCGTGGGCCGCTGGCTTCAGGCCCACTGGTGTCGTGCGTGTTTAGCCTGTGGGAGGGACCCACACTCACCACCCCCGTATGTTCAGGGCTGCTACCGGGACCCCAGTGGGCATTGCGGCTCAAATGTTCCCCCGCCGGGAACTTCAAGACCACCGGTGCAAGTCCCACGCTTGCACCACACGGGCCTCCTCTCTCACCTGATGCCGCCTTGCCCGCAGTGGTGATATGACTGGTGTCTGCCCTTCAGACTGAGAGCCGATCGCGCCCGCCTCCGCCGGGAGCCCCCCTCCACGCTGCTTCAGAATTCCTGTGGATAACTAGGCCTCAATACAGCCAAGCCCAGCGGAGGGGTGGCTGCTCCAGTCCTCCCCGGGCGGACGCCCGTGCTAATGTAGACAGGGGGAGGGGTCGACACCCAGCTCCCCCACAGCGTCGGCATCACGGCTCAAGCTCTCCGCTGCCCCAAGAGGTCCCGGGGGTCTCACTCCGCCAGGCGCTCGCTTCTCGGAAATCGTCTCCGGGCCCCAGGGCAGGCTGCGCCCCCTCGTGCTAGGCCCCTACCTCTCCTCTCCCGGTCGCTGACACCAGGGGCTATCTCTGCACTCGGCGGGCGCACTGATTGTCATTTCACTGAAAATATCAGAACAGCCTCAAGTGTGGGGAAGCCCTTCCCCCAGCTCCCGACGCTGTTTGATGCAAAGGAAATTACCAGTGCCATGTCATCGGACATGCGGGAGACCATGTGACGTGCCGGCGTGCGGCAACCACCAGTAAATCCCCGTAATAATTATGCTCAGGTGAACCACTTAAAGCAATGCTTCCTGGGACTGGTGGTTCAGTAAAACCCAAGTGAGTCGCCGCCGGCACTCACATTCAAAAATGTCTTTAAAAGGATTGCCGATGTTCGCGCTGGCACCCCTGCATATAACAGGCACCTCCTGTTCCACAGTTAGCTGCCCCAATAAAGCAGCCGCGGACCCGCAAGTGTTTCGCGGTGGTGCAATCCCGCGACCAGGCAGGCCGCTATACAAGATACAAAAAGAGTTGCCTCTAGGTGGGATGCACTCCCAGGTGGAAATTACGCCAAAGCAAGGGCACACGCCATGAACAAAGTCCTTTTCTGGTTTCCTGCCAGACGCGTTTCGGGCCAACGCCCTCGTCAGTGGCAGACCATGTGACGTGCCGGCGTGCAGCAACCACCAGTAAATCCCCGTAATAATTATGCTCAGGTGAACCACCTGAAGCAATGCTTCCTGGGACTGGTGGTTCAGTAAAACCCGAGTGAGTCGCCGCCGGCACTCACATTCAAAAATGTCTTTAAAAGTATTGCCGATATTCGCGCTGGCACCCCTGCATATAACAGGCACCTCCTGTTCCACAGTTAGCTGCCCCAATAAAGCAGCCGCGGACCCGCAAGTGTTTCGCGGTGGTGCAATCCCGCGACCAGGCAGGCCGCTGTACAAGATACAAAAAGAGTTGCCTCTAGGTGGGATGCACTCCCAGGTGGAAATTACGCCAAAGCAAGGGCACACGCCATGAACAAAGTCCTTTTCTGGTTTCCTGCCAGATGCGTT
Source organism: Calotriton arnoldi (assembly GCA_963921515.1). Lineage (NCBI taxonomy): Eukaryota > Metazoa > Chordata > Amphibia > Caudata > Salamandridae > Calotriton > Calotriton arnoldi. The sequence continues at coordinate 1,929,658 of CAWUFW010002021.1, forward strand.
TCGGGCCAACGCCCTCTTCAGTGGCAGACCATGTGACGTGCCGGCGTGCGGCAACCACCAGTAAATCCCTGTAATAATTATGCTCAGGTGAACCACCTGAAGCAATGCTTCATGGGACTGGTTGTTCAGTAAAACCCAAGTGAGTCGCCGCCGGCACTCACATTCAAAAATGTCTTTAAAAGGATTGCCGATGTTCGCGCCGGCACCACTGCATATAACAGGCACCTTCTGTTCCACAGTTAGCTGCCCCAATAAAGCAGCCGCGGACCCGCAAGTGTTTCGCGGTGGTGCAATCCCGCGACCAGGCAGGCCGCTGTACAAGATACAAAAAGAGTTGCCTCTAGGTGGGATGCACTCCCAAGTGGAAATTACGCCAAAGCAAGGGCACACGCCATGAACAAAGTCCTTTTCTGGTTTCCTGCCAGACGCGTTTCGGGCCAACGCCCTCTTCAGTGGCAGACCATGTGACGTGCCGGCGTGCGGCAACCACCAGTAAATCCCCGTAATAATTATGCTCAGGTGAACCACCTGAAGCAATACTTCCTGGGACTGGTGGTTCAGTAAAACCCAAGTGAGTCGCCGCCGGCACTCACATTAAAAAATGTCTTTAAAAGGATTGCCGATGTTCGCGCCGTCACCCCTGCATATAACAGGCACCTCCTGTTCCACAGTTAGCTGCCCCAATAAAGCAGCCGCGTACCCGCAAGTGTTTCGCGGTGGTGCAATCCCGCGACCAGGCAGGCCGCTGTACAAGATACAAAAAGAGTTGCCTCTAGGTGGGATGCACTCCCAGGTGGAAATTACGCCAAAGCAAGCTGCTATAACAATGACCTACAATTTAACATCTACATCTCAATATGTGAAAAACGTGGGACTTTCAGGATGTTGATGTGGAATATCACTTGCATGAGAATAGGAGATTGCACTTACTGCCTTCTCTGAGAGTGAGAAGCTTGTTTTGCTACTGCCATCCTATAACAATTCTGTGTGGGAGTAAAACTTGCACTCCTGATGCCTGACTTGTATGTTTCCTGTGATGGGGAAAGCTTACACTGCTGCTGTCTTACCTAGATTTGTCTTCTGAAGGAGGGAAGCTTACACTGTTTCTGCCCAAGATGTACCTGTTCTATGAAGAAGGGGTGTTTCCACTGCTTATGTAGAAAATAAATGATATACAGAATGCACTGGCATAGCATGCCCTATGAACAGAGATTTTTTCCCACAATATTTGAAGTAAGATGCCTGTAGTCCTGAGGAAGTTCTTTCCTCAAAGAGGCAATATTGATGCACCAAAACATGTTGTCGGAAAAGAGAAGCAGGGTCCCTTGCTTTACCCTCCATTTTAGATCTTGTGGCAGGGAGACACTAGTAAAACATTCAGGCTCACCAACACAAACATTTAATATAGGTCTGAGAGTTTAACAAAGGGGAGAACATACATTTTGACATATGGGACAGAACCTTACCAAACTAGATAGCCCATACCGAGGAGACTGTACAACCAGTTAACAGCATACTTTTTGGATAATTACAGTGATTGATGTGGAATCCACTGATAAACCATACCACACAAGGTAGGTGGATGTCATCCTACTATATGAGTACATGAATGTATGATAATTCTGTTGATTTGCTCTTTTTTCCAGGTCTGTTGTGCTTCTTAATTGTTTATATGTGTTTGCAGAGAGTGTACAACACTCCTTTAACTCCTCTGACTGCCTCTTGAGTGTGTTGGGTACCTGATTTGTACTTGTCCTGTATGAGTGAAAGAATCATGTGATGTTCTTTTTGCTATAGCCACCTACCCTTAACTTATTCTTTGAATTAGGGAAAGTTGTGTTGCTACTGTCCATGTTGTACCTGTGTTGTGTTGCGAAGCTCAACATAAAACATTCCACTACACAAAAGACAAAACTATTTATATTAACAGTGATTGTTTTAAAGCTTGACCTGAATGAAAGAGTGAACCCTCACAAAATATGTCTAGAGAGTTTATTTTTGGTTTTATGAAACAGGCAGGTTTTTAAATGAAGTAGGTGACTTTGTAACATTTTCAAACATACCTGACAAATGTCTCTGTGTCATATATTACAACTTCAGCCAGTTCTGACATTTTAGCAAACAATGCTTTGCATTTTGGGACTTTGAGCAGATAAAGAAACGTAAAGCAAAAATACAAACCCCGCAATGCAATATGCTGTTGGCTGAAAAGTGAGGAGTGGCTAATAAGGCACAGTGCACTGAACGGACTAGTGAAATATGAAATAAAAAGTCATTCCTGTCTTTCTAATTTTTTCAAGCCCAGTGAGTGAGAGGGTAAAGATATCCTTATGAACAGGAATACTTCCCTGCTAATGGGCTATGATTAACACTCCTTGGGAAAGGGCATACTAAAAAGACATTGTTCCCCAGAACAATGCAAGCAACAGTCAAAGACACTATGAAATGAAAAATAATGTGCTGGCACACTTCTTATGAGCGTCTGCCTGTGACCCTGCCTTGAAATGGTGTAGTACTTGCTGCAGGCGCTGCCCAACGACTACCGTCAGTGCATAGAATTAAAAATTTGCAAACATTTGTGACTAGAATTTTTAAGGCGAGGATTATGCTTCTCATTTCTTTACTACATTCACAGCAGCCAATCAAAATAAAGTTTCAGTATTACTACATTACCCATGAAACCACCATATCAAATGACCAACCATAGAGCATAGCCCCCTAACCAAGGTCTCGGTGTCCTCTTTCTTTGAGTAAAATCCAAAACAGTTGTCAGTTCCAACCATGTAACTTTGAAAACGTAGATTCAGCTCCATCCGGAGAACCTTCTCTGTGGAGTCCAACACGGAGCCCAACAGGGGCTCAACACAGGACGTTGCACCCGGATATAACGAAATCTGACGACTTTCTAGCCTAAAGAAGGCCTGCTTCTCACCAAACCGTGGTTTGCGTGTACAGGAAACTTCCATTCCATAACCGATTATTTGACATCCACACCTGGAAATGTAGAGAGCAACACTGTAACACTGGTCTCATCACATAAGTCACAATTCGATGACATTGAGAGGGAGGAAAAATTAGAAAATCAGATTCATTACATTAATACAATGTAAATAACTTAACCTGGGTGGAATAATCCTCGCCTCCGTGTCTTTAATAGAATTGAAAATTCTTGTCACGAATGTTTGCAAATTTTTAATTCTATGTTAGGACCGGAGGCTTCGATTATGCTTGTTTAAAGCTTAGCCACCACCACAGAAGCCACATCAACAATCGGTTTACAATAAAAAGTCTTAAAAGTGGTCTCTGTCGACCCATCAGCTGAATTCATGATATCAGCAAGGCTGGCCCCCGAAGCAAATAATTTTGAGGCCATAGCCCCTCGAGCCGAGTGGGCCCCAAATTTGGAAACATCAGTGCCTGCTTCGCCCATAAGCCACCGCACCCATCTCGCCAGGGTGGCAGGAGTCTGGGCGGAAAGGTTTCTGCAATGCAATCAACAATTAACCCTTCATATCCATACAAAATTCAGCAGTACTCACCTCATACGCCTTTAAACATTGTACTACACATAGTTTGGGGTTATCCGGGAAAGCCGGATAAGAGACCGATGAGGTATTGCATTTAGTTCGTCTGGAAATGGAGAATGTAACCCCTTCTGAGGAGAATCTGCGTCCCGCTAAATCTAAAGCGCGGATATCTGACACTCTTTTGCATGAAATAAGGCAAAGCAACATTGTCAGTTTGGCAGATAGTTGCTTTCTTGATAAATATTTATTGGATGGCCATGCCTCCAAAAATCATAAAACAATGGACACATCCCATAGAACAGAGTACTTTGGGCATGGGGGACGGACCATCCGAATGCCCCTCAGAAGTTTGCACAGCAAGGGATGCTCTCCCACCGGTTTACCATTCACCGGATCGTGGCCTGCAGAGATGGCTGACCGAAAATTATTTACAGATATGTAAGCCATCCCTGAAGAAGCGATAGAAGATAGGAAATTAATTACTAAAGAGAAATGTGCACTAACAGGATTGGCGTCCCGTTCACTGCACCAGCTACACCATCGCTTCCAAGCTGAGGAACAATGTTTGTGGGTATTAGCTGACCAGGTCTCAATGATAAAGCTGTTAGCTTCTTTTGAAAGGCCAGGGACACTCAATCTGTCCCGGAAACCCGCCAAGCTACCAGGGTGAGTTGCCCTGACGATATCATTGGATGTGGAGAGCCCTCCGGGTCCAGCAAGAGGTTCCAATGATGTGTAAAGAGGATCGGAGATGCACATGATATTTACAGAACCATGCTTGCGCTCTCCAGAGAGGAGTAATCAATATTAGCTCTGCCCGTTGACGGCGCATTTGCGCCAATACTCTGGGGATCATTAAGAACGGGGGAAACGCATAACACAGAGCGGACGACCAGTCCTGGAGAAAGGCGTCCGTGGGCAATGCCTCGGGGTCTGGGCGCCAACTGAAAAAGGTTGGGATTTGTCTGTTGAGGCGAGATGCAAACAGATCTAATCGGCATTGGCCCCAAAGACGATTCAACGCCTGGAAAATCCGAGGATGGAGTCTCCAGTCGCTGAAATCCTGTAGATACCGAGATTGCCAATCCGCCACCGTGTTGTTGCGGCCCGGAAGATTTTCTGCTACTACAGATATTCTGTGTTGGAGGCAAAAGTGCTAAAAATCCTTGGCGATCTCCGCTAATACTCGGGATCTCGTCCCCCCCCCAGCTTGTTCACGTAATGAAGCGCTGAGACATTGTCCATGCGGAGTAAAATACAATAGTCCGTCTTCCGTGGTGAGAGACTGCGAATTGCAAAGGAGCCCGCCAGGTGCTCCAGACACTTTATATGCAAAGACAGTTCGTCCTGGGACCATCGACCCCCGGTGGAAATCGGCCCGCATCGGGTCCCCAGCCCCAACGGCTGGCATCTGACTCGATCAGTACTTCTGGGATGGAACCAAAAATGGCCCTGCCGTTGCAGTCCTCCATGTGATCTAACCATCATAACATCTCCAACCTCGCTTCCTCTGAGAGGAGAATCTGTTCTGCGTAACCGAGGCCTTTCCGGAGATGTTGAATTTTGAGTTTCTGAAGCGCCCGATAGTGGAGGGGCGTGGAAAAATTGCTTGTATCGAAGAGGCCAGTAGACCCACCACTCGGGCTACTGATCTCAATGATACAGTCTGCCTGTTCAAAATCAATCTCAATTCTCTCTTGATAGTCCTGACCTTTTGCGCCAGCAGAATCAGTTGACATTGTCGGGAGTTGATCTGGAAACCCAGAAATTCTATTGATTGGGTCGGCGTCAGAACCGATTTCTGTGAGTTCACAATGAACTCCAAGCTCTGAATGAGCATGATAGACCATTCGAGATGGGTGACCACTAGCTGGGGACAACGCGCCATGATGATTATATCGTCCAGGTAAATAATTAGCCGTACCCCCGGGCTCTCAAAAACTCCACTACTGGCCGAAGGAGTTTCGTGAAACACCATGGCGCTGATGAGAGATCGAAGGGAAGGACTCTGTATTCGTAATACACTCCTTGCCACAGCAACTGTAGGATGCGCCGATATGGTGCGAAAATGGGAACAGACAGGTAAGCGTCTTTTAGGTCCAAACGGACCATCCAGTCCCCTTCCTGGAGGAGATCGCGAAGAAGATGGATACCTTCCATCTTGAAGTGCCGATAAATCACCCAACCATTGAAGTCTTTTAAGTTTAGCACTAGTCGCGATCCGCCCCCTTTCTTTTCTACCAGGAAAATATTGCTGATAAACCCCCTGGGGTGAGGGTCCGTGACTACTATGGCCCCTTTCTCCAGAAGAAATTGAATTTCGGAGGAGATGAAACTTTGATCTTGACGTAAAAAAGATATCATTGGGGGAAGAGATACTTGACGGGGAGTTGTACAATTCCAATCTTTACCCCTGCACAGTCTCTAGAACCCAAGCATCCTGCGAGATTGTTTGCCATACATGAAGGAAGGATTGAATCCTGCCTCCCAACACCACTTCTGAACATAGAATAAGTCTCACCTGTGGTTCCTGAATCCTGGCTTCCTCTGTATCTACCCTTCCTGAAACTGTTTCTGGAACGTAAGGTTGGGTAGAAGGAGGGGCTGTTATGATCCTGATAAGCCCCACGTTGTTGATGGTACTGACCACGTTGGGGGCCTTATTGGTAACCCTGGCTGAACGAATGCCCCCTAAATCATCCGGCCCTGATGAAAACCGGTCTGAAGGCTCTTCGGAGAGACCCTTGAGCCTTGTCTAGGCCGCTAAAGGTAGCCAAGAACTTGGTCAGTTCCTTGAGGAAGGACTGCCCAAAGAGCAAGCCTTGGACTAGTGGACCGGCTTCTGACGTGAAGAGTTCAGAGAGTTTGGGGTCTAATTTTAAAAGGGTAGAGCGCCATCTCTCACTGGACATGGAGCAGTTCACATTTCCCAGCTGGCATATGGCACGTTGAGTCCAACCTATAAGCACATCTCGATCTATTGCCATGGCCAATTCCTTCGCCCAATAACCTAATTCCAATATTTTAGTTAAGGGTCCAGTCATGTCGAAGAACTTGTCCTGGCAAGAACGCCAGGCCCTGTCTATCCCCTTCTTGGGGTCCGTGGACTATTTCTTTAGATATGTCACCATCGTGGGGTCTACCTCAGGGGTGATCCAGCGATCTGGGACTAATAATTTTCTGCAGTCAAGGCCCAATTTCATTACCCACTAAGTCCCTTCACGCTGGGTTAGTGTAATTCCAAATTATACCAAATTTACCAATAACCTATTTGTATCTTCATTTTTGATTACCAAATCATGGCGATGTAATCTTTTTATAGTTGACAGGGTTTGGCAAACTAATACTTAGAACTTAAAATACCTATAAACTAATATACACCTCTAATAAAGGACAGACTCATTTATATATTTATAAATGGTTATCAAAATAATGTGCAATAAGGCTCATCAATACCAACATACAGTACAATCATAGATCGTCACAAGGCAAATAACATTAGAAGAGAAAATGACAAATTCATATTAATGACAATGCATAAAGGAGTGGATAGGCGAAGAGACAAAAGTGTCAAAAGAAAAATACATTTGCAACTGATTTTGCAAATTCAGATTTCATTCTATACTAACCCAAATAGGAATAGGGAATCTACTCTCTGGCCATGAGAGCAGCAAGGCCTCTCAAGAAGATTTGAAGAGGCAAAAACTAAGTCAGGAATCAGCAAACAGGTGACAGATCAGCAAACTGACGACAACGACGATCTCCCAGCAGTCAGAACCCACACGAGTCTGTCCAAACGCCTAGAACAACAGCCTAAACCCCTCCCACTAGCACCTCAATTATACCCTAAAAACCCAAAAGTCCAGTCCACACTTATATCTAACGAAGGGTCATTCTACACTTGATTGGTTAAGGAAGGGGGTGTACTGTCACACCACTCTCGACATGATCAACTCACTAAATGCCCATTGTTTTATTTATTCATCACGTCAGCTTCCACCCCAGGAAATATAATTCAAGCCGCTATCAAAATGTTCTCTTCCTTCTTTGCCGGTTATGTAGCAAACTTCGTATCATTTATGCCGCTCGTGCCTTTCCAGCGGAAGCGTCTCCTCTGCTTGATGAATCAAATCGTTTTTCATGCAAAGTTCTTGGCAGGCACTCAGGCAGTAGCGGTCGGTGGTGGGAGTGCCGCCGGGCGCTGACGTGGGGAGGGAGAGGGGCAGGGTGGGGGGTAGTAAACTACGGATTACAGGCAATTACAGGTAAGTACACATATAAATAAATAAATCGAATTTCGTTTCTCGCGCTGCATCGCCAAATGTGATGCAGCGCGAGAAACGAAATTTGTTTTATTTATTTATATGTGTACTTACCTGTAATCGCCCATAATCCGTAGTTTACTACCCCCCACCCTGCCCCTCCCCCGCCCCACGTCAGCGCCCGGCGGCACTCCCACCACCGACCGCTACTGCACTCAGGATTCTTGAAGGACAAATCTTTGTCCACCTTCTTCTTCGCTTTCAAACTTCTAATTTTCAACTATTTATTCTTCTATTCCATTAACCCCCAAACTTCCATGCAGAGTAGAAAATCATGCTTCTATGGAAAACAAACACAGGCAATATTATTCACTTGTAATGCTTTTTCACTACGCACCAACCCAATACTGCATCTATCCTTGCGCAACCCATGTTAAATATTATTTTCCTAGCAAACACTAATAACGTGCATTAAAAGCAGCATTAGTCTTTTATTTTCGTTTTGTCAAGAAGCATTTGCGGCCTACTCCAGTACTTTTAGTGCACGCTTGCGCAGTAGCATTTACCCTCACGTTAGTTTTTTTTACCGCATAATTTTCACTGCACACCGTTAATAAATGTTACTGAGGGCTCAATCTGAGCAGGTTTTATTTAGTGAAAACCCTGCTCCATCAATGCCCCCTTTGATGGCGTTTTTGAGCCATTACCAAAATACCCACCAATACAAATTATCACTTATCAGAAAGCAGTTGTTCTCTCTCTTTTCAGCATTATTCCATCTAAGTCTTTCATGACTTCATAATAATTTCCTTTCATATTCTCTAATTCTATCTCATCTCTCTTTCTCTTTCTTGCCCTTCTTTTATTTTCGGACGAATCTTTCTTGCATTTACAACACTTATAGATCAGATAAACCATTAATATCACTATGGCCACTGCAATGATAGGTGTTAGTATTCTCCCTAATACACTATTTCCAAAGGTAGAAAACCAATTACCGACAGAGGAAAAACTCTTACCAAGTTTCTCCCAAGCACCATCAACCTTCAATTCGGCCAAATCTTGATGAAGATTTGTAATATTCTTAATATACCCCTCAAGACTTTTACTCTTGTCAGGAATATAAGTGCAACATTGTTGTATTTTCAACATATTGCAGACTCCACCCTCTTTAGCCAATAACACATCAAGGGCAAGTCGATTTTGTAAAACCATAGACATAATCGCAACCATCTCAGTATCAATCATTAAAAACCCACCAGCAGTGTCTGTTGATAAACGATCAACCACTGTGGACAATTTTCTAATTTTATGCGGATTCAGAATAACTCCAACTGAAGGTATCAATGCTCCAAAAATATCTCGCACTATTTCTGAAAAACTGGCTCCTCTCTTATTACGTATTAGTCCATTCTTTACTTCATTGATTCTATGATTTTTATCCAAATGATACATTTTTGGAAATACTATGCCTAAATAACAACATCCATACCAATGTGCAGGCAACCTATAGTAGGCATTCTTACCACACACATAATATACTCCTGAAAAACAGGATCAGTTCCTCCTTTTAGTCCCCATCCTCCCGTTATTAGAAAGGTATGATCACATTCACTAGAATCAATGAAATAACTGTTATATTCAGCCTTTTGTCTACGCAAACAAAGCTTCCCTCTATGAGACCAGTCTAGGGTCATGGCAGCGTAAGTCTCACCTTTCTTATAATCTCCTTCTCTGAAAGCCCATGGCGGTACATGAGACTTTTGCTCAGCAGCTTTTCTCTGAAACTCTTGCCTTCTATCTTCTACCATATTAATGAATTCTTTTTCTTCGAACCGTAAACTACAAGTTAGGTTATGTCTATGTGCATATACTATATCTATTGTTTGCGTAGTATGAAAACATTCTCCCATATATTCTGCATTCCTAGCACTATATATTTTATTCTTGTTCTTTCTAATGGGAATTTCTGAAAATACTAAATCCATGTTAGAATAAAAATATTGCAAACTTCCTTTCTCATAAGATAAACTATTTAGTACACTACAAGACACACCATGGGCCTGATTCACAGAACTAACTTACGTCAAAAACGTAAAGTTAGTACTTTTTGGTATTCACAGAATACACTTACTCATTTTGGTATTCACAGAATGAACTTACTCATTTCGGTATTCACAGAAGTTAGTAGTCCTAACTTTAGGACTCCTAAATGCCTTCTGTGAATACCGAAAGTCTTAAAGTTAGGATTTTTCTCAGTTTAGGAGTAGTAAAGTTAGGACTCCTAACTTTAGGACACCTAAATGCCTTCTGTGAATACCGAAAGTCTTAAAGTTAGGATTTTTCTCAGTTTAGGAGTAGTAAAGTTAGGAGTCCTAACTTTACTACTCCTAAACTGAGGAAAATCCTAATTTTAAGACTTTTGGTATTCACAGAAGGCATTTAGGAGTCCTAAAGTTAGGACTACTAACTTCTGTGAATACCGAAATGAGTAAGTTCATTATGTGAATACCAAAATGAGTAAGTGTATTCTGTGAATACCAAAAAGTACTAACTTTACGTTTTTGACGTAAGTTAGTTCTGTGAATCAGGCCCACTATGTTAAAGGAAGGTGATGATAAGTCACCCCTCTGAGACAGACAACGGTAATTGCATGCACACATAACAATCTCTAGCATCCATTGTATCAATGTACTCATACAATAACTTGGTAAAGACATTTAACGAGAAATCATTAATTGATTTATCATGATGATAGATGCTGTCATCTTTCATCTGTTCTATATTAGTTTGTGAGTCTTCTTTAAGACTTTTAAAGTCTATTTTCTCACTCATCACACCATTAGTATTATTTCTGTGATTAGTTACCATTAACACAGGCACAACAACACTTAGTATTATACACACCGTCATTAGTAATAAAATACTAAATAAGTAAGCATTAATACATCTACGTTTAAAACTACGATTTTGATATCCAGTCTCTGCTGTATTTGCCATTTCTAGAGAAAAAAAATTGTATCAATTCTAAAGAATCAAAAAAACTAAGGAAAACTAAGAAAATCTATAAAATCTAAGAAAACTAAAATCTATAAAAATCTATAAATTTTATCCAGAATAGTGTATCCTCATACTTTATGCCTTTCTTCTTTACCCCCTCTTTTCCTTTTATTTTTATATCTTCTTTAGATCCCTGCTCTGATTTTCCGCAATTCTTTTTCAATACATTTTCAAATTTCCGCACTTTAATTTACACAGTTCTTTAAGGTGGTTCAAACCTGTTTCCTTCACTTTGCTCTGGACCAGCGTTTTCTTTGCTCTGATCTGTGTTTTCAATTTCTTCCAACACCACATATATCCATTCTGGAGCTGTGTATTTCTTGTTCGGAACCCTTACTCTTTTTGTTTTACGAACTGATTCTTCTTCAGACTCACTTTGCTCAGTCTGATCTGGTACTTCAATTTTCATATCTGGTGAACTTTGTTTTAGAGTGTATTTCAGTCTTTTCACTCCTTTTGGCCACACATCACCTTTTCTCGCTTTCTTTACTTGAATTGCTTCTTCTGCATCAGTGTCAAGATTGCAAGTTCTCTTACTCAGTCCTTTTTTCAGTTGCACTTGCTCTTGATGTTCGCTCAACACTTCTCCATTGTCATCTTCAACAGCAGTCTTACGAGACTCAGTAGCTGGTGCCCACTTTATTCAACTTTTTCTCTGATCAAACATGTGTTCAACACCTTCCGAATCTGTAGCTTCGGACTCTGTGGTTTCACGTTCTACAGCTTCTTCTTGTCTCTCCACCAGTTGCTACTCTTCTTGTCTTTCGAGTGAACTTGGGACTCTCCTTGTATGACTTGGGTGTATCCAGTTCGGCAAGCCACCACACTTCACTGCTGTCGTCGTCACCAGTATTACCTGGTAAGGGCCATGCCACCTAGGTTCCAGACACAACTTTCTCACATGCTTTTTCACCAGGATCCACTCACCTGGACTTAAATCATGTGCTTGTTCCTACTGTGTTGTGATTTCAATTTCTCCAACCTGATGAGACACAGAACGCACCACATCAGCCAATCCTTTGCAATAATCAAGCACTAGATCATAAGTAATATTCATCAGTTGATTTGCTGGTACAATCGGCTGTCTCAATGCTCTTCCCATTATAACTTCATGTGGTGATAATCCAGTCTTTTTTATCAGGAATGCTTCTCAGACTCATTAATACCAAGGGTAAAGCATCTGGCCATTTCAGTGTTGTGGATGCACACACTTTTGACAGTTTGGATTTGATAGTGCCATTAATTTTTGCTCGACCACACCTGAGGCTTCTGGTCGATAGGTACAATGCAGCTTTTGCTCAATTTGTAATGCTGCACAAATCATCCGAATTATTTCATTATTAAAATGTGTACCTCTATCCGTTTCTAAAGAGACTGGAAATCCAAATCTAGGAATGATCTCTCTCAAAAGCAATTTAGCAACTGTTAAATCATTTCTTCTTGTTGGATATGCTTCCACCCAACGAGAAAACAGACAAACCACAACCAACACATATTTCAGTCCATTACAAGGGGGAAGTTCAATAAAATCTGCCTGTAACCTAGTAAAAGGTCCTGCTGCTTTTCCAGTACGTCCCCAACTAACAACAGTCTTTTTACCTGGATTTTGCTGCTGGCACACTACACACCTCTGGCATAGACTCTCTGCAATAACCCTAAACTTGGGGTTGTACAATGACTGTTTGAAGACTCTAATCATAGCATCTCTTCCCACATGTGTTATTCCATGGTACATCCTTGCTATTTGAGAAAGTAAACAATCTGGCATTACTGGTCTTTCATCTACATACACCCATATTTCATCTTCAGGTCTCTTTGTACATCCTGATTTTATCCAAATCTCTTTTTCTTCCTCACTGGCTTCTTCCTGCAATTGTCTAACTTCATCCCACGTTTCAACTGTAGAGAACATCAAGTGACAATGTGTATTCTTTTTCTCTGTTCCTTTGTTAATTGAAACTGAATTTTGTGCACAGAAACGAGCAACTTGATCTGCGTATCTGTTCCCACTGGTCACATAATCATTTCCTGATTTATGTGCCGGACATTTGACCACTGCAATCTCTTTGGGCAATTGTAATGCATTCAGTAAATCTTTTACATCTTTACTGTTTCTAATAGGGGATCCTGAAGAAGTCAGAAATACACGTTGCATCCACAATTGACCAAAATCATGCACCAGCCCAAAACCATATTGACTGTCCGTAAATATGGTTACTCTCAAATTTTTGCCAATTATACATGCCCTGGTCAAAGCGACCAATTCAGAAATTTGGGCTGAATTTATCCCTTTTAGACAAGATGCTTCAAGAACCATGGCCACTGTGCATACAGCATATGAAGCACGCAAAACACCTTTCTCATCTCTCAGACAACAACCATCTACAAACATCACACAATCTGACTCTGACAATGGTACATCTTTTATGTCAGGCCTTGGTTTAGTACACAACTCTGTCACATCCAAACAATCATGTTCTGCTTCATCTTTTACTTCTTCACAACCCGAACTCGGCAACAAAGTTGCTGGATTCAGTGTCATACATCTTGTCACTGTCACATTTTCAGCACCCAAAATCACTCTCTCATACCTAGCCAACCGACTACTCGTCATACGTTGAGTTCTCGTTCGTGTCAACAAAATTTCAACAGAATGCGGTACATATACTCTCACTAGATGTCCCATCACAATTTATTCACTCTGCTCTAAACTCACACAAGTAGCAGCCACTGCTTTCAAACAACCTAGCAACACTGCAGCCACTGAGTCCAAAGTAGCAGAAAAATATGCCACTGGACAACGTGCCATTCCATGTGTCTGTGTCAAAACTGAAAGTGCACACCCATCTCTTTCACAACAGAACAATGCAAATTCTTTGGTATAATCTGGCATACCCAATGCAGGTGCTCGACAAAGACTATCTCGCGACTCAACAAAAGCTTTCATGCTTTCTTCATCCAATTGGATAGGATCGACTACATCTTTGTGAGTCAATCTCTGTAGTGGCTTAGCAATCAGTGAAAAACCACTGACCACTGTCTGCAGTATCCAACCATGCCCAGAAACATTCAAATTTCTTTCTGTGTTCTGGGAGGACCCATTTGCAAGATCACATTAATTCGATCTTGTGATACTTTCCTGTCTCCTTTTTCAATTTTGTGTCCCAAATACTGAACTTCTCTTTTACAAAACTGCAATTTTGCTGGTGACACTTTATGCCCACCTACTGCCAAATGGTACAGTAGAGCAATTGTATCAGTCACGCATGCTTCTCGGGTCTTCGATGCCACCAGTAGGTCATCGATATATTGCACTAACACTGAGTCTTCTGGCATAACTAATGACTCAAGACACTTTTTCAGAATCTGATTAAAAATCGAAGGACTCTCTGTATACCCTTGAGGAACTCGGCACCATGCCAAAACACGGTCTCCGAACCGGAAAGCAAAAAGATATTGGCTATCCGGATGCAGCGGTATCGAGAAAAATGCTTGGCACAAATCAATCACTGTGAACCACTCCGCGTCACATGGAATTTGGTAAAGAATTACTGCTGGATTGGGCACTATTGGACAACAAGGTACCACAATCGTATTAATTTTCCTCAAATCTTGCACAATCCTATACTTGCCACTCGGTTTCTTAATTCCCATAATAGGTGAATTACAAGGACTCCCTAGTATTTCTCTCAGAATACCCTGCTCAATCATTTGCTCAATTAAAGGAGTAACTCCCTCAATAGTCTCAAGACTCATTTTATACAGTGGTGTTTTTGGAAGTTCTGCACCCTGTTTAACTAAAATTTGAATAGGATCAACACCCTTCATCAATCCGATGTCTTTCCCTGAGAAATCCCATACATCAGCTGTCACCGTGTCTCTCAATTCAACAGGCAAATCATTCGCTGTAAATAAGGGATACAAATCATCCACTTCTGTCCCTTGCTTTGCTAACATCACCTTGAAAGCAACATCCTCATCTGGCGTTTGAAAGGCAACACCATCCAATGTACAATAGATGGTGCAATTCATCTTGCACTATAAGTCCCTACCTAAAAGGTTTACCGGACTTGTGTCACACACCACAAACCGATGCAAATCTCTGAACTTTCCAATATGAACCTTCATTGGTTTGGTCACTGGAGTCTTAATATGCTTATTTGAGACACCTACAACTTGGATAGTTTCTCCTGAGAGGGGTAGGTTCGGAATTTCTGCTGCTCTTACAGTAGAACGGGTAGCACCAGTGTCCACAAGAAATGTAATATCATTACCTTCCACTTTCCCATCCACAAAAGGACCTGACTGATCTACCACTAGAGATGCGCCAAGCACGCACTCTTCCTCCCCCCTCAGGCACAGTCATTGAGATGAATCCGAATCACTCTCAGGACACTGCAACCAATATTGTGAAACCATTTGTACATTTTGATTCTTACCAACTTGTTCACCCACGTGAAAACCAGCATCCGCACTGTATCTCTGTACCTGAGCATTCACATTATTTGGCAAAGGAGCTTGAGGCACTTGTACCTGTTGTACCTGCTGTACCTGTGGTGTAACTACCTGTTGCTGCTTCAATTGTTGTTGATTCACAACCACTTCATTCTGCATCTGTGGATTAAAATTTTGAACCATTCCATTATTTCCTAACACAGTCTTACACTCGTTCTTCCAATGTCCTAACCTACCGCATCTATGACACGGATATTTCTTTTTCAACTCTTCTTTATTACTCTTACCTCTACCTTTTCCTGGCAATTGCACTTGAACACAACCATTCGGTACAATATTCATAGGTACCTGACTATTTTGAAAATTCTGATTCTGCCCTTTCATCTGAAAACCAGTTTGCGAATCATCAAAAAAATTCCCATTTTTCTGCTGTGCCACCTTCTGCTGTGCCACCTTCACCTGTGCCCACATCATTTTCTCTTTCAACTTCTTATGTCTTGATTCAATATCATCACTACAGTACTTTGCATATCTCAGAATTTCATCCGCTGTCTTATTCTGCCAACAAATCAAATGCTGCTGAATCATATTACTAATCGCTGGTTTCAAACCAAATACAAACTTATAGACAAAATGACCCATGTCCTTGTCAGTTATACTCTCAAAACCACTCTACTGTTTAAACACTTGTAAAAGCCTTTCATAATAAGCATGTACTGATTCTTTTGACTCCTGTGTTGTCCTATAAATCTTAACCCAATCTGTTTCTTTTGGGGAAATCTTACTCTTCAAATATGTAATCACTTGATTATATTTCTTGATCACTTCTTCTGACGGGGCTCCAGTTTTAACATCTCTGGGATATTCTTCTTTTGGCCAATCAACTGCAATTTTACACTCAGTCCATAAATCAGCTGGAACTACAATATCAAACAAACCATCCAAATATTTCCACAAGACCTCTGAAACCTTTACAAATCTCTCTACCTGTTTGTACCACTTTACAGGCTTTTCTCTCAACCTGGGAAATTAATTTGTGAAAGACAATATATCCTGTCTTGACCAGGGAATGTGAACATATCCAACACCCGGAACTTCTCTCATTGGATATATCATTTCAGCAAGCTGCTCTATCTCTCTTAACGGAAGTAAAGAAAATGCAGTCACACCCTTACTTGCCAGTATTTCTTCTTTCTTCGCCCATCTACCTTTCCATCGTTCTAAATCACCCCACTTTTTCAAAGTGTTTATCAACTCTTTTATTTGCAATCGTTTACCAGATGCATTCAAACTCTCCAGATCTTTGTCACTAAAATCCAATCTATATGTCTTTTCCAAAACTTTTGATTTTTCAATATCCACTCCATATTCTTGTGCAGCTTCTGCCAATTTCTCATGTAATTTTCTCGCTCTTAATGTAATATGTTTACACAAAAATAACAACACCTCATCCTGATTCTTACTCAGTCTCTCAGGACTAATTGTACCAATAATAATTTCTTCTAAATCAACTCTCAATCTACCTAAGTCTATACTCAATTTGGACTTATGAGGTGTCATTCCTCTTATCCATTCATCTAACTCCTCTGGCGAAGGTCCCACCGAACCTGAACCTGAACCTCCTGATATCGAAGTTGTTTCTCCCTCATTCGACAATAATTTTCTAGGATCTATCTGTACACTCCTTTTTGGTGTTTCAGCCACATTTCCATTCACTGGAAGATCAATCAATGACGTACCCATCTCATTTGACTGTGATCCATTAACATTCCTAACACCATTTGCTGGAACTGTTAATGCATGCACTCTAGAAATATTTTGACCCTCACTATACAACGGAACTATAGGTCCAATTGTCACTAGAACTGACAATGCTTCTGCATTTAGGCTCATCTGATTAATTTTCTGAGTTAATTCTTCTTTCGCTCTATTAAGCATCTCAATTTCTTTTTCCTGTAAAACTCACGTAACCTGTGAGGACTGTTTAGCCAATGGAACTTGTGTAGCTTGTGAAACCTGTGGAACTTGTGGAACTTCTATCTCAATTAATGGTGCACTTGGAGTAACCCCATCCGTACTCTCTTGATATGGTGGAGGTCTTGTCAATAACATTTCTTCTAATAATTCATCATCAATTTCATTCGGATCCATATCTAATCCTGAACTCTCTACATTATTCTTTTTCTCTTTACACTTTACACCAGCCTGATCCTCAGCAACCATTACTGGGTATAATCCATCTATGCTCACTTCTTTCCTCCATCTTTTCATCAGAGCATCCCACTTAGCCTCTGAATACCATCTCATCATATTCCTGTATTTCATTCCATTCCTATCTCTCTCCGTTCTGTACGCCTCATGTTTCCATTGTTCAAGCGCATCATACTGCATAGGTCTAGGATTCCATTTCAACGAATTCATTCATCTCCTCAAACTCTCCAAAATTCTCACAATAAAAGTACCATGTTCTGGGAAGGCTAAAACTCCATCATCCTCTGTATACCTCACCCAGTTCTCTAACCATATACACGTATGATACCCATGCTCTAGCATCATAAAAGAAGCAGGCGATCTTGGAAGAGATACAGGAATTCCCTCTCTAGTAACTATTGGCTTATCCTTTTTAAAGAAATCCTGAATCGCTTTTATCAACTTCATTTTTAACTCTTTCTTTTTCTAAATTTTAGAAATCAAAGAAATCCTTCCGTAATTCCACTCACTCTATTGGCTCGCACTCGTCCTATACCAGTGCGACTCACACCAACCAACCAATCACAGCACAATACACACCGCTATTCTGACCAATGCCAGCGCGGCTTTTCGTGACAGCAGTTTAACTCCTACGACTGACCTTCCCTTCACAAAATAATACGGCAATGTACTACAATATTTTTCTAAATAAATTCTTATTAGAAACGACACAAAACGCTGCTACTTTGTCTGCTCCACTGATAAAGAAATAGTTTGATTACTCTAAGAGATTCCTTTTACTTCCAGTAAAATAACGACCATCGCAACTCTTCTCTCAATCAAGTGAAAGAGGTCTTGGTACTCCTTTGGGGATACTAGCCAAAGTTTCAGAATAGGATTTTTAGAAAAGAGGTCTTGGTACTACTTCGGGGATGTAAGGCCAAAGTTTCGGAAGCGGACTTTCACTATCTCATACAATCTTCTTTCAACAGAATAGGTCTCTTAGAATAACATCAACAGCATTTCACTGTTCGATATTACAACAGACAAAGTACTTCTGCAGTGTGATACTTCTCCACACTATTCCTCTGCCTATAGGGCTTAAATAAACATCCCGGGATCTTAGGCAACTCCGTACCCGTACTTCCAGACAACATAAAACAAAGACGCTAACTTTCATATTAGTAACCAAAATCAATAATTCAACCATTAATTTGCCAAAATAATCAAAACGAACCATCCTCTGCTACCAAAACTGATCCAGCGATCTGAGACTAATAGATTTCTGCAGTCAAGGCCCAATTTCATTACCCACTAAGACCCTTCACGCTGGGTTAGTGTAATTCCAAATTATACCAAACTTACCAATAACCTATTTGTATCTTCATTTTTGATTACCAAATTATGGCGATGCAATCTTTTTATAGTTGACAGGGTTTGGCAAACTAATACTTGGAACTTAAAATACCTATAAACTAATATACACCTCTAATAAAGGACAGACTCATTTATATATTTATAAATGTTTATCCAAATAATGTGAAATAAGGCTCATCAGTACCAACATACAGTACAATCATAGATCGTCACAAGGCAAACAACATTAGAAGAGAAAATGACAAATTCATATCAATGACAATGCATAAAGGAGTGGATAGGCAAAGAGACAAAAGTATCAAAAGAAAAATACTTTTGCAACTGATTATGCAAATTCTGATTTCATTCTATACTAACCCAAATAGGAATAGGAAATCTACTCTCTGGCCATGAGAGCAGCAAGTCCTCTCAAGAAGATTTGAAGAGGCAAAAACTAAGTCAGGAATCAGCAAACAGGTGACAGATCTGCAAACCTACGACAATGACGATCTCCCAGCAGTCAGAACCCACACGAGTCTGTCCAAACGCCTAGAACAACAGCCTAAACCCCTCCCACTAGGCACCTCAATTATACCCTAAAAACCCAAAAGTCCAGCCCGCACTTGTATCTAACGAAGGGTCATTCTACACTTGATTGGTTAAGGAAGGGGGTATACTGTTACACCACTCTCGACATGATCAACTCACTAAATGTCCCATTGTTTTATTTATTCATCACGTCAGCTTCCACCCCAGGAAATATAATTCAAGCCACTATCAAAATGTTCTCTACCTTCTTTGCTGGTTATGTAGCAAACTTCGTATCATTTATGCCGCTCGGGCCTTTCCAGAGGAAGCGTCTCCTCTGCTTGATGAATCAAATCGTTTTTCATGCAAAGTTCTTGGCAGGCACTCAGGATTCTTGAAGGACAAATCTTTGTCCACCTTCCTCTTCGCTTTCAAACTCCTAATTTTCAACTATTTATTCTTCTATTCCATTAACCCCCAAACTTCCATGCAGAGTAGAAAATCATGCTTCTATGGAAAACAAACACAGGCAATATTATTCACTTGTAATGCTTTTTCACTATGCACCAACCCAATACTGCATCTATCCTTGCGCAACCCATGTTAAATATTATTTTTCTAGCAAACATTAATAACGTGCATTAAAAGCAGCATTCGTCTTTTATTTTCGTTTTGTCAAGAAGCATTTGCGGCCTACTCCAGTACTTTTAGTACACGCTTACGCAGTAGCATTTACCCTCACGTTAGTTGTTTTTACCGCATAATTTCCACTGCGCACAGTTAATAAATGTTACTGAGGGTTCAATCCGAGCAGGTTTTATTTCGCGAAAACCCTGCTCCATCAGGGGTGTCAGCCACCTTACCCGGAAGATCTGGTCTTGGGCACTCAGAGCGTAATCTCGCTCGAACTTCCTTGTCAAAGGCTGACGCAGATGGGCTTGTACATAATCGGCCACCTCTTGGGGCGGTAACCAGACCGTGGAATCGGGGTGTATAATTTCTGATGGCTCAAAAGTTAGCAATTTTGGTTTCCCGGGAGGTCTACATGACGCTCCTTTCGTGAGTGTTTGCTAGGCCTGGGGTCGTCTTCCTGGTCTGATGTGTGGCAGGATGAGGGGCCCTCGTCGTCCTCCTGAAAGGATTCTGCCGGCGCAGACTCCGGAGGAGCATTATAATCGTGTTCATTGGCCATGCTATTGGCCAGTCTGGCAAAGTCCGCTGTGTGGGGGGCCCTTAGGGATCCTCCCACTGGGTTTGGCCCGCAAAGGAGGGGTGGGGAGCCAGCCCTGTTGCTGTGCGTAGCCACACAGGTGACGTTTCAAATGTTCTATGGCTCGGACTAGGGCCCTGTTAACAGAATGCTGCACCCCTGCATCCAGTGCATTAACTAGGTCTTGCTCCAACGACCCTGAGGGTTCCGCCTCAAAATACTCTTCTTCATAAAATTCTGCCATGGTAAGAGTCTGTAGTGCAGCGGTAGTAGCCCCACAAATGAAGACCAATGACCAAAGGCGGGGTAACACCCCGGTTCAGGAGAAATATAGGGGGAGTGGAGCTACCCCTGGCAAGCCAATCAGTAATTAATATGCAGATCGATATAAAGGTGGAGGGAGGGCTTGCCAAAACCACTCTAGGCAAAGCCTGTGCAAGATTTATACTACCCTGCTGCAGCTAAACAGACAGGGCGTCAGTGGGAGCAGCAACGAGGGTCCGGGATGTAAGAGCAGTTACACGCTGCTCCCACATTCAACTTAAGCCTTTCCGACACTGGAAAGCACTTAAGATGGCCGCCGCACATGCGCGGAGCCGACCGATCGCAAAATACAGAAAGAGGACTGCCCGTCAGATAGGCGCGCGTCCTCGCTCCCTTCTCCCTCTCACCGGCAAATAGACGCTGGCGCAGAGCGCCCCGTCGGGAGGCAATGCGCTCCCAAAGCAAGGGAAAAAAAGACACCACGAGCGCCACTCTAACGATGAAGACGCGCGCGCTGTTAAACCAATACCAAATTGAAGCGAGCCTGGACTCGAACACGGCTCGTTGTTACAGGTATGGAAATACTGCCAAAAAACAATGACACTAGAGCAAAAAGCTGGCAAAGAATAACAATGCCTAATTCAGCTGCTAAGCTCTGTAGTCTCGCAGTAAAACCATAAACATCAATCAGCATAACAAATAAGGATATAAGTGAAGAGCACTTAACTGCCTGCAGAGCAGCAAAGAAAGAAGACACTGAGACCTTGGTTAGGGCTTATATAGGGCTATGCTCTATGGTTGGTCATGTGATATGGTGGTTTCGTGGGTAATGTAGTAATACTGAAACTTTATTTTGATTGGCTGCTGTGAATGTAGTAAAGAAATGAGAAGCATAATCGGAGCCTCCGGTCCTGACATAGAATCAAGACAGCCCTGCCAAGTATCACGCATCGCGCGTTAGACTAACACATTTCAGTGTGGTACTCCGCATTACCGCACTGAAATGCATTGTCACGCATATGCATGGCTCAGCTGTCACTGAAAGTGCTGCCTAAAACTGTTGAGTGTGGCAGCGTGCCGTCCGTGTGTGCTCGATGCTCCTACAGCCAGCGTGGGGCTCCCAGCAGAGTTAAGGCTGCTGGCAGGCTCACACTCACTCCAACTGCCACAATGTAGCAAAATCTATTGCGATTCCCCGGGGCGCGGCTCTGTCAGCCTGACGTCAAGTGATCGAGCCCCGGCCGGAACTCACAGGAGTCAGGACAGCCTCTGCTTGGACGATTATCACCGGAGGCGGGCTGGGCGGCAAACCTGAATTTCCTCGGCCTGCGATGGCCTACGGGCTGAGCCTGCCTGGTGCAGCCAGCCCTGCACAGCAGAGTCCTGCCTGCAATTTATGGAGCTTCACCCGCCAGTCTTCGAGTCCGGACTGACTCTCATCTGCCAACTGCGGCAGAAGCCCAAGTAAGTACCAGCCTGTGCATGGTAATTATCAAATGCCGACTCCTGTTTACAGAAACCAGCCAGGCGGGAGGCAGGCGAACGGGGAGTGAGGATCCTCCCATCCTTCCTCCCCATTCTGGGGCCACGCTCTGGACCGCAACTGGTCTTCCTCCTGTGACCAGCTGGCCTTGAGTGGAGGGTGGAGATGATGTGCACGCCTGAGAAGGCCCAGACCCAGGCCAACACCAGTGACGGGGACACTCGCAACGGCAGACGGACCAATGCGAGAAGCCGGTCGGTCCCACAGGAAACAACGCGACCGGGCCGGAGGCAGGCACCATGGCGATTGGTCAGAGAAGACTCCCTTCTTCTCATTCTAAAGCCACCCTGTGGACCGCGGCGGGCCCGTTTCTCCTGCAATGGGCTGGCCCTGAGGGATGTGAGAGGGACAGGTCTAACGCTGTAATAACTCACTACGCAGGCATATGCCCGATCGGAAGTTATTCGTCGCTTGCTAAGGGGAACAGATCTAGTGGAAGCCTCGAAACTATTGCCGAGTTCAACTTCACACGTGCTAGACCGCGCATTTCACAGAATGGTGCTCTGCTCCTGTCAGCGCCCGTGTTAGGTGTAGATGTGTGATCTACATTCACTGTTACAAAATTGGGGTTTGTTTTTATGAAATACAAGTTTGCGTGGCTGCACCGTTCGCCGAGAGTCTACAACGACCAGTTTGGTATTTCATTTCTAAATGAGGCTTATTTTGTCTTCCTTAACAGACAAAATCACCCTAATATTAAAAAAGCGCAATGTATGTGCTTAAATTTATTTTAAAGCTATTATAAAGCGTCATCGTCACTGTGCTGAGCCTGTTCCAGCTGTGCTCACTGTTTGGCTTTCTTTTTTGCAATGGATGCACTGATTAGGCCCTGCCACGGTGCCCGGTGCCCCTCCAGTTCGGTGAGGGCCAGGACTCTCAGCCCAGGCAGAAAGGAAAGTCTTGAGAACGGCCCTTCACCAGCCGTCGTCTAGCTCATACATTGCTTTTCTATCTACGGCGCCCAAATCCAGAATGCAGCTGCTGGTTCCTCTCAGGTCGGTCGGGTCCTCACTTTTCAAGGTAGGAAGGATTGCGAGCATTGAAAAAATATACCAGATATTAACATTTGTTCATGTACACATAAAGCCATTTGTATTCACTTTTAACATGACATTTCTGTTTTTGTTTATTTTACGTATCAGTCAGGTATCATTACGCGAAGCTCTAAAGCACGTTTAAAGTGATTTCTATATTATACCTGCTGTTTGTAGTATGAACTAATGAGGGAGAAAATACAGACTTTTTGTGATTTTCTTTTTCTAATTTTCTACCGACTGGTACAGTAGAGTGTGAGTTTTTGGTTGCACAAATGGGTGTGTAAATTCTGATATTTATATGTTTCCCTGGTCTTCATTGCTTTATTTTGCTCGCGAGAAAGTGTCACTCATAGTTGTTGAATGTCACTCATAAGTACACTGAAAAAATGAAAATGTCACTCATAAGCAAGCTGAAACCTTGGCAGCTATATGTAGTATTGTGGTTATTTACTATGTCTTGTTTCAGAATGCTCTGATTCTTGAGAATCAAGAATCAGAACATTACAATAGTTCTGTGTATTTATTTCCTTGTATCAGAATGTTGGTGTCACTTCTGCTTGGTACTCGGCGTACATGTTTGTTGCTGAGGGGTTGTCAGAATAAAGATGATACCTACAACTTCAATATTTATTGCCTCATTACTTCAAGAATTTGGCGACGGGCCGGGATCTACTGACAACCCCACGCTTTATACTTTGAGGTTTTTGGCTACAATGAGACTGTTATTTGTTTTCTGGAAATATTAATATTACTCAACGAAATACCCTACATCTATTCGTGGATATCTACATTCTTTGCCCTAATCGCATTTTTCTGGACATCTCCAAAGTCGTTGGATGGATTTGGCAGCATCGAAGATACAAACGTTTGGGTAAGGTTATTTTTTTTGCTTAGACCTCCCCTCCGTTCCAACGTTTTCAGAGGATTATTTACATACTTTATTGGAAAACCGCATTTTACTGTGTTTTCCTAAGTTTACACTTGATCTTGGATGTTTCTACTTTAATACAGTAACCTGTTGTTCGTTACCTGCTGCGGTGACCGTTGAGGCAGTTCTTCTCGACCGCATTTTTTTTCAAGCAGTGGAGACATTCTACAGCTGTGTTCCAGTTCAGCGTCTCCACGGACATCTTGGAAGACTGGAGAGCAGTTCCAAACGACGGGCTTCGAAGAGCTCATTCGGTGCGACGTCAGCTTCTTCTACAGTGACGTATACTCTTAAGGACGCTGGAACGCACGCACCAACGTTGCACGCGTCATCACGTTGGGTCACGCAACGTGACCTTGCGTGGTGGCCATTTTGGAAATTTGCCGTATCCTAGCAACGCTGATCAGAGTAGCCTGCTCGTCAACTGCGACCGCTTCAAGTCAAACGGTAACCTTTTGTATTTCAAATCTTGATCTCGACGGTGATATGCACACCGCTTGTAGTTAAGTGCATATTATTACAACATTCTAGATCACTTTAAAGCTATCTACGGTGATATGCACACCAAATTCAAGAGAATGGATTTCAGTATTTAAATGAGTGCATATCAACCACTTCTACAGCCGTAAGTATCTTTATTGTGCCGCAACTGTTACAGTTACTGCTACTTATACAGCTCTTCCAAGCCTACGTCTACCTCAGTTTTAAGTACTATCTTTTACAATAAATAATTTAAGGGATCTCATTTTATGAACATGTCTACAGCAGAAGAACCACCTAGAACCTCTTCTGCTTTCAACCTCAATTCTCCCAAAGAATTCTTGTCTGATCCTGGTGAACCTAAAGTACAATGGCTGGAATGGAAAGAATATTTCTTAAATTATATTGCTAATCTAGAAGATTGCAGTGGCGTCTTTTCTCCTGAAAGAAAGAAAAGAATTTTAATGTATTGCCTTGGTCCTGAAGGTTTAAGAGTTTACAATCAACTCCAAAAACGCGACATACCTGGCGACTTTGATGTTTTTAAAATTGCTTTATTAGACTTGGACGAACATTTCTCACCCACAGTGTGTGAGGCAGTTATGAGACATGCCTTTTTCCAGCGTAAGCAAGAGAAACACGAGTCCATCGATGATTATGTTTCCACGCTTAAGAAGTTAGCGATCACCTGCAACTTTGGCACTTTACATGATAACCTCATTCGAGACCAAGTCATAATGTATACTAAAAACAAGTCGATCCAAGACAGACTATGGGTTGACGGAGATTCTAGTTTGAAAGATATTCTAACTATTGTTAAAAAAGTGGAACTTTCAGAACGTTGTGCTAAAGTATCACTAGGAAGTACTAAGGTTGAAAGTAGTGAATCAGTTAATAAGATTTCTGATGGGAAAAGAAATTTGCTCCTAATACTTCTCATTTTAGCAAGAAAAACTTTAAGAAACCTGAACATAATACAAAGTATAAAAATTCTAGTTTTGCTTGTTACAGGTGCAGAAGCCCATCTCATTCTGCAAACTTTGATAAGTGCCCAGCTAGATTTGTTAAGTGCTCTGAATGTGGTCTGATTGGACACTTTACCAAAGCTTGCATGCACAAAGGTAAAAAGATAGGTAAAGGTAAGGTCTCTAGTATTAAAGAGAGTGATGAAGAACAATCTTCCTCTGTTGACAGTGATGATGATCATTATACCATAGACAGAACAAAAACAAAAACCAAGGTACTTAATATTTCCAGTCAATCTAACAGTAAACCCATTTGCTGTGTTTCTTTTGATGGAGTTTCCTTGCAGGTCACTGCAGATTCAGGTTCTCCTTACACTATTGTTGCTGAAAATATTTGGGCTAAGCATTTTGTTAACACAATTGGTGATTATTTATCCTCGTCTGACATTTCCCCGGAAAGTTACATTGGTGAAAAGATTGAAGTCATAGGTTTTAGAGAACTCATTTTTAGATTTAAAGGTAGACACGCCCTCTGCAAATTGTATGTAGCTAAGGATGGACCTTCTGTTTCAGGGTGGAAGGATCAAAAGAAACTCAAAATTATACTTGATCCGAATAGCCCTGAACAGGTCCTTGTTGCATGTGATGGTGAGGATACCAGTAAATGGGATCTCCGTGAATTTCCAGAGGTGTTTAATGGCACCATAGGCAAGTTAAAAGGTTTTTCCCATATGATAAGATTGAAACACAATGCTGTCCCCAAAATCCACAAGACACGCAATATTCCCTTCATTGTCAGGGATGAAGTTAAGGCAGAATTGCAAAAATTACTGGATGCGCGCGTCATTGAACCCATCGAAGCATCTGAGTGGATTTCGCCTTTAGTCGTAGCCAGACGTGCCAATGGCAAGGTTCGTTTGTGTGTAGATTTGAGAGGTCTAAACGACAATATTGTGGTGGATCAATTCCCTTTGCCCCGTATTGATGAAATGTTAATGCTAACCAGAGATGCTAAGTGGTTTTCCACCCTAGACCTTTCTAGCGCATACCACCAGGTCGTTCTTAACAAAAAATCAAAACATTTAACAGCCTTTTGTACACCGTTCGGCTGTTACCAGTTTAGACGCATGCCTTTTGGGCTTGCGTCGGCAGCAGCTGTTTTCCAAAGGCTAATGTTTGAACTTTTTGGTAATATAAAAGAAGTCACCTTTTTTCAGGATGATATATTAATCATGGGTAAATTCCGTCAACGTCATGATGAGGTGTTAAGAAAGGTTTTATCCATCCTATCCTTGAAAGGTCTTACTGCTGAGATGAGCAAATGCAAGTTTGCTGAAAAAAAGTTACTTACCTAGGACATGAAATTACTGACCAGGGCATTAAACCTAAACAAAAATTAGTGGAAGCCATTAGTCAAGCTCCTCCACCTTCTAATAAAGATGAACTACGCTCTTTTTTAGGTTTAGCAGAATTTTATTCTAAGTTCGTTGAAAATTTTTCTGAACGCACTCATGAGATGCGTTCTTTGTTAAAAAACAAGAACACATTTGATTGGACACCAGAGTGTCAATTGGCTTTTAATGATATTAAGCATGCCATTTGCCAAGCTCCAAAACTACAAGCCTTCAATCCTTCTGCTCTCACCTTTGTCACCACAGATGCTAGCAGCAAGGGTTTGGGCAGTGTTCTTTCACAAAAGGACGATAAAGGCTCTGACATCGTTATTGCTTTTGCTTCCAGGACACTGTCTCCCACTGAACAGAAATACTCAGTTATAGAGAGGGAGACATTGGCCTGTGTCTGGGCTTTTGAACACTTCCGCAAATTCTTGTGGGGTAGGAGATTTACGGTACGCACTGACCATAAGCCTTTGATAAACTACTTACCTCTGATGGATTGTCCAGAGCATCTGCTAGAATTGCCAGGCTTTCCATGCGTCTTCAGCATTTTATTTACGATGTGCAATATGTCCCGGGAAAGAAAAATGTAACTGCAGATTTTCTAAGCAGATTGTCCTTACCACTCAGAGAGATTGATTCCAATCCTTGGAATGATTGCTGTGTTGCTAGTATTTTTTCCACTAATGAAACAAAGGGGTTACATGAATCTGAATGGGTACAAGCTGAGGAGATTGATGATATCCTCAAGCTCGTCAGAATCAAAATACAACAAGGTTGGGGCCTTGTTAAATCCGAGCTTCTTGGTGAAATGAAAGCCTTTTGGGACGTTAGAAACGAATTGGGGATCGATGGAATGTTCATTGTCAGAGGAGACAAAATTGTTCCACCCCTCTCCTTAAGGAATAAGATTATTTCCCTTTGCCATGAAGGCCATAGTGGCATTACTCGCACCAAAAAGAATGTTAAATCTTTATATTGGTGGCCTAAAGTTGACTTTGAAACTGAAGGTTTGTAAGATCTTGTAGTGATTGCGAGTGTGCTGATAAATCACAAAAAACCCTCAATCCTCCTTTAAGCTCTTTGGGTTGTCCCTCTCTCCCGTGGGATGAGTTGGCATTAGATATTATGGGTCCCATTGTACTTGTTGATCTTTTTTCTAAATGGTTTGAACTCCAAGTGGTTGACAAAGCTAATACCACTTGTGTCATTGACTTTTTAGGCAGTGTTTTTATTCGTGAAGGTTTCCCAAAAAACATTCTCACTGACAATGGGGTGCAATTTAAGTCAGTTGAGATGAAACAATTTTTGGATGTTGCTGGCATTTCACACAAATTTTCTGCACTTTACCACCCCAGGGGCAATGGTGCCGTCGAGAGGGTCAACTGTGTCATCAAGGGTGTTCTGCAGTTGGCCATTCACGGTAAGAAAAATTTGGAGCATGAACTTATGAAAATGCTTTGGACTTACAGAGTCACTTCTCATAGTTCTATTGGTGAGACTCCTTTTGGGGTCATGAGAGGTCGCATTCCACATTCAAAAGTAAATCCTGGGTGGATGGACAGGAGCAAACAAGTAATGTGGGATGCTGAGAAAATAAAAAATTGTATTCTTGCGTCTCAACACAAAAACAAGAAGTACTTCGATAAAAAGCATGGTACCAGGGATGTCCATTTGTCTGTTGGACAATGGGTGCGTGTCAAATCTAACAAGATGGTGACTAAGGGTCAAAGCAAGTTTGGTCCTCCTGTTCCAATTGTGAAACTTATGAGAAATACTGTCAAGTTATCTGATGGTAGTGTGCGTCATATGAGTCATTTATCCTTAGTAAAAAATGATTTCACACCTAATGATCCTAAAGAATTTGTGGCTTCTCGCAACTATTGGTGGATCGATATTCACCGTGAGTGTTCTTCTTCCTTTGCTATGTCTGATTTGTGTGTTCAGAGAGAGGATGTTCCCTCTGTAGATCTTTCACCTCCTGTGGTTCCCGCTGAGGGCCTTCCTCAAGCTGAAATCTCCTCTGAACTTGGTCCACAGCAATCTCTTGAAGTAAAGAGTATTACTTTTGGTAGAAACATTGTTAGACCAAAACGCCTTGATGATTTTGTTTGTGAATCTTACGTTTTTTTTTGTTTTTGTTTTTATTGATAGAAGGAGGATGTGTAGTATTGTGGTTATTTACTATGTCTTGTTTCAGAATGCTCTGATTCTTGAGAATCAAGAATCAGAACATTACAATAGATCTGTGTATTTATTTCCTTGTATTAGAATGTTGGTGTCACTTCTGCTTGGTACTCGGCGTACATGTTTGTTGCTGAGGGGTTGTCAGAATAAAGACGATACCTACAACTTCAATATTTATTGCCTCATTACTTCACTATGTCAAGAAAGACACAGAGCCATCACTTTCCTCCAAAGGATTGACAGGGCTTTGACATCACTTCCCGAGAGCTCACTCAGCATATGTCACTCAGCAGGGTCATTGTGCATTGCCTATACTAACTAGTTCCCCCAATATTTGTGTTTTTCTTTCTGTTATGGACTAGAGCCAAAGGTCACTAGGAGCAACAGACAACACAAATGAGGAGGCAGTTGTCTGCTCTTGCATTGGTACATCCAGAAAAGTTTGTAATCACATAATCTTTATTAAGAGAGTGTAACTAAATAGTCCCAAAATATTTAAATTGATTCGATTTCAAAAAGCATTCGTCTTATCCTGCTTCTTTTAGCACTACTGACTGTCCTTTGTGACGTTAGAAGATGGCCGCCACAATCAACAGACAAAAAGCAGGGGAAGGAGTTTATGCAACCCAGTCCTTCTTCACTCTCTATCGTGTTTTGCGTGATAGTTTTTATTTCCGTCAAAGTGCAGAGTCCTCCATCTGTTTTAGTGGTCTCTGTAACACGTGTGGTTTTGTGGCAGTTTGCAGCTCGGCGACTTTTGCGTTGTGATAGTCTGATCACGGTGACTGCTGCGACTTCCGTGACTCTCTTGGTTTAAGACGCCGCTGGCATGGGGGCTGTCACCGATGACGAAATTATCCGTAAGCGGCTCCTAATCGATGGCGACGGTGCCGGTGATGACCGACGCATCAGCCTGTTGGTGAAGTCCTTCGTGAAGTGGTGTCACTCCGACTCTGAGGACGGGGACGTCCCCTACCAGCAGATGCTCGCCACAGTCTCGCAGTGCGAGTTCGCCATGGGAAAAGCCCTTCTGGTGTACAACATGAACCTGCGAGAGACGCTCAATTATGAGCAGATGTACGCGGACATAGAGAGCAGTATTGCTGCAGCCCGCGAGAAGATTTCCGACTGCAAGAGGCAGATCCTGCATGCCAAGCAGATTCGGAAAAACCGGCAGGAATACGACTCCCTGGGCAAGGTGATTCAAAGGCACCCGGACAGACACGAGACGCTGGGGCAGCTCGAGGGCCTGAGCGAGGAGCTTGGGCGCCTGACTCAAACTAAGGGAGATACGGAGGACCGCTTGGAGCTGAAGCGCAAACAGTTCCACGTCCTCCTCAGCACCATCCACGAGCTTCAGCAGACCCTGGACAACGACGCGAAACTGGCCGAGGAGTCACAGGAAATGCACACGCAGAGAGAGAGTAGACCGTGAAATAAAAACCACATCTGATGCCCAGCTCTGTGGAGGTTTAATGGACCCAAGAGGGGGGGGAGGCTGGACTTCAAGCCAGAGCTGCAGGACATATTGCCACTGATGTCCAGCTCTGATGAGACATTATGGACCCAAGCGGGGAAGCTGGATTTAAGCCAGATCTTCAAGACATATTGCCCCAATCGCCAACTCTGAGTAGACATCGTTTGATCCAAAGAGGAGACGGGACTCTGTGTGAGCTTCAGGACATACACTGGTGGACCAGTAGCAACAACTTGATCAATCAAATGAGGCAAACGTAGAAAACAATTTCCCGCCTGCACATCCACCTTAATACTTACTGTGAGGCGTTGAGGAATCGTATGTGAGACACATGCAGTAGCAGAGTAAAGTGCAAATTAGGCTGCCTGTAGCCGGAATTTAAGATTGTATCTAATTGGAGAAATAGTGTTGTAGACCAACAACGAGTCATTGAAGGCAAGAGGAGATACCCGAGAATACAGCGAATTACTGGTGAAGAATCATAGGAGAGCTACATGGAAAGTAACACTCATATTAGAGGCCACAAGGGTTAAACCACACAAGGAGAATTGTATTAAAAGTGGGGTATGGATGGGGACCGGATGATAGAAGAATTATCATGAGACTGTGTGCACAAATGCAGATCTTGCCTTAAGTGTGATCTCTGGACCTAATTGTAGAGAACTTATGTTTTGGTGCAAAGTACTCCCTACTCAGGCAGAAAAGTGGTATACAACAGAGGACATACTCTAGTTGCAATAGGTGAGACCCTCATCTGTAAGATGTACTGTACCTAAAAGGATTGCCACTTTGTGGGGAATCCCTTTATCTGTGGAGGGGGTCTTTGGTGAAGTGGAAACATTGTATACCAGAATGCCCATCATAGGCCTAGAAGTGCCAGAATTGTGCCATATTTTCAGGTTAACCACTGACTGCCTATGCTATTTCCATTTCTTGAAATCATCTAATGATGGTATCCTAAAAATATGGTCCTTCTAAGCCTAGGCTGGAGACCAGTATCACATAGCTAGTGAAAAAAATATACACATCAGGGAAGACACATCTTGTACCTAAATAATTGATGCCTTGTAGCAAAGGTAAAAATTGTGTTCGGAGAGGGAAGAGTCCAGACCATAATCTGAGAGACTTTGTATGTCAGGATGGAGGCAGTGCTTCAAACGGATACGGCAACTCCTTGACCACTGCTTATTTCACTGGAAAGGGGGTAGAATATTATGGGACCAATAGCTCAAAAATATAAGAACGGAGCATAACAAGACAGTAGTCACTAACAGAAAAAATAGGAGCAGTAGTGGGAATGGGTGGAGGGTGCAAATGTCCCTTTTATTGTAGTAGAATAGATTTCTTGTGCATAAACACATACGAGGAAAAACCTTTGTTACGTTTTCTGTTTAAAAATAACTTTACAATGTTGGCTCTGATAAACACTGAGCCTAAAGCAAAATATGCTACATCACATGGGTTTGTCATGCTTTGCTTAGTAAGATGAGGCTGCACTCAAAGATAGAAAGACTGGATTCCCCATGATCTTCCTAGAAGTAAACTGAAGCTTTTTGATTCTTTAACTAAATTGTAACTCTTTTCTGTCATTTATGTTACTGTACAATGTTTGATGTGGTGCCAAACGCAACATCCAGGTTGGTGTTGAAATGATTTAAACTGATCTAAACCATCCAAGCCAGTTGTTCTGCCACCAACTTAAAAAGAAATTCCAGCTTCGCTCAAAGTTGAGAAACACTTTGAATTCTTATAAACTGAGATTGCATTGAATGTTTGTGTAAACGTATGCATTTTGGATTCATTTTCTGCAACATTGGAAATGATGGCTCCAAGGTATTTTTAATTAAATTGTTTTTACAAATGTGATTGTTTTTCCTCTTTATGTTATGGTTTCACCCCAACTGAAACAACTATGGGAATGAAGGCTGCTATGGCAGCGACATTTAATAATTTTTTTCTTGACTTTTATTCGCCCAAAGCAGCACACTTTTTATAGTGCTTTTGTGATGCGCCACAAGCATGCAGCACTGTGTTGTTTATATAGAGGAAACAAAGTACGCAGGCACAGTGTTGAAATAACATAGGGCAGCTATTTGAACATCGGTTGACTCTTGCACATTGTAAGAGACCCTATATAGTTGATGATTGTGTACAATTTAAGGTAAATGCTAAGTCTACCTTTCAAGTTACAGAATGCATTACATACAGGAGGCATGGGTGACTAAATATCAGGACTCACTAACCTTTGTGCTTGGATTCCAACAGGGGGAATGCACTTTTCTGTCACTCGCCACTCCCGCCAATGATCACATCCACAGGAGCATGAAAGGCTGTGGAAAATTAGGGAAAGGGGAGTGGGGTATGAGGAAAAAAACGAGACACATGGCTTGCCACACATCTGTTGATCAAGGATATCTGTGGGGTGTAGTAGTTCTACAACACAAAGAGATTTTGTAACTTATCATTTAGGTTTCTGTGCTTAATTGTGATTGGTGAATAGTTATACCATGGCAATATGTCTGTTTAACCAGATCTACCATGCTCCCTATGTTTTGAGTAACCACATCAAGCATCACCACTATGTACTCTCTTATGGAAGGTAAATTATAGTTTTCTTCTTTTTTAGAACTACAAAATAACAGAAAGGGTTAATATTCTGCTGTTGTCTATTAGCAGCTCACATGTGCGTACTAGAAATCTAACTCCTTGTGTATGACATGTATGCGTGTGCAGTACAATTTTGTCTAAGAATCCTTTCTGTTCTTTCAGAGTAACAATTTGCAATAACATAACTTCAAGTTTTAATGAGTTCAGTTAAAATATTCAAGAAGTAGCACAAAGTTCCTTTTCATCAACAGCACAACATTTTTTGTATTCCCAATGTCCTTCAAAACAGAGCCTTACAAAGCAGCATATCTTGGCAAGGCAAATCTCATGTTTGTGTAGCAAGGTCTGGGCTCTAGCAACATTGTATCATGATTGCCTAGTGAAGACACCATGAAACTTAAGAGAAGTCTGATCCAAATTATCCAAGATGCCAGCCACCTCTTCGACATATGGAAATGTTCATGGCCTGCTGGATATTGTCGTACCTTGGCAACATGCTGGTGTGTAGCACATTCTCCACATGCATACCCTGCCTCATTCCAGATACTCTGTGCTAACCGCCAACCTTTCCTTCGCTGAAGTTTGCACAAGTGGATTTGGAATACAGATTCCCAATGCTCAAGCCAGACTAAGCTTTAAAAAGTGTCTCCAGTCATGCTTCCTTACACTAAGTTGGACTACAGTGAGTGTGGGCAACACTGTCGGAACCGTGAAGAGCTACATTTAGCATGCAGTGGTTGTCAGCATGGGCATAGCTATCAATAGCGCAGAAGGTACAATTGCCCCATAGGTTGGGGGGGTCTTTTCCTTGTTTCCATTAAGCCTATGGCATCCTTGATATGGTGGCGCCAAAGACTGATAAGAGCTTTGGATTTCTGTGGCTCAGGTTAAATAAATATTGTAAGTCAAGTTGCCAGGGCACATGGACTGGGAGAAGTTACAATACTATAGTGACTGAGATGAGCTGTTGGGATTTGGAAGAGGAGCTGCGAGTGAGTGTGCAGTAATCGCAGAGACTCTTCAGGAACTACAGTGTCTGTGCAGGCAGCAACTCCAGGGACTGATTAGGAGTAACGAGGACCTACTATTGGAGACAAAGTGATAGTTTCAAGGTATGCAAGGAGCACCCCAGCTCACACCAACATAGCAGCTGCATGAACAGAGACTGACTAGAAAGGACGGCAGTAAGATTGTGGTGACTTCAATAATGCAGAATGGGTGACTTTGCAGTCTAAAGGGACTTGAGGGAGCTACAGTGAGTACATGGGCTGAGTGCTGCAGTGTGAGCACTGAGCAGGTATTGAAACAGGCAGCAATTGTGAAGGACAAAGAGCACACCAACTCCACATCTGGGGAAGTCACAGTGTGACACCCCAGGCATCCAGTAAACAGATTGGGGAATTATTAATCTGCTGATTTGTGTTTTTTGTAGCAGTGCCTTCTGCCTATACTGAAATTGTTTGGAGTGAACCAGATTTCTTTTGTACCTAGTATGTTGTTTCACATTACAGGTTGTGTAACTCTGAGACTGCAGCAGCTTTTTGCCTACTAAAGGGTTCCTCTGGGCGCCTCCCCACTGGGTCTGCAAATACTCTCCTGCCAAAACTAGAGAATCCTTCCTCAGTCTGGTTCCTCCCGGTCTGCTGTGCCCAAGATACCATATGCCCCACCACCTGGTCTACCTAACATTTTTTCCAAGATTATCCAGGAAAGGTTAGAGCAATACAGCCAGAATTCTAGCCCTAGTTCTCGATGGTACACCAAGCCAACCACTGATTACTACCTGTAATAGCAAATTGTTTTTCCATTCCTGTCCATATTGGATTCCATACAACCTTAGTATGCATTGTATGCACATCATACTGAATCCGACTTGATGTTTTATTGCTTTTGGAATCTTTAGCTTCCAGTAGGATGTGAATTCGCTGCTACTAGATGAACCCCATTGACTCATAAGTACCTGGTAGTTCTTTGACGCTGATAAGTGTACCGCATGGACACCTAACTACCAAGTAAGAATCTGGTCGTTTTTGGATGCAGTTTCTTCCCTTAACATACTCTACTATTCCCTACACAACGTTTAGTAACATCATGACACTCCCTTACCTTATGTCCTGCCTCTATCACTGTGGACTCTATTCTCTATTTTTTACCCACCCTTTGTTCCTCACAATTGCTTCTATACCTAATACCTTTCATCTGTTTTTTCTAAATAACCAACCTCATTCCACTTTGTCTCCTGCCATCCCTAACATTGCCAATAACCTTGTCCACCTTCTGTAGCCAGAGGACAATTTCATCACCAGTAGTTCCAACTTTTCTTGCCTCCAGCTTCATCCTCAACCCCATGGTCTGTTACCACTAACCACCTGTAATCCTCTGGCCCCTCTACCCAGATGAGCTGTTTCCTTACCCACATTCAACCAATGATGAAGAAGTGATACGTCTAAATCTACTACAACTTTGGAACAAACAGCCTGTCAGCATTTCATTCCCACCTCCCTACCATCTGCTCCCAAACTCAAAAATACAAGTGGAACACCTCTACTACTAGTTCTCCTAAAACATTGACAAACTGATACCCCTAATGATAATCTCATGCATTACTCCTAATGGCTTCATCAACTAATAAAGAAATTGAAGACAGAGTTAAATATGTTATGAGCCCTATTGAGAAATAAAATCACACAACCAGAATGACAGCATGCATTCAACGCCCCAACAGGATCTAAAAGTCATCCATCAAGAATGCAAAAAGACTCTACTGTTCCCATCAGGCCTCCAAAGCACGGAGTTTGGGAGAATGACGATTCTCTAATTATGCAGAGAGAATCTTGATTTCATTAAAGACATACGGAGGCTAACTTTATGCATCATACTTTTATTTGCTGCCCAAACATGCAGCCCCTTAAAGAACATTAATACAAATAGAATGTCCATGAACAAGTATAACTATTCAATGCACAGGGTTGCCTTCCTCTTTAAATTGCGAACAAACAAGGATGAAAGGAATCCATCTCTGGTGCCAAGGAAATGAAGAAGTTTTGAAAAACCATGTTGTATATCCCAATCCTAGGTGGAATTATCTGAAATAAGAGAGAGATTAAATAATAGGACGAAAAACAGTGCATGATAAGCATGTTATAAACTTACACATTTAGCAAGCTTAACAAACTCAAAGAAACCGTTTTATCCCTTCTCTCCTCATATTTTGAGTGAGGAGGGTGGGATAATGTTAGCCTCCGTATGTCTTTAATGAAATCAAGATTCTCTCTGCATAATAATTGGAGAATTGTCATTTCATTACAAGACCGGAGGCTACCATTATGCATGTTCAAAGCTGCTAAGAGCTACATTGCTAACATGCTCAATTGGTCTTAAGTAAAATTTGGCAAAGGTGTTTGCGTTAGACCAATCAGCTGTTCTAAGAATCTCTGAATGAGATCCACCTGACCAGAAAACCTTACTAGACATCGCCCCTCCAGATGAGTGGGCCCCGAATCTAGATAGGTCTATACCAGCTTCACTCATTATGATACGTATCCATCTAGCTAAAGTTGCTGAAGAGACTGGTTTATGGGGTTTAACATAAGATAAAAGCAGATGATCAACTCCATTATCCCTAAATTGTGCAATTTTGTCATCATAAACTTTCATGCATCTTACCACACACAATTTTTCACACTCGTTGAAAAACATCGTCTTGGTTCTCTTCCAAATGTCAAAATGTGCGCCCTCATGGGAATAAAATCTGATAGCTCAAGAACCTTTATATCTGAAACTTCTTTGAAAGAAACTAGGCAGAGTAAAGTTGCCAATTTAAACGAAATCTGTTAAAGAGATAAGAATGAGTTATCTTGCCAAGAAACAAAAAGTTTGAAAATTAGATTAACATCCCACAAGGAATCATAACGTGCTTTAGGGGGTCTTTTGAGTCTAACCCCTTTCATTACTCGTTTAATAAGAGAATTGCTTCCTATTGCTAAATTGTTCACTAAAGCATGCCCAGATGAACTAGCGGATCTGTAACAATTGATGGTCCTATAAGAGAGACAAGAGTTGAAAAGGGTTGCTAAGTAGTTTGCTATCTGTTGAACAGGGACCTCCACGGGATCCAAACTCCTCTCCAAACACCAACTGCACCATTTTTTCAACACACCCGTATATCTTTTCCTGGTTCCTGGAGCCCAGGATTCATCCAATAAGTTCTTAGCTTCTGATGAAAGGTCCGAATATCTATTAGGTCCCCTGAAATCCTCCAGACAAGAAGGTTCATTTTCCCCTCTAAAACCAAAGGGTGGTGTTCTCCCTCTGGGTCTTCGACCAGGCCCAGGGATGCTGGAACTAGACGAGGGATGTCTACAGCCAGTTCCATCAATTCCGGGGAACCACATCTGGGATTTCCAGAAGGGAGTCACTAGAATGATAGTGCTCAACTCTACTCTCACCTTCCAGAGAACTCTCAGGATTAAGGAGAAAGGGGGAAATGCATAGGCTATGTTCTTGCCCCAAGGTTGAAGAAAAGCATCTATTGCTGTAGCCCGGGGGTCTGGCTTCCAGCTGAAATAGGTTGGAACCTGAAAGTTCAATCTGCTCGCAAAGAGATCTAGCTGAATTGGGCCCCATAGGTCCTGAATCAGAGCGAAGTCTTCTGGATGTAACTTCCAATCGCTGTAATCCCTCAGAAATCTCGAGTTCCAGTCTGCTCTTACATTTTGAGTCCCTGGAATAAATTCCGCTCTTAGGATAATTTTGTGTTCCCAACAAAAATACCAAATTTGTGGTGCTAAGTTTGAGAGTACATTGGATCTCGACCTCCTAGTCTTTTTATATAGGATACTGCTGTGAAGTTGTCTAAGTGGATTAGAGTATTTGAGTTCTTTAGAAGCTCCTTGAAGCTCATAACGGAGTTTAGGGCCGCCATCATTTCTAAACAATTTATAAGAAGAGACTGTTCCTCTAGAGACCATCTTCCCCATGTCTCTAATTCTCCTAGACGGGCTCCCCAGCCTGTATTGCTTGCATTTGACTCTATTATAAAGTCTGGTACATTCTCGCAAATGGCCCTGCCGTTCCATGCACTGAGGTTGTTTAGCCACCATGATAGATCCTCTCGTGCATCTGGAGAAAGGGGAATTGAGTCTTCGTACCATAGACCTTTCCTTAGACCTAAGGTCTTCAGCCTCTGTAAACCTCTGTAGTGTAGGGGACCGGGAGATATGGCCTGGATGGAGGATGAAAGGAGTCCCAAAACCCTTGCAAGGTCTCTGATTAGTACCATGTCCTTTGATAGGACTGACTTCACGTCTTTCTTTATTTTTACCACTTTCTTGTGGGGTAAAATCAAGTGGGATAGGATCGAGTCTACCTGACAACCTAAAATTTCTATCTACTGAGTGGGAGTCAGAACTGACTTCTCTGTGCTTTTAAGGAAACCCAGGCTTTCTAGGAGGCTTGTAGTCATGAGTAAATGATTCTGTACCTCTAGCTTGTCTTGAGACATGATGAGAATGTTGTCTAGGTAAATAATCAACCTCACTCCCCTCTCTCTGAGATGAGTGACCACTGGACGACATACTTTCATGAAACAACACGGGGCCGAGGACAGCCCGAAAGGGAGGCAGAGGAATTGATAAAGTATGCTCATCCATCTGAAACTGAGATATTTTTGGCTGTCCTTGTCCACGGGAATCGTAAAGTAGGCGTCTTTGAGGTCTTGTTTTACTAGCCAGTCTCCTGCCTGTAGGATATCCCTCAACAGGTGAATACCTTCCATCTTGAAATGCCTTTAGGTTAAAAATCTGTTCAGGTATGTGAGGTTTATGACTGGACGCCAACCCTTGTCTTTTTTCTTTACCGGAAATATTGTACTTACGAAACCTTGTGTGGTGTCCTGTTTGTCTACTATTACTAGAGCACCCTTGCTTAACATTTGAGTTACCTCTATGTCTATAAGAGACATCTTCTCTTCTTCTAAATGTAATTCGATTGGTTCCCTGACTTGATGGGGTGTTTGACAAAAATCTATTTTG
Organism: Calotriton arnoldi; assembly: GCA_963921515.1. Lineage (NCBI taxonomy): Eukaryota > Metazoa > Chordata > Amphibia > Caudata > Salamandridae > Calotriton > Calotriton arnoldi. Next base: position 1,969,163 of record CAWUFW010002021.1, read on the forward strand.
AAGCCTGTAACTGTTTCTAAAACCCAGGGGTCGTGAGTTATCAATTTCCATTTCTGGGTAAACAGTTTTGGTCTGCCCCCCACTTTTAGTGTCGGTGAAGAAGAAGGAGAGGTGCTCACCTTGATAGGGTTGAATGGAGGCTCTTGCTCTTCCTCCGCGGTTCCTAGGGGTCCTGCCCCTTTGAGGGTAGAAATTGGAATTTTGTCTGAAGCATCTCCCATATGACTGGGAGTTTCTATATTCTTGCTGGTAGAATTGGGACCTGAAGGATCCACGGCTGGCAGGTGACCCCCTTCTGTCAGCCCTTCCAAAAAATGGACGTGAGGCAAAGACTACGCATGTTATATTGCGCTTTGCTGAAGGCAGTAAAGGTTGAAACATATCTGCCCATGGTTTTAATAAAGCTCTCACCAAAAAGGAGACCATTGGTATGATTGATTTCTTCCTTGGAAGCAAGCTCTGCTAACTTTGGATTAATTGTTATCAGGACGGCCTTCCGTCTCTCCGTTATGAGGTTTGCATTGGCGTTGCCTAACATGCATAAGGCCCTTTGCACCCAACCTCTTAGTAAATCAATGTTCACAGGGATATATTTACCCCTCGCATCTTCAGTCATGTCCTGGATGCGTGTTAGGGGTCCTAAGATATCTAGGAGCTTATCTTGAGACTGTTTCAGGCACTTCTCTATGCCTTTCCTTGGGTCTTTACCATATTTAAAAAGGAAACGTATAATCTCGGGATCCAAATTAGGTGTAACACACACCTTGTCCTCTGTAGAGGGTCTAGGGCACTCACTCCTGAGGAGGTTACGTGTGTCCTTGTCAAGGTTTTTTTTGACCCATAGACTTAAAAAGTGGGAGACATGTTCTAGCGGCCACCAGTCTGCGCTGCTTGGGTGCTTAATCGTTGTGGGATTAAACATCTCTTCCCCAAAGGGGTCCTTAATTCCTTGGGAAGTAGAGGGTTGATCAATATCGTCATCCAGGTCATCGAATTTATCTTGTGGGTTAAAGATTAACTCGTCTGCATCAATTTCAGCTGATGACGTAGTATTTTCAACATCTATTGTGCCATTAAGGTCACTCATTCTTATTGTGCCGCCATGGGCTACCTTTCTCTGTGCCCCGTTAAGGTGGCCATTCTCTCTTGTGCTGCAGCGAGCACCTAAATCTATTGTAGCGCAAGGTCTACCAGTAATATAAGCTGGTTCAAGAGCTTTAGATAGGTGTTTGCTTTTATGAGCAACTTTTCCCCTTTTTTTAGGCAATGAGGTAGAGAATAAATCCTCATCAAATAGAGAAAAATAATTATGCTCAGAGGGAGATCCTCTTTTTCTTTTGGACAAAGCGGCATCTACTGCCTCTTTAAGGGAGGCTTTAAGTTCCTCTTGTAAATATTTTCTGATATTGTCCCCCAAAATGCCTGATTCTCCCTGGTTCTGGGAGTTATTCATCTCCATCAGGCTAATGGTTGGCTTGATAAAATTAAATAGGGGGTTAGTAGGGTTGTAAGTCCCTTTAAATATATCTTCAGGGGGCGTGGCCAAGATGGCGGCGAGATAGGACGTTTCTCGCTACCTCTCCCGCTGACCGCCGTACACAGCACTGGCTATCGGCTGTCCACAGCCCCAGAAACGCTGGGAAAAGTACACCAGCAAGGTGCAACCCCTGGAGAGCCCGGGGAGTTCGGAGACTGCGGTCGTCGGCGCCGTAAGCACCAGAGACGGGCCGGGTGCCGCGAGGCTGCGCCGCCGATCCCCTGGTGGCAGCCCCAGCACTGGAGATCGCGGCAAACGTCAGAGCGGGCCCAGGAGTTTCCGAAAGGGCCGAGAACTGCAGGCAGCAAGTGGTGGTTCCCACTGATGAGCCGGGTGTCTCCCGGGCGGAGGCACTCACAGACGGCGCAACCGGGGAGCGGAGAGGCGCGGCCTCGGAACAGCGAGGCCTGGTCAGAGACGTGGGCCTGGAAGCCCTCCTCGCCATTACGATCGGCGGCGCCATGAAAGCATCGGCGTAAAGGTGAACGGCTCCGGGTAGCTACGGCTGGCGATACAGCGACGAAGGGGCGACCCATCAAGGCCCGACCACACCGGGAGCACTGCAACTGAGAGGCAGGAAGACGGGCTAGGCCTAGTCGCGGGCCCTCCTGGAAATCCGGGCGTGCATGGCCCTTGCGCTGGGGATCCGGCATAGGCCCTGTTAACACGAGAAGGGCGAGAGGGGGAAGCCTGAAGATGGGAGAGGTGAAGGCCTGAAAGACCCTGGGCATACCGGCGCAGAGATCAGGACGAAGCCTGAGTGTACCGCAGCACACGGCCGCGCACTGGTAGGAGCTAGCGCACGACCCGCAGCACTGCGCCCCGGTGGCATCCATTGGATTGTACCTTGTCACTAGCCCGCACCCCGGAGCCGCCTGACATCCCCAGGGGAGAGATCAACTGTGGGCGGTGAGCAGAAGACCCCAGGAGATCGTGAGCGCGGCCGCCATTAGAGGCGGTTGCTGAGAGTGGGGCCCGGCGCCCTGCGGAAGCGGCCCGGCTAGGCCCGGGTGCGGCTTGTGGGCGTGCCGTACGGCTCCCCGCTCAATGCCTAGCTCTGGCCTGACACCCCAGAGAAACTCCGCCACTCCCTTCACCAGCTACCCACAACTACTATCCGGGGTCGGGCCTTGCCGCAGGATACAGAGACACAAGGCTCTGGAAGCGCGATCACGACAGGAGCCAAGCTGCGGTATTTCCCAGGCCGTTGCAGGAGAATGCATTCCTCAGGCCAGAGGTGGGGAGTAGCACAATAGTACCCAGAAGGGGGGGTTCACTTGGATTGCGCATCACAGCAGCGGGACGGGGCCCGATCAGAAGACCGACCCAACATCGCCCAGCCGCAGAATCACCGGCAGTACCGGGGGCCGCATAAGCACGCAGTAGAGAACGCACGGTGATCGCTCTCGTGCCAGGCGGGGAAAGCGCCCATTCAAACTCAGCCCACTACGCACAGAGAACACCACGGACAGAGCTGGGACTCTAAGCCTCTCCGGAGGGCTGAGGACTGCGGCCCGGACTCGCAGACAGAGGGGTCTGATTGCCACAAGCCAGACTCCCTTGGAGGCCACCTTCAGAGTGGCCCAGCACCCCTAGCTCTGTCTGGAGTGTTAAACTTCTGGGACCCGCTCGGCCCTGACTCGGCTGCGCCCACTCCGCACTACCCAAACCAATACTACGACTTCTACCATGGAAAAGAAGGATAAGACGTTGAAGGAACTATTCGCACGTTTCCAGAGTGGAGCTACAATGGATCATCCACTCCCGGGTGAACCCACCAATTCTCAGGCGGACGGCGACAGGGAGGAACCTGTGACAAGAGCTTTCCTTGAATCCCTGTTCACGGCTCTTCGCAAAGATCTGCAAACAGTTAAGCGAGATCTTACATACGAAATCAAAGATATCCGAAGAGATATGGATGAAATTGGTGAGCGCGTCGCCGCACTGGAAGACAAGGGCGATAATAGGGACACTGAAATGACAACCTAACAGCAGGAGGTCATCCGCATCCATGATCAACAGGTGGACTTACAAACACACCTTCGAAGACCCAGAAAACCGTTCCCGCAGACACAACATAAGAATCAGAGGGGTGCGAACTAATGGAGAGGCCGGGGACATCTTCAACTACGTGAGAGAACTCTTCAATCACATCCTTGGCAATCCACCCAAAACAGACCTCAAAATAGATAGAGCACACAGAGTGGGCCCTCCTCGCTCCGAAAAAGCCTCGCCGGCGGACATTTTGGTCTGTGTTCAAGACTTCCGCACGAAGGAGGAGATTCTCCGCAAGGCCAGATCCATGCACCCGATCGCCTTCAGAGACCAGACCCCAATCTTGTATCAGGACCTTGCTGCGCTTACCCTGCAGAAACGCAAGGTCTTTCGACCTATCACTACGCACCTCCGTCAGCGTGACATCTCATACTCCTGGGGCCATCCGTTCCGGCTCATCTTCTGTTTGGATGGCAAACTTCACCAACTGCGATCCCTCTCTGAAGCAAGCCAGCTGCTAGGTGCTGTCATCCCCGAAGAGGACGTCAGAAGCCACAGCCCCGCCCCCGGGGCTGCGGACACGCGACCGCGGCAGGTGGTACTAGAAGCCCTTCCAGAGGCGCTGGCAAAGACACAAACCCCGTGAGCATAGTATGGGCTATCTGTCTTTTCTTCCTTTTACATTGAGGTGGGCGGCAGGGGGGGCGGAGGGACAAACTTGGCCACACTATGGTCCCCGTAAAGACTTCCTACCGATCGTCTCTGGATGACGGACTGTGTTCTGAACTCTTAATCTTTTTCCCTGAGTTTGTTATGTCAGTTCATGAAGGGTTTTTTGTTATTTGGGTCCCCCGTTCACTGCTCCTCGGCACACATGGGCTTGGTGATACTATATTGGGCCCACTTTGCACCTGCACATTAGACCGCACGCACAGACCCGGCCCTGGGTTCCTCTGCGCACTCTATGCTCCTAGAACTCTAGATGCCCCTCACTAACCTCAAGATTCTCACGCTTAATGTGAGAGGTCTCAATAATCCTGTCAAGCGCAGGGCGATCCTCTTGTACCTGGAGAGTACCAGAGCGGACATATGCCTACTACAGGAGACACATCTGCTTTCGAAAGACTGTCACCGACTCAGGTCTCGCATGTTTCCCACACAATTTTTCTCGTCTAGTCCTTCTAAGACGGCAGGGGTTGCGATCTTAGTTTCCCGGGCTTTTAAAGGGAAGGTAGTACAGAAGGTGGCAGAAATCAGGGGCAGATTGCTATCTTATCAGTTCACGATTGGGGGTCATATGTTGGTCATTGGGTCTCTGTATGCACCAAATGAGGGTCAAGAACGATTTCTTCATGAGGCTTTGACCGAGGCCACTGCCACGGTTGAGCGTAAGATTCTCCTGGAGGGCAATCTTAATTTAATTTTTGTTAATGCTCTCGACAGGTTGGCACAGCGCTTCGGCCAGGTTGGCGCACTTTCCTCTGTAGGGTTGAATAGATTGGAGGAACTATGCCTGGTGGGCCTCTGGAGGTGTCACCATCCGCATCTTAGGGAATACTCTTACTACTCAAGTGCCCATAAAACCTACGCGAGACTCAATTACCTGATAGGCTCTGCGGCTCCCCGCGACATCACGTCAGCTGTCGAAATCCTAGTGGCATCATTGTCAGACCATGCTCCCGTAGTGGCCACTCTAACCCTACCGCCTACTCAACTGCCTACACAACAGTGGCGCCTTCGGGACACCCTTTTGCAGCGCGCAGACGTTTTTGAACAGGTACAGCGCGCGATTGACGATTACTTATCACACACTGACAATTCCGACACACTCATGTCCACACGCTGGGAAGCACTCAAGGCTGTGATCAGAGGCGAACTGATTGCCATCTCGATGGCGGACAATGCTGAGCAAAGACACAAGAGAGGCGACCTCACACAGAAAGTAAGGGAATTAGAACAAATGCACCAGCGAACAGGGGCACCTAGAATCTGGCGCCAACTGACGGCAACCCGGGCACAATTAGCGGCCATAGATCAGGATAGAGCAGAATATGCAGTGCTGCGCCTGCGCCATTCGTTTTATATTGGGGGTGACAGATGTGGGCGCCTGTTAGCTCACAAACTGCGTGAGACTAGACAGTTGCAGGGGGTCCTGGAGATCCGAGACCAGACGGGGAGATTAGTCACAGAAGATGCAGCTATAGCTGAGACATTTCGGGACTTTTATGCCCAACTTTATACCGGGCAGAGGCTGGCGGAAGCAGACATCGACGCTTACCTGACACAGGTACACCTCCCTACATTGACCCCGGAACAAGCGGAGCAACTAGAGGGGGACATACGAGTAGAAGAAGTCATAGCGGCCATATCACGACTTAAATTAGCAAAATCCCCCGGCCCGGACGGCTACACTGCGGCCTTTTATAAACAATTCTGTTCCACATTGGCTCCTTTTTTAACCAGGCTCTATAATACCTTTGTGTCCCCAGGGGCGATCCCCAGATCCACGCTTGAGGCTGCAACCATGGTTATTCCCAAGCCAGGGAAAGATAAAACTAGCTGCGGGGCATATCGCCCCATTTCTCTCCTGAACATAGACGTGTAACTATACACCGGGATCGTGGCGCGTAGATTAGCTCCTTACATGCCAGGACTAATCGATCCCGATCAGGCGGGATTTATCCTTCAAAGACAGACCAGCGACAACACTAAGAGGGTCTTACATCTTATAGAGAAGGCATCACAAATTCCCGGGGACTACATGCTCCTTACTATTGACGCGGAAAAGGCCTTTGACAGGGTCCACTGGCCATACCTGGAACAGGCATCACTCCCCTACGGCGTCCGTGAGAATTAACGGACATACCTCGGCACCATTCCCCATAAGCAGAGGTACAAGACAGGGGTGCCCTCTGTCGCCCCTGCTCTTTGCACTGTACATGGAACCGTTGGCTCAGAGAGTCAGAGAACACCCACACATCACCGGCATCTGATTTGGGGGTGATGTCCACACCATAAGTTTATACGCGGACGATGTACTCGTAACTTTAGCGGATTTAGCTGTAGCTCTGGGAGCCTTTCTGACGGAGCTGGACTCCTTCGCGAAGGCTTCCGGATTCAAGGTCAATATTGAGAAATCAATCGCCCTCAACCTCTCATTATCACCACTCGTGCAGACATGCTTCCAAAGTCAGCACCCAATACAATGGTCTGGGGACACGGTCTCATACTTGGGAATCCACTTGGCGCCCACTCTGCAAACCACAGCGTCAGTCAACTACGCCAAATTGCACACTCAAATCCGCTCAGACCTACATCAGTGGAAGCATTACCCTATTTCCTGGCTAGGGAGGATAGCGGCCGTCAAAATGACTGTCTTACCAACACTTTTATACCTCTTCCAGACGCTTCCTCTACGGCCGCCAACAGGTTGGCTAAATCGAGTACAGTCGGAGCTTTCCCTTTTCATATGGCAGGGTCGTAAACCACAAATGAAGAAACTCGTCAGCACCCTCCCGCCCAATGAAGGTGGATTGGGGATTCCTGACATCCAACTCTATTACAAAGCCGCGCAACTACGGCATCTGGTAGAATGGAACCGCACTGAGTCAGAGAAGCATTGGCTATTTCAGGACCGAGCAGTAGCGGGCACATCACTCAGGAAGATCCCCTTCCTAAAGAAGCCGCACAGACCCCCCAACCTATACGCCTCCCATATTACACGCACCATTTTAACAACATGGGACCAGACTAACAGGCGACATGAGCTGACTACCTTCCACTCTCCGCTCACTCAACTTTTCGACAACCCAGAATTCAGCCCTGGGATAGGTGAGACCACCTTCACACACTGGCGTGCTACGGAATGCCGAGCCTTGGGACACCTATTTGATGTACAGGGTGTGATCCCCTTCCCACACCTTAGATCCGACTATGGACTTCCCGAGTCCGAAAAGCTGCATTATTTGCAACTTAGACACTGGGCAGTACACCCCGACAATAGGCCACATGCGCAGAGACACCTCACCCCTTATGAACGTTGGCTAATCACAAGATCTTCTGATAAGAAACTGATCTCGGACCTCTACAAGATGCTGCTCACTCGATACACGCACACATATAACGCAAGCCACGGATGCTGGGAGAGAGATCTAGGACGCAAACTTAGTAGCAAAGAATGGGAGGGTGTATACTATAGGGCACGGCACACGGCAAGCAACATGGGCCTGACTGAAACATTAACTAAATTAGCCACCTACTGAACGCATCCACCGAGTCGACCCCGCACAAAGCTCATATTGCTGGAGGGGATGCGGGAAAACCGGAACGTTGGTTCACCTCCTGTGGGAATGTGAGCATATACAACAGTACTGGTCTCAGATTCTAGACAAAATCGATAAACACATTGACACGGAGCTCCCGAGATTCCCTGCCTACATTCTCCTGGGAGTGCCGAATCCCCTAACATATCCTCTCAAGTTCAGAAGAGGGCGCCAGATAGCGATAGCCCTAGGAACGGCAACTCAAAACATTTTGCTGCACTGGAAGACTCCTCGGATTCCCTCTCACACGGGCTGGCTCCAGCGTTTGTGGCATGTACTGGGGATGGAGAAGATATCTCTTACGCTGGCAGGGAAAGGCCCGACATTCGGTGAGCTCTGGCAACCACTCTTAGCCATACTGGTCCAAGAATTCCAGGAACTTACATGCCCCAGGTACTTACGACTCTTACGTCTCACTACGCCTGACGCTACCACCCAACAGGACACGACACAACAGTGAACACTCTGTACCCAGACATGATTCCTAACTTGCAGTGGACGGGGGGGGGGGGCAGTGGGAAGGGGGAGGGAGATGTTATTCTATTGTTATTCCTTTTGTTTTTTACATCCTCAATTTGCAGTTTGTGTCTATTCACCTGCCTAGGCTCTGCGTAGCCTACGATTTGATGTTTCCTGCATGGCACATTGACTTGCTGGTTGTTAAACTAATGAAAAGATTTAAACCTAATTATACCTTCAGGGGTGGACAAACCTTAAACAACGAGCTTTCCCAACAGCTGTTTAATTTTTTCTTATTAAATGTTGAAACCGTACCGTGAGCGGGCACTAGGTGGTGCCAAAGAGCCAGAAATAGCTTTATATTGCTCAAAAACGGGACCGATCGTCTCCGTGACAGTCTCTTCTCCTGTGAAGCCGTTACATATTGCTTGGATCCGTAACCATGGCTACGCAGCAGGAGAAGAACACGGCCAGAAAGGAAGGACTTCCTGGAATGAAGTCACAGTCAAGGACTCTGCGTGTTAGTCCGGTCTCCATGGCGACGTCATGCAGATCGCACTGTGAGTTGTTTTAATTGAAAAAGGAGAGCGAGGTGATGTGTTTGATTGTCGCGCCTCACCGGCAATAATTATAGCGAATAATTATAACTATATTCATTTAGTAACCGGTAGGCTGACCGGACATAATTAATTAACCTTGTGAAGGCAATAAACCTTTGCGAGTTTCACAAGAATAAAAAAGGAGGGTAAATAAGCCGACCATACATTGGAAGGCTGAGAAAATTATATAATAAGCAACAAACCTGTAATCCAGGCGGTCAAGTTAAAACACCATCACGTGTTAAGACAAGTTAATGTTAAGACATTGTAATAAAGCGAGGGAATCGAGGTTTAAGTAAAAATATTCTTCTTTATTCCAAGTGCCATAAAAGGACCCACTGGTGCAAGAGCCAAGGCGTCCACTCCATCCAAACTCCAACCGCTTCTCAACATTCAAACCCAAGCTCCTGCATCAGTGAATTCTCTATTACACATACACATTCCAAATGACATAAACAATAGGGTAGTGACATGAGAACTCTAAACTCTATAAAGAAGATAAAGAAAGGACACAATACCACATGTACCCTTTTAACAAAACCAAATAAAACAATTATTCCAAAATATAATCATCAAATTTCTTAGGCATCCTAGTATTTCTTTTTTGTAACACAGCAATGTCCTCCATCGAGGAATCCACCCTCTCTTCTGCATTAGATTCTGTCTGATATGCACCAGGTATATCGAAACCTTCACCCCTCGTATGATTTTGAGGAAGAGCACTACAAGTGCCATTCGCATCAAACCACACATCACCATCTTCATTTTTTTCAAAAAAATATTCTTGCCCCGGTTTAAGAACCACAACAGAACTTTTGCTCCACCAGCCTTTGTCCTTTAGTAGAACAGTAGTATCAGTCACTCTTTCTACTTTGAAGGGAAGAGTGAATTTGGATGAACCCTTACGGTTCAAAGTTGGTTTAATAATACGTACCCAGTCGCCAATTTCCACACTCTTACTCTTTGTTTTGTGACACAAATCATGATAAGATTTACCAGACATCCGGGAATCTGTTATATTTGTTCTGGCTTTGGCAATAGAGGATTCAAAAGCTTCCCCTCCTGCCTTCTTTTTAAACATAGGTGTCAACAAAGATTTGACCTGTCTACCTCTCATCAACAAGTATGGAGACACACCTGTACATGCATTCGGCGTTATGTGGTAACTCCAAACTTTTTCTTTTAAAAATTCAAAAACATCAAGATTACTCTCCAAAGCTGCTTGGATCCCTTCTTTTAAGAACCTGTTGGCCCTTTCCACTTGACCATTGGCGCGGGGACAATATAGTGGAGCCCTTTCAGAATGCACACCAAATTTACTCAAAAACAGTTTCATCTTAGTAGAAATGAATTGCACCCCATTGTCGGACAAAGAGTAAGCGGCGCACCTTCAATTCTGAAAATATGCTCCAAAAATACAATAACCTCATCAGTAACTGGATGTTCCACAAAGGTGTAATACATCCATTTTGAGAAATTGTCAATGACAACAATTAAAAATCTCTTCTCCCTGCCTAGACACTCATACGGACCAGAAAAATCAATAGAAACTTTCTCCCACGGTCCCCTAGGAGCTTCCTGAACTGATAAAGGCTCCGTAGATACTTTCCAATGTTTGTCAGACTTGACACATACAGAACAATTATCCACAAACCTCTCAACACACGCGTCCATGCCCGGCCACCAGTAGTGAACTTTGAGCAGTTTTTTGTACCAGACACTCCAGGATGCCCAGAATGAGCTAATTGGATAAGTTTATTCCTGACCCCAGCCGGTGGCACAAATAAATCCTGCCTCAATAAGATGCCATTTTCAATACTAAGTTCACTGGCAACCTGAGCAAAACTTCGGAGAGGAATCTCTAAACTTTTGCAAGACGGCCACCCATTGGTAACAAAATGCTTGACCTTGGACAAAATGGTATCCACAGCTACAAAGTCGTTCCATTCCTTTTCAGAAATCACAGAATTACACGAATCAACGGCATCTAGCAAAGCCACAACACATTCATGCTGGTCAATGATCTCATTCTCAGACTCTTCCACAGGTGGAAGTCTAGAAAGACAGTCCGCAGTGAAATTTTTACCTCCAGGGATGTGTTGAATTTCAAAATTAAACTCCTGTAATCTAGCAATGAGCCTAACTAGCCTGGATGAAGCTTTCCCACTTCTTACACCATCCATCATATAAACAAGAGGCTTGTGATCAGTAACAAGAACAAAGGGTCGCCCCCACAAGAAATTTTTAGCTTTTCTACTGCCCATACGCAGGCCAAAGCCTCTTTTTCGATGGTACTATAATGCCTTTCTGCCCCTCGAATCCCTCTTGAAATGAACGAAATGACTCTTTCCTTGCCATCCACAATCTGTGTAAACACAGCACCTAATCCGATAGCACTGGCATCAACAGTAACATAAGATTTTCCTTGAGGATCAAAAGTATTGAGACCAGGTGCTTTAGCTATTAGTTTTTGACATTATCAAAGGCTTCATCATGGATATCTGTCCACGTAAATTGAGACCCTTTTTTAAAAGTTGTCTGAGAGGCTCAACAACAAGAGCATATCCTTTAACAAATCTGGCATAATATTCGCCCAACCCCAGAAAAGAACGCAAGGAATCTTTATCCTGAGGTCTGCTAGCTTTCTCTAAAGTATTAATGAGATCTTCCTTTGGAAATATGCCATCAGGAGTGATCCTGTGACCCAAATAATTAATCTCATCTACCAGAAATTTACACTTCTCCTTACTCACTGTCATCCCCTTACCTTCTAAAACTTGTAATACACTGTCAAGAATCTTGTTGTGTTGCTCACAAGTTTCAGCAAAAATTAAAATGTCATCCTGAAATGACTGCACACCACTCAAACCTTGAAACAAACTCTCAATTAATTTTTGAAAAACACTGGCCGCTGAGGCCAGCCCAAACGGCATCCTCAAAAACCTGTAAAGACCAAATGGAGTGATGAATGCTGTGAGATCTTTTGAAGACTCATCAAGAACCACTTGGTGATAAGCTGACTTAAGGTCGATTATGGAGAAAAATTTTGCACCATTAACAGCTGCTAACATTTCTTGAATTCTGGGCAAGGGGTAAGTGTCTACTACAATATTTTTGTTCAAAGACCTAAGGTCCACACACAATCTCAATTCTTGATTTTTTTAAGAGCGATAACTATAGCAGAAACCCACTCTGAACTATCAGTGGATTCGATGATGCCCTCAGAACACAACATATCTAAGTGAGATTTTAACTTATGCCGTATGCCTAGAGGGACCATGCGTACTTTATGCTGTATTGGGACGGCTTCTTTTTAAGTTTGATTTTGTGTGTATAACCTTTTACTTGGCCCACTTCATCTTTAAAAATATCACTGTGTTTCTTTAGAATCATCTCCAAAGAAGATTTATCAACAGAAACACTATTGACTGCTAAATCCCTTAGCTGGATAGGACGATCTGAGCCTGGACATAAAATAACACCCAATTTCCCCAAATCAAACCATCCCACTATGTTTTTTTTCCATCAATAGCCACATAAATTTTGGTAAGCACTTTACGTCCTTCAAATTCTAACGTATCTTCAAAGAAACCTAGCATACAAATTTCAAAATTACCAAACGCCTTGGGGTTAACATCAGTTTCCTTGAGTTTAACATCCACCCAATTGTCTTTAAAAAAATATCAGACAGAATGGTAATGGGCGAACCTGAATCTGCCATGGCTTCAAAAGCCACATTGCCCACTAGTACAGTACCTAAAGGTGCTTTAAAAGGAATAGAAAGATTGTTCACAGAATCATCAAGCAAATCATCATAAACAGTTAAGAGTAAATTTTGCAAGTCATGCTCAACACTAGAAATATTATTAACACTAGTGTTTGAGATCCTCTTTGGTGCTTTGCATAGTGATGAAAAATGACCAACTTTGCCACACTTGGTGCATTTTCTCTTTAAAGCAGGACAGTCAGAGTAATTCGCCAAGTGCGTTTTAGAACCACATCTGTAACAACTTAACCTATTATCCCTTGTAGTTTTGACACTTCCCTTATTGAAAGATTGTATGGCACAAACAGGAGAAGAAGGAGTAGTATGTCTAGATTCTTCACCAGTGATGACTTTCGAGGATATAATGGACCTTTCAATCCCTTTAGCTAAATCCAACACTTCACCTAACGTGGGATTGCGACAAGCAAGAAGTCTTTCTTGTACTTTCTTGGACTCACAGTTAAACACAAATTGATCTCTAATGCAGAAATCGACATTTGCTCCAAACTCACAGTTCGCAGCCAAAACTCTTAGTGCAGCAACATATTCTTCAATGGTTTCATCAGGAAATTGCTTCCTTTTGTGAAAAGAATGTCTTTCAATCAAAACATTGGGTTCATCCTCGAATTGTTCCTCTAGCCTTGCTACAGCTTCTTTATACACATTCCACCCATCTCCTCCACTACCGGGTGGCGCTATAGGAATAAGATTTTTGAATATTTCTATCGCTGCAGTGCCAAGAAAACTAAATAAAATAGCTTTCAACCTTTCAGGTGAAAATTTAGTGCCATCAATGGCTACAATGTAGTTTTCAAAAGACTCAAACCATTTTTTCCATCTCAATTTTGGTTTGCCTGGAATCTGCAAAAAAATAGTAGGTTGATTGCAAATTTGAGAAGCTGCCATGCTCAAATGGAAAGTGGGAATGAGAATTAAATTATAAAAACCACTAGAATGCAATAAAAAGCTTTACAATGGACTGTAAATAGCCCTATATGTGTTGTTGATAAAAGCTGTAGCTTTACAAAGGACTGTAAATATCAACTAGAATGCAATTAAAAGCTTTACAATGGACTGTAAATAGCCCTATATGTGTTGCTGATAAAAGCTGTATCAGGATAAAGTGTGCACATCACTGTAGAAGAAACATGCACAAGGAATTCTAAATGTGCATATCACTGTAGACGAAACATGCACAAGCAATTGTAAAAAGTGTGCATATCACAGTTGTAGATATCAAGGGTTTACTTATCAGGATGTACTTCAAAACGGAATACTTTAAAAGAAGCAACCAAACCTCAACTCTGTTGGAAGTGCGCAAATCACTGACTGCGCTCAAAGTGTGCGAATCACTGAATCCGCAAAACAGATTAAATATATTTCAGCTGAAGCGATGCACAAGAATTGCCAGTCGCTTGAGCGTATGCGGATAAAGCCGTAGTGAGCCTTGCCGTAACAGATCAATTGGTTTTCATGTACCAAGCTGGACGGTATGGCCGCGACGTACACATGCAAAACGTCCTCCCAAGATGGCCGCCAATGACGTGAGTTGCGTAGAAGCACGTCTAAAGAATGAGAAGGGTAACTTAGCAACAATCGTCAGGCAGGCAGAGGGCGTAACCAGGAACACTGGCGTGAAAAGCTCTGAGCGCGTTGCGAGACCCAAGCGCGAGCAATGTCACGAACGATCAACGGTTCCAGCAAGCAGCCAACCAACTCCCAAGTACAGTACCTTGACTTGACACGAACCTTGACTTCACACGGAGAAGTAGCCGTAAATGAGGTAAGAATTATGATGAATCTCTTGAAGAATCAATCCAAAAGTAGAAGTAAAAAGATAACTTCAGAGAATCCATGTACAAAAATAAAAGCACAGTGGGTCGGCACAGAATATTAAAAACCACTCGTCGCCATTGTAATAAAGCGAGGGAATCGAGGTTTAAGTAAAAATATTCTTCTTTATTCCAAGTGCCATAAAAGGACCCACTGGTGCAAGAGCCAAGGCGTCCACTCCATCCAAACTCCAACCGCTTCTCAACATTCAAACCCAAGCTCCTGCATCAGTGAATTCTCTATTACACATACACATTCCAAATGACATAAACAATAGGGTAGTGACATGAGAACTCTAAACTCTATAAAGAAGATAAAGAAAGGACACAATACCACAGACATCTAAAAATCTTTAAGATGCGATTAACATGTGAATCAAAGATTATAACAAATATCAAAGTGGAGAGAGAGGAAAAGTACTGAGGCCAGTTCACTTCCCCGCGTACCCTTGACCCTGCTAGGTAGGTCGCTCCCCCTCCGCACAGCACCGCCTGTGTGTCCTTGCCCCAGCTGCCGCTGCTGAGGAAGATCGAGGCCCTCCTCCACCCGCAGGCTACCACCTGCGCCTCATCCCTGGTGGCCAGTGGTAGGCCGTAGGTTTGTACCTCATTGCTTGCCTTTATTGTTTGTCTTTATTGTATCCTTGTTTGCCTTTATTGTTTGCCTTCTGTTCCCTTCGTTGCCCCCATTACTGTGAGCCCGTTTTGCCTTCTGTTCCCCTCGTTGCCCCCATTACTGTGAGCCCGTTTTGCCTTCTGTTCCCCTCGTTGCCCCCATTACTGTGAGCCCGTTTTGCCTTCTGTTCCCCTCGTTGCCCCCATTACTGTGAGCCCATTTTGCCTTCTGTTCCCCTCGTTGCCCCTGTAATTCTGTGCCCATTTTTTGCCTTCTGTTCCCTTCGTCGCCCCTCACAGCTCCCGCTCCAGCCACTGCATCCCCGCCCCCCTGACCGCCCATTCGCTGCCCCTGCCCTGCCTCCCGCCTCCCAGCTGCTCCTCCCTCCCACCTCCCCATATATGGCGGCCGCTGCGCGGTGAGGAGAGCGACCCTTGACCCTGCTAGGTAGGTCGCTCCCCCTCCGCACAGCACCGCCTGTGTGTCCTTGCCCCAGCTGCCGCTGCTGAGGAAGATCGAGGCCCTCCTCCACCCGCAGGCTACCACCTGCGCCTCATCCCTGGTGGCCAGTGGTAGGCCGTAGGTTTGTACCTCATTGCTTGCCTTTATTGTTTGCCTTTATTGTATCCTTGTTTGCCTTTATTGTTTGCCTTCTGTTCCCTTCGTTGCCCCATTACTGTGAGCCCGTTTTGCCTTCTGTTCCCCTCGTTGCCCCCATTACTGTGAGCCCGTTTTGCCTTCTGTTCCCTTTGTTGCCCCCATTACTGTGAGCCCGTTTTGCCTTCTGTTCCCCTCGTTGCCCCCATTACTGTGAGCCCGTTTTGCCTTCTGTTCCCCTCGTTGCCCCCATTACTGTGAGCCCATTTTGCCTTCTGTTCCCCTCGTTGCCCCTGTAATTCTGTGCCCATTTTTTGCCTTCTGTTCCTTTCTCCCACCTCCCCATATATGGCGGCCCGTCTGCGCCCGTCCGTGCCTGGACCACGCCCAGCGCCAGAACCCCTGGTCCCCGCGCCCGCAACGACGCCCGGCTCCGCTACGACTCCAGCACCCTCCACGCACTCAACACCGGACGACGATCGCGCACCTGCTTCCTGGCCGCCCCGAAGCGCACCCAAGGACCCTTCTCCTGCCGGAACTGCAGCTTCACCAGCACCCAGGCCGCCAACCCGCCGACCAGGAACAAACCCAACCACCTCAGTTGCATTCTTCTCAACACCCGCTCCGCCCGCAAACACGCCGTTGAACTCTGGGACCTACTCGACTCAACCTCCCCTGACGTCGCATTCATGACGGAGACCTGGCTGAACCCCTCCTCGGCACCCGACATCGCCATTGCCATCCCAGAAGGCTACAAGATCTCCCGCAGGGACCGCACCAACGGAGTAGGAGGAGGAATAGACATCGTCCACAGGAACACTCTCAGAGTCTCGACCAACAACGACGACACCCTCAGCACCGCCGAACACCTGCACTTCCAGATCCACACCGACCCCAACACCACCCTCAGAGGAACCCTCGTCTACAGACCCCCCGGACCCCGACCACAGTTCAGCGACTCCATCGCCGACTTCATCAGCCCTCACGCCCTCGCCTCCACGGACTACATCCTCCTCGGGGACCTGAACTTCCACCTCGAGAACAACAACAACACCAACTCTACCACCCTGATCGCCAACCTCGGACTCAGACAACTCGTCACATCTCCCACCCACTCCGCCGGCCACACGCTTGACCCTATCTTCTCCGCAAGCTCTCACATCACCTTCAGTCACACCACCAAACTCCACTGGACCGACCATCGCTGCATCCACTTCACCTTCCAGAAAGCCACCACGCACCACCGCACCCAACAGATGCCTCGCCGCTGCTGGAGCAAAGTCACCGAAGACCAGCTAACCACCACCCTAGCCCGGCGCCCTCCCGCCGACCCCACCGACCCCGACATCGCTGCCCGCAACCTCAGACAGTGGATCGACGACTGCGCCAACACCCTCGCCCCGCTCAAGAAACCCTCCAACAGCCACACCAGCAAGAAAGCCAGCTGGCTCACTGAAGACCTCCGGGCCTCCAAGCAAACCTGCCGAAAGCTGGAGAAGAACTGGCACCGCGAACAAACACCGGACAGCTACACAGCCCACAAGAACGCCACCCGCAGACAACATCACCTCATCAGATCCGCCAAAAGGGCCTCCTTCAAAGACCGCCTAGACAACAACGCACACAACAGCAAAGAGCTCTTCAACATCGTGAAGGAACTCTCCAACCCCAGCTCCAACACCAACAACATCCCACCTTCGCAAGACCTGTGCAACTCGCTGGCCACCTTCTTCCATCGCAAGATCGCTGACATCCACAACAGCTTCAACACCACGATCGCCCCGACAACCACTGAGATCTCCGCCCCCACGTCCAACATCCGCACCAACCGCCTGCTCTCCTGGACCAACATAAACGACGACGACACCATCAAGATCATGAACACCATCCACTCCGGATCTCCGTCAGACCCATGCCCACACCACATCTTCAACAAAGCCAGCACCGCCATCGCACCCCATCTCTGGAAAGCGATCAACATCTCCTTCGAGACAACAACCTTCCTGGAAAGCTGGAAGCATGCCGAGATCAACGCCTTACTCAAGAAACCCAAGGCGGACCCCAAGGACCTCAAGAACTTCTGGCCCATCTCCCTGCTCCCGTTCCCGGCGAAGGTCATCGAGAAGACCGTCAACAAACAACTGACCCGCTACCTCGAGGAGAACAGCATCCTGGACCCGTCCCAGTCCGGGTTTCGCAGCAACCACAGCATCGAAACTGCCCTCATCGCCGCCACCGATGACATCAGGACCCTGCTAGACAACGGAGAGACCGCGGCCCTCATACTCCTGGACCTGTCAGCCGCCTTCGACACGGTATGCCACCACACACTACGCACACGCCTCCACGACGCCGGAATCCAAGAGAAGGCCCTGGACTGGACCACCTCCTTCCTCTCCGCAGAACACAGAGCGTCCGCCTCCCCCCTTCCGCTCCGAGGCCACCGAGATCATCTGCGGCGTACCCCAGGGCTCATCCCTCAGCCCAACGCTGTTCAACATGGCACCACTCGCCCACGTCGCCCGACTGCACGACCTCAACATCATCTCTTACGCCGATGACACCCAGCTGATTCTCTCCCTCACCAAAGACCCCCACACCACCAAAACCAACCTCCACGAAGGAATGAAGGCCGTCGCCGAATGGATGAGGAACAGCCGACTGAAGCTGAACTCTGGCAAGACGGAGGTCCTCATCCTCGGTTCCACCCCCTCGGCCTGGGACGACTCCTGGTGGCCGACCGCACTGGGAACAGCTCCAACGCCCACCGACCACGCACGCAACCTAGGAGTCATCCTCGACTACACCCTCTCCATGACTAAGCAGGTCAACGCCGTCTCTTCCTCCTGCTTCAACACCCTCCGCATGCTCCGCAAGATCTACAAGTGGATCCCCACCGAAACGAGAAGAACGGTCACCCAGGCCCTCGTCAGCAGCAGGCTGGACTATGGAAACGCCCTCTACGCTGGAGCCTCGGCCAAACTCCTGAAGCGGCTGCAACGCATCCAGAACGCCTCTGCACGCCTGATCCTCGACATCCCTCGCCGCAGCCACATCACCCCTCACCTGAGAGACCTGCACTGGCTCCCCGTCAACAAGAGGCTAACCTTCAAGCTCCTCACCCACGCACACAAGGCTCTCCACAACACCGGACCTACGTACCTCAACAGACGACTCAGCCTCTACACCCGAGCCCGCCAGCTTCGCTCCGCCGACCTCGCCCTCGCCACAATCCCCTGCATCTGAAGAGCGACCTCTGGCGGCAGATCCTTCTCCCACCTCGCCACCAAAACCTGGAACACCCTCCCCATCCACCTACGGCAGACCCAAGACCTGCTGACCTTCAGAAGACTCCTCAAGACCTGGCTCTTCGAGCAGTAGCAGCACCCCTCCCCACCCCCCCACCCCAGCGCCTTGAGACCCTCACGGGTATGTAGTGCGCTCTACAAATGCTATGATTGATTGATTGATTGATTGATTGTATGTATATATCAAGGAGAACTAGCTAAAAGGAAAGTGCTCCTAGTGTATGTTTGTACAGGGGAAACACATTTGTGTTATTAGAAGACCCTCACTCACCAACCTGGTTGGTGACATGCTTCATCATCGGGTCCCACCAAAGGTACCGAGTGTACCTTAGGTGTGCTTCAACGCCTGGATACAGCGGAGCAGGTTTTGTGCAATGAGTGTGCAGTGAAAGTGAATGAGTGAGAATTAAAAAACTGTCCGAAGGGTCCCAGGTAACAAAAAGATTAGTGTATTGAAGACCGTCTATGTGGTGCACACGCTAAGGTGCGTTATGTGGTAGAGGATGGTTTTCTCTAGCGGCGCATTCTCAGAGAATTTCTGGAAAGTGCCCCATGAGTTCCATGTGGGGGCCCGACCTATAGTCACACGTTCATCAAAGTCAGGGACCCGCCTCCGTACCTACTTCGGCCGCATCGGAACTCCGACTTCGGAGTTCCGATGCGGTCTTCAATACACTAATTTTTAGACCACCACTTTAATATTCACTCACATAAGGTCCTGATGAAAGCCCGCCCAATAAAGAGAGTCTGGCTGAAACATGTTGACAGGTAAGGATATCGGAGTTACTAAAGACCTCCACTGATATCCGCCTCTCGTTTTTAACCACTGCCAAGGGCCCAAACATAAAACCCTTTTTGTTACCTGGGACCCTTCGGACAGTTTTTTAATTCTCACTCATTCACTTTCACTGCACACTCATTGCACAAAACCTGCTCCGCTGTATCCAGGCGTTGAAGCACACCTAAGGTACACTCGGTACCTTGGGTGGGACCCGATGATGAAGCATGTCACCAACCAGGTTGGTGAGTGAGGATCTTCTAATAACACAAATGTGTTTCCCCTGTACAAACATACACTAGGAGCACTTTCCTTATAGCTAGTTCTCCTTGATATATACAATCAAAGATTATAGTCAGAAACACATACCGACACAAATTACTTAGTTATACTTAAGAGCTATATTATTATTAAATAATATAAATAGCAATTGTAATTAAAAACAGTATGAGTAGTAACAGAGTGGTAGACTTATCTTGTTGTGAGCAGCTAACAAAAGAGGAAGGCAGCTCTGTGCATTGGATAGATATACTTGTTCATGAAAATTCTATTTGTCTATGATGTATTAATGTTCTTTAAAGGACTGCATGTTTGGGCAGCAAATAAAAGTATAATGCAAAATGGTAGCCTCCGGTCTTGTAATGAAATCAAGGTGCCGGCCCAGTGTCAGCAGCACAAGCCTTGGGGCCCCCCATTGCTCTTAATATGGCAGAGGCTGTTGGTACCCCGGGTAGGATCGGGGCACCCAGAAAATAGAGACAAAAGGAAAAATGGCCCGCAGCACGAGGCTGCAGTTGATGAAAGCAGTTGGGAGCTGCTGCTAAGGTAATATCCACAAGAACAGATCTATGAGTGTCCCATAATAACGCACAGAGGGCTGTAAATTAACATGCCTTCCCCGTGGTGCCCAACACTTTTTCAAGTGTGTGGGGAGCTGAAGGGAGTGCAGCATCACCTCAGATGTGTTTACTACAAAGTCACCCTATGTGTCACAGGTCATAGGATGTGATGCAGCGCGTACAATAAAAACTATTCTCCTCCTAGGTCACTTATAGGTCATCCAGGGGCAAACTATATTTTCTCACACCCACATGACGATGGGGCCCATAAACATCGCCTAACACACACGCACACACCTGGATTTCCTTTACACCTTTATGAAATTCTGTACTCCTAGGAGAAGCATGAGAACTAAATGGAAAACACAATTTTTGTACCGCTGGAAGGAGCCGGGATATCTTATTACCTTAACTTATCGCTTTCTTTTAGTTATTTCTTAAGATATTCCTGCTCATTGTTTTGTCGATGAATCATTCATGTAAAAAATTAGTTCATAGTGATTAAGACCAGCTGAATCACAATAACCAATTACTGATGTCACAATCACTTAGGAAAATAACCACTGAGTCATTTGATTTAAAGAATCTTAATTTTTATATAATTTTAAAAGCATGAGAAAAGAATTTAAACTTTTATTCAATTATTCATTCAATATTAATTCAAATATTTATTAAGCATAATCAATTTATTGCAGAAAGGAAATTTTCGTCATGAAGCAAAACCCTAATTACCTGCCTACCTTCCTAATTTAGCCTAATGATTTCTAACCTAAGTTTAAGAATTAGAAATAACCTGATTCTCATACTCAACTGGAAAATTAAGACAGCAACAGAAACTTCAGCTCGTCAGCATCAGCTACCTGCAACCCGTCTCATCTAACAGTCTTTCAGCATCTCCCGCTCAGTAATGGATCGATCAGGACCACCTAGCACTGGAAGCCACCAACACCAACACGACTCTCCAACTCCGCTCCTGACTGTGACTGCGACTGACCCCCTCCCACTAAGAGTAGGCCCTCTTATACCCTAATTCTAACTTTGCTAACTAATTGTTGCAACATTAATAACACGCTTTTCTTTCATTGGTCCATGCATGTCATCTTATTCATTCTTTTAATCAAGTTCTCTTGGATCCAATGGTCCTTGGATCATTTCCTTTCTCACAGTTCAAGACATGTTTCCATCCGCTTCGATCAGTACATTTGTAACTTCTTTCGATACATTCGAGAACTCTGCAGGCATTGTCCTTTCTCTTAAACTGGTTTCCCACTGGTCTCTGCTGATCACCACGGCACACTATCAGTTCAATTAGGTCACATCAGCCTTGACCATTTCTCGCATCCTAGCCTCTCAGCAACATCACGAGGTTAGCTTTTCTCCGACTTCTCTCCCGTGTCACATGTTCCCCTTGCGCTTGCGCACATCACCCACTGGCAGCCATTTTATCTCGCCACTCGGTTATACTTTAGAAGCACTAATTTGAAATAAACAAAACATAATTAAAATAGAGAAAAATAGCCTTTTCGTTTCCCTCCCGTCATCTACGTACCCCAATTAGTTATTACCTAGCAGAAAGCAACATTTAAGCTGTTTCTTACTTACCATCACTATTGTTTTTGCAACGACACGTTTATTTCTATGAAGCACAAAATCATGCATTTATTTTAAATTAGTACGCATTTATTTTTATGTTATAATTAGACACACGGACATCCATTAATAGATTATTCAGCACATACATTTGCGTATTACCCTTCCCACACGTACAGTGTTGATTAATACATTTAAACGAACATTTTATTAATTATTTATAAAATTTGTTAGGGGTTAAAAAATTTTATTTTCCCTGCTCCATCAACTCCCCCCTTTGGTGATTTTTAAATCACCACATAAAACCCAAGTTATACTTCTTTTTCAGGCAGTATATGTCTTTCATCCTTTGCTTTTTGTTAGTTCCACATCTGTTTCTTCTTCATCTTGTCTTCTTGTCTCCTTATACATGCTTTCTTTCAATTTCTCTAACTCAATTTCACCCATTTCTCTCTCTCTTTCTTTCATTATTCTGTTATTTCTTTTTATCTTATTTTGTCTTACTTTTCTTTTTATACACGTTATTACTATTTTCAACACCATGGCTAACAGTATTACTACAGTTGCTATTATTATAACTTTCCCTATCATTAGTCTACTCATTCTGGTCAACCAATTTGCTACTGAAGAAAACCCTCTACCAAGTTTTCCCAAAACACTTTCAACCTCCAGTGGAACTAGTTCTTTGTGCAAATTTGTAATATTTGTAATATACTTCTGTATATTTTCACTTTTATCAGGAATGTAAGTGCAACAATGTTGGACTTTCAACATTCCACAGACTCCACCCTCTTTTGCCAAAAGAATATCAAGGGCAAGCCGATTTTGCATCACCATAGCTCTCATGGCAACCATTTCGGTATTTACCATTAAGAACCCTCCCGCAGTATCTGTAGACAAACGATCTACTACTGTGGATAACTTCCGAATTTTAAATGCATTCAAAGATATTCCCACTGCTGGTATTAATGCTCCAAAAATATCACCTACAATTTCTGAAAAACTTTCCCTCTTTCTACGTGTAAAGCTATTAATCATCTTGTATGTTCCTTTTTCTTCTCTGTCCATATGAAAGATTTTTGGAAAGACCAGGCCTACATAGCAAGTTCCATACCAATGGTCCGGTAACCTGTAATAAGCTCTATTCCCACAAATATAATAGATACCTGGAAATATTGGATCTTTTCCACCTTTGAATCCCCAACCTCCCAGAATTTGATAATTGTCATGGCAGATACTGGAACCTACAAAGTAATTGTCATAGACTGTCTTATTTCTTCTAATACACAACTTTCCTGTTTGCGGCCAATCTAATGTCATTGCTGCATTTATCTTTTTCCCTTCATGATTTCCTTCCTCAAACGTCCATAGATGTGTTCCTTCCTCTTTTATTGCTTCTTTTTGAAATTTCATTCTTCTTTCTTCAACCATTTCTAAAAATACCTTTTCTTCTTTCTTTAACTCACAGGTAAGGTTGTTACTAACTATTTCTTCTAACGTTAATTTTCTATGTTCTAAAAAGAATTCTCCTAAAACCTTTGCTGGTTTTACTTTGTTAAGTTCTGGTACTACTGGAATGTTTGCAAAAATCTTATCTATATTAGTATAATAAGATTCTAATCTACCTGTTTTATAAAATAAACTTGCTATTACACTACATGTTATTCCATAAGTTAGAGGTAGGTGATGATAAGTCACACCTTCTGACACTGATGCAGGCAACTGCATACAAACATAACAATCTCTCACATCCATTGTCTCTACATATTCGTACAACAATTTTGTAAAAACATTTTTAGAAAAGTCTGTTACTGACTTATCCTTATGTAATTCTGCACTACTTCTTAAAATAACTGGTTCTTTAATATTAGTTTCTTTTTCTGGTTTAGTATCATTCTTCGCTTCTATTACAGCTAAACTAATAGGAATTGTGATTGCTAAAACTATCCATATGGTCATTAATAAACCTGTACAAAAGCAGCACATTTTACACCATCTTTTTATAAATTCACATTTATCTCTTCTATCCCTAGTATTTTCCATTTTGCTTTTTCTATTTGTTAAGTTTCAGAAAATTGTGTCACTACACCTCAGAAATGACTTAAATGCCACTCTGCTTTCAAAAAGTCTTTGCTTGGTACTTTCTTTTAATTCTTTCCAGAATTCTTTCGTTGTCACATCCGGTGATTTGTCACATCCAGTAAAATTGTCATGTCCGGCAGAAGCACTATAAGTCTTCACTTCAGGTTTGTTGCATCTCACCTTTTCCCATTCGACTTCTTAGTCTCTGGTTCTCGTGAGTGTTTTCTTCTTCTTTGTAATCCGTCAGTGCGATATACAGCCACTCAGGTGACTTATACTTTGCATTCACTTTCTTTGTTCTTTTGGACTTTTGTAATCTTTTTCCACTTGGTTTTTCTTGTCCCTTTTGACTTGTTATTTCATTCACTTGTTCAGCACTTTCGTCTCCAGCTCTTATTATTCTATATCTCAATTTTCTTATATAGCTGTTGGGCCAATTATCTCCTTTTCTTGGCCTTTTGGCTTCACCTTCTTTTTCTTCTCTTTCTGATTTCCAATTTCTTTTTCTTGATTCTGTTTTTGCTTTCTCCTCTTCTCCACTCTCTTCAGTTTCTGTTTCAACTGTTTCACTCTTGTCTCTTATTTTGAAACTTATGATCTCGTCATCTCCTACTGGTGGATCTGTCTTCTCCTTCTTGTGTTCCCTTATTACTGTCCCTCCTCGGTGTTCTTCCGATTTGGTGTTTTCCTCCCTTTCTACTTCTAAATTTCCCTGTTCTTCTGTTTTTCTATCTGTCCCTATTGCTCCTCGGGCTTCTTCTCGATTCTCTAACTTCTTGTGTACTTCTTTCCCTACTTCATCTATTAATATTATTTCTGAAGGATTTCCACCATAACTTGTACTTGGTTGTTCATCTAGATCATTTTCTTGCTCATTTTCTTCTCTAATTGGTTTATAACCCCAAGTTCTCCTTCGGAATTCTTCACAGTTTGCAACTGAGTCATCAGATCCTGAACTTGTGTCAGATGTTTCCAGATGTCGACTTACAGGTCGATCTTCAGATTCTGGAACTTCTGAATTTCTTTCTTCTTCTTCTTCCTCTTCTTCTCTAGAGGTGTTTGCAGTTGGGGTTTCCAGATGTCGACTTTCAGGTCGATCTTCAAGTTCTGGCACCCTTTCTCTTATCCTTGTTGTCCCAGCCGTTAAACTTTTATCCCACACTTCCAGACGTCGACTCACATGTCGATCAGTAGGTTCTTGAACTCTGATTGTGTGGCTGGCATGGACCCAGTTCTTCACTCCTGCACACTTGACTGCAGTCGTTGTCACTAGGATTACCTGTCGTGGTTCGTCCCAGCGAGGAACTAGACAGTTTCTTCTCCTGTGGATTTTTATACGGACCCAGTCTCCTGGATTCAAGTTGTGGGCTGGTTTTCTTTGAAGAGTGGTCGCATCCGGTCCAACCTGATGAAACACAGAACGCACCACATCAGCCAGTCCCTTGCAATAATCCAGTACTAGATCATCAGTTATAGTCAATAACTTGTTGACAGGTACGTGTGCTTGTCTCATTGCTCGTCCCATGATCATCTCATGAGGACTAAGTCCAGTTTTCTTTTCAGGGATGCTTCTGATGGTCATCAGAACAAGAGGCAGTGCATCTGGCCATTTGAGTCCTGTAGCTTGACACATTTTCCCTAACCTGTTCTTAATTGTTCCATTAATTTGCTCCACTACCCCAGAAGCCTCTGGTCTGTAAGCACAATGTAGTTTTTGTTTAATACTCAATGCTTCGCAAATCAATTGGATCAACTCATTTTGAAAATGTGTTCCTCTATCTGTCTCAACCGTGACTGGAAAACCATACCTTGGAATGAACTCTCGCAGCATAAGTTTTGCCACTGTTGTTCCATCATTCCTTCTAGTGGGGTATGCCTCCAACCAACGAGAAAACAAACAGACGACCACTAGAACATATTTTAGTCTGTTACTAGGGGGCATTTCTATAAAGTCTAACTGCATTCTAGTGAACGGACCTCCTTCTCGTCCTATTGTTCCTAGACTCACTACCGTCTTTCTTCCTGGGTTAAATTGCTGACAAATAAGACATCTTTGACAAAGACTTTCAGCTATGGCTCTGAATTTTGGGTTATACCAGGTTTGTCTAAAACGTCTGATCATTGCATCTCTCCCAATATGAGCTTGTCCATGGTACATCCGTGCCATGTCTGCAATCATGCTATCAGGCATAACTGGTCTTTCGTCTCTGTATACCCACACACCATTATTTTCCTGTCTTCTACATCCTGCTTTTATCCAGTAATCTTTTTCCTCATCATTTGCAGTTTCTTGTAACTGTCTTACTTCATCCCATGTCTCGACAGTATTAGTAAAAAGCAAAGGAGAAGAGATATGCTCCCTTTCTCTATTTTTGTTCATGGACACCATGTTCTCTGCACAATATTTGGCTATCTCATCGGCATAATTATTGCCGACGGCTATGTAATCTTCGTTTTTCTTATGCGCCT
This sequence comes from Calotriton arnoldi, assembly GCA_963921515.1. NCBI lineage: Eukaryota > Metazoa > Chordata > Amphibia > Caudata > Salamandridae > Calotriton > Calotriton arnoldi. The sequence goes on from CAWUFW010002021.1 coordinate 1,995,952, forward strand.
TGCACTTCACTACAGCGATTTGTTTAGGCAACTGTATCGCCTCAAGCAGTTTTTTAACAAAATCTCCATTTCGGATAGGTGTTCCTGCAGATGTCAAGAATCCTCTTTGTGACCAAATCTGACCAAAGTCGTGTACGATGCCGAAACCATATTGGCTATCGGTCACAATCGTGACTCGTACATTTTGTTCCTAATTTGCATGCTTGAATCAAAGCAATTAGTTCCGCAACTTGTGCAGACCTTATTCCTTTCAGACAAGACGCTTCCATCACAGTTGCCACTGTGCACACTGCGTAAGCTGCGCTTAAAACTCCTTCTTTTGTTCTCAAACATGAGCCATCTACAAACATGACATAATCAGATTCCTTTAACGGTTCATCTTTTATGTCAGCTCTTGGTTTCGTGCAATATTCCAGCACGTTCAGACAATCATGATCCACTTCGTCTTGTTCAATTATACTCTCCTCATCTGGCAATGATGTTGAAGGATTCACATTCATGCATCTATCTATGGTCACATTTTCAGCACTCAAGATGACTTTTTCGTACTTAGTCAACCGACTATGTGTCATGTACTGTGTTTTTGTTCTTGTCAAAATAATTTCTACTGAATGGGGGACATATACTCTCAGTGGATACCCCATCACTATACCTTCACTTTGTTCCAGACTTACACAAGTAGCAGCAACTGCTTTCAGACATCCGGGCAATGCTTTTGCTATAGGATCTAAAACAGCTGAAAAATAAGCAATTGGTCTTTTCATTGTTCCATGTTTTTGTACCAGTACTGAAAACGCACATCCATCTCTTTCACTGCAGTACAACTCAAAATCCTTCTCATAATCAGGCATGCCTAATGCAGGTGCCTCACACAATTTCTTTTTCAATTCTTTGAAAGATTTCATTTCTTCATTGTTTAACTCAAAAGGGTCTTTTACATCTTTCTTGGTCAATTTTTGTAATGGTTTTGCAATCAAAGAGAAACCACTTATCCATTGTCGGCAATATCCAACCATTCCCAGAAACATTCTTACCTCTCTTTGCGTCATTGGTGCTCTCATTCCTTGAATCATTCTTACTCTTTCTGTCGCTATCTTTCGCACTCCTTTCTCAATTTTATGGCCTAAATACTGGACTTCTTTCTGACAAAACTGCAATTTCGAAGGAGACACTTTATGTCCTCTTTTCTCTAGATGGTTCAGTAAAGCAATTGTATCACTTACACATGCCTCTTTTGTTTTCGATGCCACCAACAGGTCATCGATATACTGTACCATCACTGACTTTTCTGGCATTTTTAAATCTTCCAGAGATTTCTTTAAAATCTGATTAAAGATTGAGGGGCTTTCTGTATACCCCTGAGGAATTCGGCACCATGCCAAAATACGCTCTCCGAACCGGAACGCAAATAATGGCTGGCTATCTGGATGCAAAGGAATAGAGAAAAATGCGTGACACAAATCTATCACAGTGTACCACTCAGCTTCATGTGGAATTTGATATAGAATTACTGCAGGGTTTGGCACTATTGGACAACAGGGCACAACTATTTTGTTGATCTTTCTCAAATCCTGTACTATTCTATATGTTCCATTTGGCTTTTTCAGTCCCATAATAGGTGAATTACATGGACTGCTCATTATTTCTTTTAGAATTCCCTGTTCAATCATTTTATTTATTACAGGAGTTATTCCTTCAATTATTTCTGGAGTTAACTTGTACTGTGGCGTATTCGGGTAAGTTGTTCCTTCTTTTACTGTTACTTTTACGGGATCAACTTCTTTCATTAATCCAATGTCTTCTCCTGTAAAATCCCACACACTTTCTTTCACTGCACTTTTTAGTTCTTCTGGAAGTTTTTCTGCATCAAATGCAGGAAACAAACCATTCATTTCAGGTTCCTGATTCATCAAAGTTACTTTATACAAGACATCTTCAACTGAGGTCTGAAATCCAATTCCATCTGGCGTACAATAAATTGTGCAATTCATCTTGCACAAGAGGTCACGACCTAAAAGATTTACAGGACTACAATCGCACACTACAAATTTATGCATTTTGCTAAAGGAACCAATTTTTACTTCCACCAATTCAGTAAGTGGTGTTTTAATCTGCTGATTGGCTACTCCTACTACTTGGATGTATTCACCTGAGAGAGGAAGGTTTGGAATTTCCACTGATCTAACAGTAGAACGGGTAGCTCCAGTATCGACAAGGAATGTTACATTTGCACCATTCACTTCTCCATCCACAAAGGGACCAGACTGATCTACCTCTAGAGTTGCGCCAAGTACGCACTCTTTCCCCTCTCCTGGGCACCGTCAGAATCTTTCATCCGGGTCATCCTCACTCTGACGCAACCAATACTGAGAAATGTTAGCTGCTCGCGGCAACTGTGTTACCTGCTCTCCTCCGTAGAATCCTGTTTCTGTACTGTATCTTTGCTGGTTAACAGTGTTGGGAAGTGGTGGTTGCGGCACCTGACTTTGTTGAACAACTACCTCATTCTGCACCTGTGGAGTCAATGATTGATTTTCCGGATTAGGTTTAGGTGGGAACTTACACTCGTTTCTCCAATGCCCTAATTTTCCGCATTATGACATGGCCATTTCTTCTTTGCCTCTTCTAGACTCACTTGACCTTTTCCTTTACCTATGTTAGGTCGCATTTTATTCTGTCCTGTTTCATTTCCATTATTATTGTCCAATTGAGCTTCTTGTTTTTCTGCCACCTTCACCTGTGCCCACATTGCCTTCTCTTTCAATTTACGCTGTCTACTCTCAATATCATCACTGCAATACTTAGCATACCTCAGCACATCATCGACTGTGCCATTCTGCCAATTAATCATATGCTGTTTAATCATTTCACTAATCTCTGGTTTCAATCCAAACACAAATCTGTACACAAAATGACTCATATCTTTTTCACTTAATTCCTCATATCCACTATACTGCTTGAAAACCAACAACAACCTTTCATAATAGGCATGTACAGACTCCTTACTTTCTTGTGTAGTTCGATCGATTTTTACCCAATCTGTCTCTTTAGGAGGAATCTTATTCTTCAAAAAGGTAATCACCTTATCATACTTCTTCATTACATCAGGACCTGGAGCTCCTGTCTTAGGATCTCTTGGATATTCTGTAGTTGGCCAGTCAACTGTAATCTTACATTCTGACCACAAATCTGTTGGTACCACTATGTCAAATAATCCATCTAAATCTATCCACAACACTTTTGAAACCTTTACAAATCTCTCTACTTGTCGGTACCATTCAACTGGTTTCTCTCTCAACTTCGGAAAGTCATTGGTAAATGACAGTATGTCCTGCCTAGTCCAGGGAACATGCACGTAACTACCACCTGGTGTTTCTCTCATAGGGTATTCTCTGGCAACAGGTTCCTTTTCAGTTATCATAAAAGCCAAAGAAGCTTTGTCTGTAGTTTTCTCATTTTTCTTTGTCCATCTAACCTTCCATCTGTCCACATCACCCCATTTTCTCAACAACACAATTAACTCTTTTATCTGTGTCAGCCTTCCTGCCGTGTTCAAATTTTCAATATCTTTTTCACAAAAATCTACTCTATATGGTTTCTGCAATGTTTTCACTTTCGCAAAGTCTATTCCAATTTCACTGGCTACTTCTTCTAGTTTGTCATGTAAATTCTTTGCTCTCCATGTAATACTTTTGCACAGAAACATTATTTCATCATCCTGATAATTTTTTATCTTTTCTGTACCAATCGTTCCTAGAATTAATTCTTCCATGTCAATTTTTAACCTAATTACATCTAATGGTTTTTCTTCTGGTTCTTTTATTTTGAATGCCTTCATCCACTCATTTAACTCATCAGGAGTCGGACCTATGGGCGTATTATTTAGTTCTACCCAATTACCACTCTTTTCAGGGGTTTCTGTTGCAGATTCTGTTACCATATGCATTTTCCTACCATTGCACTCATTCACCGTCAAATTTGTAGGTGGACTTGGTCTGTAAGTACTAGCCAAATTACTTGTACTTGCACTTTGTTCCATTCTTTCTTTTTCTCTCTGAAATTGTGAACTCATGGGAATCACCAAAGATCTTTCATCAATTTTCTGATTCTCAAAAACTGGTATTACTGGACCTATTGTTACTGGCACAGTAACTGCTTCCATATTTTTGTTAATTCTCTAATCTTTTCAGTTAGTTCTTTGGTTGTCCTTGCTAATTCGCTGGCATTGTCACTTTCTATTCCTTCATTTTGTGAAGTTCTCATTTGTTCTTGTGACCTATTTATTTCAATTCTTCTCTCCGGACTTTTATTTCGCATAGTCTCTATTAGCGGCGCATTTGGTGTCACCACTGTAGAACTCTGCTGATACGGAGGTGGATTTCTATTTAGAATATCTTCCAGCAATTCATCATCCGTTTCGCTCTCATGCATATATTTCTCCCTCTCCATATGTTTCTTTTTCTCAGTCCGTTTTTTCTTAGTCCCTTCCTCAACTGTAAAAGCTGGAAACAAACCTCCTGTCATGTTAGCACATCTCCATCGTTTTATTCTATCTTCATGATTTATTCCCCACATCCTTCCAGGCATAAACTCATGATCCCTAAAACCTCTGAATCTTTCTCGCTCATACATCTCATCCTCCCATTCCGTCAACGCTTCAAACTGTGTCGGTCTAGGTTCTAGATTTGTCATCTTTTCTCGCAAATTTCGCAAAACCGCTACACTAAATGAACCATTCTCAGGGAAAGCTAAAGCACCATCATTCTTCGTATACTTTGCCCAATTTTCCAACCATATGCACGTATGATATCCATATTTCAGCATCATATGTGAAGCTGCTGATTTCGGCGGAGGAATTACTTGTCCCTCTCTAGTCACGACCTTTTTGTCTTTCTTAAAGAAATTCTTTAGTTTTGTCGTCCATGACGTTCTCTCCCTTTCGTACTCGTAATACGGCATGTTTTCTATTTGTTTTTCTCTTTTACGCTAACGCTGTTCTGTGTACGGAACTTCAACCAATTACAGCGCGACTCACACTAACGTACCAATCAGAACAATTCCCTTCGTCCGCGAACCAACCAATCCTAGCGCGGCACTTTTCTACGTCACTCCTGCTCTGGGTTCACGTGACTGGCGCACTATCCAATCCTAGCGCGGCACTGTTCTACGTCACTTCTGTTCTTTTACCCCTCCTTTACAAAATTTATCGGCAATTTTTCTTTTCGCTGTTTTCTCCGTTAGTTACAACAATTAAAACAATTCCATAGTCTGATTCGCTAAACAAAAGTGACAGCTTTGTCCTTTTACACAAGAATCCTGTATTTCCAGTAGGCAGCACTTACTTCTACCCTACCACAGAATTATTTACTCTCGCCGATAAAGTAGCACTTCCCTCTACCTTACCCTTCTTTCAAGCAAACAATTTACTCGTTTCTCTGGGGATAAGACACATGTGGAGACTAGGCTCCTGAGAATTAAGGCCAAAGTTTCACAAGAAAACGTGATTTGCTATTTCAGTTACACACCTTTCGTACAGAAAATCCCTAACATAACACAACCTGTGTTATTACCAAAATGAATTCAGACCATGTACCAAATTCCATGTGACTTCTCTTGCCACACGTGTTCCACTTCCTCCATCCCAGAAGCGTGAAAACTCACATATAACATAACACAACTCAACATATAGTGTTAGTCATCAAAACTAAACTAATCTATAGAAAACCATAACTCTGCTACCAAGAAATCTGATGCAGCGCGTACAATAAAAACTATTCTCCTCCTAGGTCACTTATAGGTCATCCAGGGGCAAACTATATTTTCTCACATCCACATGACGATGGGGCCCATAAACATCGCCTAACACACACGCACACACCTGGATTTCCTTTACACCTTTATGAAATTCTGTACTCCTAGGATGAGCATGAGAACTAAATGGAAAACACCATTTTTGTACCGCTGGAAGGAGCCGGGATATCTTATTACCTTAACTTATCGCTTTCTTTTAGTTATTTCTTAAGATATTCCTGCTCATTGTTTTGTCGATGAATCATTCATGTAAAAAATTAGTTCATAGTGATTAAGACCAGCTGAATCACAATAACAAATTACTGATGTCACAATCACTTAGGAAAATAACCACTGAGTCATTTGATTTAAAGAATCTTAATTTTTATATAATTTTAAAAGAATGAGAAAAGAATTTAAACTTTTATTCAATTATTCATTCAATATTAATTCAAATATTTATTAAGCATAATCAATTTATTGCAGAAAGGAAATTTTCGTCATGAAGCAAAACCCTAATTACCTGCCTACCTTCCTAATTTAGCCTAATGATTTCTAACCTAAGTTTAAGAATTAGAAATAACCTGATTCTCATACTCAACTGGAAAATTAAGACAGCAACAGAAACTTCAGCTCGTCAGCATCAGCTACCTGCAACCCGTCTCATCTAACAGTCTTTCAGCATCTCCCGCTCAGTAATGGATCGATCAGGACCACCTAGCACTGGAAGCCACCAACACCAACACGACTCTCCAACTCCGCTCTTGACTGTGACTGCGACTGACCCCTCCCACTAAGAGTAGGCCCTCTTATACCCTAATTCTAACTTTGCTAACTAATTGTTGCAACATTAATAACACGCTTTTCTTTCATTGGTCCATGCATGTCATCTTATTCATTCTTTTAATCAAGTTCTCTTGGATCCAATGGTCCTTGGATCATTTCCTTTCTCACAGTTCAAGACATGTTTCCATCCGCTTCGATCAGTACATTTGTAACTTCTTTCGATACATTCGAGAACTCTGCAGGCATTGTCCTTTCTCTTAAACTGGTTTCCCACGGGTCTCTGCTGATCACCACGGCACACTATCAGTTCAATTAGGTCACATCAGCCTTGACCATTTCTCGCATCCTAGCCTCTCAGCAACATCACGAGGTTAGCTTTTCTCCGACTTCTCTCCCGTGTCACATGTTCCCCTTGCGCTTGCGCACATCACCCACTGGCAGCCATTTTATCTCGCCACTCGGTTATACTTTAGAAGCACTAATTTGAAATAAACAAAACATAATTAAAATAGAGAAAAATAGCCTTTTCGTTTCCCTCCCGTCATCTACGTACCCCAATTAGTTATTACCTAGCAGAAAGCAACATTTAAGCTGTTTCTTACTTACCATCACTATTGTTTTTGCAACAACACGTTTATTTCTATGAAGCACAAAATCATGCATTTATTTTAAATTAGTACGCATTTATTTTTATGTTATAATTAGACACACGGACATCCATTAATAGATTATTCAGCACATACATTTGCATATTACCCTTCCCACACGTACAGTGTTGATTAATACATTTAAACGAACATTTTATTAATTATTTATAAAATTTGTTAGGGGTTAACATTTTTTATTTTCTCTGCTCCATCAGATGCATGACCTGAGGAGACAGTTTGGCTAATTTTAAGCACTCCCAGAGATGGAACTTTTGTTCTTGGGCTCTGGAGTGCAGGGTCTCCTTGTGGTTGGACCTCTGATTGCAGTGTCAGTCTAATGTTGGTAAAGAAAGACTAACACGTTTTTATTGAAAATTCTTTATTGACCACATTGGTATTGAAAATGCAGTGTGTACATTATATTCAATGCTTTTGAGTATTCTATTGTCCTATTCGTTTTAATGGTGTTACATTAACAAAGTATAACACAGTTACTGTTAATAATGTGACACTCTGACAAAGGCAATAGGCCTGCTTTATCTATACTGTCACTCCTTATATTGTGATTTTGCATCTGGTATAGGTGGGAGTACTGTGATTGTAGGGTTCAGGAGCCACAAGGTGTGTAATGTGGTATTCACTTCTACCTGGTGTATATATTTGTATTTTAATACGTAGTGTTTAGTAATGTGTGTATAATAAAAGTATTTTTCCTTTTTTAAAGGAAAAGCACTGACTGGATAATAATTTAGTGAAAGGTGGTACTGCGTGCCAATGAATTAAGATCGCTAGCTCAAACCACATCCCCTGAATAGGCCTTGGACTGCTCTGCTTCGCTATCCTGAGAGAGTCAAATGTTAGCATAGGGGTATTGGTTCCATGCAGACTTATTACTTGTGAAGGACTCACATCCTTCACAACTAATAACCTGATTTTGTACAATTGTAAACACATTTGCCTCAAAAACAGATCCTGGAACAGTACCTCAAAAGCAAGATTCTAGACAACAGGGTCCAAATTAGTCCAACAAAATAGTCCAATTAGGGGAGCACCCCTCCTCTATTATGATCTCTAAAGTACCTGGGCAAACAGTTACCCAATTGTTGGGAAGCTTTCCCTTAGTGACGCAGGCGGAGGTAGAATCACTGATCCGCTTAGTCAAATCAGGATCACCCCTGGATCACATACCGGCAAAAACCACCACCTCTCTTGCCTGTCACCTGTCCCCCTCCATTGCACATCTCCTCAATCTCTCCCTGCGAGGAGGCCTGGTCCCTTTGGAATGGAAAGCAGCACAGGTTATGCCTATCCGAAAGAACACCAAGGCCCCGCTAACTGAGTTCTCCAATCTCCGTCCTATCTCCCTCCTTCCTTTCCTGGGCAAGCTATTGGAGAAACACATAAACACACATCTCTCCAACCATGTCGAACGGACGGGTAGTCTTGATCCATCTCAATCAGGCTTCCGCCCTAAATACAGCACAGAATCGGCCCTACTAGCGGTCACCGACAACATCAGGATGACCCTAGATAGAGGCCATTCCACGATTCTGGTGCTGTTGGACCTATCCGCCGCGTTCGACACGGTTTCCCATAAGATTTTGCTCAGGAGACTGGAGGAAATTAGACTTAGAGATTTGGCTCTCCAGTGGCTGACGAGTTTTCTTTCTTCTCGTTCACAGGCGGTTAACCTCGGTCCTTATCGTTCTGCTGTAACAGAGTTGTCCAAGGGAGTACCACAGGGCTCTTGTCTGAGCCCGACTTTGTTTAACAATATGTGGCTCCCTTGGCCAATCTGTTAAGGAGTAGCGGGTTTATCCCCGTCTCCTATGCTGACGATACCCAGCTGCTTTTTCCATTTGCAAAATGTACTCCTTCAGTGCAGGCCGCTTTCTCTCTGGGAATGAGAAGTATCTCACAGTGGATGAGGAGTAACTTTCTTCAGTGCAATGTGGGAAAGACGGAAATCATGCTCTTCGGGAAGCTCAACTACTGTGGACCCCCGATTGGTGGCCCACAGACTTAGGCACTCCCCCCGTTCCAAAAACTTGTGTAAAAAACTTAGGTGTTCGCCTTGAGCAGACCCTTACCATGAAGGAGCATGCCGCACAGACAGCCGGCTCCTGTTTTCATGTGTTGGGCCTATTGCGTCGCATCCTTCCCTTGCTCCCTGACTCGTCCAGGAAGACGTTAACCCAGGCGCTTATTTTAAGTCGCCTGGATTATTGTAACAGTCTACTGTTGTCCGCCAACGAGGCTGCTCTTAACAGACTACAGGTTGTCCAGAACACGGCGGCACGCCTGATCCTGAACGCACCGCCTAGGACAGCCTCCCGGCCTCTGCTCTATCAGCTCCACTGGCTCCCAATACGGGAATGAGTACAGTTTAAAGTCTGCTGTACCATACATAAGGCCTTGTCCAATTCTGGCCCTAGCTATCTTGCGGATAAATTTATCCCCTATACACCTCGGCGGTCTCTCCGCTCAGGATCCAAATCCCTCCTCGCAGTGCCTGGAATTAAACGGTCCAGACAAGGTAGGAAGGCTCTATCCTATCTAGGCCCCTGTTACTGGAACAAGCTCCCTGTGCAACTAAGACAGTGCACGGAACATCTCCATTTCAGGAAACAGCTCAAGACCCTCCTCTTTCGCTTCTGATTTCTAGCAGACAGCCTTCCCACAGGTGGCCCGTCTCGAGCGCAGAGATACCCCTTCGGGGGTCGATTCTGGCACTTTATAAATAAATAAATAAATAAATAAATAAATAAATAAGGGTTAATGAGAGATTAGCAAGAGAAAGGGCATAGGTAGACAACTCTGCACCATAAACGATGAGCCCCAATTCAAGAAATTGGTTAAGGCAAATAGAGCAGCTAGCCCCCACTTTGCTCTGTTAGGCACAAATTTTCAAGGACATCCTGCTTTCTAAATCTGCATCCTCACCAGCAAGAACTAATGTCAACAACTCTTTAATGTCACACACTTTCCCCTCTGCTCAAGACCTCCTACATCAGACCACTTTCAAGAAGATTTTCAACCCAGCAGATTCAGCCAGCCATGGATAGATATTCAGCGATCCATTCTTATGAAAACAGAAAGATAAGATTTTTTTTTAAACTACTCTGACTACCAAATGCGCTTTAGCTCAGGCAGAAGCACTGAATCTGCACTGATAGCTGAATGGTATAGCCTGAAAACCACTTTGGTTGCACCATTGCTGCTATACCTGTCTGTCGCCTTTGGCAAGATGCACCACCAAATCCTGCTATTGGCTGTATAGTAGTTTGGAATATGAGTAAGATTCTTGGGAGTATACCTATTTGGGGGGGGTCTAGAATAATTTAACTGACCCAGTTTATCTCTGCTCTTTTTAGCTCAAACTCTAGCACACCTCATGGCTTAATCCCCTCACCACTCCTCTTCAATGTCTACCTCAATCATACCAAACCTCATAAAGTTCTTCAACCTAACTTGTACAACTGTACTGACCTGCACATCGTTCTCAAACAGGTAAACCAGAATGATCCATACATTTCGGGACTTGCCACTGCCTCTGATCTATCTACCAATAGATGCTAATTAACTACTTAAAGTTTAACGCTTACAGAACTGAGATACATATCTGCAGAAAATGCAAGGACTATCAGCCTACATCCATCTTGCACCACTTATTCAACCCTCCGTTATCTTGTCCTCTATCACCTTAAAAGTCTACATGGACTCTACTATCTAACAACAGCATCAAAATTGAACAAAATGGCTGGAGAGGTGGCTTCATGAGGGGAGGCGTATTGCCATCCTAGATTTTCCATTTGTGGTGACATTGCCTCTGTATGGGTGACATTCTGCAAAATGGCTTCCTTAGTGACTACAAAACAGTGTATCAAAATGTTCTAGACACATTACGAGTCAGAAATGTCTTTCCAGCTGAAAGTGCCTTTGCATCCTATACTGATTTGCAAAAGGAATGGGACATGTAATAGGCATCAACTTTCCTCTGTATGTCCCTACGCAATGTATTGAGGCTTTACTGGGCACGAGAAGGGATGGTAACACATTAGCATAGAGGAAAATTCCCCTCAGGGTAGCTTCCACCTTGTGAATGGTGGTTGCTAGCATCTGGAGGAGCATACAGTGATCCAGGGGACAGCTGCATGTCCCCCGGTAGTGTTTTTCTTAGACTACTGAGATGATGCAAATTTCTGGTGATGAGCTGTGCCCTCGAGCTGCTTTCATCTTCATGGACTTTTGTGTGCACACAGCAAACGATAGACTCACAAGTACATCAAACACAAACCTTAAAATATGATATTGTGCAGGAGCAGCATTACAAGCGCCATACCACTGGACCAATGCCCTCTGTGGGTGACTCTTTAATATTTTTTTTTACCATATTTCTAGAAGAAATCAGTATAGGCCACGGTGAAACGCACATCACAGCCTGCTTCCACTGTGGAATGAATCATAGTATTACGGCCTACTTGTGCTGTGGAACTCATTGCAGCATTGGTGAAATGCGGATCATGTTCCAAAACGTCATCCCGTCATTGTACGCAGGCACAACACACCGCCTCACCTGCAGTTGGGTGAGTCGATTGTGATGTTGTGATGATCACCTTCATCATCCATCTGGGTTGACATGGCTTTGTTCTGCTTTTCTACATGCAGGCGACAGTGTGCCGACAGAAGCAGCCGATTCTTCCTTTCGTTACATGCTAAAATTCTTCCTTTCAGCTAAAGGCATATCACCTTGATATGCGCACTGTTTCTTACTCAATTCGTTTCAATAAAAGGAATATTACAGTGATATGTACACCTTTTAGTACAGTTTTCAACGCCATTTTGTCATGCAAAGTGCCTTTGTAAAACATTGATGGACCTATCTAAATTGTGCTTCTTCGTTAACTGTGTTTTGTGAACGCATCAATTTTTAGAAACATAAGTAGTACACACTGATTTAAACAACATTTATGTGATGTTTTTGATATTTTTGTAGCATGCTATTCAACTGTGAGGGTAGCCAGGTGCTCTACAGCAGGTGTGAGAAGCCAGCTCTAGGGGGCTTACTTGAAAAGCAAGGTCTTCAGCTTCTTGCGAAAGTCGAGAAGAGAGGAGAAGGCTCTTATGTGTTGTGGGACATTGTTCCAGGCTTTAAAGGCCAGGTACGAGAAGGCGTGCCCACTGCTTTGCTTTTGTGTATGCGTGGGGTGTGTGCTAGTGGGAGACCAGCAGAGTGGAGTTGTTTGGAAGGTTAGTGGAAGTGAATGCAACTGTTCAGGAGGGTAAGGCCAGTGTTGTGGAGTGCTTTGTAGGTGAGGAGTTTTAAGTGTGTGCGCTTGTATATCAGGAACCAATGGAGTTCCCTAAGGTGTGGTGTGATGTGGCTCGGCTTGGGTAGATGGGTACTAGTCTGGCTGCTATGTTTTGCATGGTCTGTTGTCTTATCAGCTAGTTGGTTATCCCTTCATAGACGGTTCCCATAATATAGTCTGCTTGTGATGAAGGCTTGGTAGATTTTTTTGGTGATGTCTGGTAGCCACTTAAAGATTTCTTTTAGCATCCTTCGGTTGTTGAAGCAGGACGAGCCACTGCGTTGACTTGGGCAGTCATTTCCAGTTTGTTGTCTATGATGATTCTGAAGTTTCTCTCTTATGAGCAGGGCATGGGGGCGGGTCTAAGGTCTGTTGCCACAAGGTGGATTCCCATGACGCACTGTTTTTCCCGAAGACTACTACTTCGGTCTTATTCAAGTTCAATTTGTGGCAATTGGATTTCATCCAGGTGGCCACTTTTGTCATGCGTGTGGTGACCTTGTTCCTGGTGTTGGGTGTTTTGTTCAAGCAGGGACAGTATCATTTGCGTGTCGTCGGGGTAAGTGAGGATGTTTATGTTGTGAGCTCATATGACGTCCGCCAATGCGGTCATGTAGATGTTGAAGACCATTGGTCTGTGCAAGAAGCCCTGCGGGACTCATCAGATAAGATCCTGTGTATCAGTGGACTAGGGGGGCATGTTGATGTTTTTGATTTTTCTGGTGAGGAAGGAGAAGATCCATTCGACGGCATGTCCCTGGATGCCTGCTTTGTGGAGTTGTCGGATTAGGATGGGATAGGGATTTATTGACTCTTAGTAACATTATATCTGCTTCTTTCCCCTTAGCTATTGCTAGTTTATTTCTCACACAAGTACTCTGCATTTTAATTGTTCTGTGTCTTAAAAGGAGGCATTAGGAAATCAGTTGACCCTCCTCTACCTTTTCTTCAAGCACATGGTGACCCACCGATAATTTGAAGACAATGGTTTGATGCATTCAAAATGTTTCTGCCCAGAAAGAAAAAAAGTACGTCATACTCCCCTACTCGCTGCAGCGATGTCTGGTCCATGGTACCGATTTTTTGTTATTGGCGAACACGGATCATGCTTGTGCGCCATGGATTGATCCTGTCTCACGGATTGCAGTCTTGTTAGACCAGGAGGGGAGCACAAAGCATTACCTTGGGAGTGGTAAAGGGCTATTACCCTTAATTAGGGTTAAGTTATGTTATGTTATGTTAATTGAATTTTTAAAGCGCAACGGTTACCCTAAGGTGTCCTGCCGCTGTGCACTGCCTGCTGGTTAGTGGAAAATGATGTTATTGGGTGAACAGCCATGTTTCCAGCCCCCTTCTAAAAGAAAGGAGATCTGCTGCATTCCTCAAATGGAACGGCAGAGCATTCCAGGCCTTAGATGCGCAGGTGATGAAACTCCTACCTCCCCAACTAACTTTTTTAAATGTGGGAACTTGGACTTGTTTTGCTCCTGTGGACCGAAGAGTCCTACCAGGAACATACCATTTGAATCTTTGCCTCAGATGGTCGGGGCCTATTCCATTGATGGCTTTAAAGGTCGTACAGAGGGCCTTGAAAAGTACCCTTTGTTTCACGGGAGCCAGTGTAGTTGGATTCGTTCTTTTTTGACAGAGACAAATTTGGGTGTCCCTGACAGCAACCTAGCCGCCGTATAAGTAGCACGGATGCGGTGGTGCCAGCATACCAATTACCAATTTAATGACAGTGATCAGTAAAGGGAAAGGACCTTTTTACCTGTGTCAGTGGAATGAAACCTACTGGCCCAGTCATGTAAGGTTTTACTTCTGTTTACCTAACTCGCCGTTAGCCTATATCATGTTAAAATGTAGCACTGTGCAGAATGTTTGCATGCTGTAATTTATATGTACCTATGTATGGTACAGTACATGGAAGCCTGTGGGTTCCATATTGCAAGCCCAGGTCCTTGGAAAGTCATAGGGAGGTGGAGGAGCCATCATAGGCAGATTTGTGATTGCCTGCATTCCTGAGAGTTTGGTGAGGCACACACTGGAGGAAGGAAGAGCCAGGCTTTCGTGTGCACTTCATAAGGCTTCTTTGGTTCTGAAAATGTCACTGGTCAGTGGGGCCTGGGCTCATTTCAGGAAGGAGATGTAGGCTCATTAGGGAATTATAAATAAAAGGGCTGGGGCCTTGGTAACCTTTTGATAGGGATATATCGGTGAGGCTGTCATCCAGATGTGATCCTCTAGTCACTTACTTGGCTTCTGTGTGACTGTCAAGTTTGGAGTTGCTCCTGCTGTGATAGGCAGTTTCTTGGACAAAGTACTGGACAGAGGAAAAGGCACTTCAAAGGGGGATACACTGACATCACAGATTTCAAGGACTCAGGCACTAAATGATATCTGTATCTGGAAATGTATTATCAAAAGGGAAGCTTGAGCATCCTGGAATTGTCAAACTGAAGCTGTACATCAGTGTGGAGAAGCTCAGCACAACTTCCGCCTGTTGTCACCAGGACTGGGGACTAAGGTCTGCTAGTCTCCTGTTGGGTGAGGGGACATCACCCAGGAGAATCAAGACCACTCACCCTGGAGCACCAGCATCTCCTTCAGAGACCAGAGGAATCTGTGAGGAGGAGGAAGAGAGCGCCTGGAGGGTGTGAGGTCCAGGGGGGATCCTGTCAAGTGAATCCCTGAAGCAGAGTGTGAGATTCTGGGTCTGCGTTGAGGACCGCTGCACCGATCCCCCGCTGTGAAGTTTGCGGGCTATGGCACCGGTCAGGCCATCCGCCAGAGTGCTGTTTTCGTGACCCCCATATGCAAGGTGGGGGTCGCATCAAAGATAACGGCCTTTGCCCTGGTGCTGTACTTTGACAAGAAGCGGGGCACTGACCCTGTGCATGGTTGTGACCCGAAGAGCCCTTTGCCCGGAATGTGCTGTTCATGATCCCCATTTCCCAGAAATTCATGATGAAGATAAGGGCCGTCACCCTGGAGCAGCATATGCCAGAGCAGTGTAGTGGGTAATGTACTTCAGAGGAAGAGCATTGATTCAATCACCCGAACCCAGCAGCCACCAGACTCAGGAAGACTTACCCCACGATCGGAGAAGCATTGTGGACGCCTACTGCCTCACCCGCAGCATCCAGACTCACCGCCGGGTTGTAGAAGCATGCCTTGGCCTGCTGAACCACAGCTCCAGTGAAAGTGGGTAAAAGATTGATTGCCTGGCCACCAAGCTCTGGGGGAACTTT
Source organism: Calotriton arnoldi (assembly GCA_963921515.1). Taxonomy (NCBI): domain Eukaryota; kingdom Metazoa; phylum Chordata; class Amphibia; order Caudata; family Salamandridae; genus Calotriton; species Calotriton arnoldi. The sequence continues at coordinate 2,011,738 of CAWUFW010002021.1, forward strand.
GTCGGACTAAAAGTTCTACGGCGCTGGGACACTGATGTTTAAGAAGGCATCATGGAACTTCTAAGACTTGTACATTCTAGCAGGGCCTTGCATGTATGATTGTCTCACGTGAATGGGGAATGACTACCGTCCTTAGACAGGAAAGTAGGACTCAGGAACTTGTCCAGACAACGCTGGAGTGCCGGCCTTACAAAGACTCTGTATTATTTGTTGGTGTTGTAGTTCACTTTGTGTTTGTATATAAATGCTATTTTGTTTCATAAAAGCATGTATCTAGCTGGACGTTAATTTATTGGGGTTGCTGGGTGTGTGTAGAGTTGTGAGTCTGTGGACACTGTGCATCTACCTCCTCCTAAAAAGGCTGTCACTGCTCAATCAACGCTACCACTGAAAGTCAAGTGCTAGAAGGGTAGTACTTGCCCCAGTTACTCAGGGTTCATAGTAATTGGGCCCCGGGACATCAGGAGTAAAAGACTTTAACCACCATGGTTGGGCCCAGCAAATTCTGCTTGCCCCACGGCCCTCTGAAAGGGGTTCTGACAATGCACAACCTAGCCTTGTTGTACTTAGGCATATGTTTCTAAAGAGAGTTCAGAAGCACTTGTCTATCCGTGTGTATAACAGCAGCCGCTTACAATAAAGAAGCAAACAAGCATTTGCAATGCAATCAGTCTCGCATTTTGTGAAAGTTAGAGCTATTGGCGTTGTAAATGACATTGTTTATGTTTTTTTGTTTGTAGTGGAGTGGATGCATGTTGTTTGTAGTGGAATTATATGGTACACACTATACTATATGGATGACTGAAAGGGAGGGTGGATGGATGGACAGATGAGTGAAAGCATGGATGAATGAGTGAGTGGATGGATGAGTGGTTGGGTGGGTGGATGGATGAGTGAAAGAATGGATGGATGGCAGAGTGAAAGGATGTATGGATGAGTTAAAGGGATGATGGATGGATGAAGTGCAGGGATTGATGGAGTGAAAGGGTGGATGGACAGATGAATGACTGAAAGGATGGATGAATGAGTGAAAGGGTGGATGGAGAGATGAGTGAAAGGAAGGGTGGATATATGTGTTGTAAGTGCTTAACCCTGTTCCAGTGTCCCTTTCCTTGACCCGGTCCATCCCTTCTTTCCTTCACCCGTTCCCCCTACCCTTTCCTCCCAGTAGAATCTTGGAGTGAAGCTCACCTTAGAATGTTGAGTGTGCTTCACTTGTCAGCTGGTGCTTGAGGATCTAGTTCAATAAACGCCCTTCTCTTCTTCAACCTGTGTGGTGGTGTTTATCTAACATTTTGGCGACGATTTTTGCTGTGCTGGGGGCAGCTCAAGATCCTCTCCCCAGTTTCTACCACCAGCTGTCAGCGTGTCTTCCACCTCACGTTCTGTTTAGAGGAGGACTTCTGTGAGTGTGGAGTGCGCTGTTACTGTGTACCTGCTGATGTAGAAAAGAAGAATTCTAGCTCCGTGAGCAGCCTCATTTCATCAAGTCTCCGCTGTTGTGGTGAGTGCTATGCGCTTTCTGGGCAGCCTGCCAGCATTCCTCATCGCTGACAGGCACAGCTTATCCAGCACTCCGTGCTGCATTTCACATCCTCCCTCTCTCCCTCAGCTGTTTTGACAGTGAGCCATCCGTCGTTTACTATCAGCTGTTCTGGGATACACAACACATATGCGCTCTTATCTCCTTATTCCCTGAGCACTGTATTGACTTCGTTGAGGGAAGGGTTCCTTACGATATCCTGCCAGAGTCTTGCACAACCTGCTAGCAATCACCGCTACAATCACGCACCGTTTTGGCTCCAGCGCCTGCTGTGTGAAACGTTCCGCCCCTTCTCCTCAGCTGTTGCCAGAGAATCCAACACGCCGCTCCGCTCTAATCCTCCAGAGCGTCGAATATCGTGTTGATTTCACCGAGGGTGGGGCTGAGAGCACCGTTTCGCCTCCTTTTCCTCAGCTGTTGCTAGGTGACGCAGCACACCGCCTGCTCCTTCCCTTAGAGCTTTGGGAAGGGCTGAGAGCAACGCTTCTCCATTAATTGTCTCAGCTGTTGCTGGTGACGCAGCACGCCGTCTGCTCCTTCGTTCAGAGCCTTGAGAAGGCTGAGGGCAACGCTTCGCCTGAATCACCTCAGCTGCTCTTGGGTGACGCCGCACGCCGCTCTGTTCTTCCTCTCTGAGCCTCGGGTGCTGTGTTTATTCTACCAAGGGAGGGGCTGTTTTCTTTCACCTCAGCCTGCCAGCATTTATCATCGCTGACAGGCACAGCTTGCCATTTGTACACCCTGCGTGTACTACTGATAATTCATACAGCATTCTCCTTCAAGGTTGTCATGCTTATACAGATCGGGCTGCCATTAATCTCCACAGCCTGCCACCATTTTCGTCGCTGACAGGCACAGCTTGCTTTTGGTACACCCAGCGTGCACTACTACTATAATTGCCAGTTTACCATCACATTTTATTTTCCTAGGAGTTTTAACACGTTGATTCCTGGAAGGAAGGAGTTGTGTACTTGCAATTTCTGTGCTACTTTCCTGCATAGTGCCTTCTTCCTCTGATAGGCACAGTTTATTTACATTATATTCGTTTTCCATATATTCGTTCTGAGCAAATCTCTCTTTAAGGTCATAATATTCCCAAAGACTGCCTTCCTGATGCTGATGGGCAGAGTCTCCTGAACAATATATAACAAATTCTAGTTGTACCTCTGCATATTAGTACTTTTACTGCTAATGTAGGAATATACCTAGTATTTTGATAACACTTTAGTTAATTTTGGAACTCCAACTGTGGGTATATATTATTATCCTGCTAGTTCTTCCCACAATTTTGTTACTTGTACCTCCATTCTCACTTATTCTGTCCTCATCTTCCACTGAATTCTTCCTAATTTTCACTATTCTTTGCACTGCTACTACCTCTTTCTGTTCTTTCCTCATTTCTCCTCTTATTTACTCCTCTTTCCCTATGGCAGCATTTACAATGTCTCAACCTCCTTCATTTCTTAATGAAGCAGGGGAACTACTTATCCCATGGAAAAAATGGGTGAACCTTTTCGAGTCTTACTTAATTGCTGTAAGGGGTGATAGGTTTTCATCTTTACGTAAACAACATATCCTTCTGCATAACTTAGGAAAACATGCTAGAAAGATTTTTGATGATCTTCCAGATTCTATAATTGAAGGTGAAGATGTTAATGATGATGCGCAAGGTGATGTACAGCATGATGTTTATCAAAACACTCTCAAGAAATTAGAAGCGCAATTTGGGGAAAAGATTAATGTTGTTCTAGAACGGCACAAATTCTTTTCACGATCACAAGGGGAAAATGAAAAAGTATGTAATTACATTGCTGTATTGAGGGGATTAGCATCAACTTGTGATTTTGGTACCTTGACTGAATCTCTTATCAGGGATCAACTAGTTAGATGTACAAGTGATAAGAAGATACAAGAGAAACTATTAGCTGATGCCCCTGATTTAAAACATGCTATTGATATCGCGAAAAGTATAGAACTTACTGCATTTTGCATGAATGAGATGAGAGACGCAGTTGATATCAAGCAAGTAATGGACAATGGAGTAAATAAAATATCTACAAAGGATGACAAGAACAGATCATCATCTACTGAGGTAGTGAAACAAAAAACTGAAGGAAACAAATTTAAGTGCTACAGGTGTGGTAATCCCAACCATTTGGCCAAAATCGTTAGATGCCCTGCAAGAAGTGTTACATGCAGAAAATGCAATAAAAGAGGACACTTTGCTAAGGTCTGCAAGGAAATTAGGAGAAATGTTACCCATACGGTCAGCAATGAACCTGTTCCAAATGAAGATATTGTTTTTCAAGTAGCTAACAATATGGAATCTTCTAGCAACAACTACCCCAAATGTGAGATCATGCTAGATGACGTCCCATATGTAGTGTTTGCTGACTCATGTTCCCCATATACCCTCATTAATGAATCCACGTTTCAGGAAACAAAGACTATACTCTTCTACCTCCTGACATCAAACCGGGGGGATATAACCACAATCCTATACCTCTTGTGGGCATGCTTCTAATGCACATTGATTTCAAGGACAGATTCACTTTGGGAAAGGTTTATATCACGAAAAACGGTTCAAATTTATTAGGGTGGAAACACCAAAAAGACTTTGGGTTCAAGCTAGATCCAAATGCTCCTGAACCAGTTTATCTTGTGGAGAGGTCGAATATAGGAAAAGAAATATGTGAGCAATTTCCCGAAGTATTTTCAGATAAATTAGGACTGTTGAAAGGTTTCCTACACAAAATCAAGCTAAAGGTTCAGCACAAACCGGTTGTCCACAAGGCCAGATCAGTTCCTTTACTTATAAGGGACCCACTCAAAAAATAACTCGACAGATTGGAAGCCAGCGGTGTGATAGAACGTATTGAGAGCTCTGAATGGTTGGCTCCCATAGTGGTAGCATCTAAGGAGGGAGGGAAGAGCATTCGACTATGTGTCGACCTCAGAGACCTGAATTCCAACATTTGGGTGGATAGACATCCCCTCCCAAATATCAACGAGATGCTCAGTTTCATACAAGGGGCAAAGTTCTTCAGCGTTCTCGACCTCTCCTCAGCTTACCACCAGGTAGCCCTCCATCCTGACTCCAAGTCCCTGACCTCCTTTATAACTCCGTTTGGAGCATATCAGTTTTCTAGGATGCCGTTCGGCCTAGCATCTGCCGCGGCAGTGTTTCAACGCATAATGCAACACATTCTACAAGGGACAGACAAAGTGCTGTGTTTTCAGGACGACATCCTAATTTACGGAAAATCAGAGGCAGAACATAACAGTATTCTAGCGGAAGTTCTAAGCAAACTAAATAAAGCTGGGTTCACTACACAAAAGGACAAATGCGAAATAGGCGTAGAATCTGTAGTTTATCTAAGTCACACCATATCTGGTGAAGGAATCAACCCTAAATCTAGCTTAGTTGATTCAGTCAAGCTAGCTCCTGCACCTACAAATAAAGAAGAACTAAAATCTTTTCTGGGCCTGGTCGAGTATATGTCCAAGTATGTAAAAAAACTTTGCAGAACAAGTGCACTCTCTCAGAGAGTTACTCAAAAAAGGCACCCCGTTTGAATGGAATTCCCAGTGTCAAAATAACTTCACACAGATTAAACGAGCCATAGTAGAAGCACCCATTTTAAGTATGTTTGACCCTAATGCCAGAACCACTTTGACAACCGACACCAGCATGAAAGGATTAGGAGCCTCACTTACACAAAACGTAAAAGGACAAGAAAGAGTGATAGCCTTTGCGTCAAGAACTTTGAAAGAACCGGAATGCAACTATTCCACAATTGAAAAGGAGGCTCTCGCTTGCTATTGGGCGATAAATCATTTTACATTCTTTCTATGGGGATTCCATTCATCCCAAAAACGGATCATAAACCTTTGCTTCCTTTGTTCTCATCTAAATGCATTGAAAAGACCACTCCCCGCATCTCCAAATGGATTCTAGTCCTACAAGGTTTTAACTACTCCATGAGTTATGTACCTGGCAATGAAAACCTAGTTGCAGACTGTCTCTCCAGATTACCTATCACTAATGAGAACTCACAGTTTTACCCCTCTGATGAGACCATTCTTTCAGTTGATATCCCTGCCATTAGCAAAGATGAATGGGAAAAATACATGAAAAGTGACACTATACTAACTGATCTAAAAAACACTATCTGCAATGGGTGGCCCAAGAGTCTTAAAGAGTTACCAGAGAATCTTAAGTCCTTCTGGGTAGTGAAGGACGAGTTGTCAGTCATAAATGACCACATTTACAGAGGAAATAGGATTGTTCCTCCAGAGAAAATGTACGAACGCATAATTGAGATAGCCCATGAAGGCCATCTGGGCAGGAGCATGACTAAGAGCAAAATCAGGCAAGACTATTGGTTCCCCAACATGGATTCCATGGTAGAGAGGATTGTGAAAGACTGCCTGGCGTGTGGTTCCAGTGACAAATCTAAAGTCATTCGCAAAGCTCCGCTCATTCCTGTTCCAATTCCCACTAAACCATGGGACAAACTAGGCCTGGACATTATAGGACCCTTAAATTTGCTCAACTATTCTCAAAGATTCATGCTCGTACTTATCGATTACCATTCCCACTGGATTTCCACAAAAATGGTCACCACCATCACTACATCTTCATTAATTGAATTTCTTAAAGAAACCTTTTCCAAAGATGGTGTACCCAGCACATTGATCACAGACAATGGTGTTCAATTAACTTCCGATGAAATGAGGCAGTTTCTGGCCACATTATCTATATCCCATCTCAAATCACCCCTCTATTGTCCTAAAGCCAATGGATTGGTAGAAAGAGCCAACAGGATGATAAAGGACACTATTCAATTGGCCTTAGCATCTCGTGAACCTGTTGAAGAAGCCATAAGACAGATGCTATGGTCGTACCACATCACGCCTAATGGTATTTCTGGCGTTTCTCCATTTGTTTCTCTCAAAGGGAGAAATCCTGGTTCCAAACTCATGCCCAATTGGCTTAATGGGGGCTGTCCTGTTTGGGTAGACAGGAAGTCGGTATTGGAAAAAGTTGGGCGCCATCAACAAGATTACAAATCCAGATACAACCAGAAATGGGGTACTGTCAACAAGGACTGGCAGGAAGGCCAATGGGTGGTCATCAAGAGGCCTAATGTTTTTCGAGCCAAAGTTTCCTCATTTTCCAAACCTATGAGAATAAAACGAGTCAATAATAACTCTGTTGTGCTGGAAGACGGAAGCACCTGGAGCATGGACAATGTAGCTCGCTGTTCCAAGGTACACTCCTCGTTGTCTTCCAGTGAGGAAAGTCGAGACGATTCATCCTCCATCTCACAAGGTTCTAAAGAGCTCAGATTTCGCCGAGCGCCAGCATGGCAGGCGGATTATAAAATGTAAATCTTTTGTATTATACATGATGAATATTAATGTATTCTCCATGGTGAATGTTCTTACCATTACAATTGTTTTATCCTTAGTTTTCTCTTATTCAAAGGGAGATGTGTTGAAATTAAGTGCTTAACCCTGTTCCAGTGTCCCTTTCCTTCACCCGGTCCATCCCTTCTTTCCTTCACCCATTCCCCCTACCCTTTCCTCCCAGTGGTACATTCCCCCCAGTAGAATCTTTGTGTGAAGCTCACCTTAGAATGTTGAGTGTGCTTCACTTGTCAGCTGGTGCTTGAGGATCTAGTTCAATAAACGCCCTTCTCTTCTTCAACCTGTGTGGTGGCGTTTATCTAACAATATGGATGGATGGAGATGGATACATAGGTTTGGATATGGAATGGGTGGATGTACGGAATGGTGAAAGACTGAATGAAAGAATAAATAACAATGACTGTTTATGAATGATTTCTGTGGATGTGCAGTGTTTCATTAAACTAAAAACAACCTGATTAAAAATAGGGAAAAAATATGACAAAACAATACTTGACTTGCAGTCCTAAAATCACTCTCTGGCTTTATCGAATATTTGGCAAAAGGCTCAAGGCTCTCAGCAGAGAAGATAGTAAACCTGTGGGTGTCTGGGGGCGGAAGGGAGAGAGTGGAAAGCTGAGGGTGGAGCGATGCCACCCTGGGTTTCCCAGTCAGACAAAATGGGTAGCATAGTTTTACCAATCACCCCGGAAAAAAATTGAAACAGTCAATAAAAATGCATATTGTAATTCCTGATGAACTCTGGAGTTTCCCACAGAAAAAGAAAGCTATTTATAATTAGTTGTTTTTTGTAATTTCAATATGGCTTCAACTTGGCCGGCCAAACGGTAATTAAGAGCGTTTTACTTGAACATCGGACTACAGTGCACACGGGCAGCTTTTTAAATTATTTTGATGGGGAGATTAAGTGATTTGCCCTGAATTACAAGACGTTAAGTAGACGCTGGGAAGTTCCATAGTCGCCAAGTCCTGCCATTAGTCAACATCGCCTTTCCTAGGTGCTTATGATGTTTATTCTAATGAGTAAATTTGTCATATTTTATTGCTAAAAAAACCAAATCGGAAATCGACTTTCCTGGCTCACATTGGCACACAATCTGCCTTAAACGAATGTTAGTGTGCATTTAGAAGGCGATTGTTTGGGCGAGTGTAAAGTGGAAGGAGAGATTTGAGGTGAGCTTTGCAGAGGGGTCATTAGCAATCTGTCACACTGTGAGGTCGTCAACACCGTCGTCACGTAGTGCAAAGAGCGAGTGTAAACTCCTCCCAACTCTCCAGGCTAGGTTTAGTTCATGTTGACTGTTACTATGGCAACATAGCACATGGGTGCTGCAGCGTCTCAGCTTACACATTAGCCTGTGCCTAACTCTTCACGCAGGAGCAGCGAAAAGTAGGCCAGCTGCACTGACGTGGCTTACTTGTCTGACTGACGGTGGAGCACCACAGTAAACATCTCTTCAGCCTGAACTCTCGCTCTGTATGCAGAAGCCCCAGGCATGGACACGGCTTCCTGAAGGGGTTAAACATCAACATATCCTGTTCATCAGATCGAAATTCACCCTTTGCACCAAGCCTGACGCTGGCCATGCTCCGTAACCACACTAAGCCAGGAAGAAGGTAGTGTAGCACCAGGCAGAACAAAAGAAAGTACCGTGGCCTCCGGAACGGGCCGTCATGATTTAAGATTAAGCGCGGTGGCCGTGAGGCGGGCGCCACGCTGATCTTAAACAAAAGTAATAAAAAGCATGTGCGTGCATAAAAAAAAGCATTTTAAAAGCACGCTAAGCCTGGAAGAAGGTAGTGTGGCAACGGGCAGAACAAAAGAAAGTCCTGTGGACCCCGGAACCGGCCACCATGATATAAAAGAAGTGCGGCGGGTGCCGTGCCAATCTTAGTAACAGAGTAACAAGCGGGCGCGTGCATGCAAAACAAACATTTGCAATGCAATAGGACTCGCATTTACACGAGACCTATTGTATTGCATCACGGACAACGGGAGGGGGGAAGCACCGACAATGGGAGGGGGGAGAAGGGGGCGAGAAGGCATGGACAAAGTAGTGCTCACAGTCTAAATAACACGTACCATACTATGTAACACTCGAAGTAAAGGGGCCAGTAGCCATGGGAGGGTACAAATGACAACATGGCCATAATAAGGAGGGACTAACAAGCCTCATAATCAATCAGACGGCAGCATTTACGAAAGACAATGACACAAGCCAATTAAAAACATGGGCGGAGAGTGGGCGGAGCTTCCACGGAGCTTCCACTCAATACTCCATTACTGCATGCCTCGCAAAGCGAGGAGCGCATACGCGCTGCCGCTATAGGCTCGACCTAAAAAACTACATCAAGCCCACCAATAGTCACATGCTTCAATCACTGATTACCCAGTCCTTTAAGAACAGGAACCTCAATCTAGTATTCCCCTTTCTTTTCTGCTGTGCAGCCAGTTAAGTACCCATCTCAATTTGTTGTGTGAATATTGACTTGGTTAACATTGTGTGTTTATTCGACTTCTGAGCTATAAAGAGTTACTGTCAATAGTTGCTTGCGGGCGATTGTGAAACTACCAATGGGTATGCGCGCTTCTCAAAGTTTTGTGGAGGCTCCACCCGCTGGCACTTAATCCCTTCTTTCTTGCATGTAGGGGGAGCGCTTTTGGCCTCTCAAGCGCAGCGAATGCTTCGCAGGCTATTTATTGCCTGGAGCAGGACGTGGCTGTCTCTGTGACTGCCGTAGTACCATTTCTAGCCTCATGGAGGCAGAGAGCATGAGCGCACATTTGTGAAGGGATGCCGCGCGCCATTCGAAAATGACAGCAGCTTCCTGTGAAAGCGTTTAGCGGCGCTCATTATTACTAAACACTGGAGCTCAATTCTTGGCATGTTCCCCTTATTGGTTCCTCTGTAACACCCTGGTGCATCAGAGTGTGCCCAGGGCTGTAAATTGAACCTAGGCTCTGCCTAGAGTGTTACACAGGCAGCTCCCTCTACATTCAAAGATATTTTGTACTTGCCTGTTGGAGCCTTCACTCCCCCCTGACTGTGATCTCTGATTGCCCTTGAACCCAGCATTCTCTGTTGTTAAATTTGAGCCTTCTATAACTCGGCAATATGGCCCAGTACAATCTTTTTGAGGCAGACATGGAATGTCATCAAGAGAATTTACAAAACTCCTTAAAGCAAGATCTGGTGGATGCCTTAGACACTAGTGTCCAACAGTCAGTCAACACGACCCTGGCTAGGGCTCTGGGACACTTTACCCAGCAATTCAAGGGCTTCGCCCGCCAACCCCTCACCTCATCTGAAGATGCTCCGGTTCTTCTTCCTATGCCCGGTAAGACGAAATCTAAAACCAAGCGTTGTCCCCATATGAAGGCCTTTGAGAAACTATCTGATATATTCATGGGTGACCATGGTTACAGTGCCCCCCAAGTCCAGCGTCCCGGAATCCTCAGAAGGCCTTACCAAACCTTTCAGCCTTACAGATACAGATTCTTCCACAACAGAGTCCTATAGTGATCACGAAGACAATCCAGGACCAAGTAAGAGTAAGCACTTTGATCAGCTCAATTGTTCACTAAGATCCTGAAAGTATTGAATTTCGAACCTGGTGACATTATCCACCCAGGGTCGTCTAGTTGGGTCCCTCCCTAAGAGGTAGCCGAATATGTGCATATGCATATTAGGCATAGTTTTGATAAAGAGGTCTGTGCCAGACTCCGCGCGGAGAGCCATGGACCTGACTTTCCGAGTAAAGTCACCGAAACGGACCTCACTATGGTTAACTCTATGAAGAAGGGGCTAAGGATCCCAAAAAGGGCCTCAACAGGGCCTGGCATAACTGCCAGGATAAACTCTCAGACGTTTCAGGTCGTCTAACTAAGATCCTAGAACTACCCTTCCAGGCTAAAGATACTTCCACACATATAGATCCTGATGATCTGGTTGGTTGGGTTCAACATGCAGTATGCCAGCTGGGGAACACAAACGTTGCCATCTCCACTGAGAGACTGTGCTCAGTTCTTATGCGAACTGACCTCAGGTTAACCGATCTAGCCTCCTCAGAAGCGGGATTAGTGGCCCCGGGTCTCCTTTTCAGACATCCATTTGCGAAAGATTTAGCCTGGTTTGCCTCCATGTGCAGCACCAAGGACAAGGCACAACTATCTCTAAAAAAGGTCTTTCTCCAGACGCTTTTTGGAAGGGCCAGACGATTCAAGGGTCAATTGTCAGGCTGCAGATACTATCAAGGATCCCAGAGGGAGTAGTCTCCCCGTGGTCGGGCTGGCTGGCATGATCCTTCCTCAGGCAACACCTTCTTCCCCTCCCAGTTTCGGGGATGCTGCCAACGCTTCTACAGAGGTTTTAACAGAGGCCATCAAGGAGCCAATTGCGATTCTGGAGTTGCAGGTGAGAATTATTAGTATCTCACAGGTGAATTTGAGGGGTAGAACACGCTTATTCCTCCACAACTGGCAACTCCTAACATAGGACTCTTGGGTCCTGGAATCAGTACAAGGTTACAAACTGGAGTTTTACAACACGCCCTGCCAACCTTACCCACCCCAAGAACTGTATTTTTCCCTAACAGAACAGAATTTAATCTCCGCAGAATTTCAAACTCTTCTACAGAAGGACACAATCTGCTGGTCCTCTCCTCATCCCAAGGATTTCCTCAGTACGATATTCTTGGTAGACAAGAAAGTAGGCGGTTCTTGTTTAGTCTTGAACTTAAAAGACTTCAATGCCTGGATCGTGTACAGGCATTTCAAGATGGAGTGTACTCACCTTCTTCAGGACATCCTTCAAGAGGGAGACTGGATGGTCCGTCTAGACCTGAAGGACGCCTACTTGGCAATTCCCATATTTTCCCCTCACAGGCGCTTCCTTCAGTTCATGTGGCAAGGCCATTGCTTCAAGTTCAAGGTCCTCCCCTTTGGTCTCTCCTTAACTCCATGGTGTTTTACCAAATTGATGAGACTCATTGTGGAGTCCCTTCGAGCCAAAGGTGTGAGGATGATTGTCTACATCAATGATCTGATCCTGTTAGCTCAGGGTTGCCAAACAATGTCTTGGACAATTCAACTTCTACCGGAACTCGGCTTCATGATAAACCAACCCAAGTCGTGAATAATTCCGTCTCAACTCATAGAATCTTTTGGGCTTCAGATAGACTCGGTGCGGTCTCAGGATATCCGAGCGATCAAGAAAGAGTTGAGGTCTGCGTTGTATAGCCAGATGCTTTTGTTGAGAGCGGTGGCTAGGATTCCATTAAAGCCATCTTTCCAAGCCCCCTTCACTACAGAGCTCAAGATCCAGCACCTTAAAAAAGGAATATCTTATGTGGATCAAATTTGCCTCTCAGACGAGGCCAAAACAAAAATGACATGGTGGCTCGACCACATGGATGCCTGGAATGGCAAGGGGATCTTTGGCAGCTCTCCAGCCATCATTCTGGAATCGGATGCCAGCAGATGGGGGTGGGGGGGCAAGATGCAGCCCAGTCTCCACGGGTGGCCGTTGGTCAGAGAAGGAACTTCGCCTCCATATCAACTGCCTGGAACTCTTAGCGGGTTCTTTTGCGATACAGAGTCTTTCCCCATCCTGGACGGATTGTTGTATATTGCTGAGGATAAACAACATCTCTGCAGTCTGTTACATTAACAAACTGAGGAGGACGAAATCCCATCTGTTAGTGGAGATTGCCAAGAACTTTTGGCGCTTCTGTCTCCTACACCGGATTTCTGTCATCGCGGAGTAGCTCCCTGGTTAGAAACACACAGTGGCAGATTGGCATTCGCGCCACCTTATTATTACATCGATTAGAGACTTCACCCGAGGATCTTCTTCACTGTCAGTCGTATGTGGGACCCTTGCACAGTAGATCTGTTTGCTTCCCACCTCATTCGGCAGATTCCTTCATTTTTCAGTTGGCGAAGTGATGGATGCTTTCTTCTAGAATTTATATCTTTTACTGTGGTATGCATTTCCCCCATTCATTATGATTACCAGGGTCCTATTTAAAGTGCATTGTTATAAAGCAGAGATCATTCATGTGCCTCCGCTCTGAAAGTCTCAGCCTTTGTTTCTGATGGCGCTGAACCTGTCTTGTGCATTTCCAATATTAATCCCATCTCACCAGAATCTATTGCTGGACGCAGCAGGCCAACCTCATCCATTGATCCTCAGGGATCAACTCAGGCTAATCGCATAGAAACTTTCAGGTAAAGATGGAGTTTGCCAGGTATTTCTAAAGAGTCTTCCTTCTACATCACTCAGGCCTGGGCTTCCAGTACACATAAATGCTAGGCTTCGGCATGGAGATGATGGGGTAGCTGGGATTGCGAACGGAATGGTGATCCCACTGGGTAGGATGTCTACCTGGTGATTAATTTCTTATCTTCTTTGGCTTCATCGGGTCTAGCATATTGATCTATTAATAATTAGAGGTCTGTCATCTCTGCTGGACATCTTCCAGTTGATGGGAAATCGGTGGGAGAACATACAGGTGTGTGTAAGCTTATGAGGGGCACATGTCTTTGTAAACCCCTGCAGGCTAAGTATTCAACCTTATGGGATGTGAATATTGTCCTCAATTTTTTGTATCAGTGGCCTGACAACCAATATCTTTCCCGTAAACAGCTTTTGGCCAAACGTACAATGCTGTTGCGTCTGATCTCTTGCCAAAGGGTTTCAGATGTCCGTGCCCTCGATCTCTCAGGTAGAGTTTTCTCCCTGGATGAGGTTTCTTTCTCCATTTCCAGGAGGACTAAGTCTAATACCAGGTGGATATCATGCCCCGTATTTCCTAATAATACAAAATTGTGTGTGGTGCAACTTCTTAGGGCTTACGAAGCCTCTACTATCGAATTCTGAATGGACCCTGGTGCTAAACTACTCATTGCGTTGCACAAACCTTTCAAACATATGGCATTCACTACTTTAGCTAGATGAATGTGTTGGCTCTTGTCGGAAGCTGGCATTGATACGTCAGTTTTTGGAACTCAATCTGCTAGAGGTGCAATGGCCTCGAAATCTTTCTTCTTGGGTTCTTGATTAGATGATATTCTGACAGCAGCAGATTGGTCTTCTGAATCTACCTTTAAGTAACTGATTGTTGACGTGGCGTCAGTGATGGTAGCACAGCTTTAAACAAGCCTAATCAGAGCCTCCGGCCCTGACATAGAATAAAACAATTTCTAGCTTACGCAATAAGAATTTTCAATTCTATTAAGGACACGGAGACAAGGATTATCCCACCCTGATTTGTTATGCATTTATGTATTTTAATTGGGTTCATGCAAAAGTATACAATTTGGAAATCACTTAGTTTGCCTACCCTGTTATTATGATTTGTATGCTATTATACCATAAGTGGAATGGACTCTATGACTTCCTTTTCTGGTTTCACAGGAAACAATCACACCTGAGTTTGGACGCTTTCAGGGCAAAATGGTCTATGGATTAAGGACCGAAGTCTGATGCAGAAGATGAGCCACAAGTTCGCTCGTGAATTGAGTCGACTCCCTTCCAGGAGCTTATCTTTACCTTGGCTCCGGACTGGATTTAGTTAATCAGTTATGTCTTTATTGAATTGATGGTTTCTGCTACATCGGCTAAGAAAGAGGAATACAAAATGGTGGTTCCTGCTCTTAACGGACTGGGTTATCCATGATTGAAGCATATGACTATTGGTGGCTTAACATTTATGGGATATGTAGTTTTTTTAGTTTCTTTATTGTAATTGGCTGCTGTTCATTTATGCAGTAAAGAGAGATGAGCATAATCCTTGCCTCCGTGTCCTTAATAGAATTGAAAATTCTTATTGCGCAAACTAGAAAATCTTTTACTCGTGGGGACATAAGAAAGACTCCCAGTCTACAATAGGATTGGTGAGAGGGCATATGGTAGTGTATTAAGATTAAAGAGGAAAGGTTCTGGAATTGAAAGAACACGCTATGGTTAGTAATACATTGTAGGTTGTAACCTGGGAATGTTACGGAGGACAGCATGTTGGATTGAAGAGGACAATTAATTTTTTTATTTTATTTATTTTTGTGATTTATATATAGCACAAACAAAGTCAAAGGGCATCAGAGCACTTTACAAGAGTACAGTTACCAGCAACCATTGCAAGAGTATATTTGATATGCAGCACAAGAAAATTGAAAAACAGATATTCAAGAGTGTGTGGGTGATCATAGATTTAGCCCAAGTGTCTTTCAATGAGGAGAGTCTTAAATTCCTTTTTAAAGGGAGCGTGGTATAGGGTAAAATGGAGTGTCAGAGGAAGGGAGTTGCAGATTCTTGTGATGCTTTTTGCGAATGATTGATTCATGTATCATTCTTGTTTGAAGGTGGGATGTTCCCTGACAAGGGAATGCGCATTTCTCGTGCCCCGCTAAGTGCCTTAGAGTTTCAATTTTCCAAATAGGTAGATGGACGAAGAGGTATGTAGGCCCTTGTGTGTGGTGCAGGTAGTTTTAAATTGAGCTCTTGCCTCAACAGGAAGCAGTTGGAGTGATAGCAAGATGAGTGGAATGTGGTCAAATTTCTTGAGTCCACTAGCAAAGCAGTTTGAGGAGGCCTGAGAGGAGTGAGTTCCCAAAGTCTAGCCTGGAGAGAACTAATGCCTAAACAACTGATATTAGGTTCTGTACCCGAATGAGCTGCCTGATTCTCCAAAGCAGCCTTAGTTGGAACTGTGGACTCTTGGCCATCGCTGCTTTTGACTCTGGAGGTTAAACCGACTGTTGAAGATGAAGCCAAGCAACTTTGCGTTCTGAACGATGCGGGTTGGCACACTAGTGCAGAGAGGGATTCTATCCATTCCTATACAGGTAGGCTGGACCTTTTCTGAGATATAAGAAGGAATCTATTTTTAGATGTTTTATTTTAAGGTGATGAGTAGCCATCCATTTTTGAATTCTTGCCAGGGTGTTGGAGAGAAGGCTAGTGTCTTCCGTAGAGAAGCTCTTCAGGCAGATCTGGGTATTGTCAGCATACTGGTGAAAGAGGATCGTAGACCCCTTAGGGGTCTCAAAAAGTGGCTGAAGATTAAGTTTGAATAGGGTTGGTGATAGGTTTGAGCCATGAGGAGGCCCTTGTTGCAGGCCGACTTGATGGAAAAAGAGCTGCCAATTTTCACTATTTGTGAACAGTTCATCAGATAGTAAAAGAATCAAGAACTATCCCTTCAATGCCCATTCAACTGCTCAGGATGCGGATCAAAGCTGTGTGGTTGACTGTATCAAAGGCTCACATGAGATTCAGGAGTACAGAGAAGAGATGAATTGCCAGTGTCAAGGATGAAGAGTGAGTCACCAGTGATCTGCAGAATTGCAGTCTTGTGTTAATAACCCTTTCTGAAGCGATAGTGGAGAGTGTCTAGGTGGGTATTTCCATAAATGTAAGATGCCAGTTGGGAGGCTACACAGCTTTCTATCACTGTACCTAAGAAGGGAAGAGTGGAAAGTGGACCTACGTGGTTTGGGTCATTGTTGTCCAGTGACTGCTTTTTTTTTTAAAGAGGAGAGATTTGCCCAATTTTCAGACAGTCTGGGAAAGTACCATGTTTGGGAAGAGTTGACCAAGGTGGACCAAAACAGGATGAGCTGTTTGGCAAGATCTTTACTGATAGAACCAGCAATAATGTCAGGAGGGTGGTTTGATGGTTTCACCTCACTTAAAGTGTCCAGTAGTTCTGAATGAAACTAGGGTGAAAAAAAGACCAGGACTGCTGCGCTTTGCAAGTAAAATGTTCCTCGGTTATACTGTAGTAGGTAGCCGGCAGGGAAATCACTATGGCCTTCACTTTTTTGTCGTAAAAACGAACAAAAGTCATTACATAGGGCCTCAGAGCACATGGGTGTGGTTTTAGATGGAGGGTTGTGTGCCTGCTTGATTACTTCGAATAATAGAGGTTTATGTCTGTTCTTTGCTGCGTCCAGAAGGTATCTGATATGCTTTGACTTGACTCTGAAGATGTGGTCTTTGCAGTTCTTTCTTACAGCTCACAGCCTAACCAGACTCAGAGGATGTGATTGTCTCCATTCTTTCTCTAACTTTCTGAGGTACATCCTTTCCTCATAAAGGATTTTTGAGAACCAAGGCAGAGAAGGTTTGAGTCTGCTGCACTTGCTCTTGTGAGGCGCAAATTCCTTTATCAAGGTTTCCATGCGGTTATTAAATTTGTCTGTAGCAGCGTTGTTGTCAAGTTGGGGAACTACAAAGTCGAGATTTGGGCGAGTCTTTTTCGCAATTGCCTTAATATCGATGTTTCTTGTGTCCCTACACCAGGTTTTCTCCTTCTATGGTTGACCAGAGTTTTTAATGCATATAAAGATGAAGGGGATTCAAAGGTGGTCAGACATATCTACCAGAATAGGCTAATCGGCTGTTAGGTGAGGGATTTTGGATATAATCAAAACCAGAGTGGAGCCCTTGCAGTGTGTGGGTTTCTGGCAGTGTTGCAGTAGATCGTTGTTGCTGAGAAAAGAGGAGAAGGTGTTCATTAGTTTACTGCTCTGGGTACCCTAGTGAAGATTGAATTCAACGAGTAAGAGGATGTTGTCAGAGCTAATTAATTGGGATGTGATAAATTTCATGCATTCTCCGACAAAAGTGTTAATTTCACCCAGAGGGTGATATATAACATAAATTCTGAGATTAGGAGCAGTGAGGAAGGAGATTTCTGGAGACATGCACTTGAAGGAGTGATAGCAATTCAAGGGGAGAAACATGCACCATAGTGAGTTTTGTTAATGATTGCTAAAATGCCACCGTGCCTGCCCTCCTGGAAACAGCGAAGAATGGAGTAGAGCGGACGCAGAAAAAAGGTCCAGTACATTGTTTGTGGCATCATGAGGCACGTTCCAGTGAGAAACATGATGTCCAAGTTCAAACTCGTAATCATTTCCGAAGTCTCATAGCAGTGTCTGGCTGCTGAGCGGAAGATAAGGAGCATGCATCTGAGAGAAGAGCTGGTGAGGTTAGGCACACGGTGTCTAGGGCGTGCGATTGGAACTTGGATAGGGTTTGTGGGATTTTTGTTGGTTATGTGAGATAGTTCAGGGGAGCTGCAGTTTATGATGATGATGGAAATGGGTAGGTAGCCTTTGGCTTGGATTAATTGTGCACTGCTTGTCAGTCAGTGGGTTTGGGATTTTCTTAGCTTCAATAAGAGTGCGTAGGTCTTTCTTATCAAGGGAGGAATATACCCGATTGAGTCTAGGAGAATAGCTGTGTCTGGGAATACTGAGCCTCTGTGGGCTGTTAATCAGCGAAGGATGTTGATGTTGTTGGAGGCAACATTTGTGGTTTGCAAGCAGAAGGTAAGGGCTTATTTTCAACTTTTGAGTCAGGTTTCAAGTTAAGGTTGTGAGTCCGCTATATCGGTGATAGGAAAATGACGTGGGAAAAGATTAAGAATCCATCTTGGGAGTGGGAGAAAGGGAAAGGATGCTATATCAGGAGTGGGCAGGTGTCATAGGTGAGGTAGAGGGAGTGCTGAGGATAGGGAGGCTGACTTTTTAATATCAGGGGGTTGGGTTAGAGATGTCAGAGAGTGGACGAACTCGGGGTGAGAAGTTGGCTGGTTAATACTGGCTAGTTTCCTACATCCACTCCGTCAGGGCGGCTTCTTTCTCATTTGTTTCTGTCAGCATGACTGTGCATAGTGGAGATGTGGAAGCAACCAAAGGCACCCTCGCTAAACATGTGCTGGGGGAGGGTATGGAACGTCTATGCCATGGAGAAGCTCACCGCTATCGTGAGGGGCAGGGTGGCTAAATTCAAATCAAAGTGGCATCCATTCACCACTTACATATGACGGCAACAAAGAACAGGAGGCATACATCTAACAGTGTCCAAAACACTAAGGGCCTCAGATCTATGGGTGATGTCCCCCTCCGACACAGAGGGTGAGCAGGCCTGACTCTCATGACTGCCAAGGTCATTATCAATAAGAACATGCAGGGACACAGGGAGATGCTACAAGGGCGAGCGGACGCGTACTCTTGATGAATGTGTGACTACAGAGTCCGTCCTCCCCTGGTACCCTTATGATGTCTGTTGAAAAAACAAGTCATTTACAACCATACAAGAAAAAGGTCCTATAAATAGGGTCCGTATGGTAACGTGCAGTTTATTACTATTTAATTGCACAGAAAATTAGCAATCGCAAAAAGCAGGGTAAAAACGAGGTCCTGAGGAAAGCCTACTGACCCTTCATGGGCTATATAAAGGCTGAAACATGTCCACCTATCAGATGCCTGGGGACATTAATTCCTAAAAGCATCACACTGATCTATTTTAACATAGCCCTAGATCCCAGAATAATAAATTTGTTACAAAGGATTTAAAGGCTATTTTAACACACTCACTCAACCCTGCCTTCACTCACTGCTACCACTCAAAGAGCTCCACTTACAAACGTGTTGAGCCCACCCATTCACGTTCAGTGTCTGGGTGAGGGTCCAATGATGAAGCATGCCACAAGTGGTACCTGTGTGTAAGGACCCATCTCAGAGAAAGTTTACTGTCTGAGAAATTGTGAAGCAAGCACCGATTTACCTGGGTGCATTACGCTCACTTGTCACGGATACAGGCAAGACAGACACTGTCACAAATAACTGGTTCTCCCCTCTCCTTGTGTTAATGCATAGTAAAATAGGGAAGCCGAGGGATACCCTTATCATATACTTCTCACTCCTCTTCGGTGTATAAACATCATCAATAAGACACATTCCGGATTAGTTGGTGTTGTCCATTACTGTGCATTTTTGCAAGAACTGTAATGTTTAAATCAGGGGGGAGGGAACTTTATCAAACATCATGAATTGGAGAACATTGTTGGATCTTGCTGGCTTAACCCCATTATGCGATTTAGGGGTATGGACTTGTGCCAATTTCCTCCCAATCCTTATCTTGAATGCTGTATGTGATGACTATGCAATGTGTGCCATGTTTATTTAAACTAAAATGATAAACATATTTGGTAAAAGCAATACTGGGTGGTTGGTAGAGGGATGCCAGAATGCGGGGGAAGAAGATTGGAGAGGGGTCAAAGGGTCAGTGGAGGGAGATTGGTAGAGATTTAGAAAGAGGAAGCTAGGAGGGAGGATAGGAATACCCCTGCAAGTGGGACGTGGGCTGAGAGGAAGGTTGAGGGGGAGGATAGATGAGAGGTAGAGGGTCAGGACACATATGAGGTAAGGGTAGGCATGGGGGACAAGTTGTTGGGGCAAGTTAAATTGATGCAGGGGTTAAGGGTTGAAAGTAGATGAGCTCTATAAGAACAGGGTTATTATTAGCAATGGGGAGGCCGGGGAGTGACGGAGTTATGGGGATGTGATTTGGCTAGTAAACTGTCTGGATTAGAGACTGAAGGGGGTGTGAGCAGAGTTTGTGGGATTTTGTCAAGAGGGATAGTTATGAGTAAGAGGAGAAAGGTCTAAGAGTAGGAAAGAGCTGGTCCACCACGGCCAAGGTTGAGTCATTTATTTGGAACATTATTTTCCCATTGTTAAAGACGGAAAACAAAAGGGTACTGGTTAAGCTGTGGGGTGAAACACATTTAAGTTTACATTCACAGGGAATGTTTGTCAATGAGGAAACATGCAGATTCCTTGGTGAATAACTGGACCATAGACTGGTGTTGTGCGTGAAGAGGAGGTCAGTTTTGAGGGTTTCTTTCCGAATGCAGTGGCATTGGTCTGCGAAGAGGGTTTCTGGAAATTCTCTCAAGATCTTATGTTTAAAGCTTTTCTCTGAATATTTTGAGATTCAAAGGATAGGTGATTATAAATGCATTGATTCCGGATTTGGAGAAGCGTTTCGAGAGAGAAATGCTAGGTCGGCTGAGACAGGGAGTTCCTTCAAGATTCCATTCAGTGGTGGGTGGAAAGAATATTGTGAGGGGATACTAGAAGGAAATAGAGGCAGTTTCTTCTGTTTTACTTAGGGGTGATGTGTGATGTATTTGTGCCCCAGGGATGGACGTAGGGAGAGCTGCGAGTACTGTGTACGGGAATTTGTATTTCCGATGCTGTAGAGGCGTGAACGGCTATGGGCAGAGAACTTATTAGAGGAAGAAGAAGGTCTTAATTAGACTGGGACCTACTTACATTGCAATTTCTGGAGGTGGGAGAGGGACATCTGGAGGTAGGCTTTGTCTGTAAAAGGGGGAGTCGTGGAAGAAAGAATATGTCTCTATTTCTTAGAAATCAGGTAGCCCTCCAATAACATGTACACACACACACACACCCCACACACACACACACACACACACACACTCCCCCTACACCCCCCCCACACACACCCTTTCTTCAAAACCCTGATCCAACAAATGTGTCGTCCTTCCCCAGATAATATCTTCACCAGTATTCCAAACCTACTACTTTAATTGGCCTACGATCCCTATTGTGCTAGAAACCAATTACTTCCCATTCACTACACACGTGTCCCACGCTCTGTGTAACTGGATGTCTGGCCCTGTGCTTTGCACATTTCTGTCTGAATTCACAGTATTTCTATTAAATGAACTTCTTTAATAGGACTAATCAGTAATTTCCCCCTGGTTTCAACTGATGCCTGGTCATTATTCCCACTTCAAAACAAGCATTTGCAATGCAATAGGTCTCGCATTTTAGAAACTTTGACCTATTGGTATTGTGAATGACAATGCCTTTTATTATTGCAGGTTTTTTAAACACATAAATAAAAGGCATTGTCATTTACAATGCCAATAGGTTAAAATCTCGCAATTGTGAGACCTATTGCATTGCAAATGCTTGTTATCCTAGGAGGAAATGAGCCTGAGCAAGAAACTAGACAGTCTCTCTCCCAAGATGGCGTCTAAAAATGGCAAAACGGAAGCGAGTAAACCTACTTGTCCTCCCTCCACTCAATCAGCATGCAAGTGCTGCGGTGGGCTGGGGAGGAGTGGGAGCAAGCGGCTAGCTCTGTCAGCTGGTAGGTGAAAACTAGAGGTAAATAGCCCCTGCGGATATGTAATTGGCTGCCTGAAAAGCATCAATGAGGAATTCCCAAAAGAAGTAAAAGCAGAGTCATTAAAAAATATATTTAAAAGTAATAAAAATATATTTTAAGAGATCGTGTATACAAGTCACCTTAACTGCAGCTTTCCTCTGGAACTCTGTGTAGTGCTGCAAACAATAAACATCTTTATTTTGAAAGCTGATTTTCATAATTCTAATTGGGAAAATATTATTTACAGCATTGATAAAGTCCATAGGTCTTGGCCTTGAAAAAATGTGTTGGATGCATTTGTCATTACATTAAATGGATGGATTGTAATCAAAGTGAAAAAATAAAGCAAAATGACAAACTTACCTACCCTGATGAAACATGCTTCCTGAAATGGATGTTAATAGATATCCTTGATCTCTGGGGCTTCAAATTAATGATTGTAGGAAGTGCTTGTATCCGCACATCCATGACCTGTCCCTACAAACTGTGTAGAAAGGTCTCCTCCAGAAGTTCTTAACAGCACCCCAATGCAAGAATCGACAATTTACCAGCAGTTTAGGCTGGGATTTCTAGAGGTCTATTATACTATAATTAATATTTAACATTTGGCACTTTCCATATTATCCACCTAGCCTTCTGAGCTATAAGGCACCCTTAGAAATGGCCTAGCTCATGAATAAAATTATGTTTTCTTATGCGCCAAACAGTTTCTTCTTCACGTCTGACTAGTGCTTGAATTTACAGCCAGTCAGGCCACAGTGGTGGACATGAAGTTCTGTTTTTCAGCCGCACATGCTGATGGTGTAAGTGCAGTTTGCAGCCTACATGTGTCACAACTTTTATGCGGCTGATGCACTTTGTAGCCCGTCTAAAAGCCAAGTAGCCAGTTAGGTGTAGCAATTCTTACTTCATATTCCAGGGAAAGAGGACACGAACAGTGAGACTAAATCGTAGCCTCACACTGCCCACAATCAAAATTCCAACAGAAACCTAAAGTGAGGGGAGCTCTGAAAAACATGCATTTTCTCACAGTGCCTCTTAATAATGGCGGAAACGTATAGAAAAGACTTGAGAAATTACCAAAACGTTGTCACGCTGCCCAACCAGAACAAGGACTTAAAAAATGTAATAGTCCACAGAATAATGCTTTTAGAATGACCTGGGAACAAGGAAATCCAGACATATGTGAGAAACCACGAAAGCCCTACACTGCCGTTCCACATATAACAAGACAAGAAGGGCTGGGCGTGAAGGGAGGGGGGAATGCCAGCAGCAGAGGAGCTTCATCAAAGCTGCCGAAAAGGGAGGGGGAGAAGGGAGGAGGGATTGCGAAGCAGGCTGGCAAATGGTGTGCGATGTGCGCGCACCATGACGAGAGAGGAAAGCCATATGGCGCCTCTGCTCGTCATTGTGCGCGTAACCGCACACTCGATGCCAGCCAAAAAGAGTGGTTGCATTTCTGCAACCACACTACAAAATGTCTCGCTCAGAGCAGCGCTGGCTTTCAGAGCGAGACCTAAAAAGACTGTCCAAGAAATGGTCAGTTTTGTTCCTGCAAACTGCTAGCCGTCTAAGCTGTAAGACTTTGCCTCATCTGCGCCTTCCACTGTACCCAGAAATCATTGCACAGCGCCCTTTTTTTTCCTTACCCCGCCAACTCATGCTCTGGACACTCTCTTTAAAACATTCTGCAGCCCCAATACCAATTGTGCACATAGGCTCAAGACGCATAACCACAGTGGCTAGCAGCTCCACCAACTGGGCAAAAACAATAGATTCGACCACAGTCGTCCGCAAGTCTCCAGTGAGTGGGAATGCTCTGACAAATTAAACTAAATAAGACCGAACTTGTCATCTTTGCATCAGTCATTGACTTGTTCTCCCTCATCCACTTCCTTTTGATCCCACCAGTTCTGATCCTCACTATAATAATGCCAGAGTTTTACTAGATTCATACCTCATCCCGACCCTCTTAAATTATTCATGCAGTGAAAACATGTTCCACATTCATTCATTAATTCCCTGTACTACTTTGTTTTCTCATCAAGTGTGAGTGGTCATTGATTTGTTAAGCGCCTGACTCAACAGCCATTACGTCTGGCTCCAAAGTTTTGTGATATGTAAATCACAGCTTACTGTTAATGGTGGTGCAGCTAACCCAGAGAAATCACATCACCTGACCAATGAGAAACCTGTGCAATCCACAACAAATCAAAAACATTGAAAGTGGCATGCATAGGCAACAGACTCTTCAACTGCAAGAGAGACCGACCTCCTTACCAAGAGACTTGTGCAGGATACATCTTCAAGAACCAATTGACCAATTGCAGCCAGGCATCTCATTCTACTAACCACCCAGAGGTCCTGTAGATGCAGACGAGCATTCTCTCAACACACACTGCAGCCCATTGACAATTACTTATCTTTCGGGACGGCGACTGCAACATGATTCTTACTTCCCCAAGGATCACCCACAGAAAGCTTTTCGGGCATTCCTTCGCCTCTCATCACTGAGAAACCATCCCAATGGCGGCACACTAGTGTTAAACAAATAAAATCAGTATGCAATACTATACAAGGAGTGCTTAACAGCTGCACACACAATGAGGTGATGCAATGAACGAAGGTGTCATGGTTGCCAGACCAGGATGGAACTGCTAGTACAGCTGAAGTGAACAGGTGTGTGTGTATGCCTGCCGTTACGAAATAGGAAGAGTTACATTGCTGAGTGACTGATGGGACAGGAAAGTCCCCTCCACTTAAACAGGTGTGTATCCCCGCCCCGAGTTACCCATCTGCATGTGATATCTGGTATTTTCCCAGAATATGCTGAAGTCTACCTATTCTTTGACTCTTAGATGCAGAGCCTGGTTCTGAGACTTTAGGGACACACTAAGGGGCATATTCACAAGGAGCTATCGCCGAATTAACGGCACTTTATCGCAGCCAAAGTCGTGATAAATTTACCCCCCCATTCACAAGCCGGTGTTAACAGCCCACAGCACCAGTTTACCCGCGATAGCAGCCACAAAAAACATCGCCACAGAGGACCCTCGCAAATATCCCTAATGAGATGCAGAGTAGGCGTTCCCGTGACAAAAGCAGAGACAACAGCACACCTCAACATTCACAACGACCATACACATCCGCGATAAAACCACAAAACAGGCGATAAGGCGCGTTAGCACCAGGAAATCTACACCTGCTCTGACCTGGTGTAAAGTCGGACGGCAGCCAGCACCACAAAAGGGAGCACAGCCCAGGGCCACAACCGATGGGCAACAGATGCCATGGAGCCACACATCATGCAGCCCGGACACCCAAGAGGGCCACAACACCCACCTCCACCAACCCAGGACCCCATCCCACACCCGGAACACCCTCCCCCCCCGGACCAACACAGACGCAGCGCAGACAAAGACAGCGGAACCCCAGGAAACGTACCAGCCACACAGACCCAACATCTGACAATGTCACCTTCCACTACAGGCTGAAAGGGACAACCAACCTACGCATCCTGACCATCATCGCCTAACAGGCCTACGGCAACAACACAGCGGACAACCAACATCCCACCCCACACAAAACTGATGGCGTGGCTGCACCTGTTGGCCCCTGAGACCCCCCATCCAATACCCGCCAGAGTCGGAGGAGTCCCACAGCCAGCCACATCCAAGTCCCCCACACCTGTCCTGGACATCACCATCACCCTGGTACCCCAGTCCCCATACGTACAACACAATGCGCAGGATCCGCTGGAGACCAAGCAAGGACCAGACGCCATAGCAGGATGCATGCACGTGTTGGGGGCAACACACAGCACACATGTACTACCTGTGCCCCCTGGTGACACAGCACACAATCACCGCAACAGGAAGCACACGTCTCACACCAATGTGCAGGCAACAACAGAACACCGTGGAACACCCAACAATGTCGCCTTCAAATACACAGCCAGTGTGCATGATACCTTCATCCTCCGACAGTCCATCATCAACCAGCGTTCCCAGGATGGCAACAAGGGAAATGTACAGCCCCTTGGCAATATACAAATGAACACCCCACACACCTCAACACCAAAACCATGCAACTCACAACTCGGGCAATGCACACGTCACAAAATCACATACAACAGGCACAACAATATGCCCACCCACCAGACACAACAGAACAACTTACAATGTCCACATGGGCAAGCCCTGAAAATGAGCCAGCAACGGCATGGCACCTCAGCCACATACTAGCCGAATGTGGGGAGAGGTGGCAACCAGGCATGTGTGAAGGATGCAGGAGAACCATGATTGGGAAAGTACACCATGCCAAGAGTGCCGGAGATGTGCTGGACACCTTGCAGTATGCAGAACACACCCATATCCATGGCGACATACACCGCTTGCGTATGGAGTGTAGTGGACAGTGGACGCCACAATGTCACCACAGCCAGTGGGGGACCTCGCGGAAATGTTGCCTGTTACGCCCCCACTAAGCGTCAGCGGAGTGGGATGGCCCGGCGTACGCCACGCCAGCGTAGGGGTGTGAATAAAAACCACGTAGGCCTGGGCGTGGTCCACTTCCAGAAAGTCCCACGTCTCTGCCAGGGCGGCGCCTCCCACCTCGCCATGAGGCCGACGCCATCCCCGTGAGCGGAGTTGCCTGAGATGCCGTGCGCCTGCCGGACCCCAGCACGCTGGTCCACGAACCCGTCAGGCCAGCCCCTGCGCAGCCAGACCACACTGATCACCTTCCGACACTGGCCTGTGTCAAGGATGGCCCACCACGTGCCGGCGCAAGCCACAAGCCCGAGGCCCGAGACCTTGGCAGCCACCTCAGACCATCACGGCTGCCATGACACCGGCCCGCTTTATTCCTTTTTCGTTGACGTACTCTACTGCCGCCCCCGGCCTACTCTCCGGACCAGTAGGTCCCACATGTGGAACTGTGTCTTGAGTCATGAATGGCAGTGACCCCAAATCCGGGCCAGCGGCCACAGCACCAGACCCCCCCCCGATCAGTGAGGCATAGTTCCATATGGGCATCTTGCGACACGTGGTGCCACTAACCCTGTTCAACGCCAGCTGGCAACACATGGTGCCACTAACCCTGTTCAATGCCAGCCGGCTACACGTGGTGCCACTGAACCTGAACTACGCAGGCCGGTGGGGCCAACCAACCTATGCCGGCGACACTCGGTGAATGGGCCGTGCTGACCGCTGCCTCAGGCCTACACCACGGTCAGGTAAGTCACACATTTGGAACTGAGTCTTGATTACACCATGGCAGTGACCAGATGTCTACTGCAGGGGTGATATCACTCAAACTCCCTGCTATCAGTGAAGCAAACGAATGCATCACAAGCACACGACACGTGTCTGTGGGTCCATGCTGACCGCTGCCTCCGGCCTACACTGCGGTCCAGTAGCTCACAGAGTCTTGATTTGGCAATTTTGGAGTTCACATCTGTATACCGGCATCATCGCAGACTGCATCCCTTCACAGCACCTGTGCCACTAAGTTTGTTCCCCGACATACATGGACACTCACTGGTCGTACATTGGTGGCGTTTGAGTCTGTGGACTAGGGGCTAGTTTTCATCCTTATGTGGCTGTTCCCAAATTGTTTGTGCAAACGAGGCTTGCGCTTTCAACTCCTCCATTTGCTGCTTCCAGATGACATCAGACCTTCCGCATCATGCCCTGGAGGACACCTTCCACTGTCCCCCGGAACCCTCCGCAACATACACCTCGGACATTGATGGGGACCCGCTCAGGTCGCCTGGCCCATCTGACTGCACCCCATGTCACCGTCCCGTGGCTGGGTGCCTGTGCCGGCCGCAGTGCATCCGGGGCCACTAACTCTGTACTGGTCAGGTCTGGGACCCCTTCTTCTGAGACATTGAATGGCCTCTGTAGCGATGGTCTTAGGGTGATCAACGCCATGTGTCTGTGGCCCTGCGCTGTCCGCTTCCTCCGGCCCCAACTGCGGGCCACAAGGGCACACACATGGCATCGAGTCTTGACCGGCCCGGACGTCGCATCACCGCAGGAGGCACACGCCACCACCACAAGGACCACCTTCAACCGCCATCTGCCAGAGTCGAAAGGGTGGTCCTGACGGACCTACGGAGTTGCCCAGACCTGTCATGGATGCCATCATCGGCCTGCTGCCCTGCTCAGCACGCCAGGTGCCAGTGACTCAGTGCACCGCAAGCCATTGTCCGTTACTGATTGAGTTATGTGCTGTTGTGAGGTTGCGCAGCAATGTCACCTCATGCAGTGGGGAAGACCTGGGACCATGAGGAGGAGGATGTGTCAAGTGTGCGGACGGGAGAAGGCACAGACAATGGGAGGTCAGGTGGCAGCAGCCCCAAGGCAGGAATGCAGACTGGTGGCGGTAGTCAAGCTACACACCCGGATCTGATACTGGGTATTGCGCTGTGGACTGCGGACGCAACTGTCACCTCAGGCAGTGTGGGAGACCTGGGACGTTGATGAGGAAGTTGATGCAGGTGTACCACACCCCACTGCATCTGCATCAGGACTAACCAGAAGGGACACAATCCTAGGAATTCCTTCACATGAGCGCGCTCTTCTCTAGTGCCCCTACCTCAGTACACTGCAACTCACGGAACGTCCAGACTGAATATTGGGTGACCTCTGTCCTTACTCCGGATCCCTCCATGTTGCTCTGCATTTGACTCTGTTATGCTGATGTTTTCTGTTTCCATGACACTGGTGTCCACATTTCAGGTTGTTGCCAGCACCAAGCACTCCGTGCGGGCTGGCTTATACTCACCCCACACACATCCAGCACAGGCGTCACTGTACATGTGGCCCTGCCAATAAAGGGGCCGGGCGCACGTGCCCGTAGCCAGTTCAACATGATATGTGCATGTGTCTCTGTGGAGGTGTGGGTCTCCTTTGTGGGGTGTAGGTGGTCCCTGAAGGGTATTGGACACCCACGTATGTGTTCTACTTCGCATTTCATGGGTTAGGCAACACCCTCACCTGTTGGGCCACCTCCTTTTGGCGTTCGGCCACCTGGCATTGGGGTGCCATGTGTGGGTGGGTGACGTGTAGTGATGCAGCCGTGATTGCGGGTGCTTCATGCTGTGTGGTCTATTGCAGAGTCTGGGTTCTCCTCTGAGTAGCTTGTCTGGCCTGGTCCTGGTGGTGGGTTGTGTGGGATGTCCATGGGCTGATGTAGGGCGTCGGGGGTGTGGTGTTCGTCTCGGGCATCACTGATGGGTTGTCTGTTCAGACCTGCTGGAGGTGTTGTTTGTCCCTCTGCATTGTGAAGGGGAGGTGCATGTTGGCATTGTGTTGGCGCCTTGTTCTTGTCGACATGCAGACTGTGTGACAATGTACATTGTGTCTTTTTGGGCGGTGGTGGCTATTTGAGTTGGGACAGTGTACATTGGGCCTACATGGCTGATGTGGGGTTGTAGGGGTAGATGTGCATCTCACAGTTCCCTGCTCTGTCCAATGTGATTGTTCTGTTTCTGCGCCTGGGTGGACCCAGTTGTGTCCCCTGTTCTGCAGTGTGGGTGTTGCACTTTGTGCCACATTGTCATGGTATGTGCTGTGATTGCTATGTGTGTGTGCTGCAGTATGCTATGGGGATGTTTGTATACAACGCCTCTATGTCGAGGGTTACCAGAATCTGGTTACAAGCATTAAAAGGGGTACCCTCGATCATAGAGATAATGTGCGCTGAATCACGAACATATGATCTCTGTTTTAAAACCAAAGGTTTTAAAAAAGTATCCGCGTATTGGCTGAGAGGTTCTAATAAGGAACCTATGCAGCTCACAATGGGTCTCATCGGGGGATTCTGCTCATTCTTGTGTATCTTAGGGAGACCGTATATTGCTGGGGTCCTAGCATTCTTATTATTGAGGAATTTATATTCTGCTTGACATATCCACCCTTTTTCTAATGCTCCCTTAGTAATGTTTTCCACCTGACTATTTAGTTGCTCTAATTTGGAGATATGAACTCTGGAATAATGTTCACTAACTTCCAGTAGGGTCAGCATTTTTTTGGGATATTGTGCCTATTGAGCATTGTGTCTAGGATTTATGTGTTTTTAAATTGTTTTTAATATACTGTCATGGTGTAAATCGAATATGTGGACAGGTTTTTTACTGAATAAAATATATATATTTTTCATATAATTTGTTGTTATATAAGTGCTTTGATACATTCTGAGTGAGTTGTGAAGCAGTGCTTGTTTGGGGATATGAGTGTGGTTATATTTGAGACATGAGTGATTCTACATAGATCTTGACCAAAGGGAATCCTTTCTTTTAACTCTATGGTTAATGGGAGCTCTATCCCCTTGGTTTACAGAGCCCCCTCTCCTTGACTTCAAAGAAAAAAACAAAAAACAACAAGGCTACCAAGTGTGCCCATTAATCTGGCTCAGCCTAAAAAAAAAACCTAACACGCCCCAATGACACATCCCCATGGCAACTAAAAAATACAAATCCCAGGTCAACCCACACAACACACCTGACAGGAATACTCCATTTGGACCCACCCATATAGCTGAGTATAAAACCAGCCCCTTCCCTGACCAGAATCCTTTGCACTACTCCACAACTGAAGGGCCCAACCCCACAGCACAAAGGAGAGGCAAATCTGCACAGATCACACCATCACAACCACACACACACCACACACATCACCACCACCACCTTCACACCTGCACTCATCACACATTTGCACATCACACACCATGTCACAGAAGAAGATGCCCAAATTCACTGACAATGAGTTGTCAGTGATGGTAGATGAGGTAATCAGAGTAGAACCACATTTGTTTGGAAACCTGGTCCAACAGACACCATTAACCACCAGAAATCAAATGTGGGCAAGGATAGTCAACAAGGTCAATGCAGTAGGGACCATCCCGCGCTCCCAGAAGGAGATCAGGAAGAGGTGGAATGACCTCAAAAGCAAAGTGAAAGAGCGGAACAACAAGAACATTAAGCTGGCTCAGATGACTGGCGGTGGCCCTCCCATTCCACTACGAACATTCACCGAATGGGAGGAGAAGGTGCTTGCCACACTGCAACCAGAGAGTCTCACAGGAATAGCCGGGGGATTGGAGGCTGGTAAGTACCAACAAATGTCTCCCATTACACTGCTATGTACTGTCTTGCACAACTACAAAGCGACACCTCCCAGGCCCAAATGCATTCATGTGCACCACACTCTACCCAACATATGTCTCACAGATCCAACATTTACTCCCTCTGATTCACCCCAAAGGTAGCTAGCAATATTTCCATGGGGGCATGTGTACAGGCAGCCAGCACTACAACTCCCACTAGGCACGCTAGTCCCAAAGCTAAGCAGGATGTAACACTCCACCCCACACCCACAACCATGTGTCAGCCATTGCATTGCTCACTTCAAACTCACAGGTAGGTAGCCATCTTAACAGGAAGGGGTGTTTGCTTCCTTCAAACTCACAGGTAGGTATCCATCTTAACAGGGAGGGGTGTTTGTGGGTGGGAAGGCTGCACTACAACTCCCACCAGGCCACCTTGTCCCACACCTGAGCAGGATGGAG
The DNA here is from genome assembly GCA_963921515.1 of Calotriton arnoldi. Lineage (NCBI taxonomy): Eukaryota > Metazoa > Chordata > Amphibia > Caudata > Salamandridae > Calotriton > Calotriton arnoldi. Next base: position 2,043,286 of record CAWUFW010002021.1, read on the forward strand.
CACTCCCACCACCCAGAAGCATGTGGCAGCCATTGCATTGCCCTCATCAAACTAACAGGTAGGTAGCCATCTTATGTTCTCTTGTCCCAGCCCTGAGCAGGATGGAGCACCCCCCACACCCACAACCATGTGGCAGCCATTGCATTGCTCCCTTCAAACTCACAGGTAGGTAGCCATCTTAACAGGGAGGGGTGTTTGTGGGTGGGAAGCCAGCACTCCAACTCCCACCAGGCCCCCTTGTCCCACAGCTGAGCAGGATGGAACACTCCCCACCCCCACAATCATGTAACAGACATTGCATTGCTCTCTTCAAACTTACAGTTAGGTAGCCATCTTATGCTCTCTTGTCCCACCCCTGAGCAGGTGGGAACACTCCCCCATCCAAGAGCCATGTGTAGCCTATTCCCTTCCTCTGCTCCACTTCACAGGGAGGCAGCCATCCTAACAGGGAGGGGTGTTTGTGGGTGGGAAGGCAGCAATAAAACTCCACCAGGCCCCCTTGTCCCACAGCTCAGCAGGATGGAACACTCCCCACACCCACAACCATGTATCAGCCATTGCATTGCTCACTTCAAACTCACAGGTAGGTAGCCATCTTAACAGGGAGGGGCGTTTGTGGGTGGGAAGCCAGCACTTCAACTCCCACCAGGCCCCCTTATCCCACAGCTCAGCAGGATGGAACACTCCCCATCCCCACAACCATGTGACAGACATTGCATTGCTCTCTTCAAACTTACAGGTAGGTAGCCATCTTAACAGGGAGGGGTGTTTGTGGGTGGGAAGCCTGCACTACAACTCCCACCAGGCCACCTTGACCCAAAGCTCAGCAGGATGGTACACCCCCCACACCCAGAACCATGTGGCAGCAATTCCCCTCAACTGTGTCACAGAACAGGTAGGTAGAAAGTGCATGCACCCTGCCATTCTTCTCAAAAAGCATGGAGCCATATGATCACAGCAGCCCTCACATAGATCCATTAGCCACTTCCAGTGTGCAGACAGCAAAGTGTATGTAACTGTCACAGAAATTAAAGTTTGACTCACCAAATCACATGTTGAAGAAATCCAGGGCACAATCATGCACAGCACTGAATGCTATGTGTAAGTGCCATGGTGGCAGAGCATCAAGGCCCATATGAACATAAAACATGCATGGTCAGTTGTAAAAAGAAAGTAAAGTACATGATATGACAAAGGTATGCATAAGATTACAATGGCTAGTTCATGCTCAGATGTAACGTCTCCCATGCAGAGCAAACAAAAAAGACGCATCACATAAAGTTGTTGTGCTGCTAGTCGTTAGATGACGACATGTCCTTGTAATCACACAAACTGTACGTGGAACATGGTATCCATCAACATGTCACACCATGGACAAGTAATGTATGTACCTCCACATCATGTCATGATGCTCAGTACCGTGCAGCCATACAAAGTGATATCTATGTAAACTGTGTGGTGTATAACATGTAACATCCAAACATCTAACACCAAGCTTGTGGGGTACACTTCAATGACCATTTCACCTCTGTCCAACAGGAGATCAACAATTGACTGCTGCAGAAGACAACACCGACCTGCAGAGCCAGTCTCCCCCCCCGGAACATGGACTCTCGAATGCAGACTCCCTAAGTTTCTCGGATGTGGAGCCTGAACCTGGCCCATCAGGACTGCCAGGGCGCACCATGTCCCAGGCCCCCACTGTCCCCACCACCACCATCTCAGCAACAACAACTGCACTGACCCCTGCTGCAACGACCTGTGCAGCCTCAACCACCTCCACCAGTTCTGCCTGCAACACTCTCCCTGCCTCAGTGGATACCAACACCACCACACAATCTGAGGAGGGCAGGGAGAGTCTGCGGGTGCGTAGAGTGGCAACACCACAGGTCCGGGACAGCAGGGCAGGTGGGAGGGCAACTGGGGGACAAAATCGACAGGACACTGGGTCCGAAGCCCTGGCCAACATCGCCAGAGTCCTCGGGGCATACGAACAAACACAGGGACAGATGGGCCAGGTTGTGGAAGAAGTGCGTGAGCTCCGCCTGCTGCAGAGGTTCATGGACACGCGTATGGGCCAAATCGTGGACCTCATGGGCCAGCTTGTGGTTGTTCTGAGGGACAGTCATGCTGCCCAAAGGACAGCTCAACCCCCCTCCAGTGGCCCGCAGGATGATACTCCCAACACCTCAGCTGCGGCCACAGAGAGGGGTGAGCTACAACAGGATGACTCCTCAGCCACCACTGAGCCCGCAGCAGAGGCCCCCCTGGAAAACGCAAAAGGGGCCGTCCGAGAAACACCACGGGAGGATCACGTGGCAAAGCACCAGACAAACGCAAGTCAAAGAGCCAGCCATGATGGCACCTCTCTTCACCTTGACATTGACTTTGTTGACTATCCTTACCCACACTACCATGTTGATGGCAGGTGTCTGTTGGACTGTGTCACCACATCAATGTGGTGACTACTCTATTGTCTCGTTTACCATCACTGAAAACTCATTGATTCACTTTGCACCAGTTCTGTAAACATCACTTGTCTGTCACAAACACTCTTTGTAAATAAACACTCTTTACACACCTATGTTTTTGTGTCAGCTCCATGTTTATCACAGGATGTACAATGTTGAGTCTGATTCCAATGTACCAGAGGCTCTGGTTGTTCCGAGGCATTTAGAGGCTGAAGGGACCTAGAAAGACACAAGAGAACAACATTTACTTGTCAGGTGATGGCATCACAGCCAGTACACAACACTAGTCATCAAGGTACACAACCCAGCACACATTACAATGAGAAACAATATCAACATAGACATCATGTGGCTGGTCATGACTACACTGTGCCACGAACATCAGCCATCAGCACAGAGCCAACAACAGGCAGCAGTCAAAAAGCTCCTCTAGGCCTTTTCACTACCATCAAAGACAGCAGACAATGGCACTGTTGTACAATGTCACTCACACTCAAGGGAAGTAGCGGTTGATGAGCTGTTGACGCAGGTCAACACCTTCCTCCTCTCCACTATCCTCGTCACTGGACATGTGTGGGTTTGCAGGCGGGGGCATCTGCTGCTCATCATCGTCCAAGAGCAGGGGGATCTCTTTGCGCAAGGCCAGGTTGTGGAGCATGCAGCATGCAACTACGATCTGGCACCCCTTTTGGGGAGAGTAGAGTAGTGCACCTCCGCTCTTGTCCAGACACCGGAATCTAGACTTAAGAAGACCAAAAGTACGCTCCACCACACGACGTGTCCTCCCATGGGCCTCATTGTAGCGGACTTCACCCGGGGCCCTGGGATTCCTCAGTGGGCTCAGCAACCAAGGCCGGTTGGGATATGCAGAGTCACCTAGGTGTGGGATACACAGAGCAATTTTGTAAAATAACTGTAGCTGAGGACAGCATGTCACACATACAGCACGCTACTTGACTCTGCGTACTCACCCACAATCCACGCACACTCCGGATGCAGATTTGCCATCAGCTGTGGTACAATGCTGTTACGCAGTATGTACGAGTCATGTGCTGATCCGGGAAATTTGGCACAGACATGGGAGATTATCATATCCGCTTGGCATACCACTTGCACATTAATGGAATGGAAATGCTTCCTGTTCCTGTAGATGTGCTCACGTGCCTGTGATGGAACCAGGCCAACATGTGTGCAGTCAATGGCACCAACAACATTAGGGATGTGGGCAAGGTCATAAAAATCACCCTTCACAGCTGCCAATTCATGTCTCCTGGGAAAATGGATGTAGCTGACCTTGTAGGTCATCATAGCGGACAGGACATCACGTAGCACCATGCTGAACATTGGTTGGGACATCCCACCTGCGCTGGCCACCGTGTACTGGAACAAACCAGTTGCAAAGAAATGCAGGGCCGCCATCACCTTACATGTTGGTGTCAAAGCAGTCGGATAGGTTCGTCGTGGCCTTAGATGGGGCTCCAACTGAGCACATAGGTCTTGAAGGGTAGGTCGATCCAAACGCAATTTACGTATGATGTCCTCATCCTCCATGTCCGCAAGCAATGTGAATGGACGATGCACATTTGGTTGCCTCCTAGATAAGATGAAAGGGGACACATGTCAATTCAATTCCCCTATGAGCTGTGTCCAACATCTTACGTTTTGACTGACACAGCGCCAACAATGACTGGCCTGAAACTACAGCTTACAGAACAAGTAACATGCAGAGACATCTTGAACTAAAGTAGTTGTACACTTGTTCTGTATGTACATAGTGAGTCCCCCCAAAACAGATTCAGACTATGTGAATGCCAAATGGTACATTCCAACATCTTGTGTCACCAGCCCTGAGAGTAGTTGACACAGCACATGTCTGAAACAGCAACACTGCTGGCTTCTACGTAGCTGCTGTACCTGCCACACCTTCTTGCGTGATTCGTACAGGGCACACATTAACAACACAATGAGCACAGTGTGTGCATAAAGATCAAGTGTAAACATGAGTTCAGCAATCTACACAGTGAAATAGGCACATTATGTAGTCAGTCCATCATTCCTGTGGGTTGCTTAGCCATCTCACACATTGACATGTTTACATTTTTGAGAGTCCATCACACAACAGATCTTTGTACATGCACAACAACATCATAAGTCACATGTGAGGGAGTACATGCCAATGCATGTAATCCTGTGCACTGACATGGCATGTGTAGTCATCAGTGAGTTAAATGTCACACTAGCATTGAATTTAACTATCTGGTTGGCATGATTCATAGTAAGTGTCTACTGTTCAATGCTGAGAACTGGCCATTGCCATTGCTACAGCATGATGTGTCCATAGGTGCCGTAAGCGTGCACCGCCACTGCAATCACGGTCATTGGCACCAATTGAAAGATGCCAATTCGCAGTAGCGACCGCCTGGCCCCTGCGGTGTGACACCCCCAATGCCCATGCCCCTTCAGCCAATGGGAACCGCAAATCGCGGTAGTGAAATACACTTTTGAAAATCGCGGTAGACGTGCACCACCACCGCAATCACGGTCATTGGATACAATTGAATGATGCCAAATCGCGGTAGCGACCGCCTGGCCCCTGCGGTGTGACACTGCCAATGCCCATGCCCCTTCAGCCAATGGGAACTGCAATCGCGGTAGTGAAATACACTTTTGAAAATCGCGGTAGACGTGCACCACCACCACCGCAATCACGGTCATTGGATACAATTGAATGATGCCAATTCGCGCTATCGATTGCCTGGCCCTTGCGGTGTGACACCGCCAATGCCCATGCCCCTTCAGTTAATGGGAACCGCAATCGCGGTAGTGAAATACGCTTTTGAAAATCGCGGTAGACGTGCACCACCACCGCAATCACGGTCATTGGATATAATTGAATGATGCCAAATTGCGGTAGCGACCACCTGGCCCCTGCGGTGTGACACCGCCAATGCCCATGCCCCTTCAGCCAATGGGAACCGCAATCGCGGTAGTGAAATACACTTTTGAAACCCGCGGTAGACATGCACCGCCACCGCACTCACGCTCATTGGATACAATTGAATGATGCCAAATCGCGGAAGCGACCGCCTGGCCCCTGCGGTGTGACACCGCCAATGCCCATGCCCCTTCAGCCAATGGGAACCGCAATCGCGGTAGTGAAATACACTTTTGAAAATCGCGGTAGGCGTGCTCCGCTACTGCGGGGCCGGTCATTGGATACAATTGAAAAAAGCTGACCTGGAACACTAATTGCAGCCTCTGAGTACCACTGAAACAGCCCCAGGGGGCTATATATGTCTGGGAGAGAGCCACACATTTCCACTGCATCCAGACACTGCTGCCTGACATTCTTCACCACCAACTGCTGCTGTTCCTGTCTCCTGGACCCAGTGATGGCGAGAACTGAGAACATCAGGGCCCGTCCCTTCACCACAGAGGAGCTGGAGGTCCTGGTGGACGAGGTGCTTTCACAGTATGGGAGGCTAGATGGTGCTCCGGATGTAATGGTAAGTGTTTCAGAGTGAAAGTTGGAGAGTGCAAAGAGTGCTCACATGAAGTTGCTCTGCTGTAGTATGTGCCTGTGAGTGCAAGTTTGTGTGATACACTGCCGCCTAGCATGCTGACTTCATGTCAATGGGGTGTGTAGCCTTATTTCCACAGATCCATGGCTGCATTTAAGGATGGGAGGGACATGCAGTGTTTTTGCAGCCATACAGTAACACTGCTGGTTTGGACAGTGGAAGTCAGAACAAACATTGCCTGTGCTAATGGATGTCATAGTCCATGAGGTTTTTACATGCTCATTTGTGACATTACAAATGTGTTTCGTCCAGAGGGTACTGAAGGATGTGTGTACAATTTTCATATTGCCACCATGGATATGTAAGCATTATGCACAGGATTGAAATGCCTGAGGGTGACACTCTTGGTGTAAATTCACCTATGACACATCAGATTAAAGTACTTCTAAAACATCCTCCTTCCATTCTTTTCATTATGTGTACTGACTCGCATGTGTAGGCACTGTTTGCCCTCTCATATTGTACATGCATGTGAATGTTCTGATGGCCCACGTTTAACCTCAGTGTGAGTCGCCCTGGCCTGCACAGATACTGCCCAATTTGACAAGGACCCATCAGTAAATGGACAGAGTGAAACATATGTTTTGTCTGCCACCCTATTTCTCAATGAGCTATCTTAGGCCTGAGGATTGCACAAGACAGACCTTGTGAGAAGGGTGTGAGAATGTAAGATCATGTCCCTAAATGTGACCTCCATGACACAGTGAGCCAAGGACATTGAGGGGTGTGTAGTGTTGGACACAGTGAGTCTGCCCCGACACATCATTTCCAATGTAATGTATGTCTTGCTCACTCACATAGTGCATCACAGATGAGGTCCTTCTTCACATTGCTTTCTGTGCTGGTATTCTGCATGTGTATGAGATGGCCAGGAACTGTGTCCATCCTCTTACCTGCATGCATTTCTATGCGATCATCTGATGCAAATGTACTACGTGTCATGCTGTATGGCCTCTGCTCAACATTTCTGTATAGCTGTGCTAAGTTTGTGCCTGCTCCTGTAGTGAGACACAGTGGTACATAACACAGTGTCCCTGAAACTTCCTCTTCTTGTCTCCCATGCCTGCAGCTTAAAGTCCGCCAGCGTAAGGCCTTATGGAGGGCCATTGCACGCAAGGTGTGGGCTCTGGGTGTCTCCAACCGATGGCACACACACTGTCACAAGAGGTGGGATGACATCTGCCGACTGAGCAAAAACGTGGCAGAGATGACGCTGGGGATGCTCCCTCGGACTGGAAGGTTGGCGTGCAGGAGCATGACACCATTAATGGCCCGCATCTTGGCAGTGACACAGCCCGAGCTGGATGGACGTTTCAGGACCCATCAGCAGCAAGTTGGGGGTGAGTATTCTGCGAAGGGTGACTTTGGGTGTGAGTGACTGCATGTATCCCAACCCTGAGCCAGTGCGGAGCGCTGTGATGTTTCTAGTGTGATGCAATGGCTTCTAAGTGGCCTCTGTGTTGAGTGCAGCTGTCATGCATTTTCGCTACATGTACTTTCTCATGTGTTTAATACAATGGCCCTTGACATTGCAAGATGAGATGTGGCCTTATGACATCTGCTGCATTATGGGTGTCATAGACATCACCGGGCAGTGAACAGCAGTGTGCATCATCTTAGTGTGCTTTTGTCGATGTGTGCAGTGCCTGACTTGGAAATTGTGATAACTACACATCTGACACCAATGTGCAACGGTCGTTGTGCTTCAAAGCACAACATGGTGGACATCAGTAGCTCATGGCCATTGTAAAAGGACATTTTGGAGTCAGTATCTGTGTTGTCCCCTTAAAGTGACTCCATATGTGACTGAGACAACATTTTGAGATGTATATCTATCTCACCTACAGGCACGTAGGTATGCCTACAGAGATCAGTATGTTAGGTTACAAGGAGGCACGGGCCAGCTATTTGGCTGTGTGAACGTCACATGGGTCATTAATGTCAACTATGCATGTTTCCATGCATCTTCTGAGTTTTGCATCAAGGTTGCACATGCAGACTGCCCAGGGTGGTGTGCAACATGGGGGTATCATATTCAAGTTTTGTGCTTTGCTTGCATATGATGTATGTGAGTATGGCACTATGCTGAACCTACGTCTCTGTCTATTGCAGCATCTACCCAGGGCACGGAAGGACAGGGGACGGACACCGGTGGTGAAGCTTCTGGCACGACTGCTACACATGAGCTAATTGACACTGATGTGACCAGCGCCTTGGAGGGGGACAGGAGTGCCCTGGAAGAATCACGCCCAGAAACACCAACCTCAACATCATCTGACTCCAGCGGTGACTCCTCAATGTTGGCGGGCACAGGGAGTGGGAAATCTGCCTCTTCTTCCACCACACATCGTCCAGTGCCCACCCTCCCGGCTACTACCACCGGTGCTGTCCATGCCCGCAGCACTAAGAAGGGTAGAGTGTCCTTCCCACCAGGCACCGCTGCCCCTGCCCCTCTCTCCCCTGCTGCCCTCAGTGTGGAGGCGGTGGACCTTTTGCGCCAGCTGTGTGTGGGTCAGACTACTCTCCTAAATGCCTTCCAGGATCATGACAAGAAGCTGGCACAGGTAGTTGCCTTCATGGAGGGCATTCATTCTAACATGGGTGGGCTACACAGAACTGTCCAGTCTTTGTCCTCCACAGTGACGGCAGAAATTCAGCTGTCACAGGCTCAAAGTCCAGCTCCAGTCCCTTCAGCAACCACCCTACCAGTGGCACCATCTGACAAGAGTGACCACACACCACAGCCCTCATGCTCCAAGTACTCCACACGCAGCACACAACAGCAGCACTCCAAGCGGCCCAGAGCACAAACACCATCCCCAAACCAAAAAACAGGCACACAGGAGCGCAAAGGCAAAAGCCCCTCACGTGACACTTAGGGGCATCAGGCCAAGAAGCAGGCCTCAAGCTCACAATCATCCAAATCAGCCCCATCCAAGGACACTCCCATCCCCACACCTGCTCCCAAAGACAAACAAACAGTTGCCCTGCCAGCTGTGAAGCTGGTGCCTGCAAAGAGTCAGCACAAACAGCTCTCTAAGGCAGATTCACCCACAACCTCAACTCCCACCCACACCCCTGTGAAGCAGGGAAAGGAGAGCAATGTGGGGCGTTCACCTGGTCAACAGGGAATGGAGGGGAAAAGGCAAGGCCACCCCAAGCGTACCACCAGATCCAGCAAATCCCCACAGGGAGAGCCACCTGCACCTGATACACCTTTGGTGGTGAGTGAGGCTGTTGTGCCCGCCCCACTTCCCACTCCTACCAAGACAATTCTTGCCTATCGAATCCCCAAGAAGTGTAGATTCAGCCCTCCACATTCACCCTCACACACTGTGTCTCACGGCAGCATGTCTCTGCCTCTCCGTGCCACCATGCCACCCGGTCCAAGCAGCCCTCCGGCTCCCACAGCCACTGATGCCTCTACCTCTGCGTGGCCTCTCTCTCCCAGGTCCAGTTCTCCAACTGGCCCGACAATCAGCCACCTCCAAGTTCAACTGACAGCCAAGTCTGAGGCAAAGTCCCCCTCCCAAACCCATCTCTCCCACAGCGGTGCCTGAACTGCCCATTTGTATCCCCGGAGCTGTGGTGATTCCCATGGCAGTGTACGGTGTTACCCATTCCCTGTGCAGTTTCTCATGCACACATGTACATACTTTGAACTATGGACTGGCCAATGGCCTTGCTGTTTGTCACTTTGGATGCCCATTCCCTGTGCAGTTTCTCATGCACACATGTACATACTTTGAATTTGGACTGGCCAATGGCCTTGCTGTTTGTCACTTTGGATGCCCATTCCCTGTGCAGTTTCTCATGCACACATGTACATACTTTGAACTATGGACTGGCCAATGGCCTTGCTGTTTGTCACTTTGGATGCCCATTCCCTGTGCAATTTCTCATGCACACATGTACATACTTTGAACTATGGACTGGCCAATGGCCTTGCTGTTTGTCACTTTGGATGCCCATTCCCTGTGCAGTTTCTCATGCACACATGTACATACTTTGAATTTGGACTTGCCAATGGCCTTGCTGTTTGTCACTTTGGATGCCCATTCCCTGTGCAGTTTCTCATGCACACATGTACATACTTTGAACTATGGACTGGCCAATGGCCTTGCTGTTTTCTACTTTTGATGCCTATCTGGGTAATATGTAATAAAGACAGTTACTCCTGTTGTCTGCTTTGTCAATGTCCTTGCTAGATAAAAGGTTTTCTGTATGGGTATGGTTTCATGTGACACATGCTCTGTATTACTTTTTCAGAGTTTGCCAGAGGTGACAGGCACTTTAGTTCTTCTTGTCTCTGGGGCTTGAGGGTGCAATGATGGTTGTTTGTGAAGATCTACTTTTATCATAATCATTCTATGGTCAGGTTTGCTAAACTGTACAAATGTCATGTTAGGATGCAATACCAGGACTGAGGTGAATTCTATCCACAGGATTACTTGCGGGCTGGCCAGGGTCCATCATATCTGTGTGATCTTTCTTGATGTGTGAACAGCAGTGTTGATGTGTGGTCATCTTGTGTGGGCCTGTCTTCCTAGTCACATGGGTACATTTGAATATGTGAACTTGAGTGGTCATACAATGTGAATTGGCTGTCATTGTCAGTAGTGTTGATGTGTGTGTGCCCCTGCAATGCCAAATGCACACATGTATGATCCAGGTAATGAGTGCCTGTTTGTTTCAATTGTCTGCCATGTGCTTCAGATTGTGGGCACATGTAGGAGTTGTAGGTTGGGCACTGTGCAGTGTGTTGGTGTGTCCTTGCACTCCTGGGGGACACCTACTTGTTGTTGCTGCCAGTTGTGAGTATGCAGAGTGTGTGACTGCCAAGTCTGTGTTGTGTTTTGTTGATCAGCTATGTGTCTTGTTACTGTTTGTGCTCACTGTGCAGACCTGCTCAGCCACACTGACATTATTTGTGAGTTTTCTCATGCATTGCTGTCACTTGACCCATTTTTGGCTCCAGTATGGTATGTGGTATGTGGAGTCATGCCATCCCCTATATGTGCTTCTGATGTCTACACATTGTGAGTAACTCCTCTATGTGTTTGTGTAGTGTACACTCCTCACCTGTCCACTACTGAAGTACACACCTCTTCAATCTCATGTCTTCCACCCCATGGCTTTCCAGTGTGTGAGCCTCCCCACCACTTCATAGTGTGGCACTATGCTGTGTGAGGCTGATCTGTGTACAGGACCAATGTGACACTCGGGACAGTTTCACAATTAGTTATGTGTTATTTTCTTCTACTAGTTTGCTGTCATGGTTGCTCATGTGCAGTGCATATGTTTGAGCAGCACAGTCCTCTAGTCATGTTGTTTGCATCTGGGTTTCCCTGGGTTGTGCATCTGTGGGTGAAGGCTAAGCTGTATGTGTGTTTGCTGAGGTACTGCTACCCTTCCTGAGTGTGATGTTCTCTGTGTGCTGTGATGATTTGTGTTGTGGGAGTTCATGGTGTGGCACTCAGATATGTGTGCTACTGGTTTGGTTGTTGTGCACACACTGCTTGGTGTGCATGCAGTGCTGTCAGTGTATGTTGCCTTGTACTTACCTGGTGTGCATCCCCCTGATGTCCAGCTGAGTTTGCAATGTGATGGATTGGTATGTGCATCTGTTGTGGTTTTGTTGTGGATGTATGCAGTGTTTGGCCTGTGTTGGCTCTTTCTACTGACAGATGCTATGTTTATTTATTTATTTATAAAGTTTTATATAGCGCGAACAAGATCCCGAGGGATAACAGAGCGCTTTACAATATGGTGGGAGGAAGGACCAAAGCAATATCTATGACAATATCCATAAGAGGAAGGGAGAGAAAGAACATACAATGCAAAATACAAACAGGAAGGTAATACAATAAACAGGTGTAGGCGGGCAGCAAGGGTGAGACACAGTGTACAATAAGGGGAGGCTGTATCAGATGTAAGACCAAAGGCAGCAGGAGCAATGTCAACGGGCCCGTTAGTCTAACCCTGTTAGGGTACAAATTTGTTCATTAGGAATCTTTTGGCTTCCACTTTGAACGCCGTCAATGCGGAGATTCTGCGAACTTCCGGTGGAAGAGAGTTCCAAATCTTAGGGGCAGCTCCGGAGAAGGCTCGGTGACAACTTCTCTTTTTATTAAGGATGAGTGGTTTCAGGAGGAGAGTAGAGGCGCTTCTTGAAGCTCTTAGACACAGGATAGTTTAAGTTTTTGCGCAAGGTACGTAGGAGTGTTAAGGTGAACAGCTTTGTGTGTAAGAACAGCAATCTTTAATTGAATTCGTGCTTCGAAGGGCAACCAATTGAGGGATTTTAGGACTGGGGATATATGATCTTTTCGCTTGGTATCTGTAACCAGTCTAGCAGCCGAGTTAAGTGAAGCCCTTAGTGGAGCCAGGGCGTATTTGGGAAGGCCACAGAGGGTAGCACTGCCGTAATCTAACCTCGGCAAGACAAGCGCTTGGACCACTTGCTTGAAATCATTTAGAGGAAGGAAAGGTTTGATATTTCTGAGTGATCTCATCAAGTGGTTAGCTCCTTTGCATACATTGCTGATATGACCTTTCATGTTCAGGTGCTTGTCCATGGTGATACCGAGAGACTTGGCTGCGTCTACAATGAGAGGAGTACAGTTGAAAGCAGTGAGGTGAATCAGGCAGAGGTCTAGCTTGGGGATGAGGTTCGGAGGGGAGATGAGCAGGAATTCCGTTTTAGAAATGTTGAGCAAGAGATGATTCTCCGTTAACCAGTTTTCAGTAAACATTAGGGTAGTATTGAGTGAGATGATGTTTTCCGAGGATGAGATTTTCAGATATAGTTGCGTGTCGTCCGCATACATGTGGAAGAGAATGTCCATGGAATTTAGAGAATGTGCAAGAGGTTCCAAGAAAAGGTTGAAGAGTATAGGAGATAGAGCGGATCCTTGGGGGACCCCCATGAGTACGGGAGAGGGCTGGGAGAGAGAGTGGTTTGCCTTGACTCTTTGAGTTCTGTGATGAAGGAAGGAAGAGAACCATTGTAACACCTGATCAGAGAAGCCCATTCTATTTTGCAGGATGGATAGGAGGTTGTCATGATTAACCGTATCAAATGCGGAGGAGAGGTCGAGGAGGATCAGGAGGCAGGATTCATTTTGGTCGAGCATTATTAAAATGTCATCAAAGACGTGTGTGAGAGCCGATTCGGTGCTGTGCCCCTTCCTGAAGCCCGATTGATGCTGGTCTAAGAGTTGGTAATTCTCTATGTGAGCACAGAGTTGGGATTGCACACATTTTTCAAGTAGTTTCGCTAAGGTGGGGATGTTGGAAATGGGGCGGAAGTTATTGAGATCCGATTTGTCATCGTTAGGTTTTTTTAGTATGGGTGTTACCTGAGCTGCTTTTAGGCATTCCGGGATCATGCCTTGTGATAGGGAAGCATTTACAATCCTAGTCCATGTGGGGATCAGTGCATTCTTGATTTCTTTGAAGATAGAAGGGGGCAGCGGGTCGCTGAAGTGGTTGGAAGGGTTGATATTCTGAAGAATCTTGAAGATATCATATTCACTAAATGTGGTAAAGGTGCCCCATGATGCATTGTTCTTGGAATTCGTGGAGGTCGATTTACGCCTTACCGAGGAGTAAATGGGTGAGGCAGCAATGGAAGAAGGTAGTAGAGCCTTCTTAGAGGCGAGGTCAATGGAGATGATTCTTGATTTTTCTGTGAAGAAGGCGGCAAGATCATCGCAAGAGGGTGGGTTGCCACCAGGATCAGATTGGTTAGACCCAACGACTGATTGTTGTTTGACCAATTCGAAGAGTTTCTTGGGGCGGTTTGCCGCTTGATCCAGTTGGTGTCTGAAGTAAGTCGCCTTAGCACTCTTGATTTGTTTGTTGTAGCGGCTCCTGGCATCTCTAAGGAGTTTTAGTTGGTCCGAGGAGGGATTGACTCGCCAGGACCGCTCAAATGCCCTAAGGTTGCGGCGTTCTGAGTTTAAGTTTTCGTTATACCAAGGTTTGGATATTCTTGTTGAAGCATTTTTTTGTTGGAGTGGAGCAATATTCTCCATGATGTTGGAGATGGTTGAATTGTAGGCGTCAGTGAGTGATTGTACCTCAACTATGTCAGCTTGGAAGGAGAGGGCAGATTTACAATGGGCAGCTAGTTCGTCAGAGTTTATTGCTCTTAAGTCCCTTTTCCAAATCTTAGATTTTAGTGGTTGAGCCTTCCTCATCAATACCTCCCTGTTGATATAAAAGAGGATATGTGTGTGTGATGTTCTATTTGCATGACATTGTGTGTGAGTAGTTGTTGCTGTGTGATACATTCAGATGTGTGTTGCAAGTGTAGTGTGCATTACTTGTGTGTCTGTCACATGCAGCAAGGTGGATCCTTGTTCATGAGCTTGTTTTGAGTGCACAATGGTGGTTTGTCCTCCTATTTTTGACCTGTCACTTGTCAGGATTGTGCATGTGCATGCTTGTGGTACACTATGACACCATGTTCACTTGATGAGTGGTGTGGTGTCTCTGTCTGTGTTAGCTGATTTGTCCCATTGATCCCAGTTGGTGTTCATGATTGTTTTTTGATGATGCAATTCTTGTTTGTGTTGGGGTATGGTGTCTGTGCATTGGCCCTCAGTGACAATGTTGTGTACTCCTGTTCTGTCTAGGGTCACATTGCCTTTCCACTGTTTGGCTGCACATGTCTGGGCTTGTTGGACTTCTGTGGATGTTGTTTGTGAGCTTTGTGTTTGGCTATTGTTTTTGTGTCAGCATTGGTTCAGGCATCCCTGAGTGTGAGTTTGATATTTGTGGATGCACCACAGGGAGTGTGATTGGTTGTCATTGAACTCACAGGACATAATTTTGACCATTATGTGTGTTTCTCACAGGTGTGGAGTGTTGCAGGTGTGAGATGGGTGGATGCAGGGTATGTGTGAAGGTCCTACTTGTGTTTGACAGTCAGGGAGTGTGACAATGAGCCATGTGTGTTGTGCTGATGACATACACATGTCAAGTAAGTTGACACAGATGTGTGGCTGGTCACTGTATGACTTCAGACACTTCCTATCATTCATGTGCCTATGCATGGCTTGCCTTGATGTATCCCTGAGTTGTTGCACAGAGGTCACTTTGGTTTAATTTCACTCACTGTGCCACCCATGTCTGATTTGATGGCCTAAGGGTGGTGTTATATGTTCCTTCTCTTGCATGTGATGTACAGATGCTATGTGGCTTGCTCCATGATTTTCCAGCACTGTCCACTTCACTTTTGGCTGGCACATTTCTTGTCCTCCATTGCTGCTGACCTATGGTATGAGTATGTGGCTGGGTGTCAGTGTTGGGTGTTTCTGAGTGACTTGACAAGCAGTGTGGACAGTTCAGTGGATGTTCATATGCAGTGTGAGTCTTCATTTTGTGATTATACTCAGTTTGCTTCACATGAGTGGAAGGTTGGTGTGAGGAGGAGGTGTGTCCAGCCCCTGAGCTTCTGTTCAGGGTGTTCCTCTTCACCCCCACCTTCCCAGGCAATCTACCTTGTCCTTTAATGTGTGAGGTGCGAGGTCTGGCTACACCTGGCAGGTTAATTGTGCAGGGGGGGCACAGGAGGAGCACACAGCATGTGCCCAAATGGGTGTGGGAAGCGTAGTGTGGGAAGGGTGCAGGTGGAGCCCTGTGAATCTGGGCGGACTGCCCATGCCTGGCGCAGGCCCTGCCTACTACATTGTGCGCAGGTTTTCCCACGTCTTCACCGCTGTGGTGACGTGACCGGGACATTGCAGTGATTTTGCGGTTGATGGGTGACCCGGATGCGGAGGGGTGAGTTTCTGACAGGTAGGACATGTGTGGGTACACTGGGGGATATGTTCCTGTCCCCACCAGAGTGTCTGATGTGGACAGGAACCGTATGTCAGCACAGGAGTTGTGTGTTGTGGTTGTGTGCGGAGTTGTGTATTTGCGTACCTGTGGCGTTGTCCGCGACGGTGTATTATTTGCTGGTGGTGGATGAGGTACAGCAGCGGAAAGGCTTGAAGAGCTGGATCCATTGCGGTCAGGCCGGGTGGAGGGGACTGGGAGTCTGGTTTCGCTCTCCGCTGTCGAGCTTCTGCCGTCTCCGGGTGGGTGGATTCTCCGCTGCGGTGTAATGGGCTGTTTGCGGCATCGTGATTGGTACGGCGGACGGGACGTCATTCCGCACGGTGGTGTGTCTCTATTGGCTCCCTCCGCCGCGGTGGCGGGCGCAAATTTCTGGCGGTTCACGTAACTCCGCAGCGGACGGAAAATGGGCTATGTTTGCCCATCGTAATATGGCGGGCGCGTGGACCGCCGCTGGAGTGCGGAAAAGGACATTTTCCGCCAGCACCGCGGTGGTGCCTCCGCCCGCCATCGTAATGAGCCCCATGGTTAGGATATTTGTCACATTTTGACGGAGTATCCTTCTGCCAAACTCTAAATAAGGTGCTTAATTTCCACATAGTTTATTTGATGTAAAATCTGCAGCAGCTTGCAGACAATTCCATGCCCCTTTCATCGAGAGGCATAACTATCAAAGGCAGATGCATTGGTCAAGTGCTGAGGTGATCCACTACATCCCAGTTATAGATTTTTTAGGTCTCACATGCGACAGCGCTGCATGTGCTCTTGCTTGCGACAGATATTGTATCCAACAAGAGGCTTGCAGCCCACCCATTGTTTAATATTCGTTGGCTTCATTGTAAGTCTTATTTGCTGCCTTCTAATTGGCCAGCACTGGCTGGATGCACTGAAACTCCTTTCGGCTGGAGCATGAACCAAGTACTGATTGCTTCAGCTTGATTGCTGTCATTCCACTGATCGCTCTGTGATTGAGGTGCTGTTTTTTTTTTCTTCTTCTCTCGGGTCCTTGTCGAACGCCTTGCCATTTGTAGCTATCCTTTTCTATGCCACACGCACTCCAAAAAGACCTTTTCTCCTTTGAAATGGATGTTTCTGGTGACAACAGATGTTAACTGCTTTTATTGTGACAACAGATGTTATTTGCTTCCAAATATATTTTTACTAAGACATGGACATGGGCCCAGTTGCTTTCTTTATGTGATAGGATTTTTTGCCAAATGGCTTTTTTTTTTTCATGCATTGGGAGATTTACTGATTTGCTCAGAATTACAGGGGTGCTCTGCCAAGACCTAACAATCATTGGCAAAGCCAATAGGTCTCGCCTTTGAGACGATTGGCGCTTTAATTGCCTTTTGTTTCTTCTGTACAGCATGGGCATTGCCGCCTTTGGCAATGTTTTGTAGCCATACTGTATAGCACGTTGGCTGCTGTGCAGGATGGCTAAAAATAATATAAAAAGGACTATGATGCATTCAGCGCTAATGCGCTTTTGAAAAAAAAAGTGCATTAGCACTGGCTGAGTTGTAGCGCTGTTTAAAATTTGCTTTAGCCATACTGCAAAGCATCCGTGCTACTTTACAGCATGGCTACAAAACACTGCCAAAACCAGTAGCTCTTATAGGCGAGACCTATTGGCTTTGCCAATGCTTGGGGATTTTTTTTTTGCGTAAGGATCTATGGTGCCCTTAATTGCAACGTCATCACTGTCACCTCCTGAAATTTTAGAAGAGTGGAACATAAGCCAGTTTAGTTTTGGTGTCAGTGAGAATTGCTTGCGCTGCCAATGGCGACTTTAATCTTGTAGGGTCTTGCGCTCTCTCTGACTTTTCTCTGAGCTCAGAGTATTAAAAGATGGTACAAACAAGAGTGCCGTTGTGGTGGCATTTACATGTTTTCAGCCACAATAGTCTGATTTCCAAAATTCTTTTATGCGTTGCGCATTTACTTGATAATGCGGAGACTCATGGATGACTGACTGGTCCTTCATTCCCATTAAATGTTCATACAATAATATCCATTTTAACAAAATATATTTTTTCTTCGTGCATACTATGTAGCTACGAATTTTAATAGCTTCTGGGGGAATGGGGGAATTATGCCGCCCACAGCGCTACAATGCGTCGTCGGGGTAGTACGCCCTATGAAAATGCATTTATAATACAATACAATAGCATATCTGTTTACGGTACAGTCTGTGAAGCACTTTAGCTGCGAGTTATTCTTACATTTTGAGCACATGTACAGTCGGAGTGATGAACCCTAAAGTGAGATATGAGCGACATCTAGCGGCCTTAGGAATCATATCATTTGTGATACCACAGCTGCATTTACTCGTGGTGTAAAAAGAAATGTAAAATTAAAATGCACGCCACTCCACGGGAGCACAGTGTTAATGATTTATTCATGCATGAGAATTACAGCTCGTCATACTGTTTTCACGCCCTGCGATGCATGTTGCAATATGCTTCTTATCAAAATGTATTGTGCAATTCCTTATGTAGATGGAGGATAAAGATGTGTGTTTTGAGTTTTATAGGATGCTTCAAACAATTAAGAACTTTGAATTTGTATTGTATTGGCCCTGATATAGCACTTTCTACCCCTGACAAGTTGCAGAAGCGTTGTGTGAACCAATAGCACACTATTCCATGGCATACTTACAAAATCAGAGACATTTGTCATACAGATCAAGTTACAATTTGGTATTCTGTTTACATAGTTGTCACAGGGTTTGTCAGTAGTTTGCCATGCAATGTGTCATGCAGCCTGTTATATAAAGCTCTCTCAAACTGTCACTCAATCTGTGATAACATATGTCCCTAAGAGCCTATGCAACCTGTCATGTAGGAGGTAATTCAGCTGCTTGTGCAAGCAGTTTTGTGGAGATCAATCAAGCTGTCATGCAAGTGGTCATGCTAATATATATCTACCATTGGGTGGCAGTGCCAAGCCAACAGGAAACACTACATAGACCAAACACAGGAGCAGCAGAATGCCAGACCATGGGGCAGTGCAAAGCCATCGTTAGAAACCACGAGGCCCAGGTGAGTGAGGCAGAGACACCAATATAGATTATCTATAATTTAGCCACAGAAGTAGTGAATTATTAGCTAGATGCTGCAGTCGGCTGATGTGACATTTCTAGGGGTGAGTCTGTAGGAGGAACGTGTTAGGTTAAGTGAAGCTACAGTGAGGGAGTAAGAGGTGAAAAGACAGGAATAATGGTTCAAGAACACTTGAGAAAATAGCCTTATATCCAGCTTATAAATGGCATTCACTCCTTTGTCGTCAATCACTGGCAGTGGCAGGTAGATTTCAGACTTTCTGGTAGGTCTTGAAGACGGTGGATCTTTTGCATTTTTGCTGGAAGGGGTGTGACTTGTCAGTGCAGGAGCTGGGGCTCAAACAAGCCCAAACAGGGGAGTCGCTTCAGGGGGGTCGCCCCTTACATCAGATGCCCTTAACCATAGGATGCCCACGTAATAAAACGCCCTGGAATTGTAAAACAATAAAAAACATTAAATCTACGACAAGGCCTAGTTTTTCAAAATTGAAATTATGGAGCAGGCTAACCAATCAAAAACCAGCCCTGCTGCAATTTCAGAAATTGCAGTGATCAGGCCAGACACCTTTAGCTGCTGGCAGTGGCCATCTTTGAAGAAGCAAGATCAAAATATAGTCTGCATGCGGAAATATTTTTTGCAGGTGGAAAACTCACAAAGGCACATTTGCCTCCATTTATACCTAAGAAAAGATTTTCAACGTTCAAATCACACAATCTGCAACATTTACACCTAGGAACCAATTTGACCCAAAAACACGTTTAAGTGCAAAATCTAACAATATTGCATAGATAAATATATTTAACAATCAACGTTTCTATCGTGCTTTCTATCACGCTTTCTTTTCAGCACACAGATGATAAACTTGTGGAATGCTTCCAGGACTGTCTAGCCGTGACAGCAAATTACATACGACTCAGCTGTCTTAAGCTCACCTCCAACAAATCGGAAGTCCTAGTCTTTGGCAATCCTTATCCATTTGACCGTGTGAGTATATGGCCTAAAATATTTGGAGATCCCCCCCACTTTGGTGGTAAGAAATTTTGGGGTAAGATTAAATACAGGCCTCTCTTTTGAACCTTACAGAGATCACTGGACCTTGCTTTGGTCTACTTAAGTCTTGCAAATGACCTTAAAATTCTTACCTGTTCACTCTAGGAAGCCAATTGTTCAAGCTTTGGTGAAATCCAGACTCACTTAGTCTAACTCCTTTTTATGGGGATCCCTGCAAAGCTCTTAATCAAACTACAGGTGGTGAAACATGCAGCCTGCCCATGTCCTCTTAAAATTCCCCGAAAGACAGTCAATTCGACCTGCCCTTAGACAGCTTCACTGGCTACAAGTGAACAAGAGGGTCATGTTTAAGGCCCTTTTGATTACTTGTAGAGCCATCCACAAAAAGAAACCTCTCTATCTTTGTATGAGATTTAGAGAATATGTGCCACAGAAAGATCTCTGATCTTGTGATCAGGGTCTTCTCATTATCCCTAAAGTTAGGCTAGCTAGGCATGGGGGTCATGCCTTCGCCTATCTGGCTGCTAAGCTCTGGAATAGTTTGCCAAAATAGCTAAGGATGTCAGACTCTGAAGTTATAAAAAGATCTGAAGACATTCCTTTTTAGAGAGGCTTAGTACACTTCTTCAGATGCAGCTGTTCGCACTTTAGAAATAGTATTTCATTTCATTTATTTGTTTATTCATGTCAAATTAACTACTATTTCAGCGCAAAACATTTACGAGTTTTAGGAAGGCAGACCTTAGAACCTGTGAAAGTTCGGTAGGAAGATGCCCAAAAAGACATTCAGTGGCAGGGCATACTCACTGGTGACACTCCCTTATAGTATGGCACTTGGATGGATCAAGTAGCAGGATACAATGGATTCCGATTCTGGGATCTGATTGGCATGTCGAAGCTGAGTGTTGTCTGAGCTGACAGCTATATGAAGTCCTTTGAGCAATTAACAACAGATTTCTCCCTTCATAAATGCCAACATTATGGATACTTACAATTATGCCAGACAGCCGAGACCGTTCAAGATAAACTTAAATCCATTCCTAGATGTAATCCCCTAGAACAGTGGTCTTCACACTTTTTAATGCCACACACCCCCAGTGGGAAAAAAAGCAGCGGGTCCCCCCTCAAAATTTTTCACATTTATTCTATTAAACTGCCAATGTTTAAATATGTCTAGACTTATTTAAATATTGCAGTTAAATTCTGTTACCATTTTGAAAATGCAATCAAATACATGATTGTCAAAAATAGTACCTCTTGACACCTTCTCCCAGCCAGGAAATAAATAACAAAAGATGTTAGTGATGGCCCATTACAGAGCGACCAGTGTCAATCTGGTCCACTATGCAGACAACACTGGGTTGATCCTGTCTGTCAAGGGTGGTCAACATGATGAAGTCGAGGCCTTTCAGAAGTGTATGGTAGACATTGTTAACTGGATGAACCTGAACACCCTCAAGCTAAATAGGGACAAAACTGAATTCTTGTGCTCTTCAGCTACAAAAATTAATTATGAACTTCCTCCAAATCTCTGGCCTCTCCCTACAGAAGAGGAGATTAGCTGTGTGTAATCTTGGGGTAATTTTTGATGACAAGTTATCCCTGGAGAACCATGTTATAAAAGTGGCTGGCACTGGCTTTGCACTGCTACGGGGTCTCAGGAAAGTGCTCCCCTTATTACCTGCCCAAGCCAAATGGCTCATCGTACGTAGTCTTGTATTTAGTAGATTGGACTACTGTAATGCTCTGTTATTGGGGACTCCGTAGGCTGTACAGAGTTCAAGTGGCGGCTGCTAATCTTGCTCTAAATAGATCTCGTAGATCCTCGGCATCAAGTGATTTGAGAGAATTGCACTGGCTGCCAATCAGGTAGAGAATTACGTTCAAAGCCATGTGCACTGTGCATAAGGCTATACATGGCAAAGGTCCGGTGGTGTTGCTACAATGGATTAAAGCCTATACCCTAGGGAGACCCCTCCGCTTGAGTACAGCAAATCTGGTTTGTGTGAATACATTTCACAAGAAATGACAAGGGGGTTGTGCTTTCACAGTTCAAGCTGTCCAGCTGTGGAACAATCTACCTTCTTCTCTTAGATCAGTTACGGATAGGCTGAAATTTAGAAAGGCCTGAAAGACCTGGCCCTTTTCTAAGTAATTGTCCATGATAGCACTTTGCTTGAAGGTCTAGCAGCAGGTGTGCTTATCTCTTATGCTATCAGCACCAGGATACCAGCATGGTGACAGTTTGCGCTTTATAAATGTAATTATTATTAATAATAAAAAGGGTAATAAGGGAGTGTTTGGAAAGCTGTATCCCCCAAATTTATGTTTGGTAATTGGTCTTGAGGCCATGAATTTGATCTGATAGTTGCTGTGTTGATTTTATGGCAAGGCACGGAGGCCAATATTATGCATATCTCTTTAATTGCCAACACACAGCAGCAACTACACAACAATGTAAAGAACTTAAAATAGGAACCTATCAGAGTTCTGATGGCTACTTAGTTCCCTGTGTGGCAGCCATCTTCCTTCTTTGTTGCTGCTCACAGCTACAGATAAGTCTGCCTTTTTTCTAAGGCTCAATTTGGGGTTTGGATGACGCTGTGTCTGTGCCTGCGTGCTAGCAATAGGTCTGAATGGGTGCTGTTTTGGCGTTGGGTGCCCTGTTCAACCAGTCCTATTTCCTTTTCCCGACCCAGGACATTAATAACGCGGTGCGTATGCAGGGGCTTTTAATTGGCTTAGCCCCGGCTCCCGCATGTGGAATTTAAGTCAGGGGCTTAGCGCCGGCTCCCGCATGCCTAATTTAGATCAAGGGACCTGTTTTAATGTGGCTCAAGCGCACAGAGCGAAGACTCTGGTGCGCACGAGCTGCTGACTGTAATCGGGCCCCGCGAGGACTCCCAAACCCTCAGAGGCAGGGAGGCCATTGATGAAGCAGGGTAAACGAAAATTTTTTAACCTCCTAATATTTATGTTGAATAATTAACACACAGGTTCGTCTCAGTAAATAACCAACCATGTATGTGTCATTATAAGGGTTATGGGTAACACGCCATATCCGTGCAAACTAATTTACTTACAATTGTTAACGTGGATAACGTAAACCTAATGATTTGCGTACTAATTAGAATAATAATTGCATGATTTGTGCTTGGAAATAAACTGTGTGGTGGCAAAGCAAAGCGGTTGGTAAGTAAGAAATAGCTTTATATGTCGCTTTTGCTAGGTAACACTTAATTGGGGTACGTAGAATGACGGGAGGGAAACGAAAAGGCTTATATTCTTTATTCTTAACTATGTTCTGTTTATCCTTATAATAGTTCGCTTAGGCCTGTTGTGCCGCGATGTAAAAATGGCTGCTGAGGCAAACAAGCTAGAGTACCCAGGCGCAAGATGGCTTCCAAAAGTGAGAAAAGCTGTGAATAAAGAGATCATGTGACTGTCCCAAAGCCTAGGATGGAAGCGTGGTCAAGGCTACGATGACCTTATTATACAAGCGTGTGCCAAAGAAGGAGTTAGCGAAAGGCGTGAGAAGTTGCAGTGAATACGTGAATAAACAATGAACTGTTCAATTTAAAGTATCAGAAAAAGGATACAGATGGAGACCAATGTGCGCATGGATAATGTCATGAACCCGTGAGAAATGACAAGAAGAATGAACTTTTAACAAGAACTGGTTGAACAAGGATATTCATAATGAGATGTATACTGACCCCAAATGGACCAATTAGAGAGAATCTCGCCCACAAAGATGTAACATTTTCACTTAGTAAGCTAGTATTAGGGTTTAAGAAGACCTACTCTTAGGTAGGGGGGAGAACTGCTGTTTTATATTTTTACTGAGCACGGGACGCTGCTGCTGGAGAAGCCGTTTTACTTTTAATAGATTTTCCATTCTTTTAATACTATTAGACCTTTTTATTCTTAAAAACTAAAGGGGAAAGAACGGGATTGTGGCGGAAACCCATATAGGTGGTCCGTCGAAAAGGCCTGTTTTTACAGCACAGATAGACAGTTTTTCGGGAGTTCTATGCTGTGATCTGAATTCATTGCTGTGACGCACTTTGTTTTTCCATCTAATAGGTATGCATTGCAATTTCAATTTATTCTTATAATGATGATAAATGTAATAATCTGAATAATAAATTTGAACTTATTCATGCTTCTAAAATTTAGATAAACTTTATTATTCTTTAAACCAATGAGTCTGTGGTTCTTTAGCTCAGTAATAAGTGTAATTGTTTTAAGGGTTTATAGTGATTGAGCTGGTCTTAATCACCATCAACTGATTCCTACTAGTTGGTCCATCGACCAATGAGCGGAATACCTTAAAGTTTGAGAAGTATTATGTCAATTTAAAAGGTATCCCGTCACCTTCCAGCAAGTCATTAACTGTTTTCTCCTAAGTAAAAACGAATGAATTCCAGGGAATACATGAGAGTGTGAATGTTTATGCGGTGTTATGGGCCCCACCGTCATATTGGATATAGTTGTGGAAAGGAGATATTTGTATCTGGACGTCCAAAACATATAGGAGAAGAAATTTTATTGATAGCGCTGGATCAGATTTCTTGGTAGCAGAGTTATGGTTACTATAGATTAGTTTGGTGATTATTGATTATTGACTATTGGTTATTTTTTATGTATAACACTTCATGTTGTATGGTATTACGTTATATGTAAGTCAAAGATTTTTGAAGCTTCCGGAAAGTAGGAAGTGGACACGTGTGACAAGAGAAGTCACATGGAATAGTGCATTGTCTGAGTTCATATTGGTGATAACACAGGTTGTGTTATGATAGGGACATTTTCCGTATAAAAGGTGTGTGAGTGAAATAGCAACCGGTTTTCTTGTGAAACTCTGGCCTTAATTCTCAAGAGCAGTGTAGTCTCCACATGTGTTTTATCCCCAGAGAAACGGGTTTACCTCTTGCTTGAAAGAAAGGTAAGGTAGAGGGAAGTGCTACACTTATCGAACGAAACTGTATTCTTGCGAAATAGAATAAAACTGTCACTTTTGTTAGCGAAATCAGACAATGGAAATGCGTTTTTAATGTCGTAACTAACCAAGAACAGTCGAAAAATAAATTGGCGATAAATTTTGTAAAGGAGGGGTCAGGAGCAGAACTGACGTTGACAAAAGCCGCGCTAGGATTGGACAGTGCACTAGTTATACAGATGACGCTCTGATTGGTGCGTTGGTGTGAGACGCGCTAGGAGTGGTTGGATAAGCAGTGACGTAGAAGCTTAGGATTGGAGCGTTGGTGTGAGTCGCGCTGTGATAGGTCCGAATAACGCATAGAGAACAGTGTTGAGTTGCGGACTTTGAAAAAGGGAAGAGATCGTGAATTATGGCTTATTATGAGTATGATAGAGAAAAAACGTCGTGGATGGCGAAAATTAAAAACTTTTTTAAGAAAGACAAAAAGGTACTGACTAGAGAGGGACAAGTAATTTCTCCGCCGAAATCACCAGCTTCGCATATGATGCTGAAATACGGATATCATACCTGCATATGGTTAGAAAATTGGACTAAATATACTCAAAATGATGGAGTATTAGCATTTCCTGAGAATGGTTCATTTAGTGTAGCTGTACTTCGGAATTTGAGGGAGAAGATGACGATGCTTGAGCCTAAACCTAGACCAACACAGTTTGAAGCTTTAAGTGAATGGGAAGATGAGATGTATGAACGAGAAAGATTCAGAGGATTAAAAAATCATGATTTTGTACCCGGAAGGTTATGGGGAGTGAATCATGAGTACAGAATAAAGCGTTGGAGATATGCTAATATGACAGGAGGTTTGTTTCCAGCTTTTACAGTTGAGGAAGAAGCAAGGAGGAAATGTACCGAGAAAAAGAAGCATTTAGTTACTGAAAGGTACGGGTATGGTGGTAGTGAGACGGAAGATGAATTGTTGGAAGATATTTTAAACAGAAACCCACCTCCATACCAACAGAATTCTGCGGTGGTGACACCTAATGCACCGCCAATGGAAACTGGGAGGAATAAAAATCCCGAACGGAGATACGAAATAAGTAGGTCACAAGATCAATTGACAACCCCACAAAGTGAGAAAGTTGAAAGTGACAATACAACTGAATTAGCAAAAACCACGAGAGAATTGACTGAAAAGATAAGAGAATTAACAATGAATATGTAAGCTGTAACTGTACCAGTAACAATAGGTCCAGTAATACCAGTTTTTGAGAATCAAAAGATAGAAGAACATTCTTTGGTCATCCCTATGAATTCAAACTTGCAAAGAAGGAAAGAAGGGATGGAACTAGACAATGAAGGTGCAAGAAATCTGGTCAGTTCATAGAGACCAAGCCCACCTACTAATTTGACGGTAAATGAGAATGAGTTTAGGAGGATTCCTATGGGAACTGAGTCTGCGTCAGAGACACCAGAAAGAAGTAAAAATTGGATAGAATTAAATAGTACACCTGTAGGTCCGACTCCGGATGAATTGAATGAATGGATGAAAACCCTGAAAACGAAAGAGACAGAATCAAAACCATTAGATGTAATTAGGTTAAAAATAGATATGGAGGAATTGATCTTAGGGACAATTGGTACAGAAAAATTGAAAACTTATCAGGATGATGAGATAATGTTCTTATGTAAGAGCATTACATTGAGAGCTAGAAATTTACATGACAAATTAGAAGAAACAGCAAATGAACTAGGAGTAGAATCTGTAAAGGTGAGAAGTTTGCAGAAACCATATAGAGTAGATTTTTACGAGAAAGATATAGAAAATTTGAACACATCAGGACGGTTAACCCAAATAAAAGAATTAATTGTTTTGCTGAGAAAATGGGGTGATGTGGATAGATGGAGAAGCAGGTGGACTAAAAGGAATGAGAAAACGACCAATAAAGCGTCTTTGGCTTTTGCGGTGACAGACAAGGAATCAATTGTAAGGGAGTACCCGATGAGAGAAACTCCAGGAGGTAGTTATGTGCATGTCCCCTGGTCTAGACAAGATATACTGTCATTTACAAATGACTTCCCAAAATTGAGAGAAAAACCAGTAGAATGGTACAGACAAGTAGAGAGGTTTGTTAAGGTTTCGAAGGTGTTATGGATAGATTTGGATGGATTATTTGACATAGTAGTACCAGCTGATTTGTGGACAGAATGTAAGATTACTATTGATTGGCCAACTGTAGAATATCCAAGAGATGCTAAAACAGGAGCGCCAGGACCAGAAGTGATGAGGAAATATGACCAAGTTATTACCTTTTTGAAAAACAAAATCCCACCCAAAGAAACGGATTGGGTAAAAATCGACAGAACCACACAGGAAAGTAAAGAATCTGTACACGCGTATTATGAAAGACTACTGTTAGTTTTTAAACAGTATAGTGGCTATGAGACACTAAATGAGAAGGACATGAGTCATTTCGTATATAGATTTGTTTATGGGTTGAAACCAGAAATAAGTGAAATGATTAAGCAACATATGATTTGTTGGCAAAACAGCACGGTAGATGAGGTTTTGAGATATGCAAAATACTGCAGTGATGACATTGAGTGTAGACAGTGTAAATTGAAAGAGAAAGCAATGTGGGCACAGGTGAAAGTAGCAGAAAAACAAGAAGCTCAATTGAATAATCAAGTTAATGAGGCGGGACAGACTAAATCCAGACCAAATATAGGTAAAGGAAAAGGTCAAATGAGTATAGAAGAGGCAAAGAAAAAGTGGCCATGCCACAACTGCGGAAAGTTAGGACATTGGAGAAACGAGTGTAAATTCCCTCCAAAAACTAATGCGGAAAATCAATCATTAAATCCACAGGTGCAGAGTGAGGTGAGTTACCAACAGCTACAACAACCACAGGTAGTTACCCAGCAAAGTCAGGTGCCTCAACCACCACTTCCCAAGAGTGTTAATCCACAGAAATACAGTGCAGAAACAGGATTCTACGGAGGAGAGCAGGTAACACAATTGCCGCGCGCAGCTGCCATATCTCAATACTGGTTACGACAGGATGGGAATGAGTCGGATGAAAGTTTATGACGGTGCTTAGGAGAGGAAGAAGAGTGCGTGCTTGGCGCAACTCTAGAGGTAGATCAAGCAGGTCCATTTGTAGATGGAGAAGTGAATGGTGCAAATGTAACATTCCTTGTGGACACTGGAGCTACCCGTTCTACTGTTAGATCAGTGGAAATTCCAAACCTTCCTCTCTCAGGTGAACATATCCAAGTCGTTGGTGTTTCGAATCAGCAAATTAGGGCGCCTCTTACCAAATTGGTGGAGGTAAAGATTGGACCATTCAGTGAAATGCACCGATTTGTGGTGTGTGATTGCAGTCCTGTGAACCTATTAGGACGCGATCTACTTTGCAAAATGAATTGCACCATCTATTGCACTCCAGATGGGATTGCATTTCAAACCCCGGATGAAGATGTATTATATAAAATGACAATGGTAAATTTAGAGTCAGAAGTGAATGATTTATTCCCTATGTTTGATGTAGAGAAAATCCCAATTGAACTGAAAGAAACAGTGAAACAGGAAGTGTGGGATTTTACGGGTGAAGATATAGGGTTAATGATAGGAGTAGACCCTGTTAAAATTTCTGTTAAAGAAGGAACAAGTTACTCAAATACGCCACAGTATAAATTGACACCAGAAATAATTGAAGGAATAACACCTGTAATAAATAAAATGATTGAACAAGGGATTCTGAGAGAAATAATGAGCAGTCCATGCAATTCACCGATAATGGGTCTGAAAAAGCCGAATGGAACATATAGAATTGTACAGGATTTGAGAAAGGTAAACAAAATTGTTGTACCTTGCTGCCCAATAGTACCAAACCCTGCTGTAATTCTATACCAGATTCCACACGAAGCAGAATGGTACACAGTTATTGATTTGTGCCATGCATTTTTCTCTATCCCATTACATCCAGATAGCCAGCCATTATTTGTGTTCAGGTTCGGAGAGCATATTTTGGCATGGTGCCGAATTCCTCAGGGGTATACAGAAAGCCCCTCAATCTTTAATCAGATTCTAAAGAAATCATTGGAAGATTTAAGAATGCCAGAGAAATCTGTAATGGTTCAGTATATTGATGACCTACTGGTGGCATCAAAAACAAAGGAAGCATGTGTTAACGATACAATTGCTTTGCTGAATCATTTAGCAAAAAGAGGACATAAGGTATCCCCATCAAAATTACAGGTTTGGTCAACAAGAGGTCCAATATTTAGGACATAAGATTGAAAAGGGAGTGCGAAAGGTAACGACTGAAAGGATAAAAATAATTCAAGGAATGAGAGCTCCAATGACACAGAGAGAAGTAAGAATGTTCCTAGGAATGGTTGGATATTGTCGCCAATGGATAAGTGGATTTTCATTAATTGCAAAACCATTACAGAGGTTGACAAAGAAGGATGTTAAAGATCCTTTTGAAATGAATGATGAGGAAATGAAAGCATTCAGAGAACTAAAAACAAAACTGTGTGAAGCCCCGGCATTGGGAATGCCTGACTATGAAAAAGATTTTGAGTTGTATTGTAGTGAAAGAGATGGGTGTGCGTTTCAGTCCTAGTGCAGAGACACGGAAACATGAAAAGACCCATTGCATATTTTTCAGCTGCCTTAGACCCAGTAGCAAAAGCGTTGCCTGGATGTTTGAAAGCAGTTGCTGCAACTTGTGTAAGTCTGGAGCAGAGTGAAGGCATAGTGATGGGATATCCACTGAGAGTATATGTCCCTCATTCTGTGGAGATTCTTTTGACAAGAACCAAGACCCAATATATGACACATAGTCGGCTGACTAGGTATGAAAAGGTAATTTTGAGTGCAGACAATGTCACCATTGACAGATGCACAAATGTGAATCCTTCAACATCGTTGCCAGATGAAGAGAGTGTGATTGAAATGGATGAAGTTGATCATGATTGTCTGAATGTACTTGAGTATTGTACAAAACCGAGACCCGATATACGGGATGAGCCTTTAAAAGAATCAGATTATATTCTGTTCGTGGATGGCTCATGTTTGAGAACGAATGATGGAGTTCTGAGTGCAGCATATGCTGTATGCACAGTAGCTGCTGTAATGGAAGCATCTTGTTTGAGAGGGATACGTTCTGCTCAAGTAGCAGAGCTGGTTGCTCTAAATTCAAGCATGCAAATTGGGAAAGAATGTTCGAGTCACAGTAATCACGGATAGTCAATATGGCTTTGGAGTGGTTCATGACTTCGGGCAGATCTGGTCCCAGAGAGGTTTCTTGACGTCTGCAGGAACCCCAATAAGAAATGGTGAATTTGTGAAAAAGTTGCTTGAGGCGATACAGCTGCCTAAACAGATTGCGGTGGTAAAGTGCAATGCACATAAAAATGGGGAAGACTACATAACTGTTGGTAATAAGTTTGCTGATGAAATAGCTCAGTACTGTGCCAAAAATGTAGTCTCACTAAACAGAAACAGAGAAAGAGAGCATATTTCATGTCCTTTGCTTTTTACTAATCCTGTCGAGACGTGGGATGAGGTGAGACAATTACAGGAAGCAGCAGATGTTGAGGAAAAGGATAGCTGGATAAAAGCAGGAGGCAGAAAACGGGAGGAAAATGATGTTTGGGTTTACAGAGATGAAAGACCAGTTATGCCTGATAGCATGATTTCTGACATGGCACGGATGTACCATGGACAAGCACATATTGGAAGGGATGCAATGATCAGACTTTTTAGACAAACATGGTATAACCCAAAATTCATAGCCATTGCTGAGAGTCTTCTCAAAGATGTCTTATTTGCCAACAGCTAAATCCAGGAAGAAAGTCAGTTTGAGTCTAGGAACCATTGGACGAGAGGGAGGTCCTTTCACGAGAATGCAAATGGATTTTATAGAAATGCCCCCAAGCAATAGACTAAGGTATGTCCTTGAAGTCGTCTGTTTGTTTTCCCGTTGGGTGGAAGCATACCCGACCAGAAGGAATTATGGAATTACGGTAGCAAAACTTATGCTGCGAGAATTCATTCCAAGGTATGGTTTTCCGGTAACGATTGAAACAGATAGATAAACACATTTTCAAAACGAATTAATTCAACTGATTTGTGAAGCGCTTAGTATTAAACAGAAACTGCATTGTGCATACAGACCAGAGGCTTCTGGAATAGTAGAGCAAGTGAATGGAACAATAAAGAATAGGTTAGGGAAAATGTGTCAAGCCACAGGACTCAAATGGCCAGATGCCTTGCCATTGGTCTTAATGACTATCAGAAGCATACCGGAAAGAAAGACAGGACTCAGTCCCCACGAAATAATTATGGGACGAGCAATGAGACAAGCACATGTGCCTGTCAACAAACTACTGACTATAACTGATGATCTCGTGTTGGATTATTGCAAAGGATTGGCTGATGTGGTACGTTCTGTGTTTCATCAGGTTGGACCGGATGCGACCACTCTTGAAAGAAAACCAGCTCATGACTTGAATCCAGGAGATTGGGTCCGCATAAAAGTCCACCGAAGAAGAAACTGTTTGGTTCCTCGCTGGGACCAACCACGACAAGTGATCCTGGTGACAACAACTGCAGTCAAATGTGCAAGAATAAAACACTGGGTACATGCCAGCCATACCATCAGAGTTCCAGATCCTGAAGCTCGACCTGTAAGTCGACATCTGGAAATATCGGATACCAGTTCAGCATCTGATGCAGAGGAAGAGATGAACAGGGCTCCAGAAATTGAAGATCGACCTTTAAGTCGACATCTGGAAGACCCAAGTACAAGTGCAACGACAGGAGGAGAGGAGGAAATAGTAAAAATTCCAGAATCTGAAGATCGACATGTGAGTCGACATCTGGAAATATCAGACACCAGTTCAGCATCTGATACAGAGCATTCGGATTGTGATGAAAATCTGAAAAGAAATTGGAAATTTGATATCATAAAAGAAGAAACTGAGCAAAAAGACAGTAACAGTGAGCAACCAAGTACAAGTTATGGTAAAGATCCTTCAGAAATTATATTAATAGACGAAGAAGGGATAGTTTCAGATAGAAAGGTAGAAGAATCGGAAGACCCCCGAGGAGCAATAGGGACAGATCGGCGAACAACGGAACAGGGAAATTCAGAAACAGATAGAGAGATCGAGACCAATTCGGAAGAACCTCGAGGAGGGACAGAAGTAGGTGATCAAAGAAAGACACAGGGAAGATCAAAACCAGATGAAGGAAGAGAAATCATAAAATTTTAAATAAGAGACAACAAAGAAAGGACTGAAACGGAGTCAGAAGAAAGTGGAGAAGAAAGGAATCAGAAACTAGAGTCAAGAAAGAGAACTTGGAGAACAGAAAGAGAGGAAAAAGAAAGTGAACCGAAAAGGCCAAGAAAGGGAGACAATTGGCCCCACGAAGTTAAAAGATTGAGATACAAGATCATAAGGTTAGATGGAAAGAATGCAGAACAAGTAAATGAAATAACAAGTCAAAAGGAACAAGAAAAACAAGGTGAAAAACACTTGCAGAAAACAAAAAGAGTAAAGAAAGCTAATCTGAAGTATAAATCGCCTGAATGGCTATACATTGCGTTGACTGATATCAAAGAAGAAGAGATCACTCACGAGAACCCGGAACAAAGCTACAACCTAATGGGTGAAGGTGAAGTGCAACAAATGTAATGAAATTTGAACAAATTTCTACCGGACTGGACAAAACACTGGATTTGACAAGAAAGAGTTCTGAAAAGAACTAAAGAAAGTACCAAACAAGACAAAGTGAGAGCGTAGGGTGGCTAAGAGGTCATTTCTGAGGTGTGGTGACACATTTTCTATACATATTATAAATATATGTAATAGAACAAAATGGTAGATACTAAAAATAGAACATGTAGATGTGAGTTATTACGTAGATGGTGTAAGATGTGCTTCTTTTGTACAGGATTATTAATGACCGTATGGATTATTTTAGCAATCACCATTCCAATTAGATTAGCTGTAGAAGAAACGTCTATATTAAAGAATAACACAGAGAAGGAAAAAGGAGCTAACATGCAGGAAACAGCTATATTAAAAAGTAGTGCAGAGTTATATAAAGACAAATCAATAACAGATTTTTCAAAAAATGTTTTCACTAAATTATTGTATGAGTATGTAGAAACAATGGATGTGAGAGATTGTTATGTTTGTATGCAATTGCCTGCGTCTGTTGCAGAAGGTGTGACCTATCATCACCTTCCTTTGACGTATGGATTAACATTCAGGGGCATATTTACGTTCCCTGGCGCATCCCTGCATATCAGCAGGGATGCGCCAGGAAAATGCGTCACGCAAGTTTACCCTTGCGCCACGTCCGATGCGCCGCATTTACAATGCGGCGCATCGTGGCGCAAGAGATAAGCAGATGCGTGACGCATCTGCCGGCGGAAGGTTGGTGCAGTGCTGAAGTTGTGTCGCAAGCGCGACGCAGCTCCAGCACTGTTCCAACCTTCCCTATCCCTAACATGGTGCGTCAATCCTTACGCCTGCTTGAAGCAGGCGTAAGGATTTGACGCACTAGCTGCCGGGAAAAGTGACTGCGTGAAATCTTGTAGATTTCACTACGTCACTTTTCCGAGGCGTTCCTGCGCCGGAACGCCCCCCCCTGCGCCGGTACGCCCACATGAAAACTGACGCAGGTTTCATGTGGCGCAGGGGTTTACTACGTGACGCATCTCCCTAGATGCGTCACGTTGTAAATATAACGCAACGCGGCGCATGGTTTGCGTCGCCGCTGCGTCACATGCGTGACGCAACGGCGGCGCAAAAGTGGCGCAAGGGGCTTGTAAATATGCCCCGTAGTGTTTTAGCTAGTTTATTTTATAGAACAGGGAGATTAGAATATTATTATACTGACATAGATGAGATATTTGCAAAGATTCCTATAGTTTCTGAACTAAACAAGGTGAAAGAGGCAAGAACGTTTGGTGAATTTTTCATAGAAAATAAAATTCTAACGTCAGATGATATAGTTAAACACAACCTTACCTGTGAGTTAAGGAAGGAAGAAAAGGTGTTTTTAGAAATGGTTGAAAACAGAAGAGTAAAATTTCAAAGAAAAGTGATAGAAGAGACAAAAACACAATTTTGGGCGTTTGAGGAAGAAAATAAGGACAAGAAAAAGACAAATGCAGCTATGACTCTGGATTGGCCCCAACAGGGAAGGTTGTGCATTAGAAGAAATAGGACAAGATATGATCATTATTTCGTGGGTTCCAGTGATTGCCAAGACAATTATAACATTTTAGGAGGTTGGGGATTCAAAGGGGGAAAAGATCCAATATTTCCTGGGATCTATTATATTTGCGGTAACAGAGCTTATTACAGGTTACCGGACCACTGGTATGGCTCGTGCTACTTAGGCCTGGTCTTTCCAAAGATTTTTCATGTAGATAGAGCAGAAAAGGGAACACATGAAATGGTAAAGATATTTACACATAGAAAAAGGGAAAGTTTTTCAGAAATAGTAGGTGATATTTTTGGAGCATTGATACCAGCAGTGGGAATATCTTTGAATGCATTTAAAATTCGGAAGTTATCCACAGTAGTAGATCGTTTATCTACAGATGCTGTTGGAGGGTTCTTGATGGTAAATACTGAAATGGTTGCCATGAGAGCTATGGTGATGCAAAATCGACTTGCCCTTGACATTTTATTGGCAAAAGAGGGTGGAGTTTGTGGAATGCTGAAAGTCCAACATTGTTGCACTTACATTCCAGATAAAAGTGAAAATACACAGAAGTATATAAAGAATATTACAAATTTACACAAAGAACTTGTTCCACTGGAGGTTGAAAATGCATTGGGAAAACTTGGTAAGAGTTTTTCCTCAGTAATAAATTGGTTTACTAGAAAGAGTAGATTAATAATAGGGAAAATCATAATAATAGCGACCATAATAATCCTAATAGTTCTAGTACTGAAACTAATTATTATATGTATAAAGAGAAGAAAAAGACAGAATAAAATAGAAAAAGAAAATAAGAAAAATAAAGAAAGGGAAAGAGAGATGGGTGAAATAGAGCTGGAAGAAATAAAAGAAAACATGTATAAGAAAACAAAGCGACACGATGAAAGGGATACAGTTGTGTAAAACTAACAAAAATAAAACGGACAAGAAATATGCTATCTGATGAAATTGTGTAACATGGGTTTTGTGGTGATATTAAAAATCACCAAAGGGGGGAGTTGATGGAGCAGGGTAAACGAAAAAATGTTAACCTCCTAATATTTATGTTGAATAATTAACACACAGGTTCGTCTCAGTAAATAACCAACCATGTATGTGTCATTATAAGGGTTATGGGTAACACGCCATATCCGTGCAAACTAATTTACTTACAATTGTTAACGTGGATAACGTAAACCTAATGATTTGCGTACTAATTATAATAATAATTGCATGATTTGTGCTTGGAAATAAACTGTGTGGTGGCAAAGCAAAGCGGTTGGTAAGTAAGAAATAGCTTTATATGTCGCTTTTGCCAGGTAACACTTAATTGGGGTACGTAGAATGACGGGAGGGAAACGAAAAGGCTTATATTCTTTATTCTTAACTATGTTCTGTTTATCCTTATAATAGTTCGCTTAGGCATGCTGTGCCGCAATGTAAAAATGGCTGCTGAGGCAAACAAGCTAGGTACGCAGGCGCAAGATGGCTTCCAAAAGTGAGAAAAGCTGTGAATAAAGAGATCATGTGACTGTCCCAAAGCCTAGGATGGAAGCGTGGTCAAGGCTACGATGACCTTATTATACAAGCGTGTGCCAAAGAAGGAGTTAGCGAAAGGCGTGAGAAGTTGAGGTGAATACGTGAATAAACAATGAACTGTTCAATTTAAAGTATCAGAAAAAGGATACAGATGGAGCCCAATGTGCGCATGGATAATGTCATGAACCCGTGAGAAATGACAAGAAGAATGAACTTTTAACAAGAACTGGTTGAACAAGGATATTCATAATGAGATGTATACTGACCCCAAATGGACCAATTAGAGAGAATCTCGCCCACAAAGATGTAACATTTTCACTTAGTAAGCTAGTATTAGGGTATAAGAAGACCTACTCTTAGGTAGGGGGAGAACTGCTGTTTTATATTTTTACTGAGCACGGGACGCTGCTGCTGGAGAAGCCTTTTTACTTTTAATAGATTTTCCATTCTTTTAATACTATTAGACCTTTTTATTCTTAAAAACTAAAGGGGAAAGAACGGGATTGTGGCGGAAACCCATATAGGTGGTTTGTCGAAAAGGCCTGTTTTTAAAGGACAGATAGACAGTTTTTCGGGAGTTCTATGCTGTGATCTGAATTCATTGCTGTGACTCACTTTGTTTTTCCATCTAATAGGTATGCATTGCAATTTCAATTTATTCTTATAATGATGATAAATGTAATAATCTGAATAATAAATTTGAACTTATTCATGCTTCTAAAATTTAGATAAACTTTATTATTCTTTAAACCAATGAGTCTGTGGTTCTTTAGCTCAGTAATAAGTGTAATTGTTTTAAGGGTTTATAGTGATTGAGCTGGTCTTAATCACCATCAACTGATTCCTACTAGTTGGTCCATCGACCAATGAGCGGAATACCTTAAAGTTTGAGAAGTATTATGTCAATTTAAAAGGTATCCCATCACCTTCCAGCAAGTCATTAACTGTTTTCTCCTAAGTAAAAACGGATGAATTCCAGGGAATACATGAGAGTGTGAATGTTTATGCGGTGTTATGGGCCCCACCGTCATATTGGATATAGTTGTGGAAAGGAGATATTTGTATCTGGACGTCCAAAACATATAGGAGGAGAAATTTTATTGATAGCGCTGGATCACCATCGACCGGTGTTAGCAGTTGGTACATGCAAGGTCTCCCAAAGCCGCAATCGGCACCAGGGACTCGTGCGCCTGCATTTTAGGAAGACCTTCGTTACGACGACAGTTGGTGCGTGCGAGGGCTGCTGATACTGCGATCGGCAGCCGGGTCTTGCGCACAACTAACAGGTCAAATTAGCCCATTTCCCTGCGGGGAAGAAAAGTTCAGATAATAAGGCGAGTGAATTTCACCTTGGTAATAATTTTTTAGTGAAATCAAAGGGTTACTCACCCTCTTTGGCAACTCTGCCCTCACACCTACCAACTCTGTAACACTTCAAGTTTCTGAACTTCTGGGGCCACCGTTCAAGCATAAGGTGACACAGCGGCCATCTTGCATTGGTCTCACGTAGGGACTTAGTATTTGGATATAGACAGCCATCTTTTGGGCTGTCAAAGGAGGCTGTGAACCGTTTTTTTCCCTGTCAGTTACACTTGAGGTCACGACTGCAACCCGGCTTCAATGTTACTCAGGTTAATTTTGTGAGGAGGTTTATTTTTGTGGCAATTTGGTCGTTTTGACAGAGAAAGGAAGGGATTTTTATTGTGTGGTTGTTTATCTTAAGAGATATGGAGAAGGATAGAGATGTTGATGGTAACTCTGAGGGGAGATTTCAGGAGTGTGTTGACAAGGCAGTCTCTGTGTTGGCTGCACAGTTGGGGAGAAAATTTGATGACTGCATTGATAAGTTGGAAGGTAGGTTTGGAAGAAGGACTGACAAGGAGCAATTTTGGTCAGTTGAGGAGGTGGCAGATGGGGCCACGGTAAGTGGTAGTGGCAAGAAGGCCACCCAAAAGAGAAAACACCTCTCTAAGGAGAAACTCAGCAAGGAGAGAGGGGCCTTTAACCAGAAAGGCAAACATAGGCTAGCCTCAAAGGAGGTATGTGGTAAGGCTATAAAGGCTGCTCAAGGGGATCACAGTGCTTTTGCCTGTGTTGAATTTTCCAGCAGTAGGTATATAGTAATCTCCTGTTCTTCCGGCTTTGATACCTCAGAGGATGAGGGGGTTGAAATGAAGAGAATTAAGAAAGAGAGGAGGGAGAAGGAAAGCTTGGAGCAGGTCAACGACCCGCTAGGCGACCTTATGTTTGACCCTAATACAATTCCACACCCACTATCCCCTCAATGCGTCCCAATAAAGCATGTGGCTGAGCACATGGAGTTCTGGATAAGGAGGGAGATGCCGAAGGAGGTTTGGACTAGACTCCGTACCGAGTGCCCGAGGCCTTCCCTAGCGAATAAGGTGGCCCACATCCCTGATTAGGATGCTAAAATGCTGGCATTTCTTAATAAGTTGGATAGAGACCCAAGACTGGGCTTGATAAAGGCTTAGAGGGCTGTCAGGATCGCCTACTAGATGTTTTTGGCCCTCTAACTAAAAGTTTTGACCTTTGTGAAGAGGCTTACCTCCAAGAACGCTCAGTAAATGTCTTAGAGCTGAGGCAGTGGGTGCAGAGAGCGGTTTGTTTATTGGGGAATGCAAGCACGTCTCTGTGCTCCGAACGCAGGAAGAGCCTGCTTATGAAAATTTACCCCAAGCTGGCAGAATTGACAGGAAAGGAATCAGGTCAGGAGGCGAAGGGTCTCCTTTTCGGGGAAGAGTTTCTGAAGGAAATGGCTTGGTATGCAGGGGCCTTTAACTCCATACAAAAGGTGCAAAAAGATATCAAAAAGGTTTTTGGAACTGCCGGGAGAATGCAAGGTTGTTTCTCCGGCCGGGGTTTGGAATTACACGGAGTTCTTTCTCACATGGTTATAGACCCAGTAGCTACCAGTCATCAGGAAACTTTTTGCCTAGTTTCTACCCCCAGAGGCAAAGAGGAAGAGGACGTTTTAGAGGAGATAGAAGGCCAAGACAACAAGGTATGTTTGGCAAGCGACCATTGGTCTATACAGGGAAAACTGGGTGGCAGACTCGCCCATTTTTCAGACAGATAAAAAGAGATAATTTCCGACCCTTGGGTGTTACAAACTGTAAGTGGATATCAGATAGATTTTGTGGAAACGCCAGTCCAGGTAAGACGACCAACCCCTTTGAGGTTTGCAAAGGAGAAGGAAAAAATTATAGACCAAGAGGTTCAGGATTTAGCAGGGAAGGGAGCAATAGAAAAGTCAGACGATTCCTCTGCAGGGTTTGTGAGCAATCTGTTCCTTGTCGAGAAAAAAGACAAGGGCATGAGACCAGTGATAAATCTCAAAGAATTAAACGAATCGGTGGAATACAATCATTTCACGATGGAAGGAATACACATGTTGAGGGACCTCCTAAGGAAAGGGGACTGGTTAACCCGCCTAGATCTGAAAGATGCTTACCTGACGGTTCCTGATTGTCTAAGTCAGAGGGATCTCTTGAAATTTCAATGGAAGGAACCATGTGGAAATTCAAAAGCCTTCCCTTTGGTCTATGTTAGAACTGGGGGTCTCTAGTTGGCTGAGGTAGGTACCTTAGGCAAAATAGGGACCCTTGCTTCTAAGTCAGGGAAAGGAAGGGCACCTTCTCAGATAGCCCCTGCTCACCCCCTCGGTAGCTTGGCACGAGCAGCCAGGCTTATCTCCAAGGCAAATGTGTAAAGTATTTGCAACCACGCTCTCAGTGACACAGGGATAACACCACAAATGGACTCCACACGAATTTCATAAAAAAACAAGTATAAGTTTATGAGAAAAAAAGATATACGATGAGACCACACAATAAAAATCCAACATAGGCGTATTTGTAATATTTCACCTTGCCGGTTATTAGGCCAGCAAGCACTGGTAGGTTCTTGCAGTATTAATGAGCAATTCTCAATGATCTAATGCAGTCCTAATGCAATGCTATGCAGTTCATAATGCAAGAATCAGGCCATTCGTAATGCACCAATCAGGCAGTTCGTAATGCGACAATAATGCAATTCAGTAATGCAACAATCAGGCAGTTCGTAATGCAAAAATAGGGCACTTCGTAATGCAACAATCAGGCAGTTCGTAATGCAAAAATAGGGCACTTCGTAATGCAACAATCAGGCAGTTCGTAATGCACAAATAGGGCACTTCGTAATGCAACAATCAGGCAGTTCGTAATGCAAAAATAGGGCACTTCGTAATGCAACAATCAGGCAGTTCGTAATGCACAAATAAGATACTTCAGCACCAATCGCGGTGCTCTGCACGGTCTCTATGCCACTCTTACTGACTCGCGGTCAACTACTGCCAAAATATGCCCCCAACACTGTTATGATGGAAAACAAAGTGCATCTCCACACTCCGGCCCCGGTACTGCCACTCCTCGGCAAGTACGGACCGCGATACTGACTTGAGCGGAGGCTCGTGCTGCAAAGATGGGAAAGGCCGAGAGCGTTTCTCTCGGAGCCCGCACCCCGCCCCAGGCGCCGACACACGCACGCTCGCTGAGCGTTACCTGGGGGGTGCAATCTCACTCTCCTCTTCCCGCGACTTGGGCCTCCGGTGCGACTTCGTTGATCTTTGAGCAGTGGAACTCGGGCCCCCCCCGACAGAGATGGTTCGAGGTTCCTCCTTGGCAAAGGCAGGCTCGGGCCGGCGGCACAGCTGCTCTGGGGATGCCGGTCCGGGCCGATGGCAATGACGATCGCAGCAGCTCTGGTCACGCTGCTCGATCGATGCAGAGAACAAGACTGCTCCGGGACACACCGTCACGGGGCAATTCTCACGAAGGTCTCAGTCTGCAACAGGGCACACGCACACAGCGTCGCTGAGACTCACTATAGCTCCGGGTGCACACGATCACAGGGCAATCCTCACGAAGGTCTCAGGCTGCACGAAGCACACGCACACAGCGTCGCTGAGACTCACTTGGACTCCAGGTGCACACGATCACAGGGCAATCCTCACGAAGGTCTCAGGCTGCACAAAGCACACGCACACAGCGTCGCTGAGACTCACTTGGACTCCTGGTGCACACGATCACAGGGCAATCCTCACGAAGGTCTCAGGCTGCACAAAGCACACGCACACATCGTCGCTGAGACTCACTTGGACTCCGGGTGCACACGATCACGGGGCTGTTCTTACGCAGGTCTCAGGCTGCAAAAAGCACACGCACACAGCGTCGCTGAGACCCACCTAGAAACATTTATGTTCCTGAGTTTCCACAACAGGGAGCCAGCTCTCCTAGGGCCCTTGGGGACAAGTTACTTCAGGACACAGCACACAACAAAATCTTCTCAAGCAGGGGGACACAGCACACAGCAAAGTCCCTTAGCCTCTCCTTGGTTAAATCAGCAAACTGCAGGCCAGCCCCAGAATACACAGCAAGGGTCAGTCCTTTCCTTCAGTCTCTTCAGCTGTTTCTTCCTTGGCAGAGGTTCCGCTTGACCACGAAGTAGTTTCAATCCTTTTCAGTCTTGATCAATCCAACGCTCAGGGGTTTCAGCTCTCATAGTTATAACCCTTAATGTCTTTGAAGTCTTTGCGTTCAGGGGGGCACTGACCCCTGTCTAAACCAGTTCTGGGTGTCTCCCTGCCCTTTGATAGTGGGGGTCTGGGTCTTCAATCACTCAGCAGGAGATGGAGCCATTGTTTTATGGCGGCAGCCCAGGCCTCTTCACCTCCAGGGGCTACTCTTCCCCCCTACACTCCAGATGCAGGTCAGCCTGTTGCTGTCTCACCTCCTCCCCTGGGTCAGGACATTTCCCAGATCCTATCACATTCAAATCCAGACTGTCAATCCACAACCAGACAGAGACACACAGAATTGTTAGAACAAAAAAAAACAGCCACTTCTAAAAGTGGGGTTTCTAAACACACAATGCAAAACCCACCTTCAGAAAAAGATGTGTTATTAAATTGTGAATTCAGGCACACTAAACTTCCCCTCTCCATCTTAAGCCTATGGGAAGATAGGCTGGAAACATATTACACAACCTCCCGCATTCTGTCCTATGGGCAAGATGGCCTTGCAACAGTGAAAAACGAAATGGAGAGTATTTCACTGTCAGGACATGGTACACACCTTAGTACATGTCCTACCTTTCACATACACTGCACCCTGCCCAGGGGGGTACCTTGGGCCTACCATTGGGGTGTCTGATGTGCATAAAAAGGGAAGGGTAAGGCCTGGCAAGTGGGTGCACTTGTCAGGCCAACATGGCAGTTTAGCAAACTGCGCGCAGGCACTGCAGTGGCAGGCCTGAGATCTCTCTTTAAGGCTACTGGTGTGGGTGGCACAATCAGTGCTGCAGGCCCACTAGTAGCATTTGTAGTACTAGCCCTGGCACACATAGTGCACTTTACTAGGGACTTTACTAGAAAGACAAATATACCAATTATGGACAACCAATTACCATTACACTTTACACAGGGAGCACTTGCACTTTGACACTGATCAGCAGTGGCAAAGTGCCCGAAGCATCTAAGCCAGTAAAACGAAATCCATCACAGCATCAAAAATAGAAGAGGTAGAGGCAAAAAAAAAACAGGGGTAATCACGCCAAGAAATGCCAGGTGTAACAGTCTAACTTCGGCTCCCTGGTGCTTTACAAAGGTGATGAGGCCAATAGTAGCGTGGTTGCGTACAAGAGGGGTGAGGCTGATAGTCTATTCAAATGAAATTCTAATTATGTCTCAAAGCAGGGAATTGGCTCACGATCATACGACATTAGCAGTTCGAGTGATAGAGGACTTGGGCTTCGGGGTGAACAGGAAGAAGTCTTGCTCAGAGCCAAGACAGGAGACTGTTTTTGGTTTTTCAGATTTGGACCTCGGATTGTGTATTGAGGTTGCCCATGG
Source organism: Calotriton arnoldi (assembly GCA_963921515.1). Classification (NCBI taxonomy): domain Eukaryota; kingdom Metazoa; phylum Chordata; class Amphibia; order Caudata; family Salamandridae; genus Calotriton; species Calotriton arnoldi. Next base: position 2,085,886 of record CAWUFW010002021.1, read on the forward strand.
AGATGAGGAAAATTCGCAGAGAGGTTCGGAGAGCGCTAGCAAGCAAGTGGTTAACCCTGAGACAAATAGCGAGAATTTTAGGTCTCCTTTCTGTCTCCATCCAGGCAGTATTTCCAGCTCCCCTACATTATCGTGCACTACAGAGGTTAAAGACGATATATTTAAACTGAGGGGTGAGATATTCAGACAGAGTTCAGACAAACTCAGAAACGAGGGAGGTGGTGGCTAGAGAATTTAGAGGCATGGAATGGAAGGGCCATTTTCGGACCGACCCGGGATGTAGTCATAGAGTCGGACGCCAGCCTTCAGGGTTGGGGAGCAAGATGTGGTTCTTTGACGACAGGGGGAAAATGGACAAGTCAGGAAAGAGAGATGCACATCAACTACCTGGAGTTGTTGGCAGGTTCCTTTGCAGTGAAGAGTTTTGTCAAAGATCAGGTGAGATGCTGTGTCCTTCTGAGAATGGACAACATTTCAGCTGTAAAATAAGTAAACAAACTAGGGGGGCCACATTCGAAGGCTCTAGCAGATGTGGCAAAGGAGTTTTGGCACTTCTGTCTAAGCAGGAACATTATGATCCAGGCACAATACTTGCCAGGAATAAGCAACACTATAGCCGATTGGAATTCCAGACAGCTCAAGGATTTCAGCGACTGGAGGTTGAACAGGGAAGTGTTCTCGTCAATAAGTTCCTATTGGGGTCCACTGGGAATAGACCTGTTTGCAAACAGAGTGAATGCTCAACTTCCCAGATTCTACAGTTGGAGACTAGATCCAGGGGCGGAAGCAGTAGATGCCTTTCTGCAGGACTGGGGGAGTTTGAGGAACTATGCCTTCCCGCCTTTTGCATTGATTCAGAGAGTATTACTGAAAGTTAAAAAAGAGTTGGCAGAGATTGTATTGGCAACCCCCTTCTGGCCATCCCAAGTATGGTATCCAGATGTAATGGAGATGTTGATTGCCGACCCACTTCTTCTTCCGAATTCCCCAGACTTGTTAACGAACGCTTCAGGGGACAATCACGAGTTGGTTCTGCAGGACCATTTAAGGTTAATGGCCTAGTTGATTTCGGGAGAGTCTATCAGGTGTCAGGGCTATCGTTGGAGGCTTCAAAACTCATTAAAGCGTCATGGTCTCCAGGAATGTCAAAGGCATACAGGGTGGCCTGGGGAAGATGGTTTCATTGGTGTACTTTGGGGAGTTTGGATCCCGTATCAGCACCTCTGATGGAGGTGGTGAACTTTTTGACGGAAGTCTTCCTCAAAGGAAGGTCCTATAGTACAGTTAATGTTGATAGATCGGCGATTTCAGCAGGACACAAATTGATAGATAGCTTACCTGTGGGTCAGCATGATGTTGTCAAAAGACTACTGAGAAGTATATGGATTAAAGCACCCCCGGGACCTAGACGTTCATCCATGTGGGATGTGGATCTTGTTCTTAGAGAATTAACTAGTTGGACTGAAAATGAATTCTTAAACCTTAAAGAACTTTCTTTAAAGTTAGTTATGCTGTTGTCTTTTAAAGGGTCTCAGACGTCAGGGCTCTTGATATTTCGGGACGTAGGTTCGTGCCGGAAGGGGCGTGCTTCTATCTCACAAGGAGAACTAAAACTATGTCTAGGGCAATATTTTACCCTAACTTAGATGAATGTAGAAAGCTGTGCGAGTAAGATGCTTACGTGAGTATGAAAGAAGGACTGAGAGCCACAGAAGCAGTTCAAATTCTCAATTGTTAATTTCTTTTAGAAGCCCGCATAAGGCTGTGTCCACCCCTACCCTAACTCGTTGGGTTAAAGAAGTTATGGGGAAAGCAGGAATAGATTTGACAAAATTTGGGGCTCATTCCACGAGAGGGGCAATGGCTTCGAAAGCACTGCTACTAGGAGGAGGGCAAACTGGGATTTTAGCTGCAGCCAATTGGTCATCTGATTCAGTATTAAAGAAATTATATTTTAAACCGGTGGATTCTTCAGTAAGGAATATTATGGCAAGGCTTTAAAATGCATAATATTGGCCTCCGTGCCTTGCAATAAAATTCAGATTTTCCACAGCTAGGGTGGGTAGAAAATCATGATTTTATTAAAGACACGGAGGCTGTTATTATCCCTGCCTTTGATTCCCCACCCTATAATGTGTCTTATGGTTTCATTCCAGGAGAAGACTACAAGAAGTAATTGGAGGAAAAGAAGAAGAAATAGTTTGTTGGAGTTGTCGTCCTACGAAATGGTCGTTGGACTTGTGTTTTTCTACGTGTTATGAACTATCAAGGTTGTTCGCATCAAAAAGAAGGAAGATGGCTGCCACACAGGGAACTAAGTAGCCATCAGAACACTAATAGGTTCCTATTCTAAGTTCTTTACATTGTTGTGTAGTTGCTGCTGTGAGTTGACAATTAAAGAGATATGCTTAATATCAGCCCTCGTGTCTTTAATAAAATCATGATTTTCTACCCACCCTAGCTGTGGAAAATCTGAATTTTCCACCTAGGGACAGCAGGCTGCAGCTACATACTTATGCCACCATGAAACCTTTGACGTATTCGCTTTGATCCTTCAATGGCTTCTCTCACACAACATGGTAGCAATTAACCCTCATTGAGCCATGTGTCCATATTACCTAAAGGGCCCCAGTGGCACACTTTAGTATTACAGAAGGAGCGACAGATGTTTGTTTACAAGGTCTGTTCTGAATGCAAATTTTTAATCTCCATTATCCCAAAGGGGCATTCTCTCCCTTATACAAATGAAGGATCATCTTTGCGCCAGTATTGTGTTACATTGCATTAAAGTTGCAGTTTATGCCCTAAGTGTGACGGGTATGCCAAGACGTGGTTCCCGTGCTCACTGTGCCATAGGACACAAGCTATATCTTACTGATGAGACGTAACTAAGTTGAAACCGGTCTGGGGTTGCTTGTGGTCCCGTCTGGAGGGGGTTTCGCCTGGCAGTTTGGGACAGACTGTTCCCATGAGGACCAGGGTCAATACTGATTTGCATAAGGCTGGCCTATGTCTAGAATGGCATGGTGGGTGTAAAGCGATGGACTGGAATGTGGACTGAGCAACTGCCCGTGTCCGAGATTAATTCAGGAATTCCATTCATCACCTTGGTGTTGCTGCAGTTTACGCCTTAAGTGCGACAGGCATGCCCAGATGTAGGTCCTGTGCTCACTGTGCCATAGAACCCAAGCTATGCCTCACTGATGAGATCCAAGTAGGTTGAAATTGGTCTGGGGTTATTTGTAGCACCTTCTGAAAGGAGCTTTCCCTGGAAGTTTGGGATGAACTGTTCCCATGGGGAGCAGGGTCGGTACTGATTTGCATAAGGTTGAACATTTTATAGAGGGTCATGGCGGGCGAAAAATGAAGGACTAGAATGTGGCCCATAGCGATTACCAGTGGCTGAGATTAATTCAAGCATTCCTTCCATCACCTTGTTGTTATTGCATTGTGTTACAGACCCTGGCACAATGACAAACAGTTATTCAAGCGGTGTATTAATTGTGCACTACATAGGAGGTATAACAAATTAATTACAAGTTTACAAATGGCAGAGTTTTTTTTCTTTTTTAAAAGAGAAGCTCTGCCAAAAAGTTGATATTACAGTTCATTGGCTTTAACTACATCTATTCCATGTAACACAATTTCCTCATTATATCCTGTGTCAGCTTTATTGAAACTTTAACAGCTGGATCTTCACAGAGCCCCTTGACCGGAGACATAATTCATCAGTGCAATTCAATAAGCTAGGTGACAATCTGCAGGAGCTGATAATCACAAAGTATGAGACTCAATATCTGACCATCACCCTAGAAACATAGTGTGGCACAGCCTGTGGACTTTTACATTTGCATTCTGTTTCTTGTAGTTTTGTTTTCTTTTTATTTAGGTATAGTCTTCAAAATAACAGCATACATCCTCCAGTAGAATGTGTGTTGGAAAGCACAAATAAGGTGCATCTACAGGTGCTGGGCGTAAAAATTTCATATTTGAGCAGAATGGAGAATTGTTCCAAAAGTGTTCATGATATAAAGCATAACTCCACATGAAAGTTTCTCTCGTCTTCAATAGCAAGGATGATGCAACACAAAACTGAGATCTACCGGTAGAGATTGTACAAAGACATCCACCATCAGCGCTTATGTGTGGAGTTCTCAGTGTTAGAATAGTAGTCCTAGGAGGCTTCAGGAAGAGAAGAAATTACATAGGGCATATGAGACAAGCATTGGCATAGCCAATAGGTCTCACTTTTGGGACCTTATAAGTATTTAGTTATGCAGCACAATATCCTTGGTGCAACAACATCAACTGTTGCATGGCTAAACACTTATAAGGTCCCAAAGGCGAGACCTATTGGCTATGCCAATGCTTGTTATTTTTTGTTCTTGGGGTAAACCGGGCTAGTGCCAGGAGGGTCAAGGGTGAGTGCCAGGGAGGTGAGGAGTGAATGCCAGCAGGGACAAGGGTGACTGTCAGGCCAGGGGGGTGAAGGGTGAGTGCCAGAGAGGTGAGGAGTGAGTGCCAGGGAGATGAGACGTAAGAGTCAGGAGGGTCAAGGGTGAGTGCCAGGGAGGGGAAGGGTGAGTGCCGGGAAGGGGAAGTATGAGTGCCAGGGGTGAGGGGGGCTGAGGGTTAAAGTGACGAGAACGAGTTTAAGAGATGTGAGGTCGAAGGGGCGGAGAGGCTGCACACGGTGAGGATGTGAGGCTGGTGGAATGCAGGGAGGGAGTGTCGGTGGGCAGACGGTTTGTGGTGATGCAGGGGTGACACTTCGAGGGGGGGGCTGAGAGGAAGAGAGTGAGAGGAGGATGGGTAGAGACACCGCAGAGTGAAAGCAGTAGTTTAATGCAGGGGGTGGGGCTGTGAGGGTGCGCGGCAACGGAGGGGTGGGGGTGCGAGGGGTGGGACTGTGAGGGTTAAAGTGACGAGAACAAGTTTAAGAGATGTGAGGTCGAAGGGGCAGAGAGGCTGCACACGGTGAGGATGTGAGGCTGGTGGAATGCAGGGAGGGAGTGTCGGTGGGCAGACGGTTTGTGGTGATGCAGGGGTGACACTTCGAGGGGGGCTGAGAGGAAGAGAGTGAGAGGAGGATGGGAAGAGACACCGCAGAGTGAAAGCAGTAGTTTAATGCAGGGGTGGGGCTGTGAGGGTGCGCGGCCACGGAGGGGTGGGGGTGCGAGGGGTGGGACTGTGAGGGTTAAAGTGACGAGAACGAGTTTAAGCAAGCATAAACAAGACGCGCGGCCGCGAGACGCGCTCTGTGGTGGGGGAGGGGGAGGAGCGGACAGACTAAATGCTGCGGGGAGAGCTTTAACAAGCTGGTAACCTCTGCAACCGGCTCACAACAGGCCGGCAACGCATCCCTGGGGGGCAAATTAGAGGTACCGCGAGAATGAAGTCAGCCCTCTTACTTAATCTGCGGCCGAGGCTGTAAAGTCGAGAGCGCATGCCAGCAGCCAGAGACCAAGGCTCAAAAATATGAACGTGAGGTCAGAGGTCGACGCCGGAGGAGCTGTTAAATGGCGACAGTTTCGGGTTTCAAAGCCTCCGGCATGGCGCAGGTGTGCTGTAGGGACCAGGAATCAATGCTGAAGCTAGCCAGAAGCTTTAAAAACAAGCATTGGCCGCGCGGCCGATAAAATGACGAGAACGAGTTTAAAGCAAGCATAAACAAGACGCGCGGCCGCGAGACGCGCTCTGTGGTGGGGGAGGAGCGTTGAAGCGCGCGCTTGGGAGAGCAAGCGAGAGGAAAGCCAGATGGCGCCTGGGTGTAAGGGTGCCCGCGAGCGATGCGAGGAATGCGCGTTACTGTGCGCGTAACCACAGGCTCTAGGCCACACAAAAAGCTGTGGTCGGCTTTTTAAAGCCCTCTTACTAAATGTCTCGCTAGTCAGCGCATGCGCTGGCTCAGGCGAGACCTAAAAAAGGATGGGAAATGCTGGAGAAATAATAGAAAAGGAGATATGATGGAGAAAGTAGGAGGAGGAGGAACGTGAGAGACTAGGGAGAGGAAGAGACACTGGTTGTAGGAGCAAGACTTTGGAGGAGAAAGAGAAACATCAAAGGGAAGCTGAGAACATAGAAACTGGAATTGAGCACATAGTGAATTGCATGATATTCCTATGCTAAATGCATTGAGCACAACCAGAGGTCTCATACAAATAACCATTAATGTATATTATAAACATAATGATGTACATTGTGCATTTCAACAAGAGACTTTTATCAAGCCTGTGGTGAAATGCACTGATCCCAATGAGGGATCTGCTCAGTGTGAGACTGGCCTGTGGGGCACTCTGTCACTGCCAGGTAGCCAGCTTGAAAGCGCCAATGTGTAGGCATTTGTTGGTCCTGCAGCTGTGACAAAACTTTAAAGAACTGCTCACACATTGGCCATTTTAAGGCAGCTCATCAGAAGAGAGCCATTTTCCCAGATTTTAATAAAATTGATCTCTTTTTAAAACACTTTACAACTGCCAGAGCTGGACTGGGCCTATAAGCAGGCTCAACTAACACATGGAACACATTTACAAAATAGATTTGTGGTGTGCCTCGTTGTTTTCTGTAATGCTTGCCTACATGTACGGCCTTGGCCCTACAGAAGTCAGCAACTGTTGTGCTGCTCTTTTTATATCCATAATGTACTACCTATTAAAGAGCCAGGCAACTTTCGTAACAAAATAAGTACATATTGGCACGTTAGAACAGCCCACACTAGTCTTTCTCTGCCAGCTCTTCTGGCATAGCCATATTGCATATGAGATTCTCTGAGCCTGATGACGACAATCAATTTCTTGACCCCCAAAACAATCCACCCAGCATGTTATACTTCTCTAGATCTCATTTTAGGTGCAGTCTTACATGACAAACTTTCTGTTCAACTAGGATTGGTGAAATTTAGACGTATGTAAAGTCCCTTCCCAGCATTATTGGAAAGAGATATATCAAGGGCACTTTAATGACACAGGTAGGCCACTGTCACTGAATATTAATGTGACCACTACCATGTTGGAAAACAACAGGAAATAGACCATTCTCCACTCTTCCTGGGAGACACTACTCCTACACTAATCTTTTCCTTACATCTACCAACATGAATTCCCCCCCTCAGCTTAGAAAAGGTCCACGTGTAAACCTGCATTTCTGGTAATTCTACTCATGTGTAGACCTTGTCAATTGACATCAGATTTTCTAATCAACCAACAAGCTATAGGTCTCTGCATATAAAATGTCCATATAATAATAAAGTATCATATTTAAGAGCTTGTGGCCACAATGTCAGTGTAAATAGGTATTTAAATCACTTATCTCAGCTGTACTTATGATATAGTCTTTGTGAGTCAGTGCTTCTGAATTTCAAACCTGTGGTCTGCAGGTTGCACACTGATCTCTCCCAGGGATCTTGTTTGTCTGGTGCTGGTGGAAGGTACAGGTTTGAGTAGACAGAACCCTGACTCCCTCAAGAGCAGTGTGTGTTCCTCAAGTTGCACATCAATGAAAACTTCTCACACTACTCAGTTGTGCCAGCTCATCTCCCTGCTCACCGCTAGGTATCAAACCTGCTCAGGACAAGGATGTTAATAGCCACATTGCTTGTGGTATCAGCTACCTACTGATGAGTCGATAGGGGAAGTAAGGACCAGGAGTGGGTACTGACTGTTAACTGTTAGCTTAGAACCATGTTCACTTTCTTTTTGTACTGCTTGCTTCATAACTTCTGAGACCAGGTATTGTTAAGGAAGAAGCAGGTGTACGAAAAGGGCAATCAGCAAAATCTATGGCATGAGGGGGGAGTGCAAGTAAGTTTAGATTCATTACCGATTTAATCTCTGACCGACAGAGACTTTTGAAGGATGTGCAATTGCGGAGTCAAGCCTGCTGTTGGTTTATGGGTAAACACCTGGGGGAGGAGCTACACAGCAGTCAAAAGATAAATACTGCAGGAGCAATTGAAACCTCAAAGATTCGGTTCCATGTCATGAGTTACTGTTGATGAGGAAACACAGTTGGCTCCTTCTTCGACAGATTGGTTCTGCAGTATTTACAGATGCTTTTCTCATGGCAGCCGAAGTGTAAGTAGCAATTATTTCCAAGATTCATAGCCCATATAATTTAGAGCACAGCTTAAAATATGTAAACAAGAATCCCGTGCTTCACCCAGCATGCCTCAGGACCAGTTTTGAGTGCCTCTTTCTTACTTTTCTGGTATTGCATTCAGACATATCACACAGCGAGCATACATCTAAAATAAGTCAGTGTTATTGGCTTTGCCAATGCTTGTTACTACTATCACATAAATTAGTAACAACAATGATAAGGTTAAGAATAATTCGAATTGAAATGTTTCTATTCTGAAAATATGAGACCGTGAATAGAACATTACTAAGATCTGAGGAATGGGCAGCGGTCTTCACTCCTGTCTCCCCTGGACACCATTTCCTCTGCAGTCTCACTCTTCTAGGCACTTACCCTCTTTTCTCGGTTTATCTTTCTGAAACCCTCCATTTGCGTTGCTCACACATCATCCCCTCCCTCTTCATCGATTTCTTGTCACGCTGTCTGTCTGCATGTACTTCCTTGTGTGACCTCTCCTTCACCATGTCTCTTTCGCTCTCACCTGTAAACACAGCATTTTCTTTTACTATTGCACGGTCAATAATTTACAGCTGTATATAGCTCCTCCACTTACTTTCAAATGTTAAACATGGTAATAACAGCTGGCACGTGTGACCTTCAGTCTGCACGCTGCAGAGAGGCCAGGAATTGCAAACACGTGAAATCTGAATACATTTATAACCCAGGAGCCTTCGGCCTCAGCTACAGATCTCACAATCGTGGTGTGTCACGAACATCCACCGACAACCTGAACTCCCTCAGACATCTAAATGCAGCTCACTTCACGGTAGAGTTGGGCGACCCAACAAAATAACCGAGAGAGCCGAGCCAGAGCAGAGCCAGTGGTGTAGCTGGGTTCCAAGGTCCCATGCACGAGCCGAGCCCCGAAAATGTTTGCATGTAAATTGTGCAACAAACACCATATAGGATTATGATAAAACATTTTTTTTAATGTTTCTTTTTTCAACATGTGAGAGTGTTTCAATGTAGTACATCAGATTACATCACTGCATTGAGAGGCATGTATGAAAAGTGGCAGTTTTTAACATGAATTTAAAAATATTCATTCCCCTCCACTGCTCCGTGACGACAGTTTTTCTCTGATTTGAGAGACAAGTCAGTTTTTTTGTGCCTCCTATTTGTGGCCTAGATTCTTTCATGGACCAACATTGTAGGCTATTTAAATCAGACACAAGGGAGGTGTTTGTGTAGCACACAGCCTGAACCCATGCTGTGCACAGTGCTCTCAAATGCAAAGATGAGCAAAAAGGAAATAAAACATTTGCCCCGGATCACACATTTTGGTAAAACTGCAAAGCCAGCATAAATCCCAAGTTTTCTGGTTTCACATTGTGTCATTCAACCACTAGATCAGTATCCCTCTCCCTTTCTTGTTTTACATCAAAGCATTGAGGGGCAGATTTACAAGACCCTTGCGCCACCGGTGCGTCACTTTTTGTGATGTACCAGTGGCGCATTTTACTGATCCATATTTACAATCACAGGAAAAGCCACCCTGCATGACTTTTCCTGTCCTTGTAAATATGGCCCCTTTGAACGCAGCACTTTGTGTGAAAGGGGTGTTCCATTGGTGTTGCTGTGGGTGTTCCCACGCAACACCCATGGAACCAGACACATTTCCAGATTTACAAGGAATCGTGAATCTGGAAATGCGTGTGAATGCTACGCCTCCCCAGGGGAGGTGTAGGGAGGCGCAACGAGGAGAAATGTATTTATTTCCGCTGGTTTCTTTTTCCTCTTTCTATGCGTGCTGCATTCTGCAGCACACATAGAAAGAGGAAATCACCTCTAATGATTGTTTATGTACAGAAAGGTGTCCCTTCCTGCACATAAACAATCATTGAAATAATTACGTTTTTCAACTCCTATGTGTGCTAATGCAGCACGCATAGAAGTTGAAAAACGGCATTTTAGATTGTTTATGTGCAGGAAGGGAACCCTTCCTAAACAAAAACAATCTCCCCATGACGCAGGCATCCTTGCACCATGGTGCAAGGGTGCCTGCACCAGTGCATGGCAGCAGTTTGTGCGCCAGCGCAGGGGGAAGCACAGAGATGCAACATATTGTTGTAAATATGTTGCATCCCTGTGCTTTGAAAGTGACTCAGTGCGGCGCAGCCAAATGGCTCGGGGCACGCACTGAGTCACTTTCTTGTAAATCTGCTCCTAAATGTTTTCTTTAGTTCTCAGGGGTTAGAGTGTGGGTGGAAGGCAGAAGCCACATGAAAGCTCTGCTTGTTTTGGGTCGATGGTCCAAGAGAACCTTGAGATGAGCCAGAGCCAGGCATTTGGCTTGAGCATGACTCGCACTCTCAGTAACTCACCCACCTCTCCTTCACAGCAAATGCTATACAAGACTCGCCGCCTATTTCTGAAGCCACACCGCCCCTATTGAGATGCCCCCATAAAAGTTGAAGTGCTGCTCTCATGACAACAGCCTTTGTTGCACGCATCAAGAGAAAGCTTCTTTTCCTGCTGTTGGCGTCTTTCTCCTGATGAGTGCTCCAGCAGCAACATGTACGCTGAGAAAGAGATGGGTGAGCGCGCATGCTCACACCAAACAGGAATATAGGTGAAGAACAGTTAAAGCAAGCAGGCTCACTGATATATTGTAATTAGCATTAATGTGCTGGAGTCCTTGTTTATCTCCTCCCCTTCCCTGTTAGGTTTATACCTCTTCCCTGTCCTTTGTTGTTCTTCCCGAGTTGTGCTGGGCCATGTGCGCAAGCTTTGAACGTGCTGGGTGAACGTTCGAAGCTTAGCGATTGGTGCGGGACGTACATGCTGCATAAATGTGGGAGTGAGAAGACGTGAAAAAAAGTGTTTCACTACGACACTTCTACGAGCCTTTTCTGCGCCGGAACGCCCACCCTCCATACATTATACCTGACGCAGGTATAATGTAGCGCAGGGCTTTACAAAGTGATGCATCTGCTTAGATGCGTCACTTTGTAAATATGTCACAGTGTGGGGCATATTTTACGCCGCTGGTGCATCACAAAAAGTGACGCACCGGTGGCGTAAGGGGCTTATAAACAAGCCCCTTAATTTATCTTTATATATGCTTACCTTGAGGATATGTTGGCAGTCAGTATTCTGGAGTCGTCATTACTGCTGCTAGATATTAATGACCTTGATTTTTTGACAGACAGCTGCTAGAAGCCTGGGGAGGAGGGACAATAAAAGGAGCTTAGAATTGCCTGTTTGCCTTAGTTTCACCTGCACATACTGTCCAATAAGGCTGGAGCAGACCCAGTAACGTGTCAGGTTTGTGACTGAATGGTTAGTAAGATTGCCTCCGTCTCTGCATAATGTCAAGTGAGTCTGCATGTCTATGGCTGGCTGGAATGAGGAGAAAGAATGCCTGCCTGGTTCGTGCAGGTGCAAGCTCCGTACTTCACGGGAACAGTCGGTCGCACGTTTGGACGGAGCATTCTGAACCTAAATTGGAAAATTGGAGATCCTGGTATCTAAGGGACTAGGAGGAATGGGGCACAATGTTATGGTATGTGTTACAGACTCAATCATTCATATGCCACGTGGGGGCGTGGCTTGGAAGCCGATGGAATAGGCGGCAGAGCTTGTGAGCTCCGTCCCGCCGGCCGCTGTCCGGACCCATCCTGATAGTCCACGGGGTACAGAACGGACAATAACGTCAGTCCTGCACCCCAAGACCAGGCAGGTATCATCGCGGACCACCGCGAGGAGGTGCGGCGCTGAGAACGTCGAAGCGGAAAAGTCCGCAGCAGAGGAGGCGAGCAATCAAAATGGCGGCGCCCACCAGAGCTGAGGATTCCTGAGATGGGACCGATGCGTTTGCAGTGCACGGCAGCTGGAACGGCACTGAAAAGACGGGACAGGACAAGCAGGCTGGGGGCAACCCACACCTGAATTGCGGGTGAGCAGCGAAAGGGCTGAAACACCGAAGGACCGCCCGCCGCGGGGGAGTAGTGCGCCGGGGGCGATACAGATAACGACACCTGCATAATAAGAGGGCTGGGGGGCCCCTGCGCGAAAGATCAGGACACCTGCAGCAACGTGCAACGAGGCAACAGCTGAGCAGGGAATACAGCGCAGGAAAGGTCCCGAAAACTCTCAAGACAGCGCATAGGGGGATAGAAGTATGCGCGAAGACAAAATGGCGGCGACGGCCGGCGGTATAAGCTCCCGCTAGCTGGAGGACGCTCCCGCCACAGATAGCCACTGCGGAGACACAAAGAGAGGTACTGGCTGCTTGAAACAGACCCTGGCCTGCTGAGAAGTAGTGCGGGGACCAGCGCAGCACGGAACCGACCGTCGCAAACGACCGAAGACTTAGGGAGAGCACTGCCGCCCGCAGACGAGGGAGTTGGAACCCTTTTTTCCACAGTCGGAGCACTTGGACCAGAAGCCGCGAGGACAGAGCGGAGGGGCAGAGACGCGCTCACAGCCTCCGAAAACGTACGAACAATTCACTGATAACGCCGCAGCTAGGGGCCCCCCTTCCCCTATGGTCCATTTCCTGAGAGCCTTATACCAGACCATGTAAAGAGGCGAATTACGAAGAGTGCCCCGCTCCCTGAACTGTAACACATGTGTGGCTGGGGCAGGCACGATTAGAGCAAGGCGCCTTCCAGTTCAACCCACATACGGCTGACAGGCCGCAACGCACAGGAGACGCCAGCTCGACTACCGGTGCAGAGCACCGAAGCCCGCACCATGCCGGACGCACGCAGCCAGAGGCCTGAGACACAGGGCGGGAGAAGACATCGCGGCACAGAGGGCCCCCTAAAGGAGATAAACTGATTTACCCCCCGCCTCAAAAGAACAGGACACCCACTGTCATACCGAGCAGAGAATGGGGAAACAGATTAAGCGGAAGGAGAAGGAGGATACACAGATGGACGTGCCTCCGGGGGAGTGTGAGATGCATCCCTCAACGTCGACCACACCTGAGAGCCCGACCCTACAGGATATCCTGCAGGCCATTAATGCCTCGAGTGAGAGGCTTGAGACCAAAATTGACTCGACAGGGGCAGACCTGGGACTACTGCGTGACGATCACTGACCCCTCACGGAAAGAGTCACAACCAATGAGCGTCAACTCTCTGAAACAGGCCCGGCACTCACAGAAATGAAAGCACAACTTGCGGGGCTGGAATCGAAGGTGAGAGTCCTCGAACTCAGGCCGGAGGATGTGGAAAACTGCTCTAGAAGAAACGTTAGAATAACGGGTCTCCTCGAGAAAATAGAAGGAACGGACATGGTGGGGTATCTTGAGGGGTGGCTGAGCACAGCGGTGGCACCAGAAGAACTCTCGCCATTCTACGCTTTGGAAAGAGAGCACCGAGTGCCGACAAGGCCGCCCGCACCAGGGGCGCCGCCTCGACCGGTGATAGCAAGCCTACTACATTACAGCGACAGAGACCACATATTGGCTCAAGCTCGACGTAAAGGCGAAATAAAAGTCAACAATGTGGTGGTGCGCCTCTTCCCGGACTTTTCAAGAGATGTCCAACAACAACGGAGCTCATTCATAAGCGTCAAAGCCAAACTCCGCCAACTGGAATACAAATACGCAATGCAATACCCAGCAAAACTGCAGGTGTCCACCCCGGGCGGAATGGAATTCTTCACTTCTCCACAGGAGGCGTGGACCTGGCTGGAGCAACACCGAGGAATATTGCCACCAAAGGACCTGAGACGCCGAGGACGGCGACGCAGAAGATCTCGCAGCAGAGAAGCCAGGAGAGGCACACTGGCACCGACGCATGCGGAGACACATTTAGAACTGCGCAATGCCATGCAAGTAGTGGCACTAATCAGCTGGAAGGAGCCCACCCGAGACAACTCAGAAGCGGGCGGGTCGGGCACGGACTCGGGTTCCGAACGGGACTCAAACATATCAGAGGCGCCGAGCACCGAGCTCCCCATCGTGACACCAGGTACAGCAGACGAGATCATCTGAAGATGCAGGTAGGAGAGCTCCAATGCGGGGGAAGGCAAAAGAGAGACAATGGGGCGCATGGATGAACTAATGTGATCAGCGTGCTGGGTGGCGAGGTGGCGGGCAGACGCGCCAAAGGCACCCATAGACTCGCCCTCTACCTTTGTGGACGACAGTCCAGGAACTGAATTATTAGTCTGGATGGGAGGGCTCTACCTACTTGTCCTGGGGAAGGGGCGTTGGGAAACCTGTTATAATGTTGTTGAATGGTTGAGAAAGGGAACATGAGTTGCTCCACATATTCATGTCAGCGGTGATAGGACGACACATCGGGTTGGTGCGGGAGGGATGGGGCGGAGGGATGGACGACAAAAGAAGGGACAAGAACATAGCGAATATCATACAGTATAAGTGCTTAACCTGGAATATACGGGGCATGCATACGATGACCAAACGGTATAAAGTATTTTCTTACCTCAACAGACGGGGGTACAAATAGCGCTCCTTCAGGAGACACACCTCACGGCTAAGGAGGGCCAAGCCCTGCAGAAGAGATGTCGGGGACAAGCATTCTACACTACATATTCTGCCTATGCCAGGGGAGCTATGATCTGGGTGAGGGCGGGAGTTCCCTTCAGGTCACCAGTAAGCTAATAGACACAGAGGGCCGGTATGTAGCGCTGAGAGGGAGACTGGAGGGTAGAGAAGTGAGCATTATAAGTGTGTATGCCCCAAATGTGGACCAACCACAATTCCTGGCGCGACTATCCCGACAGTTGGCCCCATACCTGACGAACGCAGTGCTAATGGGTGGAGACTTCAATGTTATAGCCAATGTTGACTTGGATAGATCACACCCGCCATTACCGGACTCCCCAACGGTCCGCCATGCGCGGGCGTTTGGAGACTGGCAGGGACACTGGGGACTAGTGGACTCATGGAGGACTTTGCACCCCCAGGACAAAGACTATTCATTCTTTTCGTCGACACACGATGTACATACGCGACTGGACACATTTCTATGCACACCGGACATACACGGACAGGTGAGAAATATTGAATACCTGGCTAGGACGATATCCGATCATTACCCCGTGTTACTGGGCCTATGCTGGGCAGGTCGGGCACCGGCCATCCTTACTTGGCATCTGCGCCCTGAGACACTGGAAGATCAGGTCTTTAAAAAAGGTATCAGAGAGAAGATCACACAATATTTCCAAGACAATGAAGGGACGGCGTCCTCTCCGCTCCCGGAATGGGATGCCTTTAAGACAACTATCAGAGGTCATTGTATAGCGGAGGTGACAGGAGCCAGACGTACACAGACAACAGAAGTCCTAACAGCTGAGAGGGAGCTAAGACAAATAGAGCAGAAAAGACCGGAGCGCCCTGACTTGCAGGATGCACTCCTAGACGCACAAGAGTCTGTGGCACGACAGACAGAGAGACTGCGGAGTTTCGACTATAGACAATATCTGGACCGCACACATGCGGAACGCGACAAAACGGGCTCCTCGCTGGCGTGGCTCGCCAACCCTAACAACAGGGGGTCACCGATAGTAGAGCTAGAGGACGAAGATGGGTGCAGACAGTATACACAAGAGGGTATTAACGACATCTTCGCCAGATACTACACCAAATTGTACAGTAGTGCCTTGAGGAGCGGAGGTGAGACACTAGGAGACTACCTCGATGAGCTGAAGCTGCCTCGCCTAGACCCTGAGGACGCAGAGGACTTGGGGGCGGACATCTCCCTACGGGAGGTGAAAGTTGCCATTAAGCATATGGCGCGCAACAAAACGCCGGGGACAGATGGACTCCCGGCAGAGTTCTACATGACATATGCTGAGGAGCTGGCTCCTAAATTGGTCGAGCTGTACCAGTCAGCAAGAGAGCTACGCCTGTTGCCCAGCACCATGAAGGAAGCCCTAATAATCCCTGTACTGAAACCCAGAAAACCGCCCCACGATAGAACGGCGTATAGACCATTGTCCATGTTTGACATGGACTATAAAATATTAAGCAAAATGATAGCGAACAGACTGCTTCCCCACATGCCCCAGCTGGTGCATGTGGATCAAACGGGATTCATACCACAAAGGAACACTGCTCTTAACATCAGACGCCTAATGGCCATTATGAGGTCAGAGGATTATGCTAAAGACGAGGCTGCAATATTTGCAGTGGCCATGGAGCCGCTGGCATGCCGGGCCAGAACGGGACAGGACTATGCGGGACTGGCAATCAAAGACATTTATCATCGCATAGCATTCTATGCAGACGACCTACTCTTCTTCTTACAAAACACAGGCGGAGACTTGCAGGGGGCTAGGGAACTGCTGGACAAATTCGGCGCCCTTTCTGGGCTGCGGGTAGACTGGCAGAAAGCCAAAGTATTCCCTATGACACACAATAGACGAGCTCCAGAGGGCCTGGGGACCCTGCAATGGGAATCCACATGCCTAGAGTACTTGGGGGTGACGATATATCATGACACGGCGGACCTGGTAGAGGGCAATGTGGGCAGGGGGATACGAGCTCTCCACTCCCCCATGGACTTTTAGGGATCCCTTCCGCTATCGATAGCGGGCAGGGCGGCCATCCTGAAAATGGTGGCGCTACCACGCCTGCTATACATATACGGAACACTTCCGATTTGTCTCCCTTGTGTGACATTTTGCGACCTAAACTCACAGATCATAGCATTCTTATGGGGGACGGGCGCAGATGAGTGGCCTTGGGCACGCTGCAACGCTCCACATTCACGGGTGGGTTGGCGGTCCCTGACCTCGAGGCTTATTACCTGGCAGCACAGCTGCAATGGTTTGTGAGATGGCTGGTGGACAGCAGAAACCCAGACAGAGTACAATAGCCATTCGCCCCAGAACCCCCAGCCCTAACGAGAATATTGTTGAGACTGAAGCAGGGACCACGCCGGAAGACGGAAGAAGATACAGTAATCACGAGGTGCTGGGCAATGGCTGCAAAGGACGGGCTGCAGGGTCCACTATTCCCCAGATATACCCATTGAAATGCTCCGCCAGTTACCGCATGGGGGGAACTGGGCTGGACTAGATGACTGGAAAGAAGCAGGGATACAAGTGGTTGGGGACCTCTTTAAAGAATCCCAAATGCTCCCATTTGAGGACCTACGAGAAGAGTTTAACCTCCCGCAGGGACATTTCCTATTACATAGAGCTGTGACGGCGGCATTCCGAAAGCACTGGACTACGGGGGCGACAGAACCTAGAGCGTTAGATTGCTGTAGATATGTGGTCCTTTCTGCAGGTAGGATAAAAACGGTCTCCTGCATATATGGAGCCATCAGACGGGACGTTCAGAGGCCCTTGGAGCGACTGAGAGCACAATGGGAAGAAGACTTAGGGGAACCGATCATAGCAAAAGACTGGGATACCATTGTAGAGCACACCCTGAAGGTCTCTAGAAACACTAGGTTCACGCTCATAAACTACTACGTACTTCATAGCGCGTACCTCACTCCGGTCAGAATCAGGCGCTACTTCCAAACGGAGGAAGCGACATGCCCAAGATGCGGGGACAAGGAGGCACACATCCTCCACATGCTGTGGGACTGCCCGGGCCTGAGAGAATTCTGGGAGGAGGTGCTAATGACTGTCGAGAACATCATAGATAAGGAAATTCCGCACACACCAGGTCGCTGCATACTCCACTGGTTCCTGCACACGGCCAAGACCAAGGTTACTGGGAGGTTTCAAGACTTAGCATTTGTACTAGCAAAAAGGGAAATCACGAAGAACTGGAAGTCTGTGAGAGGCCCCCAAATAGGGAGCTGGAGAAGGGAACTGGAGAAATGGGCAGACGCAGAAAATAGAATCTTGCTGCGTGCAGCGAACAGAGGCATAGGGAACCTAGAAATAGCGAGAGCCTGGGGGAACCTAGTGAATGATCTACGAACACTAGATCTAGATGACACAACAGACGTCCTGCCGAATTCGCCACCACAGGACAGGGGCAATGAGATAGGGACGCATGGGACATAGAGGACCTAAGACATGGCGGGGGCTGGGGGAGCTGTCGCCCCCCCCTTCTCCCTCCCTCCCCCTCCCGCCCACTTACCACGCACCGCCCCAAGTAAAAATAGCACAGATAGACGAAGAAGTAACACACACCGCTGACAAATACGACTGGAAATTAAGCAACTCGTTTAGGGGGAGGGAGGGGATTGGGAGTTGGGACCAGTTGAACATGTTGAATAATTTACTCTGAACAGATATTGAAACAGAAAGAGTGGAAGAGTAATGTAATGTAAACGCGTGAACGGATGTTTGATATATGAACCGCTCAAGTGAATGTTATATGAACCAAATGCCAATAAAATCTGTTTAAAAAAAAATAATAATAATAATTCATATGCCACGTCTCCGACTCTGTAAGGTTCATAGGGATGGTGCAACATCTGTTATTTGTCAGGTTAGTCACATATCGGGCAGATGCCCATCAAACACCTTGAGTGGCAGAGCAGAGTTGGTCACATTAAGGTGCTGCGGCAAACGACCCTGCACAGGAATATAGAGACTTGTATCTGAATGACAGTCAGTCCTCATATCAAGGGCGCCTTGCTATAGGACGCTTGGGATGAGAAGAAAGTAGCCAGGATTCAGGCCTGTGCCACTCAGAGGCTACTTGACGTGGAGTTCAATGGCCTGCAAAATGGTTCCAAAGAGTCTGTAAGCCTATGGCAGGCTCATTCATATATCAGATTGTAGCACACTGACCTGCAGGGGACAGTGGTGGGCAGGGCTTTATGTGGGCCGGGTCTCACCAGTGCTGAGCACTGGCAGGTTTTTTAGAGGTGGCCTCGAAACGAGCTCTGTTTTGTGCCCTGGCACAGGCGGTCCGTTTTTTCCGGGCTGCAGTGACAGCAGGCACATCCATGTGCGGGTGCTCACACTGCTCACTTCTCACTAGTGGAGAAGTTACGGCATGACGTCATGCCAGGTGAGCGTTGTAGGGGAAGGTAAATCCTTTAAAGAGAGTTCATTTCTCTCTGGATTTCCCTTCTCTTTTTGAAACTCAGGAGCAGCAACACTGTCGTAGTGTCACCAGGGCTTTAAGTGGAAGCTTTTTCAATATTATATACAAGCCATAGTTGCTGCTTATTTATCTTATGCAACTAACAACCATTGACAAAGCCAATATTCCTGACTTGTTGTAGGTATGATGTTATTTGTTGTATCCAGTGGTCGAAGTGGGCAGGATCAGAAGGGCACGGCATGCCCCTACTTCTTTAATTCAGTAGATTCCGTACCCCTACTTTTTTTTTTTAACATGCGTCCCAGGACGGCAGAAATAGCCAAGGCCTACAGATAAGGCTCGGCGTTCGGGGACGGGCAGAGAAGGAAAAGGACTCTGTCTTTTCCTTCTTGCCCAGAGAAGACAACAACAGTGTCCACTTCTGCTCTGCTGCTGGCAACGCCCCTCCCCCCTTTCTTCCTCTTATTCCCTCTCTTTCTGACTAGCAGCTCCTCCTCACTTACTGAAAAAAACGTGACTTCAAGCAAGGGTTCTCACCCTCTCTTTCCACCATTCGTTTATTTGTTCCCCTGTTAAATGGATCCAAAACAGAAAAACACTTTTGCTGGAAATGTCGTCTTTTCTGTACATTTTTCTATTCCAAGGTGCAGCCTAGGGGTTAAAAGGTTCAAAATATGAAAAATAAATAAATAACTAAATAAAGCAAGACAGTGTGGTCGCGGAGTGGCCAGATTGGTTTTATTCACACCCAAACACATTAACGTCCCTTTACAGAGTTTGCCAGTGAGGCGCTACTTTTGTTTTCTTGTCTTTCTTTGAACAGTATTGTTTTCCCCAGTGGGGAAGTGCACCATTCCTGGAGGTACTGCAATGCCTGATTAATGGGTGGATTGGAAAACAAAATGTGTACCACGGGTCTGTGTTCACGGATGTGGTCTTTTTAAACCATACTGCTTACGTTTTGTAAGAATATAAGCAATGGACATTGAAATGGGTCCCTTTGGGCTCTGTAGTCATGTCCTTAACTTTTCAGGCAAAGGCACTCACTGCTTTCTGAATAGTGAGTATATAAGCATTGTTCCTGCTTACATTTCCCATGCTTTACTTAATCTTGCATTCCGTATGAGTGTTTGCTTTTTCTAGAATGTTGTTAATTTTTTTTAGGCAGCATATTTCTCTTGTCTAGTGCTTAATTTGAATTGAGTCACATCCAGGTGTTTATAGTGGGGCACAATTGGGTTCTAGTTGAAGGCACTGCGAGTTTTTCTCAGTGGGGGAGAGGATGTGGCACTATGGTCAGAGCTGCCAAATTTGGAACTGGGGAACCAGGTTCAGCCTTCATGACCAGTCCCCAGACCACTCTCCTGAGGGAGCACATTCCCATGCTAGACCTTAGAAGGCCCCACAAAACCTTAGAAGCCCTGGTGTCTTAGCACCAGCAGGTGGACCCTAGCAGTGTCAAGTGTGGGTAACCTTGATGGCCTGTCCACCACAATCCATACTGAAGTTCACCTCCAGTCTTGCGGGCAGACCTATGATGCATTACACCCTAGAGCAACAGTGACTCTGTTACTGAGGTCACAGGACCCTTGAGAAGGGCCAGCTGTAGAGCGGTGCAACCGGTGTGACCGCACCGGGTGCTGACTTTGGGTGGGGGCGTCAGCAACAATAAAAATGTCATGATAACTACGGTGATTAATGTTCTTCCTAGAGACTGATCAGAGTTTTTTCTAGTGGAAGTTTTGACTCATAGAAAGGCAGCGTAAAGGGTTAATGCGCCTGCTGCAAAGAACATGTACCATGCAGATCACAAAGTGCACATAATGTAAATAGGTCCGTGGGTTACTGCTTTTGTCAGAGAGATCCTTTTGTTACTTTCAGTTTATAAGTTAGAATCCTAACATAGAACAGTGAGCTATTAACTGTCATCTAAGAGCTGCATGAAAACTGCAAGGTATAAATTATAGCGTTATGGTTTTTACCCCAATCTTTAATTATCCTAATGTTGCAAAAAGTGTTCATTTGTATAGAAATCAATTCTGATTATTAAAGAGAACCCCCAACCATGGTAGTATGGTGGTCAAGTGACTCCTACACCTTGTAGTCCTTTGTCTTTTTTAACATTTCCTATACAGTGATTTACAGACGTGTAATTGATTGTCTCAGTGTAACGTGTGTGATGTAAAGTGTTCTGACACCCTACACTGGTATGAGTGGTGCTGTAAATCAAATTAAATGCATCTGAGAGAGAGTGTGGTTATGTAGACATGAGGGGCTCTGTTAAATGGTGGTAGTGAGGGATTCTGTGGCGGAGGTGGTCATTGGGGGCACCAACAAACATTGCTGCACAGGGTGCCACCAGCGCTAAAGCCGGCCCTGCTTTTGAGGCCAGTCCGCCTCACCCATTGGTACCTCCATTGGCCTTGTTTCAGCAGTAATAGCTGCAACTCACCAGGGATCAGCAATGCAGTATTTGCATGCACACCAAACTAAGTCCGCGAACTTGACAGTCTCTCTGCTTCATGCAAAGTACTTTTAACATGTGCTGCCTGGTTTGGGGCCACTGG
Organism: Calotriton arnoldi; assembly: GCA_963921515.1. Taxonomy (NCBI): domain Eukaryota; kingdom Metazoa; phylum Chordata; class Amphibia; order Caudata; family Salamandridae; genus Calotriton; species Calotriton arnoldi. Next base: position 2,107,531 of record CAWUFW010002021.1, read on the forward strand.
AATTATACAACAAAGGAGGGCAAAATTGTGCCGCAGTGTAGACTAAATTATGCAGCAAAAAAAAGGCTGCAGCGTAATACAGTATATTTTCTGATACTTTATTATTTTGACATTTTTACACATGCTAACAGTCTCTGGAAAGATTTTGCCTTATTGGTACCAGTGTAACATACAAATGCAGCAGTGAGAAAGGTGATCAGTGAACCTTTGCAAAGGGCCGTCCACTTCGCAGCAACAGAAGTCACATTTTTTGTAACTTTTGATCCGTTTGAGCTGCAAACAATTTATCGGTTAAAATTGTCAGATTATACAGCAAATGTTGTACTATGTGGCAAATATGGCAGAGCCATAATTATGTGGAAAACATTTGCAAACTAGGATATTTTTCCATTCATGTTTGAACTGCTCTTGTGGAAAATGGGAGGAGAAGTGCTGATGACAGAGACGCCATGGCTTGGAGACAAATGGCTTGTGCTTCCACCTTTAAGAGTATTTGGGACATTCTGTGATTGGAAACATCCCACTTTGTGAATATATTTTAATGTCAATAACTCATATCAAACTTTAAATAATCATATGTATCCATTGGTTGAATTAATTAACATAATAAGCTGTAACTGGTCAGTGTAATGCCAAACAAATACTAAAAATTTGAATGTTTTGTGCATTCTGGCCAAACCTCTGACCCCGCCCACTGATCCCATCCTCAGGTTATTCCCGCCCTCTGATTCTCCACCCACAGTTCCCCTACTTTTTTTCCCCCACTTCGATCACTGGTTGTATCATATATCTGGATGCAATGACAGAAACAGAAAAATACAAGTTGGGGGGCACACTGTGATAAGCACAGATTTTTAGCTTATGTGTTTTTAAGCCACACCCTTAATTACATTGGCCACGCCCCTTTGAGAGACCCTCCAGTTTTTTCATCCCACTTAAAGCCCTGGTGCTGGGGCAGACTCAGTTACACTCCAGCTTTTCCAATCTGACTGACTGCTAGAGCTGTGGTGGTGTCAATTACGTGTCAGGTCAGCCTGTCTCTGGATGGCTGGTTGGACTGGGGAGACTATGGGGGTCATATGTCCAGCTTGTGCGAGAGGTTTTGCAGTGTCAGTCAGATGTCAGGTTGGGCTTTACACAGGACTGACACAGCCCCAGCTCTAATGGCCTTCTGGAGGTAGATAACTGCCATGCGGCTCTCTTTATCCAAGTCCTATCAGTCGCTCATATATCAGAATGTCCAAAGTACCTTGTAGGGCAGTGTCTATCAACCGGAAATGTGACTAGTTACTCGCCCCTAGGCCTTACAGCTTATTGAAGGATTTGGCTTGACGTATTGGGGACAGAATGTAGCCTGACGGCTAGAGCGGTCGCCCTCGAAGCGGGGGAACCGGGTTCAAGTCTCGGCAAAAACGCTCAACATCCTGTGATTCTGGGAAAATCACTTAATCTCCCAGTGCCAACCAAACTGAATGTGTTTGCCTGTAATTCAACTGGTGCTCATGTAAAGTGCGCTGATACCTTCGGGTCAAGTTCGCCCTATATAAAACTCTGGGATAAAAGAAAAACAATTGTGCCCCAGTTCGACTTTGCTTTCAGCAGCACAGGCGTGATAAACGCCCATCCCAACCAGCCTTTCGTAGGCAGCCTAACCGGACATTATAAATGGACTGGCCTCATCCCTACCGGTCGCCCAGATTCATCAGATTCATGTCTAGATCCCCCGACCCCTCTGGAGCAGTCTGACGCAGTGGCGGCCGCTCCATTAGGGCGTCAGAGCGCCGCCCCACTGCTTTCTCGCAGTGCGAGAAGCAGAAAATAAAATGGTATTTAAAATACCATTTTATTTTCTGCTTCTCGCGCTGCGAGAAAGCAGAAGGCAGGTGTATGCCTGGTTGGGGGCGGGCGGGTGGGCGGGTCAGGTAGGAGTGGCTTGCACCACTCTGAGTGCCCTGACTGCTTGGTCGGTCCTGGGGCCGACCAAAGCAGTCATGCGCACTCTACATTTTCTCTATGTAGGCTGCATGCAGCCTACATAGAGAAAATGGCGTCCCTACTGGTGCCCGGCTGGGCGCCGTCCGGGACTCCCCACCAATCACAACGCTGCCATTGCAGCGTTGTGATTGGCTTACAGGAGGGGAGGGAGCATGCCTGTTCCTGTCCAGGAGCAGAGGCGGTGTGGGACCCGGTCAGGTAAGTTTTATATATTTTTTTGTTTTTTGTTTTACCCCTCCCCCCGCCCCCCTGGATTGCGAGCCGCGACTGCCCGCCTCCCCCACCTCCCCAACCCGCTCAGAGCCCCGTGGGACCAGCAGAAGTGATTTCATATACACGCTATTGCTAAGCAAAGCCCGCTGTGTAGGTGACGTCAACAAGGTGACCTTGTCAGCCAAAGACTGACACTTCTCAAAACAAATGAACAATCACAGGCGCATGTTGCCCCGTTGACTGTTCTCAGTGCAATGAAGTGGTTGTGCTTCGACGGTAACGAAGCCTGAAGAGCGAACAATGCCTCAAATCTTTCAACACAGCCGATTCATAAAAGAGAAAACTAAACATTAAGCATAAGCGCGAAGCTAGTTTGTATATTTATCAAGATACCATGCGCCGCATTACATCCAAACCCCTTAACCAGCAGCGGCAACCAGAGCCCTATGCTCCGGAGGATTTACTTCCCAGGTCATCATGTGTTAATCAGCAGAGAACACTACGTCTAATTGGCAATGCTACCCCTGCCGTAGAGCTGATTAATTTGTAACTTAGAATGTTCCTGCCGCACTGGCGATGCTTCTATAACGATGCCATCTCATCTGACAAATCAATTCAATATTAAAAACATGTTTCTTTCCTAATACACAAATACGTAGTGTAAATGTACCTTGCCTGCTTCGAGCTGAGGTGTGCCCGGCTTCCGATCTTCCAATAAAGTGAAGTCCGTGGCATGGAGTACACAAAGTGCCTCCTGGATCAGTCACATTTCATCACGTCATGGGCAAGGCTGCTGGCACCCATGGGCATGTAGTTCTAAGGCATGCAGTGGTGTAGTATCTGGCTTGGGCTGATGTGATGAATTGTCTGCGTTTTGAGCAAAGAGATTTTAGTGTGACGTCCTTGGTGATCTGCTTTTCTTTCATTTTCATTCTAGTTTGCAAACGGTTTACTTATAGTCCCTAAGTTATTTTAAGTTCTATGGGGTAGAGGGTTTACATCTGCACTTGTGTGTTTCACTGGTGCATGGATTTTTCTTTTTATATGTATATGTTTTTTTCAGGAGTGTGTTTTCTAGAAGGGTAGGGAGGGTATTGATGTAGGTGGCTGGGTTGGTGATATTGGGTGAGATCTTAGTTTGTCCTATAACTTGGGCATACCGAAATACTTGAAGGGTCTGATGGTTTCTCTTTCTGTCTTGGAATGACCTTGGTGTGTTGTTTGGGCTTGAAGTAAAGTGAAGTGGCAACGTGGCCAGTCTACCCCAAGAATATGTGACCTTGCATTGGCTGATGATGTCGAGAAGGACAAGGTTGAAGATGTCGCCCTTGTCACGGATTGATTTAGTGACGTATTACCTAACATTGTACTGATACGGTTGAGGTGGGTGCTTCTGTTTTTTTTTTTTTTTTTAGCTAGGACTGTCAGCGAGGTGAAGTCTGCTAGAAGGGTGGTGTGCGTGTATTGGATGGATGAAAAGATCAGAAAATTAATCTATGAAGACAGCCCTGTGTGCCTCCCAATGTAAAACAGATTATGTGAAACAATCATCTATATACACGTTTCTTGTAATAAAGGATGTACCGCACATATTTACAGCATCCCATTTACGTTCTAAAGTATGTGTTCAGTTTTGCGTTTCCTATCTGTTCCCAGTACAGAGCCTAAGGAAGCACATGAGTACACTAAAAACAGACCTGCAGAGCAGCATTTTATGTTTATTATGTCTCACTATTTTTGATTTGATTCTAATGTTTTTTTCACACTTGTGCTTCAAAATGCTATATTTGGATCCCCCTTTTTCAACAATTTGCAGTAAATATGTGGTGTAAAACCCACCATTTGAATCCATTTTTTTCAAAATTTTCTTGCGGGGGGAGAACCCCCCGCACCCTCCTTTTGCAGTTGGGCTCGCTCGCTCACTTATTACATTAGGGTACAACATTTTTCGCCTCACCACTTTCAAAATCCACCAGCCGCCACTGGTCTGACGTGTGACTGGCACTGCCACACGCACACCAGCCTCCCCTTGTACTTGCTCTGTCCCATCCCTTCCATTTTGGGATGCAAGAAAAAGAAACAAGGAGCACCTCGCTACTCGTACCTTTTCTTTACTCACCGGTGTTTTGTTTGTGCAGTGCACACAGTGCAGAGGCTCAAGGGTGCCCCACGGCTCACCCACCGTGAAAGCGCTTCTTTTCTGACTGACTGGTTCTTTGTTACAGGGGCCCGGCCGGGTGGCACTCTGTCATCTGCCACACTTTCAGCCAGTCTCGGCTTGTTATCTAATGAAACGTAGCATGCAGAGCCTTCCCTGCTTCTGCTTCTGGTTGGAAAGCCAAAGCGACAAGTCCCAGAATGCAAAGTGGAGCTGGTGTAAAAGCTACGCTAGCTAAAGCTGTCACTCAAGATGCAGTGTCACGTGACAGCGGTGCTGCTTTTGAAATGCTAGCTGAGCTGTCACTCAAGATGCAGTGCCACGTGACAGCGGTGCTGCTTTTGAAATGCTCCAACTGGGGAATGTAAAGAATGCAGCTGAGCCCGAGCAGACACCTGTGTTTGTGGGGCCCAGGGTGAAATATGTGACAGCAGCCCCTCTAGCCCTGCTTCCATAGATAAGGCGTATGGCAGCATTTTCAAGTGCATGCATACATGTGCTGGGCTAGTTCTCTGACGCAGTCACTACCTTCATTTTATAGATAATCTGTCCCTTTCTACCCAACGTGTTAAATCTGGGAACCAGGGATTTAATACATTTCTTTCTGTTGTTCCTCTGAAAGAAAACTGAAGAAAAAGTACTAGAGAGCATGGGCTTAAATTGTAGTAATAATAATACTAGCTTAAGTGGTGCTCAACATTTTTTAGGTCGAGCCTGGGCAGTGCATGCGCTGCTCTGCGAGGCATCCTGTATTGAGGTAGGGACTTGAAGCTCCGCCCATGTCCCGCCCATCTTTTCAATTGGCTCCTGTTACTGTCCTTTTGAAATCGTTGCTTTTCATTCCTGAATAGGATTGTTAGCCCCTCCTTGGTACCGCCTTGTCTGCATTTGTAACCTCCCATAACGACTGGACCTTTTACTTGTCTTGTTACACGGTCTGCTTTATCACTATTTTCTTCAATGATTTGCCCCTATTTCACCCACTATGTCGCCGCACCCTGCCTGCTTTTATTTTAATTATAAGTACTAATGGTGGTCAGCTTTAACTATAGCGGCCACATTTCTTTCTTTCTTTATTTTAGCAGCGCGGTTCGCTTTAAGTATAGCGGCCGCGCTTATTTATTTAAAACATTTTTTTGTTTACTAGCACTTATGCAGCGCTTTCACATTAATGGAGGCCACGCCCCTTTCTTTAGTCAAGCCACGTCTAAAGAAAGGAGTGCGGCCGCTATTAAAATGAAAGTGCAGCACTTATCTGACTGCCCACTTCTGCTGTTGGTACTGCCCACGTCTACGACTGGCACTACCCACTAGTGATATGTACAATGCCCTAGACTTTATTGCAGAAAGACAGATTTTTTGAAAGGGAGTTTAGGCAGATTCTTCCATGAGAACATTTTGGCAGTCAAATAGTGCATTTCGCAGCCTCGTTTTGACCTAAAGGAGCTAAAAGTCTGTCTGCTCTGAATAGGCAGCCTCACATTTCACCCTGGTCCAGTCAGCTGGAATGGAAGGGCCGTGCTTTGCCCTTTAATGCATTAGTTCATTCAAAAGATTAAACTTACATTTACAATATTTTCTCAGAAGCACGTGAGGATCTGGACTCTGGGAAAAGACTACAAAGAGGTGGGCACTGACTCAGTGGAGGGAGAAGAGGAGAGAGGAGTATTAGGTGCAGAGGGCCTCATTTATGAAAACTGCTGCATCGCTGCATGAAAACAGCGATGCAACAGTTTTCGCTGCCCCCTCCTTGCGACACGATGGATGCACTGTATTTCATGTACGGCACTCCATGTCGCAAGGAGTTACAGATACGTCAGTATTTCTGACGTATATGTAGGCGTAGTAATGATGCATTTCTGGAGTGTGTCGCAAAAGTGACGCAACTCCAGCAATGGGTCATTACACAGGGGCAAGTCCCATGTTAAATGTTCCTGCGTCAGTCTTACACCTGCTGTGAGGCAGGCATAACATTTTGACGCATTTGCGTCTTAGAAGTGGCGTAGTGAAATCTGATAGATTTCACTGCGCCACTTCCACGAGGCTTTTTGCGGGGGACCGCCCACCCTGCATATATTATACCTGACGCAGGTGTAGTGTAGCCCAGGACTTTACAAAATGACTCATATGCCTAGATGCCTCAATTTGTAAATAGGTAACCAAAAACAGAAGTAAACCCGTTAACCCAACTGAGACCGGGTAAGTATTAAACAAAAAAACAACGTCTCAACTGGTATATCATATAGGGGGGACTAATCAAAAATTTGTGTCAATCACATAGCACAGGGAAAAAGGGAACAAGGGAGACCAAATGAGGGTGAAAAGGTTGTTATTTACATATAGAAGCACTACAATACAACTAAATTGCAGTAACCATAGCAACCAATTGTGCACTGAAAGTGTTTAAAGTGAATCAACGGCGCAGTGACACAAGTGATTAAAAAACAACGTGAAGCGGCGAAGAAAACAATGTGATACAATAACAAAGGTCAAACAGAAGTATTTACAATTAGAGATACAATTTCTTTGCTTGTAAATGACCCTATTGCATGCCGCGAATAACGTTGAGAAGTCGACGGCGTTTCGACCTAGTCAGATTAAGGTCATCATCAGGACGATGGTTACTCAATACTTGAAAAGTGCTCTATAGATTAAAGAAAACGAAAGGATGATCAATAGGAATAAAGCCCAGAGAGTAGAAAAACCAGGGAAAGAATTGGTAGAGGTACCTGCTGGCACTATCACTGAGGAGCAGAGAATCGAAATGGGGAAAGGCAGGAATCCGTAACTCAGAAACTGCTCTAAAAGGGGAAAAGCAAGCGATCAGAATACGCGGCCCAAGCACAGCGTGTCAATGTACACAAAATACGCTTAGAGGTTACCTGTCCGGGCGTCACTGAATGAAGGTAACCACAAAGTATGGCTGGGCTGCAGTCTAGGGCTTCAAATCACCATCAATTGGAAGCAGCATGTGCAAGGAAAGCAGAGGGCCTCATTTATGAAAACTGCTGCATCGCTGCATGAAAACAGCGATGCAACAGTTTTCGCTGCCCCCTCCTTGCGACACGATGGATGCACTGTATTTCATGTACGGCACTCCATGTCGCAAGGAGTTACAGATACGTCAGTATTTCTGACGTATATGTAGGCGTAGTAATGATGCATTTCTGGAGTGTGTCGCAAAAGTGACGCAACTCCAGCAATGGGTCATTACACAGGAGCAAGTCCCATGTTAAATGTTCCTGCGTCAGTCTTACACCTGCTGTGAGGCAGGCATAACATTTTGACGCATTTGCGTCTTAGAAGTGGCGTAGTGAAATCTGATAGATTTCACTGCGCCACTTCCACAAGGCTTTTGCGGGGACCGCCCACCCTGCATATATTATACCTGACGCAGGTGTAGTGTAGCCCAGGACTTTACAAAATGACTCATATGCCTAGATGCCTCAATTTGTAAATAGGGCACAACATGGCGCATCTTTTACGCTGCCTGTGCGTTACAAAAAGTGACGCAACAGCGATGGAAAAGTGTTGCACGGCCTCATCAATAAGGCCCAGAGTGTCCTGAAATCATACTCTCTGCTCACACTCCGCCATCGGCAATGACGTCAGCATAATTGTTCTCTTGTCCTCTCACTCTGCCATGCGCAATGACGTCAGCATAAACTTGCTCTCTTGTCCTCTCACTCTGTCATCTGCAATAAAGTCAGCATAAACTTGTTCTCTCACTCTGCCATGCGCAATGACGTCAGCATAAATTTGCTCTCTTGTCCTCTCACTCTGCCATCTGCAATAACGTCAGCGTAAACTTGTTCTCTCACTCTGCCATCTGCAATAACATCAGCGTAACTTTTTCTCTCACTCTGCCATGTGCAGGGGTCAGCATAAGCTTGTTCTCTTGTCCTCTCACTCTGCCATCTGCAATAACATCAGCGTAACCTTTTCTCTCACTCTGCCATGTGCAGTGGCCAGCATAAGCTTGTTCTCTTGTCCTCTCACTCTGCCATGTGCAGTGGTCAGCATAAGCTTGTTCTCTTGTCCTCTCACTCTGCCATCTGCAATAACATCAGGGTAACTTTTTCTCTCACTCTGCCATGTGCAGTGGCCAGCATAAGCTTGTTCTTTTGTCCTCTCACTCTGCCATGTGCAGTGGTCAGCATAAGCTTGTTCTCTTGTCCTCTCCCTCTGCCATCTGCAATAACGTCAGCGTAAACTTGTTCTCTCACTCTGCCATCTGCAATAACGTCAACGTAAACTTGTTCTCTCACTCTGCCATCTGCATTAACGTCAGCGTAAACTTGTTCTCTCACTCTGCCATCTGCAATAACGTCAACGTAAACTTGTTCTCTCACTCTGCCATCTGCAATAACGTCAACGTAAACTTGTTCTCTCACTCTGCCATCTGCAATAACGTCAACGTAAACTTGTTCTCTCACTCTGCCATCTGCAATAACGTCAACGTAAACTTGTTCTCTCACTCTGCCATCTGCAATAACGTCAACGTAAACTTGTTCTCTCACTCTGCCATCTGTAATAACATCAGCGTAACTTGTTCTCTCACTCTGCCATGTGCAGTGGTCAGCATAAGCTTGTTTTCTTGTCCTCTCACTGTGCCATCTACAATAGCGTCAGCGTAAACTTGTTCTCTCACTCTGCAATAACGTCAGCGTAAAACTTGTTCTCTCACTCAGCCATGTGCAACAACGTCAGCATAAACTTGTTCTCTTGTTCTGTTACTCTTCTGTGTGCAATGACGTCAGCATAAACTTGTTCTCTTGTTCTGTTACTCTACTGTGTGCAATGACGTCAGCATAAACTTGTTCTTTCACTCTGCCGTGTGCAATGACGTCAGCATCAACTTGTTCTTTCACTCTGCCGTGTGAAATAACATCAGCATAAACTTGTTCTCTTGTTCTGTTACTCTTCTGTGTGCAATGACGTCAGCATAAACTTGTTCTCTTGTTCTGTTACTCTACTGTGTGCAATGACGTCAGCATAAACTTGTTCTTTCACTCTGCCGTGTGCAATGACGTCAGCATCAACTTGTTCTTTCACTCTGCCGTGTGAAATAACATCAGCATAAACTTGTTCTCCTATTTTTGTCTTGTCCATGTACGGGTTATCAATCCTGTCTGATGCTGCTCGGAATAAACATTTTGCACCTTAATTAGCAAATAGAGCTAAAACTGATATGTAAAAAATGAAGGGGAAATTTAGAATTTCAAAACTTTAACACATGACTGGTATTTTACACTGAAAAGAGTGACATTGCTGAATATGTCCGCCAATTATAAAAATGCACACTTCGGAAAAACAAGTGCCATTGGCAGATCATGAGAAGTTTGACCAAACATGCCCCAGCAAATTGGCAAATGGAAGTCAGCAAGTAGAGTAATGTTGAGCTAATGACATCTACTACTGTGCAGCGAAATGGAGGAGGCCTGTAGGTATCTCGACTTCTCGTTGATACTTGTGTTCGAATCATAATGTATCACATTTTTGGTTCTTCTGGAGCTGAACCATAAAGGACAGAGGTTAAGCTTGTTGAATTTCGTTATATGGAACAATGGTGTCTTAGAAATACTCTTCACATTGCACTGACGTGCTCATTTCGCATACGACCAGGAGCCGAACTAAGAGATTGTGAAGAAAGTTCTAGAACTATAACAGGCTCTCTGGAAAGGTTAGGAAACCAGCTGAATGAATACGCAATTCAGGTGATATATTGGCGACCTCGATTAAGCGCCGCCTGCTTGGCACAATACCGAAGCAGATAACGAGGCTTATGAGGCATAAATTAGCAGTCATGGGACAGTGCTAGCCAAGAGTTGAATTGCCATCCACTGGTTACATCCCAGAGTCCCTACAAATCAGTCAATCAATCAGGATTTATATAGCGCTGTTAATCAACCGCTATGGTATCCAGGGGCTAGCAGGTCCCAGAAGACTCATTTGAACAGCAAGGTCTTGAGTGCCCTTCGGAATTCCAGAAGTGAGGTGATGGTCCAGAGCTGCGTGGGGAGGCTGTTCCAGGTCTTTGCTGCAATGTAGGAGAAGGAGCGTCCTCCACTTCTGCTTCAGTAGATGCGGGAAGAGTGATAGGGAGGCAGAGCGTAATCTTCTCGACGGTTAGTGGAAGTTCAGGCAGTGGTTAAAGTAGGCGGTCCTTGGTTGTGTACAGCCTTGTGTGCCTGGGTCAGTAGCTTGAATTGGTATCTCTTCTGTACGGGGAGCCTGTGGAGTTGCCTGAGGTGGGGTGTGATGTAGGTTTGTCAGGGGAGGTCAAGCATGAGTCTAGCGGCAGTGTTCTGTACAGTTTGAAGTCTCTGTAGGAGGTGTGCGGCGATTCCTACTTAGAGAGCATTGCTATATTCCAGTCGGTTGGTGATCAGGGCCTGTGTCATGGTGCGTCCTGTATGCAGGGGTAGCCACTTGAAGATTTTATGTAGCATGAGCAGAGTGAGAAAGCAGGCGGATGAGACGGTGTTGATCTGTGATTTTATGATGAGCTTGCTGTCAATGATGATTCCGAGGTTTCTGGTGTGATCAGCAGATGTGGGTGCGGGTCCCAGGTCTGATGACCACCAGGAGTCGTTCCATGGGTTGCTGTTGTTGCCGAAGTTCAGTATTTCCCTCTTGCCTGTGTTCAGCTTCAGGTAGTTGTTCTTCATCCAGTCAGCGACGCTTTTCATGCATCTGTAGTAGTTGGTCTGGTGGTGGTGATGGAGCAAGGACTCGTAAAAGAGACTTGCTCGGAAGCAATCCTCTCATTTAACCCGCTAACGAATTACTAACAGCGTCTTGATAATAATAACACGCAAATACAGAAGACACACGGGTTAGAGAAGCTTGCATATCTGTTTACTAACGCTAACAATATGAACGAAGGACTAAAAGCGCTCTAACTGGGAAATCTTTACTGCGCATGCGTCAACTGCGTCTACGTAGTATGACGTTTAATGCTTGGAGGGAAAACTCTTGCGCATGAGCAGAAGGCACTAAAATGGCGGCTTGAAAGCTCACATTCATGGCACCTGCTTAGCTGAATAGAAAATAAGCTATTTTACTAATGCTAATGCGGAAAGGGTATTAATAAGTATATTGGGTTAGAGTAAAGATGGGTGGTATACAGTGAAACCATTTATTTTTTAAATTAACATTTGTCTATTTGACTTTCTTATTAGTGCGCATTTGGGCCTCTCGTGTGTGACCAGAGTGTGCTAAGCACGTGACCCTCGCGCATGTCTGTTGAGAAGTGAGCCGGAAGCATGATGATGCACTTGAATGCGATCCAAGGACACAAAAGTTACATACCCTGGGAACAAGCACTGAAGACCTCTGGATGAATGGATTTTTACGACAAATAAAAACAATTGTTTCTATTAAGTTGTGAATACGGGTGGGAATAAAACTTTTGAATAAAAATTAAGGGGTTGGATTTATGAACAATGGGATGATAGACTAAGATGACATATAAGCATGGTGTGATGATCATCCCTCTTTGCCTGTCCAATCAGAGCTAGTATTTTTGCGATATTGAAACTTTAGTGGGTGGTCCGTGGCCAACGAAAGGTATAACTGAGGTAGCTTTAGTTAGTTAGAGAGACGTCGATGCTGCAGAGCTCGGGATGCTGTCGGTACTGTGGGTGGTGCTGATGCTGAAAAGGACGCTGTAAGATGCTGATGAAGACATCGAATGCAGAACCATCTATCTTTATTTAATTGGGTTAGAAAGAAGATCGCAGAAGAATCTCGAGGAGGAAGAGAGTGTCAGAGAGGGGTGCGACGCAGTCGCCGGTATCTTAGAGAGGTTAAGTATCCTGTCCTGATTCCTGTCCTGAAGTCTTTGTCTCCTGGTCTATCCCGGGGGACCCTTACCAGCCCTTTGGCCAAAGGGTTTGGCCTTCACACCATCCTTGGTAACTATAAATTCATGGTAATTGTAGATGATCTTCTCTCTCTGTCCTCTCCTTTCCTGACATGGTTATTGTATGTGTCTGAAAATTTTCCTTAATGAAAGATTTTGATTTGCAATCTTATGAATGAGGGTGTTTGTACTGAACTTTGAGATGGTTCACGTTCATTTAATTTAGATAAAGTTCTTAAAAACTTCCTGAGTCTGTGGTTTATTTTCTTTAAATAAAGAATAGTTAATAAGTTATGTTAATTATCACCATCAACTAGTTCAACTAATGGTCCATTGACCAGAGGAAAGAACTTTTTAATCAGTGAAAGGTTAGTTAGGAATAAGTAATAACTAATCCTGAAATATGGAAAATATAAACTAAACCCAGCGGTCTACTTGGATCTGTGTAAGTGTTTAGGGGCCCAGGTGAGTATATGGTAGTAGAGTATCTGTTGTTAGTACACCGCGGGATCAGTTTTCTGGTAGCAGAGGTATGGTTATTATTGACTAGTTTGGTGATAAGTATAAATTATTGATTATTGATTTATGTTTTAACAAAAGAGTTAGCGTCTTTGTTCTATGTTGTCTGGAAAAATCCCGGGGAATGAATAGCGGGTGGCGATAGAAACCACACTGTAGTGAGGTTACTCGTCTGTTGGAATAACACTGAGAAGCTATGCAGGGCTGGCAGTGTTAAAGTAGGGACTGTTTTCTGTGTAAAGCGAGAGTGATTCATAGCAAAGAGTTCGCTGGTGAAACTTTGGTGTTATATCACCTAGAAAGGGTAACACTGAAAGAGTAGCAGGTTCTTCCAAGCTTGAGTGACAGCAAAAAGAGTTCGCTGGTGAAACTTTAGTCTCATTTCCCAATACAGGTGACACTGGCGGAGTAGCAGGTGCTCTAGAGCTTGAATGAAGAGTAAGCGGAAGGGTTTTACTCACAGTGTATGAAGGGTAAGCGGAAAGGTTTTACTCGCAGTGGAAAGAAATAATCTATCCTTTGATTAGTGGAACAGACAGAGTAGCGAATGTTTTTATGTCGTTAATAACAAAGAATTTAATGTAAAGTATTAAGAAAATAAGTTTTCGTATTACCTTGTGAAGGGAGGGTCAGTCGCCGGAGTTGCACTGACGTCACAGTGAGCCGCGCTGGGATTGGTAGAATCAGCGGGCGTGTGACAAAAGCAGCCTTGTAAAGGAGGGGTCAGTAGTAAGGAGTAGAACTGACGTCAGAAAAGGCCGCGCTGGCATTGGTCAGACCACGAGCGTGAGCCTGATTTTAATTGGATAGCCAGTTGGAAGCCGCGCTAGGATTGGTGGAGAGAGGAGGTTGTATGCGAGATTTTGATTTGACTGTTAGTACAAGACGTACGGGCAGAGGATTTCAAGGGTTTTCAGAGTATAATTTTATACATCGTTCATCGAGAATGTATGGAGAAAGAAAGAAAATGTCGTTTGTAAAGAAAATTAAGAATTTCTTTAAGAAAGACAAGCCTGTATTGACTAGAGAGGGAATTCCTATTCCGCCACCGAAGACACCAGCATCTTTTATGATGATGGAGAGAGGATATCATACTTGAGTGTGGTTGGAAAATTGGATAGAATATACGAAAGGTGATGGAGTACTAGCATTTCCAGAAAATGGTACGTTTAATGGGAGAATTCTTCAGAATTTGAGAATGAGAATGAATGATTTGGAACCTAGACCTAGGTTAACTCAATATGAGGCTTTGGAAGAATGGGAGACTGAGTCATATGAATGCGAGAAAAATAGAGGTGGGAGATATAAAGGGTTCTTTCCCAGATATTTGCAAGAATCACGCAAAGGGCAGATGAAACAGTGGAGGAGAGCTATGGTATCTGAAGGTTTATATCCAGTATTAATGGCTGAAGAACAGTCTGGAGGAAAGTGTAAAGAGAAAACGAAACATTTGAATATGACCGGATATGGTGAATCAGATGATGAGTTGTTAGAGGATATTTTAATTAAAAATCCACCACCCTATCAAGAAGCAACTAGTAAGGTTACCCCAAGTGCACCAGTGATAGGAATGCCTTTATCCCCACAAATTTTACATGATACGTCATTTAATAGGGTGCTGCAAGATAATGAGAGAGATGTTTTAAATAAAACTAGAGAAGAATTAGTAAAGAAAATAAGTCAATTAAATTTGAATACTGAAGCTTTGACAGTACCAGTGACTATTGGTCCGGTAATCCCATTGTACGGAGATAAAAAGACTTGCCAGAAACCACAAACTGTGACAGTTCCGTTAAACAGTCCTAGAATAGAAATAATCATTACAGATGATCAGGTCAGTGAAAGTGAATCAATTATTTCATTAATGGATCTCCCTAATGTGGAACCTTTAACTGAAACTCCAAAAAGAGTTACGCCCATGAATTTGAGAGAAAGAAGGCCTTTGGTTCATACAGGAACTGGAGGCGCAACAGTAGTTACCCCTGAAGATATAGAAAGATGGGCACAGAAACGAGATAATCAGATCCCAGCACCAAGGATTTTAGACATTAGTAGATTGAAGGTGGAATTAGAAGAAATGATAGCGGGAAGTGTGGGCACAGGAAGATTGAATGCTTACAATGATGAAGAATTATTATTTTTGTGTAAGAGAATAACAAGAAGAGCAAGAGTATTTCATGAGAAATTAACAGAAGTTGCTTCAGAAATGGGAATAGATATAGGGAAATCAAAGTTGCTGCAGAAACCCTATCGAGTGGATTTTACTGACAAAGATTTAGAAAGTGTTAATGCATCTGGAAAGAGACTACAGATAAAGGAGTTAATGAATATTTTGCAAAAATGGGGAGACATTGATAAATGGAGAATTAGATGGATAAGAAAGAAAGAGGAAGTTCGAGCGAGAGAAGCATCAACTGCATTTCCAGTAAGGGAAACAGAAAAGGTTGAGAAACTGTGTCCAATGAGAGAAGTTCCTGGAGGAGGATATGTTCATGTTCCTTGGAGTAGACAAGATATTTTGTCATTTACAAATGATTTTCCAAAATTGAGAGAAAAACCAGTTGAATGGTATAAACAGGTAGAAAGATTTGTGAAGGTTTCAAAGGTCCTATTAAAGGATCTGGATGGTTTGTTTGACATTGTGGTACCTGCTGATTTATGGACAGAGTGTAAGATTACAATAGATTGGCCAAGTGAAGAGTATGCTAGAGACTCAAAGACAGGAGCACCCTCAAAGGAGGTGATGAAGAAATACCACCAAGTGATTACCTATTTGAAAGGGAAAATTCCTCCTAAAGAAACAGATTGGGTAAAGATAGATAGGACAACACAAGAACCAAATGAATCTGTACATGCGTATTATGAAAGGTTATTGCAGGTGTTTAAGCAGTATAGTGGCTTCGAAAATATTGATGATAAGGACATGGGACATTTTGTGTATCGGTTTGTATATGGTTTGAAACCAGAGATTAGTCAGATAATACAGCAGCACATGTTGTGTTGGCAAAGCAAGACAGTGGATGAGATTTTAAAGTATGCGAAATATTGCGGAGACGACATTGAGGCCAGGCGTAGAAAGTTAAAAGAGAAAATGATGTGGGCACAAGTAAAATTAGCAGAACAGCAAGAGGAGAAAGCAAATGCCCAAAATAGTAATCAGGTGAAAGAGCAGAGTCAGAATGATCAAGTGGCGAATGGTAATAAATTCAGAGGACGAATGGACAGAGAAGAAGCAAAGAAGAAATTTCCTTGTCATGCGTGCGGAAAGCTTGGACATTGGAAGAACGAGTGTAAGAGTACTCAGAATAATAAAAATAATAATGGGCCAAATCAAAATTTAATCCCACAGATGCAGAATGAAGTACTTATGAATCAGCAGCAGCAGGTAGTTACTCCACAATATCAGGTGCCACTAGCTCCTATGCCAAACTTTGTGAACCATCAAAAGTTCAGTACGAACACCAGATTTCAAGGAGAAAGTGGTAAGAATAATAGAACAGTTACACAATATTTGTTGCAGAATGATGAGGAAAATTCAGATTACTCGCAATGACGGTGCCTGAGGGGGGAGGAAGAGGAGTGTGTGCTTGGCGCATCCTTGCCGGTAGATCAGTCAGGTCCATTTGTTGATGGGAAAGTTGAAGGTAAAGACATCACTTTTCTATTGGATACTGGTGCTACCCGGTCTACTGTGAGAACAGCAGACATCCCAAACCTACCCCTCTCGGGAGAATCAATCCAAGTTGTAGGCGTGTCGAATAAACAGATTAGAACCCCGATCACAAAACCAATGGAGGTGCACATTGGAAACTTTAAAGAAATGCATCGGTTTGTAGTTTGTGATTCCAGTCCAGTAAATCTGTTGGGAAGAGATCTATTGTGCAAATTGAATTGCACCATCTATTGTACACCAGATGGTGTCGCCTTCCAGACCCCTGATGAAGATGTTATATACAAAATGATGCTAGTCAAGCAAGGAACAGAGGTAGATGAAATGTTTTAATTAATGAAAATGAATTACCAGAAGAATTGAGAGCCACAGTCGATCCAGAAGTGTGGGATTTTACCGGAAAAGATATTGGGCTGATGTCAAATGTAGACCCAGTGAAAGTGACAGTGAAGGAAGGTGCAGTTTATCCAAACACACGACAATACAAGATGAGTCCAGAAGTAAAAGCAGGAATTATTCCAGAAATCGATCGAATGGTTAAACAAGGCATTCTAAAAGAAATAATGAGTAGTCCTTGTAATTCACCAATCATGGGACTTAAAAAGCCTAGTGGAAAATATAGGATAGTGCAAGATTTACGAAAAATAAATAAAATTGTAGTACCATGTTGCCCAATAGTTCCAAATCCAGCAGTGATCCTTTATCAGATACCATGGAACGCGGGCTGGTTTACAGTAATTGATTTGTGCCAAGCATTTTTTTCTATTCCTTTGCACCCAGACAGCCAGTATCTTTTTGCGTTTAAGTTCGACGATCGTATCTATGCATGGTGCAGAGTTCCTCAAGGGTACACAGAGAGTCCCTCGATTTTTAATCAGATCCTGAAAAAATGTTTAGAGTCATTAGTCATGCCTGGAAATTCGGTTCTGGTTCAGTACATTGATGACCTACTGGTGGCATCAAGAACACGAGAGGATTGTGTCATTGACACAATTGCATTACTGAATCATTTGGCTGAAGGGGACACAAGGTGTCTCCAGAAAAATTACAGTTCTATCAACAAGAAGTTAGATATTTAGGGCATAAAATAGAAAGAGGAGTTAGAAAAGTGACACCGGCATTTTGAAGAATAAAAATAATCAAAGAGATGCAACTCCCTCAGACACAAAAGGAAATGAGAATGTTTCTGGGAGTCGTTGGGTACTGTAGGCAGTGGATTAACAGTTTTTCCATGCTGGCAAAACCATTGATACAATTGACACGAAAGAGAGCTAAAGATCCAATTGATTGGAATGATGAAAGTTTGGAAGCTTTTATGAAATTGCGGAATTGTTTATGCGAAGCTCCTGCTTTAGGCATGCCTGATTATTCAAAGGAATTTGCTTTGTTTTGCTGTGAAAGAGAAAATTGTGCACTTTCAGTTTTAACACAGAGACAAGGATTGAGCCGACGTCCAGTGGCATATTTTTCTGCTACATTGGATCCAGTGGCTTCAGCTTTACCTGGCTGCTTAAAAGCAGTAGCTGCTACTTGTATGAGTCTGGAG
Source organism: Calotriton arnoldi (assembly GCA_963921515.1). Lineage (NCBI taxonomy): Eukaryota > Metazoa > Chordata > Amphibia > Caudata > Salamandridae > Calotriton > Calotriton arnoldi. The sequence goes on from CAWUFW010002021.1 coordinate 2,125,499, forward strand.
CAAAGTGAGTCAATAGTGATGGGACATTCAGTAAAGGTCTATGTTCCACACTCAGTTGAAATTCTTCTGACAAGAACAAGAACACAACATCTCACACCTAGTCGGCTGACTAAGTATGAAAGAGTGATTTTGGGAGCAGAAAATGTGACAGTGATAAGATGTACGGTTATGAACCCTGCCACATTATTACCAGACCCGTGCAATGAGGAAGTTAGAGATGAGATTGATCATGATTGTTTGGATGTGACTGAATTGTGTACCAAGCCCCGTCCTGACATAAAAGAAACACCATTAAAGGAAGCTGATCATGAATTATTTGTGGATGGGTCCTGTTTGAGGATAGAAGATGGAGGATTAAGTGCTGCATATGCTGTATGTAAAATAACAGGGGTAGTTGAAGCATCCTGTTTACCAAGAGTCAAATCTGCACAAGTAGCCGAATTGGTAGCCTTAACAAAGGCATGCAAAATTGGGAAAAATTGGAGAATAACCATGTTGGAAATGGCCCTTTTTGCAGGGTTACCCCTAAACCTTTTGCTTCTTCCTCCTTTGTTTTTCCTGACCTGTGGTTGTTGGCTATAGGACTCTGGGCACTTTGCCACTGCTGATCAGTGCTAAAGTGCATATGCTCTCTGTGTAAATTGTTATTATGGTTGGTTATCCATGATTGGTATATTTCTTTTACCAGTAGTGTACCACTGAGTGTGCCAGGGCTGGTAATTCAAATGCTACTAGTGGGCTTGCAGCACTGATTGTGCCACCCACATGAGTAGCCCTAAAATGATGTCTCAGGCCTGCCACTGCAGTGCCTGTGCGCAGTTTGTTAACTGCCATTGTGACCTGGCCAGTGGACCCACGTGCCAGGCCTTACCCTTCCCTTTTCTTACATATAGGGCACCCCTATGGTAGGCCCAAGGTACCCCCCTGGGCAGGGTGCAGTGTATGTGAAAGGTAGGACATGTACTAGTGTGGGTAACATGTCCTGATAGTGAAATACTGCCAAATTCGTTTTCACTATTGAAAGGCTATCTTGCCCATAGGACAGAATGGGGAATGCTGTGTAACATGTTTACCTGCATATCTTCCCATAGGAGCAAGGTAGAAAATTGGAGTCTGGTATCCCTGAACTCAGAATTTAATAACACATCTTTTAGGAAGGATGGTTTTTAAATTCTGTGTTTGAAAAATAGCACTTTTAGAAAGTGGCTATTTTCTTGTTCAACCTTTCTGTGTGCCTCTGCCTGTTGGTGGATTGACTGTCTGGTTTGAGAGTGACAGGGGCTGGGGTGGCTCCAGGAGTCTGGGTGAGTCAGCACTAGGCTGAATAGACCTATCTGCATTTGGAGTGGTGGGAGGAGTAGCACCTGGGCCTGAATAGTGCTGTGCCTGCCTTCCACAATGCTGGCTCCACCTCCTGCGGTGTGTCTGATGGCCCTGGCCCACACTCACAAAGGAAGAAGATGTGCACTGGCGGAGTGCCCCCAGAACTGGTTTGAACTGGGTCCAGGACCCCTCACACATAGAGAACAAAGACTTTTGGGGTATAAATACTAGAGCTGAAACCCCTGAAAGTTAGACTACTTTGGAATCAAGGAGGAACCTTTGCTGAGGAGAAAAGCTGAAGAGCTGAAGGAGGAGTACTGCCCAAGTGTGTCTAGCGTTGGCCTGCAGTTGCTATTTCTGCCAAAGGAAGGAGAAGGACTTTGCTGTGTGCTGTGTCCCCCCTGCTTGAAGAAAGGACTTTGCTGTGTGCTGTGTCCTGAAAAGAAAGTCTCCAAGGGCCTGAGGAGAGCTGGCCTCCTGTTGTGGAAACACAGGGATATAAAAGTTTCCAAGACTACTTCCTGATCAAGAGGAATCCCTGCCAACGAAGATCAGCTGAAGAGACTGAGGAGAAGTACTGCCCAAGTGTGTCTAGGGCTGGCCTGCAGTTTGCTGTTTCTACTGAGGAGAGGACCAAGGGACTTTGCTGTGTGCTGTGTCCCCCCCTGCTTGAAGAAGGACTTTGCTGAGTGCTGTGTCCAACTGAAGAGAAGTCTCCAAGGGCCTGAGAAGAGCTGGCCTCCTGTTTCTGAAGTCCCAGACACAAAAGGACTTCACCCCCAACCCCCTGAACTTCCTTGCTGGGAGTTCCAGTCTGGAAGCGCGACTCAACGAGAGAGAAGCGTGACGCCACTGCAGCAGCCGCTGTCGCATCATTGAGGAAGCGTGTTGCCGCTGCTGTTTGCCGCCGCATCGCCGGAGAAGCGTGCCGGCGCCACAGAGGCTGCCGTCGCATCACTGGAGAAGCGTGTCGCAGGGTCGTCGCATCACTAAGGAAGCGCGCCGCGCTGATCGCCGCCGCAACACCGGAGAAGCATGTCGCCATCACCGAGGGTGTCGTCGCTTCACCGGAGAAGCGTGTCACAGGGCCTGTCGCGGCTCAGAAGGTCACAGAGTTCGCCGCGCGGCCGTCGGGCGTGCACGCATCGCCTCCACGTTGTCGCATCTCAACCAAGACGCCATTTTGTCGCATCGCACCGGATCGTCGCAACGCATCGAGGCGCCATCTTGTCGCATTGGAACCTGAGGGCAGGAAGAATCGACGCATCGCCTTCTCTGCGCCCTTTTGTTTGATTTGCGTAACGCATCCCAGGTACTTTGAGACTAAAGTGTCGCATTCATCATCTACAAGTTTATTTTTGCAACAACCCTTTTTAAAGACATTCTACTGAGTTTCTGTATGTTGGATTTTTGTCGTTTTGGTCTTGTTTAGTTTAGATAAAGATATTTTATTTTTCTCAACTGGTGTGGTGTCCATTTGTGGTGTTTTCACTGTGTTACTGTGAGTGTTGGTACAAATACTTTACACATTGCCTTTGGGATAAGCCTGTCTGCTCGTGCCAAGCTACCAAGGGGGTGAGCAGGGGTTATGTAAAGTGTGTATCCCCCTTACCCTGACTAGAAGCAAGGGTCCCTATTTGGTCAAAGGTACCTACCTCTGCCAACTAGAAACCCAGATCTAACAAACCATATTTACGGACAGTCAATATGGTTTCGGGGTTGTGCACGATTTTGGCCAGCTCTGGATGCAGAGGGGATTTCTGACTTCTTCAGGATCTCCTATAAAAAACAATAAAAATGTGAAAGATCTGCTGGAAGCATTACAATTGCCAAAGAAGTAGCAGTTGTTAAATGCGCTGCACATCAGACAGGAAATGACTATGTGGCAGCCGGCAACAGATATGCTGACCAAATTGCTCGATATTGTGTGAAAATACAATGGCCATAAACAGAAAAGTTGAAACGAGTGAAACCAGCTGCCAACTTATGTTCTTTTCAATTCCAGAAACATGGGATGAGATTAGACAGTTACAAGAAGAAGTTGAGGAAAAGGAAAAAGAAATTTGGGTAAAGGCAGCCTGTACAAAAAGATCAGAGGATGAAGTATGGGTGTACCTAGATGGAAGACCAGTCATGCCAGATTGTTTACTCTCTAAAATGGCAAGAGTATATCATGGAGCAACACACATAGGGAGAGATTCAATGATCAGATTATTCAGATAGAGTTGGTATAATCCAAAGTTCAGGGTAGTCTCAGAAAGCCTTTGCCAGAGATGCTTAACATGTCAGCAGCAAAATCCAGGCAGGAAGACAGTGGTTAGCTGGGGAAAGATTGGAAAGGCAGAAGGACCCTTCACCAGGTTACAATTAGATTTTATTGAGTTGCCTCCTAGCAATGGACTAAAATATGTACTTGTCATAGTATGCCTCTTCTCAAGATGGGTAGAAGCATATCCCACTTGAAGAAATGACAGTCTTACAGTTGCTAAATTGTTGTTGAGGGAGTTGATTCCTCATTTTGGCTTTCCAGTCACTTTAGAATCAGATAGAGGACCTCATTTTAATAATGAAATAATTCGATTAATCTGTGCTGCATTTAACATTGAACAAAAACTGCACTGTGCTTATCGTCCAGAGGCTTCTGGAATAGTTGAACAGCTAAATGGCACAATCAAGTCAAGATTAGGGAAAGTGTGTGCATCCACAATCCTGAAATGGCAAGATGCATTACCTCTTGTATTGATGGGTCTCAGACGTATTCCAGACAAAAAGACAGGAATGAGTCCTCATGAGGTTCTCATGGGAAGGGCAATGAGGCAAGCATTTATTCCTGGAAACAAATTAATGAATATAACTGATGATCTGGTATTGGACTATTGCAAAGGATTGGCTGAAATGGTGCGTTCTGTCTCTCATCAGGTTGGAGAAGACGCAGTTGAAAGACAGCCAGACCAAGCACATGATTTGAATCCTGGAGATTGGATACTAGTGAAGAAACACGCAAGTAAGTCGTGTCTAGCACCAAGGTGGGATAAACCACGTCAAGTCATACTGGTCACTACCACAGCAGTGAAGTGTGCAGGTTTGCCCAATTGGATTAATGCTAGTCATACCAGAAGAGTACCGAGCCCATCAGAGCAACAAGAGCAACCACTAACTGAGCAGGCTGAAACGTCAAAGATTGAAAGCTGTGAAATTGAAGAGTCTAGAGTGATAGATTCTGAAAGACAACTGAATGACGAACAGCCAGGTACAAGTCAGGAAGATTGGATACCAATAATTGAAATACCTGAAGATGCTGTTGAAACAAGAAGAATATCAGAACTGAAAAGGCGAGAAGGTAGACAGGAAAAGACAGGGGAAGAAGAACACACTCAGGTGGAAATAAACAAAGACATTCAGGAACCTGAGGAGGGAGAGTCCGAATTAGAAGAACAAGTTCAGGCAGAAGAAGAACAAATTATAATAAGACCTGGACAGGTGCAAATAGAGGAAGGTAGAAACACAGATAAGAGAGAACAAGGACAGATTGTGCCTAGATTAAGCGAAAATAAAAGGATTTTAGAAGAAGATAAAGAAGGAGAAAGTGCAGTTCAGGTCAAAAGAGTTAGAAAAGGAGACAATTGGCCAGTAGGAGTAAAGAAATTAAAATATTATTTGAGAAAAACAGAAAAGAAACCAGAACAAGTAAATGAAGTCACAAGTCAAACACAATCTAAGCAAACTTTAGTGAAACTCACTCGAAGAAGCCCAAGACTGAGAACTTTAAACAGAAAATACAAGGCCCCTGAGTGGACTTACGTTATACTCAAAGAATTTGAAAACTTAGATTTAAGTGAAGAAACAGAAAGGGTTCATGTTGCACAGATTGATGAAAGCAAATTGAGACCTCCTTAAAAGAAAAGAAATTTAGCAGGCAAAAGAAAAGAAAAGAGAGAAGAAATTTTCTCAGATTAAAATGGCAGAAGTTGAAGTCACAGAAAGACCAAAACGAGGTTTTAAAAGAAAATGTTTTAGATTTTGTTTATGTAGTATTTTATTAGTAGTATTAGTATGGTTGTTTCTAACAGTAGGAGTACCTTTATTAATGGGAACAAATGACAAAAATAAAACAGATATTAATGATAAGATAGATAGAATAAAGGGAACTAAAATAGAAATAGGAGTAGAAGATGAAGCAAGTTATCATAATGAATCTAATTATAATACGTCTTCAAATGTGTTTATTAAATTGTTATTTCAGTATTTTAATACAATGGAAATTAGTAATTGCTATGTGTGTATGAAGTTACCCTCATCAGTATCAGCAGGGGTGACGTATCACCATATACCTTTAACATATGGTGTGTCATGTAGTATTTTATCAAGTTTATTTTATGCTACAGGGAAACTTCAGTATTTTTATTCAAATCTAGATGTAGTATTTTCTGAACAATTTTTTTTTTTTTTTTTATTTTTATTTATTTATTGAGTTTTATATAGCGCTGGCTAGACCCGGAGGTATCCGAGCGCTTTACATGAGGAAGAAACATTGTTTCAGAACATGGTTACAAAGTTACATCAGTTACTGGAGCTTAGTTGCAGGAATTACATGAGTACAAAAGCATAGCATAAACATGAGGAAAAAATAGGCAAGGGGAGAGAAGAATAGGGGAGAGAGAGGGAAGGAATAGGGGAGGAAGAGGAGAATAATGGGGGAAGAGGAGGGGGAGGGTATAGGAGGCACAACGGGAGACGAGGAAAAACAGTGTCTGACGTCCGGCTGGGTAGGTGACGGCCGAGGGTGAACAGAGCCAAACTCCTCTATAGCTGCGTGGGACAGCTCCACCGGTCATCGGCCAAAGGTTGCTCGGGCACCGCAGTACATACAGAAGGGTTATAGTTTCCGCCTAGGGGTGCATAGTCCAAAAAGTTCCATCGAGCGCGCCGGTCACGGTGTACGGTGCTGTGCTCCATGCGGTAATGGGGTAAGAACCCAGGCCTCCGCTGTGTGAGACTCCCTTGTCGCTGTGGACTCTCTCAGAGGGGTCTCTGAGACTCCAGGGCATAAATGCTGGATCCCTCCCCAACAAGGGGAGAAGGAGTGCTTTGGAAAGGGGCCCACTCATGGTGGCCATTATTAGAAAATGGTGTGTCAGATGTCCCCAGAGGCGGCCATTTCGACCTAATTTTGCTTCAATAGACCGGACTAGCTGGTCTGTGTCCGTGGGCTTGTATACACCAGGGAGGCGCAGGATTTCACAAGCCTCCTTGCTAAGAGGGTGCGAGCTGACAGTACGTGCCCCAGATGGCAAGCATTACGTCAGGACATCCGCCAGTCAACTGCTCGACGAGGTGTGAGCTGCCATCTTGAGGTCAGGCAGAGTCAGACGTGGAGTTACAATGAGTTCAATAGATTTAGTTCAGGCACATAAAGATAATCTAACATGTACATTAAGAGAAGAAGAAAAATAATTTTTGAATTTAGTAGAAGAAAGGAGACAGAATTTAATAAAGAAAGCTGCTGAACAGAAAACCCATGTACCTCCATGGGCTGGAACAGAGGGAGTTTATGCAAATGGCAAAGCTCATGCTGCGATGTCCCTGGATTTTGTGAAAAAGGGAAAATTCTGCCTCCATAGATTAAAGACAGATTATAACACTAATTACATTGGTTCCAGTGAATGTGAACACAACTTCCTAATTTTAGGAGGGTGGGGACTAAAAGGGGGAACTGATCCTGTATTTCCAGGAGTTTATTATATCTGTGGGAACAATGCCTATTATAGGTTACCTGCAAGATGGTACGGAAGCTGTTATTTTGGAATAGTCTTCCCGAAGATATACCATGTGGACGGAATCAATGGAAAATCTAATGGACTAACACGAAGAAGAAGAGCTAGTTTTTCTGAAATAGTAGGAGATATATTTAGTGCATTGATACCCTCAGTTGGAGTCATTCTAAATTCGCAGAAAATTTGTAAATTATCGACCATAGTTGATCGTCTTTCTACAAACACTGCAGGAGGATTCTTAATGATTAACACAGAGATGGCTGCAATCAGGTCTATGGTTTTACAGAACCGTCTTGCTCTTGACATTTTATTAGCAAAAGAAGGTGGAGTCTGTGGTATGTTGAAAATTCAACATTGCTGCACTTATATTCCGGACAAGAGCAGAGAAATTAAAGGATATATTGAAAATATTACAAGAATGCATAAGGACTTGACCCAACTGGAGGTTGACAGTGTGTAGGGAAAACTAACAAAGAGCATAACATCAAGAGGGAAATGGTTTACTAATTTTGCGAAAAGTTTTCTAGGTCAAATAATATTACCAATAGTTATGATAATGACAATAGTAATGATAATAAGGATCACATACAAATGTTGTAGAGAAGGAGGGAAAGGAAAAATACATTTAGAAAGAGAGGGAAAAGGAAAGAAACGGAAAAGAGAATATGATGAGATACAACTAGAAGAAATTAAAGGAAAAATATATAAGAAGATGAAAGATTTAGAAGGAAAAGAAGTAACAAATGGAAGAATGAGAAAAGAAATAGATGAGTGAGATGTGCTAAAGTTGGCATCTGGGATGGGATGGGTAATTTTGTGATGGCTTAAAATGCCATCAGAGAGGGGATTGATGGAGCAAGGACTCGTAAAAGAGACTTGCTCAGAAGCAATCCTCTCATTTAACCCGCTAACGAATTACTAACAGTGTCTTGATAATAATAACACGCAAATACAGAAGACACACGGGTTAGAGAAGCTTGCATATGTGTTTACTAACGCTAACAATATGAACGAAGGACTAAAAGCGCTCTAACTGGGAAATCTTTACTGCGCATGCGTCAACTGCATCTACGTAGTATGACGTTTAATGCTTGGAGGGAAAACTCTTGCGCATGAGCAGAAGGCACTAAAATGGCGGCTTGAAAGCTCACATGCACGGCACCTGCTTAGCTGAATAGAAAATAAGCTATTTTACTAATGCTAATGCGGAAAGGGTATTAATAAGTATATTGGGTTAGAGTAAAGATGGGTGGTATACAGTGAAACCATTTATTTTTTAAATTAACATTTGTCTATTTGACTTTCTTATTAGTGTGCATTTGGGCCTCTCGTGTGTGACCAGAGTGTGCTAAGCACGTGACCCTCGCGCATGTCTGTTGAGAAGTGAGCCGGAAGCATGACGATGCACTTGAATGCGATACAAGGACACAAATGAACATACCCTGGGAACAAGCACTGAAGACCTATGGATGAATGGATTTTTACGACAAATAAAAACAATTGTTTCTATTAAGTTGTGAATACGGGTGGGAATAAAACTTTTGAATAAAAATTAAGGGGTTGGATTTATGAACAATGGAATGATAGACTAAGATGACATATAAGCATGGTGTGATGATCATCCCCCTTTGCCTGTCCAATCAGAGCTAGTATTTTTGCGATATTGAAACTTTAGTGGGTGGTCCGTGGCCAACGAAAGGTATAACTGAGGTAGCTTTAGTTAGTTAGAAGACGTCGATGCTGCAGAGCTCGGGATGCTGTCGGTGCTGTGGGTGGTGCTGATGCCGAAAAGGACGCTGTAAGATGCTGATGAAGACATCGAATGCAGAACCATCTATCTTTATTTAATTGGGTTAGAAAGAAGATCGGCCGAAGAATCTCGAGGAGGAAGAGAGTGTCAGAGAGGGGTGCGACGCAGTCGCCGGTATCTTAGAGAGGTTAAGTATCCTGTCCTGAAGTCCTTGGGGCCGATTCCGATCTCGGCCGGTAGGGCTCCGAATCGGATTCGGCTTAACCGGATCCGATTCAGAGCCCTATTTCCCGACCGATCCGTACGCGCGTCCGGACGAGCGAGTACGATGCGAAATCGCCGACCGACTCATTCGGGCGTCCCAACCGCTCCGACCGACTCGTCCCCGGGTTGGACCGCACCGACCGACTCGCTCGGACACGACTCGCACTGCGCAATGGAGACGTTCCCCGGCTGGGTAAGTACGATGCGTGCCGCGAGCAGTCCGACCGACACGCGCCGTCCGGCTCGAAAGAGCAGTCGGAGCCGTACTTCGGGGGTCCGTGTCGGACCCCCCTGTATGCGTAGCCGCGCTAGTCGCACACAGGGCGGACCCATGGGTCCCCCTACCTGTGCGCGTGTACGGCGCGAGTCGCTCGGCGCGTACCCGCTGTAGGGGCGCCCTTGTTCGCCTCGCACCCATTGAGGCAATGGGAGCCCGGGTGCGCGTTGTACGACCGGCTCCCATTGACTTCAATGGGAGTCCGACCGACTCGAGTACAATAGCATACGGACGCATCGTACTCGTTCGGTCGGGCTGCACGGGTCCGATTCGGTCGGAAATCTCTCCGGGTCCAGCTCGGTCGGAGAGATTTCCGGCCCGAATCGGAATCGGCCCCTTTGTCTCCTGATCTATCCCGGGGGACCCTTACCAGCCCTTTGGCCAGAGGGTTTGGCCTTCACACCATCTTTGGTAACTATAAATTCATGGTAATTGTAGATGATCTTCTCTCTCTGTCCTGTCCTTTCCTGACATGGTTATTGTATGTGTCTGAAAATTTTCCTTAATGAAAGATTTTGATTTGCAATCTTATGAATGATGGTGTTTGTACTAAACTTTGAGATGGTTCACTTTCATTTAATTTAGATAAAGTTCTTAAAAACTTCCTGAGTCTGTGGTTTATTTTCTGTAAATAAAGAATAGTTAATAAGTTATGTTAATTATCACCATCAACTAATGGTCCATTGACCAGAGGAAAGAACTTTTTGATCAGTGAAAGGTTAGTTAGGAATAAGTAATAACTAATCCTGAACTATGGAAAATATAAACTAAACCCAGCGGTCTACTTGGATCTGTGTAAGTGTTTATGGGCCCAGGTGAGTATATGGTAGTAGAGTATCTGTTGTTAGTACACCGCTGGATCAGTGGTACGGTCATTGGTGAGTGAGAGGATGAGCTGGGTATCATCTGCGTAGGATATTATGTTTCAGACCATGAGATCTGACGATGTTGGCTAGTGGGGTCAAATATGATTGAAAAGCGTGGGGCTGAGGGATGAGCACTGGTGGACACAGCAGGCGATATTCTTGGGTTCGGAGGTGAAAGGTGGTGGGCGGACCCTCTGTGTTCTTCTAGTGAGGAAGGAGGTGATCCATCTGAGTGCTTCCCCTTGGATGCAAATGTAGTGGAGTTATTCGATCTGCGTGTAGTTAGATACTGTGTCGAAGGCTGCCAAGAGGTCGAGGAGGATCAGAGCTGCTGTTCCTTCTTGATCAAGGAAGGTTCACATGTCGTCGGTGGCTGCGATCAGCTCGGTCTCGGTGCTGTGATTGCTGCGGAAGACGAATTGGAAGGTGTTCAGTAGCTGGTTCTGCTCCAGGTGTGTTGTGAGTTCCTTGTTGATAGTATTTTCCAGTACCTTGGCTGGGAATGGGAGCACGGAGATTGGCCAGCAGTTTTTGAGTTCTCTGAGTTCGGCGGAGGGTTTTTTGAGTAGTGGTCTGACTTCAGCATGTTTCCAGGCGTCAGGAAAAGTTGTGGTGGTGATTGAGGTGTTGAGCAGCGTGGTGAGTTCCTGGCCGATACTTTGGTTCCCAAGTTTGAAGATGTGGTGCGAGCATGGGTCTGTGGGAGCTCACGAGTGGATGGATTTCATGATGGAGGTGGTGTCCTGGGTGGAGATGTGGTTCCAGGTGGTCAGCCTGTGTCTTGTGTCAGTTGCAGTGGAGGCATATCTGTCGAGGAAGCCCGTGGGTATAGGTTAGGGTTCGAAGTTTCTGTATATGGTTGTGATCTTGTCGTGGAAGTAGTCGGAAAGGTTGTCGCACAGCTCTTGTGAGGGTGTGATACTGTTTTTGCTGGCAGCCGGGTCAGAGAATTCTTAAACAATGTTGAAAAATGTCTTGCTGTTGTTGACGCTGGTTTCGATGAAGGCATCTAGGGCTGTCTTCTTTGTTGCCCTAAGCAGGCGGTGGTAGAGGTTGAGGGAATTCTTGAAGGCTGCCCTGTCAGAGCTGTTCTTGATGGTGTGCCATCTCCTCTCCAACTATTTGCTGTCACATTTCGCTGTTCTGATTTCTTGGGTGTACTAGCTGGCCATTTTGGAGAATCTTCTCTCATTGCTGCTCTTGATGGGGGCAATGCTGTCGGCGCAGTTGGTAATCCAGGTGTTGAAGTTGTGCATGGTGTCAGTCTGAGGCTGCATACTGTTGACGAGGTGGGTGGTGTTGTTGTTGTTGGGGTCATTGATGTGGAAGTTGAGGTCGCCGAGGAAGATGTAGTCCTTGGAGTCCAGGGCAAGGGGCGCAATGAAGTCTGTGTTGGGTTCTGTATATCTTTAACTCTTGCACATGCCACCATGACTACGAGTTCCATGTTGGAATGGTGGCATGTGGAACAGTCAGGAGGGCAGTTGGGAGTTGCTGTTTGCTCTGATCGGTCGTTTACCTTGGATGTCAATAAGCATCAATAAAGAGACGTGTACTTACCAGACTACTCTACGCCTTCCTTTCACTGGCGACAACTGGATTCGGACCCTGGACCGGCAGAGCGCATTTTTCCTGTTTGGAGCCTTTCGCAGTGGACTCATCTCGTTTGTGTCTCTTCCTGACAGCCAACACCTCCTTGTTTGCAACCGGAGTTTCTTCCCTGTCATTGCACCAATCGGAGACTGGTAGGATCCACTTTCTTCCATTTCCCCTGTTTTTGGTGGATTTTCTGTGTTGGCAGTTGGTGCTTTGCGCTGGTTCCGCGAGCTGGAGCTCGCGCTTGTTCTTCGCTTTGGAGTTCCTGTGCCTGACGTTCTCTTGGATTTCATCACCCCGCCTAACTCCACCTACGTCAGAACGCACGGCGGCCATTTTGGCTCTGGATGAAATTCAAGTTATTGCCACATTTACGTCCTCACGCTACATGTGCAGCTACAGCAGTTTTTGCTTCTGGATGTAAACCGAGTGATTGCCACATCGCGGACTCCTAATTGTGCATCGCGGTGATGCGCACACCTATTTTATACTTAATATTTACATGCGATTAGCGTGTTCGGTGACACGCACACCTTTGCATTTTTCAATTTCTGCAACAACGATCCTCCTTCACATTTGGTTGGTTGTGTTGCCATAGCAACCACACAGAATCAACGAGTTTTCCTTGCATTACGACGCATTTGGACTGCGTCCTTCATGTTGTGTATCGGTGATACACACACCTAACCAGTTTTCATTCCTTCACATTCTAGTGCACGTCGGTGACGCGCACACCAGCTACTGTGTTTAATCCCTTACACTATTCACATTCAAGTGCATTTCGGTGATGTGCACACCAGGGGGCCAATTCCGATCTCGGCCGGTAGGGCTCCGAATCGGATTCGGCTTTACCGGCTCCGATTCGGAGGCCTTTTTTCCGACCGATTCGTACAGTCGTCCCAGCGAGCAAGTACGATGCGAGCGCACGCGAAAACGCCGACCGACTTGTTCCCGGGTCCGAACCGCTCCGACCGACTCGTATGGACACGGCTCGCACCACGCAATGGAGACGTTTCCCGACCGAGCGAGTATGATGCACGCGTCGGACGGCCGGAGCGAGTTGGAGCGTCCGGCTCGCAAAAGCACCCGGAGCCGGACTTGGGGGGTCCGTGTCGGACCCCCTGCATGCATAGCCGCACTGAGTCGAACACAGGGAGACCCAAGGGTCCCCCTACACATGCATGTACGGTGCGGAGTCGCACCGACGCGTACACACTGTAGGGGCCCCCTGTTCGCGACGTGCCCATTCAGTCAATGGGAGCCCGTGTACGCGTTGTACGACCGGCTCCCATTGACTTCAATGGGAGTCTGACCGAATCGAGTCGGGCAGCATACGGCCGCATTGTACTCGCTCGGTCGGACTGGGGGAGTCCGGCTCGGTCAGAAATCTCTCCGGATCCGGCTCGGTAGGAGAGCTTTCCGACCCAGATCGGAATCGGCCCCCAGGTATTTTACTAAACTTTTTATAAAGTGTATTCTCCTTTCAGCGCATCGGTGATACACACACCTTAACATTTTAACATCATTTTATTATCTTCATTTTCTACTAAAGTGTGTTTCTAACAATTTGCATATTTGCTTTTCATCTCGTTTTATTTATTTATTTATTTTTCATTTCCAAAATGCAGCAATCTGTACTTCCTCCTTCTCCTTTTCTTTCTACTCCTGGAAATCCTCCTGTGGAGTGGGAGTTGTGGCTAGAAGGTTTTGAGGCTTATCTAGAAGCCATTGAAGCTGAAGTTTTTACGCAAAAGAAAAACTTGCCTTATTGCGATCATTCTTTGGGCACAGAAGGAAGGAAAGTTTTAAAACATTTACCTCCAGCTGTAGTTATGGGGGAGGGTGATGCTATCAATGAATATGCCTCTGCAATAAAGATGATGTATTCCAGGTTCAAAAAGAAGTGCAACATCATTATGGAAAGGCATAGGTTTTACATGAGAAAACAATTGCCTGGTGAACCTGTTGAGGCTTTTGTGAGTGATCTAAGGGTTTTAGCAACTACCTGTGATTATAAAACTTTTGAGGATGAAATGTTGAGAGATCAGTTAGTTGAAAAGACCAACAGTAGAAAGATTGAAGAGAAACTGTTAACAACGGAGAATTTAACTTTGGATAAAGCTTTGGAAATAGCTAAAAATGTAGAAACTACAGCCATGTACATGGACCAAATGGCTTTGGAGACCAAGGTCCATGCAGTCACAGTTGAGAAGGTTTTTAACAAGAAGGAGTTCAAGAATGACAAACATAGACCATTAGAATCTTACAGGTGCGGTAGCAGGAATCATTTAGGAAATGCTTCTTTTTGTCCTGCTGCTGAGAAATATTGTGCGAAATGCAAAAAGAAAGGGCACTTTTCCAAGGTTTGCAAATCTAGACCAGCTAATATCAATACCAAAATCTCAACTAAAAAGGTTCTTTCAATTGATACCAAATCCAAAGTGGATTCTAATTCAGACAGTGAGGATGGTAATGAAATTATGATGATATCTAATGCTGATGAATATCAGGTTGAAGAACCTCTGAATGTTTTAGGTGTTCCTCACAATGCCAGTCTTGTGGTTAGTGATCCACAAGTACTAAAGCTTCAACCTACCACTGTCAAGCGACCATACTGTCAAGTTGGGGTAAATGGTAACTATATTTCCATGATGGCTGATTCTGGTTCTTTTTTCACCTTAATTGGTCCTGAGGAATGGAGCAGGTTAATCAATGTTCCCTTGAGGAACCCTAGTTAAACATGTAGCTTATGGGGGCAAGCCTGTTCAGGTATTAGGGGAATTTGATTGTTCCCTAACTTTCAAAGAGCACTCAACTCCTGCCACTGTTTATGTGGCGGAAGAAGGATCTTCACTTCTTGGGTGGTTGGAACAGAAAAATGTGGGCATCATTTTGGATCCCAATAGTCCTGAACAGGTTCTCCTCAAAGATGATTTTAAGCCTGTTTTCAATGTGGGGACACATGATTGGAGAGCATCTTTTCCACGTGTATTTTGTGAAGGTCTTTGGAAAATAAAGGGTTTTTCTCATCAGATAATTTTGAAGCATGGAGTTCAACCTGTTGTGCACAAAGCCAGACGAGTACCTCTAGCTATGAGGAAAGAATCATCTCTAGAACTTGAATCTCTGTGCAGTAAAGGCATCATTGAGCCCATAGAAAGCTCAGAGTGGTTGTCCCCTGTAGTTTTGGCCAGAAAAGGTAATGGGGCTCTTAGAATGTGCATAGACTTGAGGGATCTAAGTGACAGGATATGGGTGGACAGACATCCTCTGCCCAACTTCACAGAAATGTTGAGTTCTCTTAAGGATGCAAAAGTATTTACCACTTTAGACATGTCTTCCGCTTATCATCAGATTACACTCATGAAAGAATGTCGTCATCTCACATCTTTTGTCACTCCTTCTGGCGCCTACAGATTCAAAAGAATGCCTTTTGGTCTTGCGTCTGCTCCGGCTGTATTTCAAAGAGTCATGGAGGCCATGTTTTCTAATGTTCCCAATGTCAAATGTTTTCAGGACGATATATTGGTTTATGGTAAAAATGTGGAATCTCATGACAAAACTTTGGCCATGGTATTATCGATTTTAACTGACCGAGGTGCTACTTTAAAAGCTGAGAAATGTAAAATTGTCTGCCAGGGGAGTTGAACCTAAGGAAGATTTGGTCATGGCCATAAAGGGTTTCCCTACTCCACACAACAAGGATCAATTTCGATCGTTTTGGAATGTTAGAGTTTTATGCCAGGTTTATCCCCAACTGCAGTAATAAGACACATAACATGAGGTTGCTTATGAAGAAAAATCAACATTTCCAATGGTCATCTGATCTAGAGAAGGAATTTCAATTGATAAGATTGGAATTGAGTAATGCCATTTCTTTACAACCTTTTGACACACACGATCAGTCTATTGTAGTCACTGATGCTAGCAAGTATGGTCTGGGCGCTGTACTTCTTCAAAAAAGAGAGGGGAAGGAGGAAGTAGTGGCTTTTGCTTCGCGCGCTTTAAGAGGTGCTTTAGGCAATACTTATGGGGTTCGGAATTTATCATTCGTATGGACCACAAGCCTTTGGTTAATTTGTTCTCTACTAAAGGTGCCAGTAATGCTACTCCTCGCATTGCCAAGTGGCATTACAGGTTGATGGAATTCCATTTTCATTTGGAATACATTCCTGGTGTTAAAAACATTTTTGCGGATTGCTTATCCAGATTGCCTCTTTCGAATGAACAATCAGGAGAACAGTTGGAGGATGAATTTTGTATTGTGGCCTCATTGATGGATTCTGGTTTTAATTGTATTTCAGAGGAAGAGTGGAAGTTTGCAGTCCAGCAGGATGAATTAATTCAAGAAGTTATTGGCATGTTAGGTAAAGGTTGGATACCAAAGGATGGTAAAGTTAGTTCATTTAAACATGTTTTTCCTGAGTTAAATATGTATTTGGGCATTTTGAA
This sequence comes from Calotriton arnoldi, assembly GCA_963921515.1. NCBI lineage: Eukaryota > Metazoa > Chordata > Amphibia > Caudata > Salamandridae > Calotriton > Calotriton arnoldi. The sequence continues at coordinate 2,141,801 of CAWUFW010002021.1, forward strand.
GAGAATGGATTTGTTGGTAGTGCCTGTTTCTTTGCAGAACAAGGTTTTGGTTTTGGCCCATGAAGGCCATATGGGTATGAGGGCCATGAAGAGAAGACTTAGAGAAGTTTTCTGGTGGCCTGGGATGGATCGTTCGGTTGAACATTTTGTGAGAGACTGTATTTCATGCGCTGTCAGTGACAAGACCCAAATCACGTTTCCCAGTCCCATCAAAGCTGTGCCAGTTCCTGACAAACCTTGGGTCAAATTAGCTTTAGACATCATAGGACCCATGTTTGTGTTGGACAAACGGAACAGGTATGGTTTGGTGGTGGTGGATTATGATTCTAGGGGGCCTGAGGTGAAATTTGTGAGATCTGCTAACACTGTAGAGGTTATGGATTTTCTCCAGTCTTTATTTTTGAGGGAAGGTACTCCTATTGAACTCGTTACTGACAATGGGGTGCAGTTCATGTCTAAGGAATTTCAAGACTTTTTGTGTCACTGGGGCATCAAACACATCACTACTTCGTTATATCATCCCCGCAGCAATGGTTTAGTGGAGCGCTGTAACAGGGTCATAAAAGACAGCATTCAATTGTCCATGGCCAATGGTTTGAACTGGAAAAAGGAACTAGTAAATTTGCTTTGGGCTTTACGTACTACTCCCAATGCTGTTACCAAAGTATCTCCTTTTGCATTATTAAAGGGTAGGTTAGTTTCCACTAAATTGGTTAGACCTTGGATGCGGGATTTAAATGTTTCTAATGTGAAACTTGAGTTAGTGAAAGACAGTTGTGACAAAGCTCAGAGCAAGTATGTTACTAATGAACCAATTGAAGGAAGAAAACAAGTTGTTTTCAAAGAAGGGGATTGGGTTAAAGTGAGACTTCCTGGTTTGGTTGCCAAAGGTCATTCCAAATTCTCTTGTCCTATGCAAATCATTGCATTGAGAGGTAGATCCGTTAAACTGAATGATGGAAAATGGTGGACTATGGAGAGGTTGTCCAAACAGAGATTTGTTGGTGACCATAGCAAGACTTCCACTTCTCAAAGCGCGCCCAGTTCCATCATCCATGGTGAGCCTAGTTTTAATGCTTCTGCAAGAGAAATGTTATATCTTGATGCACTTTCAGTTATGATCCCGGTTAAAGTTCATTTTATATTTTCTTTTGGTTTGTTTTGGTTGTTTTTCAATTGTATGTATTCTGCATAACTATTCTTTTCTCAATGTTGTAAGGGAAGAGATGTGTTGGGTTCTGTATATCTTTAACTCTTGCACATGCCACCATGACTACGAGTTCCATGTTGGAATGGTGGCATGTGGAACAGTCAGGAGGGCAGTTGGGAGTTGCTGTTTGCTCTGACCGGTCGTTTACCTTGGATGTCAATAAGCATCAATAAAGAGACGTGTACTTACCAGACTACTCTCCGTCTTCCTTTCAGTCTGCAATGGTGTTGCAGAAGCTGGAATACAGGATCGAGGGTCAGTATGCGAGGGTGCCTCAGATGGTTGTCTTGCTATCTGTGTGGAGCTTGAATTTGAGGTGTTTCATGGGGGGGTGGTATTGTCGGTGGTGGTGCACTGCATGGTCTCTTTGTAGATGATGGCTATTCCTCCTCCCGGCTTGTTGGTGTGGTCTTGGTGAGTGATTTTATATCTGTCAGGGATCGCTGTGGCAATGTCAGGGTTGATGATGCAGGGTTGGCGATGCAGGGTTGAGCCAGGTTCTAGTGAGGAAGGCAATGTCCGGTGCGAGGGTGGCAATGAGGTCCCATAACTCAGTGGAGTGCCTGCAAACAGAGGGCATGTTGAGGAGTAGACAGTTGAGTTGGTGGGTTGCTTCTGGTGTGGCGAGAGGTCAGCATGGTGCATTGCGGTGTGATGGTGGTTGTGCAGGTGCAGGAGAAGGTGCATCTGGTGCAGGACAACGGTCCTGCCATAGAGATGGCAGCAGTGTTCGCTGGGTCATCTGGTGTGCAGGAGACGGCGGACGGTGGCGTCATAGCTGTGGGTCGGCCAGGGGTGCTGGCGCTGGGCGCTGTCCTGGCGCGGACGACTGCAGACAAGCTTGCCTTTGGTGCGCTGGCAGCGCACCCACTGTTCGGCCTTGCTGCTGCCTCCATTAAGTAGGTCCTGGGAAGAGGGGGGGCACTGCGAGACGGTGTGGGGGACTTGGCGATCGCTGGAAGAATGGGCGGCAGTGATTGGGCGGGGAGCAGGCGGAGTAAGAAACAGCCATTAAAAGGAGAAAAAAAATAGCAACGTGGGGGTCAGCAGATGAGGCAACCGCAGCAGCAGTCTGGTCAGCACAAGGGAGAGCTGGGTCTGGGACCTGCTCAATGGGGACACGCTGCAGCCTCCAATAAGTAGGTCCTGAGAGGAGGAAGGGGCGCTGGGAGGTGGTTGGCGGGGCTTGGCTGGAGGCGGGAAAAACAGGCGGCAGCATACGGGAAGAGAGCAGGAGGAAAAACAAACAGCAGAAAAGCAATCTAAAGGAGGGGAAAACGGGCAAAGAGGGGGTCAGAAGGGGTTAGCACAACAGAGGGGAAAAGAACAGCAGAAGAGCAATCTAAGGGGGGATATAAAGAGCAAAGAGGGGGGTCTGCAGGAGAAAGCACAACAGAGAAGAGCAAGTCAAAGCACAGCAAGAGATGAAGCAGCGGCAGTGGCGGGCTGTCCAGTACGAGGGAGAGCTGGGTCTGGGACCTGCTCCAAAGAGTGTGACCAAGATGTGCTGGAGTTGGCTCTAGAGGAGGAATTACACATGAAGCTTACAAGAAGAGACAAAAAAGCATCAGGTGAGACATCGCAAGGGCAGAGATGGTGGACAGGCTCGCAAGATCATAGGAGATATGGGAGGTTTCCCCAATTCCCTTCTACCCCCTTAATCATACACTTCATGAAGAAGCCAAGAGAGAATGACCTGAAACAGGGTGCTAAAAATAAACAGGGTTTCTACAACTCCATCTCGGTGGAGTCTTAACAGGGCAGTGACAGATATGGGGCAAAATAATAATTTGAAAGGAGTATCCAGAAAGGCACCGTGTTAGCCTGAATAACAAAAAGTGAAGATGTGAACTTTTACATAACCCACATACCCAAAAGGGAAATATGCCCACGAGAACATAAAAGGCCAGCGAGAACATTGTTTGTGCATGCATGCTGTAGTGTAGTTCCTATTTCCCTAATAGGCTCTGCGCATTGGAATAATATACCCTATAGGTTTGACATAGGACTGAGGTCAGTATGTCCCTATCGAGTATATTAACTTAATTACTTTGTGCCAGCTAGCTCAGAGGCCACTAGAAACTCCTTGTAAACAAGAAGGGAGTAGTTTCTGGCAACCGCATAAACATGACAACTTTGTTTCCCTTTAGAATCGGAACACTCTCAGAATCGTGGAAACAATAGATAACAATTTCACTCAGCTAATCGTGCATGCTTAGTTTCCTCAGAGTTACACAGAAAGAATAGACGGGCGTTTCAATAAAATGGATTTATTGAACAGTCTTGTTTCTCGTGTAAGAGATATGAGCTGTTATGATCACAAGACAGTATGCAAGATAAATAATGTACAGCGTAAGCAGTAGAAAGAAATAATACTGCGCTAGCATTATCTTTTAGCATATATTCACATACATAAATAACATGCGCTTAAAATGTGAGTACTCATATGATGCTTCTCTAAGCTAGTTCTACCCCAATGTACCTAACCTAGTCTAGGTGTAGGGCAAGGTAAGAAGTAGGTGAAGTATTCCCTAGTATGGTATACTAAGAGTATGTTAAGTCTAGTATGCCAAGAGTCCCTCTAGGTTCTAGTCAGCTCCAGAATCACTGACAGAATATCGAAGGTCAGAATATCAACCTACAAAAATATCGCAGCAAGAATATCGAAGTCAAGAATATCGACATCCGATCTACATTATGGTAAGTACAAAAATATCGGAAAAAAAATATCGTCAAAAATATCGTTGTTAAAAATATCTTTTTTTTTTGTTAAAAAAGTAATGTAAAATAAAGTAAATAATACATATAATTAAAATAAACATAGTTAAAATATTTTAAAATGTTTAAAAATTATAAATTAAATATATATAATTTATAAATACATTTAATATATACATATAATATATAATATATACACTTATTAATATGTTTTAGTAATTATTTTAATAACTTATAAATTAAGAAAATCTTATAAATTATAAATACATCTATACACATAAAACAATAACATAAATATAAATTAAATAAATATATGTAACAAATTAAAAAAATTAAAATTATTTTTAAAATTAATTATATACTACATTAGCTAAAATAATACAAAAAATATTAAATAGTGGAGGGAATAAAATTACTATTCCAACTCCAAACAGTGCAACAGTAGGGTAAATGTTGGATAGCGTAGGTGTAAAAATTACTATTCCCACTCCAGTGAGTGCAACAGTAGGGAAAGTGTGGGATAGCGCAGGGGTAAAATTTACTATTCCCACTCCAAAGAGTGCAACAGTAGGGAAAGTGTTGGATAGCGTAGGGGTAAAAATTACTATTCCCACTCCAAAGAGTGCAACAGTAGGGAAAGTGTTGGATAGCGTAGGGGTAAAATTTACTATTCCCACTCCAAAGAGTGCAACAGTAGGGAAAGTGTTGGATAGCGGAGAGGTCAAAATTAGTATTCCCACTCCAGAGAGTGCAACAGTAGGGAAAGTGTTGGATAGCATAGGGGTAAAAATTACTATTCCCACTCCAGTGAGTGCAACAGTAGGGAAAGTATTGGATAGCGTAGGGGTAAAATTTACTATTCCCACTCCAGTGAGTGCAACAGTAGGGAAAGTGTGGGATAGCATAAGGGTAAAAATTACTATTCCCACTCCAAAGAGTGCAACAGTAGGGAAAGTGTTAGATAGCGTAGGGGTAAAAATTACTATTCCCACTCCAAAGAGTGCAACAGTAGGGAAAGTGTTGGATAGCGTAGGGGTAAAATTTACTATTCCCACTCCAGAGAGTGCAACAGTAGGGAAAGTGTTGAATAGCGTAGGGGTAAAAATTACTATTCCCACTCCTGTGAGTGCAACAGTAGGGAAAGTATTGGATAGCGGAGGGGTAAAAATTACTATTCCCACTCCAAAGAGTGCAACAGTAGGGAAAGTGTTGGATAGTGTAGGGGTAAAATGTACTATTCCCACTCCAGAGAGTGCAACAGTAGGGAAAGTGTTGGATAGCGTAGGGGTAAAAATTACTATTCCTACTCCAGTGAGTGCAACAGTAGGGAAAGTATTGGATAGCGTAGGGGTAAAAATTACTATTCCCCCTCCAGTGAGTGCAACAGTAGGGAAAGTGTGGGATAGCGCAGGGGTAAAATTTACTATTCCCACTCCAGTGAGTGCAACAGTAGGGAAAGTGTGGGATAGCGTAGGGGTAAAAATTACTATTCCCACTCCAAAGAGTGCAACAGTAGGGAAAGTGTGGGATAGCGCAGGGGTAAAAATTACTATTCCCACTCCAGTGAGTGCAACAGTAGGGAAAGTGTTGGATAGCGTAGGTGTTAAAATTAACATACTTATAATTAAATTAATTTTTATAAATAAATAATGATTTAATTATTAAATAACAATAAATTAATTACCAATACCAATAAATAATTAATAAAAAATAATTACCAATTAATAATTAATTAACAACAAATTAATTATAAATACCAATAAATAATAATCAATAAACATTAATGACTAATTAATAATTATTAAACAATAAATTAATTTCCAATACCCAAAAATTATATTTATTTAAAATTAATTACCAAATAATAATTTATTAACAATAATTTAATTATCAATACCCAAAAATAAATTAATAATTACTTAATTAGAATTAAATTACTTCCCACCGTATTTCCCTATAAACTCACAACCCACTCCAATAAATTAATACACTTAATATAATTATCAATTAATCAATTAATAAAAATGTATTACCAATTAATAAAAATTAATTACCAATTAATAAAAAAATTACCAATTAATAATTAATTAACAATAAATTTATTTACCATACCAATAAATAAAAATAAATAATTATTTAATTACAATTAAAATACTTCCCACCCTATTCCCCTATAAACCCACAACCCGCTACAGAACTAAAACGCTAAATTTAATTAAAATTAATTAATAATTCCTAAAAATTATTAACGAATTTACTATAATTAAATTACTTCCCACCCTATTCCCCTATAAACCCACAACCCGCTACAGTACTAAAACGCATAATATACTTAAAAAAATATTACTAACTTATAAAAATGTTATACATATATTTAAAAACCAGTACAATACTTCACAAAAAATATACAACACATACATATAAAATACATAATAAAATACATAACACTAATATAAATATCGATATTAGTAACATCGATTTTTTTGCTATCGATATTACTAACTTCGATATTAACAAAAACGATATTACTTACCTTCTGGTCGTCGATATTCTTGATTTTCGATATTCTGTCCCTACGATATTTGGAACTCGATATTACTGTAGGTCGATATTCTAAACTCGATATTTAGACTGTGCACCCAGCTCCATACCTTGAGAATGAGAGAGGTGGGAATCTCCTGCCGGATCTCAAACTCTAATACCCCGCGAAGGGAGTCAGAACACTGGAAGCTGGATTCTCTGCGAGCAGGGATGACAGCGTCTCTTCTCAGTGCGTCTGGCCGGGATACGGGCTCCTCTGAAGTCGAGGTCTCCTCTAACTTGATTGGGCAAGGGAAGGTATATTTATACCTGGTAGGTGCCTTGGAATGTTAGCATTGACGTGAAGTCGGACAGAGGAAGACGTCAGGAATTAACCCTTAAGGAATAGTGGTTCATGCATAATAGATGAGTTCTTGGAGAAATCAATAATCCTGTGCTGGGCTTAGGGTTTGGTTTCTAAGAACTCGTTGTGACGTTAGGGTGGACGGATGTCGGTGACCATGCCTGTATTTGGAGTGCATGGCTAATGCCTAAATAAGGACTGGGATTTTATGCCTATATAAGGGCAATGCGAATTGTGCCTATATAAGGACATGTTTCAGGAAAACCTATATACGGACACTTAAAGCGGAATACAACAGCCACTCCACTTTCGAATGAACGATAATACTAAATGCTAAACATTTAAACTTGAGTACCACATATTGCTAAAAACATTCCTAAAAGCATAATAAAAGAAGTTTTTAAAAGAACTGTTTGCTAAACATGTAATGCAATAGGTACTGTACATTTTTTTTAAAGCATTTTTTCATTCTAAGCATATATTGGAAATAAATGCAACATGAATGAAAAAACAGAAATATATACATATGATGAAATGGTTGACAAGTTTTTCAAAAATCAAAGCCATTGTATATCATGGTATTAAATGAAATTTTTAGACAAATAAGGTGACATTGTGTCACTGGAAGTATTCAAAGAAGTCCGTTTTATAAGAATAGTTCTACTGTAAGCAGATTGTTTTGCCATGTATTTTCAAAAAATAAAGAAAAAGAAAAAGTTCAATTTTAGGAAGAGTTCCAAGTTTTGAAAATATGAAGGCCAAATTCATTGCGTCCCTGGTACACTGTGAGCCGAATCAAAGTCAGTGTATGGGTCTGGTGTAAACATGAAATCATCTATTTCTGTAGACAAAATATCGTCTACCGATGTTGGTGACATTTGGAACACCTCGTTCAGAAGGTTAATTGCACAGAGATGAGAAACATCGCCTTCAGCTGAAGATGCCGCAGCAATGTTCGCGTCTGTTGTTACCTGTGTGCCTGTTGATCCATCTCGTACCTCAGCAGCAGCAGGAAGCGTCTGTGAGATCTCAATGAATGCCGTCATCAGGATTGGTAGCCTCTGGGGACAACACAGAGCATGGGCCGTTACAGGGTCCAGCAGAGTATCGATATCCGTTGGCATGACTGATGGGAGTGTTAGACAGGTGTCTAGCACGCATTCTTCACCGCAAAGCAGGCAGCGTAGAACAGGTAAGATGCAATCTTGCCAGATTGGTCTGAATGACAGGAACCATGTTGTATTAAGTTCCCGTAGACGAGGCATGCCCAAAAGCTGCACTATGCGCTCTCGGCACTTCCATTCTAGGAGAGCTTTCTCCACATCGCTCAGAGTGATGTTGGTGGATAGGCTTGCCATAGCGTAATAGTAGGAATAGAAATAGATTTCCTGCAACAAGTGCTAGAATTAATGGCACACCACCAAACACCGAATGTGCGAAGTTTGGAATAATTCTGAGGACTGCCTGGAAAGGTGCTAACAGTCCTGAACAGATGGTCTTAAATACATGTACAATACCGCTCTTTTAAGACATGTTAAAGATACGTCCCATTATTTCTGCGAAATGTATAGGGCAGTTTGTACGAATTAAAGCCTGTATCTCAGCCGAAGTCCTTGCAATTTGTAAATCATAGATTTCTTTGGCCGAGGTCAGAGGCACGGTCTGTTGCAAAAGCATGGCTTTCATTCTGCTTAAAGTATCAAAACGTATAAAAGAAACATTCAATGAAGGCCATAGAGGCGACTCCCTGACTGTGTCTATTGGGGGAACAATACTTGCATACAGCAAGTAACCCTGGAGTTGACCGTTACCAGATATGGGATGCCTGGCAACATGCCACAGCAACTCTGATCATTCAACATGAGGTAACTCCTGTTAGAAAGTTGGCCAAACGTTGGATTAATCACAGTAGCCGGTGTACCCTGCTGGTGGCAGGACAAATTTGACACAGAACCATTACAAGCCCCGTGTAAAGAAATGTCCTGACATATGAGTGAACCGCTTAATGCCTTTTCACAGTTTGTACCGCTTAGAAACACTTCACGATCCCCACTCCAACATCTGTATTCGTAAGGTAAATCCCAGGATGTCTTAATGTATTCTTTACCCAACCTTTCATATTTGCCTGCTTGCATTTGTTTGAGGCAATACTGAAACTGAAAAGTAGTGACAGGCAGAGTTATTTTGCCATGGATAAGCCATTCTGTAGCTGGTTTTTCTGCTACTGTGAATGGTAATTTTTCCAGTTTTTCAATGCTCAGCACTGTATACTTTGCTCCCCTTTGTGCCAGTTTGATCTATTTATCAGTTAGATTGTATTCTGCAAACAGAGACGACGTGTTGATAAAACGCCAAGGCACATAGCCCGCACGCAAAGATTGCAGCGTCCAGCCTAATAACATAATAGAACGTAACTGAGATTGGCCCTGTTGTAACATGGCTAAATCTTATTCCAGTATGTCAATAGCAGAGGATACAATGTTGTCCAATGAATAAATTCTGGATGACAAAGTTGTTAACCCATTGTCGACCATAGTGAGAGTTTTCTCTAAGTTAATACGATCAAGTTCACGTATTCGTTCTGCGGCCTCTGCCTGTGAAACCTTCCATACTTCATTATAGGCAGCATAAATGCCGGCATATATGAAACGTTTTTGACGCGGTTTTCTTGGTCCTAGCAAGAATTTCCTACGGTCTGCGTCTTCTTTAAGTAAAGATAAGTGTTGTTTCACATCCTCAAGTGTAGACTTTTGTAGCCAGTCAAGGCACAATTTCTCTACACTGTATGTTGTTACTACCCCCGGATGTTGTCTTTGAACATATCGTGGGTCTGGCCTATGGATAGTAAAGCCCTGTGTTTTATTCAGGAATCTTTCTTGACAGATGTTTGTGTCTGTGGGCCAGAGTAACCATTTTCTCCAATCAGGATCTGTTCTGTTGGTTTGTAGTATTGTGTCAACTGTAACCGCTCCCTGTGTAGTGCTATTACTTGCAGGTGTTGGTACAGAAGGTGTTTTCATGTCTTTGATCTTAGCTAAACCAAGGCAAGACGTTTGTTGCACAGTGTCATTCAAAAACATTATTTGATGTGGGATGATACATGCTCTAAACAAAGCTTATATCCCCTGCACTTGCCAATCTTTAGAACCCCAGACAGATTTCATGTCTATTGTGTCTTTCCACAAGTCAAATCCATGTCTAGACAGTTGGGTAATAAAGGCTGCAGAGTAAATCTGTTTTGTATTTGTTAACATAATTTTCTGTCCTGTTTTGTTTACATTTTTATAGTAAAATGTTTCTGGATCAGATGTATTGTACCCTGAAAAATATGGAAGCTTTTTGGCAAACGTTTTTGAACTACCTTTTGGTGGTGTAGGACAATGTTCCCATTGGTTAAACATAAACACATTTCTAGGTGTTGCAGATTTATGCAAGAAATTATGACCATAGTGGTTGTAACAATAAAGCTGTTCATAGTCTGATGAACGCTCTAAGTATTCATGGTTAGAGAATGCAGTAGACCTTTCTAGATCAGACATCATGTCATTTACAGTCTCAAAGTCCCAATCATCAGAATAGGTACTGGAGGAAATAAAATCACTTAATGAAATTTTAAATAAATGTGGAATGTTCAAAAGTTCCGTCGGGCCGAATATATCGAAATCGGTTTTGTCCCACACTATACCATCCTGTATAGGAACGGCTGTGATGTTCACTGCTGACAAGTCTCTTGCTTCACGATGGGATGATTTGTGTGGTTTCAAAAGTAAGTTCACATTTTTACTTTCAGTGTCCATATGGATGTATCTGCCATTTATAAGCACGCTGATAGTCATAAGCAAAGCTAGCCAAAGCAGAAAGAAAAATATTCCAGAAATTATCCTTAGTTCAATCCATGGTGAAACCAGATAAGTCTCTTTCAGGAAATGAAAAAGGTCTTGTACTTGCTGCTTGAAATATTTTGATGCTGGCGTCGTTTCAGGTTCACTCGGATCCTCAGAAAACGTATCAAAGTTAATGAAATAGCCAGAAGCAGTTCTGTCAATTGTTGGAATTGCATCAGGATTTGTTGAAATCGCTGGAACCAGTTGATCACTTGTTACGTTGGTGTAGACAGGTGTATTAAGACGAACTGTTACTTGAGTTTCAAGAGGGACGAGTTCCATAGCATTGTTGCTTAGTCCTTTATCTGTTACTGCTGAATTCTCGATTGTTATGAGTCTTTCAGTCTGAACCTCTTGGATAGTAGCGAGAGGAGTGCGTCTGCTACTAGGTCGGAGTCCACGAGGCCTACTATTTAGTATTGGCCACATACTGTGGTTTGATGAGGTTGACTGACACAAATCTTTTCTCCTTTTTTCCAGCAAGGGGCGGCAGAAGTACTGTTCTTGTTCCGTGGACGGCTAGGACAGGTACTGGTTGTCTGTAAAAAGGTCCAAATTCCTTCTTGTCCGCAATCTTTTCTCTGACTAGATCCCCAACTTTTGGGACCCAGACAGGCCTTGCTGGAACTGCCGGTTTTTCCCCAGTGGTGGTTGGCTTCAGGAACACTTTGCTTTGTTTCGATCTTAGTTCATTTAGATCCTGTAAAACAGCCAAACGATCTTTGATATCAAAGGGTTTATTTTCCACTACTGTGCCTTTACATTCGAGATCAGGAACCCACATTCTTGTCCCAAATAGGACCTCTTATGGAGTGACCCCCCCTAGAGAACTTCTTGGCAAATTGTTTAATGAGCGTTGGACCCCATAAAGATGTTTGACCCACCCATCACCCGAACCTAATACTCTAGCTGTTATAGACTGCTTTATGTCCCGGTTTTTCCTTTCCACAACAGAATTTCCCTCAGGATGAAACAGAGAGGAGTACCGCAATGCTACGCCCAAACTGGCCATGGCTTCTTTGTAAGCCCGAGAGCTAAACGCAGGGCCCTTGTCAGAATGTAGTGTGCCAATTGCGTATGTGCTGATAAAGACTCGCAAATCTTTTATAACAGTTCGAGCATCAGCCGAGCGCTGAGGGCATATCCATAGGAACCTTGAGCACGAATCCACTGCGACCATTATATATTTATAGTTACCGTCCCTGTGCAAGGAACCGCAGTGCTCCAGGTAAACACAAGCTAATGGTTTGTCTGAAATCAACAGGGGTGTCTGCGCAAGATGTTTCACTGTGGAGACTTTCATCTGTTGGCATATTTCACATTCCAAAACATAGTTCTTGGTCTGTTTCCTAATGCCAGGCCACCAATATTTTGTTTTAGTAACGATACTGTTGCAGAAACACCTGCATGGGCAGAAGCTATCCCTTCATGTGCTGCTAGGATCAGTCCTAATCTACGTTCCATGTTTGGTATTACCCTATCCCCCACTCCAGGGATTCGAGCAAAAGGAACGTTGTTCGCATCAATTACATAAGAGTACTTGAGTGGAAATTTCTTTGGTAACGCTGCACCACTGCCTTTGCTTGAAGCATTGACAGCCAACAATATCTCACTGTCTATTCTCGTTTTTGAACGAGTAATCGCAGCTACGGAAGCCGTTTGAACAGCCCCCTTTGCGGCTTCATCAGCCAATGAATTCCCTGCAACGTGAACGCCATCACGTTGATGACTCAGCGTGTGTATCACGTGAGCTTTTGGTAGTTCGTTTCTCAACTGAACTACTTGTTCCCAAAGCGTTTTATGCTTTATTGTGCCACCTTTTGCATCTTTGAACCCGTTTTCAAGCCAATTCTGTATATATTCATTAAACGACTGCACACAGTAGAAAGAATCGCACACTATGAGTGTGGGGAATTAGCGATCTGTACTTTCAAGTGCCAGTTTGAATGCTTGTAGTTCAGCTCGCTGAGCTGTACAATCTCCTAGAGATTGAGTTTTAGTGACCGTTGGTCTGAAGTTACCATCGCGCATGCGACCTTTAACGATTGCGCACGCTGCACTGTAAGCTTGCTTACTCCCTGTAGCGGGTTGTGCGGATCCGTCAGTGTAAATTATGAATTCATACTGATCGAGAGGCAGAATTTCAGTGGGCAGAGGACATTCATGTTCATATTGCAGGAACACTTGTGTTTTTAAATCAGGATCAAAAACATATTCAACATCTGTTGCAGCAAGAGAATTAACCCATTGTATCCATCTAGGATGTAAAGCTTTTGCATTTGGAATGCTCGCTTTTGTAACCGCCAATAAGGCTGGTACTGGAGTTACGACAATAATGCGTTTCCCTTGGGCTAGAGCTCTTTCTTTTGCTACAGCGGTTTGAACTGCTGTCAGTATTTTTTCTGTTGAAGTGAAGCGCATTTCTGCTTGTGTATACAAATGTGATTTGTATGCTATTGGTACTTTTTCACCCTCATTAAATGTTAAATAGGTGAATCCGCATTGACCCGATATTATTCGGATCACTAAATTGCGTTGACTTACGCGTGTTTGTAAGTGATTTGTTGCTAACATGTTAGCTTGGAGTGAACGCAAGATTTCTGTGTGTTCCTGTGTCCAATGTTTGATTGAAAAATCAGGTTTGATTAATTTGTAGAGAGGTTTAACCCTTTCTGCGTAATTTAGAATATAAGTTCTTCCAAAATTTAGGAAACCCAAGATAGATTGTAAATTTTTCAGCGTTTTTGGAGGTTGGAGCAGCGCGCACTTTTCTAAAAAGTTGGCTGCCAGGCTTTTGCCTTCACTTGAAAGCTCATATCCTAGGAAAAGGACATTGAGATGGGCAATTCTGGATTTTTAAAGTTGAATTTATAGCCCTCTGAGGCGAAGCCCAATATAATGGTACTCACCCTGTTCAAGTGCCTATCTAGGTCATCGTCTGTCAGATAGATTTCATCGACATATGACAATGCCTCATTATCATAAATTTGTAGTAACTCTGTTACTCTTGCTGAGAATAACCCCGGGCTGTTCTTGAACCCTTGTGGGAGTCTACAAAATTGACGCTGGGTCCCCATTATTGAGAAAGCTGTTAAGTACCTGCTTTCAGGTGCTATGTTTTGACAAAAGAAACCATTTGAAATGTCCAATGTGGTTTTATATTTTTTACGCACAATGTTATTCATTAATGCTGTACTATGTGCATTTTGCACTGCAAATGTTTTACAACAAGTGTTCAAGTGTCTGTAATCCAAAACTAGACGATATGTATTGTCTGGTTTGGACACAGAAACAAAGGATTGTTCATTGAGGAGGTGCATGTTTCAATCACCCCTTGGTATTCAAGTTGATCTAAGATCTCCCTGACCTGTTTTTTAGCTTCTTGCTTTATTGGGTACTGCCTTTGTGCAGTAGGTTCATTTTTTAGATGTATTTTGTGGTGAGGTGAGTCCTCATCCCATCCTACATGATTTTTGTATAATGCTGGGGCCTGGGCAACTGCCCATTTCCTGGCATATGTATATTTTATATTAATTGGAATATGGTTGGAGAAGGCTGGCATAATGATGTCCTCGCTATGTGGGCACTCCCTGACAAATTGTGGTGGCCAGTCTTTTTCTGCTAGAAGTATATCATAACCCCTTGAAAGTTTCTCCCAAAAGAGTATTTTCACTTTTCTTGGTATGTCTCCCTCCATTCGGAGTGTTATTTCATATAACTTTTGTGGAGTACTAACCCTGGTGTCTACAGTCTCTACTGTGATGTACTCATTCAAGTCCACTGTCTCCAGAAGTTCCTTCAGGTTCTGGCGAGCTATTGTGACTTCTGCTGCACTGTCCAGCATTGTCTGATCCCATTCTCCGTTCTTGAGCTGTGTTCTCAGTATTCTCGGCATGTTTGATCTTCAGACCTGCTACCTTCTTTTTTGTGAATTGAGGTTTTGATTTATTTTTCTGAACGTGTTTGTCGTCTTTGGATTTCACGCGTTCTTCTCTATGTTCTGACCGTCCTCTTCTTTCTGATGTCTGTGATGATATCTGAAAGGTACGAGAGGAACGTGTATCAGTATCTTGATACCTGTCAGGTTTTCTTAAATTATCCCTATTCCTGAGGTTGTACCTCCTTTCAGAGGGCTCCTTTTGAGGAGACCTACCTCGGGATTGAGAACGTTTCTCGTTTGAATTTTGTTTATTAGTTTCCCACTTCTTTTTAGAAGATGTAGGAGTTTGTTTAATAGAGTCCTTTTCAGGACTTTCAGATAGTTTTGGCTTCAAAGGTTTTCCACCCAAACTATCTCTGCCTAATTCTGCATAAGATTGTTCTATTATTCTGGGTAGTTCATTTTGATGTTCTGTAACATCAAATTCCCTTAAGCGTTGGCGGATCGCCACTGATGCTGCCTCTCCTTTAATATTAGATAATATTATTGTTGAGACCTGGTCGAAGTTTTTCAGTAATTTCATACCTAAATTCAGAGCAGGCTCTGCCCCGTATTCATTTTGAATTTGTTTCAGGACATCTGGTATTACTGCGATTGACGGAACACCATGTGTTTTAGTATAGATGGCAGCAAAGACTGAGCCCCAAGTGGTCCAGTCTTCCAGTTGTGGTGTGATCCCCATTGGTAAACAGATTATTAGGATTCTGTGTTTCTCATAAGTGCTAGTATTTGGAAATACTGCTTCGATTTGAGTAATTTTTTGAGCTATCCAGAATGGAATTTGCTCACGTTTTGTGGGCATTTTACCCATGACTGCGTATAAAGTCTGTGGAGTAATTTTTAGTGTATTCCCCTGTTGAGGGGTTTGATTTGGAAAGGTCATAGGTGGTTGGACTGTGAAAGTCCGCATGCCATATTGGACTAGTTGTCTGTAAATTTTTATTAACTCTTGTAGTTGAGTAAGTAATTCCTCGTCTGACATTACATCGATGTCAGGATGAGGTGTGTAGCCGGCTAGAATCGGCCATGTTGCTCCTGGTCTACCTAGTGGACCGAGCCTGGTAATGTTTTTGTGATGTTTTAGGGCGCCTTTAAACCAGAGATGATGCTCCTGGTATGTGAGTGGAATTTCAATATCCTCGAAAGGAATATATTCCTCTAGTGGTTCATCTTCTTTAAAGAAGTCAAACACTTTTGTTACTGGATTTGATTCTGGGAATGCTATCCATGAATAGAATACCTCTGTCTGAAAGGATTCGTGTGCCTCTATCACGAAAACTGCTCTACCACCTCTTGGTGATAGGCCGTGTTTTATAAGTTTTAGAGTGATGGCTCTCCTTAAGTTTGGAGGGATGTTTATAACACCCTCATCGGCTTCATTTAAACCGGTAAAGTTAAAAGCTGTTATGACTGGGTCAGCCGCAGCTACACCGTTCTCTGTGCCATTGTCCCCGTGTTCGGACATTTGTTTTTTGAAAAATGTAGTACAAGTTTCAAGGAAACAAAAGATAAGGTGCACAATATTTTGGAACACTGTATCCTTCAACGTTGAACAAACAAAAATAGCTAATCTATAGGTTTTTTTTCCTATTTAGCTTTGGCGGATATTTAACCCTACCCACTCCAGACGTCTTATGGAGTATGTGAGTAGGGGTCTCTGAGAGAAAAGCACGACTGAGTTACTCAGTATCTAGCGTTAAATTACTGCCTTACCAAACCGTTGGGCGCCATGTAGTGTAGTTCCTATTTCCCTAATAGGCTCTGCGCATTGGAATAATATACCCTATAGGTTTGACATAGGACTGAGGTCAGTATGTCCCTATCGGGTATATTAAACTTAATTACTTTGTGCCAGCTAGCTCAGAGGCCACTAGAAACTCCTTGTAAACAAGAAGGGAGTAGTTTCTGGCAACCGCATAAACATGACAACTTTGTTTCCCTTTAGAATCGGAACACTCTCAGAATCGTGGAAACAATAGATAACAATTTCACTCAGCTAATCGTGCATGCTTAGTTTCCTCAGAGTTACACAGAAAGAATAGACGGGTGTTTCAATAAAAAGGATTTATTGAACAGTCTTGTTTCTCGTGTAAGAGATATGAGCTGTTATGATCACAAGACAGTGTGCAAGATATATAATGTACAGCGTAAGCAGTAGAAAGAAATAATACTGCGCTAGCATTATCTTTTAGCATATATTCACATACATAAATAACATGCGCTAAAAATGTGAGTACTCATACGATGCTTCTCTAAGCTAGTTCTACCCCAATGTACCTAACCTAGTCTAGGTGTAGGGCAAGGTAAGAAGTAGGTGAAGTATTCTCTAGTATGGTATACTAAGAGTATGTTAAGTCTAGTATGCCAAGAGTCCCTCTAGGTTCTAGTCAGCTCCATACCTTGAGAATGAGAGAGGTGGGAATCTCCTGCCGGATCTCAAACTCTAACACCCCGCGAAGGAGTCAGAACACTGGAAGCTGGATTCTCTGCGAGCAGGGATGACAGCGTCTCTTCTCAGTGCGTCAGGCCGGGATACGGGCTCCTCTGAAGTCGAGGTCTCCTCTAACTTGCTTGGGCAAGGGAAGGTATATTTATACCTGGTAGGTGCCTTGGAATGTTAGCATTGACGTGAAGTTGGACAGAGGAAGACGTCAAGAATGAACCCTTAAGGAATAGTGGTTCATGCATAATAGATGAGTTCTTGGAGAAATCAATAATCCTGTGCTGGGCTTAGGGTTTGGTTTCTAAGAACTCGTTGTGACGTTAGGGTGGACGGATGTCGGTGACCATGCCTGTATTTGGAGTGCATGGCTAATGCCTAAATAAGACTGGTATTTTATGCCTATATAAGGGCAATGCGAATTGTGCCTATATAAGGACATGTTTCAGGAAAACCTATATACGGACACCTAAAGCGGAATACAACAATGCGTCATTACGTAAGTCCATTTGTGCGACCACACATGCACGCTTTCAAAATTATGCAAATTCTTTTTTTTATATTTGCCGACACAAAATGGGTTTGTAAATAAATGGAAGAAGTAGCGCAAAATTGCAGTTCTTTAGTATAATATATATTTTTTTAATAATTTAGAAAAATAGGACTGTGGTGTTGGGTGAATGTAGGAGCAGTTGGGGTGATTAGCGTCAAGGGGTAAGGGGGAGGGGATAAACTGTAGACTAGGGAGAAGCACACAAGGGAGCGAGAGCAACACACAGTCCGGGTGGACCTTGAAGCACATGGGGTGAGAGGAGCGCGGGTGGGAGGGGAGCAAAAGAATGCAAGAGAACACGGAGTTGGAGGGAAGAAGCACGAGGGAGACAACTGGAAAACATAGGCACTTTCATGGAGTGCTTAAGCAAAAAAAAACGAGTTACTTCAAAGTGAGCAGTGGAAGGACACAAGTAAAGAGGGTATGTCCAGGAGAGGGGCAAACACATAATGGACAAGAGAAGCTATTAAATAAGAAGCAAGCGAATGAGAGTGACAGTAAAGCCAGCCAATGGTAAGCAATGGGTGGGCTTTAAGAACTTGTAAGTTCTTGGTAGGCTGACAACAGGTCTTTTGCTGTCTGGTAACCTCAAACTAAAAATGTGGTTCTCGCTCTTATGTTTATACAAACGTTATCTCTTAACTCTGGCTATATTAATTGATCTAACAAGAACACAATTTTGTCAAGGCAGGAGCATTCATTCCAATATTCATACAAATTTCATAAAATACTTTGCTAAAACTTACAATTTCACAGAATATTCCAGGTTCTTTCTTTACCATCAGAATTTAGCTATATAATGCATTTCTTGTTAATGGTACAGGTTTTTTCCCAAAGTCCATTTATTTGGTTATTTTGGAGATGGGAAATGGAATTAGAAAACGGCTGTAATAGTGCAAAGTTAGCCTTAATAGTTTCCGATTATGAGTTGTGAGGAGAGAAATCTCAGGTGGAATTCTGCTCTACTCAATCATAAATTAGTCGATGTCCCGCACCCAGATTTTCCGGGTGTGGGAACACGACCCGATTTTACCTGCCCAAAAATCCATCAGGTAAAATCACATTTAGAAGCAGCTGCAATGCCACTCGGACAGGTTCCCTGCCTCCCATCCGACCCTTAGGCTAGACACAGGGGCTGCTCAGGCAACATTCTCCCCTTCCCTCCACACCTTCCTCCCTCTACACCAACCCCACACAAATTTACCACCTGCTCAGAGAAGGGAGTACATTTGATTGTTAAACTCTGTGGAACTGAGAATTCTGTGTGGAATTCCAGCCAGTAATTCCGATTCCCAGGGCTTTAAATGGGCAAGTTCTCTCCGGTACTGAGTACCTGCACTTCCTTAATTTGAAAGGAAGAGTACCTGCACTTCTCAGCACTGCTGCAATGCATTTAATGGAAGAGTACCGGCACTTCTGAAGAACAAACAGGCACTCTAAAGAGTGAGTACCTGCACTTCTATATTTCCTTTTAAAGCACTGCAGGTTCCACACAGTTAATCCCCATTCTCTGGGGTTTAACTCGTAATAATGTGGTACTGGCAGAATGTTACTGCACAGTACCACTGTTTAAACGTATGGAGTGTCCACCATGCCAGCACCGTGCAACTCACATTCTTGACTATTGTACTGTATTGTAATTGCATTTATATAGCGCTTACTACCCCTGATGAGGCGTCGACGTGCTTTTTCGGCGAGTAGCATGCTACTCTGGAACCCATAAAGAATTAGTGGTGAATTAGTATAGTGAAAGATTAAAGTAATTTGAGTGGTGGATATGTTAGTCAGTTATTTGGATTGAGAAGGATAGTGGAGGGATAGAAGAGAGAAAAAGGTTTGCATTTATATAGTGCTTGCTACCCCTGATGGGGTATTGAATCGTTTTTTCGTGGAGTAGCACGCTACTCCGGAACCCATAAATGATTAGTGGTGATTTAGTATAGTGAAATATGAAAGTAATATGAGTGGTGGATATGTTAGTCATTTATTTGGATTGAGAAGGATAGTGGAGGGATAGGAAGGATAGAAGAGGGACAAAGGTTTGCATTTATATAGCGCTTGCTACCGCTGATAAGCTGTTGAAGTGCTTTTTCAGCGAGTGGCACGCTACTCCGAAACCCATAAAGGACTACTGGTGAATTAGTATAGTGAAAATATAAAAGGAATTTGAGTGGTGGATATGTTAGTCAGTTATTTGGATAGAGAAGGATAGTGGAGGGATAGAAGAGGGAAAAGGTTTGCATTTATATAGCGCTTGCAACCCCTGATGAGCTGTTGAAGCTCTTTTTGGGTGAGTAGCACGCTACTCTGGAACCCATAAAGGATTATTGGTGAATTAGTGCAGTGAAATATGAAATTAATTTGAGTGGGGGACATGTTGGTCTGTTATTTGGATTGAAAAGGATAGTGGAGGGATAGAAGAGGGAAGGATTTGGAGCTCATAGCAGTAGGAGGAGGTTTTGGATGGGTAAAAGGGAGGTAGAGGGGGAAGAGTCAGAGGTAAGGGTTTAGAAAGGCTTGTTTTGGGGGATCGGAATAGTAGTAGAGGTATGAGATGATGCAAAGATGGGTGGAGTAGGGCAGAGTCTTGAAAGGGTTATTTTGTGGCTCACAGTAGTGGTATGGGGTTTGCGATGAATGAGAGAGTGGAGGTAGAGGATATATTGATTGAGGTATACGGTGAGAAATAGGGTAGTGCATTGGAAAGAGTAGTAGAATGAGGTTTGAGATGAGTCAGAGAGTTGAGGTAGAGGATATATGGAGAGTGGTATAGGGTGAGCAATAGGGTAGTGCATTGGATATGCTGAATTAGAATTATAATGGTTTACTGTTTGGCACAATTTATGTATATTAAGTGATGTCACATATATTAGATAGATAATTTCTGGCGTAGCTTTCTTTAAGGATAAACTGTAATCATTGGAATTTTTTCATGTATAATGCATAGCAGTTTGTGTCTTTCCGTTTATGGCTTCCATACAATGAAACCCATATCCAGGGTCACTGGAATTATGTGATTGTGCGGCCGCTAAGGTTTTTCGCATGATTGTAGATTTTCTGCATATGCCACATAATGCATCATCTGCTGCATAATTTGCTGCATAATCTGCAGATTTTAACCAAAAAAATTGTTTCTAGGTCAAACAGTTCAAAAGTTACTAAAAATGCAGCAACATGTGCTGCTGCACAGTGGAAACCCCTTTGCAAAGGTTGACTGGTCACCTTACTGTTGCTTATTGCTATATTTCGATGTTATACTGGTAGCAGTGATGTGCAACCAATACCAAGACAGTGTTAACAAGGGTAAAAACGACAAAATAATTAAGTGATGCTATCGCAAAATGTGCCGCACTACGCTGCATAATTTACTTGTTCTTGACGCACAATGTACTCAACCCTGCAGCATAATTCCCCCACCCCCTCCCGCTTAATTCCAGGGGCCCTGACCAGATCCAGGCTCATTACGTGAATTAAGTGCTCTGTCAAAGATCACGTTTTGTCAAAGAAGAGAGGGGAGCCGGGATCAGAACAAGCCAGTTGTAGTGGTTCTATAGTTAACGCATTATAGTACTTTATGGACTGTATGCAAGCGGTACCAACTGCAATATACAAGTAACGACTTCCAGCTCAAGATGAATGTATGTAAATTCACACAGTTTTATCAACTGCGGCCGATTGCTACCCAGTTGTTTTGTATCAACGATTGCTGCGTAATGACCTCATGCTTTTTGTTTGCAACGGACTCTTTTTTCCTGCTGGCCTTTATTTTAGGGTTGGCTTTAATCTCGCTCCGCTTGTGCCATCTTTGGGGACATCAGTGTATCTGAAGTGAAACCCCAGGAGGTGCGTGCGGCTCAGCTGCTCGGAGGCTCCTGGCGGCTGACGGCACGCGCACGCCTCGTTAGTGCCACCGTTGCTATGAGCTTCCAAGCGTGCCTTGCAGCGAGCGGTCCAGACTGGGGGCGGGGGGGGGGAGGAGGGGGGCTATGTTGCTGTCACTGATGCCACCTCCTCCCCGACCCTTGGCCAGGCCAGTCTGCACACCGTATGCTGGAGGTGGAAAGCTGTTCACCAGGGTCGGCTGAAGGATTGGATGGGGCCCATTTCAAAATGGAAAATCCCCCACTCCCCCTACCGTAATATCCTTTGTGAAGCATTACTTCCAGCCTGTACCTTCCACTACAATTAAACTGTAGTCCTGCTCATCAGGTCCAAATTAAAACAATCACAGTCCAAGGTTAAGGGTCGGATCTATGTGGAATGCTCAGGATAGCTACAGACTATGTAAATGCTGGTAGCCACGTCGCGAGCAGGGCGACATGAGGGGGGCAGCATCTTAGTGTTTCTGCCCTGCGAGAATGGGATGGGCAGTGTGTCCCAGTAGGGCCACCATAAGTACAGAGGGTTCACCCCTCAGTTTATTGCCCCTCAGCGTCAGGAATAGGCATGGCATGGCATGGAAATCTGGCATGGATCTGGCCCTGCTGGATTTACACTGAGCACCCCCTTGTCACATCCAAAACCACACATGCTGTATGTACTAAACACAGTCCCCTCAACTGTTGTAAATACGGCCTCCTCGTTTTTTCTGTCTTCTTGCACAACCCAATCATCCCTGTGACGCCAGCTATCCTCCACATACAGTACTTTTGCAGGGGTGCCCAACCAGGTTCGGGTAAGTCAGGTGGGCACTCGGGCAGCTGTGGGTCGGTTTTCTGGTCAGCAAGGAGGCCGATTTGGACTGTGTCTGGCCTTTCCGGAGGCAGATGGGCCTCTATTACCTCTCTTTTACCACCGGAGCGGAGGTGTCCTTCCCAGTCCCTCACTGTGCGGCCCATTAATGAATGCAGATTGAGCAGTGGCAGGGGTCCTAAGCAGAAGTGGCCTCACTTATATTCAGGTGGGATTCACCATTGTGAACTAATCCGTGCACAAAGAGTCCTGGCAACACTTGCATTTTTTATCTGAATGAAGATAAGAAAACATGCCTCTTTTAGAGAACCCGGCCCCTTCTTTTCATCACACTTAAAACATTGAAGCAGTGTTTTGCGGAAAGGCGCACTTGGCAAATGTGGGGCACTTACTTTTAGAGTGCCCGGGCCAATTTTGCATCCCAATCCAACCCTGTGTCCAATATAATTCCCGGATGGCCGGATTCACGCCAGATTTTATTTTCAGATAACCACATAAGATAAACGAACCTTCAAAGGAGGGAGCAAGGAGGGCAGTCCGGATAGAGAAATGGCCTATCATGGATGACCTCAGTGTACAGTAGCACAACGGCGAGTATAGCGGAGCACCAGGTCCCAGGGCTGTAACTCCTACCACGGGCCGCAGAACTGGGCTTCACTGCTTCCATGCACTGCCCTGTTCTCGGCCCTGACGCACTGCCCGCTGGGTTCCAACACGCAGGATTCTGAATGTACTCCTCCTCTCTCCAGTCATGGCACCACATCTGAATCCAGCGCCCATGTACACGGGCCGGAACTCTGGTACATATTACAACGCTATAGACTTTGGTGTAGGCCTTCAGAAAGTCATATAGTGACAAGACACGTTTGGGGTGTGTCATGGGATGTGTCAATAACATGCAATGAGAAGTCAAGATTGGTAATCACATGATCCATGTGCTGTTATGTACATTGCACAAATAAACACACAAGTGTCCGAGAGCGTTACTTTCAAATGTTTTTACGCTGACAAATGAACGAACAAACCTAGGAGTGGCACTCGGAACACTTGGCTGAGTGCCAACAGCTGTGTAGCTGGCACAGCAGCAAGCCACACGGGTTTAGCACCGACTGTGTTCTTCAGTTTGTGATTGACAGTCACATGACAGATTTCATTCAGAGAATTCGAGCAGGCGCCAAGCTGAGATAATGAGAACGGCCTTTATCTTCTCCAGGAGCAAAAATGTGGGCAGTTTTTGGCTGAGCAAGCAATTCATTTTTATTTATTTCCTTCAGAGACAAGACACAAGGTACCTCAACATTAGAGTCGTTATAACAACGTCGGTTCACTGTGCTAACTCCGTGCATATAAATTAGTAAGAATATTTTGTTGTGTCTATACATTTTGAGCGCACAATATCTGAGTCACAGATGGGCACTTTCTGTGGACTTTGTTAGCCTGAGCAAGAAAATCTGCCTGAAGCAGTTTACAAGTATGCTAATACCAGGGCAAATGCGTTCAAAATCTGTCATACTCTTCTGTTATAGTCGAACGTGTATGACCTGTGTAAACTGAGGGATAGACTTGCTGTCAGATCCCGGGTCTGTATGACAAATGTAAGCTGAGGAATAGCTCAATGTGACCTGACACATCTTGGGAGAGAGGATTGAGCAATGTAAGCTGTGAATAACCCGAGGGAAGGATTTACTGGCAGAAGCATGTGCCTGTAAACTATGTGTAACCTTAGAGATAGCTCTGCTGTCAGAGGCCTGAGCCTGTTGGCTTTATATAATCTGATGGTAGCTCTGCTATCAGTGCCCTGAGTCGGCATTCTCTTTGTAACCTTTGTGATAGCTCTGTTGTCAGAGGCCTGCTGGCTATATATAATCTGATGGTAGCTCTGCTATCAGTGCCCTGATCCGCATTCTCTTTGTAACCTGTGTGATAGCTCTCGTGTCAGAGACCTTTTGGCTGTATATAATCTGATGGTATCTCTATCAGTGCCCTGAGCCACATTCTCTTTGTACCCTGTGTGATAGCTCTGCTGTCAGAGGCATGAGCCTGTTGGCTGTATATAATCTGATGGTAGATCTGCTATCAGTGCCCTGAGCCATCATTCTCTTTGTACCCTGTGTGATAGCTCTGCTGTCAGAGGCATGAGCCTGTTGGCTGTATATAATCTGATGGTAGATCTGCTATCAGTGCCCTGAGCCATCATTCTCTTTGTAACCTGTGTGATAGCTCTGCTGTCAGAGGCCTGAGCCTGTTGGCTGTATATAATCTGATGGTAGATCTGCTATCAGTGCCCTGAGCCATCATTCTCTTTGTAACCTGTGTGAAAGCTCTCGTGTCAGAGACCTTTTGGCTGTATATAATCTGATGGTATCTCTATCAGTGCCCTGAGCCACATTCTCTTTGTACCCTGTGTGATAGCTCTGCTGTCAGAGGCCTGAGCCTGTTGGCTGTATATAATCTGATGGTAGATCTGCTATCAGTGCCCTGAGCCATCATTCTCTTTGTAACCTGTGAGATAGCTCTGTTGTCAGAGGCCTGTTGGCTGTATATAATCTGATGGTAGCTCTGCTATCAGTGCCCTGAGCCGGCATTCTCTTTGTAACCTGTGTGATAGCTCTGCTGTCAGAGGCCTGAGCCTGTTGGCTGTATATAATCTGATGGTAGCTCTGCTATCAGTGCCCTGAGCCATCATTCTCTTTGTAACCTGTGTGATAGCTCTGCTGTCAGAGGCCTGAGCCTGTTGGCTGTATATAATCTGATGGTAGCTCTGCTATCAGTGCCCTGAGCCATCATTCTCTTTGTAACCTGTGTGATAGCTCTGCTGTCAGAGGCCTGAGCCTGTTGGCTGTATATAATCTGATGGTAGCTCTGCTATCAGTGCCCTGAGCCATCATTCTCTTTGTAACCTGTGTGATAGCTCTGTTGTCAGAGGCCTGTTGGCTGTATATAATCTGATGGTAGCTCTGCTATCAGTGCCCTGAGCCGGCATTCTCTTTGTAACCTGTGTGATAGCTCTGCTGTCAGAGGCCTGAGCCTGTTGGCTGTATATAATCTGATGGTAGCTCTGCTATCAGTGCCCTGAGCCATCATTCTCTTTGTAACCTGTGTGATAGCTCTGCTGTCAGAGGCCTGAGCCTGTTGGCTGTATATAATCTGATGGTAGCTCTGCTATCAGTGCCCTGAGCCGGCATTCTGTTTGTAACCTGTGTGATAGCTCTGTTGTCAGAGGCCTGTTGGCTGTATATAATCTGATGGTAGCTCTGCTATCAGTGCCTTGAGCCGCATTCTCTTTGTACCCTGTGTGATAGCTCTGCTGTCAGAGGCCTGAGCCTGTTGGCTGTATATAATCTGATGGTAGCTCTGCTATCAGTGCCCTGAGCGGGCATTCTCTTTGTAACCTGTGTGCTAGCTCTGTTGTCTGAGGCCGAAGGCTGTAGATAACATGTAAGGATAGGGGCATATTTGCTGGCAGATATATGAGCCTGTAGGATATGTGTATCCTTAGGAATAGCTTTGTTGTAGGAAGGCTGAGCCTATGAAATCTGTGTACTCCTGTGCGGTGCCTCAGAAGCCAGAGGCTATCCATTCTCTATAACCTGATGAATTGCTCACTGAGCCTATAAAATGTGCATATCCTGTGCAAAGTTGCTGAACCCAGAGTGGCACACAAGGACCCAAGATTTGTACTTGGAAACATATACCAGAACATCACCTCTGGTCTTAACAAGCTGAAACCAAGCAATAGGGGCAATTGCAGATTTTCCTAGCCAGTTGTGAAGAGTAGTCCTAATTTTAATATAGACAATCGAGTTTTATGCAATCTCTTTTCTTACTGTTTATTCACACAGCACTTAAATGCACTCCAACACCTACAATCCTGCAGACCCAGCAGAAAGTGACAAAACACAACCAATCAAGCCCAGTATAATTAGCACCAATCCCCACCTGGATTCCTCTTTTCTTGATGTGTCCATGAAATGTTCAAAGTCCATGTGTAAAGCGGAAAGTCACACCCAATAGAAGAAATCCCAGCAACAGCCATATTAGGTCCTCCTGGCCCTGGCACATTTTCTCCTGTAACAAGAACTCAAAGTCCGGTTGGTCCACTCCTCTGGTCAACTCGATGTTCAAAACCTCAGACTTCTGCCTGGTTGGCTGTCCAAGAAACTGAAGGTAACCAAACAAAGCATAGCCATGAATAACCATCCTCTGGGTGGGTAAATTACAGAGGTGGGATAATACTAGCCCATGATTTGTAATAAGGACTCTCGTTCACAACTGCCTAGGAGAATCTGCAATCTTTTAACAAGACTGGAGGCTCATATTATGCATGTGTAAAGCATATTACAACTGTCATTGCTGCGTGATCAACAATATGAAAAAATATTTTAGAAGTTGACACTCTAGACAAGTCTGCAGCTTTCATGATGCTCTCTAGTCGTGCCATGGCCCAAAGCGCCTTGGAAGCCATCGCCCAACCTGGCTGAATGAGCCCCAAAATCACCCTTTATCAACACCTGCCTGGACATAACTTCCTTACCCCATCTACTCAACATTGTTGATGTTACTGGAGCAAGTGATTTTCTTAAAATTATCAACAACTGAAGGCACAGATGTCCTCACCTCCTTTGTTATGTGGATTTACTGTTTGAGGCACCTCACTACACAAAGCTTTGGGTGCACAGAAAAACATGGGAACTCCACATAGGAGGACAAATGCTCAGTCCTCTTTGTTCTATGGAAATTAATTCCCACAGATGTGAACTGCATAACAGCCACATCCAGTGCCCTGACATCTGAAACTCTTCTGAAAGAAACTAAACATAACAGAGTAACCAACTTACCCGACAGCAACTGTATGGATAGATGCTCATTGTCTCCCCAAGATTCAAACAAACTCAGAATCAAGTTAACGTCCCACATAGTATTATACCTAAGCTTGGTAGGATTAACATACCTTATCCCTTTCACCAATCTGCATACCAATGCATGTTCCTAAACTGATTTCTCATCAATCTTTTGATGCACTGCTTACGCCGCAGACCTGTATACATTAATGGCTCTATAAGACTTTTTGTCTCGCCGCCAAGGATGTCAAAAAGTCAACAGCCCCACAACATCTGATAAAATGGGATCCATACCCCTTTCCAAACATCAACAACTCCAAACCTCCTAGCCTGACTTGTAAGCCTTGACAGTGCCCATGGCCCAACAAGCTTTGATGTAGCGTGTAGCTGCATCTGAAAATCCTGGCACATTTGTGAACATTCTAAAATGTTCCATGCCACCAGAACCAATTTGCTCTGTGATACCAGAGCATTAGTCTCCCCGTTGGAGCTCCTCAACTTCTGTCCCGCAGATACTTTGCGACCAGCGATATTTCTTTCTTGAGATAAAATTGCCATAGGGCTCTCACTGACTCTGCCAAAGATTTCAACTTTGTTCCCTCTAACTTGTTGATATATATGACCACCGTCAGGCTATCCATTCGAAGGCGCACTGCACACTTTACTCTGCTCTTTAACAGGCTTTGTACCACAAGAGAGCCTGAAAAAAGCTCTAAACAATATATGTGCTTTGAGAACTCCTTCCTGGACCATCTTCCTCCAGTCCAAAAGGTGCCACACCGTGCGCCCCAACCCCATAGACTTGTTTCTAATTTGTTTAACAATTTCTGTAATCATTTTTAAACCTTATAAAGGGAAAACCTTGCCATTTAAGGCTTAGGGTAAGTTCACATAGTATACAAATGAAAAGCAGGGACATGCTTGTGAGAAGTTGGCCTGGTATATGCTGTCCACTAATTAAAGTGGGCACCTTGTACCAGTTCAAACGACCCTTATGATGTATGAGGTAAAAGATAATCTGTAGAAAGCTATCCTAGTGGTAGCTGTGGAGAGCAGCCTTCAGGCTTAATCTTGAAGGAATGTAAAGCAGCTTGTTTTACCAGAATATCACCTCCTGAATGACTAAATGAAGGAGAGCCACACAGTAGTTATATAAAAATATGTATTTTTTTGATAAACAAATTTTTATTGATTTTGATGAATTGAAAGAATACACCAGCCAATCAGCACAACACCATGAAAATCTAGGATTACATAAAAGAGTTTGCGCTACCCAGTTTGCAGACACTGGTAAAAGCAAACCAACATGAATTTGGACATTCCCCTTATGACTAAACTACACCCCCCAGCCATTTCCCCCAGACCCCACGGTATTTCTTGGGACACCCACGTGCCTCATACATGACTTTCTCTTGTGTGGCGCACCAGTCCACCCCAGTCCGCCATCGTCCAACACTCGGGGGTTCAGGGTGTTTCCAGGAGGCCACAATGTCCCTTTTGGCAACCACCATTGCTGTAGTGAAAAACAACTTCTCATTCCGAGACCCATCCAACCCGTCAGTGATGCCCAGGATCGTGTGTTTTGGGTCATGGGGGACCGCCCACCCTAAGACCTCGGTGAGTTCTTCCTCGATTTCCCCCCAGAACCGCATCAAGCGGGGCATGCTCAAACCATGTGGAGGAAGTCAGCTGGGTCGTGGCCACACCTAGTACAAGCAGAGGTCGGGCTGAATCCCGCTCGATGAAGGCGCACCGGGGTGAGGTATGCAGCATGTAAGTAATAGAGCTGCACCAAGCGTAGCCTAGCGGATGCGGTGACCGTCCTAGGGGCCATAAGGGCGTTGCGCCAATCCTCTTCCTCCAAGGCGCCCACCCAACCCTCCCACTGAGCCCGCAGTCGGTCTAGGGAAGTAGGGGTATTGTTGATCAGTGTGCGATAAATGCGGGAGATGCCACCCTTCCCCAGGTCCCCAAACATAATCTGAGCCTCAGGCGGGCTGTGATCAGGGAGCCGTGTACCTGTTGTAAGGTGCGTGTGCAGGGCGTGTCGCAGTTGCAGATACCTATAGAATTGTGACTGATGCAAGGAATATCTGTTTTGGAGATCGCTGAAGGAACGCAGGTGATCCCCCACCCAGACATCGCCTAACTGTGAAATGCCAATAAGGTCCCAAGCCCTGAAGCCCTGTAGCTCGTTAACCTCCTTGAGCCAGGTCACCTGCCACAAGGGTGTGCATTGGGTCAGTGTGTGTGTCCATTTGGTGTGCCGCAGTGCAGCCCGCCAGGCCAGTAGCACAGAACGTGTCACCTCTGGTAGGCGAGAAGGAATGGGGGCCCCGTACAGCATGGATTGAATCCTGGCGAGACCCAATTCCCCCAATTCGAGCCTGTAAGCCGGGTCAGACCATCCCCCGTTGAACCAATCATGTATGGAGAGAAGTCGCGTGGCGAGGTAATACAAATAGAGGTGAGTCATCCCCAGACCTCCGTCAAAGGAGGGGATCCTACAGACATTTAGCACCAATCGGGTCCTACCTTTCCCACACAGGAACTTGTTGGCCATGCTATCCAGCTCGCGGAACCAGGCCCTGGGAAAGCACATGGGGGTGTTTTGAAGAACGTAGAGGAAGCGGGGGAGCACCATCATTTTAAAGAGGGCGACCCTCCCCATGGGGTTCAGGGGCAATGACTGCCACTTCTGGAGGTCCGCCTTGGCCCGTTTCACCAGGGGAGTGACATTGAGAGCCCAGCTAAGCTCAGGGAGCAAGGTCATCCAGATCCCCAGGTATTTGAAGGATTGACGGCGAAGAGGTATATCGGATTGTCAATTGAAGCATTCACGGGACAGGTGGAGGGGAACTAGAACCGATTTGTCGGGGTTCAACCGGAGGCCAGAGGCCCGTTCGAAGGAATGCAGAATGCGGAGACAATGGGGGCCTGACCGGGCAGGATCTGCTAAATAGATGAGAACGTCATCTGCGTAGAGGGCGATTTTGTCTGGTTCGGTGCTGGGCCATTCCCATCCCCGCACGTGCTCGCATGACCGCATCAGGGACGCCAAGGGCTCCATCACCAAGGCAAAGAGCAGGGGGGAAAGAGGACAACCCTGCCTCGTTCCCTTGCAAACCGAGAAGGGCTCTGACAGAACCCCGTTAACCAGGACACGAGCCCGAGGAAGAGCATAGAGAACCTTGACCATGGCACGAAAGCGGGGACCGAGTCCCATCTTATCAAGGACATCCTCTAGAAACCCCCAACCCACCGAGTCAAAGGCCTTCTCAAAGTCTACAAGAAGAATCGTGAGGTACGGGGTGAGGAGATGACGGTGAGCCAAGGCTGATTGCAGTCTACGGAGACAGTGCCGAGTGCCGCGTGAGGGCATGAACCCGCATTGGTCGGGATGAACCAGCGTGGACAAATGAGGTTTGAGCCGCTGGGCGAGGATCATGGCGAACAGTTTAACCTCGGTATTAATGAGGGAGATAGGGCGGTAGTCTGCACATCATGATGAGGGCGGCTGGGACTTAGGAAGAACCACAATGGTGGCCATGTCCGTCTCCTGGGGGAAGGAGCCTTTTTCAACAGCTTCCCGGAACAGTTCTGCAAGATGGGGGGTGAGAATATCCCGGTAGTGCACGTAATATTCTTGAGGGAGGCCGTCCGGGCCCGGTGTCTTGCCGGAGGAAATAAGGGCAATTGCTTCCCCAATCTCCTCACAGGTGATGGGGCGGTCTAAATCAACTTGAGTAACGGGGTCCAAGCTAGGAAGACGGCCGCCCCCAACATCCAGCAGATCCGCGAGAGAAAGGGCTTGAGTTCTGGCTTCGTATAGTTGGCGGTAGTAGGAGGCAAAGGCACGGGCCATCTCCACTGAGGAACGGCACACCGAACCATCCTGCGCCACGATTTCGGGGATTATGCGGTTTGCCCTCGGATATGTGGCAAGGCGGTGGAGGAGTGAGCCATTTTTGTCGCCCCAACCGTATACCCTGGCCACGGATGAGCGCCAAAGGAGTTTGGCCGCTTCCAGCGATAACTGCTTGATCTCTGAGCGGAGCCGAGTAAGAAGTCTCGCATCGGAAGCATCTGGGGATCGGGCGGAAGCAAGCTCAAGGCGCAGAGCCTGCGCCTCCCGTGTGGTAATTTGTTCCAATTGAGCCTGCCGCTGGAGCTTGAGCTGGCCCTTGGCGACCCCTCTAATCGTGGCCTTGCCCGCCTCCCACAGAGTGCCCGGGGAGGAGACGGATCCACCATTAGAAAGAAAGTATTGTCTGAGTTCCCGTCCCACCACCTTCCGAAACTCCCTGTCCTGAAGAAACCAAGCATTTAGCCTCCATGTTTGCCGCAGAGTGGCGGGGGGGGCCACGTGCGAATCGTAACCGGGGAATGGTCGGAGATACCTCGTGGGAGGATAGCGACATCCTGAATCATGAGGCAGTCCGTCGATGGAACGAAGATGGCATCAATGCGTGCCTGTGTGTGGTGCGCCGCCGAAGTGTGTGTAAACTGTTTAGAATGAGGGTGCCATATACGCCATGCATCACATAGACCCAACGATTCGGACCAAGTCGTCAGCTGTTTGGCCTGTGCGATTCTACTAAGGGAGGGGGGACCGGTCGTATCAAGGTCAGGTGAGGAGACCGCATTAAAGTCGCCCCCGAGGAAAGTGGGACCCAGGGGTAGGGATGCCAGGAGGTCAGCGGATTTGGTTAGGGTTGCTGTTAACATTGAGGGAGGAGAGTAGAGTGATACAAGATTGAGGGGGCTGCCGTTTAGTGTGCCACTGAGGGCCACGAATGTGCCCTGGGCATCAAGGGTTGTCTGCACAGTCACAAGGGGAAGAGAACGTTTCACCAGGATCGCCACCCCTCGGGATCCCCGAGTGAACCCCGAATGCCAAACCCTGTCATAGCCGTAGCGTGTTAAAAAGGGGCAGTGATTACCCATCAGATGTGTCTCTTGCAACAATAGAATGTCTACCCCAAGGCGTGGCGCATAACGTAAGACAGCCATGCGCTTAAAACGGTCCAAGAGGCCATTAACATTCCAGGACATGAGGCACAGGGAAGTGCTTAGCGGAGGTGTGTCGGGCATAGTGGCTGGGTGTGGCAGTGTGGCAGTAAAGTCCCAAAGGGAGGCCCGGCAGCGAAAGGGGACGCCTGAAGGCTCAGTGAGGTGTTCAAAGGGAAGTCTGCGTGTCCCACCGGGTGCAAGTCTGGGTGCCAAGTGAGTGCTGGTGCGACAAAACAAAATAACAAAGGAAACAAAACTAAAGGGAAAACTCGGGACAACGGAAGCCCCCCCCCGCTCCCACCATTACCTTTGGGAATGGAAGCATCTGTCGCCCTAACAATAAACAAGTGAAATAAAGACCAAACTAGAATGCTTGGGAATGGGGAAGCATGGAGGACCCCTCCTCATGACAGGATGTACATAAACGAGTCCATCAGGAAGGAAGGAATGCTATGAGTCTAAGCACAGTCTCCGGCTGCTGAGCAAAGCCCGGCAGGCAGAGACGAGTTCAAGCAGGGTCTCTCAGGAGCACCGGGCTACACGAGAGGTCCGCATCTGAGAGATCAAGCAAAGAGGGCCGGGGCGAAGCACCTCCGCGGTCCAGGCGGCCGGATGAGCCAGAGCGCCTTTCCGCCGAGGATTCTTCAGAGAGCACTGTAGGTTGTCGGGAGTGGCCCGGCGGGGAGTCCGACCGGGCCCGTCTCTGCCCGCGGCACCTGCGGGAGCAGTTGCGTTGAGGTTGGGGAGCGAAAGGGGCGGGATGGACGGGTCCATCGTCCGCCCCCCCCAGGAGTGGAGTCCGATCGCCAGTCGCAGAGGGCGCTCCTCCGTTGCCCAGGCCCAAGCTTCAGTAGGAGTGTCAAAAAACAAGGTCTTGTTGGCGAACACCACTCGCAGGCGTGCCAGAAAAAGGAGCCGATACTAGATGTTGAGTGCCCTCAGTTTTTGTTTGACTTCACCAAAGGAGTGGCGCTGACCCTGGACCTCACGGGTATAGTCCGGGAAGATCATGATTGCACGGTTTTCGTAGTGGAGCCGCTGTTGTTTGCGGGCTTCAGCCAGGATGGCGTCGCGGTCCTTGTAATTGAGAACCCGCATTATGACTGGTCGGGGGGCCGCCCCGGTGGTGGTTTAGGGGCGAGAGATCGGTGGGCCCGCTCAATCGTGAACCAAGGAGAGAGAGAGCCCTCAGGGACCCACAATCGTAGCCCCTTTTCCAGGAAGTCCAACGTGCGGCCCCGTTCCGCTCCCTCTGGGAAGCCCACCAGGCAGAGGTTGTTGCGCCGGGACCTGTTTTCCGCATCCTCCGCCCGGCGATGCAACTCCTGGGTGTGTGACTGGAGACGGGCCACTTGTCCCTTAAGTTGCTGGACGTCCTCCTCTACGGTGGAGATTCGGGTTTCGGTCTCCTTGATCCGGGCTGTGGCATTCCGGAGGTCCTGCCGGATGAGGTTCATGTCCACTCGCATTTCCACGATCTTGGCTTCCACCGAGGTTTGTGAGGCATGGATGGCTTGTAAGATAGTGGACAAATCCGCGGACGGTGGAGGCTCCTGTTCCTCGGCACCCCCGGTCGCCCCCACCTCCGAGGTGGTGAAACGGTCCATTTTTGTTTGGGTGGCAGGGGTCTTTGCCGATCTGTCCGTTCTGCCCATGGTGACACTCCGCGGAGCTGCAGAATCCCAGAGTCCCGGAAGGTGGACCCCACAGCAGGGGGGCTGGTGGTCCCCCCCGGATAGGCCAAGATCAGGTAGGGGGAGCAGCCAGGGCAAAAGTGAGGCTCAGACAAATCCTCGGCCGCCCGGTATGTGCGGCTGACTCCGCTTCTCCGGGCAGGATGGCCCCTCAGGAGCAAGGAAGGGGGGGAAGAGATGGAGAAAGTCCTGGACCAGTGCCACAGGCAGGCCCCCCGCTCGCCAGGGCCACAGAGCGCACAGGTAGGGGAGCAGCAGAGAAGCCAGCAGTCAGCCCCACCCCTTTAGGCCGCAACTCCAACGTGTATTGGTGCAGGGAGGGGGGCCGCTCCAGAGCCTCAGCCCCAGCAAGATGAACCCAGGGACCCAGAAGACGCAGGACGGGGGCCACCGATGGAGGCCCTCACTCGCAGTCGGGCGCCGCTCGATATGCGCGGCCGAAACCCCATGTTGTCGGATTTCCGTCACTGGCGATGGCGGAACGGAACCAGGATGTTGGGCATGACCAGGGGTGGGGGGTTTCCCCGCACCCGCTCCAGCGCTTTCGTCAAGCAAGTGGCGGTGGGCCAGGAGCCAAGAAAGCAGTTGAGGGGCCCAGTCACGGGCCTCCCGCCGCTCGATTTATGTGGCCGATGACCTCCCTCGGGCCACCCCTAGCCCAGGGACCGTCGCGTGCCATGGAGCGTCACCTCGGGGTGTCCACATGGCCCGGGGGAGCCGGTCCAGATATCGTTCGGCCCAGGGGGGGGAAGGGAGATCCAGCCGGACCAGACGGTAAACAGGGCCACTCGGGGCCGTCCCCTACCCCAGCCGGCCTCCCGCATGCACGGGGGGCCCCCAGCAAATGTCCACGGCCCCCTCCGCCGCCGGGACTCACCCGCTCTATGATCCACCACGCCTCGGTCTTGGGGTCAGCAAGGCACTTCGTGGTGTACGGGAGACGGCAACTGCTG
Source organism: Calotriton arnoldi (assembly GCA_963921515.1). NCBI lineage: Eukaryota > Metazoa > Chordata > Amphibia > Caudata > Salamandridae > Calotriton > Calotriton arnoldi. The sequence continues at coordinate 2,176,623 of CAWUFW010002021.1, forward strand.
TCTTCCAACCCCCGCTGCCCGATGCGGCAGCCGATGTCGCAGTCGCGCCGCTGGGGGGTGCCGGGGCACAAGCGGGAACCCCGTCGCAGGAGTAGGCCTCCGGGTCACCGCACACCGGGCCCGCTCCCTCCAGCGCCGGCAGGGGAGTCCAGGAGGCGGGGAGGAGGCGAGTGCCGCCTCAGACCGGCAATTTCTTCTGGGCAAGTCGGCAGCAGAGAAGCCCCCTCGCTCGCCCAGATGTCCGGATACAGGGCCAGGCGGAGCACTCCGAGGGCGGCCAGCCGCATTCAGGGCGAGGGAGCCACCATCTTGGCCGCAAGGCACGGCCGGCCAATCTGCAGCAGTGGGATGATGAGGCTCAGCCAAAGATGTTGCGCTGGGTGAACAGCAAATTTCAGGGCAGGATGGCTCGTTTAGCGTGAGGATTATGGACGGATGGCGGAGGGGTCCGGGAGCACTTTCAAGGTGTGTCCACCATCTTGGCTCGGTAAGCCACGCCCCTAAAAAAATAAAAATATATGTATTTATTAATATAACACTCTCTACTATCCTCTAAACGAGGATAGAACACGAAGCACACAGTATGAGATCAATAGAACAGTTGTAAGTAGCACAAAACACAGTGGGCTCCAGGGGGAGACTAAACCATATACTAAATATAACAGTCACGACTGAGATCAAGACAAGGTCTGGAGCACGTAGAATCGCTGGGACCCCAAGGAACCACCCAAGGTGAGTAGACAGGGACCCCACGGAGGCCGGGTGCAGTGTGGGAACACGACCGCGGGCTCCGCACAATTCTATGGGGAAGTCGCAGTTACACTTTTAAAGTTTAAGGACCCTTCTAGGAGGACGTCGAGCAAACCTGTTGGAACTTAAGAGTTTGAAGAGCCACCCCACCCGTGGATACCGTAGTACCCGAGTTACCTATCCCAGAGGAGCCGGGTGCATAGGTCTGAAGTGGCGTCGGAAACTGCCGTCGTTCTCAATGGAGAGCTGCAAAGAAGTACTGCTGCCGTGAAGGTGAAAAGGGTCCGATGGAATCCAAGCCTGGATTCAGGGAAGATGGAACCTGAAAGCAGAGGGGACAGAGTCTGGGTCACTTCAGAGTGACCAGGGGCTCGGTAGACGAATACCCACCGATGTCGGGTGCTTTAGGTGCGAAGAAGGGATGCTTGACTCTGCAGCCACGAGGACCAGGAGACATCGAGGAGGACCAGGAGCTGGAGGTGAGCTGTCCCACGAAGGATGTCGAGTGCTGAGGGGTCAGTGTCCGGCTGGAGCACCAACAAGCCTTGGCATAAGCAACCCACGCAGGAAGGTCAAGCAGGTTACGGTGTGGACCAGCAAGGTCCAGGGGACTCACCAAGCAATGGGGAGTCAGGGCACGTCTGGAGCAACCAGAAAAGCCCAACAGAAATCAAGATGACCCTCAGGAGGACCCACAGGCCAAATGACCAGGAGTTGCGAGGGGACCTCAAGCAAGATTGCAAAGTACCAGCCCACGGAGCACTCGGTGCGAGGAGGCCAGAGTTCTTTGGTGCAAATACTGCTCAGGGTCAGGACTACACGGAGTCCAATGCACAAGCTCGGGAATTGCCAACAAGCATATGCACTTGCAAATGGATGCGGTGCACAGGGGTTCGGGTCACGCAGTCCCCACAAGGGAAACTGGCCTCAAACTCGGTGAGAGGGCAGCCCAACCTCAGGGACCTTCAGAAACCCACCTCCTGTGTTGCTGAAATCTTCGGAGACCGCAGGAGCTCAGGAGCAGCAGACCGGTCAGTTGCACTTAGGTGCCTGCGAAGCAGGGAAGTGACTCCTTCACTCCAAGGGAGATTCATCAGTTGTCTTTAGTTCATCACAGGTCCTGCACGGAGCCTGTATGGAGCACGTGCACGAACCAAGCTTCGGACGGAAAGGAGGGCGAAGTCAAGCCCAGTCAAGGTCCAGCGAAGTCCAGAGTGTCCAGACGGTCGAAGGTCAGTGGTTTCTTCTTGTAGAATCTTGTCCACATAAAATACAAAGTCTTACAGCCAGGTAAGCCCTTTTGTACCCACAAGAGAGTGTTGGACAGAGTCAGGGGACCCTCCTAGGGGAGGGTCAGGACAGAGGGGTGGTTACACCCATGTCCTTTGTCCAGTTTCGCGCCAGAGCAGGAGCCACTGGCTCCCAGAACTGGTTTGAACTGGACTATGCACGAGGACACCAAATGTGCCCAGATGCAGACTTTCAGGCACTCTCAGGGTGCACCCACCCAGCCCCAATACACTAAACCCTGTCTGGGAGGTGGTCACACCTCCCTGTGACAGGATGCCTATTGATGCTGCCTTCCTCTGCTCGAGCTTGGCTCAGCAGCAGGAGAGCAGAAATGTGTCTCTGGTCGGCAGCATCCATTTTGTGCTGTCCGGGTCGAGAAGGCTGGCACCGGTTAGACCAGTGACCCCACGAAGCTCGCTTCTGAAGGGTGGAATCATACCTCCCACACCAGTTACTGGTGTGGAGGTATGATTCCAAGGTGTTTGATACCAAATACGATATGTTTCTATGCAGCCGTTTTCGAGATAGCATTTACCGCGAGGTAATGATGCACCTCTACCTATATGTCCGGCTGAGTCACAGACAACCCGGGAGAATGGTCTCCGAAGGCTGCAGAGGGGCTCTGCTCATGGAGGGGCACCCTCTCACTAAAAACCAAGCACCCTGCCTTCAGGATTGATAAGGCCTGCTATAGGGGTGACTTATAAGTTTTAAGTGTAGTGAACTATAGATATAGTGAACCTATATCTAAAGTAAGTGGTGCAAGCACCATCTTACACAGGCTGCTGTTGCAGACCTGGAGTTCCATTTTGCATGGCCTCTCATGGGTGGCATAATACATGCTTCAGCCCATGGGAGGCCTCTGGGGTACCTATGCCCTGGGTACATGGGTACCATATACTAGGTGTAACGAAGTGGGTTTCTGTTGCAGTAACCCCCCCACTTTTTGCCAGACGAATGATGCACTTTGACTTGATGTGCCCTGGGTCCCTGCCAATCAGGTTCCCAGGGCCTGTGTTCTTTCCCGAAAACTGTACCCAATTAGCATCTTTGGCCACAGGTCAGCCCCTGGTAAATGGTACCACAGGTACCCAGGGCACTGTGACCAGGGAAGACCTCTAAGGGCTGCAGCACTTATTGTGCCACCCTTAGAGGCCCTGCACCTTTACACACACACACACTGCCTTTGCAGGCTGCGTGTTTTGGTGCAGAACAAAGTGAAGAGTCGACATGGCACACACCTCTGTGTGCCATGCCTACAACCCACTGCCCTGGCATAGGTCAGTCACCCCTCTAGCTGGGTGCACTATACCAGTGGTGAGGGTACAGGTGCATGAGCCCTGTACCCCTACAGTGTCTAAGTCCATTCTTAGACATTGTAAGTGCAGTGCTGCCATTAAGAGTATATGGTGCTGGGAGTTTGTCATTACGAACTCCGCAGCACCATAATGGCTGCACTGAAAACTGGGAAGTTTGGTATCAAACTTCCCAGCACATTAAACCCACACTGATGAGGGGGCGTGGCTTGCTGTGCTGCGGAATGGCCGCTCTCTGAGTGAGCTCCGCCGGCCGGGAATTAATCCTGTAATTATCCGCGCAAACGGAGAGCCAGAGCTGCAGCTATAGCCGCCCAGAGGTAGCGGAGCGATCACTGCACCTGCTGTTGCTGGTCCGATGTCCCACGGCCACGGAGGAGCCGTGATATGAGCTGATATGTGGTGCCGCTGACGAGTCCCGAGAATCCTGTCCCTGAGGGCACGGTAAGCGGGCTGCTGGAGGCGCGAGCCCGAGGCGGCGGCGGACCAGCGGGCCGTAGATTCAGGCCGGAGGAGGTGATCCTGATTGGGTGCCCCGGAGACCCAGAGTGCGGACTGCGCCCGCTGTGATTGGGAAGCGGAGGCACCTCGTAGGGTGCTCGAAGCCGGGGGAGGCCGCCTGGGGCCAACAGCGTGGTGCGGAGGACGGGGGTGCCCGAGGAGCTGTGAGACGCTGAGGGGATAGCGAGGAGGCTGTGCAGCGGCGCAGTAGCAGTCTGATTGCACTGACTACGGCTGACCGGATGGTTGGAGCGTGTGTGCGGTCGCCGTGGTGCAGGTGAGAGAAGCGGCTGGGGAGGTGAGATCCAGCGCGCCACACCAGAGCGGGGGATTTTGGCTGCAGACCCGCCATTTTGTGCTCGTCCGGTGGAGCCAGAGGAGGGTCAGCTGGAGGCAAGCCTATTATTGTAGGGAGCTCATTGCCACGGGCCATAGAGAGTGGAGTGAGGTGCTGGGCCTGACCCGTACTGAACCGTCGCAGACTCTGTCCTGGTACATCAGCCTGGAGATACCTGGGGACGAGCATCAGGCCGCCATTTTGTGAGGCAGAGTTGGTTGCTGTGCGGGGCCCGACTGGGTATAGAGGGCCAGGTGTTCGCCCGGAGCTGTGGTGGATAGGAGACCAGGACTGACCATCTGCAACTGGGGGACGGCTGCGCCAGGTGGTCTAGATCCTGACTGCGGCACTACACGTGTGGGGGGTACGCCCTGCATCGCGGAGGTGGGTTGTGCCAGGGTCACGGCTGCTGTGGTGACTGGCCACGTCGGATAACTGGCTGACCGGTACAGGCTGACTACTTGGGGTGAGGATACCCGAACTTGTGTGTGGAGAGTCTGTGCACTGCTGGGCCCCGTGCATTTCGGTGTCCGGGATAATGGGGAAGCAAGATGCCAAGCAACCAAAGCTGACATTCGAAAATAAGAGGTCCACGCGCCACACCGAGTCGGACCCAGATGCGCAGGTGGATGGCCAGCAGGAGGCGCAGGGTGAGGACCAGGGAGCGGAAAATCCAAGTTGATATCTTTGGCCTGGTCGGAAGGACAGGCTAGAGTATCCTAACACTCCCGCTTAGACAGGGTGGGCTGGGGGCTCCGGATATGCACCTGTATGCACTTTGTGCTCAGGCTCAATTCCTGCACTTCTGGGTGCACCCGTCGCCCTACCAGCCGCATGTGGCAGTCGAGGCGGATGCTGTAGCCCCGGACCCGCTACGAGTGGCAATTTACCGAAAGTCAAGCCGCCGGTACGCTGAGGTGGGCATGGACTGAGATGCGTAAGAGGACTGGGGTGCCGCTGCTGTACGCCCCCTCCGTCCCTTTGGCTAGAAATCCAATGCTGCCCTGTGTCCAGGATGGCATCAGCAAGACATTGGAACAACACATGTCGCTCCGGACTTTCGCGGATCTTTTCCCAGAAGACAAGTTTAGACCACCCCCGGAGGCAGCAGAGGGGCGGGCGGTGACATTTGCTGAGCTATTCTTATATCATAAGTTGAGGACGGCAAGCCGTGCACTCTGGGAGGGCTTCCCCACGGCCCCCCCGACATTGCCTGCGCTGGAGAGCCTGCTGCGGTCTCCCTCTCCCCGAAGACTTATCACAAGATTATATACACATACACAAACCACTACCCCCCTGGTAACACCCAGGTCATTGGAGAGATGGAACAGCGAGCTCGCCGAGCCCCTCTCTGAGGAGCAGTGGGATTTCTGTTGTAGGCAGCTGACGGAGCTCTCCACAAACTACAAGCTCCCGTTAATACATTTTAAATACCTGCACAGATTTTATAGAACGCCGATGGGATTGCATCGGATGGGTCTCAGGGAGGATGCCGGCTGCTGGCGGTGTCACTATACCCCCGCCACATTTATACATGTTGCATGGGACTGCCCACGCATTGCCGAGTACTGGTCACTGGTATTCACCTCAGTGCCTCAAATTGTAGGCGCTGCAGCTGTTCCGTCCCCGATACTGGGTTTGTTGGGCTACGTGAAGGACACACCACCAAAGCTGCGAAAGCTACACGCACTTCATCTACTGTTTGCAAAGCGACAGGTTGCAGTCCACTGGGGACGTAGGCGAGTACCCACTTTCAAAGGGTGGGTCACGGACGTTACATATGGGCACACACAACTGAGTACATTTTGGGAACTTATGCCGCCCACTTCTAGACCCCGAGATATTTGGGCACCATTCCTTGACTGGGCCCGGTAGCAACGGGGAGAGGAGGAGGAGGTGGAGGTGGGGGAACCACGGACTGTGAGTTCCACATAATATGGAATTTGCTACGCACTTGGGATACACTATATATCTCCGTGTAGATACATGTGCAGGCATTGAGAGACAAGAGCGCTAACACCACATGATTAGCTGCGCAATAGTGTACGCTTGGAGAGTACGGTGGCCCCTGTAGTGCAACACGAATGATGTAGTGTGGAAATGATGTGCTATGATTTTGCTTCACTGACGCAACGAAATGAGTCGTGTACTAATTGTATTGCTTTAAAATGTATGGACCAGGACTATTGCTACTCCTGTACTGTAATGTAACATGCTGGCTTGTTGTTTGTTACAAAATGTTACTCAGTTTGTTATGAAAATGACAATAAACACAAATTTAAAAAAAACCCACACTGATGCCAGTGTGGGATTTAATGAAAAATGCAAACAGAGGGCATCTTAGAAGATGCCCCCTGAAACCTAACCCACCTCTAGTGTCCAGGCTGGATGGCTGCTTCAGCTGCCACCACCAGACATGTTTCTGGACCCCTGGGTCGAGAGCCTGCTGCTCTCGGGGGCCTGAAACAATGCACATCCTGGGAAGAGGTGCCAAGCCTCCTCCCCCAGGATGGGCAGGGTTCACGAAGGGGAAGCTTCAAAGGCATGCCGCCTTTGTGAGCCTCCCCAGACCATTTGCTGCTTTCAGCAACTGGTCCCCACTGGTTCTACCCCCACCTTTGGGCGGGAGAACCGGCGGGAAAAACAAGTGAGGGAAAGAGGTGTGCCCACCTTTGCCAACTCCACCCCTCAGGTGGGGGAGGCGAGGTGAAGCACAACTCTGAGTCCCCGCCATCTTGAGGATGGGGGACCCAACCAACCAGGGACAGGCTCCTGCCCCCCTCCCACTGGAGGGTGGCACGATAGGGGGTGTACCCACCCCAGGAAGGGACCCATTGGTCCCTGACCTCTACCTACCTGTAACGCCCCTAAATCTAGTATTTAGGGGCACCCTGAACCTTGCTTCCTCAGATCCAGACAAGAAACAAGACAAAAAGAAGAAGAAGGATGAAGAGCCATGCAGAGCTAACAAGAGGACGACGCCCACTGACTTGGCCCCAGCCCTACAGGCCTGTCTCCCCTCGAACCTGCTCCTGCGAAATCCCGGTGTGTCCTGCAGCCAGCAACCTCAAAAACCCCGGAGGACCTGCCTGCCTTCACTTCCAAGCCTGCTTCTCCCGTGAACCCCGGACTTGTTCAAACTGCAGCTTCTGGCTCTGGCGGGATACCGCGAATACAGCCCACTCTGCACCCCCCGAACCTGGCCCGAGCTCGAGTGGAAAAACACCACGAGGAGGTCACCCCGGCGATCCTGACCCGAGATCCGGTGACCCCTGACCTGCCTCAAGCCTCCAGTCGACGCCTGCAGCCTCAATCCAGAGGATCCCTTCTACCGCGACCAGAGCGGGTAAGACTTTCCGACGTCCCAAGGCACCCCTGCACCCGACGCCCCACGGCCTTGTGTGCCCAAACCGACGGTGCCTAACCAACCCAAGACATCCCAACTTACCCCTCGAAGTGGTGGTCACACCCAGAAGATCCTCGTCCCCGAGCCTGCAGTGTTTCTTCTAACCGGAGGCGCTCCATTGAAAACAACAGGGCACCCGACCTCAAAACAGCACCCTGCCGCCCTAGTGCCGCTGAGGGTGCACCTTTGGTGCTAATTTGGTTCCCAGTCTGCCCTGACCTAAACCCTAGGAGCTTTGCTCCCACAACCCAGTGGCCTGCTTGCCAGCAGCCACCAACCGGAGACCCCCTATCCTCCATAGGATAACATTGGGCCTCAACACTCTGCACCCGGCCGCCCTAGTCCCGCTGAGGGTGCAACAACAGTGCATCACTGACCCTGGGGGACCCCTGAGTCTAACCCCAGAACCTTAATCCCCACGTTCGATTACTTACCTACAAACCGATAACCTGTTTTTCCTCCATAGGATAACATTGACACTTTTTCTCCAAAAAGTTTCCAAGTGTGTAGTTTTGAAATCTAAAAATATTCTTTAAAAATCGCACCAATAACCAAAACGTGTTTACTTACCTGTTTGCAGGAAATGTCCCAGTGCTGAATCTAGGTATCCAGCACTGAGTTAGAAAAGTAACGTGAAAAGTAACTTACCTGCAATTTACTGGAAAAGCCTATTCATTTCAATGTACTGCTCCAAAAAGTTTCTGTGTGGAGTTTTGAAATCTGAAAATATTCTTTAAAAATCGCATGAATAACCAAAACGTATTTACTTACCTGTTTGCAGGAAATGTCCCAGTGCTGAATCTAGGTATCCAGCATTGAGTTAGAAAAGTAACGCAAAAAGTAACTTACCTACAATTTACTGAAAAAGCCTATTCATTCCAATGTACTGTATTTGCTAAGTGTTGCAACCTACTGCATTCCCTGTAAATCAAACAAAGTACAAATCCTATTGCATTTTCAAACTGTTCTATATTCAGCAACTTATTACTGCAAAGTATTTTATGCTTACCTGTGCCAGGCTTGCTTGGTTCTACATAAAACAACAGTATATTTTTATACAAAAACAATTGGCCTAGAGTTCAGTTCTTGAGTGTGTGAATTCATTTGCTGACTGAGTGTGTACATCAAATGCTTAACACTGTCCTCTGATACTGCCTTACTGCTCGACCACTCTACCACAAATAGAGAGTAAGGTTCTATCTAACTTTAACCTCTGCCTACCTCTGGGGTCACTTGGACTCTATACACACTATACCTCATTTTGGTGTAGTATATATAGAGCCAGTTTCTTACACTAGGGACTTATAAGGGTACCCCAGTATCCAATCTGGAGTGTACCAAAGTACATGTATGTCAATTTAAGGGAGAAAGCAGATAGACTGGGGTCCTGATTAGCATGATCCCAGTCAGACTAGTCAAAAACAGTGAGACATCCAGCAAAAAGTGGGGGTAACCATAAGAAGCAGATTCTACTTTCCTACAATGCTTGTATACATCCTTCTGATGCAGTACAATACCAATTTATTGTAAGATGACTTATTCTGGCATGTTACATAGTACGATAGTCAGTGGTATAGGAATAAAACGTGAAACTTATCAAACTTAGTCGTGCATAATGTGAAAACAATTCCTATTTACATTTGTTTGTCTGTCCAGGAGCTGGAGAGATAATAGCACGGACACAGGGTCCAGGGGTATGTTCTAGCTACTAACTGATGCCGGAGAAGGCAGGTTTCACCTAAAAACTAAGGGTTTACTGTGGAGGAGGGGGAAAGCGAATCTACACCATTGATGTTGCAGGCCACCCTACCCTACTACCACGTTTCTGAGTCAGTACAACTAGCTAAGACCTCCTTCCACTGCTCTGCCAAGGATTTAGAGCGCAGGCCCCTATACTCTTTTAGGCTCAGTGCTGCTCCCTCAGCCAGCATCCAGCTCTCAACCTCTGCCATCCACCTACTGTGTGGTGGGCCATCTGGGGATTTCCAGTGTAATGCAATGTCCCTGACAGCCACTCCCAGGGCCAGGTCTAGGAATCTGTTGCCAGCTTTTCTCTCTGCTTTTCCACTAAAGAGACCAAAATAGGCAAATCTCCACTCTGTGTAGTGATTGCCTGTTCAGGTTTCTCTCCAGTTCAGATGTCACTAGGTGCCACAAATGGTTATGACATGGCAACTCCACACAATGTAGGTAAAATCCATATCAACCATAGCACACCTATGGCATCTTAAGTCAGCTATGTGTAGCCTGGTGTTCAGTCTGTGGGGTGTGAGGTAGGTGGTATGTAAATAGTTTGTAAATTTGAATCTTGTGTTATGTGATATATGTGATATAGTACATGTGCGTTCTAAGGTCTGCTCCCACTTCTTCCCTTGGAATTGTCTGCCTATAATAGTCTCCCATTTGGCGCGCAAAGTCAGCAGGCTGTCAGCAGCCATGGCAATCATAGCCCTGTAGAGCTAAGAGATCAAATGGAGGCCTTGTCCAAATGGTAATATCATCTGCAACAGGTCATGTCTGGGAGGTTCTGCTTCTAGCACCCCCAGGAACTGATGCACAGCCTGCACCAGTGCCCCTTAGACCAGGAATTGCTTACCTGTGAGGTTGCACTCTACCATCAGGTTCTCCAGGCTCCGAAAGGAGCCCTCAGAATAGCAGTCCCTCAATGTGAGTATTTCTGCATTTGTCCACTCTCTCATCTGTCAGACTGTAAAACCCCTCCCCCTTGGAGTCAGCAGGCCTACTACGGATGTTGCAGGGGCATATAAGGTGGTGCGTCCCATTCCCCGGGTTGCCTCCCTCCAGCATCAGAGGGCGATGTTGAGAAGTTTAGTTTTTTGGGGCAGGAATCAATATCATCCCCAGGAGCAGTGCTAATTGAGCTTTCTTCATATGGGGCTCTCAGAACTCCCCCAACCCAGCAAGACCAGCACCCGCAAGACACGGAGTAGGTGATTGTAGCTGCGCTGTAAAATAGGATAACTCATCGTCAGTAACTCCGGGGCCTCCCCTGCTTGTGGGCTTTTGATGTGTGTGCAGTGATACCCGGTTGCGCTTACTGTCCCATATCGGTTGCCGAAGCACGGTATTCAAGGATGATTGGTTGATTGATTGAAAAATTCAAAATTAAGCGTGCAGCAGTATTTTGGACCAGTTGTAACTTGTTTGGGAGCCCTGCTGGTAGTCCAAGATAAAGAGCGCTAGTATAATCCAGTGCTGCAGTGATCATAGCATGAACCACTATTTTAACAAGTGTGGCCAGGTTGAAATGTAAAGATCTTCTTTAGTGATTTTAAAAGGGCAAAGCACTTACCCGTGGTTTAAGCGACAGGTGATTGTCAAATTTTATACCCAAAGTCCTCATCTCACATTTAGGTACTGGAGGAGGTCCCACATCATCTGGCCCCAACAGCCTGGCATCAGGAGAGCCAGTCTCTCGAAAAAACTAAATTTCGGATTTGTCTGAGTTTAGCTTTAGATAGATATGTGTCATCCACTTCACTACACCTGTCAAACAACTGTGTGCATTTTCCACCACTGAGCTATCAATTTGCTGAAATGGTAGCATCAGCTATGTGTCCTCAGCATACAAAACAAGATTGAATCCCCAGCTCTCAACTATCTTTTTCAAAGGTGCCAGATAAATATTTAATAATGTGGGATTCACTGCCGAGCCCTGCGATACCCCACAGCGCATCTTCTCAAAACCAGAAGTGAACAGCAGTTGAGCAGAGGTAAGGTATCTGTGCCTGTTCAGGAGACGTAGCTGCCCCAGCGTTTTTCGCATGTTTTTCCTGGTCCTCTCATAGAGCTACAGATATTGTCTTCCAGTGCGAACACTTCTGCCCTGAGAGATTTCTGTACCCCAACCGATTGGCTGACACAATAACCCCTGACCACCACCTTGAAAGCATCCCACTTGACATTAGTGTGTGCTGCTGTGTGTTGATTAATGAAGAAGTATTTTCTAATCATGTCCACAAAGGGGTCTCTGAAAGTGGGTTAATGCAGATAATTTGGCGGGAGCTGCCAGGTGGGGATGGGTGACATGTGCCTGCCCCATTGCAGTAGGGGCCAGGAGCAACAGGTTGTGGTCCAATAGTGTGCAACTCAGGTATTCTATGTGTACAACCTGTGGAGTAATCTCTGGGGCGCACACCAACTTCTCTAAGCGGACATGCAGGTCGTAATCCAAGGAGTGGTAGGAGTTTTCCTTCTGACCCATTTGCTCAGTCTCCACACTTCATGGAGGACCCAGTGGTCCAGATATTCCCTGAAATCCTGCAACAACCGAACTGTTGGAGAGTCTGCAAGGGGGGGGCACCGATCTGTCGAGTGCGATATCTGCAACACAATTATTGTCTCCCTCAGTATTAAAGGGCTATGAGAGTCCTGTGAAAGGACACGTGAGTTGTGCATGTCCCACATTCGGGGTCTAAAAACTATTAACCGTGATCTGCAGCCCATTGAGCCTCCCAGTGAGGACAACATAGCTGCACTTCATGTCAATGTAGACCTTTGTGACTTTTAAGGGCATCCCAGACCTCACCAAGATTAGTGCCCCTCCACAACCTATACAAAGTAAATGCATCGACCACCTCCACCGCTTCCCCAATATGAGGTGCCGAAGCCCCCAAGCTGTGACTGCTTTAGCCCATTCCTGACAACACAAATCATTGGTCATCTGTTGATACTGGGTATACACAAAACAATAAACCCAATACCCCCTCCCCAGGCCAGACTGTCTAAAACATCAAACAATGAAAACATACAGAATCCAAACCACCAGAGTCATAGTGACAGTAGGAGTGTCGAGGGGCGGCGGCGGCCGCAACAGCCACTTGGTAAACCTTCCCACCTCTGGTCACCATCAGGAGGACTACTGCAGAATGTCAGTGCCTCTTGAGAGGCGTCCAAATCCAAACTGTCAGAAGTAGAGTCAGTACAAGGATCAGCAGAGTCCTGTCTCATCAGTGCATTAAAGAATGTTGCTGTGTCAATCGCCGCTACTTTCGCCTGCTCTGTCTGTAACCTTGAGGGTTGTGCTGCCCAGGCCAGGTCCTGTTTCCATCGAAGGCGACATTTTGGGAACGGCATGCCAAGCCCTCTCTCCACATCCGTCCCCACCCTGTCGTTCTCGAGCTAGTCCCTTGAGTCCGCCGGGGTACCAAAGAATACAGCCCGATCATCCACAGTGACTTTAAGTCGCGCATGGAAGAGGAGCATTAAGCATATATCAAATGCCAGCCTCCCGCATATCTTTCTTAGCAATAAGGAAAGAGGCCCCTTAGTGTTGTACTGACATCGTGTAGTCAGGGACAATTGAAACAGAGGTGGTCCCCGCTCAGAAGCGGCCCGCTGTGCAGGCCCTCTGCAGGATGAGGTCTCTGTCGCAATAGTCCAGCAAGCGTGCCACCACTGGGTGGGGAGGCACCCCCAGAGTGCGGGGGGGAGGAGGTCTTGTCGGCACTCTATGCACCCTCTCCAGTGCAAGGAAGTTTGACACTCTCTGTAGGACCACTTACTTTGCCAGCCAGCCCTCCGGGAAGGCAACCATGTCTGCACCCTCCACTGTTTTGCGATGACCAACCACCCTGATATTGTTTTGGTGGCTTCGCCCCTGTGCGCCTTTCGCTCTGTGGACCTAAATTTCTCCTCACTGTGTCAATTCTGCCATCTTATCTTGCAAACCCTTCACAGTTGGACTACTTCACCAAAGGCATCTTCATTATGCTTCACTTTATCCACCAGCTTGCGGTGATCATGACAGAGGGCTCCCCACTGGCCTCCTCCCTCTCCACATCATCCCTCCGCTCAAGGCCCAGTAGGCCACAGTATCACTGCAGAAGCTGGGGGAGCAAGCGTCCAGGGCCCACCTCTCTACTCGGGTTCTTACATTGCTCACCAATTCTTATGTCCCTCCAGCTTCACCCAGGGGGGTCCTCCCTTCCAATTGCCAGTGTCTCCAGAGCATCCCCCAGCCCCGCAAGACCAGTAGTTCCGGGGACAGCCCGTGGGAAAGTCACCAGTGCCCATGTCCCCAGACACTACAGTTGAGCTTCACCTGATGATTCGCTGTCCAGAGAGTGCAAATTGCCCTCCGTCACTTCAGGACATGACCAACTTGGCTGATCTTCACTGCTCCCTCCACAGCGCCCTGTCTCGGCACGCAGGCACCATTTTGGCTGCAGCACCTTCCAATGCAGTGGAGAAACCTCCATCACGGACACAGTCACCCCCAGTTCCTTGTCCCCAATGTACCTCCAGGAGTCTGGGGCCCCCGTTGAGGATGTTTTTGGGGGCCACTCCCAGCCCTCAGATGAGGAGGGAATGGACGCTGGCTATGACCCCACTTGCATATGATTCTAATACAAGATCTGGGTATGTAGGGAAAGTTGCTTGCCCGTTCCAGCCATCTACTTGTGCAAACCACCAGGCCACTTTTGTCCTTGCTTCTGTATCAAGCAGAACCATGTGTCAAAAATTCAGACTTCTTTGGAGATGTCTTACCTTTAATCTCTGGAGTGCCCTGTAATAAAAGCACCCTGGAAATATTGCATGTATGTATGAAGACAGTAGGCATTCCAAACTTGCTAAATGTTTCAACAAAATTTGGGTTTGAGCCAGCACTCCCCTTAACTTCCTCCTTATTACTTTTAACTTTGCTGCTAGAAGCATCAACACTCCTCTTTCTAAATCCACCAAAAACTGAAAAAGTCCATGGGGCAGATTTACAATGAAAGTGACTCAGTGCGTGCTGCAAGCCATTTGGCTGCGCCGCACTGAGTCACTTTCAAAGCACAGGGACGCGACATATTTACAACATGTCGCATCTCTGTGCTTCCCCCTGCGCTGGCGCACAAACTGCTGCCATGCACCGGCGCAGCCACCCTTGCACCATGGTGCAAGGATGCCTGCGTCGTGGGGAGATTGTTTTTGTTCAGGAAGGATTCCCTTCCTGCACAAAAACAATCTGAAATGGTGTTTTTCAAACTCTATGTGTGCTGCATTAGCACACAGAGAAGTTGAAAATGGCATTGTTTCAATGATTGTTTATGTGCAGGAAGGGAACCTTTCCTGAACAAAAACAATCATTAGAGGTGATTTCCTCTTTCTATGTGTGCTGCAGAAGGCAGCACGCATAGAAACAGGAAAAAAAAAACGAGGAGAAATGAATACATTTCTCCTCGTTGCGCCTCGCTACGCCACCCCTGGGGAGGCGTAGCATTCACACGCATTTCCAGATTTACGATTCCTCGTAAATCTGGAAATGTGTCTGGTTCCATTAGTGTTGCGTGGGAACACCCACAGCAACACCCATGGAACACCCCTTTCACGCAATGTGCTGCATGTAAAGGGGCCATATTTACAAGGACAGGAAAAGTCACGCAGGGTGGCTTTTCCTGTCCTCATAATTATGGAGCAGTAAAATGCGCCACCGGTACGTCACATAAAGTGACGCACCGGTGGCGCAAGGGGCTTGTAAATCTGCCCACATGTTTTTTGAAGGAATCAGATCCGATTTCTCTATGTTTATTATGAACCCCAATCTTTGAATGAGGTCTGCCGCTTTCTGCACCTGATGTAATAGAAGCCCTTTTTCCTTAATTGAGGTATTTTCTGTGTTTGTGATAAATGTCTTTTAAGTCAAGCGCATCTTCCAATCCCATAGAAGTAGGATGCCCTTGAAACAATTACCGTTTCCATTTTGAAATGGTGGTTTTCGTGTCTCGCGCTTTAAATGGGACGCAGACACGAAGCTGGAATTGGCACGTCTTTATTCTCTCGTGCATTACAGTGCTCTGTCGCCCCTGCGCCTCGCCCCTCACTTCCGCTTCCTGCCATGCCTGACTCGGAAGTGCGGACAGAGTCAGGCATGGCGACACAACATCTCCCCCTTTGTTTGATTTGTCAGTTACCCCATGTTGTTTCTTACAGTTCTTCAATGAGTCGAACTGGTCTCCGGATGACTCTCTGTGGTGGGCGAGAGAGACGCCTCTCTCTCACTTCGTTCGTGTCAGTCACACAAGAATGTTCTTCTTGATTGTCTGCTTCTGTACTCGACATGTCCGTGTCCCAGCTAGCTTTCTCTTCTCGAGCGTATGTTGCTGGATTGCACTTCTTGAAGTGCGACACATTTCTCGTGGTCCTCTTGGTTCCAGAGGCAGCTGTGATCATAGTCCCCTTTTTCTGCATTACTTGGAGCGGGTGGGCATGATAGCGACTGTCAGCTTTAGTTTTCCGCTCTTGTCTCACCAGTACCCAGTCTCCTTCTCGGATGTCGGACACTTTGGCATGTCGACGGTTATCAGCATATTCCTTCATTTTTGGTTTCTTGGTCTTGTCGAGATTCACTAGTGTCTCGTGGTCCGAGGTCGGGAGTTTGGACTGTGTAACGGTGTCCGAGGTCGGTATCCTGGTGCGCGGGGTTCTTCCGAGCATTAGGGTTGCAGGACATCTGTTGGTAGTGCTGTGCGGTGTGGTCGTTTAGGCTCGCAATACTTCGTTGAGTGCTGGTTGGATGTCACGGTGGGTCAGTTCAGCTTGTTGCATCGTTTTCTTTAGGGTGGCCATGAAACGCTCAACCATCCCATTGGCTTGGGGCCACAAGGGAGTGATTTTCCGGTGTTTGAAATTCAAGTGGTTGGCAAATTCTGTGAATTCATGCCCGTTGAAGGGTGGCCCGTTATCTGTCTTCACCACCTTGAGGATTCCCCATGCTGCGAATGCTTCATCGATGATAGGTATGACAGCAGATGCTATGGTGGATGAAATCTGGTGTGCGATAGGAAATTGGGAGTATTCGTCCATGATGACAATGATATACTTTCCGGATTTCAGCGGGCCAAAGAAGTCGACAGCTACTTGCTGCCATACACTGTCTGGCAGATCAGACATCTGTAGAGGGGCGTGTGGTTCTTCTCGCCCTACTAGTTGACATTGTGGGCAATCTTGAAGTGTGGCTTCTACCATCTGGTCAAGGGATGGGAACCATACTCTCTCTTGCAGTGCTTTCTTCGTGGCCACTACACCTCTGTGACCTTCGTGTGCTAGGTTCTCAGTCCCTTGTCTTAGTTGGTGAGGGATAACAATCCTTCTGTCTCTCAACAGTAACCCGTCTGCACTGATCGTGAGATCATCCTTGACATGTCTGAAAGATGAGAGTTCTTGCACGTTGATGACGGCCGTGGCGCGTGGATCGTCCAGATGTCTCCAGGAATCTGTGCGGATGCGTTGCATGACTTCTTGCAGTGTGGCATCCTTGGCAGTGGCCTCTATAATGGCTTCTAGTGGGACGGCAGGTGGACGCGCTTGATCAATGACAAAGTGAAGGTATTCTTCAGCTAGCGAGTCACGCGTCTGCGTCAGCGCTTGGGGATGGCGTGATATGTAGTCTGCCGGGTTCTCTGCCTTCCCCGATTTGAGAATGATGGTGTACGTGTAATCTTGCAGGCGGATCCCTCATCTCTCGATTCGTGGCGGCATCTTCGCACGAGGGTTGCCAAATATGGTGATGAGGGCCTGATGGTCGGTGGTGAGCGTGAAGTGTTTCCCATATACGAATAGATGGAAGTGCTCACATGCCCACACAACCGCCAGGCTTTCCTTTTCAGGTTGTGAGTATGCTTTTTCCGTGTCAGTGAGGCTGCGGCTGGCGTATGCCACAATGTGACGCTGATCTCTTTCGTCATCATACTGAGCTAGAATGGCACCAAGTCCAACGGGGCTGGCGTCAACTGTAATCTCGGTCTTTCGTCTAGGGTTGAAGTAAGCCAGGTGGACAGCAGAGCTCACAGCCTTTTTGATCTTGTTGAAAGCATGCTCGCATGCATTGGACCAGTGGAAACTTTGGCCTTGTCTTGTGAGTTCTCACAGCGGGTAGCTGATGGTCGCATAGTCCTTAATATATCGGGCACAATAACTGGCCATGCCCAAGAAGGATCGAATGTCGCTGACATCATGGGGTTGTGGAGTGTCAGCCAGGGCTGAGACTTTTTCAGGATCCAGTCTCATGCCGTCTTCGGAGAAAATGTGGCCATAGACCTTGAGAGTCGACTTGTGGAATTCACATTTGTCTCGTTTGAGTGTGAGGTTGGCATTGAGAAGAGCATGGCACACGCGATCCAGGGCTTTGTCATGATCCTCGCGTGTTGCGCCAAATACAAGGATGTCGTCGCTGTAGTTGAATGAGTTTGGGATGTGATGGATTACTCTCCGGACTGCCTCTTGCAAAATCTCCGCCGCTGAAGAGATACCAAAATTGAGGCGCTTGTATCTGAAGAGCCCTTGGTGTGTGGTAAACGTGGTGATGTATCTGGATTTCTCATGGAGTTCGAGCTGATGATATCCTTTATTGAGATTCAATTTCGAGAAGACTGTCGCTCCATTCAAACGAGTGATCATGTCACTGATGTGAGGTCCTGGATGTCTCTCTCGTTCGATGGCTGTGTTCGGGGCTCGCATGTCCACACACAAGCGTACTTTGTTCTCTTGTCCTCGTTTGGGTACAGCTACTACTGGAGACACCCAGGGAGTAGGTCCGGTTGACCGTTCTATGATGTCCGCTCTCAGCAAGTCTTGGAGTTCGTCATCAGCTGCTTGTTGGAGATGAAACGGTACTTTCCTGTGATGCTGAGCCACGGGTGTGACTTGTTCGTTGATGTGTAGTTTGACCTTGACATGGGCTAGTTTTCCTAGGCCTGAGAATAGTTTCGGGAACTTGTTTATTATGTCGGGCGAGTCGTCCACTTTGAATAAGATCTCTACAAGCTTCAGACGTTCCGCTGTAGGTAAACTGAGAAGGCAGTCAGCAGCTTCAGGGCCTTCTATTACATGAATCTGAGCCTGAATTGTTCTGTCCTTGTAGGTTAACAATGTGGGGAATCGTCCTAAACATGGCAGTGGTTCCTTGGACATCCATGTGTAAACGTGCACTGCAGCTGGTTCTAGTTTCGGCTTCGGACACATCCTCTCGTATTCAGTCGTGCAGATGTAGTTGAGTGATGCTCCTGTGTCTAGAACAAATTTGGCGGAATGATATCCCATTTGAATGTGCAACCGGGGATACTTCTTTAGCCGGTCCGGGTCCGCCATCATGCACACATATTCGTCACTGTCTTGTGATATGGGAGTGAGGGCAGACGATTCTCTTGATGTTGATCGTCGGGATCGGTATGAGGTTTGGGACTGGGTGCTGGATCTGGATGAGCTCGTTGAGCGGTCCCTTCTTCCTTGCACTGCCCTTGCATGGTGACGAGGTCCAGTACTTCGCTTGTTCGGTCCTGCTTCTTTACGGCGAGTTTGACACATCGCTTCAAAGTGATTATCCCTTCCGCATCGGTGACATTGTTGTCCCATGGCTGGGCAGGAGCCTGTGTGAGGGTAGTCTAATCCACAGCGATAGCATTGTGGCGGTTGTTTCTGGGTGTTGCCGCTTCTGGTCCCGCCACGAGACGAGCTTGTGGATTTTCCAGGTTTCCGATGATCCGGCCGACGTCTCACTTCTGTTTGAGATTGTACTCGGAAAGCTTGTTCTCGTTTCTCTGTCTTGCTGGCTTTCATTTTTTTTGCGTGTTCCTCAGCTTGATCGTTTATCCGTGTGAGTTCCTCGATGTCGTCGAGTGAGTAATGTTTCTTTAGCAGTCGACGTCGTAGTGACTCTGATTGGCACCCTTCGATGAT
This sequence comes from Calotriton arnoldi, assembly GCA_963921515.1. Classification (NCBI taxonomy): domain Eukaryota; kingdom Metazoa; phylum Chordata; class Amphibia; order Caudata; family Salamandridae; genus Calotriton; species Calotriton arnoldi. The sequence continues at coordinate 2,195,905 of CAWUFW010002021.1, forward strand.
TCATAGACGAAGTGCATCTTCGGTGTTGAAGTTATCAAATTCACAATATCGCGCTAGACGCTTTAGTCAAGAAATAAAGTCACTCATGGACTCCTCTCGTTCTTGAGACGCGAGGTTGAACGTGTAGCGTTCGTAGTCTAAATTGCGCTTGTGGAGGAATTTTCTGTTTAAGGCTTCTCTCACGTCTGCGTATGACGTGGCATTTGCTGGAGGTAATTCTTTGATGATTTGTCCGATGTCTTTGCCCACCAGGTTCCGCAGCGCTATGAGTTGATGGTCATCGTTACTGACCTGTGAGCCCTTCATGAAGTCTTCAAAATCTTCCAACCAGCTCTTCCACTTAGGGCCCATGCTGTTTCCAGAGGGCAGCATCAGAGGTTCGGGGGGACGCAGGAATGATACCCCCATTAATATAGGTCCGTGTGGCATGGCTTGAGCTGGACCTTGCAGTGCGTCTCGTGAGGAATCCGGCTGGGTGGTCATGATAGAACTCTGTTGGCTTCACTGCGCTTTAAGATCTATTTTCTTGCAGGCCCAGGGGTGTTTTCTGTGCTTTGCCTGACTTCAAAATGGCCGCCCGGCTGGTGGCAATGCTTTTCCTATGAGGTGTGCCTGACCTCAAAATGGCCGCCGAATGCGACCTCTCTGCATGCCGATTTTAATGGGTAATTGATGTTCTTACCCCAAATTGGATGCTGTTCACGCAGTTGGGGGCTCTGGAGGTTCGTTCCACAGGGTGCCCTTCTGTTGAGTTGAACTGTGAGCCGGATCACTGCTCGCGCTCACTCTGATGATTTTATTTCGGTGGCTGCAACGTCTCTCGGGCAGCGTTTCCTTTCTTCTTTTGGGGCTGGGTATTCTACCATCCCATCCTCGTCGCCAGGTTTTCGTGTCTCGCGCTTTAAATGAGACGCGGACACGAAGCTGGAATTGGCACGTCTTTATTCTCTCGTGCATTACAGTGCTCTGGCGCCCCTGCGCCTCGCCCCTCCCTTCCGCTTTCTGCCATGCCTGACTCAGAAGTGCGGACAGAGTCAGGCATGGCGACACGACAGTGGTAAAGCCCAAACTGATGTAAATCCCTCAAGTTTATCACTGGCCTGAACTTTTTGTTTTTCATTTGGACCAGAAAACATATTGCCGCAAACCCTCTGTGATGCCAGGAGCATTGGTCTATTGCCCCCTTTAAAAGAAGTTACTTGGCTTCTGTAAATATAAAATCTGCCCCTTCTTGAGAGAACTTAATTGGAAGTGGAAGTCTGTCAAGGAAAGGAGTTGCATAAAAGTCTATGTAGAAGTTGTTCTCTGTCTGAAGAACCCCTGGATCTCTGGAAATACTTTCCCATTCCTGCACAAAAAGAGCTAACGTGCTCGAACTTTTGCAAAAGAAAGAGAGTACGCCCTTACCTTGTCGTACCCTTCCCTCACTTGTCCGCCATAGTATGCAAAGCCAAAGCATCCACCCATTCTTCTCTGTGGGAAGAAGACAGGCCTGGTGTATTTAAATTGGCGGATCTGAAGGGGAATGTACAGCCAGCGAAGCGACCCTGGTATCTGCCAGGCCTGGTAGAGACCCGTCAAAAACCTGAATGAACAGTGGGCACCTTGCACATTTAGTAATATCTCAGAACCCACCAGTTCCCCCAACTTTAGGTCAATCCTGAACAATAAACCCTTCCGCCTCTCATATGACAAAACCAGCATTAGTGTTGCCTAGGAAGCAGATAGCTCCCTGGGCTCATCTAGATATAATCTCTGGGTCTAGGGATTATCCCGAAGTCTTTGCTCGTTCTGCTCAACACAATATTCTAGCCAGTGACCCCAAATGCTCAATTGTTTATCCTGGCAAGACGCCCATGCTTTGTCCACCACTCTCCTAAGATGTTTACCCCCCATTACTCACATATTTTTCCCTCCCGCATCAATCGCTGGGGTTACCACCATTCTATCTTCAATGGATGGTCTAGGACATTCTAATTTTGGCTCTAGTGGCACTATTCACAGTTTATTTAATTTGGCTTTTATGTAGCCATCTACAAATGATGGAGGGAACCACTTCGCAGAGTTTGGATGTTGTAACAGAGTGGGGTCAAACACTGGATTTCCCTTTGAATTCAAAATAACCTCCTGAGGTTTATCAGGCTTGGCCTTTTTAGTGATTCCAGGCATATCGTCATTATAATAGCACGCATCATCATATTATAAATAACCAATGTAAAAATTATTTACATCATCATATGGCCTTTTGTACTGACCACAATCTGAGGCCATGAAAGCGTCATACCAACTGGATACAGGGTCCAAATCACCATACGGATTTAAACGTCACTTGTCAATCCATGGCCATAACCATCTTCGACCCCAACCAAATATATATATATATATTTTACCTACTGCCGGTAGCCAGTAGTTAGTTATAGTTAAGACCTAGTTTCCATAGGAAAAGCGTTTTTTGATTTGCCAATAACTTTGGCGTCGTTTGACGAATCTTCGCGAACTTTTCAAAACTAATGGGGCGCTCCGGTCAGCTCCTGCCTTGAAAGTTTCGGGGTGATTCGTCAAGCAGGGCCGAGAAAAAAGGGGGGTCCCAAAACGCGTTTTCTCCATGTTAATTTCCATAGGAACTTTAGACAAAGCTACAGCCCGAACTGCTGAACGGAATTACACCAAATTTGCCAAAAAGGTAGGTCTTGGTCCTGAAAGCGACCTTTTTTTAAATGGTGTAAATCCGTTCAGTAGTTCCTGAGAAATTAAAAAAAGAAAAATATCGATATCTGAGCACCGAGGAGGGTTCGCAAACCCTCCCGAGCACGAGCTGACATCTGATTGGCTGCCAACACTCCAAACCAGGAAGTGTTGGCAGCCATCTTGTGACTCGGTAACCGAGTCACAAGAAAACAGAAGAAAAAAAGGTGAAAAACAAGAAAAGGGGGCAGGGTAGAAACACCCTGCCCCCTAGGCCTGCTCAGGGGGTCCCACAAGGACCCCCAGGGCCAAAAAAAAGCATTATTTTTTTTTTTAAACGGCCGAATTCGCGCTGGGTGCGCAAATCTGGGCGAAAGAATTTTTAAAAAACGAAGCGCGGGCTCCCGTGCTTCGTTCCTTAAAGCCCCCAGGTGGGCCAGGTCCCGGGGGCAATGCCAAATTAATTTGCGGGGGCCCCCGCAGCCCCGGGAACTGCCACCTCCCCAGGGCTTTCTTTAATTATATGCGGGGGCACGCAGACCCGCCGCAGCCCCGGGGACCGCCACCTCCCCGGGGCTTAATTAAAAAAATGAAAGTGTGGGTGGGCTCCTGCCCCCCCCACACTGCCCCAGGGACCACCACCTCCCCGGGGCACTGTTTATTCAAATGCGGGGTCCGTTACAGACCCCTGGGCCCCGAGGACCACCACCTCCCCGGGGCTTTGAAAATGATGGGAGGGGGGCCGCGCGGCCCCCCTCCTGGAGCCCTTGATGGCCCTGAGGACCGCCACCCCCAGGGCCGGCTCCTGCAATGTCCCGGGGTGGCCACCCCGGGACAATGCAGTTTGCTATGGCAGGGCGGGAGCACGGCTCCCGCCCTGTCATAGCAAACCCTGCTTTGCTTCGTTGAAGCAAGAGCAGGAAAACCTGCTCTCGCTTCAACGAACCAAAGCAGGATTGCTTTTGAGCAAGGGGAGCTGCATGTCAGCAGCGCCCCTTGCTCAAAAGCAATGCCGGCTCCCGCAGGAGGCAGGGAGCCGGCGGGACCGTGGGGGCATTGGGGCTCCCCCCACGGTCCTCAACACAAAGGGCCGGCCCCAGGGGATGGGGTCCCTGGGGCCAGGAGTGGCCCGGGTGAAGGGCCACGTGGCCCCCCTCCTCAAAAATAAAATAAAATAATTAATGGCCAAGCCCCGGGGGATGGGATCCCCGGGGCCAATAGTGGCCCAGGGAAGGGGGGCCACGCGGCCCCCCTTCCCTGTAAATATTTTAAAAAAAGAAGAGGCCATGCCCCGGGGGATGGGGTCCCCGGGGCCAAAAGTGGCCCAGGGAAGGGGGGCCATGCCGCCCCCCTTCCCTTTAATTATGTATGAAAAAAGGAGGCCATGCCCGGGGGGATGGGGTCCCTGGGGCCGAAATTGGCCTCGGGAGGGGGGCCGCGCAGCCCCCTTCCCGTTTTTTCTTTTTTTTTAATTAAAAAAAGGGGTCAGGCCCTGGGGGATGGGGTCCCCAGGGCCCCAAAAATAGTAAAAGAAGGGGTGCCACACAGCCCCCCTTCTAAAAAGAAAGCCAGCATCATGCCGGAGGCCCCGCCCCCTCCCTGCACTACTCTGCAAACGCACCCCCTGGCACGTTGTAAGATGGAAAATTAAGTCCCCATAAATACTGAGGGTCCCTGGGGGACAACTAGCCCACCAGGTACCTCCAGTAAGCGCCACATAGCTGGTTTGCAGAGAGGTGGTCCGAGGCCACGCCCCTTTTTACACCACTCTGCAAACGCGCCTCTTGGCGCACTGCTGGTGGGGCGATGAGGTCCTCTTGTGTCCTGAGGACCTCAGGACACAAGAGCACTTCATCCCCCAAACAGCAGTGCGCCAGGAGCCGCGTTTGCAGAGTGGTGTAAAAAGGGGGCGTGGCCTAGGACCACTCTCAGCAATCCAGGTGTGTGGCGCTTACTGGAGGTACCTGGTGGGCTAGTTGGCCCCCAGGGACCTTCAGGAATGAAGGGGACTTAATACCCCAACTTAGAACGCGCCAGGAGGCGCGTTTGCAGAGTGGTGGGGAAAGGGGGCGTGGCCTTTGTCCACCTCTCAGCAATCCCACTGTGTGGGACTTACTGGAGGTAAGACGTAAGCTAGTTGGCCCCTAAAGGACCCCCAGCAGCGAAGGGGGCTTCAATCCCCATCCAAGAGCGCGCCAGGGAGCACCTTTGCAGAGTGGTGGGCAAAGGGGGCGTGGCCTGCTAAGAGAACTTAGCAATCCTGCTGTGTGGGACTTACTGGAGGTAATAGGAGGGGTAGTTGGCCCCCAAGGTTGTCGTTGGGGGCCAACTACCCCTCTTGGTACCTGCAGTAAGTCCCACACAGTGGGATTGCTAAGACGTCTAAGGAGGACATGCCCCCCTTTCTCCACCACTCTGCAAACGCGCCTCCTGGCAGACTACGGGATGGGGGATGAAGTCCAATTTACTCCTGAGGGACTTTGGGGGCCAAGAAGCCCTCTTGGTACCTCCTCTAAGTCCTATGCAGCGGAATTCCTGAGCACTGGTCGGAGGCCCAGCACCCTTTCTCCACCACTCTGCAAACGTGACTACTACTTAAAGAAGCATCTTTCTGCACCTCTGACTTAGAGGTAGTTTTAATCCCCCTGCCCTATTATGTACTAGGGCCTTACAGAGGAGGTCATGCCAATCACAGGGGTACCCCAACGCATAGTGTTCCCTAGTGTATGTAGGTGTTTTCACTGTATTCTAAGTGTCTTTTAGCATAGCACTGGCTCTAGGCCTGGTTAGTCAGAGTCAGTTACCACCAGTACCCGTCAGCAAAAAGTTGGGGGCACAGGATGACTTTGCAACAAGGCCTCTTTCTGCTCCTCTGTTGGTTCTTTGTGCACATCTCTTGTTTCTTTCTGTACCTTTCTTCGTCTTTCTGGACTTCTGTTGCCTCTTTCTGCATTTCTCTTGCTTCTTTCTGCGCCTTTCTTCCTCTTTCTGCACATGTCCTACCTCTGTAGGCATAGTTAGAAATTAGCATTTAAAAAACCTTTGAAATTCACTGGAAAAACCACAGGTTTCAGGGACGTTATAGTCAGAAATTAGCATTTAAAAAACCTTTGAAATTCACTGAAAAAACCATAGGTTTCAGGGATGTTATAGTTAGAAATTAGCATTTAAAAAACCTTAGAAATTCACTGAACAAAACCACAGGTTTCAGGGACGTTATAGTTAGTTGGACATTTCACTCGTACAAAACCAGAGAAATTCGGCCGTTATACTCAGTTGAACTAACTATAACTCGGGCCCCCGCAATGCACTGCTGATGACGTCACATATTACATCATTCATGACATGGTCAGTGACATCACTGATGACATCATTGATGACATCTCAAATGACATCACTGGTGACATCACTGATGACATCATCCACGTGATAATCTGATGCACCTCCTCACACGCTAATATAACCTTTGAAACACCCACTGTAAAATACAGACTACCATTTTCGAAACCATAGACACACCAATACCAGTTACTACATACCCACTCACTGACTCCTAGGTCTACACACACGTCCACTCATTCACCCATACAGTCACTCACACATGCAGTCACTTATCAATACAGCACTATCATTTGCACTCATACACCTATACAGACACTCATACATCGCCACTCATCCATAGAGTTACTCACACACCTAGTCAGTCATGCAAAAAATCAATCACACTCCCATTTACTCACCTATACAGTTATACACACACCACCTCATTTATTCATACAGATACTAACACATACTTACTCTCTTATACAATCACTGATACAAGCACACACTCATCCATACAGCCACTCTCACAATCACTCACTCTCACATATAGTGATTTATATACCCCAACACTCACATATACTGCCTTTCACATATGTAGTTACTCACACATGTACCACTGATACAACCATTCACTCACCAACACACCCATACACACACACTCACCCACCCCTACAGCCCTTCACAGATGCACTCTTGAACCCATACACCCACTTAATTACCCACTCACACATCTATGCACAGAGTCACACACCCCCACCCACCCACACAGACACTCAGGCACCCATACAGATACCCAGACAACCAATCAATAACCCATATAGACACTCATGTAGCTACTCACCAACCCATGCAGCCGCTTACACACCAACTAACAGACTGATACAGACATTCACACAGTTTAGTAACTAACCCAAGCATTCAGTAAGACACGTTTAATCACTCACTTATACAGTCAGTCACACACCTATTAAATCATCCATTCAGACAGTCATACACCCACTCATTCTTCAATACACCTTGGCCTATATATATATAAAACATATTTAAAGTTTACAGAAACACACAGTCACTGGATGATGTCATCAGTGATGTCATCAGTGATGTCATTTGAGATGTCATCAGTGATGTCACTGACCATGTCATGAATGATGTAGTATGTGACGTCATCAGCAGTGCATTGCGGGGGCGCGAGTTATAGTTAGTTCAACTAACTATAACGGCCGAATTTCTCTAGTTTTGTACGAGTGAAATGTCCAACTAACTATAAAGTCCCTGAAACCTATGGTTTTTTCAGTGAATATATATATATATATACATATATATATATATATATATATATATATATATATATATATATATATATATATATATATATATATATACATATATATATATATATATTATCTACTGGCGGTCGCCAGTAGATAGTTATAGTTAGGACCTATTTTCCATAGGAAATCCGCAACATTCTATTTGAAATAACGTTGGCGCCGGTTGACGAATCTTCGCGAAATTTTCCAACTTGTTGGGGCGTTCCGGTCCGCTCCTATCCTGAAAGTCTCGGGTGATTCGGCAAGCGGGGGCCGAGAAAAAAGGGGGGTCCCAAAACGTGTTTTCCCCATGCAATTTTTCATAGGAACCTTTAGTCGCAGCTACAGCCCGAACTGCTGAACGGAATTACACCAAATTTTGCCAAAAAGGTAGCCCTTGGTTCAGGGTCGTGCCTTTTGCTTAAATGGTGTAAATCCGTTCAGTAGTTCCTGAGAAATTTGAAAAAGAAAACACATATATATCTGGGCGGAGCCTAACCACACATGTCATCGTGAGATCTGATTGGCTGTCAGCACTTCATCCTGGAATTGCTGGCAGCCATCTTGGGACCAATATAAATGATAGTACCCCATTGAAATGCATTGTAGTGAATCGAAGATTTTGAGGGTTACCAAAAGAAGAACTATAAAGGGTGATAACAGACTTTAGTTACATTAGAATTCATTTGTTGATGGTACCATACTAATTTCAGGAATTGTGGTGTGTTCTAAGGTGATTTTACCCTGAGAAAAACCTTCTGCTGGGATATCATGAATCATGTTTGAGAGAAAACTATTTTCACATGCTTGTCCCATACAGTTTTGGAAGGTGCTCCAGAAGCTAAAATGAGAGCATATTTTCTGTAAATTCACATTATCTTTCTCAGTCATGTGAGAATGAAGTCTGACATTCTCAGTAAAACATGTACATCCAACAAGGGCAGAGACTGTCAGTTGATTCCTTTGTGTTCTACTGCAGCTTCCCAGAGTGTTCTAAAGAACAACTAGAGTGCTAACAGCCTTACTTATGACAAAAGTATGGCACACCTGAAGCCATCTTGGATGGAATAAACTGGTAACACTTAAAACATTTAATTTAAAAAGGAACAAAATGATGGGGTTCATTTTGTCATAGAATTATGGTTAGTGCTGTAGAAAGAAAAATTAGGACATGTTTCAAGTGTGATCTCAAATATCTTCCTGTTATATTTCAACAGGAGCAGCCTGACAGTTGATGCCTTTGTGTTCTACTGCAGCTTCCCAGAGTGTTCTAAAGAACAACTAGAGCGCTAACAGTCTTACTTATGACAAAATTATGGCACACCTGAAGCCATCTTGATTGGAATAAAATGGTAACACTTAAAACATTTAATTTAAAAGGAACAAAATGAGGGGGTTCATTTTGCCATAGAAATTATGATTAGTGCTGTAGAAAGAAAAATTAGGACATGTTTTAAGTGAGATCTCAAATATCTTCCTGTTATATTTCAACAGGAGCAGCCTGTCAGTTGATGCCTTTGTCTTCTACTGCAGCTTCCCAGAGTGTTCTAAAGAACAACTAGAGTGCTAACAGCCTTACTTATGACATAATTATGGCACACCTGAAGCCATCTTGATTGGAATAAACTGGTAACACTTAAAACATTTAATTTAAAAAGGAACAAAATGATGGGGTTCATTTTGTCATAGAAATTATGGTTAGTGCTGTAGAAAGAAAAATTAGGACATGTTTCAAGTGTGATCTCAAATATCTTCCTGTTATATTTCAACAGGAGCAGCCTGTCAGTTGATGCCTTTGTGTTCTACTGCAGCTTCCCAGAGTGTTCTAAAGAACAACTAGAGCGCTAACAGTCTTACTTATGACAAAATTATGGCACACCTGAAGCCATCTTGATTGGAATAAACTGGTAACTCTTAAAACATTTAATTTAAAAAGGAACAAAATGAGGGGGTTCATTTTGTCATAGAAATTATGGTTAGTGCTGTAGAAAGAAAAATTAGGACATGTTTTAAGTGAGATCTCAAATATCTTCCTGTTATATTTCAACAGGAGCAGCCTGTCAGTTGATGCCTTTGTGTTCTACTGCAGCTTCCCAGAGTGTTCTAAAGAACAACTAGAGCGCTAACAGTCTTACTTATGACAAAAGTATGGCACACCTGAAGCCATCTTGATTGGAATAAACTGGTAACACTTAAAACATTTAATTTAAAAAGGAACAAAATGAGGGGGTTCATTTTGCCATAGAAATTATGGTTAGTGCTGTAGAAAGAAAAATTAGTGCTAAAACACTACCCCCAGCACGACACCCTACACTACCCAAACATAACTGCACTACCCTAAACCCTAAAACATTACCACCAGCACAACTCCCTACACTACCCAAACACCACTGCACTACACTAAACCCTAAATATACCCCAGCATGACCACCCACACTACACAAACACCACTGCACTACCCTATACCCTAAAACACGACCCCTACACTACACAAACACGACTGCACTACCCTAAACCCTAAAACACTACCCACAGCATGACCCCCTTCACTACACAAACACCACTGCACTGCCCTAAACCCTAAAACACTACCCCAGCACTACCCCCTACACTACCCAAACACCACTGCACTAACATAAACCCTAAAACACTACCCCCAGCACAACCCCCTACACTACACAAACACCACTCCACTACCCTAAACCCTAAAACACTACCCCCAGCACGACTCCTTACACTACCCAAATACCACTGCACTACCCTAAACCCTAAATCTACCCCCAGCACGACCCCTACAGTACCCAAACACCACTGCACTACCCTAAACCATAAAACACTACCCCCAGCATGACCCCCTACACTACACAAACACCACTGCACTACCCTAAACCCTAAAACACTACCACCAGCATGACCCCCTACACTACTCAAACACCACTGCACTACCCTAAACCCTAAAACACTACCCCAGCATGACCCCCTACACTACCCATACACCACTGCACTACCCTAAACCCTAAAACACTACCACCAGCACGACCCCCTACACTACTGCACTACCCTAAACCCTAAAACACTACCCCCAGCACGAACCCCTACACTACCCAAACACCACTGCACTACCCTAAACTCTAAAACACTACCCCCAGCACGACCCCCTACACCACCCAAACACCACTGCACTACCCTAAACCCTAGAAAAGAAACCCCCACCCCATGCCCAATCCCCCTTACCTCTCACTCCTCATGGTTCCTCTCTCCTCGTGGTTCCTGCTTCACGTCATCTCTGAGGGGCGGTGCACGTCGTTGTGAGGAAACACAACAGCCTCTGTTTCCTTACAACGACATGGATCGTCTACAGGTTTTTTAGAACGCATGGTCATTTACCATACATACCTTTACAACAAAATTCGTTGTAAAGGCATGCGTGGTAAATGACCATGCGTTCTAAAAAAATGCGTAGTAATGGTATCGCAAAGTAAAAAAGTCGTTGTAACGGCTGTTTACCGATCGAAGCTGGCCCCTGTTCTTCAGTGAGACGTTTATTTGATTAATTAGGAGGAAGGAATGTGTTTTTTTTACCGAAAAGTGCATTCCCAGCTGTTGTATTGTGAAAGTGTCCGCGTGGCCTGGTTTCACTTCCAGTGAGATAGTGGAAGAGTCTGTTTGGATCTAAAGGAGTTCTGATGTTGGACGGGGCCGGCGCGACATGTCATCAGAAAACATAGCTAATGGAAAACGTCCTCTCTGAAGTGTGGAGCAGTGCCATGAGAGGTCAACGAGTGTGCGTCCCACCGCAGTATGACCGTACCGTGTGACCCATGTGCCGCCTCCAGGGTACGGGAGGCAGAAGCGGCATCGCAGGTCCTCTTGAAGACCGTTGTAGCACTAATTCTACATTTTGGTACTAGGGCATTTTAACTTCGTTGTTCCTGCCAGATACAAAGAGAAGATCCTGTGTTATTCAGTGCCCTCGTTACCTTTTTTGTGGGTTGTGGTGCTTGTCACTTCGCTGCCCCGCCGGTGCACACGACTGGGCACCCCACCTCGTGTGCCATCTGCAGGGCCTCTGCCCTCGGATCACTGGTTTCGGTTTCTGGAGTGGCAACATAAACAGTTGCTCCCAAAGGACTAGCCTGAACACTTAGCTGAATATCCCCTGCACCAGCATTCCACGGAAATTCTTTCCTAGCTCTCCCACGTCAACGAGCACGGCTCCGCTCGCGACACCGTATGACGTCATCGGAGCCATAAGAGGACCTCGTCGGCGTGCTGACGTCAGTTCCACCCATTTTTTCCGTGCCACCGAGGCAAACAGGGGACCGAGACATTTTCACATGTATACATAGTATAATAAATATATATATATTCACTGAAAAAACCATAGGTTTCAGGCACGTTATAGTTAGAAATTAGCATTTAAAAAACCTTAGAAATTCACTGAAAAAACCATAGGTTTCAGGCACGTTATAGTTAGAAATTAGCATTTAAAAAACCTTAGAAATTCACTGAAAAAACCATAGGTTTCAGGGGCGTTATAGTTAGTTGGACATTTCACTCGTACAAAACCATAGAAATTCCCCCGTTATAGTTAGTTCAGCTAACTATAACTCGCGCGCCCGCAATGCACTGCTGATGACGTCACATATTACATCACTCATGACATGGTCAGTGACATCACTCATGACATCACTGATGACATCATCCAGTGAATGTATGTTTTATATATGTAAATCTCAAGGTCGATGGAAGAATAAATGGGTATATAAGTGTCTAAATGGATGATTTTTTTTGTAAAATTGATTGTATAACTGACTAAGTGTATCTTAGTGAATACATGGGTTAGTGAGTAATGTTTAAATATGAAAATATCTGTATCAGTCTCTCACTTTGTGTACAAGTGGCTGCATGGGTTGGTGAGTAGCTACATGAGTGTCTATATGGGTTATTAGTTGGTTTTTGAGTATCAGTATGAGTGTCTGAGTGTCTGTATGGTTCGGTGGGGGTATTACTTAGTGCATAGATGCATGAATGAGTGACTCACTGTTTGTATGTGTTGAAGACAGCATGTGTGCAGGACTGTATAGGTGGATGAGTATGTGTATGGGTCTGTTAGTGAGTGAATGACTGTCTCAATAGTGTCTTTATGAGTAACTACATATGTTTTAAACTAGTATATGTGAGTATTGGTGTATATAAGTGAGTATATGTGAGAGATTGGAAGAGTTCCTGTACAAATAAGTAGGTGTTTCTATAAGTGATTGTTTAAGAGAGTAAGTATGTGTAAGTTTCTGTAGAAGTAAGTGTGGTAGTGTGTGTATAACTGTATATGCAAGTAAATGGATGTTTGATACTTTGTTTGCATGTGTGACTATGTGTGTGAGTAACTCTATGGATGAGTGGCGGTGTGTAACAGGATGTATAGGTGTATGAGTACATATGATGAGTGAGTATATGTATGAGTGACTGTATAGGGACTGTTGGTGAATGAGTGGATGTGTGTGTAGATCTTGGAATTAATGAATAGGTGTGTTGTAACTGGTATTGGTATGTCCATTGTTTTGAAAATGTTAGTTTGTATTTTTGAGTGTGTGTATCAAAGGTTATATTAGGGTGAAAGGAGGTCTGCCACTCTATCACAAGGATGATGTCATCAGTGATGTCATCAGTGATGTCATTTGAGATGTCATCAGTGATGTCATGAGTGATGTCACTGACCATGTCATGAGTGATGTAATATGTGACGTCAACAGCAGTGCATTGCGGGCAGCGCGAGTTATAGTTAGCTGAACTAACTATAACGGGGAATTTCTATGGTTTTGTACGAGTGAAATGTCCAACTAACTATAACGCCCCTGAAACCTATGGTTTTTTCAGTGAATTTCTAAGGTTTTTTAAATGCTAATTTCTAACTATAATGTGCCTGAAACCTATGGTTTTTTCAGTGAATATATATATATATATATATATATATATATATATATATATATATATATATATATATATATATATATATATATATTTTAAATAGGATTATCCCATCAACAAATAACCATCCGGCACTCCAAAAGGTACTGGTCACTCGGTAGTTTATTTTGTGACGTTTTCAACATCTACGCGTTTCAGCAGTCTCACGCTGCCTTGTTCACGATGCCTGAGCGCCATGACTTTTTCATTAAAATACTCAATACAACAGTGGACATTGACAAGGGACTTCAAAACACAGTGGTCTACATGCAGTCCTATTTTCCCTGTGAAACGGCTGCCATCTTGGAACATGTTTTGTTTAAACACATAATGATTCATACATACAGTTCAAACTTACACTTGACCATCATTACAATGCTTTAAAAGAAACGGGTATTTAAGCACCATTCCAATTTTAACAATATTAATAGTTTAAATGGTCAACTAATCAGGATAAATATAATTCGCAGAAATATTTGTTTCTTACTTTTTCAATCCAGTATTTCTGTTGATCATTTTAAATTTACATCATTGTCCATGGTCTCAATTTTTATCTGTTTCATATAATCATTATTCCTACCGTTGGTTTCTAAATTAAAATGCAAATGCAAAACTCATTCAACACTTGTTGAAGAGAATACCTTTTACCAACGCATATACAGTACAATTCTTGGTCATAAAGTGCTAGTGCTTTAGTGCAAATCAATCACTTTTCCTACCTGAGATTTACATATATTATTCTATAATACTTATTGAAAGTGCAAGTGCTTATAAATATATTTGTTTTATAACCTATCTAGGAAAATAAAAACCTCATATATTTTTTAAAAATGCTCACAAAGGGAGAGTATTTCTAAACACGAACCATATTACTTAACAATATCTTATCCATAAAGTGCAAGTGCTTTAATATACAAGAAAGCGTTCATTTCATCACCAATCTTGAATATTTGTCTATAATACATAATGACAAAAAAGTGCAAGTGCTACATAGTATATTATTTTTTCAAAAAAACTTTTTTTTTTTTTTTAAACTTATTTCATATACCTTCTAAAAACACTTTAAAAATTTTTAAAATTTTTTTAATCTCTAAATTACTCCAAATATCACAAAATACTATGGTTCTTAAAAAGTCTCACATTTCCTCTCCTATAAGCATACTCTAGCACTTTTAAAACCCAAGACATGCATTGGAAATTGTATATAGGAAGAAATTTTTGTCCCATTCAAATTTATGTAGCCACGTCCCTTATCTTACATTCCACCAACAAATAATACAGTCTAAAAAAAGAACAATGGTTTCACTATGTGCAGATTTATCCTCAATCTCTTATTTCCATCATTTTTCTAATACAAGCAAGTAAACAAATCCTCATCTACATTTAAACCGTGAGGTTCCTTGCTATTGAACTCCAGTATAAAATATGTTTCTAATTTTCTGAGTTCTTTTTCTCTATCCCCACCTCTTCTCTTCCTGGGGATTTCTGCTATACAGCTATACTGCAAGCTAGAGGGATTACTTTGGTGATGGGTTTCAAAGTGCCTTGCAATTGGATATGTTCTATCCTTATTTACGATCGCTCTCCGATGTTGCAAAATTCTCTTATATACAGGTAAGGTTGTACTTCCTATATAAATTTTTAGACACGGGCACTGTAATAAATAAACAACAAAACTAGATCTACAGGTTAGGAAGCTCTTAATAGTGATGGTTTTATTAAAAAATGTCCTAAAATCCGTACGGTTCATGCCATGTTGGCATGCCTTGCACTTAAAACATTTTTTAAAACCCGGTTTCTGTTGGAGCCACATAGGGGCTCCCCCTTTCCTTTCCTGATATTCACTTTTTACAATCAAATCTTTTAATGATTTGGATTTCCTATAGGTGATATCTGGGTATTTCTTCACTTTAGAACCCAGTACTGGATCATTCCTTATCAGATGCCAGTGTCTATTTAAGATGGATCTGATTTCTTTATGTTTGATATTAAACGTTGTTATAAATCTAGGATTCTCCAGATTTTTTTGCTGTTTAATATCATTCTTCCTCTTTGATGTTCTAGATGGTTCGAACAGTATTTTTTGTCTCTCTAGATTCCTGGCTTTCGTGGCTGCCCCCTTAATAGCCTTAGGTGAGTACCCTCTCTGGACAACTCTATCTGTCATCTCCTGCTCTATTTTATGGTACTCTTCCTGATTGCTACATGCCCTTCGTGCTCTATAGAACTCCCCAAAGGGGATGCTCCTAATCAGCGCTGCCGGATGGGCACTATCCGCATGAAGGATGGTGTTGCCCGCTGTAGCCTTTCTAAAAACAGTGGTCTCTAATTTCTCTCCTACAGATTTTATTCGGATGTCCAAAAAATCTATTGTGGTTTTACTATACTGTCCCACAAATTTTAAATTAAGAGCATTCCGGTTAAGGTCTTCGATGAATAATTCTATGTCCGTTTCCGTACCCTGCCACAGTACGAAAACGTCATCAATAAACCTAACCCATAGTAAAATCTGTTCTGACCATTGTTCCAAGGGCGGCCCTCCAAGCACCTGCTCCTCCCACCAGCCAAGATGTAAATTAGCATAACTGGGGGCGAAGCAGGTGCCCATTGCCGTGCCCTGTTCTTGTAAGAAAAGTTCCTCTCCAAATAAAAATATATTCTTGGTCAGGCACCACTCCATTAATTCTAAAATCATTTGATTATGCTTCAGGAATCTAATTGGTCTCCTATTCAAAAAATACTCAGTTGCTTTCAAGCCATCAATATGTCTTATACTGGTATATAACGTGGAAATATCAAGGGTTAAAAATACCATGGTGGTTTCATTCCAACGTATATCATATATGTATTTAAGAAAATCCGTAGAATCCTTAATAAATGAGGTCAAAGTTCTAACAATTGCATTTAAAAAATAATCAATGTATCTAGACGCATTTTCAAATAAGCTGCCACATGAAGAAATTATCGGTCTCCCAGGTGGTGTTGTCATGCTTTTATGTACCTTTGGGAGCATATAAAAAACAGGTATTGTTGGCTTATCTTTTTTGATGAATTTAAACTCATCCCAGCTCAGCAATTCTTCCTGTTTCCAAACATCCAATCTTTTAAAAAATGGTTCCTTCACTCCTTCATATTCCTTCATACTGATCCTGCAGTAGCATTCTTTATTATTTAGTTGGCTGAGCGCTTCTTTCTTGTATAGTTCGCGACCCCACAGCACAACATTTCCTCCTTTATCAGAGGGTTTAACCAATATTCCCTCCTCTTTTTGTAATTTAGTCACTGTTTTGTGAAATAAAGCTTTTTTGGATTCATTTTCTTTTTCTTAAAACTGGCCTCATAGTACAATTGTTTGAGATCTTTTGTCACATTTTCACCAAAGATATCCAAATTGTCTCTTGCCAGCTGCGGAATAAACCTGGAGGGTGGTCTAAATGGGGTATGATCTTCTCTTTCTAGCCCTGCTGTCATTAATTCTGGATGTTCATTGCCTTCAGGTACATTATTTATATTCTCCACATCCAAATTGTCATCGTTCAATAATATTAGTAAATCCGTCAGGAGAGGTGCATCACTCACACTTAGGAAATTAGATTCATTAGGAGGGTCCATTAATGTTCCCTGAGTCGGTGGGTTAAATGAAATCCGATTTACATGTAGTTTAGATAATTTGAGTTTCCGAATAAATCGATATAAATCCATTCTACTGTTAGGATAATTAAAATCATTATCATCGCAGAAGGACAGTCCTAATCCCAATATCGATTGTTCCTCTTCTGTTAAATTCACAGTACTCAAATTTATAATCGTATTGTCATTGATTACTTTTTCATGGATTTCTTCGCAGTGGAGCGCAGAGATCTTTTTGTTTGCCAGTCTTGAGCTCCTCCTGTATCCCTCACCTCCTCTTCTTTGTCTCCTCTTCCTCGGCCTCTTCCTCTCCCGCGCCCTCTCCCCAGACGATGGTCCGTTTGTTGCTCCAATAGCATAAAACGGAATTCATCAGTGACGGCCAGTCTTATGTCTCTAGTCCCCCTTCCACTTTGATCTTCCTGTTCTTGTTCGGAGCCAGTGTCTGAACTGGCTTCACTTTGAGAGATAGCCTGTTGGTTAACAGGGCCGCTTTGGATCTTTGATCTTCTTTCAGAATCGAATTTTTTTGCGAATGTATAAATTCGCCCTGACTCATAATCCAAGCGATCGCGCAGGAATTTAGTAGCCTTTCTTTCTTTTATGCGCTTTTCATATTTTTCCAGCCTATTTTTCATATCACTCCTGAATTTACTCACTTTGACTTTATCTTCATTTTTCTCCAAAATATCATTTAATTCCTTTATTTGAATAATCACATCCTGTCTCTCTTTTTCAGCATATTTGACTAGAATGCGAATCATATTCGTAGAGCTGGTCGCACTGTTTTCAGCCCATTCACATAACATCTCTGATTGTGGATTTTCATACGTGGGGGTGATCATTATTCGTAATCCACGAGGGACTCGCCCACTTGTAAATACTGCCGTAAAGATGCCACTTCCCACCATCGTGAAATCTCTCTTTTTTGAGCTTCTCGTACTCTTGTAGTTGTCTATTTAAATCATTTGTACCCCTAGGGGCTAAAGCCCCCTTCTCTTTTGCAATGGTAGAGCGGTTTCCTCAAAGAGTTTCAAGGCTTCCTGTTGCCTCGCTGCACATTCCTCGTCACTCATTATACAATCGGTGTTTTTCCCTTTTGCTGGGATTTGTTTTTACTGAACTCGAGTTAGACAACTTCTGAGTCCCTTGTTCATAGTTCGTTTTACTCCCCAGCCCGACTCCCGCTGCTGTGTTCACTTTCGCCCGCTTACCGGAGTTTTGCCGCAAGTCGTGCACCACGATTCCGAGATCCTCCGACCACCGGCTCCAGGTTCTTACTTGCGGTCTCCACACTCCATATGGCTATCGGCAATGTTCCAATACAGCAAAAATGGGGGGCGCGCCTGTCTCTTTCACGTTTTCTGGTTTGGCGATTCACACTGGCGCGCTTCCAAATCGTCGGTGGTGCCGGTCATGAAACGTTCCGCCACGTTTCCAAATACTTTAAATAGGATTATCCCATCAACAAATAACCATCCGGCACTCCAAAAGGTACTGGTCACTCGGTAGTTTATTTTGTGACGTTTTCAACATCTACGCGTTTCAGCAGTCTCACGCTGCCTTGTTCACGATGCCTGAGCGCCATGACTTTTTCATTAAAATACTCAATACAACAGTGGACATTGACAAGGGACTTCAAAACACAGTGGTCTACATGCAGTCCTATTTTCCCTGTGAAACGGCTGCCATCTTGGAACATGTTTTGTTTAAACACATAATGATTCATACATACAGTTCAAACTTACACTTGACCATCATTACAATGCTTTAAAAGAAACGGGTATTTAAGCACCATTCCAATTTTAACAATATTAATAGTTTAAATGGTCAACTAATCAGGATAAATATAATTCGCAGAAATATTTGTTTCTTACTTTTTCAATCCAGTATTTCTGTTGATCATTTTAAATTTACATCATTGTCCATGGTCTCAATTTTTATCTGTTTCATATAATCATTATTCCTACCGTTGGTTTCTAAATTAAAATGCAAATGCAAAACTCATTCAACACTTGTTGAAGAGAATACCTTTTACCAACGCATATACAGTACAATTCTTGGTCATAAAGTGCTAGTGCTTTAGTGCAAATCAATCACTTTTCCTACCTGAGATTTACATATATTATTCTATAATACTTATACTTATATACTTATATATATCCAAAAGGGTCACTTCGCTCAAATGATCATGAATGATGTAATATGTGACGTCATCAGCAGTGCATTGCGGGGGTGCGAGTTATAGTTAGCTCAACTAACTATAACGGCCAAATTTCTCTGGTTTTGTACAAGTGAAATGTCCAACTAACTATAACGTCCCTGAAACCTGTGTTTTTTTCAGTGAATATATATATATATGACCCATGTGCCGCCTCCAGGGTACGGGAGGTAGAAGCGGCATCGCAGGTCCTCTTGAAGACCGTTGTAGCACTAATTCTACATTTTGGTACTAGGGCATTTTAACTTCGTTGTTCCTGCCAGATACAAAGAGAAGATCCTGTGTTATTCAGTGCCCTCGTTACCTTTTTTGTGGGTTGTGGTGCTTGTCACTTCGCTGCCCCGCCGGTGCACAAGACTGGGCACCCCACCTCGTGTGCCATCTGCAGGGCCTCTGCCCTCCGATCACTGGTTTCGGTTTCTGGAGTGGCAACATAAACAGTTGCTCCCAAAGGACTAGCCTGAACACTTAGGTGAATATCCCCTGCACCAGCATTCCACGGAAATTCTTTCCTAGCTCTCCCACGTCAACGAGCACGGCTCCGCTCGCGACACCGTATGACGTCATCGGAGCCATAAGAGGACCTCGTCGGCGTGCTGACGTCAGTTCCACCCATTTTTTCCGTGCCACCGAGGCAAACAGGGGACCGAGACATTTTCACATGTATACATAGTATAATAAATATATATATATATTCACTGAAAAAACCATAGGTTTCAGGCACGTTATAGTTAGAAATTAGCATTTAAAAAACCTTAGAAATTCACTGAAAAAACCATAGGTTTCAGGCACGTTATAGTTAGAAATTAGCATTTAAAAAACCTTAGAAATTCACTGAAAAAACCATAGGTTTCAGGGGCGTTATAGTTAGTTGGACATTTCACTCGTACAAAACCATAGAAATTCCCCCGTTATAGTTAGTTCAGCTAACTATAACTCGCGCGCCCGCAATGCACTGCTGATGACGTCACATATTACATCACTCATGACATGGTCAGTGACATCACTCATGACATCACTGATGACATCATCCAGTGAATGTATGTTTTATATATGTAAATCTCAAGGTCGATGGAAGGGGGCGTTGCTAGCGAAATTCACCGCTACAGGGGGCCGATATTGCAGCACTGCTGCAAAACTGGCCCCCTGTAACAAAACCGGCCCCACACGGGCACAAAAACGGCCCCCACCCCTACGGCCCATCGGGGAAATTCCCGGTGCCCGCTTCGGCCAGTCCGGCCCTGCCTGTCACTACTAAAGAAAGTACATCAAACAAGATCAACAATAGAAATTATCAAAGGGCCATTTGGAGAACAAAAAAACCCAAATGCGGTGATAACATAATGGAACAAACAAAGAACATTTTCAGCATCTACCCTGAAAACATCCTGCATTCCACTGCTCAACAATGTGAATACTTATTGCAATGTGAATACTTATTGCTTTCTAACTAAAACATGACAAAGATCAATGATGCAACTGTGAATAATCCTTAATCATCTCCGTATCTTCCCGTTCACCCTTACCCAGTTAAATGAGGCTTTACCTCTTTCAACCCAATTCCTGAGGAGAAAATATCCATCTAGCCTCTAAGATTAAAGCATCTACTCTTCCTGAGGAACCACGTTGTGCTTGAAGCAAGTCTCTGCCTCCCTGGTTAATGGCATGACCTCCTTCATTAATTCCTGTCAACTGGTGTGGTCCCTATCCAGGTAAGCTCACAATTATCACCTCACTTCTAATTAAAATCAACAACAACTCCCTTAGTTCTAGCAAGCTAGAGTACGATCTCAGGTCTTGCATATGCCAGCCCAAGTCTGTCAAGAATTGCTGCAGCTTAACTCCAAGACTAAGGTGACTGCACCATCTACATGACTTCCAAACAGGATTACAACACGCTAGGGGAAGAGAGCAAGCTCTGGCAGACATCAGAGGGAAGCTCCTCATTGCTCTCATTGAGGGCCAGCTAGCTTGAGTTTTCTCAACCTCATTGTGGCCTACGACACATTAGTAAACCACAAGAAATGTGACAGTTACCAGCAGTAACCATGTAACTGATTACCAAGAGAAAGAGATGCTTCTGGATAAAGACACCTTGGCCATTTATTTGTGGCATGCTTAATCACTGGTAACCCTACCCCTTCCTGGTAAGACAGTACTACAAGGATAGAATCCACCTCTGATTGAGAGAGTTCTTTATAAGAGGCTACTGGATATGACAAAGGAATCCGGGATTCTGTAATTGCCTTGAGGTAAACCCAAAAATGTATTTTCATTAAGAGTACCCTGGGTAAGATTAAAAAATGGAGAGCGGATGTGTAATGAGTACTATGGCTCCTACATCCATTGTAGTACTGACATGCTTCAGCCTGTTTTTATGCCCAAGTGGTCAAAGGCTTTCATCAGTGTTAATTCATATCCCGATGTAAATACTGCATGTACTCATTCACTGCTACAAGAGAAATGGTATCATAAACATTTTAGTTGAATCCAAAGACACAAACTAGGGAATGTCAAGTCCTCAGTGTTGTAACGGGTGAGACATCCTCTGTAGTCACACATTTATCAAGAGGTTTTGTCCATATTCAATTCCTATTTGGTTCACCATCCGCCGTGCAACATCATGGACCACAACATCCTTCTAACCCTACTGGAATAATGGGTTGGGGTCTCCAAAAGTGCTCTACATTGGGTCAGTTTATTCTTTAATGGCCAAACCCAACAAGTACACTTGGACTCCTCAGACTCATAACCTTACAGATTACAGTGTGGTGTATCCCCAAGCTCTCCAGCCTGCTTCTGGTTAATTTTTACATGCATTCCTTATCACTGTTGCTGACTATTTCCAGATGTATGCAAACATCACTCAAAGATATATCTGTATGGAAAATAACTTGGAGTGGGTGGCCAATGTAGTGTGCTCCCCTGCTCCGGAGCATGTAAATGAATACTCCACACACAAAGCTTGGTATTAGATGTCTTTATTCCTCAGTGTGCAACATTTAACTGAACATTTTACATCATGAATTCTATCAAGCACACCCAACACTTACGTCACTGTTCTACGGAGTCGGTCAGGAACCAAAAGGGTCTCATCATCTCAAACTCACAAGACACTACATCTTCCCCTTTGTTAAATAAAAAGTACAAATAATACATATACATCATAACTCTTCAATAAGTCATTTTGGTGCTCGACTCAATCACCCAGATCTTGTCATGTGAGGCTGCGGAGATACAGGAGAAATGTTCATGACTGGCACTTGTGACTGAGATACAGCTGCAGTTGTTGGGCTCTTAGGATTCTCAGGTGGAGAAGTCTCACTTCTGATATCTGGAGTTGGCAAATGTCGAGGCAGGTGCTTGAAATGTGAGAATCTCAAATAATGGACTTTCCAGGACAGTGAGCAGTCACCATGTGTCCTTTACTAATCACAACTCTCAGAGAGTCAGCATCAAAAGGAGCATCAGACTTGCATTTTCTTTTCTGTCTGACAAGAACTTGATCACCTTCTGTAAAGTCACAGTTCCTCGCATTCGGCGTTTGTCTGCATAGGTCTTTGTTTTGTATTTGTGACATGAATCTGTTTGACAAAGCTCCTCATGATCATCAGTCACTCTTTTAGTGGTCCATTGTGGCAGCTTGGTCTTCATAGCTCTCCCAAACATCAAGTTTACAGGACTTTCACCTGTAGATGAATGGGGAAAGACCAGTATGCACGAAAGAGCAGAATGAATAGCTGATTTGAGTTTAAGCTTTTCCAGTGCAGCACGCTGAACAGTATGTTTTAGGGTGCTCATGAAATGCTCAACAATGCCGTTTGCTTGTGCTCAAAGAGGTGTGCTTTTCTGATGCTTCACATTCAGATGAGTAAGAACGTCCTTGAATTCTCGACTGTTGAAGGGTGGGCCATTGTCGGACTTCAGAACTGAAGGAATGACCCATGTTGAAAAAATACAATCTAGCCTCTAGATGACTTTTTCTTGAGTGATCGACAAGCGGTCTTCTTTCAAGGGAAAACGAGAATACTCATCAATGATTATCAATAGATGATGTTTATTGTCAAGGAGTCCAAAGAAGTCAACAGCGATTCTCTCGCACACATGCTTTGGAAGATCAGACATGTTCAATGGGTGCTGGGTTGTTTTGGTAGATAAACAGTTGCACAAATGACAGGCCTTTAGTTCCCTTTCAACTCTTTCATCAAGGTGAGGAAATCAAACTCAGTCTTGGAGAGCTCGCTTAGTACCGACAATTCCACGATGTCCCTCATGTGACCCTTCAATGACTTCAGACTCTCCAGTATGACGATTCTCGAACCTTGTAAGACGATACCTTCTTGGGTAATGGAAAGTCATGTTTTACATTTCTGAATTTCTGATATTCACTGTCATTTGTAAGAGGTTGAGTGTGGTATTTCTAGGATTGATGTGCAATAATGTCTTTGAGTATTAAGATATCACTGTCTGTGCTCTTGGCAGCAATGCTTTGTTCCACTGATATAGTGGCATGTGTACTGGACTGTACGATGAAGTCAATGTTGGCTTCAGCAGTTTTGGGAGTCGTACTATGACACTGTACTGGCACTCGTGAAAAGTAGTCAGCAGGGTTTTGATCTTTACCTGGTCGGTGCACAATAGTGTAGTCATAATCCTGCAGTCGCAACCCCCACCTCTCAATGCGAGGGGGCATCTTGGCTTTGGGATTGCCAAAGCAATACTTGATGATCTGTCAAGTGTGAAATGCTTTCCATATAGAGACACGTGAAAATGTTCACAAGCACACACCACAGCTAGACTTTCTTTTTTCAGGTTGTGAATAGGCACGTTTAGTTTGTGACAAACTTCTGCTAGCATAAGCTACAATATGCCTTTGAGCATTTGGATGTCCATTGTGTTGAGCAAGGATCGCGCCCAACCCTACCGGGCTTGCAGCTATAATAACTTCTGTATGTAGCTTCAGATCACAGTAGGCCATTTCAGTGGCGTTCTCAAGTGCATGTTTGATTTTCTTGAAGCTTTGTTCACATATGTGACCACTGAAATGAAGCATTTTGTTTCGTAAAATCTTTTTTCAGGGCACTTACTGTGGCAGAATCTTGCATGTACCTACAGGAGTAGCTGGCCATGCCAAGAAAGGAGTGTAACATGGTAACATCTTGTGGGGGACAGGTGGCTAACAAAGCCTATACCCTAGCTGGATCTAGAGTCATTCCCCCATCAGAGAAAATATGGCCAAAGAATTTAAGTTTTGTTTTGTTGAACTCACACTTCTCTGCATTCAAAGTGAGACCTGCATTAGGAAGTAAACGGCACAGTTGTGTAAGAGCTTTATCATGTTCTTTAGGTGTGGCCCCAAAGACCAATATATCATTACTGTAATTTAAGGCATTTGTGACAGGCTGTATTTTGCGGTGAATGGCATCTTGTTCTGTAGCTGATGGCATGCCGTAACTTATTCCTTTATATCTGAACAAACCAATGTGGGTAGAAAAGGTAGTAATGTACATGCAATTTTCTTCCAGTTCCAATTGATGATGTCCTTTATTCAGATCAAGACGAGAGAAGACTTTGGCACCATTCAGCTGTGTGATCACATCGGCAATGTGTGGACCTGGGTGTCATTCTCTTTCAATTGCCTTGTTAGCTTGACGCATATCAACACAGATGCGTACAGCTCCTTCACTGTCCATTTTAGGCACTATCACTATGGGCGAAACCCAAGGTGTTGGACCAGTAGATCACTCAATGATATCATGCTTTAGAGATGTCTCAAGTTCTTTTTAAACAGCTTCCTGTAAATTAAATGCAATTCGACGATGTTGCTGAGTCATAGGACGATAGTCCTCATTAATATGAAGTTGCACTTTCATTGTCTTAAGTTTTCCTAATCCATGAAACAAAGATGGAAACTGACTCACTATTTCGTGATGAGCATTTATATTGTAATTTACAGATATCAGTCCCATTTCAGCAGCAGTACTGCAACTGAGTAAACAAGCACTTGACGAAGTACCTTGAACTACGTTAATTGGTGCTTGTACTTTCGTCTTTTTGCCGGTTGCTACAAATGAACCATGACTTATTAATGGCATAGATGCAGCCCATGTATACAATTTAGTCTTCAACAGTGTATGATGGGGCACTGGAGACAGTTTATTGTACTTCTCCTTGGGCATGATGTTTATCGACGCACCACTGTCTATGATTTTAGGACAGTGTCTAAATGAATTTCGTGATTTCACTTGTCGATCTTTCTTCGAGTTGCATTCATCCTGGCATGCGGCCAGTCTGACATGTGCACGTTTCTCTTTAGTTGACATTGACATCACACATCCATCTTCTTCACTGTCACTTGACAATGACGTTGAAGAACTTTTGGATGAAGATTTAGACGACAATTGACTTTGTTTAGTTTCCATTTGTCTCAACTGAAGTGGCTGTTTGGCCTTGTGGGCTTAAGTAGAACGTCGTTTCTGGAACTTTTAGGCTCCGATTTTGTTTTCCCGATGTGATGCACTTAAGGGGATATTTACGAGGGGATTGTGCCACAAGAACGTCACTTTTTCTGATGTTCCGGTGGCGCAATGCCGTGCACCAAATTTTCAAAGTAGCGTTAAGCCACAGTTTTCTGCGTGAAAGGGGCGTGCAATGGGTGTCGCTGTGGGCGTTCCACCGCAACACCCATTGCTTTTTGACACTGCCCCAGATTTACAAGGAGTAAATCTGAGGCAGCGCCAAAAACTAACGCCATTCAAAAGCAGGCGTTAGATTGGTGCAACAAGAAGAAAAGCTTTTATTTCTCCTTGTTTTTGCTCTTACTATGTGTACTGCATTCTGCAGCACACATAGAAAGAGCACATCGCCTTTAAAGATTGTTAACGTGCAGGAAGGTGTCCCTTCCTGCACATAAAAATCATTCCCTGCAAGACAGACACCCTTGCACCATAGTTGAAGGGTGCTTGCGTTGCAGGGGTGATTTCTTGCAATGCTGCACCCTTGCACTATGGTGCAAGGGTGCCTGCTTTGCAGGGAATCATCCCTGCAACGCTATGGTGCAAGGGAGTCTGTGTTGAAGCAATGCACCTTTTTTTAGCGCAAGGGAAAACACTGGGGTGCGCCGTATTCTTGTAAATACGGAACATCCCTCCTTTTTTTAAATGACACAGCACAGCGCTGCACAATTGCTTGCTGCGCCATTTCCTAGTAAATATACCCGTTAGTTTTCCTTCGCTTTGCAAACTGTAACAAAATCGTTCTCTTTCCTGCAGCCCTTGCATACTTGTCCAATGCGGGACATTTACCTTCAGTTTCTCTTTCTTTGGAGACATTACTTTGTGCCTCTCAACCTTGTGTCTCTGATTACTTCAAGGCTGACTCACTCTGGGCTCTTTCAGCCTCCATGTCAGCAGCTTGTCGTTCCACATATTTCTCGGCTCTTGCAGCCATGAGTACTTGCTCCAGACTAAGCATTTCTCTCAGCATTCGTCATCTGAATGAATCAGAAAGGCAACCATCTGTGACTCTGAGATGTATGGTTTCTTCATCATTGAATTTATTGAACTTACAATGTTTGATGAGCGTATCAAGTATTTCGACAAACTCGTTGATTATTTCACCAGCCTTCTGCCTTTCTTGGTTGAAAATGTATCCTTCGTAATCGACATTCGGCATTGGCTTGAACTTGAGATTTAGCGCCTCTTTGATTTGACGGTATGACACTTCATCAGCATGTGCTATTTTCTTTATTACTTCCTGTTCTCCTTCACCTGCAAGATTCTTGAGATATTTGATGATCTTTTTGTTATCTGCTTCTTCCAATGCATCGATGAAATTATCAAAAGTTTTGATCCAGGCAGTCCATCTGATGCCAATATTCTGCTTTTTGGCTGTATCGAATGGAAGCTGTGGTTTCAGGAAAACGGTGGTGTTATAACCTGTTGTGGAACTTACTGACATTGAGTGCATGTGCTGCTTGGACAGCGCTGGATGGGCACCTAATTCTGTACCTTCTGGAAGTACTGGCTCAGTACCTGAACGTGGGTCGTCTGGCCCACTAACTAGATGCACAGCGTCCTCTTCCTCCTTTACAGTAAGTACTAGTTTTGTCTCTTGCATGTGTTCATCACCATTTTCAATCTTCTGGATTGTACCTAGTTACCGCTGCTTTTAGCGCTTCTGTGTACCTGGCTGTCACCGCCTTTAGCGTTATCGTTCCATATGGCTTATGGTTCTGTGTTGTATTGTTGCGCAGTACCTCTTTTACGGCCTCACCAGCAGGTTCCTGGCCAATAACACATAAATTTCTCTATATGGCCTTCGTCTTCTTCAAAAGCTTTACACTGGCTGGAGTGGCGCTTTGACTCCACATATGCCAACCGTTGATCTTCACTTCGACTGAGGCGTGTGTGGCACACACAAGAAGTTTGCTGGACCACAGCAAACTCTCTGGGAGAGCACTGTTGGCTCTTCAGGTTACGTATCCCCTATCTCATCGCCAGTTGTAGCGTCCTCCCCAGCCTCGGAGCACATAAATGATTACGCCACACACATGGCCGGACTGGCTGTATCGGGCACCGGGCATTTCCCCAGTGGGCCACCAGGGTGGGGCCGGTTTTGGGCCCCTGGGGGGCCGTTTTTGTTACAGGGCCGTTTTTGCAGCAAAGCTGCAATATCGGCCCCTGTAACAAAATCAGCAGAAACCGGCCCTGGCAAACAGCTCGGCTGCACCCCCAACCCCCCAAGGTGGGGGGGGGGGCAGCTGGGCTCTTTGCCAGGGCTGGTTTTGGTTCCCAGTCCGGCCCTGCACACACAGAGCTTGGTATTACACAACTTTATTCGTTAGCGTGTAACCGTTAACTGAACATTCTACTACATGAATTCTACCAACCACACCGAAGCACTTATGTCATAGGGAGTACGTCAGGAACCAAAAGGGTCCTGTCATCTCTAACTCACAAGACACTACAGCCAATATCACCCACTGTGTATAACACCTCCCAACTTTGGATGAGAGAAGTCTTCCTGTACCTGCTCAGTGAAAAACAAATAATCCTTAGAGGACATCAAGCAACTTTTCTACTTTTCAAAATTTTTAACTGCCTTGGAACCCCTCCATGTACCACGCTGAAAGTCAAAAATACGTGAATTTCTTATTTGTCTGCCCCCCCCCAAATCAGCAGCGTTGTTAAGAACATCAACTTGCACGTCTCCATGCTCCTTAAAATTATCTTTCTCATTCAAACCGCCCAACTGATTAAGCTAAAAAGATGCTTTCTCATTGGACACCCAGACTACTGTATCCTGGTCTATTCAGGCCTCCCAGCAAAGCACCGTAAATCCGCCCCATTGAATGTTCTGCGTCTGAGGGCGTTTTAAAAGCGAAGGTGGTTGGGCCCAGCCCCTCTCCCTCCTCTGCAGCTGCTGTCAGCCTGTCACTGGATTTTAGCAAGGCTTGCATGCTGGCCTGTGTTGCTCCAGCCGAGGTGATAATCAGTTCACAACAGCAGCAGTGTGAGGGAGGGGGTGAGCAGAGAGCTATGGGGACTTTAAGTACCCCTATTGGCTGCCTGTAATGGAATAGTCACCTCACCCCCATCACTCGACATCTGCTGTCACACAATCATAGTCTGAGCAGGAGATGCGCGCGCTGGGAGGGCTGCTCCTCCTCAGCCTGTAATCCTGTGACAGCAGGAGCAGAGGGAGGGAGGGTGCTGCCAGCACTTGCCTGCAGGGTCCGGGGGACATGCTTCCTCCGAGCAGCGCGAGCTGCTCGATGATGCGGTATGTGATTTCTCTCCACGCCTGCGAAGTCAGGCGCACACATAGCGGGGGTCCTCCAGCTGCCAGAAAATGTTGAGCTGAAGAGCTCAATATGAGCCGTGCAGAAAACAGAAATTTCTGCAAACAGAAAATAAACGACCAGTGATGATGGAAATTGTTTTGCGTTTTATAGAGAACATGTATCTCATGTGCATTAGCAGTGGAAGTGTATCTCTCCCACAAAATAGGTACTAAATGGGCAGCAGCATCGCAAGACACGCATTCACTGTTTCTCGCACACAATGCAGGTAGATTCAGTGCAACTTACCCTCCACAGACACACAGAGAGACACAGGGAAAATGTAGAAAGCAGCAGTGCAAACGTCACACAAAGAAGTACCATATGGGCACCATCTCACTTTCTCTCTCACACACACACTCACACAAACACACACACACACACACACACACACACACACACACACACACACATACACACTCTCCTCCCCCACCCCACACACACACAGTGTAAGAATTCCCCAAGTACAGGTGGGCGAGCCAATAAATTAACAGAGAGAGCAGAGAGCCGAGGCAGACCCAAGCCAAGGGACTGGTTTGGCTCCCAGAGCCAACAATACTTTTCTCCTGTAAATCCTGCAACAAGCGGCATATAAGAATAAAATAGGACTCTTCAAAGTTGAAAAAAGAGCATTTTTGAACACACGGAAGTGTTTCACTTTAGACCGTTAGACTGTATCATTACACTGAGTGGCATTTAGTAGAAGTGATAGTTTTTAAATATGAACTTATAAACATTCATGCCCCAAATGCCCTGAAGCCAAGCCATCAGTGAACCAAGCGGCAAGTCAGTTCTCATATGTGCCGTTTGTGACCAAGGATGACGTGATAGGTAAAGCAACCGTATAATCTATAAAAAAAAAAACAAGCATTTGCAATGCAATCGGTCTCGCATTTACGCGAGTTTGAGCTACTGGCATTGTAAATGACAATGCCTTTTATTTATGTTTTGGGTTTTAAAACATAAATAAAGGGCATTGTCATTTACAATACTAATAGCTTAAACTCTCGCAAATGCAAGACCTATTGCATTACAAATGCTTGGGTTTTTTGCAGCATCTGCTCTTTCCAGAAATTCTCTGGCTTGCCTATATACAATAAGGAGTTCCACATCTTGGGTGCACACCCTAGAAAGAAGCAGGCACTAAAGGGTTTTTTCTTGAAATGCAACCTCTTTACGTTAATAGTTTATTTTACTTTTAACCATGATAGAGTCCCCGGAGATGTCAGTCTCGTATGTAATGTCCTGTCTACCTACCAAGGCTATCTACAATCTTTATAATACCCCAACTTGTATGTGCTTTCACTGCACCTGTTTGGCTTCACTTATGGAAACACTTCCACCCATGGCAGCAAACCTCCTGTATACTTTACATCTCAGCCTAAGAAGTGCTGGTACTGTCAGGGTGCGATTACCTTTAGAGAAGACTTCACTAGTAGATCATTCAGAGAGTAGAAAACATGCAAAAGGTGGGAACAAAAATAAAAAATGTATATATAGATTGAGAG
This sequence comes from Calotriton arnoldi, assembly GCA_963921515.1. NCBI lineage: Eukaryota > Metazoa > Chordata > Amphibia > Caudata > Salamandridae > Calotriton > Calotriton arnoldi. The sequence goes on from CAWUFW010002021.1 coordinate 2,226,391, forward strand.
TCTGCTGATAACTAATAAAAAAAACATAAAGGCAAATTCTTCCTCTATCAAGCCCCACATTTCAAGCAACCCCAAACTATGAATGGAACTACCACCGAGTTGGCTTCTCCAGGATTCAGAGTAGCAGAAAGATGCAATTTTTGGTGTGTGTTGTGTTGGTAGCAGCTATTGATTTCGGCGTGCATGACTGATAGTGTAAGACCACCATCTGGCACACCGTTTTTATTGGAAAAGGGCATTCAAGTGACCTCTGGGTATTTGCTGCTGGTCACCCAAAAGGTTATTTGTTAGAAAGAAGCAAGATATGTAGAACATATGTGACGTCACTGAGGAGCTACCATAAATGCTTCCCACCCACTTCTAACTTACCATGTCGGACACAATCCATAGCATCACATACCTACCACAAACTATCAACTGAAAATAATCTAGACCCTGCCGAGTAGTAAATGAGTGCAATTACTACACTAAAGACAAGGGTAAACTCTTTGTTTAACAACACGCCTTTAATGCCCGCCATCCTGATACATGCAATGGCAGTTGGCGTTTATCCTTCTGCAAAGTGCACCGAAACCCTAGTACTCGGCAGCCTTAGTCGTTAATAGTTCACGAAGTTCCAACTCCGGTGTTCCATGCATGCGTTCATCTTCTTGCACCGTGACCAATAAAAAAAAAAAAATCTTCGCGCACCTACCAAAAATGTATGTGTTTTTCTCTAACGTGTACATGTAAAGCACTCCAATATCTACAGATCGAGTTTGCCCTAAATAAAAAAATATAAATAAACGTAAACAACTCACAGGGCTTTTCTCGGTCGGCGGCAGGTTCAAAGAGCAGTATTCACCCGCCCTTTTGAAAACAGAGCATGGGCCCCTGATAAGCAGCACGGCGGGAGGGCTACAAAAACAAGCTGTCGCCATTGCGCGAATGAGAGGTGATCCCTGAACTCCCCGGCTATAAATAAGCATCCATCGGTGACAGGAAGACTAACTGTATTTGAGGTGCGGAACTTCCCCAGCATTCATTACCGTTAACAACTCACCACGACAACGCCAAAAGACATATCAATGGCGTTCACGCACCAGCAGGGGCCGGGCTGCGGCTCGGCGGATGTTAACGTTGAGCCTGCACTGGGCCCCCGCTGCTCCGGCCGGGTAGGTCCGGTCCCGCAGGATGAGAAGAGGGGCTCACTCTGACCCATTGCTGTCTTCCCATGGTGAGCTGTGCGGTGCCGGGAGCTGAAGGAGGCAAGTGTTCCGGGCGCGGCAGTGGAGGCAGAGAGACAGGTGGGCGACTGACTAAGGCACTTAGTCAGCAGAGCGGGGCTGTGCGGGAGGAAGGGGAAGGGGCGGTGGCTGTGATGTAAGGCATCGCGCGCATGTCAAATGTAAAATGACTGCACACTACTTTAAAAACAAGCACTTGCCATGCAATAGAACTCGCATTTACGCGAGTCCTATTGCATTTGAAACGGGAGTGTGAGCGGGCAAAAGGCACGAACGGGAGGGGGGTTGTGGTGGGCCGAGAAGTCACAGACTGCGGGAGGGTAGGGGGGGAGCCACGGGAACAAAATAATTTTGAAAGTAATGGGGCCAGTAGCCATGGAAGTATACAAATGACGACATGGCTGTCAGGAGGAGGGACTAACAAGGCTAAAACCAATGGGAAGGCAGCATTTAGGATCTAAGCCAATCAAAAAGATGGACGGAGAGTGGGCGGAGCTTCCACGAAGCTTCCACGCTATAGTGTATACTGCATGCCTCGCAAAGCGAGCAGCGCATGCACGCTGCAACGCTAGGCGAGACCTAAAAAGAGAGGGTTTTGTACAGCACAGCCTGAACTCATGTATTTCAAGGTGCTCTCAAAAGAAAAGATAAGGAAAAAGAGGAGCAGTGAAATATGGTAATTGCCTAGGGTCACACAATTTGGTAAAGAAAGGAAGCACACAACACTAACCCCCAGCACCCCTCCTCTGAACCCCCTACGTCCACCCTCCTCCTCCTCCTCCGCTTCCTCTACACCATCGGCACAGGATACTACCTTTGAGCCTCCCGCTCCTTTGAACTCCCCCAGACCTTCCGCTTCCGCTTGCTCTACACCTAGGGCACAGGATACTACCAGTGGGCCACCCTCCTCCTCCTCCTCCTCCTCTTCTTCCTCTACACCATCTGCACTGGATACTACTTTAGAGCCTCCCACTCCTTTGTACTCCCCCAGACCTTCCGCTCCCGCTTGCGCTACACCCAGGGCACAGGATACTACTAGTGGCCCCCCCCACCTGCATTCTCAAAGGTCTTCTCCTCAACCTACTGCTCAGTTCCCTGACTCCATCTATGCCAATCCCACGCCACCCTTGGAACCCATACTGAGCTCAAGCAGGGGTCCATCTCCCCGTGCAAAGTATGTTTGGAGAAAGGGCCTCTCCTGGCTTCTTATTCTGGGCGGTTACCTGACGGTGACAGCCTTCATGGGATTGTGGAACAACTGGCTGAACTGAAGCTGGACCTCCTTACTGTAAAGGATAACCTCCAGACCATCCTACAATGCTCATTTATGAAGGAAAAGTTGTGCAAGCCCCATCCTCCACCTGGGTCTGTTCTTCCCACGCCCCCAGCAACTACTTTAAGGGGTGGAAAGAAAAGGAACTCTGATACTTGCCCGAGTAACCCACGCTGGCCCTCTCGTCCTCTTCCCAACCTCCATTCTAGACACCTGAGATTCCAACCTCAGTTGTCGGAGGAAGACATGCTCGCACTCTTACTATCATATGAGGACTATGCGGTCTCTCCTAGCATCATTCCCACTATCACATCTGATCCGGATAGAGAACCTAGCGTTAACTTTAGATCCTTGAATAAGGATAACTTACTTCAGATCGCCACATCGCACCTAGTGGAAACAACTACAAACTCCCATATCAAATTGATGCTTCTCAACTGCAGATCAGCAGTGAAGTACGCTGCGGACATTTCCGAACTCATCATATCACAAGAATTAGACCTCCTGATTCTTACGGAAACATGGCTTAATGACTCCTCCTACCCAATACTTGACATTTTAATTCCGCCTGGCTATGACATTATCAGATGCGATAGGGCTATTAAAACTGGGGGGGCGCATTGCCTGCATCCATCGGTCCAGCCTCATTTTGAAGCAGTCTCATAAGGACCTTTATTTTATTTGTTTTTATTTGAAGAGTTTTATATAGCGCTGGCTAGACCCGGAGGTATCAGAGCGCTTTACATAAGGAAGTAGTTACAACAGAATATTGTTACATAGTTACATAATTTCCTAGAATAAAAACATAGCATGGAGAAAGACATTATTACAAAAATACATCCGTTACTAGAGCATAAGAATAAAATATAAACAGGTCCAAGGAGCAAGGATGGTAGAGGGGTAAAAGTAAAGGGTTAAGAGTACATAGCAAGTCAGGACGACTGGTAATGGAGAAGAGAACTTTTGTGGATAAACAAAAGTCAGAAGACAAGTTGAACAAAACCGGAGAGGGTCCAGGGATCCACAAACAAACCGGTGCCGACTTCATCACTGGGTGGGGCAGAAAGTTGGAAGTGGACGGGGTGTCCCATCAAGCCGAAACACGAAGAGCACGGTGAAGCCGAGCAAGAGGGGCAATGACCAAACCAGAGGCAGAGGGAGCTGGCTAGTGGCAAGGAACAGTCAGGGGCACAGCCAAAATCACAAGATGGAGGCACCAAGGACTCGGACCCCAAGAGTTACAAAGACAAGATGGCGGGGTCCAGGCAGCAGCCCCAGGAAGTGGAAAGGCAACAGCCGGTCAGGAGGAAGAGCAACTCTGCACTCGCGTTGGTTCTCGTTCCAGCGCAGCAGGATGCCCAGCAACCCCGTCTTCGATCCGGAAAGATAGGCGATGGCCGGAGGAGAGCGTCCCCGCCAATTCCCCAACAGCCACCACGGAAGAAAGAAACCCCTCATCAGGGCATCATCAGGAAGACGGGGGAAGAGGGAGGCACGTAGGAGAGGCGAGGAGAGACTATGCCCGATGCCCGGCTGGGTAGGTGACGGCCGCGGCGGCGAGACCGGAGCCAATCTCCCTACAGCTGTCTGGCAGCTCCACCGGGCATCGGCCACGTTTGCTCGAGCTCCGCAGCCTGAAAACAACGATCCCGCAATCCTCTGAAGATCTCGAGCCGATATGCGGGAGATTGGAGAAGATGAAGACCGCTGTCGAGCAGGACCCCAGGTGAGCAAGAGGGTCCAGGGGGAGGAAGAAATCGGGGGATTTAAGCCAAAAAGGCAATCCCTGGCCGGGAGCTCCCGGCCGGAGCTCCTCATCCGTCGGCCATCTTGGCGATCTTGGCGATCTTGGCGATCTTGGCGACCTGATGTCCTCCTGTGAGCTACTAGTCACTGAAATTTGGAACAAGGGCAACATTGTGTGTGTGCTTCACTCGATCTATCATCCACCTGGGGACAACCTACTTTTCATAGAACAATTGATGGAATCCATCTCTGCCAGCTCAGCCCTCCTTCCTACCCATATCTTCCTTGGTGACTTCAACCTTCATTGGAATGACTCTAATGATCCATTAGTTTGCTCTTTTAAGTCTTTCCTCTCCGACCTCAACTATATACAGGCCTGCAATGGACCCACCCACTGCAAGGGCGCCACCCTTGACCTCATCATAGCTAGAGATCACATCATTCAACTGGATGACATAGTACCATGTGACTGGTCGGATCATCACCAAATCTCCTTTCACATTCAGGAAAAGGTATTGCTTAGACAAGGACAACCGCTCAAAAACAAGCAACTGACTCGTAATCTGAGAGACATCAACATCTCCAACCTATCCAACTTGTGCAAGAATCTTCTGGAACCTCCCACTAACATGAATAATTTGGAAGAGTTGACAGATCATTACTTCAACGCCATGTCAAATATTCTCGGCTCTGCAGCTCCGAAGCAACTCAAAAGGATTCCTTGCAAACAATCCAAACCTTGGTTCAATGGTGCCCTTAATGATGAACGTCGCAAACTCAGGCTCTCTGAGAGACGGTGGAGAAATGCCCCCTCCACCTCTAGTCTCAAACAGTTAAGGAAGATGATAAGCGCTTATAACAAACACATTCGCAATGCTAAATTAGATCATTTCAGAGTTCAGCTTGATAGCGCTAAAAACCGTCCCAAGAAACTGTTTGATATCATCAAACAACAGGCTAATCCGATTCCTCCAATCAAATCCGCTGGACCCAGTGGGGAGGACTTCTCAACGCACTTTTCTGAAAAGTCTAGAAGTATTGAGCGTGAGCTGCAACGTGCCGCTGCTAACCAGTTGTCTATGAACTCTCTGGGTCTGACTGTACCCACGATAGCGTGTGCTCCGCTTTACCCCACAGAGTACACACCCAAAAACAATGCCTGCTGGAACACTTTCCGGCTTCTGGATTGGGAGGAGCTGTCACACTCCCTGGCCTCTCTTAAACCATCCAACCATTTCAAGGATCCTCTTCCCGCCAAGTTGCTCAAAGACCTCAACATGGCCATTCTGCCTCTCTGGTCCAGGATCATCCAACAATCTCTCCTTCAGGGGAGGATTCCCGACTGTCTTAAAATGGGGCAAGTCACCCCCATCCCCAAGAAGCCCAATGCAGACCTAACAGATCCCAATAACTACCGGCCAATCACCAACATCATGTCCTTAGCGAAATTGCTCGAGAAATGCGTTCACACTCAGCTCTGCGACCACATCGAGAAATTTCAGCTCCTAGATCAACACCAATCAGGCTTTAGAGCAGGTCATAGCACTGAAACAGCTCTAACTCACATTGTTGATGACGCCTTGAGAGCTCTTGACCAAGATACGCCCTGTCTGCTTATTCTTCTGGACTTGTCCTCTGCTTTTGACACTATCTAACATGATAACCTGATTAACCTTCTTCAATATAGGATGGGGTTATCTGGTCCTGTCCTACATTGGTTCTCCTCTTTCCTGCATAACCGAACACAAAGAATCAAAGTCAACCAATCTTTGGCTGCCAGCACCGCGGTCTCAATTGGGGTGCCTCAAGGATCTGCACTCTCGCCCACGCTCTTCAACCTATTCATGGAGCCTCTAACTAACATTCTGAACGATTCAAACATTCAGTACCACATGTACGCGGATGACACTCAACTGTATCTGAAGATCTCTTCTCCAGACGACAGGAAAACTCTTAATGGAGCGCTTCAAAAAACTCAACAATGGCTAACACATAACCATCTGCTACTTAACTCCTTCAAAACAGAATTTCTCCTGATTACCCCCCGCAACCACGAGGCCCCCACGCAAAACTGGATCAAACAAATCTCCGCACTCAACTGCACCCCGCATATGGTGGACTCCGCCTGCTCTTTAGGTGTCACCTTAGACAAATTTCTAAACATGCAAGGCCACATCAGTGCCACCGTTAAGAGTGCCAATCATCAGCTCAACACTCTTAGGAAAATCAAACCCTTCCTACCTCCTGAGGATCTCCAGTCAGCAGTTCAGTCCTTAGTTATCTCACGAGTAGAATACGGTTTGGTGACCCTAGCGGGGCTTCCTAAATCTAAGTTAGCGCCGCTAAGAGCTACTCTAAATGCCTCGGCCAGACTTATCACAGGTGCCAGAAAGCATGATCATATTACACCTAACTTAATCCAGCTTAATTGGCTTCCTATTGAAGCAAGGATCCGTTTCAAGATACCCTGCCTGACACATAAAGCTATACACTTCAATAGCCCCGTTTACCTGGCAAAAAAACTCGAGCTCTCCGGATCCAGGCGAAACTTAAGAAGAGCCAATACCCTACTACTGAAACCATCGAAGTTCAACAAATAAAGAACTTACAATCGCACCTTCTCAGGGCTGGCTCCAAGAATTTGGAATACCCTCCCAACGGAGATCAGAGCCAACCCCTCGACTGTTTCATTCAAAAAACAGGTCAAATGGCTACTGTTGGAAGAACTTCATCAGCAATAGCCTCTTTGTCATCTGCTAGATACTTCCCTTTCGTGCTAGACAATCATTTTTACGTTATGGGTCGAAATATATGCTTGACAATTATTTTCACTTTGTGTTTGAAATATGTGCTGGACAATCTTTTTTACTTGAGGTTAAATTGTATCTCGTCGCTCTTTGAAAGTAGTTTGATGCTGAAACTGCTCGGCCCATCTAGGCTTCCTCAGCAATAACCTCTATGACTTTTGCCAGACACTTCCCCTCGCTCCATGAAGTTATGCTTGACAATTATTTTCACTTTGCGTTTGAAATATGTGCTGGACAATCATTTTTACTTAGGATTTAAACTGTATGTCGTCGCTCTCTGGAAGTAGTTCGATGATGAAACTGTACGGCCCATCCAGTTGGGCTTCTACATGTTGTTCACTTGCTACCTCTTCCTCCCCTAGCACCCACATTTATTCTTATGCCTCAGGTTCTTCTCATGCTGCTTTATTGTATTGTACTTATACAGTTTCTTCACCTCAACATCAGTATTCTCTTTGTACAGCGCTCTGATACCCATCTGGGTCTTGTTCGCGCTTTATAAAACTTTTCAAATAAATAAGCAGAAATTTGGTCCCAGGTCCTGGATGCTCTATTTATCTAATTGGCTATTTCTTTCTCTCTTCCGTTTTCAATCAAAGCTTAATGCTTTGTCCTTAATTGTTTGAAGTGCTACATTATTAAGCGGAATAAAATATATGCATGTGTTGAAAGTGACAAGAAGACTTTCTAGAAAAAGATGATTCTTGAAAGGGGAGGGGACAGATGCCACACGAAGGCTTGGCTCGTTTTTTGCCTTGAGACTTCCAGAGGATCTCGTGCTGTGCCGGAGCCAGGCTTCTTGGTCAAACCTGGCTCAAGCCTTGAGTGGCTCACCCACCTCTATACCCAGCACACACAGACACACAGGGAATGCTCAAATTTGACATGCTTCTGTGTGAAAAACTGGCAAAACATACTAAATAAGCATTTGAAAACCCAATTTGTCTGGCCTTGGCAAGCTGGTGCTATGGTTATATATTTTTTTATTTTGCATTTTTTATTGCAAGCATATGCCACAAAAATAAAAGAGAAAGAAAAAATATGCCACTGCCTAAATGTGGCTGCCACATGAATGCAATGAACTTTTTAAATTTGAAAAAGAATTCATTATTGAATATTGTAGGACTTAGCCTTTTTGGCTAAAGCTCCCTAAACTTTTTGCTTTCCCCCTAGACCGTTTTCCTGACATAGAGATGCCAATTTAGATGCTTTGGGTACTTTGCCACTGCTGATCAGTGTCAAAGTACAAGGGTTCCCTATGTAAAGTACAATGGTAATTGGTTGGCCATGATTGGTATGTTTGCCTTACTAGTAAAAGTCCCTAGTGATGTGCACTGTGTGTGCAAGGGCTAGTAATGCAAAGGCGCGCAGAGAAGGGAACTCAGGCCTTCAGTGTAGGGCCTGCGCGCAGTTTGCTAAGTTAGCATGTTGTCCTGACAAGTGCAACCACTTGTCAGGCATTACTTTCCCTTTTGCGTACACTGTGGGCAGCCCTGTGGTAGGTCCCGGGTAACCCCTGGGCAGGGTGCTGTGTAGGTAAAAGGCAGGACATATACTGAGGTGTGTGTTATGTCCTGACAGTGAAAAAACACTCCATTTCGTTTTCACTGGTGAAAGGTCATTCTGCCCATAGGACAGAATGGGGGAGGCTGGGTATGGTGTTTTGTTAGCCTAGTTTCCTATAAGTTTATAATGAAGAGGTGAAGTTTAGTATGTATGAACTCACAGTGTCATAACACATCTTTCTATGGAAGTGGTTTTGTCACTGTGTGTTCAGAAACCACTCTTTTAGAAAGTGGCTGAGTTTTGTGCTTTAAGCATTTCTGTGTGTCTCTGCTGAATGTGGATTGACTGTCTGGATCTGAGACGGGAGGGGGTGAGATGGCACCTGGCTGACCTGCATCTGGAGAGTATGCGAGGAGAAACCCCGGGAGGTGAAGAGGCCTGGGTTGCAGCTATAAAACAATTGACCCATCTCCTGCTGAGTGATTAAGGGTCCAGACCCCCAGTATCAAAGGGAGAAAGGTGACACTGGGAGGGAGACACCCAGAACTGATTTAGGCAGGGGTCAGGGACCCCTGAGCACAACGAACTTCAAAGACAATGAAGGGGTACAACTAAGAGAACTGAAACCCCTAGAATTTGGTGTAATTTTGAATGGCGAAATGGACAGGTCGAGTCTGCAAAGGCTTTGACCTCTTTCGTGGTCAAGAAGAACCTCTGTCAAGGAAGAAGTTGCTGAAGAGACTGCTGGATAGGACTGACCCTTGCTTCGTGATCTGGTGCTGGCCTGCAGTTTGTATTTTTTACTAAGGAAGAGACTGAAGTGACATTGCAGTGGGTGGTGTCCCCCCCTTCTTGAACAGGACTGTGCTTTGTGCTGTGTCCTGAACCCCAAGGGCCCGAGGTGAGCTGGCTCCCTGTTTGGAAACACAGGAACATAAAAGTTTCCGGAGAAGTCCCAAGCAACGCAGTGTGCGAGTGCTTTTGCAGCTTGAGACCATCAGAAGTTGTACCTTGTGATCGTGGGCACGCAGGAATAAACTGAGTCTCGGACGCGCAGGGTGCGTGTCGAGGTGCAAGCCGAGGCGTTGGTGAGGAGCGCCTGGTCGTTGTGTGCACCGGGAAAAGAAGTGAGTCTCGGACGCGCAGGGTGTGTGTCGTGGTGCAAGCCAAGGCGTTGGTGAGGAGCGCCTGGTCGTTGTGTGCACCGAGAGAAGAGGTGAGACTCGGACGCGCAGGGTGCGTGTCGTGGTGCAAGCCAAGGCGTTGGTGAAGAGCGCCTGGTCTTTGTGTGCACCGAGAGAAGAGGTGAGACTCGGACGCGCAGGGTGCGTGTCGTGGTGCAAGCCGAGGCGTTGGTGAAGGGCGCCTGGTCGTTGTGTGCACCGGGAGTGCAACAGTAGCGGCCCGGACCGGCAGTCCCGGAGGAGCGGAGTCGCCGGCCCGAGCTCGCCGTGCCCATTGACGGAGTTCTGGATCAAGGCCCAAGTCGCTGAAGGAGGGGAGGAGAGTGGGGTCGCGCCCCCCCAGGTAACGTGGATCACCACCTGGGGTGGGGTGCGGGCTCGGAGGGACACTCTCTCGGCCTCTCGCTCCTGGCAGCTGCGTGAGCCAGTTGCTTCGGCTCGGATCGAGGCCCGTGCTGGCCCAAGGAGGGGCAGTACTGGGGCCGGAGTGAGAAGCGGTACTTTTGTGTCATCATTGATCCATGTCGGGGGCAACTGTTAACGGAGCACCTAGACTGTCGTATTACACTTTGCATTATTGCTGCTAACGAACTATCGAACTGTCGTATGATGCCTGACTCTATTTGTGCCTGACGAACTACATGCTGGGTGCGCTATGTACTGCGTTATTTTCCCTTGCAGAGTACATGATTGTAAGCGTGGCGCATTGCATTAGTTCTTCATCGCACAGTACCTGATTATAACGTGGCGCATTACATTATTTCTTCAGTGCACAGTACATGATTGTAGGTGACGCATTGCTTTGTTTCTTCATTGCCCCAGGCATGCTGGTGGTGATACGCATTGCATTATTCCTTCTATTGCAAAGTACATGACTGTGGCGCTACGTATGGCATTGTTTCTCTATTGCACAGTTCAGGAGTATATCGTTACGCATTGCAGTATTTTGTTTCTTTTGCAATGTGTGTGATTCTACCAATACGACCTACCTAACCTTTTGGAAACGGTTAGAAGTCAGCTTAACTGTTGGTTAGAAGCGGTGGTTGGGATTAGAACCTACCAATCCACCGGAAGAAATACTACCCATTATTATATGTTTGTTTTGTATCGTGTGGTCATATCGTATATCTTCTTGTATAAAGATTATACTCGTTTTATAAAAACTCGTGTGGAGTCTATTTGTGCTGACATCATTGGGTTGCGCTGAGTGTGGTTGCACATACTGTACACTCGTGCCTTGGAGATAAGCCTGGCTGCTCGTGCCAAGCTACTAAGGGGGTGAGCAGGGCTATCTCAGACGGTGTCCTTACTTAGCCTAACGTTGAAACGAGGGGTCTGGATCTCGCACCCGGCAACATCGGTGTGGGACAGGGACTCCCGCCTCCAGCATTGGGTGGCGGCGGTGAGGGATTAGGACCCCCACTCCCAACATTTGGCGGCAGAGCGGTGGGATTCGATCCTAATGTAAATTAAACGTGTATGTGCAAAATCACTCACAGTAATGGGTGTTCATCATAAATTGATCGCAGACCACGACGCAACCACATATTGTGTTTTTGGAATTGTTGGTTCTATTGTTGAGTAACCTTTAAACCACACATCATGTCTCAGGGAGAGAGCCAGATAGCCGGTGAGGCTGAGGCTGCAGAATTAGAGTTTAACATTGAGGCACTGTTTTCCTACAAGGTTGATCAGTTGAGGAAATTCTGCAGAGCTTTGGGATGTCCCATGAAGTGTAGCGCCAAGAAGGGGGAGCTGCAAATGGCCTTGAGGGCCTGGTGGGAAGCCAAAGAGGCTCAGGAGACGGGGGATGTTGAGGTGGATGAGGATGACCCAGGGAATGGATTTGGTCCACAGGATTTGCCAGTGGAGAGACCAGCCGCAGGGGCTGGTAGTAGCCATTCAGGGAGGAGTTTTTCACCAGAGGAGTTGGAGGAAAACCAAAGGGACAGACTGCATGAGTTGGAGGTGTTAAAACTTAAAACTCAAGCAGAGGAGAGCAGGAACGCTCTCGCGTTGGATGAGAAACGGATTCTCTTCGCTCATGAGTTAAGCATGAGGGAACTGGACATTAAGGGTAAACAAACAGAGTCCAGTGTGATTGGTGGCAGAGCACAGCCAGTGTCAAGTGTGGATGATTACAAGAGTGCACTGGAGGATTGGGTAGTGGTTAGCATGGTAAATGATTTGGCGGGGTTGACCAATTTGGCCCCAGGGGAGCCTAGGCTAAGAAATTATTTTCCAGGATTGCACCACCGCGGGTTAAGGTGTGGGCTCCTTGATTCCCGGGAGTCTGCACGAGAACTGGACCCCTGGTCATGGGTCCAGGGGCCTGAAAAGGCCCCAGAGAGGGAAGGAGGGCCAAGTGGCGCAAGGAGATCCCAGAGTAGTGAGGAGGGGTTGCTGGCTAGCCTCTTGTCTCAAAAGAGGGGGAGGAAGAGTAAGCAGCACCCCCAGGGATCAGCAGCACCACCCAGGAAACTGGGGGGGGGCATAGGAGAGCCCCCGGGTGGAGGTCTAGTGCCTACTTGCCAGAGGTGTGAAGAAGAACACCTAGCGTCAGGAGGGCGTGGGGAGTCTGTAGCCAGAGCTCCTGCCGTCCTGAAGTTTGTGGGTGCCATTCCTAAGTGGCAGGCCCAGAAAAATAAATGGAAGGTTAAAAGAGGGTTGTGTTCCCCAGTGGGAACACCGGTGGGACAGTGTCCAGCCAGTGGGGCTGGGTCCCCTAGAAGTGACCAGAGTAAACCCACTTTTAACCTGGAGGGCAGGATGACTGGAGGTAGTATCCTGACCAATGGGCCTTCCCAGGGTACCACTCCAGGGTGGGGTTGGCATGGGTCCAGCACCCCTGGAGGGGTTCCCCTGGCCGGGAGGGATCCATGGAACAGCATTGTTGTCTCAGGGGGTAGTGATCAGAAAGAACCCCTGGGGTCAGGAAGGCGAGGAACAGGAGGGTGTCCCTGTGGTAGAGGGCCTGCGTCCTGGTTCTATCGCCCGAAGCAGGGAAGTCCATCAAGGTAATGATTGGTCTAACCTGGCTTTTGGCTGGGAGGGGGTTGTGTAGGACTTGGCCTTTTTGGCTAAAGTTCCCTAAACTTTTTGCTTTCCCCCTGGACCGTTTTCCTGACATAGAGTTGCAAATTTAGATGCTTTGGGTACTTTGCCACTGCTGATCAGTGTCAAAGTACAAGGGTTCTCTATGTAAAGTACAATGGTAATTGGTTGGCCATGATTGGTATGTTTGCCTTACTAGTAAAAGTCCCTAGTGATGTGCACTGTGTGTGCAAGGGCTAGTAATGCAAAGGTGCACAGAGAAGGGAACTCAGGCATTCAGTGTAGGGCCTGCGCGCAGTTTGCTAAGTTAGCATGTTGTCCTGACAAGTGCAACCACTTGTCAGGCCTTACTTTCCCTTTTGCGTACACTGTGGGCACCTCTGTGGTAGGTCCCGGGTAACCCCTGGGCAGGGTGCAGTGTAGATAAAAGGCAGGACATATACTGAGGTGTCTGCTATGTCCGGACAGTGAAAAAATACTCCATTTCGTTTTCACTGGTGAAAGGCCATTCTGCCCATAGGACAGAATGGGGGAGGCTGGGTATGGTGTTTTGTTAGCCTAGTTTCCTATAAGTTTATAATAGAGAGGTGAAATTTAGTATGTATGAACTCACAGTGTCATAACACATCTTTCTATGGAAGTGGTTTTGTCACTGTGTGTTCAGAAACCACTCTTTTAGAAAGTGGCTGAGTTTTGTGCTTTAAGCATTTCTGTGTGTCTCTGCTGAATGTGGATTGACTGTCTGGATGTGAGACGGGAGGGGTGAGATGGCACCTGGCTGACCTGCATCTGGAGAGTATGCGAGGAGAAACCCCGGGAGGTGAAGAGGCCTGGGTTCCAGCTATAAAACAATAGACCCATCTCCTGCTGAGTGATTAAGGGTCCAGACCCCAGTATCAAAGGGAGAAAGGTGACACTGGGAGGGAGACACCCAGAACTGATTTAGGCAGGGGTCAGGGACCCCTGAGCACAACGAACTTCAAAGACATGAAGGGGTATAACTAGGCTTTCCTGTTTTCAGTTTCTATTTTTGGTAAATTCTGGTGGTGTTTTTTCAGTGTTTTCCAGTGAATTCAATACCTAAAAAAAACAGTGCTTTTCAGTGGTTACTCATTTTTGCGCCATAAAAAACAACTGAAACGGTGTTTTACCGGTGTTTATGGAACGCTTTGCTTTTATTATTGCTTGCTTTCTTCATTGATGCATGGTATATAGACAGTGTACGTACAGTGTATATGAGGTCCAAATACATTTTTACAAGTCGAAGGTTAAGTCAGCACTTTCGGAAATTTGCCTGATAAGGGAGGCTCTGTGCAAGGCACACCTCTTGAACTGCGGGGTACAGAGAGAACTTTTTGGAAATGAGAGATTTCTGGGAGTGTTGGGCGTTGTAGGCAAGGCAGGCAGTTCTCATGGTTCATTTAGAATCAATGTGTTGTCATTTGAAGAAAGTGAGAGCTGGGTGACATGTTCATGGTTTCGGGCACTCCTCACAAATCACGTAGCATGATGGCACGGCTCTGAGTAAAGCTAGGCTGGTTTTCACTGCTGTTTTTTCCCCCTCTGAGATTTATATAGTGATAACTCAACCTGAAGGTATTGAAGCGCTTCACATGATCACCTGTTGCGTTACACAAGGGCACATTCATTTTTGTTAGGGACGGGTAGATTACGTGATTTGCCCAGAATCACAGGATGTTGAGCGTCATTGCCGAGACTCGAACCCCGTTCGCCAGATTTGAGGTCCACCGCCCTAACCATTAGACTACATCCTCTCCTGCTGTTATTTTCAAGGTTTATGGAAGAGTCTATTCTTTAAGTGTTTGAGTTTGTGAAGTTGAAATCTTGCCATTGCAGTATCACAATGATTACAAAAACATGTTTTGTTAAAGAATGATAACTGGTTTGCTATTTCAGCCGTAGGTGCCTATCAACATGATCAGTTAAATACAACCGAAGAGTGCCAACAAAGTGTGAGCAGAAAGAAGCACTACCACAAATCAAACTCCTGCTCCCCTCATCTACCCCAGCCTCCGCCTGCTGGACATCAGCATCACTCTCGGCGTGAAGGATGGCCGGGTGCTCTGCAATAAGCCCAGAGAAAGACAATTTCATCTTTATTAGTGTGAGATTTCTCCTTAGTAATAAGCACACTTCAAATAATTAGCGTGCTTTACGTAATAATGAAATTATGGAAATGCCAGACACTTATTCAAACAAGTCACCATTACCAAATTTTAAACTAGATAGACCTGTGGTTTTGGAGCCGTCTGAGAATGCCTTTCTGAACTAACAACATCCTTTGAATGGTTACAAGTGAATTAGCTTAAGTAGTAAATAAAGATGGAAACGTACCCCTGTACTTGTTATGTAGACACAAGGCTCAAAGAAAAGATGCTCTCTTGAGAGTAGGCGGTCAGCTATTTGAAGGGGAGGGTGTCTTGACGGATTCTACCAAGGAACAAGACCTGGTTTACAGTTTTATCGAATCTAGATGTCCTGCGTCTGTTGTTGCACCACTTCCAGACGCCGAACTGGTCTTGCTGCATCCTGAAAACCCCATTAAGATCCTGGTGTATCCGGGAGGTTGTCACTTAAGAGCACATGATTCAGTCCTCTTAACCATCTACATCCATATGGCCCCACAGGACAGAGTTCCGTGTCGAAATGCAGACAAACCTGCTGTTCTCTGCTGGGAATTGAGAGCAGATCCCGTCAGACACACGTGCCCTAGTTCCCACACCCTGTCCTAGGTGATTTAATGATGTCAAAAGTGGTCCACCAGTTTAATTAAACCAATTTAACTTGTCTCCTCTATCTGTCAGATAAAGCTGCTTCTCCTGTCCTCATTGACTCCGTTTTAGTTCTTTCATAGAGAGGAAACTCAGAATGAAAATCTGACGGGAGTGTGCTTTCTACTAATCTTCTATCTGAACATTAGCTTCAACTTCCAAATTTTCCTAAACGTGTAGAAGGGAAAATATTGGTCTATGAAGTAAAGGCTTGGGCGGTTAAAATATTGTCTTTTTGTTTGGTTTAACAAAACAATCGTTTTTTGCTCATTTTCATAATACAGTTGGTGACGAATATACTGTAGCTTTTGGATTTGACTGAGTATGTTATTGACAGTTACGCAGACGTTTTTGTTTAGGGACTTTTAATTGACTAATATTGGCTCTGGGTTCTTTACATGGAGAGGCGCCTGTGGTCCAAAGAAAATGACGGGAGAGGGAGAAAATATGTTGTCTTATTTCTTAATGAAATGTCACGGTCATTTTAATTTAGTATGTCTATCGCAGACAGTCTTGTCGTTTCAAAGAGGAATTATTTTCTTTTTATATGCCTATGTATAAAATGCAACTCTTTTCAACTAGGTGAAGTTTTAAGGGTTTATTTTAACTTTCTAAACAAACGAGGTTTGCTTCTCTTTGGGGTTTACCGGCAGCCAGGTCACGGGTTTCTGTTGCCCTGCCACTTATTGTGGCACACACGCGGAGTTTTCTGCTCCGCTTTCCCCAAGTCACGCACTTTTGTTGTACTTTGCCCACGCCCTCCCTCCACAGTAAACAAATTGTGGTACACCCCATCAGGCGCGCAACACCCATTGGGCTCACCGGGCTTCAGCCCCCCCCCCCCGGTGTGTGTCAGCCCGGGCTGAGACAGCTTCCCGGGCTGGCGACCGTGTAATTGCAGCCGCACTCGAGTCCTTCACAGGTCTTTAAAAGACCATTTACTTGTTAATGAGGCTTTTGTTGTGTTTTCACCCCTTCTTAGAGCCACTCCGCCTATGGCCGGAACAATTAGCCCCCCCCCTGAAGTCTTTTACAGCCCCTCCCCCCCCCCCGAAATTTGGCTCTAGTTGCCCGCCTGGACCCCATCCATACTGGATGTCTAGGGCGTCCAGAGGCCCCGCTGTGCCCATGACCACTGCGCTGGTCACAGTCACAGGGTTGCTGTGGCATGCTCCTTATTCGAGCCCAATCAGGGAGGGGTAATTGGCTCTACAGTGCTGGTGGCTGGGGCCTTGATGAAGAGATATGTGTGTCTGCTCTAGCTGTCCAGCCGCACGGCCCTGCCGCACCAGCGACAGGGCCCCAATTAATAATGATTTGCAAATGGCAGACAAGCAATAACGCAGAGCGATGCCCTGCACCGCCCCCCCCAGCGGCTCTCCTGCCCGCCCCTTTCATTTCCTTTTCTCTAATATAGATTGCACAGGGACGGATCCCCAGCCCCATAAATTCAGAAATTAGCTATTCACCGTAATAAATGGGTGCCTCGTGGGCTGGTTCTGTCCCCATCTCTCCTCGCTCCATCATGGCGGCAGCGCACCTTGCCTCCCAAGTCTCCCTCATGCCTCATGCCTCCTGCATTCTAATATGCAAATGTCATCATTTAGCCGAACGGTAAAGTTGATTTTCTTGTTAACGTGATTATTTTGATTTATGGTGGACATCCACTCCTGAATTACCAACCTTGCTGCCTTTGACCCATTAATTTGATTTCTTTGGGCCCCTATGTCTCCTCTTCTACTCCCGATGCCCACTTTCCCACTTTTAATTGTTTTTTCTTCCTAACTAGTCTTTCAGAAGTTTTGTGCTTTATTAGCCAGCCTTAAGAGGGCAGTCCGCTGTCCGTGGCGACGAAGAAGAATCAGGAGGAATACCCTCGCCCGGCCCGCTTTAATCACATGGCATAATGCAGCCCTAATTCACTCATTTGACTGCTTGTGCTTCCCGAGTGCCTGGCATTAAATGTTTGATTGCCTTAATTTTCAAACACATCATTATACCCTCCTCACCCGCTCTTAATAAACACTTTATGAGGATCTTGCAGGGCAGGAAAAAAACATAAGCCTGCTGCTTCCTTCTCGGGCCTAAATTGCAGTTTGGTCTGCAATGCTTTGGCTCCATCAAGTGGCCAAGTGGTGCAACAGCAATGAAAATCAGTGACACTCGGTTTAAACAGGGTCAGCTGATTTTCATCCGGTAGGGTACTGTCGGGCAGAGTCGGTTTTAACCGATTTCCGGACAGCCTAGGTATAACTAAGAGATCTGAAACCCCTAGAATTTGGTGTAATTTTGAATGGCGAAATGGACAGGTCGAGTCTGCAAAGGCTTTGACCTCTTTCGTGGTCAAGAAGAACCTCTGCCAAGGAAGAAGTTGCTGAAGAGACTGCTGGATAGGACTGACCCTTGATTCGTGATCTGGGGCTGGCCTGCAGTTTGTAGCTTTTACTAAGGAAGAGACTGAAGGGACATTGCAGTGGGTGGTGTCCCCCCCTTCTTGAACAGGACTGTGCTTTGTGCTGTGTCCTGAACCCCAAGGGCCCGAGGTGAGCTGGCTCCCTGTTTGGAAACACAGGAACATAAAAGTTTCCGGAGAAGTCCCAAGCAACGCGGTGTGCGCGTGCTTTTGCAGCTTGAGACCCTCAGAAGTTGTGCCTTGTGATCGTGGGCACGCAGGAGTAAACTGAGTCTCGGACACGCAGGGTGCGTGTCGAGGTGCAAGCCGAGGCGTTGGTGAGGAGCGCCTGGTCGTTGTGTGCACCGGGAGACTAGGTGAGACTCGGACGCGCAGGGTGCGTGTCGTGGTGCAAACCGAGGCGTTGGTGAGGAGCACCTGGTCGTTGTGTGCACCGGGAAAAGAAGTGAGTCTCGGACGCGCAGGGTGAGTGTTGTGGTGCAAGCCAAGGCGTTGGTGAGGAGCGCCTGGTCATTGTGTGCACCGAGAGAAGAGGTGAGACTCGGACGCGCAGGGTGCGTGTCGTGGTGCAAGCCGAGGCGTTGGTGAAGGGCGTCTGGTCGTTGTGTGCACCGGGAGAAGAGGTGAGACTCGGACGCCCAGGTTGCGTGTCGAGGTGCAAGCTGAGGAGTGGTGACGATCGCCTGGTCATCGTGTGCACCAGAGAAGAGGCGAGTATCAGACGCGCAGAGTGCGTGTCGCGGTGCAACCAGAGGCACTGGTGAGGAGTGCCTGGGTAGCGTGTGCACCAAAATCGAAGTAAGTCTCCACAAGTGCTGAGGGCGGGTCTCAGTGTCCACTGAGACCGCCGAAAGGAGGGCCAGGTCATTGGGCCCTCGGAGTGCAACAGTAGCGGCCCGGACCGGCAGTCCCGGAGGAGCGGAGTTGCAGGCCCGAGCGCGCCGTGCCCATTGACAGAGTTCTGGATCAAGGCCCAAGTAGCTGAAGGAGGGGAGGAGAGTGGGGTTGCGCCCCCCCAGGTAACGTGGATCACCACCTGGGGTGGGGTGCGGGCTCGGAGGGACACTCTCTCGGCCTCTCGCTCCTGGCAGCTGCGTGAGCCTGTTGCTTTGGCTCGGATCGAGGCCCGTGCTGGCCCAAGGAGGGGCAGTACTGGGGCCGGAGTGAGAAGCGGTACTTTTGTGTCATCATTGATCCATGTCGGGGGCAACTGTTAACGGAGCACCTATACTGTCGTATTACACTTTGCATTATTGCTGCTAACGAACTATTGAACTGTCGTATGACGCCTGACTCTATTTGTGCCTGACGAACTACATACTGGGTGCGCCACGCACTGCGTTATTTTCCCTTGCAGAGAACATGACTGTAAGCGTGCCACATTGCATTATTTCTTCATCGCACAGTACCTGATTATAACGTGGCGCATTGCATTATTTCTTCAGTGCACAGTACATGATTGTAGCGTGACGCATTGCTTTGTTTCTTCCTTGCACAGGGCATGCTGGTGGTGATACGCATTGCATTATTCCTTCTATTGCAAAGTACATGACTGTGGCGCTACGTATGGCATTGTTTCTCTATTGCACAGTTCAGGAGTATAACGTTACGCATTGCAGTATTTTGTTTCTTTTGCAACGTGTGTGATTCTAGCAATACGACCTACCTAACCTTTTGGAAACGGTTAGAAGTCAGCTTAACTGTTGGTTAGAAGTGGTGGTTGGGATTAGAACCTACCAATCCACCGGAATAAATACTACCCATTATTATATGTTGGTTTTGTATCGTGTGGTCATATCGTATATCTTCTTGTATAAAGATTATACTCGTTTTATAAAAACTCGTGTGGAGTCTATTTGTGGTGACATCATTGGGTTGCTGTGAGTGTGGTTGCACATACTGTACACTCGTGCCTTGGAGATAAGCCTGGCTGCTCATGCCAAGCTACTAAGGGGGTGAGCAGGGCTATCTCAGACGGTGTCCTTACTTAGCCTAACATTGAAACGAGGGGTCCGGATCTCGCACCCGGCAACAGCGGTGTGGGACAGGGACTCCCGCCTCCAGCATTGGGTGGCGGCGGTGAGGGATAAGGACCCCCACTTCCAACAAATATCATAATTTTAAAACTACAGCATGAGTCCTTACTATCAGGCTGGTATATATACATATCCCTTTTAGTTGGAATGGAATTCACATCACAGGAAAATATGATTCTTATTGGCGCACAGAAAAGATGGTATTGGCTTTGAATTACTGCTACCCGTAGACATAATTTAAACACACAGGGCCTCATTTATGAAAAGTGACGCATCGCTGCGTGAAAACAGCGATGCGTCACTTTTCATTGCGCCCTCCTTGCGACATGCTGGATGCGTCATAATTACAGTATGACGCATCATGTCGCAAGGAGTTACAGATACGTCAGTATTTCTGACGTATCTGTAGGCGCAAAAATGACACATTGCTGAAGTGTGTCACGAAAGTGACGCAACTCCATCAATGGGTCATTTCACATGGGCAAGTCCCATTTCAAATGTGCCTGCGTCAGTCTTACGCCTGCTGTGAGGCAGGCGTAAGATATTGACGCATTTGCATCCTAGAAGTGATGCAGTGAAATCTCATAGATTTCACTGCGTCACTTCTACGAGGCTTACTTGCGTCAGAACGCCCACCCTGCATACATTATACCTGGCACAGGTATAATGTGGCGCAGGGGTTTACAAAGTGATGCATCTACCTAGATGCGTCACTTTGTAAATATGACGCAACATGGCGCATTTTTTACCCTGCTGGTGCGTCACAAAAAGTGACGCACCGGCTGCGCAAAAGTGACGCAAGGGCTAATAAATGAGCCCCACAAGGGTTAGCAAGAAAAATAAATATAAATATTGGAAGGACAAAGCTTTAGTCCACCAGCCCCGGCTCTGAAGAACAATTCTTTTTAAGAGGATATGCACATATAATCATAGAAAATGCCGTCACCCACAATGCAAGAGAACCAGTGCTTGAAGTGGGCTGATCCATTGCCCCATGCTGCATGCTGTGATAGACAGAAACAAAATGTGAATAATAGTTGAACTGACAAATGGGTAAAGAGGGCTGACTCAATATGACACAACAGGAAAGGCTGTCACTAGGGCAGGCCTGAAAATGAGTATCTCTATGAAATTGCTGATGTGAACGCACAGCAGGTGGCGTTTCAAGTAAAAGGCTCATCCCATTTTCTGTCGAGGAAGCATTCATCATGGTACTAAACAGAGATCTGCATGACTGTCATCTTTCCAAAGTAGAAGAAAATTGAAGGAGAGTAACCTTTTCTGTGTGTGACGTCAGTTTTGAATTATTCAGCATATTGTGTAGATTACACAGATTTCCCTTGCGCTTGAGGTGCATACAACATGTGGGGCATTGCAGAACAATTGGCCAGAACTTGATGGGGTTGGGGCAACAGCACCAGTAGCACCCTTAGATGTGCATCCGGCTCCAACATGGTGGTGTTTGCTTGCATGAAATAAATGACTGCGCCATTTTGTAACCCAATGCATCTCTGTGACTTCCACATCAAAACTGTTCTGTAGGAGAAATAAAGGATTCACAGGAGGACATGAAGCGGGGTACGAAATATGCAGGACTTTGGGTCACTTACGATGCTAAGACCCTTTTCAACATCACTGCAACATGCTGTGCCTTGTAGTGACACAGGAGACTCCCCTACAGGAATTTCCTCCATCACACGGACAGTAAGGGAGTGGAAATTCGATGGATAGATTCTCCTCCAGACATATGACTTGCTACAGAAATTCCATTACCACCCAACTCTCAATCATGTCCCTTTCTTCAATGTGTTACCATTGCCTTTTGTTCTATAAAACCAGCTTTTATCAGTTTGCCAGCCTACATAACACTGCGGCGTAAAATGTATTTTTGGATTTATAGCACGTAGGATAACATTATGCAATCCCTCTTTTATTGCTCCACTCACAGCAGCCACTTTAAAAGAACTTAGAATATATAAACATTCCATACCAATATAAAAACCCAAAACATGCAGCCTTCTTTAAATACTGCTGCTCACAAAATATAAGTCTATGTGTGATTATTAAAATGTATATTGCTTACGGTTGGATGTTAATTATATTTTAACTGCTGATAATGTTTGGGAGGTTAACGTTTGAGTGTTAAAAGAAAGTACATGCTTGAATGTAGTGTGGGTTACAAGGTAGATTTGGCAGTTTATTTAGAGAAGTTTAACTAAATTTAGAGTTCATTTGTTTATTTATAACTGCTTAGAGTGATTTTCATTTACCTTAGCTTCAGGGTAGAACAATCTTTGAAATGTGGTTCAAACCTGCCAACTCACAGGGTGCCACCAAGTGACACACAATATCGGCTCCCATCCAGTGGCGACTCCTCCGCTAAGGCAGAGGAGCGTCGCCCCACTGCTCAAAAGGAAAAATAAAATGATAATAACATAACGCTATAATCATTTTATTTTTCCTATTGCAGTCAGTGGCGGGGCAAGGCGGGGCTGGCCAGAGCAGGGGGAGGAGTGGTTTGCACCCCTGAAGTGCTTATGACTGTTTGGCCGGCCCTCTTGGGCCGACCAAACAGTCATCCGCACTTTGCATGTTCCCCACCAGGCTGCATTACACATCCTGGTGAGGAACATGCACAGGTTCCCTGCCCCCTGCAATGCAGCATTGTGATTGGCTCAGGGAGACTGTAAGCTCGGGTGCTTTCTGCTGCCGTCTGGGGCAAGAAGATGGGAGAGGACGAGGATGGAGGAGAGGCGGAGGCCGGCCGTTCCAGGTAAGTCCTTTTTCCTTTCACTCACTCCCACCCCCCTCCACCGCCCCACCACCCCCATCCGGTAGCAGTCGCTACTGCTCCCATCACACGGTCACCCAGTGAGGAGCCGATATCACAGGGTGCAAGAGAAAACAAGTTGAAAACCACTATAAACAGTGGATTTCCAGCTCGTTTTCTGAGGCTTTGAACTGCTGACGTCAATTAAGGGGTGTGAAAACAGCCAAGGACATTGGCACCAGCCTTAACAAGCTTTTTTTGTTGTTTTTGGAGCAGGGGGCATGGGAGCAGGGTGGTGCCAAAAGTGCCTCTTAGGTACTTCTCAGCATGAGGCCCGCCCCCTCCAAGGCCCCACCCCTCCTTACACAGTGAGATTTTTGTTCAGGTTGGCAGGCATAGTGGTTGCATGATCGATTTGATCAAGCGTTATTCCTGTTACTAATTTCATGTTGCAAACTTTCCCACGTGACTTGTCACATGATGAGCACTTTGAAAGAAGGGCTCCCACGGCTCCCGTCAGGTTCTAAGTGTAGCAGATGTGTACCCTGTGCCCAGCATGTTTTTAAAGGTAGCAGGAGAAGTTTGTGCGGCTCCCAGCATCATTTGAACCATACTGCCCTCAAATGAATTGACTAGGAGCACATCTCTTTTAGCATCCTTACGGCCTGCCTTACTGAAGCTGTTGCATGTATCCACATTAGCCTTTTTTATGGTCTAAATACACAGTGCAGCTGTTCCCAGACAATTATGTGAGCATCACCAGAGAGGTGCTTTAGCTTCGCCAACATGTTGGAAACCAGGATCACATGTTTTGATTGGACAGAAGTTGTGTGATTCCACAGATAAAAGTGCTTGCCCTTCACCAGCTGTGATCATTTTGTTTATTTATCCAGCTGTCTGAGTTTGAACTTTCAGGGGCACACACAACATTATTATAATGCTGTAAAAGTTTATTTGATAAATAGATAATTTATGGTGTTTGTATTCCTTTGGCAGCAGCACAGATGGGAGTAGGGCTGTCATTAACCTTCATGGATTTTTAGGTCTTGCTTGACAGTGCTACTGTCACCTGACCTTTTAACCTACACCAATTTGATTCCACACAAATACATATTAATTCCCATGATATTTATTTGTAATGCTTCACAATACTATTCAACATTCCTTTAAAGCCAGGCCTATAGGCATTGCCAATACTTGTTCAAAATTGGGAAAACTGTATGTAGTATGGGACAGCCATTTTGTAAGATTGGGCTACCTTCATTTTATCAGACTAAAGTCATATAACAATATTCAGATGCAGTGCTGGTTGGATGGGGGGCTTTATAGTTTTGGCATACATTGAATTGCATTGGTGAAACATTTTAGGATGGATCAAGAAGCAGAACATAATTTTCAGGACGGATTTGAAGAGAGACTAAATAAAGTAGTAGATAGGATTTTGACTGATATTACCAGAAAGATGGGAAAAAGTTAGAACTACTTTTAGTGTCAAAAGGAATTGCACAGGTTTCCAGGAATTTAGGAAACATACGTCTGTCAGATGTGTTCAGCGGTAGGGATGTGCTGAGGTTGAGATCAGTTGCTCGTCAAATTTTGATGATCAAGAGTTGATAAGTCATGAGAAAAGGTAGTCTGGTTTATGTAATGACAAGGGTATAATTACAGATGCTTAGACAGATGTGTTGGGAAACAATGTTTGACCCTTTGTTAATTAAACATCTGTTATCTCCTGAGTGGTCCCCCACAGGTCACGATGTGGATTATTTTGAATTCTGGTTTTGCAGACAAATTCTGAAGGATGTTCGAATAAAGTTAAGCTGTGAATGCCCTAGACCAGGTCTTGCCAAAAAGGGGATGGCTACTCCTGAGTTGAACATCAATATTTTGCCTTTTATCTGGAAAGGTGGACATGATTCCTGGAAAGGTCTAACGGGCATATTTACAAGCCCATATCGCCACCACAACGTCACTTTTTCAGACGTTGTGGTGGCGATAGGAGCTTCGCCTTATTTAAAAGGCAGCGTTAAGCCACTTAACGTGGCTTAACGCTGCCTTGTAAATAAGGCACCCTTTCAGGCTACAATTAGCGTGAAAAGGGAGGGCAATGGGTGTTGTGGTGGGCATTCCACCACAACACCCATTGATTTTGACGCTGCCCCCTATTTACAAGGGTGGCGTAAATAGGAGGCAGCGCCAAAATTAAGACCGGGGAAAACCTGGACATAAACAGGCAAAACGAGGAAAAATGCTTTTTTCTCCTTGTTTTTGCTGTTTCCATGTGTGCTGCGTTGTGCAGCACACATAGAAACAGCAAAATACCATTTATTATTTATGTGCAGGAAGGTGTCCCTACCTGCACATAAACAGTCATTGGAAAAAATGACATTTTGTAACTTCTATGTGTGCTGCATTAAGCAGCACATACAGAAGTTACAAAGCACCATTACTGATTGTTTATATGCAGGAAGGGACACCTTCCTGCACATAAACAATCATTCCCCTGTAACGGAGACACCCTTGCACTATGGTGCAAGGGTGCCTGTGTTGGCGCTAGGCAGCTAAATTAGCGCTAGCACAGGGGGAAACGCAGGGCTGCACCGTATTCTTTTAAATATGGTGCAGACCTGCGTTTTAGAAGTGGCGGAGCGTGGCGTTAAGCCAAGGAGGCTAACGCAACGCTCCGCCACTTCTCTCATAAATATGCCCCTAAGTGTCTGCATTCATTTCAAGAAAGACTCCTTGATGTGCCTGGTCCTCTAACAAAAGTTTTTGATTTGGCTGAGCATACCTATATTAATAACAAAAGGGTAGATGTGGAAGAGTTAAGGCAGTGGACTGAAAGGGCTGTATGTCATATGGGGAATGCTATTCCAGCACTATCTGTGGAGCGTAGAAAGAATATTCTCCTAAGGTTAGACCTTCAAACTGATTGATTTGGCTAATAATGAGGGAGATTAAATGTAGTTGCTTCCTATATTTTTTGGTCACCATTAACATGATTTTGACTTGCTCTCCTGAAAGAAATACATTTTCGCACGCAATCTAAATCCAGAGAAGCCCTGATTAGGTATTTGGGTTACCCCTGTGTGATGTTTGTATTTGAAACATGTGCAGTTAAAAGAGGACCCTTGGGTTTTAGAAACAGTGCTAGGGTACTGAATAGAGTTTGCTGTGGAACCAATTCCACAAGAATTAGTATTCAGTGAAAAGGAAAAGGTTTTTATAGACAAAGAGATACTGGTATTGATGATGAAATGTACTATCACAAATTCCATTGGAGAATGACAGGGTTTCATAAGCAATATTTTCCTAGTAGAGAAAAAGGACAAAGGAATACGTCCTACAATAAAGTTATGAGATTTGAACTAATAAGGGGGTTTTCACCCTTTCAATATGGATGGTATACATCTGTTGAGAGACATTACACAGAATGTGGATTGGCTGGCTCTACTGGATTAGAAGTATGCATATCTTACTATACCAATTCAGGAACTTCATCCTTATTTTTTTTAAAGAATTATAGCTTTATTAGATATTTATTTAATCATCTCTATGAAATCATCAACATTTTGAATAAAAAAACATAGTACAAAACTTCAAGGTTTAAGTGCCTTTTGTAAAATTCAAAGATTGTAGTGAACAATTCAGAACATTTCTAAAAACGATTACATTAAAATCCCTCGAAACTTTAAAAATGTAAGCGTAGATGCCAACAAACTAATTCATGTGATAGATACTCATGGTCAAGTTGTATCAAAGAGACTAAATATAATGGGATCAAGATTTTGCATTCCCAATGCAAAATTAAACTTATAAAGTGCACTTCCATTCTTCCAGAATTTTTTGACAGTCAAGTCTTGCTTTAATCTTTTCCAGGAATTTCACAAAGCAGGCAATGAGCCCTGAAAGGAATGATTAATTGCCTCTTGACAGGCATGAACCTGCAATTCTCGAAATAAGGGGTTTAACCAAAAAAGTATTTCCCATTCAAGGCAGGGGCAAGTGCATAATACTAATACATAAATGCATAATACTAATAATAGGCCAGGTATTCCTTCGGGAAGGGACAGAGACAACAATAGTTTTTCTTTGCATACATACTTCCATCTTTGGACCACTTCCCTGACATTAAATAGTCCCATCTGTAATCTTAGAAACTTGAGCTTGTAGCTTCCGGACAGAGGTAACGGCAGACGTAGTGATATTCAGCAAGAACACCTCACCATGGGACTCCAACTGGTGGCCGGCTGAACTCGGACCCACACCCAGCACCCATGCCAGGAACCTCTGAATAATCATCAAAAGCAAGCTGGACATGACCGCACAAATTAAAGCTGTCACTGGATTCTGCTTCCACACCCCAAAGATGCTGAGGAAGATCTTCAAATAGCTTCCAAACAACACTAGAAAAACTGTCAATCACGTCCTAGTCACAGCAAGTTGGGCTATGGGAACACCCTCTATGTCGGGATCACCATGCAGCTCACTAGAACTACAAACCATACAGAACTCGGCAGACAGACTCATCCTTAGCTTCACACACAGAATTCACATCACACTACACCTCAGGGAGCTCCACTGACTCCCGACATATAAACATGCTAATTTCAAACTCCTCACATACACATTCAAGGGACTCCACAACTTAGGCCCAACTTTCCTGAACAGTCACATCTCCTTCCACCAACCGCCCAGATACCTCCACTCCGCAGGACTCCTACTCGCATGCATCCCACGCATACACACAACCAGATCAGGAGGATAGGCATTCTCTTACATCGCTCCTAAAGCATGAATCAGCCTGCCACTCCACATCAAAGCCTCCTCCTCTCTTCTTGAATTTTACAAGAAGCCGAAGACCTGGCTTTTCAATGAACTAACCTACTATAGGCACAGCTAGGTATACACACCTGCTCAGCACCAGGAAACCCTAGTGGGTGATAGTATGCTTTACAAATACACAGAATATAACTGAGGGGTGCTGCCATCAATGTTATATCATTGAACTCATAGAGATTCTGAAAAATCCAAACATCACACAAAGAGCAAGTGTTGCAAATGAGCCATGCATTTACAGCAGAAGAGTGTATGTAGCTGGTGTTGCATTTAGGAGCACACTGTCTCAAATATATTACTAAAGCATGGTGTGGTAGCACACTGTCAATTAAAGACAGCACATTTTCCATTGAAATGACCACTAGATTTGCACAAACATACAGTTTTACTGATAAAACTATATAGCGTACAAACGATATTGTGTGGAACTTGAGTTTCAGCTAATGTTTGTCATTTACACATTACCAAGTAAAGTGTCTTAATTTGTTTTGATCCTGTTAAAATCTTTGTTTCCATTACACTTCAGAATTAGATAAAAAGCGCTAAATTTGTGCTTTCCTAACTGTTTATTTGTTTTGAAATATTTGCCTAGTTTATTTATAGGTATTTAAATGTTGTTGTGTGTTAGAAGAAAACAGCATCCTACAGTCTTTCCTTTCACACCAGGAAGATTTTCACATAGCTCGCTTCACAAAATCCTCAAACACCAATCTGCATGTTAAAAGAATAAGAATCAAATCTGTTAGAAGACGAGACTGACATTTGACCTGTCTTTAAACTCACAACAAATGTAACAAGATAAAAACACATTCTAAAGTCATCTTTAATGCTCACTCACATTCGGAACTTCAGCATGGTTATTTTGTGGTGTCGCAGCACCCCCCACAACAACCCTACTTTCAGCGCCTATGGCTCACAATGTTACCTACGACATGGAAGCAGGTATCAGCTTCATTACGCCTCCTCCTGCTGGAAATTTCTTTCATTGCCTCTTCTTCATGAATCTAAGATCATATCATTTCACAAACAACCAAAGACCCACCTCTTCCACCAAGAGTTTTTTATTGAATTTCTTTTAACCTGCCTGTCGTCTCTCCTCTGCTTTGTCTGTTGCATCAGTTTGACATATAGGCACGTTCTAAAACAATCAAATATGGTGTGAGTAAGAAAGCAATAAAGACTTAGGGGCATATTCACAAGGAGCTATCGCCGAATTAACGGCACTTTATCGCAGCCAAAGTCGTGATAAATTTACCTCCCCATTCACAAGCCGGTGTTAACAGCCCACAGCACCAGTTTACCCGCGATAGCAGCCGCAAAAAACATCGCCACAGAGGACCCTCACAAATATCGCTAATGAGATGCAGAGTAGGCGTTCCCGTGACAAAAGCCGAGACAACAGCACACCTCAACATTCACAACGACCAGCCACATCTGCGATAAAAACACAAAACAGGCGATAAGGCGCGTTAGCACCAGGAAATCTACACCTGCTCTGACCTGGTGTAAACTCGGACGGCAGCCAGCACCACAAAAGGGAGCACAGCCCAGGGCCACATCCGAAGGGCAACAGATGCCATGGAGCCACTCATCATGCAGCCCGGACACCCAAGAGGGCCACAACACCCACCTACACCACACCCAGGCCCGCAACACCTCCCCCCCCCCCCGGGACCACCCGAACCCCGGACTAAGGAATTGCACACCACCACGAATCCCAAAACAAACATTTTGCCTGATGTCGCATAAGCAGGAAAATAAACATAAATGCGTGGCCAGAAAATGGAGAATCAGTCATACAGCAATGCAATCACCAACACAAAACACCATACAAACAAAAGCAGAAACAACCCTTAGGATGAGTCCTAGCTGCTCCTCACTGGACAATCCGTAGCACACAGCCTGGAAGACCAAATCCAAGAGAAGAAGGTGTGCCATGCGCCCAACAAAGGAAAGAGAGGGAGAGAGCGAGGGAGAGACGGAGTGAGATAGCACAAGCAGCGCAAGGCCGCTCGGGCACCTGGCTCCACATGCCAACATGTGTGTGTGCATCGCCATCCGTACACCATGAGCCCAAGGCCATGTCCCAATCTCAGCGCCAAACCCACATCACATTCCGAAAACGAAAGTAGTAGTCAGACAAACATCAGGGATGAAAGCACCATTCTCCCAATGCAGAATGCGGGAGGACACCTGCACCTCTGACCTTGGTCCAGAACGCGCCTGGAACACCCTGATAGAGATGCAATGGCAGATGGGGACGACTCCCACACCACGCATTCCGCAAATGAACCATCCGACTCATCCACAGCCCACACACAGAAGCCACTGCCTGTGGTACCCCCGCATGGGATGCCCTTGACACTCACGGAAACAGCAACCCATAACCCACAACGTTGCACACACATTCGAATCATTGCTCAGAGCTGTGGCATATCCTCCACACAACTGCTGCAGTCCAGAAGAGTGCCTGTTCACGAGACGCACCAATGCAATGGCAGGCCATACCGGGCACATGCACAACCCCCGTCACGTGGAACAGTACCGTGCACGTATGCTGCATTTACTGGGCGCACTGGCAGTGCTGCGGATCAGTTACAGGCTCAGCTTCCGCATTGCCCACGTCACCTGCGTCCAGCCCTGGTTCCACTGCCGAACATGCACATTCAAGTGTCCCATGGATGTCTGCCTATCCAACACAACTGTTGATGAATTGGACTATGACTCGTGTCTGCGCCCCTTGTTGGATCACGAACAGGAGTGTAACCGAGAGAGCCGTGCATGGGATGCCTTGACATACTGCGTATGTATTGGTAGTTGTGCATGGGAGATAGCACAATTTCTTGTGTGCAGTGACCACATCGAGGCGCTCCCTTATTGGGCTGTGTTGCGGATCAGTGAGACGGCGTGGGCTGAGCACACCTGCCCAGACCACCTAATGGACTGGCTCACTCTGGTGTTCCTTGAACACGACAACGACGTACTATTGGAACACATTGCACATGAAGCTGCACGGGCATTCATGGACGAGTAACTACGTTCCTGCAGCCACATCCGATTGCCACCCACAGCACATGGCCCAACAACTTGTTGCATCGTGGGGATTGCTCACATATCCCACCACAACAGAGGACACGCCTGCCAACGTTCGGGCTCTGGATGCATGTGCATGGAATAACGCGTGTGTACACACACCTGTGCAAGGCGACGCAGGTCCATGGTCGGAGCAACACAGCGTCGTCTGGCAACGTTGCCAATTCGGACACACTCCTGGGTGAGAGCACACACATGGCAATGTAGCACGACATGTGAACCTGTCGGACCCTCACACCTGATCACTGTCGGCAGAGCAGACAATGAGCGCACACCGGGGGCAGAGCACCATGCAGACCCCACGTGCAGTGAGTCGTGCCCCCTCACACGGGGCAATGTGCAGACGCCAAACAACACATGACTCGTCCAGCAAGGCAAGGTGGGCTGTGAGCGTTGCCATCCGTGATGAATGTTGTCCATTTCAGCCCCACCATCATCTGAACCTCGCCATGTACCCATGCTGCGTGTAAGTGTCTTAAGCATGTCCCTGCCTGTTGTGGCCGTTGCCTCGTCCGTACTGACACACACATGCCAATAAAGCCTATGCCACTCCACTGGTGTCTAACTGTGAGGTGTGTTGTTTAGATTGTCCACTCGTGTGCCACAATGAGCCTCGTCACAACACAGGGAGGAACTGACTGACGCATGTGCAATGGGGGTGTGTCCGTTTGGCAAGCTCCGCCTCTGTGAGCCAGACATTGTTTTTGGATAGGTGCTGGACGACATGTGCACTTACATGACTCCAGCTATGTGTGTATGGTGTCCAACCTCTGACCATATGGAGCAATGTCATACATCACAACAGATTGTGTCCACACAGATGTGTGTAAGTCATATGCGACGTAAAGTTCTGCTGACACACATGGTGTGGGATACCACTCCTGGCCTGCCACTGTTTTGGTCACTCCTACACACGGCCCTATTCAACACATGGACGTGTGCCTACGTTGGGGTGTTGTGAGATTGCTGTTGATGTGCAATGGGGACACAGCTAGTACCCACCTTCACAGTCATCCAATTGGCCATGTGTCTCAGGGATAGACATGCGCATAGAGGTCAGTTACCAGGGTGTACCTTCATGTGCAATCATCGTCCCCACATCCAGCCATACTTCCATACGTGAGTGAACATAGTGATGACACATCTGTGTGATTTAGAATGTTTTATTCACATTCAGGTGATTGACGGAGCTGGAGCTTTACCTGGCCATCCAAGCCCACATCACATGGAAGCCCAGTGGTGGGCCAACCAGAGTCCTTTGGGGATTGCACAGTGATTGAGAAGAGGGAGAGTGCGGTCCGCAGCAGGATTGCTGTGTGATTGGCCAGCAGGGAAGAAATGGCAGTCCGTGTCGGGGTCCGGGTGAATGTCGCAGGGTGTTCCGGAGGTCAGTAGGAGGTATTTCCCAGGGCATGATGCATAGGTCATGAGCAGGCAGGGACAGGCCATATGGCGGTGATGGATGCTACTGCCTCCTTCCTCACACAGTAGTTCCCATCCCCTTCTCACTCCCCTGATACGGGTTCTGTGTCCGGTGTGTCCGGTGTGTGTGGCGGGGTGATGGCTGCATCGCTGTGTGCCCCTGACACATCAGACTGTGTAGGTGATGGGGCAGCATCACAGTGTGCCACGGACACATCAGGGGTCGGAGCTGTGTGTGTCGATGTTCCCGCTGCAGTCATCTGGGAACGGCTCAGTGGCAGCAATGGCAAGTTGGAGTACTGCAGGGCGTTGCTGTTCCCAGCCACTGCTCGCTGGTGTCCAGCCGTGGCAGACATACTTCCAGTCTGCATCTGCTCCATGGTGTCCATTGCCCTCCGCATCTGTGCCAACTCTGTGCTGTCATGGCTGGTGCCTGTCTGACCAGACAGTGCTTGTATTAGACTCATGGCACCAGCGAGGTTAGCCAAGGTCTGTGGCGGAGCATGGTGCGTACAGGGGGTGTCCGATAGGGACTGTACGTGGTCCCTGATAGGACTCAGACACCCACGTATGGCATCGAGTTTGGCTGCCACGAGCTCAGAACCCACCCGCAGCTGATGAGCCAACTCCACCTGGCAACCCAACACACGCCGTTGGAATTCCATGTATTGGTCGGGGGGTCCTGGGAGACAGCCGTGGTGGTGTGTGTTTCCTGCTGTGTGGTCTGTGCAGGTGGTGGGGTCACCTTGAGGCAGCTGACCTGCTCCTGGGGGTGGGGTGCAGAGGCTGTCCAACATCCGTTGGAGGGTGTCTTGACATATGTGCAGGTTGTCCTCTTCATCATCAATGGTGGGATGTGTGGTGTGCTCTGCAGGGGGTGTTGTTTGTCCCTCTGCAATGTAAAGGGGAGATGCAGGTTAACAGTGTTTCACATGTATGGTGATGATTTGCAGATGTATACATTCAGACTGCATGCCAATGTACATTGTGACTGTTTGGGGGGTGCTGGCTATTTGATGGCAGTCAGTGTGTTTTTCGACTACATGACGGATGTGTGGTAGTACCCGTACATTATCATCACAGAGTGTCAGGCAATGCCAGATGTGGGTGGACAGTTACTACGCACGAGCGGAACCTGTTGTGAGCTCTGTCCTGTGGTGCTGGTGTTGCACTTTGTACCACATTGCCTTCATTGCTGATGTTCTGTGGTTGCTATGTGTGTGTGCTGCATTGTGGGGGAGTTGCCCCTGCAGCTCTGATTTCGTGTAGCCTTCTCCCTTTGAGGCGGGGTGCCTTTGAATTGTGTGCTTTTCGGGGCCTGATTTGCTTTTGACTTGGGTCATGTGTGCTCGCGGACTGTTTTTGTGGCCTGGTGCATTGTTCGTCTGCTGCGTGTATTGTAAGGCATGGGTTGTGGGTGCACGTGGACACGTCGGAGTGTGACCTGCTCCTTTACGGATGTGATCCGCACTTGGCTACCTCCATGTCGCTTCGTGGGCCATGTCATTTTTTTGGGGCTGCTGCCATGCTATGGGACATGCAGTGTAACTTGCATAGTCAGTGTGGGTCACGGAGCAGCTGCTTTGCTGGATTCAGCACATGTGCACGGGTCGGTTGTGATATTGGTGATAGGGGGGGGCCCTCTGTGCACATTGTGGATGGGGGTCTACTTGGCGTTTCTATGTGTGCTGCAGTGTGCCAAGGCATTCAGGGACATGTTCCATGGTCATTGTGGGTGTGCTGTGCGCTGTGCGTAATTGTGCATGTGTGCCATTGTGCCCAACTCCCCCCGGCCCCCCCGTCACTCACCCTGTTGCTGTTGGGTCAGGTCGTATCATGCTGTGTCCAGGCCCCCCAATCCTGCTACCGTCTCCTCACTGCTGACTGTGGCCACCATTTGCTCCAGCTCATCCAGCTCCTCCTGTGTCGCAGGACTCCCACCTCCAGTCGCCGTTGCTGCCTCCCTGTTGGCGGCGAGCTTATGTTTGGTCTGCCTTTTCAGATCATGCCAGCGCCTCTTGACCTCCTCCAGTGACCTCCTGGACACTGCGACTGCATTGACCTTGGTGACGATGGCCTGCCATATTTCGGTTTGGGTTGCCAGTGCCGCAGTGGAGGTGCCGAACAGTTGTTGATGGTGTTCGGTCACCCCCGTGACGATGATCAGGTCTTCCTGCGGACTGTACCCGGTCTTCCTCTTGTCCTTGCCCTTCCCCGAAAGCGGGGTTCCTGGATGGTCCTCCGTAGGGCTTGTGGTGTTCGGCTTGTCCTCTGCACTAGGTCCGGGTGCATCCATGTTGCTACGCAGTTTGAATAGTTTTTGGGCTTTTTTTCTTCTTTCTTTTATGGTGCTTTTTTCCGCCAGCCGCGTGGGATTTACAGGCCTGTGGCTGGTGTTCGCTGATTTCCGTACCGCGATTGGCCTCATCGCATGATTTCTCGCTTTTCGCATTTTTTGGGCGTGGCGTTGATTTTCACGCTGACATTTGACGCGTTATCTGGTGGCTATCGCATGGTACCGCCTTGTTGTGAATTCCACGTTGACATGGGGTTATTTTCCCCTGATGGGCTGCGTTATTGAAAGTTGCATTACGCAACTCTTGCGGTGGTTATCACACGTTCTTGTGAATATACCCCTTAGTGGGACAGTGATGAACAGTATGTAGTATAGAAGAGTAAGCAAGGGGTGAGAAGGTCTGGTGCTGTCCATTACTAGTACAGCAGCTTTGCTGAGATGTGCTCGTCCTAATCATTACTAGTTTGAAGCTCTGCTGTGTTATTGCTGTCCAAAGAAGGTTTGCTTAGAAGGGCTGGTGCTGTCCATTACTACTATAGGAGCTCTGCTGAGAACATCTGGTGCTGTCCAAAACTGGTATAGCAGCTCTACTGGGAAGTGGTTGTGCTGTCCATCTCTAGCATTGAAGCTTTGTTGAGAAGTGCTGGTGCTGTATAAAGACAGTTTGCTCAGAAGTGCTGTTCGGGCTGGACTGTTCCCATTGGGCACAGGGTCAAGACTGATTTGCATTTGGCTGGGTTCAAACTGGAATGGCATGGTGAGCAAAAAAACGATGGATTTAGTCCCAGATCTCTGTACTGGGGTGAATGTATGACATTGCACTGCATTCTGTCCATCAAATGTTCTTTTTGCATTTGTCACCCCGAGTGGGACGGGTATGCCCAGACGTGGGTCCCGTGCTCTCCATGCCACTGGAGTCAAGCTATCCTGGCTGATGAGTGGTGAAACCCCGAAACCGGTCCTAGGATGCTTGTTTCCAGTCCAGGGAGGACCTGGCCTGGCAGTTCTGGCTGGACTGTTCCCATTGGGCGCAGGGTCAAGACTGATTTGCATATGGCTGGGTTCAAACTGGAATGGCATGGTGAGCAAAAAAACAATGGATTTAGGCCCAGATCTCTGTAGTGGGTTGAATGTATGACATTGCTCTGCATTCTGTCCATCAATTGTTCTTTTTGCATTTGTCACCCCGAGTGGGACTCGTATGCCCAGACGTGGGTCCCGTGCTCTCCATGCCACTGGAGTCAAGCTATCCTGGCTGATGAGGGGTGAAACCCAGAAACCGGTCCTAGGATGCTTGTTTCCAGTCCAGGGAGGACCTGGCCTGGCAGTTCGGGCTGGACTGTTCCCATTGGGTGCAGGGTCAAGACTGATTTGCACATGGCTGGGATTTCACTGGGATGGCATGGTGAGCAAAAAAACGATGGATTTAGGCCCAGATCGCTGTACTGGGGTGAATGTATGACATTGCTCTGCATTCTGTCCATCAATTGTTCTTTCTGCATTCGTCCATGACTATCACAGCAGCTTTTCTGGGAAGTGTAAATGCTGTCTATCAATAGTGTAGCAGCTCTCCTCAGAAGCACCACTGTTTTCCAATACTAGAAAATGAGTGATGCTGAGAAATGCGGTTGCAGCCGTTTACTAGTATGGGAGTTCAGTTAAGAAGTGCTGGTGCTGTTTCCTACTTATAAAGGAGCTCTGATGAGAAGTGCTGTCCAGTCGGTGGACTATTTCGTATGAATCTGAGAATGAACCATGTATGTGTGTACATTTAGGTATTCGCTAGGAGCAGTAGCTTGTTATTCCAAGAGAGACTGTTGAGGTTTTTGTGCGTTTTGTTAACCCCCTATCGGATGTTTAGTTCTGATGGCTTGAGGATGGTTGGGCTGTGTCTTCAACAGTTGGGTAGATGTGTTGTGTGACTCGAGGGCATATCAGCTTAATGCTGGTGTATTTTGAGTTCAAGCATGATACCTGCCCGGTATTTTATTGAAATAGCTGGTATTTTTATATTAAAAGCAATATAAAAATTGTAAAAATTACTATAAGCTCGTATGTTTTCACCTTTGAAACATCAAGTTACAACAGCAAATCTAAAAGGCCGAGCTATTGGCTTTCCTAATGCTTTTTCTAATACCATGCAAACTCATAGCCGGTAATGTTGCAATAGGTTTCCTTTTAAAGAAGGCCCATTCCATGGCTGCCATTTTTTAGGTTTCGTCTACTAGACAACACATGCTGTCTGTTGTGAGATGTATTGTGGGCTTACCAACAACATTTAGGACCTTGGAGCCTGTCCACTGCTTACCATTGATTGGCTTTCCTGTCTCTCTCCTGTCCCAGCCTGTCAATCTTGTACTTGACCCTCCCATGAAGCATTGCCTCTTCATTGGCTGACTTCTATACTTCCACTGCTTGCTTTTCAGGCATTACTTTTTTCTTTCGGTTACGCACTCCATGAGAGTGGATATTTTTTCCTAGCTGTCTCCGTCGTGTACTTCTTACCCTTGCTCTCTGTCTCCCTTGCTCTCTGTCATCTGCATGCTTTCCCCCACCTCCATGTTGCGCTCGGCCTCGTGTACCTACCCCGTCCAATCCACATTGCTCTTTTGCCTGTTGGTTCTCCTTCCCACGAAGCCCTTCTGTCTCGCCAGTTGTTTCTCCTCCCAGTTCCCGTGCTACCCGGTTGCCTGCTCGCCCAGGTGCTTCTCCCTACCCAATCCATGTTGCATTCTTGCCCATTGCTTCTCCGCCCCCACCTGCTCCCTCCATGTTGTTTTGCGCCTCCTTGTTACTTCCGCCCCTGTCCGAGTTGCTTCCCCCTACAGCTCCACAGTACAATATAAAGTGGTCACAGTGGAAACCAACTTAACAAAGTACAAAATTAGATTATTCAAACATCACATGTTCAATTTACATGAATGTGAGTTTATTTTCTTCGTCATCATATGGTAATCAAGGACAACAAGATTGTCAGTACATTTAATTAAAAATGGTGCTCGGAGAGGGGGGGACAGAGTGCTCGGGAAGGATTGTGTGCTAGTGAGGGTAATAGGAAAGGAGAGGCAATGTGCAATATATACATCAGACACAGCTGACACCTATCCAGCCTAATGATGGCAAATTAATCACAACAAACATAACAAATTGTAGACTCAGATGATTAATCTCTGTCGTCCAAGCTTGAGAATTAGTGAAAAGCCGTCTGCGTTTCGACCCCTAATTGCAGTAAAGGTAATTGGATCCTTATCCTGTGGTCTTCATCAGGACCAACAATTATGAAGGGGTGGGGGGAACACCTATAATGGCAGCATGAAAAATCAGGCCGCAGACTGAGAAGAGGCGGGCCCTAAGGCTCTTAAAAATGTAAACTTGAATCGAAAACAATTTTAGGACAAAGATGGACTCCGTGGCCTCATCCTGGGTTTCAACTCCACAACCGATAAAGGTTGCTCAGTAACCTCCTAATTGAAAGTCCGGCGTACTTGAATATATTTAGACCAATGAACGATTGAATCTGTTCAAGCTGTCCATCAAATTGTTTTCGAGTACTCTGTCCCCCTCTCCGAGCACCATTTTTAATTAAATGTACTGACAATCTTGTTGTCCTTGATTACCATATGATGATGAAGAAAATAAACTCACATTCATGTGAATTGAACATGTGATGTTTGAATAATCTAATTTTGTACTTTGTTAAGTTGGTTTCCACTGTGACCACTTGATATTGTACTGTATGCTACCCGGGTCCAGTGGTATTTCGGGTTACCCCATTGTTACATAACTCCCCCTACAACTCCAACATGGATTAGAAACTAAACAGCCTCCTGCATCATTTTGTATTCACGCCCATGCGTGCTGCATCTGCCTACAAAATGACGTGGTTGGTCGCTTGAAAGGCTTTTTTTTCATTCTTTAGTAATGCAGCACAGCATCGGGGTTGCTGTAGGCTAAATACCACTGGTTTAGAGAATAGGTCCAGAAGGCAAGACCTGCGGTCGACTATGTTAGAAAAGTGAATGAAAATGTAAAAATGTAAAGGTTAAAAACAAGTGTTCCAAATTATTCGAAGTAGCTATGGTAAATCTAGTCGCATCTACACCATAGCTTTAGTTACAATTGTTGTTAATAAACCCCAAGGCTCACGAACCACACGCTCCATTTACATTTAGCATATTTGAAAAAGCACTAAGAGAAATTTCCTTGAACAATAGAGCTAGTCGAACGATTATTTGTCATATGATTTTCGTGAGAGAGCTTAATACAAGTCCATTCTCTTGAAGTTCACAAATCACACTGAATCCATCTACATCCAGAGATTGCAGGGGTGTAGCTTTGGGAGGTAAGGGGGGCGTTGGGGTGTTACACCCCCCTAATAAATGTATTCTGTAGTAAATAGCTGGGAGCAGGTGCTTTCAGTCGGGTACGGTGAGGTGTCTGTCGGATTTCACCTAGGATTTTTACATGCTAACACAGACTAAAACACACACTCACTCACACACTTTCTTTGAATCTTTCTCTTGAAGTTCTTAAAAAATGTTGGTTATTTTGCAAAATATTTTGTTTTAAGTACCGCTAAGAATCTACACTGCTCACCATTTCCACAGCCCCTTAAGCCCTCCTCATGTCCTGCTTCTCAGATAATGTATGTTAAAAAGATATGCCAGCGTGATTGTTGGGAAAACTGAAGCTCATTGTAGTGTTCTGTCCAGAATTCAATCCAGGGAACAGGTTATACAAAAAGAGGTTTATTGTAATCCAGCACAGTACAAACGACTGCTCTGGACAAATGCTCCAGAGAAAACAAAGATAGAATGTGGAATTTACTACACCATGCAATCAGTTTGGTCACCAAAGTCCTGCAAGTGTGACTGGTGTGTGCTAGAAGTTGGTAATCCCGGAAGTTGCAGGAATCGCAGGAGGAGGAGGAGTCCACGGAGTCCACCGAGTAGTCCACGGAGCAGGAGCTTGGAGTCGGGAGCAGGGAGCTTGGAGCCGGAGCTTGAGCGGGACAAGTTAGCGCAGCTAAACGCTCGCTCGCTCGCTCACCCCCGTTTGCTCGTTTGCTCCCTCCTTTCCCGCATCAGCTGCGTGTAACCGAGCCACGCGCTGACTTGCGGATCCGCGCGGCTCTGTGTGGCTCCCACAGCTCCGCAACCACCCCCACTGCGCAGGTTCATGAGTGGAGGAGGTGGCAAGGAGCCGGCGAGCTGGTGAGAGGCGGCTGACAGCGCTGGTTGCGTCGCATCGCGGAGCCCAGTAAAGAGCCCAGCTAAGAGTCCGGCAAGGAGCCCCCCCCCAGGAGCACATCAGCTGACAGCGACCGGCAGCGGAGGTGTCTGCAGCAGGCTCAGGGGACAAACGGTGAGGAGCCGGTGCGGGGGTGGGTGTGAGGGGATTCTGACTATGACTCGGATTCCAACTGCCCCCCCTCCGGCAGTCTGTCTCCACAGGACGGTCAGGCTAAACTCAATATTCATTTTTTCAGCCTGATTAACTCAAACGCTTTTCATTAAAAAACGAAAATCTGCCACCTGTAAAAAAAAAAAAAAAAGAAGTTAACCTCTCCAACTACTCCCAACTACCCCCAAATCCTCAGTTCTAGTAGCCCAAGCGGGTGGGTAATTACTTGCAATAACCCGCTATGAGATCGGGAAAAACAAGAGGAGGGGAAAAAAAAGAAAAAAAATCGTCAGTTAGCTCCAAAAAAGAGATGGCAAAGGATGTCCCCCCAGTGTTGGTCGTGGAGGATATCTGCATCTCACCTGGAATCACACCGGGAGGAATGGCTCAAACAGGGCCGAGGCAAACAAACAGCGACAGGCTGCACATGTTGGGAGCTATAACCACGGTTACTGCAGCAACCTCTGGAATGGCAAGCGTAAAGTCAATCATCAGCAGGAGCAGCAAAAAAGTCACTGAGTCTGCCCCACACGTCACTCATGTAGGAGGCAAGAAAGGTACTCCATCAGCTCTAGCAGCACCATCAAGGCACTATTCATGCCCAAATAGCAGTAAACGGGCGCTGATCACCGACTTTTTAAGTGTGGCCACAAAAACCATCAAGAAAAACAAGGATAACAATGACCCCAATGATCTCAAACGCTTCAATCACACCAATCCTAACAACGACATCACAGACGTTCAAAGTGAAGTCGACACAAATTCCTCCCAAGACAGAAGCAGCAAGAGTCACAAGAACGTAACGGAAGATCTTTGGGAGACGTGACCAGATTTCCAGTACGCTATAGATATTGAAGTCCAAGGCTCGCAATCTCAAACAACCAAAGTTCTCCTAGAAAGTGGTCAAAGTCACAATGTTAAAACCATCGAGGCATTAATACATTGCCACCTGCCTACTTCAGAATCACAACTGCAGCAGCAACAACAATCCTCATTCAGCGATAACGGCAACAACGAGGTCATCCCAACATATCAGACGAGCTTAAACATCCTTAGTCCTTTTGGAAACACTTATACATCTCCGGTGGTTCTACCTGTAGACGATTTGGACTCCGTCGAAGTAAACACCAACAAGCAAGACCAATTTGCCCCGACACTTCATTCATTGGAAACAACCGACCAAAGCGGTCAGGAACACTTGTTTTCCAACCAACATGATGACATGCCCTTTAAATTTAAAAACCTTGACAATTCTCCCATGATGCCA
Organism: Calotriton arnoldi; assembly: GCA_963921515.1. Lineage (NCBI taxonomy): Eukaryota > Metazoa > Chordata > Amphibia > Caudata > Salamandridae > Calotriton > Calotriton arnoldi. The sequence continues at coordinate 2,267,518 of CAWUFW010002021.1, forward strand.
CAGTCACAAAAAAGGGAGAAATCAAGTGAGATTCCGGGTTCACTGGACCTTCCGTCCCCGAAACTCCAACTGATACAGGAACAGAGAGCCAGCTCACCATCATCTGCAGTCTGGCCGCATCTGCTAAACACTTTGGACACCATTGGTAAAGCCATGATTTACCACGCAGATAAGTTAAACACCCTAGCCATCCACGTTCAGGGGGTGGAACAAAAGCTGCAAAACTTTAATGAGATGATCACGAGGGTGCAGCTAGACCGAGAAACAACGTACCAAAGGTGTCACTGCCACTGCGCTCAAATAATAGATCAATTAGCTGTAGTTCCAACTTTAATGTCCGAATTACTGGGGGTCACTAGGGACACCTCATCTAAGACCAATTTATTAGCTGAGAAAGCAAAAGAAACACTGAGGGAAGAGGATCAGGCTTGTACTAGCCCTCTCAGGGAGCAAAATGCAAGAGCATTGGGGACTAACTCAGCTCAAACATCGGGAAGCATTAACACACCACACCCACCAAAAGTTTTGGGCAACACAGGCATCTTGGCCATTCCACCAATTGATAAGTGCAATGAGCCACCAGCAAATCAAACTAAAGTAACAGCCCCATTATCCAAGCGGGAGAGAAAACGCTTGAGAAAGGCCAGAAAGGGAAAAAAAACAAGACAGGCACCGAACGCAACCAGCACCTGCACCACGATGGAGCAAGATGTGATCTAAAGTGAAGACAACGTTACATCTACAAACATTGAGGAGGTCAGCCCTGAGGTTGGCACGACCCCATTAATTAATAAGCCCACCACCTCAAAAAGCCACAATCAACCTTTAACTAAACATCTGCAGCCAGCAAAAGTATACAGTATATTTAAGCCCACCGAAAAGGAAAAGAAACGGCACTCAACAACCCAGGCTACACAAACTATGAAAACAATACCCACACATGGGCGTAATATGATAGAATCCACCATAACCAGCTCAAAGGATGCCATCTTGCCCATGGAGGGTGACAGAGAGGAGAGGAGTAACTTTGAAATAACAAACAGTTACCACATGGGAAGCAGCGCAGTAAAGTCCGCAAAGAACAACGATAAACATTTACAAAATAACACAAGTAATGCTCAGAAATTTTGGCCGATTTTCCCGGGGCAAATCACGGAGGAAAAACAAACCGAAAAGAGCCCAGACACCGAACGAGGGCCGGTCCTCTCCGACTTTACCGACAATAATAACAAGTTGGACTTTATCCCCCATTACGCCTCGAGGGGAACTCATGACATCCTCAACAGAAGTGTACTATTAAAACTATTCAAAGCACTTCCTTCCTTGAGCCATATTGACACCCATAATTTTGAAATTATAGAATTCAGACTTAATCCCGACTCAACCGGTCATGAAATCACTATAGCAACTTTTTCCGACAATTCCATCACCGAGCAGATCTGGCAGCAGCAGGATTCATTTCCTAATTGGGGCATAGAAATAAAAAAGTTAGTTCCCCCCTGTTATCCAACCCCGCTTCAACAACTAAACCCACCAGAGGGCCTGCTGAGAGGTGCGAAAGGCCCGGATCATCACAGCCCAATCACGGGCACAGTCCAAAACGGAAGGAAAATCACCATCACCTTCGCTCACCCCGAAGCAGTCAAGCCCACGGGTCAAAGGCAGAAGAACACAGCCGGAACTGGCAATGGAATGGCATGAACAAACTTAACTAAAGCATTAAAATCAGATAAAGGTTGCAACATCTGCTCCTGGAATGTGAATGGCCTAAGCACAAAATTAGAAGATCCTGACTTTATGGAATTCATTATACAGCACGATCTACTTCTTCTGCAAGAGACATGGCAGACAAATCCTTCACCAATTATAGGATATAAAGAATATCTTAATCCGGCCAAGAGAGACTCGAATTATGGTAGAGCTAAAGGAGGCCTCTCTATTTTCGTCTCGACCGACATCTCATGGCAAGTCTCTGAAGTAGACCTTGACTCGACTTGGATGTCATGCATCAAATTAATGGCTTCGCCCTTGTTTAGCCTGCTAATACTGAATGTCTACATCCACCCTTCACCTAAACAAAAGAGTTCAAGTATCGAGAATTTAACAGCAACATTAGCTACTCTTAAACTTGCTCATCCACACGCCAACATCATTCTGTCAGGAGATTGCAACATGAACCTACTACAGGGCAGGAAAGAAACATCAATAGGCTGTACACGATCCAGCAAATGACGTTATACACACGGAAACAGATGTGCATCCCTGCTGGAAGAACTCTCAATGTGTGTGCTAAATGGACGAGTTTCGTTTGAGAGCCCCCCTAGCATATACCAGGGTTATGCAAAAAACAGGTTCAACTATTGACTATACACTTACAGATCAGGACATTCTTCCATACAGCTCGAACTTCCAAATAAAAGAAAGGGCAGAAAGTGACCACCATCCCCAAACTTTCACTTTGCTCTTAAGCACGGTAGACTCAATAATAGATAACGCGATGTCCCTACCAACGCAATGTTATAACTTAAAACGACTCACTTGGAAAAAGGAAAACATTGGTGACATCATGGCCACATGCATTGCTCTACTGGGGAGTTTCAAAGTCGAATCATCGTGCATAAAGGCCTGGGCATCCTTTACTCACGATCTAAACAAAGAATTCTCAAGACAAGGCAATGGCCGTAAAATAGGAAGATCAACAGGGGCAGCGTGGTTCACCAACAGTCTAAGGAAACAAAAAAATCAACTGAATAAATATCTAAGGCAACTTCGAATTCGAGGCTCAGAATCCTCTCAGGATATCCTTTCCTTAATATCAAAAACATGAAAAGACCTAAAAAAGGGACATCAAGGCGGCTGAGAATGACTTCAGAGAACTTCTTTGGGCAAAACTCCTCCATGCCAGTAAACAAAGAGACTCCAAGCTCTTCTGGGAAGTCATTAACCAGCTATCAAATGGCAAGAACCGACATTTCAACTCGGAGATAATGGAGGACACCTGGAGAGCCCATATCGAACATACATATAACGCTAGTCCATTCTCAGGCGTTATAAACCATAGAGTACCCACTGCAGGACTAGCCCACGATACACCCAACTTAGAACCAACAGAATCCTTCCCGCAGATTTCACAGGAACAGGTCCTCAAAATCATAAAGAACTTAAGGCCTGAGGGAGCCCCAGGGCCCAACGGCTTGCCAAATGCACTATTCCGGCATGACCCTTCATTCTGGTCTGGTATCCTCACCCCGCTTTTCACATACGTGCTAGCATCCGGCACGATCCCTGACTCCTGGCGAGGAAGTATCTTAAATCCCATATACAAATCAGGTTCACGTTCGGACCCGGCTAAATATAGAATGATAGCATTAATTGACGTTGAGGCCAAGATGTATGCTTCAAATCTGCTGGTAGATTTAGAAAACTGGATCAGCCGCACAAATTTGATGCCAAACACGCAAACCGGCTTTCGGGCTGGAATGGGCACCCTTACTAACATCTCCGCGGTTACACTTCTAGTCAATCAAGCTTACGCAAAATCCTGCACCCTGTACGCGTGCTTTATTGATCTTAAAGCGGCGTTTGACAAAGTACCAAGAGCGAAGCTATGGGCCAAAATACAAAGTTGGGGGGCCCCAACTAAACTTCTGGAGGCGATAATCAACCTTTACTCAGATACGTGGGTTCAAATAAGGAAAGGAGACGGGCGCAGTATAACAAACAAGATTCCAACTAAAAACGGGCTAAAACAGGGGTGCGTGTTGGCCCCCTGTCTATTCAATATCTACACCGCCGACCTCGAGAAGCATCTCCAATTAGTTCAAACTGACCCCTCCAAAACTGGGCAAAACACCAATTCCCAGCCTCCAATATGCGGACGATATTGTTCTTCTAGCACAAACACCGATAGGTCTGCAGCGATCAATGACCCAACTAGGAGCTTATACTACCTTAGCTCAATTAACAATAAACCTTAAGAAAACCAAGGTGCTATGTTTTTCTAAACATCACAAAACAGGGTCAAAAGGCAAATTCATCTGGAAATTAGATGACAAACCAATATCCCAAGTGGATTCGTACAAATACCTAGGGTTTCAACTCGATCACAACCTTAACTTTAAGCAACACCTGGACCAAGGGAAAATGAAAGCAAAACAACTTCTCTACGCCTTTAAAATCCTAGAGAGGAAGCTAAAAGGCTTCTCAACTAGTCACCTGCTGAAGGTAATCGCAGCAAAATTCATGCCATCTATATCGGACGGGTCGGAAATCATGAACACAAAAGATGCCGCCGCATTAAACCAAGCCCAATCAAGTTTCTTCAAGAGTCTGTTCTTAATTCCCCGGTATATCTCTCAGGCACAAATTCAATTGGAATATGGGCTTAAAAATCAGAAACCAGCCAGACAAGGGGCGGTGGTCAAATATTACTGGCGGATGAGGCAAGCAGAAGACAATACTTTAGCCCACTTCTGCTGGGAAGAAATTGAAAAGCAAGCGAGGCAAAATAACTCCATCGTCACAGTTTTAAAGGAATCACTCGCGGACCTACACCTCGAGGAGGTTTGGTATACAACTACCTCCTACTCTGTGTTCAAAAATGCGGTGAATAGTGCAACTAAACGAATCTCGTTGTTAATGGACAAAACTGCCTTCTCCAAGAAAAATCATGCTTGGCCAGTGATTCAATCTTACCAGATGCTGAAACCCCAATCGTATTTGTCTGAACACTCTTCACATCATAAAAAGCACTATTTGACGCGGTTGGGGTCATTCCCCACGAAGGATTTGACCCCGAAATGGAAGTGTACATGGCCGACAAAAGAATGCCGCTTGTGCGGACAAGGAGAAGAAACATTATTACACCTCCTATGCATCTGTCCCTCGTTACTAGAAACTCAAAAAATTGTCCTTCGTAAGATCTTTAAGAAAAACCAATTAAGGTCATGCAGAGCTGCAGTCATACAATGCCTTGGAGGCCTGTCAATCCAACTGTCCTGCAGAGCCATTACGTTTTGGAAAATGGCAGCCAAAGAATTAGACAAAAAAAATGAATTAACTTGAGTGGCTTTGACAAGACTGCCTGGACATTCTTCATCTGGACTGGCACTATTCTCTGATTTTATCTCATTGAACCGCCTTGCATCTTTTATAAATTGCACTGATTACAAATTTAATATTTCTTATTTTAACCACTGATGCGGATTGAGTATATGACCATACAGTGTTTTTATCTTTTTGTACCTCACAAACCTCCATTTTATATCATTTTGTATTACGTGCTTTTTTCATTCTTTTACGATTTTTAATGAAATCAAATAAAAGTATTATTGATTTGATTACTACACCATGACAACAGAGAACGGAAAGGCACTTTGAATAGAAATAACTCAGAAGTGGATGAATTAAAGAAACAGTATACATATAAATAAGAATGTAACACATCCATTCCCTTAACACAAAAACATTAAACATAGTCTGTCATTCTAACAGGAGGTTTTGCACTTCTTACATCTGTTTTAACTCGGTAAGCAATAGAGTCGGAACCAATAGGTGTGTCGACAAAATCTCCACGGTTGACATCGTTGAGAGTAGAGTGACACTTAACAACACGTCTTACGTTCCACACTCTGCCATCTTGAGTTACAAAACTATTAAAATTAACTTAACCTACTTAAATGGCAGGACCATACTTGGAAGTTCCTTTCGTACTGAGACCCGGTTTGCGTATTCTCACCCACTCTCCTACAACAAAAGTGGGAACTTTAACTTTCATTTTAGCATCATATAAGTGTTTCATCTTATCTTGTTTTTCTTGAACTCTAGAAGAAACATTTTGCACATCACCATTCACCCAAGTCTCACTCATTTGCTTCTTTATCCACCAAGGACAGAGTTTGGATGTAGGATCTCTCCCTCTCAAAAGTCGAACGGGGCTGATTCCGGTAACAAAATGAGGGGTAATACGATACATCCAAAGTCTTTCCCTCAGCATAACTTTCCACTCTTTACCTGATTTCCTGGCCAATTCCACAGCATCTTGTAGGACACGGTTGAACCTGTCAACCTGGCCATTCCCTTGTGGTTCATAAAGTGCAGTAGTTCAATGTTTGATCCCACACTAAGTCAGAAATTCTTCCATTTCACGTGATTTTAATTGCACGCCATCATCTATCATAAGAACTTCAGGACTCCCTTTGCGAGAAAAGATCTGTCTGAAAAACTCTATTATGGTTTGTGAGGTGGCATGAGCAACAAACTTAACCTCTGGCCATTTAGAGTGGTAATCAATAATCACCAAAGCAAAACGAGCTTCTTGTGGCAAGCAATAAAATGGCCCAGAGATATCAAACGCAATTTTCTGCCATGGGGATAGGCCAAGGCACAGGCTTCAATGGAGCAGGGAAAGGGTTCAACATTTTATCGCTGTTAACACACTCAGCACATTCTCTGACAGTCCTGTCGACCATCTTGTCCATGCTGGGCCACCAAAAGCTGGACCTCACCAATCTTTTCATAGAAGACATCCCCGGATGTCCCTCATGTGCAAGTTTAAGGATGACATCTTGCATGAACTCAGGAGGTACACATTTCCCATTTTTAAAAATCAAATCACCCTACACTTCCAATTCAGTGGATACCTGCAGAAAAGACTTTACTTCAGCAGGAACTTCTTTACCTTTCGGCCATCCATTAAGGATAAAACTTTTGAGTAGATTCCATTTGTCATCTGCAGTCACACTCTTCTTCCACTCTTCCTCAGAGATAGCAGAAAACTCTTTGGACACAAAAATCACCAACAGACGCAATCATCTCAAAATCCTCACTAACATCATTTTTCTGTTCACACAGACAGGGTAGGCGGGAAAGACAATCAGCTGTAACATTGTGCTTCCCAGGAACATACTCTACACTGAAGCTATATTCTTGTAATGTAGACATGAGTCTACCTATTCGGGCAGTGGCATTCCATCCCACACCAGGTGACAAAATCGACACCAGGGGTTTGTGATCAGTTCTCAACACAAACCTGCTTCCCCATAGGTAATTACAAAAGTGCTCAATGCCCCACACACAACCTAAAAGTTCTCTCTCAATATCAGAGTATCTCCTTTCCGTAGCACTGAGAGTTCTGTAGGCAAAAGCAACACACCACTCCTCTTTACCACACTTCTGGGATAAAACACCACCAAGACCACATAGACTGGCATCCACGGTAACAAGACACAACTTCTTTATACAAAAAGGTTTCAAGGTGGGAGCTTTAACAATCTCTTCTTTAATCTGTTGGAAGGTGTCTTGTTGCCTTTGCGTGCAAAGAAACTCTACTTTGTGTCTGGTAAGTTCTCTGACTGGTTCCATTTTTGTGGCAAAGTCCTTGATGAATTTGCTATAGTACTCACAAAGCCCAGCAAAAGATAAAAGTTTTTCCTTGTTATCAGGAGCTGGGGCTTTGACAATGGCTTCCACCAGGGACTTTTTTGGAACAACACCATCTCCAGAAAGGGTATGGCCCAGATATTCAACAGATTTGCAAACATCTTGCACTTATTCTCTTTAAGGGTTAGACCATTCGACTCTAAGCGCTTGCACACTTCCATAACATGTCCCATATGCTTTTCATGGTTTGGAGAAAACACAAGAATGTTGTCTTGGAAGCATCTAACAAAACTATCCAAATCTTTAAAAATATGTTACATTGCCCTCTGAAAGACAGAGGCCACAGAGGCCAACCCGAAAGGCATTCTCTTGTATTGAAACAACCCCTGTGGTGTGAGAAAAGCAGTGAATTGTTTAGAGTCATCATTTAAGGCAATCTGATGGTAAGCAGATCACAAATCAAATGTGAAAAACACTTTGGCTCCTTCCAACATACTGACAACCTCATTTATGTTTGGTAAGGGGTGACAGTCAGCCACCAAATTAGCATTCAAAGCCCTCAAGTCCACACAGAGCCTCAAACTTTTATCAGCTTTCCTTGCCAAAACGATGGGAGAAACCCATCCCGATGGCTCTACTTCTTCAATAATATCATCATCAATGAGACTTTGTAACAGCAACTTAAGATCTTCCCTCACACACACAGGTACACCCCTAAGCTTTTGCTTGACTGGTATAGCTCCCTTTTTAAATTTAATCAGATGGCTGAAATTTTTGAGTCTCCCTAGTTTCCCAGAAAACACCTTGGGAAAAGAATTCACAATGACACCGGCATCACTCTTACTATCCTTTCTTAAAGGACCAACTTTATCTTCTCCTTCTGACACTAATAACACAGGATCACAACTTCTAGGGTTGAGAATAATTCCTAAACTCCATTGGTCCTTCCAACCCAGCACATTCACACCATTGATCGCAACATAAAGTTTAATATGAGCAACACGTCCCTTGAATTCTATGTCAACATCCTTATATCCTTCCATGTCAATCTTAGAACAATCAAAAGCCCTAGCAACAATGTCCGATTCCTTCAAATCCCTACGGCTCAAAAAATCCTTGAAACGATCAAGGAAGACATCTTTAGTAATAGTTGTCCAAGGAGAACCAGAATCAGCCATGAGTTCTATCTCCAAACCCAAAATACGCACAATACACTTCGGTGGTTTAAGACAACTGGGGCTTTCTCCATCTTTGCCAATATCAGTGACAGACAGCAACATACCACCATCACACTCACTCACCCTGTCATCCACATAATCTTGATTGATATACGAGACTTTACCTCTTCCAAACCCAACACCAGAACTTTTGGTATCTCTGCATACCACAGCAAAATGCCCACGACGTCCACACTTCTTACATTCCTTACCCAAAGCTGGACACTTAGGAAAAGATGCTCCATGGCTAACAGTTAACAACAACAAATAAATCTGGTGGTCTATTAAAAGGAGCCAGTACTGAATCATAAATTAACACAACAGTGCCAACACCCTAGATACCAAAATACATGAAATCAAATAAATGACCTTGTCGGATTTCCATCAACTACCAAGAGTGGTCAGTGTCATCATTTGGATACCCTTCCTTCCTACCACTACTCTTCTAAATCACAGAAGAGAACCATGTGGATCGGATTTCGGCCAAGTCACAAAAATCACAAAAGGAGGAAGTAAAGATAGAAAAAGGTGAGACCATATGTTCATTGAGTAACCGGCCTCACGCCAGTATCTTCATTTATTTAGGGTGATGAAAAACTAGGTGCAGTGCATGTGAGTGAAGTTAAAAAGGAATTGGAATAGAGAAAAACAATTTTTTAATACAAATTTCTCTTCCACTCCTACTCTAAAAATAGTGCAGAAGCAGCTTTGAACACATAGGCCGCTTGCAGTGTGGTCAACTAGTTTCAGCCCAATGGGCCAATTGCCCAGGCTTTCTTCAGGACCTAAACAATACCTACTTTCGCTACTGCATTCCCAATTGGGTCATAAAACATTTAACATTTATGTGTATAAAAATGGCATAAAATACGACCTTCTACATGGTCATTCTTCCGTACAAACGGAGAATTCTTCACACCTTTCTTGTGTAAAGTCAAAACCTCACCTCACCCGGTAAATACTCAGGTATGGGAGACCCCGCCCTCTCCGTCGGTGCCTCGAGCTCTCCTGAGTCAATGGGAGGTGGTCCCACACCTAAAAAATGAAAATCCTTATCATATTTCTTAAATACTCTTTGTCCACTACGTGAAGGTTCAGATTTTACAGCACAAACATCCTCTTCTACTCCTTTGTTGTCCTTATGTATGGCTTTCATCCACATTTCCGATTGTTCCATAGCTTTAGCAGTACTTATGACATCCTTCAAGTTGGGATCCCCCATAATCCAAAGGTGCTCCTGAATTTTCTTACTTTTGACGTGGACAATGATCTGATCCCTAATCATTTCGTCAGTGATAGGACCAAAATTGCAATTCACAGATAATGCACGTAATGCTGTGAGAAAGTCATCAAATGCCTCAGTATCTTCTTGAGCTCTCGTATAAAATTTGTACCTGTTCAAGGCAACACTAGAAGAAGGTTTCAATCTGATCTCAATTTGAGCCATTGTATTGTCAAATACACTCCTGTCACCATTACCATCGGCTTGTGGAAGAGTTCTAAAAATAACTTGCCCTTCTGACCCCAAACAATGTAACAGAATATTTTTTTTCCTTTCTGCAGAGAGTCTTTCACCGTCAATAGCCTTCAGGTAAGTCAAGAATTCTTCCTTCCATCTGCTCCAATGTATGGGAGGTTCTCCTTTGGTTTGCAGAAATTTGGAGGGAGGGTCAAATTGCATGGTGACAAATAAAGTTTCTTTTCACTGCTTAAGCCAAATAGATGTCGATGCCAGAGTAAAAATACAAACAACAATTTATTACTGCCCAAAAATATGTGCACTTTCAACAAAACAAAGGTGCCTACTTGGTATATCCTTTTTGCGCAAGCTTGAAAATATTCTCCACACCTCTCCACAGCTCCGCGGCGGCGGCAAACAGTATGCGGGTGTAAATAGCTGTGAGAGCTTCCAGCACGCATACAATGCTCTTCACAGCTCTTCGGCGAGGCACAAGTGTGCGGCTGTAAATGACTTGAATAACCTTCAAAGCACAAGAGGAAAGAACCTTAGGAGCGTGTCAGCACGTCAGAGTGAGACAAAGAAGTGCGCACACGTGCAGGAATTTCAGCGCCAGGAGAAGGCTAAGGAATACTTTTACGTGTGACGGTAAGCGTTTTCTCACACACGTCACAACACAGCAGGCAAGGAGGAGGCTCGTGATAGAATTCCAGGCAGCTCACAACAATGGCAGAGCATGCATGATGAAGGAAGCTCGTGGAGGCTTAACGCGATGGCGATTTAAAAAAAAAAAAACGAACCGCTCAGCAGGAACCAAACAGTGCGGGCAAGTAATAAATATATTTATATTTACCAATTGTAGAATCCGACGTGGTAGTAGGGCGTAAATCGAGTTGTAAGGTTTCAAAGTGCAAATCCAGTAAAGTTAAAATCAGCAGTTTCCTTTCTTTAGAAGGCAGATTGTTTCCCTTTGAAGACAAATCGCCTCTGTGCTGGAGTCGTCTTGTAGCAGAAAAGTCTTCAAATCGTCGCCAAAATTGTAGTGTTCTGTCCAGAATTCAATCCAGGGTACAGGTTATACAAAAAGAGGTTTATTGTAATCCAGCACAGTACAAACGACTGCTCTGGACAAATGCTCCAGAGAAAACAAAGATAGAATGTGGAATTTACTACACCGTGGCAACAGAGAACAGAAAGGCACTTTGAATAGAAATAACTCAGAAGTGGATGAATTAAAGAAACAGTATACATATAAATAAGAATGTAACACACATCCCCCCAATCTTACTGACCAAACTACGCCCCTGAGTAATGGAATATTTTTATTCAAGGACTTTGGCCGCCCTGTGCACGACCATGGCGTATGGTGCCCATTCTTCCATAGCCGGCCCAGGAGAAGAGAAAAGAGCTATCTCTGGGGAGGTGTCTAGCCCACTGACCTCCTGCCAGTCCTCATACTAGTTATCATCCTTCACAAATGAATACGTACAACCTCCACTGAATCTCAGGGTAACACCCAGGGCTCTCCCAGGGTCACGCTCCAAGTAAAGTCATGGCACTTGTAGGTTATGTGTTTCCTCGTCACCTGATCATGCCGCAGATCTGTCCCCAGTTCGGACAGCCTCTCTCCTGCGAGAGCCCATTCTTTTCCTGCTTCTCTTGTTGGTACTGCAGTGCCGCGCCATGGGTCGTTCCCCTTGGCCTTGTTGCCTCAATGGTGATCATGAGGACTCAGCAGCAACGTTCCAATATGCATCAAGATGTCCCCTCCAGGGGCCAGTCCGAGGGAACACTCACGGCTTCGGGACCCATAGCAGGGGTGAGCCAGCCAGACATTGCAGCCAAACTGGGCTCAGTCCTGGCAGCGGTTGAAAAGATAGGCAATACGCTGGAACTGACACACACCTCCCTAGAAGGCAGGATGGACACCATCACCTCCGACTTCACACTTCTCCGGGCTGACCAGCACAAGCTATCGGACAGGGTTCGTGATGCAGAGACCACACTAGCAGACCTTCAGCACCGATCTCGCAATTGCGCATCCACGCTACAGGAACTGTTGGACCGAGTGTGCACCCTAGAGGAGAAGGTAGACGACGCTGAAGGGAGGTCGCGTCGCAATAATGTCCGGGTGGTTGGACTACCGGAGGGAGCGGAGGGACGGGACCCGGAGGTCTTCACGGAAACCTGGATGAGAGATCTGCTGCCCTCGGGGTCGCTCTCCCCGCAATTCGTAGTGGAACGGGCCCATAGAGTACCGGCCGCAAACCCCTTCCGGGAGCTCGCCCTCGTCCTTTTTTGTTCCGCGTAATGAACTTCAGAGACAAGGATGTCATACTGAGGGAAGTTGGGAAACACCCCGGCCCTAAAGTGCAAAATATCACTGTCTCCTTCTTCCCGGACTATACTGCTCATGTTCAAAGGAGGCGAGCCACTTTCGGCGCAGTTAAGAAACAACTCCGTGATTTGGACCTCCGATACTCTCTACTCTTTCCCGCCCGCCTTCGAGTTATCAGGGATGGTAACACCCGGTACTTTGACTCCCCCTCAGAGGCTTGGGACTGGCTCGAAGAGAATGGGCTAGTAACGACACCCAAACCAGCAGAGGAGTCACGTACACACGAGCGACCCCGCCGTGGCAGGCGTAGAAGGAAAGGCAGAGATGCGCGATCGCTCGTAACAGCCCCAAACCCAGATCAGATCAGATTGGAACGTCATGGGGCATTGCAGAAAGTAGCGGCCCTCCAATCTACCAGATCGCCTTCACCTGCCAGTTCCGTTGGATCCTTGCCAAAGTCTGGAGACGCCGGCTCCACACCGGAGTGTTCAACTGACGCGGGCTCTCCTCCGCTACCGGACATTACCCCTCAAACTGCAGACGGCATTATTTGAACACATGTTGCCTATCACCCCCAAGTTATCTCACTTTCATATGGGGCAGAAATCATAAGTTTTCAATTGCACGCTAGCCCTTACTGATGCATGATGTACTCCTGGGACATGCCATACATAATTTTATGCCTGATGCTCTATCTCCTACTATCCAGGGGTAAATAAGGGGGATGGACTTTGTACCCGCTTTCTCTATCCTCTTCCCCCCCGCCTTTCGTTATACTGGTGCTTCCCCCCGAAGTCAAACAACGACGTTAGTCTAGTTGCCATGACAAGGCGAGCTTGTTTGGGTAGACCCATCTCTCTGCTTCCGTTCCCAGCCAAGGTCATCGAGAAGATCGTCAACAAACAGCTAACCCGATACCTCGAAGAAAACAGCATCCTGGACCCATCCCAATCAGGGTTCCGCAGCAACCACAGCACTGAGACTGCCCTCATCGCCGCCACCGACGACATCAGGATCCTGCTGGACAATGGTGAGACCGCAGCCCTCATCCTGCTGGACCTCTCCGCCGCCTTCGACACTGTCTGCCACCGCACTCTACGCGCATGCCTCCACGACGCAGGGATCCGAGACAAGGCCCTGGAATGGACCACCTTCTTCCTCGACGGCAGAACCCAGAGAGTCAGCCTCCCACCTTTCCGATCCGAAGCCTCCAAGATCATCTGCGGCATACCCCAGGGATCGTCCCTCAGCCCAACACTGTTCAACATCTACATGGCCCCGCTCGCACGCATCGCCAGACAGCACGACCTCAACATTATCTCCTACGCCGACGACACTCAACTGATCCTCTCCCTCACCAAGGACCCCTCGCCGCCAAAGCCAATCTCCATGAAGGAATGAAGGCCGTCGCCGATTGGATGAAGATCAGCCGACTAAAGCTGAACACGGACAAAACGGAGGTCCTCATCCTCGGCTCCAACCCCTCAGCCTGGGACGACTCCTGGTGGCCAACGACGCTGGGAGCACCCCCGACACCCACCGACCACGCACGCAACCTGGGAGTCATCCTCGACTCAACGCTCTCCATGGCCAAGCAAGTCAACGCAGTCTCCTCCTCCTGCTTCAACACCCTCCGCATGCTTCGCAAGATCTACAGGTGGATCCCGACAGACACAAGAAGAACAGTCACCCAGGCCCTCGTCAGTAGCAGACTTGACTATGGGAACGCCCTCTACGCGGGAGCCCGGCCAAGCTCATCAAGCGACTGCAACGCATACAAAACGCCTCCGCACGCCTGATCCTCGACGTACCACGCCACAGCCACATCACCCCCCACTTGAGGAACCTGCACTGGTTCCCGTCGACAGGAGGATCACCTTCAAACTCCTCATCCACGCACACAAGGCACTCCACAAAACTGGCCCAGCCTACCTCAACAGACGACTCTTCTTCTACGTCCCCAACCGCCAGCTCCGCTCCGCCGACCTCTCCCTCGCCAGCGTCCCTCGCATTCGAAGAACAACCACCGGCGGCAGATCCTTCTCACACCTCGCCGCCAAGACCTGGAACACCCTTCCACTAAGCCTACGGCAGACCCAAGACCTGCTGACCTTGAGGAGGCTACTCAAGACCTGGCTGTTCGACCAGTAGCAGCACCCCCCCCCCCCTTCCCTCTCCCCAGCGCCTTGAGACCCTCGCGGGTAAGTAGTGCGCTCTACAAATTCTGTGATTGATTGATTGATTGATTGATTGACCTCCACGTTGGGAGTCCGCTCTTATGCTGTTTCACGATGTTCAGAAGACACACAATATTATTTTCCCCCCCACAAAAGTTGCTTCGGTTAGAGACCTGCTGCCTCTGCATATACCCTTCCCGGGGCTGTTCATCACACAGGGAGAGACACATTCTACAGGCCGGGTCCGCTGGCTTAGATCGTCACAATGACTAATCTCAATATTGTAACTTGGAACGTCAGGGGCATTCACATACCCTCCAGGAGGTACGCCATATACGCTTACCTGCAGCATAGAGCGACTAGCGTGGCGCTATTGCAAGAGACACATCTGACGAGCCTTGAGGCTGCCCGACTGCGTCGTCGCTGGAGGGGCCAGATATATAGTACTAACTACTCATCCATGGTGAGAGGAGTGGTAATATGGGTCAAAGCGGGGGTTCCCTAGGAAGAGGAGGAAGTACTGATAGACCCAACGGGGCGGTATGTATTGGTGAGGGGTAGACTGAATGGCCAGCCTGTCTTGTTGGGATCCATATATGCCCCCAATACTGTGCAGGGCACCTTTCTAAACAATATCTCGGAGGTACTGCTCCGGTGGAAAGAGGTCCCATGGCTCCTGGGAGGACATTTCAACGCTGTGTTGAATGTTTCTCTTGATCGCTCCTTTCTCCCCCTGAATCGCACTACGGCCTCCTCCAACGCACAACTTTTACGAACCTGGAAGGGCTATTGGGCACTCTCTGACATATGGCGAGAACGTCATCCGCATTCCAGAGTTTACTCTTTTTATTCCCCGGTTCACGACCTGCATGTGCGCCTCGATCGCATGTTAACATCTGCTGCTCTACTCCCTCTGATACAGTCTACAGACTATCTGGGCCGGACACATTTCGACCACAATCCACAAATAATGCATCTGGCCTGGGAGATGCGACCGCCTCCGACCCCGGCCTGTCGATTGCAGACAGCAGCCTTGGAGGACCCTGTATTTCGAGGCTTGCATGAGACTGCGGTGCTCAGTTATTTTGAGCTCAACACGGCTTCTACAGACTCAACTTTGACTGAGTGGGAAGCTTTCAAAGTAGTGGTTAGAGGTCACTGTCTGGGGCAGACTTGGAGTATTCACAGGCAGCTAGACACATCGCTGTCAGCTATTGAGAGACAACTGCTCCAACTTGAATCGCAAACTGTCACTTGCCCAAGGGCGGCTGGATAATGCCCATACCGAAAGGAGGGCGCTACTAGAGAGACTGCGGTGCCATAATTACTTGGCGCATTCGGCCCGTTCCCACTCTACGGCGGACAAGGCCGGGAAGTTGCTGGCCTACTTGATATGGCAAGAACATCCCCAGCGCCCAATACAGATGCTAATAGATGACTTGGGACGCGAGCGAGTTACTCAGAAAGACATTCACGCAGTAATGACAGAACACTACGCTAGGCTATATGAGGCCCGGCAGGTAGGAAACGCCCAAAGTGTGGAGTCATTCCTAGACACAGTAGAGCTGCCCACTCTCACAATTGATCAGCTCCTTACTTTGGACTCCCCATTGACGGAGGACGAAATAAGGGAAGCACTGCGATCCCTGGCCTCCGGCAAGACACCAGGTCCTGACGGACTCCCGACAGAGTTCTTTAAGACATACGCGGAACATTTAGTACCGCGTTTACTCTCGCTGTACACAGCGGCAATCTCGGACGGGATTCTGCCTCCGACCATGCGTACAGCTAATGTGGTCTCTCTGTTGAAGCCTGGCAAGGACCCCTCGTCCCCTGGTTCCTACCGACCGATTGCAATACTGAACACGGATTATAAAATTCTGGCAAAAATTTTGGCCAACAGGCTGGCTCCGCTTGTTCCTGACTTGGTACATTCCGACCAGAACGGATTTGTTCCCCACCGCAATACTGCTCTGAACATACGACGCTACTTTCGGGTGGCAGAGTACGCCCCTATTGATTGGCCTCGCTCGGGTTGCATGGTGTTGGACCTCGAGAAGGCCTTCGATTTGCTGGCTTGGAATTTCCTTTTCGCCGTCCTGGCCCGCCTTGGAATGGGTTGTGAGAAACAGAGAGGGACCCCTTATACCAAAGGAATAGGGTACTGTACAATTATGTCAACAAAAAATGTTTCCTTTGGACAGAACTCTAAGGCTACTACTATTCACTGTATATCCTATTATACACCACGCTTACACTCATTCAAACTATCCACATACATGGAGGGAGCAGTATAATTACACGCCCCAACCCCCTTACTTATAAATCAGAAGCAATAGTTTCACAAAAATAAATCACTTTATTCTACAATTTAATCCAGATTATAGTTAAAAAAGCATAAGCTTAACAATATGTAGGTAATCAATACTTCTGTTCCATTAGAACATCGTTATAAAAACACAATACTTACATACAATTTTCATTAAAAACATATATCACATAAAAACAGGGAGAGTACATACAAAAGACAGAAAACTATGTCATTGAATGGCCCACATCCGTGATAGTTTCATTTAGAGGCTGAGACGCGATACCATACAAATAATGAGCACTCAAAAGTCCCAGTTTCCTCACAGATTGTGTTCCTTTTGTGAAGCGTCGACGCGTTTCGATGGGAACTTTATATAGCCATCTTTATCAGGACCGAGTTTTTTTGTAACTCTCACAAACATAAGTTAAAAACTGGAACAATTAGGACCACCTAAAAACGATCTATAAGCCCCTTAGTTTGCGGGTATGGCACACTGAGGTTTATTAAGTTCACAGGCGACGTTGGCCTTGATCGGGTGATTTAATAAAAAGTTCTTATAACATTTTGTGTATCCTGAAGAGGAGAGACGTAGGTATTATCTGTTGCAGCTATTGGTGCACCTTATAGATTGGCGGTTGCCCCAGCAAAGATCCCTTTTATAATTAGGGTTTCTGCGCCTTTGTGCTGTCCTCTCGTGTGGCTTCTATCGTCATCCGGATTTGAATACTTTATTAGTATGGTACGATTGCTCTATCACAGGCCAACGGTCCGGATTAAAACGGGGCCCTATATCTCGGATCCCATTCAGGTGCGTCGGGGGACCTGGCAGGGTTGCCCGCTGTCTCCTCTTTTGTTCGCGCTAGCAGTGGAGCCGCTGGCGGCACATGTCCGCACCCACGTTGACATGGGTATTGTTCTAGGAGATGGCACACACACTATTTCATTATACGCGGACGACCTGTTGTTGTATGTCCGTGACCTTCACAACATTCCGCCCTCTCTTGATCAGGCCCTAAGTCATTTCGCACTAGCCTCGGGACTGCGGGTTAACGCAGCGAAATCTATTCTTTCACCGTTCCTACAGGAGACTCCTGATCCGGGATATGTCATAGGGGGAACCCCAGTCACATGGTGCATAGATCCTTTTCGATATTTGGGGGTGCGTGTATACCGCACCGGAGCTGACCTATTCGACGGGAACATACTTAGGGCCGCCACAGCAATTCAGTCACAAATGAGTTTCTGTAAAACCCTTCCGCTGGCAATCACCGGGAGGATTGCTCTTATTAAAATGGTAGCCCTTCCCCGCCTCCTCTACTATTTCACCTCTCTACCTATTATTATCTCCCCTCCATTCTTCAGACAATGGGAAAAGGTTGTGAGGGACTTTATAATGGGTACATCACGGCATAGGGTGTCCATGGGGAAACTATATTTGCCCGCCGAACTGGGAGGACTAGCGGTGCCTAATTTCGACCATTATTACTTAGCCTCCCAGCTGCAATGGGTTGCTAGGTGGCTTTCATCCCGATATTTAGTGGACACAGCTTCATTACAACCCCCAATAGCCCACCATATATTGCTACAGGTTTTTCACCCATGCACGAAGACCAGACCCCCAGAGACACTCCTACTCACCGTAGCCTATAAATGCTTTCGTAGGAGCCTCTTCCTCACCAGAGCCACCACCCCATATGCACCCGCTATCCCATTGCTAGGAACTCCGCGAGGGGACATTCCAACCACAGCTGCCGAGTTACGACACTGGGCCTCAGAGGGCATCCAAGACTTGGGAGATCTTTTCCAGGATGGCTCACTCATCCCATATCAGGAACTCATAGCGGAAGGGAATTTACGCCCTGGACAGTTTTTATTGCATCGAACACTTATAGCCTTGTTATCATCTAAGTGGGGTACACTTACTCAGGAACCGCCCTCACATCACACACTGCAATACCTCCATGTGATGGGAACCGGGAGGCACTTGACACAATGGTTTGCGTCCTCCATTCGTCAACATACGGAGGCCGATTTCACCTACCTGAGGCACCACTGGGAGGGGGCCTTGGGGAGGGCATTCACAGATAAAGAGTGGACTACTGTCCGGGGACGCCCAACGTACATCCTGCGTAATCAGCGGTTTAAGCAAATCCAATTCTTTGTGTTACACAGGGCTTATCTCACCCCAGCTCAAATTAATAGGTACTTCCTCCGTACGGATGCGGCCTGCCCTCGTTGCCGGCAGTTAGATGCCGACATTCTTCATATGCTGTGGCATTGCCCGGTCCTGGTCGAATACTGGAGCAATGTGACAAACACATTGGCCGCTTGCACATCTCGCGCTGTTCCACCTCGCTGGGAGGTGCATATATTACACCTATTTAGCAGGAATAAAAACCACAGGGCTGCCACCCGTTTCTTGGATCTGGGTCTAATAGCAGCAAAACGCTTGATTAACAAACAATGGAAATCCCCTCAGCCACCTCACACATTAGCCTGGCGCAGATCTCTACTTAACTGGGCTAGGGCAGAGGGAGTGGTGCTGCGCAGGGAAGACCTGCTTGGTATCCGTATGTTCCCCCTGGCATCTCAATAGGACACTATGGTGTCAAAGTTACAGGAAATGGTCACTAACTCTGGGGAACCCCGGGATGATATTCAGGACTGACACCCACAGCCGATCCCCCCCTTGGTAGGAGTGTTGAGTAGCACCGACTTCCAGAGAGATATTACCCCCCTTTTTTTCAGAATCCCGTTGTCATCGGGCCCTGATAGGGCTGGCTCCCCCGGTCATACTAGGCACGGCAGCAGGTCTCATGCGACTCCCTTACCCCTCCTTGGCTTAAGTTGTCCTCCTTTTGTTGTACCCTATGTCCACAGTTTGGCCTAAGATGCACCATGTCTGAAATGTCCACAAGCCGTCCAGTGGTAAGATCCTTAGGAACTGCTACGCCGCCTATGCAGGTGCTGTCATGAGACTCTTTTTAGCCTCTGTTGTACAGCTCATCTGATCCTTTCTTTACAGTTGTGTACTGGATAATGTAACATTTGCAAACAACTACCCATGGGGTATAGGCATTGTTCTGGTTGTATGCTGAAAATGTGAAAAATGTTAATAAAAAGATTTAAACAAAAAAAAAAATGAGGACTCAGCAGCACTGGGTCTTGGTTTCCTCCATTCCACCCAGTCCCATGCCTGCTCAGGGCTGTCAAAGAAATATTATTTGCCTTGAAACACCACTTTCAGACAGGCTGGGAAAAGAAGCATATATTGGAGCTGCATCGCTCTGAGCTTCTGTTTTACCTTGCAGAATGACTGTCATTGCAGCAGCACTTTAGTGGTGTAGTCAGGGAAAATCATAACTTTCTGGGAGGCACAGCTTAGATGGGAATTTTAGTGAGCAGCTCGGAGGATGGTGTCCCTGTCTTCGTCATTGCATATTTTAAGAATCATGGGATGTGACGTGGAGCCTGGAGGGGGCTTAGGGGTACAAAGAAGGTCGATAGGTCCACGGGGGCATCCAGGAATTGAACCATTTGTCAAAAATTGTGCAGGTTGCGGACCCTCCAAGACTTCAGGAAGGCCTACCAGTCTCAGGTTGTTCCATCGAGATCACTCCTCTGCGTCTTTCGCTTGCTTTTCCAATTGTGTGGTGCATGCCCGCAGTCGTTTCAGTTCCTGGATGGTGATGTGCATTTCATCCTCTACAAATGACATGCGGTTCTCAGCTGCTCCCTTGTGCTCAACCAAATTTCGAAAATCCTGTCAGAGGATTTGCAAGTGAGCCAACCACTACTGTGGCCAGTGCCCTAAGGCCCACAAGGCTGGGCAGAGTACCGCGCCCCGAGCGCTGCCTGCCCATCCACCTTCCGGGGTCTATGGCTAGCCGGTGGAGGCTGTGTGGCACGGGGCAGAGGAGACCGCGTCCCCCCATCCCAGGGTGGGTGCACTCACCACTTGCTGCAGACAGTGAGTTGAGACCACATCAGCGGCACGTCCAGCAGCGTGTTAGGCCTTGGGATGGCCCTCTCTCCTTCCTCTCACCCTCAGCACTTGTCACCATCCCCTGCTCTTGGAGCAGGTTGGGGCCGGTCTGCATTAATGTTGACCGCGGCCTCCCAGTGTTTCTGCCGCGGCAGTCCTCAGACATCTCCTCTGGGCCCAGCGCAGCCTATACTAGCCGGACCCTCCATGGGGGGCCTCAGGGATGTTCCAGAAGCGAGGCTGTTGCCCTAGGGGGGGACCACATCTGTCCAGAGGCAGCCCCTGTGCTAGGTATGGAGGTGTGGAGAGGATTAATTAGGATATCATTTGCGGGAGGCAACAGAGCTCAATCAAACTGCAGCCAGCATTATGGGCTGCCAAGCCCTGCCCCCCGTGAGCAGTCATGTTTAGGCTCTTGTCTAGCGTGATTCCCAGCAACTTGGTGGAGTTGATTATTGTAGGGCTACAATTGAGAGCATCTAGGTGAGTGGTCCGTTCTTGAATATCTGTGGATTTGCTCTGTGGAGAAAAGAGTATGAATTCTGTCTTCTGTGGAATAAACTGTAGATGGTTGGTGGATAGCCAGTGTTGTACTTCTTATAGGGCTTATTTTGATGAAGGACATCACTGAATGATATGATTTTTAGGTATAGCTGCATGTCTTTTGCATAGAGGTGATACACAAGATTGAAATGTTTCAGAATTTATGTCAGAGGCTCCATGTTTAGGTTGAAGAGAGTGAGAGAAAGTCTCAAGCCTTGGGGGACTCCTTTTCTTATGCAGGGTGGGCTGGAGAGTCAGTCTTTCAGTTGAACTAGTTGAGATCTATTATTTAGGTATGAGATGAACCAGTTTACGACTGTGCCTTTAATGCCCATGCATGAGTTTGGGGTGTTTATTAGTGTTTCATGGTTGACCATATCGAAAGATGCAGACAGGTCAAGGAGTATTAGCAGGCATGAGTCACCTTCATGTAATATCCTGAGGATATCATCCGCGACGTTTAGGATGCCAGTTTCTGTACTGCATCCTGCTCTGAAGCCTGATTGGAAGAGGTCCAGCAGGCTGTGCTCTTCTATGTGTTGCCTAAGTTGGGATATTATGCATTTTTGAGAACCTTTGCCAGGATGGCATGGTTGGTCACTGGTCCGTAACTATTCAAGTCTAAAGGGTCAGCTCCAGGTTTCTTCAGGAGCGGAGTGAATTGTTCATGTTTAGCATTCTAGGACTTCCCTGTGATAAAGAGGAGTTGATTATATTAGTCCACAGTGTGCGATGACATGGCTGATTTTCTTGTAGTAACGGTGAGGGAAAGGAGTCTGATATGTGTGTCATTGGATTGAGGTCTTCTATTACTTTGATAAGTTACGTTTCCTTGATCGTTTTGATGTCTTGCCGTGCGGCATTATTCCTTAGGGGTAGAGTGGGGAATTATGCTGCTCATTTTAAAGTTTCTGCTCCATGGATTATGTGTTTGTTGATGCTGTTGCCTGGTTCAAAGTTGTTGGGGTGGCTGCTGTGAGAGATTTCAATATTCGTGATCTTGTCTTGCAGCTTTCCATTGTGGTTGTAGTATTTTGGACTATGGTTGGGGAGATTTATTGCCTGATGATGTTGTATAGTTTTTTGGGGCAGTTTCTTGCTGTTATCTAGCTGTGTTAGAAAGAAAGTGGCTTTTGCATTGAGGATGAGTTTCTTGTATCTGTTTCTTTCCTGTTATAGGAAGATGAGGGGTCCCGGCTCCAGTTTCTCTTGGTTAGTCTGAGCTGTCTACTTCCTTCATTAAGAGACACATGCATCAAGCCGTTTCCCGTTCAGAAATCGGCCCGTTTGCGAATGGAAAAAGGCCTTTTCCGCAATTTAGGGAATAACAATTTTTTGCGATTACCTATATTGTGAATGCATTTAGGGAATCGCAATTTGCGATTCCCTAATGCCGATGCATGTAAGCTTTCCTAAATGCGAACTGTGCATTTAGGAAACGCTATTTACCATCAACTTCAAGTTGATGGTAAAATGTGCATGCTTTGAAAAATGCACAAAATGCATTTTTCAAAGTGCCATGTAGCGCACACATGCCCTTAGGGCATGTGTGTGCTTTACATGTGCACACTTACCTTTTTTTGTGGAGCGCTTCAGGGGGGCACCCTTGGATTTGCATTCGCTATTTGCGATTACCAATTTGGTAATCGCACTTAGCGAATGCAATACCATTCATTCCTATGGGCCTGTAGGCACATAGGAAAGAATGGAGTCACATTATGTAAAGCGATTCGAATTTCAGAGAATCGCTATTAGGTATTGTTAAGGAATCACACATTTTTTTGCGATTCCTACATGCATAGCATTATGCGATTTGCAAATAGCGAATCGGTAAATTTCGCTATTTGGGAATCCATCGCAAAATGCGGGCTTGATGCATGTGCCCCCAAGTTCCTTGTTGTACCAGCAGAAGGATGGGTTATTTCTCAGTCTCTTGAGTTTCAGAGGGGCAACTTGGTAGAGTATGTCAGGCATTGTTTCATTGTAATGAGTAGTCAGAACATCTACAGAGCTTTGGTCCTTCGACGGTTGTAGGTTACATTTCACCTTGGTGCTAGATCATTGGTATTTATCTATTTTGTATTCCTAACCCATCATTCTGGTCTGTAGCTTTGCCCTTTCAGTTTTTGGTGTTCTATGTTTAGGTGAAAGAAGATGATGAAGTGGTGTGACCAGTCTACTGGTAGGATGGAGTCTAGGCTCCATGAATTTCTATTGGCTATAAGTAGATCTGTGGTGGCTCCATTCTTGTGCGTTGAGTTGTTGCAATGTTGTAGATTAATTAGTTGTTCTGTAAAGACCCATTGGTCTCCTGGGGATGTTAGATGATTTAGAATTTGTTTGGTTTCGAAACTGGTGAGACGAGTTTAACCTCTAGGTATTCGAATAAGGAACAGCTCATTGGCTTGAGTGTACTGATTAGGATGTTGCTCCTGTGGATTATTGCTGCTCCACCTCCCTGACTGTTCTCTCGTTCCAGCTGCTTGTGAAGTTGGGAGGAACTAGGAGATCAATCAAGGTAAAGGCACGATCAATTAGCCTGTTTCTGTCAGAAAGGTGATTTTGTGTGTCAAAATTGCTTTTCCTATTTCTGTGTTTTGTTTGACTTCAGATCTGCAGTTGTGCAGCATGTATTTGAGGGTCAAATTGTTTGTTTTATTGGTTTGGTCGGGTAGTGCCTGTACGTTAATTACTTGTTTTAGCTGTCTTTCTAGTGGTCGTTTCCATCTGATCCTGGTAGAATTTATAGTCACCGGAATCTTGTGGATGCTTTGGGTTAGGCGTTGTGTTTTAGACGGTTTGTAGGAACCTAGAAGTGTGTCTATTTCTACTTGTATTAGCCTATTTGTGGTTGACATTGGTCTGAGTATATTGTTTCTGAGTGGGATGGTCTATTACAGTTGGGGCTTGGTTCAGGGATTTTGAAGTTCTATGTTGTGTTATGTTTGTCATATGTGTGAGTGTTGGCGGTGAGATTGACTCTGAGTGGCTTTACAGTCTTTGGTTAATTTGTCCAGTTTGATTTCTATTTTGTGAAGGAACATAAGTAGTCTCAATGGAAAGAGAGCTGATAGAGAAGTGATGGAGTGTTTTGGGTTGGGTGTTGGATATTCTTAGTGGGGGAAATGTTTCGGGCAGATTGGTGCATAGGTGGGATGATACTTTAAAATAGGAGTCATGGATGTGTGGAGTGTCTCAAGTTGATATTAGGATTAGCATCGGATGAGGGATGTGGGTGTCGGGATGTGCTGGGAGTGTGTACATGGATCTGGTGGTTGTATGAGGTTGTATGTGGTAGATATTGGGATTACTGTTAGATGAGGGATATTGGTGTCGGAATGTGTAGATGGGTAGAGAGATGAAGGGAGTATGTTGAGTCGCTTGTGAGGGGGTGCACCATGAGGTGCTTTGTTGAGATGAGTGCATTGCCATGTTTTTATTTTTAAACCTTTGTCTATCGGCCAGTAGACAACTTAGCCAGCTTAGTATAGAGTAAGTAGCATCCAGTTGATGTAGCATATCATTACATGCTTCGTCAAAGAGCTAGAGTAAGCTCAGTCCAAAGTCAATAGACAGCATGGGGATGCATTGCCATATGTATTTGTAGGTTCGTGAGTGTTAAGTTGCGAGGCACCCTGAATAGCTCTGGGTCTTCTGTGCATAGGTTAGGGCTTATTTGAGTCGTGTTGAGAGATGCCATGAGGGGTTCCATCTGATAGGTGGTAGTGGTCACAAAGGCTAGTATTAACATTTTGTTTGAGTAATCGAGAAAGTCTTTGCTCAAACCAACATATGTTCTGTTTAACCCTGCCACTTTTCTTAATCATTTCAGCAGTATCTTGATCTATGGTGTCAAATGTGACCGACAGGTCCAACAATACCAATAGCATCGCAGAACTTTTGTTTGACCCCACAACAGTTGTTCTCTGATATTAACAAGTCCTGTTCACCAGCAAGGTCAAATATTTAGGCATGTGAAAATGTGCATCCCCATCATGGTCATCAAACTAGAGAGACAAGATCTCTCTGCAATTAAAGAAATACTGGCTGACAAAAGTGGGGCTCAGTGGATCTTCAAACTAGACTTAAATGCAGGTCATCGCCAACTAAAGCAACACCATGACTCGATGAGTAGAACCACAATCTCAATGCCCCTGGGCCTTAGGAAAACTGGCAACTGAGCTTTGGAATACCTTCCAGGGCTAAAGTCATCAAAAGCACCATTCAAGAGATATTGACGGTGACCCCTATGTGACCTAAATTTAAGTCATGACATGGCAGTCAACACCCACACATTTTAGGAATATTATTAGCTACAGAAGGTGCCCCCCCCTGAAAAATATAAGGAACACGTTCTCATCCTCCAGTGTGTTTTTAAAGGACTGAATCAAATTCTTTCGGTATGTCATATGGGCGAGTGTAAGGGCAGATTGCTACAAAGTTGCAGACATCAAAACTGCCACCACTTCCCAATATGAACCACAGAAGTACAGGTCCCTGGAAATAACCAATTACTTTGTACAAATCTGAAAATGCCACTTTTAGAAAAGTTAAGTATCCATGGGGTAACCCGTAATGCTAGCAGACCCGGGTAATAACAGCAGTACAGTAAGAAATTGGTCACAATAGCAATCAAAACTTCAAGGTAAACAACTTCAAGGTAAACATAAAAAATATAAATGAAAGCATTCACATGGACTTAATCATACGTCTGCAATAGATGCAATTTATTCTCAAGAAGTCAAAATCAATAGTTAAAGACATCACAATTGTCTATCCACTTAGGAGAATGGTGCTCAGGGTGGAAGAAAGGTAAAGTGCTCAGGATGTAAGTGCGTTTGTTAGGGTTGGGAGAAAAAGAAAGGTAATGTGCCATATATACATTATATTTACATAATGAAAACCTGTCCAGCCTACAGAAGGCAAATCATTTATAACAAAAACATAGCAATCTATGGACGCTGAAAACAAATCTCAGTCGTGTATGCTTGTTGTTGAAAGTAACAGAAGTCAACGTTTCGACCCCTTCCCAAAATCAAGGTTGTTGAATCCTTAGCATGGAGTCTTCATCAGGACAGAAAGATAGAGCACCTAAAAGAGATTGAATACTCCGTATTACTTACATGAAGCCTCGTGGCTGAATATGAATGCTAAATAAAAGAAAGTGGTAGTTACCAAGTCAGAACACAGCAAGGAAATGAAGGCTGGATAAAATGGTTGGCGGGCTCCTTAAAGCTCCTAAAGCAGAGAAAAAACGAGCATAAGTCTATGGAGGGACATGGACTGGAAGTCAAAACTTAAGGACCCAAGTGATATAAACTTACTTGGAACATAGGCAAAGGTGCAAAGAATCACCTTAACGCGACTGTCCAAATGACCAAAAGGTGATGTGTGATGTATGAACAATTCATAAGTTTTCACATTTAGAAGCCTTTGAGGATGCAGTCAGTCACCTGGCCATCAAGGCACACAAAGGAAAGTGGGTCGGAGGATCCCACCGTTTCTAGGATCAAACCTAGTGTGAACCAAAGAAATGACACGCAATCTTGGCTTGTCCTTCACTGTTTGTTTTGGTAATTCCTCCCCCACCCCCCGGATGGATGATCACTAAAGCTCCCGGTTGATCTCCATCTGCGCGTCATTTTTTGACGCTTATGAGGTTGCCTAATTGCGTGTCATTTCTTTGGTTCACACTAGGTTTGATCCTAGAGACGGTGGGATCCTCCGACCCACTTTCCTTTGTGTGCCTTGAGGGCCAGGTGACTGACTGCATCCTCAAAGGCTTCTAAATGTGAAATCTTATGAATTGTTCACACATCACCTTTTGGTCGTTTGGACGGTCGCGCTAAGGTGATTCTTTGCACCTTTGCCTATGTTCCGAGTAAGTTTATATCACTTGGGTCCTTAAGTTTTTGCCTTCCCAGTCCATGTCCCTCAATAGACTTATGCTTGTTTTTTCTCTGCTTTAGGAGCTTTAAGGAGCCCTCCAACCATTTTATCCAGCCTGAGTTTCCTTGCTGTGTTCTGACTTGGTAACTACCATTTTCTTTTATTTAGCATTCACATTCAGCCACGAGGCTTCATGTAAGTAATAAGGAGTATTCAATCTCTTTTAGGTGCTCTATCTTTCTGTCCTGATGAAGACCCCATGCTAAGGATTCAACAACCTTGATTTTGGGAAGGGGTCGAAACGTTGACTTCTGTTACTTTCAACAACAGGCATACACGATTGAGATTTGTTTTCAGCGTCCATAGACTGCTATGTTTTTGTTGTAGATGATTTGCCTTCTGTAGGCTGGACAGGTTTTCATTATGTAAATATAATGTACATATGGCACATTACCTTTCCTTTTCTCCTAACCCTCACAAGCGCACTTTCATCCTGAGCACTTTACCTTTCTCCACCCTGAGCACCATTCTCCTAAGTGGATAGACAATTGTGATGTCTTTAACAATTGATTTTGACTTCTTGAGAATAAATTGCATCTATTAGGTCCTTGTGAATGCTTTCATTTATATGTTTTATGTTTAACTTGCAGTTTTGATTGTTATTGTGACCAATTTCTTACTGTACTACTTTTAGAAAGTTGGCATTTTCCTGCCTTATCCATTGGATGTCTGCAGCCTGTCTCTGGGTCACATGACAGATGTAGTTGACAGCTGGGCTTTGTATATTCATCCTAGACAGCCACATACAATAGGTAGCTTAGGGGTCATTGGATGTGCCATCACTGGCAGGATGAGAGGGAGGAGTTGGGCACAGCCCCACTCACACTTAAATAGACTGTGTCCAGCCTCCACACAAAGGGCTGCATACAAGTGTAGTTAGTCTGGAGCCAGGGCAGGGCACCTGTACATTCAAAGGCATGCCTCTAAAGGTTTCTCTCCACTTCAAAGGCACAACTGGGTATAAATATTGGACCTTAGACACCACTCTTCGGTACACTTCTGGACTTGTGGATACTCTGCCAGGAAGAAGTACTGTGGTGCTTCTGAAAAGACTGCCACTCTGCTAGACTGCTGCTCTGAAGGACTCCAAGCCTGGGTTCCCGAAAAGTGTCCTCACAACGATATGCCGATGACTTAGTCCTGATGAACCTGACTGGGATTAACCAATCTTAAACTTTATTGCATCAAAAACTAAATGACCATCAACCACACAAGAACTAAGGTTGTGGTTTTTGGGAGGTAGATCAACAAGAAGGGGAGTTGGTCGTTGGGTGGGCAATCAATTCTTCGAGGCTCATCATATAAATATCTTGGTGTCTCGCAACAAGATTGGCTGCCGCACCGACTCCATCTTACCTCACTGAAACCAAGAATTGCTTCCTTGATTTCAGCATTTAAATTAATACATCGAAACCTACAAAGTCCGACCTTCCTGCCATTACTCACAGCAATAAAAGCCAAGTTCATCCCAACACTTTGCTATGGGACAGAAGCTTTTCCACGAAAGTTCAGGGCTTTCCTTAACTCTGCACAAATCAAGGTATTCCATCTCCTCTTCCATCTTCCCCAGAACGCGTCGCATTCTCAGATTGGACTTGAATTCGGCTTGAACAGCCAGGATCTAACACAAAAAGGCTCATTAATCAAATATATGTCACTTTTAAGGTCCTAAGACAAAGCCACATTATGCACTCTGATGTGGAAAGAAATCCAAACTGGTCCTCAGACAAATTCAAATAACCGGGCCTGGGCCCTTGAGTTGGTGCAGAAGGACCTAAAAGCAAAAGAGCTATGGGATCTGTCACTACCCAACAACTCCTATAAGAATGCAATAAACAAATAAGAAGGTTGTCATGACATAGAGAAAAGGAGGAGCTCAGTAAAAGAAGTCACGCATGGACGATCATTGACTCCTATAAGAAGCCTCGTCCACAGCTATATTTAACAGCTCTACTCGGATCTTTCTACAAAAATAAGCTACTTCGTCTGCGCTTTGTTCTATGTCAAACACTTGACTACACCCCAAAATGGCTGCCAAAATCACTGATTACTAAGTGTAGACTATGCTATTTACACTGAGAAAGCTTGTTCCACATTTTATTGATCTCTCCCACTCTGTTAGCTGAACATAAGACACTACTGAAAAGAATCTTTAATCAGCAGGGAGTAAGAGCATGTTGGCATGCTTTATTTTTTTGAATGAAAGGGTAAACCTCTGCAAATAATAGCATCCTTAATAAAAATGTATTCTCAAAGCTGACCAGCTAGTGTCAGCAAAAGGCCTGAAGACTGCCATGTAGTTCGCCAATCAATTAACCTGAACCAATATAAGTCTGTAGTTCTGGTCGTTCTTCGGGAATAGAATGGCACAGTGAGACTTTGAATAAATTTGTAACAACATTAATTACATCTGGCCGCTGGTCAAGAGAATTATAACACCCGGATGCTGAGGCATTATTGCCCAAGTCAATTTTATTGTACTATTCTCGTCTCTGGTTTTGTTCAAACTTCTCATGCACTTTAGGCCATTTTGCACAGACACGTTTGCACTTTTAACCTGGAAAAAAGGCGAAAACAGAAGGGCACACCATCATTTTAAACAAAACTGTAACTTCATTGACTTTATGCTATGTTTTTTTAGTCATGGGAATCGCAATACACAGTTGTGACGAAATCATGTGTAACTAGTCAGTTTTATTATTATTCTATTATTTTGAGGAATCTTTTATCAAATTCTTCTGCACATGAAGTGAGAATGCACATACATCTCTGCACATTATCTTGGTATAAGGCTGCACCAAACAAGACATTGGGAGATTTTATGATAAACATTTTACATAGACTAGAATGTAATCACTTTTGCTCTCCCTAATGAAGTATTGTCTAACACCTTATTTCCACTGCTGTTCAATATGTAAATAAATGCATAGCTAGGGTGTTCACCCAAATGTTACATCTTGACACATGCACTTTAACGAGTACTAATCAAAGCTATTGTGAGCTCGTGATCTAGCTTACATTTCAATTTCTACTGTATTCCTCTATGAATTCTGCTGCAACTTTTTTGGGGTGCCATCCCTATACAAATTTACGTTTTTAAATCTAAGGATATAAGAAAAAAGCCAGCGCTCATGCTGTTATTTGCATTTGTAAGGGAAGTTTTAGTCTTTCTATTTCGCATTTTATGGTTTAAATCTTTTATTAGTATTTTCAAATAAGACAAAACGAAAACCAGCAGCAGATTCACAAGCACCTTGGGTGAACACCCTCAGTGCGGCGTTACAAGGCATTATTTCCTGCTGATAACAAAAATAACTAATTCCAACCCCCCAATGTCACCCCCCCCCACTCTATTTCGCATTTTAAACAGAAAGTTGCTCGACATTATACCATTTATTGTCAGCTATAAAGAAGTTTTTTTAGTATCCAGTCACTTTGCGTTTTTAACATTTTATCTGCCTTTCTGTACAATATATTGTGGGGTTTTTTATTAACTGAAATAAAGTTACTTTGACTTTAGCTCTGAAAGACAGCTGCCCTACTGTGCTGACCTGCTGCTCTCGTGCCTGGGTGAGAAAGACTGGACCTGCATCTGTTGAACCCAAGACCTCAAAGTGACTCCAAGGGCTACTTGGATGGCCTCCTGACTAGCGCCTCAGGAACAGAGGGCTCCAACAACCTTGAACACAGCACCTGGACTCTGCCATCTGTGAGTCTACCCTGCCATGTAGTGCCACCCCAGTTCTGGACCCTTGGAAGTGGGCCTAAGGTGCTCTGCCAGCCTCAGTGGATCCAGCAGAACTGACATATCTCCTCTGCTGCGCGGCATAGCCCAGAGCAAAATCACCGCATTGCTACTGCTGCATGGATTGGTTCTGTCGCAATCACATCACAGCGCATCGCCTCATCGGAAACGGCACTGTGTGATGTATTCTCGGCGCAGGCCCTCGCATCCCTCGTTGACGGCAGCCTCGACGCGGGACTATGCATTGCAGCCTCATAGCTCCTCGAAACCGAAACATTGCCCCAACTGTGTGACGCATCCTCAACGCCGGACTTTGCATCGCACGCCCTCAACAGGATCCTCGACGATGACTTCGTATCCCAGCCTCGTAGTATCTCGGAACCAACACACTGCTTCAGCAGGTGCAACACATCTTTGACGCTGACCCTTGCAACGCTCAGCAAACCAGGATTTAAGGTACTTTGTTAAGTGGGCCTAAGTGGGTTGGCCTGAACTTGTAACTTTGTCCCGGTCTGGCGTGACCAGATATCCACAGTTGGTGCTTCGCATTTTTTGGCGCTATCTTCCCTGAAATCTTTAAAATTGCATATCTCTGGTTCTACTGTGGTTTGTCATTTGGTTTTGTTTTATTTATTAGATTAAGCTCTATTTTTCTAACCTGGTAAGGGATCTTTTAATTGTTATTTTCACTGTTTTACTGTTTGAAGTGTTGCACAAATACTTTAAACATTTCTCTGTGCCAAGCTACCAGAGGGTCTAGCACAGGTTAATTTAGGGTTGGCTTGTGCCTTACTCTGACAAGGATTGAGGTTGCTGCTTGACCAGGGCTCCCACCCCAGTCAGCCAGTAACCCAAATTCTTACATTGGTGTTATATGTGCCCTCATAATCCAGGCTTTTGACCTTTTTATGTGTTGATTTCTCGCTTTTTTTAAAAACTTGTATTTATTTCCCAGTGCAGCCTATTGGCAAGTGAGCTTGCCAATCATGCAAAAAGAGGCAAAGCTCTAATTCAGAGTTTATTTTACCCAATTACTTCTACCTGCACTAAGCTCTGTCGCTAGAACTTTAGGGCCAGATGCATCAAGCTATTTTGCGATCGCACACAGTGCGAATCGCAAAAAATGAGCGTTTGCGATAGCAAAATAGCAATATGCAATGCACCAACCCAAATCGCAGAATATCCCAAGTATTCGCTAAATTTAGCGATTTCCAAATTTGCGATTACCTAAATCTGCGAATCCTTATTAGCGAATACCATTTGCGAAGTCGCAAAGCAATGCATGAAAAGTCTCAAATTGCGAAAAAATAAGGATTCGCAATTTTGCATTCGCAAAATACCACCAAGTCAAACTAGGTGGTAACCAGGTGAAAACACTCAGAACAGGTGGGAAATATCAGGAAAGTATTTAAACAGGCCCAGCAGGCCTCAGAATGTTTCACAATGGCAGCGCTCTACGTCATGGCGAGGAGGATGAGGCTAAGAGCAGCAGCACAGAGGAGAAAGAGGATACAGGACCGCATTTTCAGAGTGCGCGTTACTCTGTTGGGGCAGACAGAGGAGGAAATCTATGAGAAGTATAGATTGAATGCAGCAATGATATATGATCTAATTGCTGATTTAGACCCACTACTGCAGCCTCAATCTCGCAGGACACATGCCATCCCTACCCATGTGCAAGTCCTGTGTTCCCTGCACCACCTAGCGTCTGGTAGCTTCCATGGGGTAATAGCTAAAACTGGCAGAGTGTCACAAAGTTCACTTTCGCGTTTTTTCAACGCGTTCCTGGACACTATGGTGCAGATTTACAAGCCCCCTGCGCCACCAGTACGTCACTTTTTGTGACGTACTGGTGGCGCAGGGGGCTGCTCCATATTTACAAGGAGAGGAAAAGCCACCCTGCGTGACTTTTCCTCTCCTGTAAATACGGCCCCTTCACACGCAGCACTTTGCGGTGAAGGGGCGTTCCATGGGTGTTGCTGTGGGTGTTCCCACGCAACACCCATGGAACAAGACACATCTCCAGAATTACGAGAAATCGTAACTCTGGAGATGCTTTTGAAAGCTACGCCACCCTAGAGGTGGCGTAGGGAGGCGCACCGAGGAGAAATGTTTTCATTTCTCCTCGTTTTCCTCTTTCAATGCGTGCTGCATTCTGCAGCACGCATTGAAAGAGGAAAATGGTTGTAGTGATTGTTTTTGTGCAGGAAGGTTCCCCTTCCTGCACAAAAACAATCTCCCACGACGCAGGCATCCTTGCACCATGGTGCAAGGGTGCCTGCGCCGGCGCATGGCTGCATTTTGTGCGCCAGCGCAGGGGAAGCACAAGGATGCGACATATTCTTGTAAATATGTCGCATCCCTGTGCTTTCCAAACTAACGCAGCATGGCGCAGCAAAATGACTTGCTGCACCGTGCTGCGTTAGTTAATTGTAAATCTGCCCCTTAGTTGCTGCGGATGCGCCAACACATCAGATTCCCAACCACCCCACAGGAATTGTTTGAAACTAAAATGGACTTTTATCAGATAGCCAACATCCCCCATGTAATAGGTTGCATAGATGGGACACATGTAGCCATATGTCCACCCTCAGTGAATGAGTATATGTTCAGGAATAGAAAGTCATATCATTCACTGAACATACAAGTGATATGCAATGCAAAGTACATAATCACGGACATAGTGGCAAGATACCCAGGTAGTACGCATGATTCCTATATCTTTAGGCACAGCGGCATACATACACGTCTACTTGGGGGTGAATTTGGAGAAGGATTCCTGCTTGGTAAACACATTCCACTGTCTCATGCATATCTACATTTTATGGTGAAAGATCACAGTGACTAAAATATATGCTGTTTCTCCACAGGTGACAGTGCATATGCTGTGCATCCTTTTATCTTGACACCGTACCTGCATCCAAGCACACCTAGTGAACACCGGTTCAATGCAGGTTCAATGCAGCACACAGGACAACGCGAAATGTGGTAGAGAGAACCTTTGGGCTGCTGAAAAGTCGCTTTCGCTGCATCCATAAAACTGGCGGTGCCTTGCAATACAGGCCAGACACCTGTTGTAAGATAATTGCCACATGTGCCATGTTGCATAACATAGAAACTGCCAGAGGCGTACCACTTGAAACATCGGATAGTGACCCCGATGAGGAAGAGGATAACATACACCCACAACAAGCAGGAAGTGCAGCGAGTGCAGCTGAAGGGAGAACGCGACGTGCAGAAATCACACAGAATTATTTTTGATGTGAGTAATAATCCAACACATCACAACACTGTTACTTTGCCAATGAGATTTATTTAAAACAACGTAAACTGTTGTGTTAATGCACACTTCCATAGCCTGAATATAATGATGTATACACATACTGGTATGTCATGGTACTTCACTTCAGTCCAGACAAAAGTAGTTACTGGTTGCTTCACCAGTAACAATTGCTGTGGACATGGCCACACTATTTCCTGCGTCCTCTCACTCCCATTGGCCGTTCTGGGGGGTCAAACACATCCCTTTGTGAGCTCTCTGATCCTGCTGTATTCCGTGTGCTGCACCTCCTGGAGTCCGGCACTGGTGCCAAGCTGCTACTGTGGCTGAAGGCATCCTCACTCCCCCCCCCCCCCATTATACTACTGCCAGCAACAGCATTGGTCTGCATCTGCTCCACAGCATTTGTGACTTGGACCAGTCCCTTGGCAACATCTCCGCAGCAATGGCTCAATTCCAACTGCATGGCTATTGCACGTCGGGATAGTTGTGCTGTAGCAGTACTGAGACGGTTGGTGGCCCTAGTATACCCATCCAAGTGTCCAAGTAATTGAGTGTGTCTTCTGCAATGGGACACCTGATCCTCCTTTAGAACTTTGCAGTGGTCCTGCTTTTATTTGGAGCTGGTGTTGTGGGTGCTGGTGAGACTGCTATGTCCTCTTCTGACTGGGACTAACTCTCTGGTGGTGCATGTCCATCACTGTCCTCAGACTCTTGGTCACGTGCATCTGTGATGTGGAACAGTGCATGATTAGTTGGCATTTAGGACATGTTTCCTGTTTTTGTACAAAGTTTTGTTCAATAAAGTTATTTTGAATTACAGTGTGTGTGTGTGTAGATTGACTTCCCTGGCACAATGGATTTGAACTTATCTTGTTTGCTAGACACGAGACTTCCCTTGTGGTTTTGCTGACTACAATTCCCATAATGCATTGGTGTGTCATAAGTAAAACATGGACCGGAATACTATTTCCTGCACAAGCCAGATCTGATTTACACTGTCTGTTAGCTAACACTGAAATGTGGAAATGAAGTTGCATGCATCTTAACTTGGGAGGTACTGGGTGGTGCAGAGGAATCTATTGTTGTGACTCCAACTACTGCCTTCGGCTGCAGGGTAGACTCCACAAGGCCCTCCATGGCTGTGGGGCTGGCTTGGGTTGATGGGCCACCTCCAGTTTTTTTTGCTTCCGCAAGCCGATCCGCAACCCTTTCTTTGGCACGACTACGCAGGTCGTACCACCTTTTGCGCAAATCTTCAATGCTGCGGTGAGCAACTCCCACTGCATTAATTTTACTTTGCATTGCCAGCCACAATTTCCTTTTTTCAGATTCTGGGACTTGCAGTGAAAGTTTCCCAAACAATTTGTCATGGCTCCTCACCACCTCTTCGATTAGTAACTCCAATTCCTTCTCACTGAACTTCTTCTGCCTTTTTCTCTCCTTCAGGGGTGTTTCCTTAGCCATGCTGCTGTCTGCACCAGTTTAAATAAGCACAAACTCTTCTGAATAGCAGTTCTCCAGTAGTCTGCCTCCTCCTCCTCACTCTCAGCACACAGGTAACTGCATGGGTGTGGCCACTTCCTGGTTCTGATATCATCATGGTGAATAGTATTCTGGGACTCGCTATTTGCGACTCGCAAATAGTGAATTCGCAAAATTTGCGATTCGCTATTTCAACATCGCTAATTGCGATTGCAATTTTTACAGATTCGCTAAATTATTGCGAATATTTTCATGCATTGCATTTTGCGACTCGCAATTTGCGATTCGGTAAAAATCGCAAATTGCGAGTCGCTAATGAAACGTTTGATGCATGCATATGCCCCTTAGTGTTTCTCCCCTGAGCCAAGCCATTGCCTATAGCGGGGTATGTCAAGGAAACAAACAGGCAGTTGCGCCACTGGTGCACCAAAGACAAACCCATTTGCACCCAGCGCCAGTCCTCTTGATCCTTGCATGGCAAACACTAGCTCACAATTACATTACTCCTCCACGAGCTAAGCAGCATTAACCACAAACTCAGGTATGCTCTTGCCATACAATAACAGCTTTGAAAAGCCCTTTTACCTGCCATAAGTTTAACTACTCCATGCTCACTCCATTATCGCTACTCCCCGTAGCAAGCCTACTTGTCGCTTCACTAATTAACCTTCCAATTTCAAGTGCTTCTTTCTAAACTTACGCTCCGTGCTGAAACACCAATTAGACCTCTTTGACTTTATCCAAGATAATCAACCCATTTTTCTATTCCTAATTGAGACCTGGTCTGAATGAATCCTCCAACCCTGCTCTAACGATTACCATACCCCATGGTTACTTCACTGTAAGGAAAGACTGATTTATCTGTCATAGATAAACATGGATCATGCATGTGTGCATGACATAAGCCTGCCTCATGGCATGGGGTCTTGTTGGGTCGGGAGGGACACCCAAAGCATTACCTTCATAGTGGTGGAAGGCTACCGCTTTCAACATGAGTTAAGCAGCATGAGTGCAGTGGTGGCACCACACAGTGTAGTGATCAGTTGTAGTTAACAGGTCCTTTTTTACCCTTTGTCACTGGAGTGAGACCTGCAGGCTCACTCACCTTTTTAGGTCTCGCCTAGCAATGCAGCGCAAAGCGCTGCTCGCTATGCGAGATCTATTGTTGCCGACTTTTGCTCCGATGCGGGACAGGAGATGTGCACGGGCATGGTGCGAGCAGGAGTTGTAATAGCGCCGCAAGCCGTACGCGTGCACATCAACTGTCTGTGCCGAAACTTAACAGACAGGAGATGTGCACGCGTTCGGCTCGCGGCGTTATCACAACGCCTGCTCGCACCATACGCGTGCACATCTCCTGTCCAGGCAGCCGATGCGCACGCTCACGGCGTGTCTTCAGCGTCGTGGTACGGGCTGGAGGCGCCCTTCCGAGAGGAGCACGAGCGGCGCATTCTGCCAACATGGAAAGTTCTGGAGAGGCGCTGCCAGAATCCACGTCAGCGAAATGCTGTGGGTTGAGGTAAACCGGCCCGTCCTTGGCGCTGACACAGGGTCCTGGTGACACAGAGCAGTCCCGGTGAGGGGTAGGTGGCAAACTCAGAGGCCTGCCACACCGCGGACAGCGCGCAGTGTGGGATGTGAGTGGCACCGGCTGCCAAAGCAAAGCATGCCTGTGGGAGCGCGAGGGCCTGGCCGGAAGTGAGCTGAGGGTCCATTCGAGCCTTTAATTCCCTGTGGGAAGGATGGAGCAGATTGCTGCTTCCGATGGCGAGCCCTGAGGTTGTGCGTGTTGTTTTGGTAGTACACAACTGAAGACGTCTGGGCCTAGGGAATGTTTGTCCCCTCGGTTAATTTAGCTTCAAAGAAGTATCTGCACTCTTGTTTTAATAGCTTTGACATTGTTGTGCTTCGAAATACTGCTGGGGAGTGTTAAATTGTGTTTGCACATTATTATCAAATATATCACGCTCATGCTGTTCTGCATGCGTCTTCAGCCATCTCCAATCGGTGCACATTCAAACAGATGCTCAACTTTAACAGCCCCTGGAAGCTTGCCTTGTTTTTAAATGCTTCTATCGATATAGATGCAGCTACACGCTGCACTCCGTGCGGGGCCCTCCCCAGGCATTACCTCATGTTCTTAAAAAAATGCTTTTCTCAACATACATGCAGCTACGCGCTGCACTTCGTGCTGTAGGGCACAGCACGAAGTGCAGCGCGTAGCTGCATGTATGTCGAGAAAACATTTTTGGGACCCGCCGCCATTCACAGCACTCCGTGCTGTGCTCTTCTCCACCATTACGTCATATCGTATTTTTAAATGCTTTTCTCCACATAGATGCAGCCACTCGCTGCACTGCGTGCAGTGCCCTACTCCGTGCAGTGCCCTCCCCCACCATTACCTCATGTTGCGGCTTAA
Organism: Calotriton arnoldi; assembly: GCA_963921515.1. Classification (NCBI taxonomy): domain Eukaryota; kingdom Metazoa; phylum Chordata; class Amphibia; order Caudata; family Salamandridae; genus Calotriton; species Calotriton arnoldi. The sequence continues at coordinate 2,305,806 of CAWUFW010002021.1, forward strand.
AAAAAAAAAATGCTTCCGTTGACATAGCTGCAACTACGCGCTGCACTCAGTGCTCAATTATATAGCTGCGGTTAGGCAATTTCTTAAAAACGATGTGCCATGCCGTGATCAAGCACATCGTTTATCTGACTATTCTGTGCAAAAGAGCAGCACTGTAATATTGGCTAACTCCTCATATTGTACTCTCTATATGTAGGGGGTGGCTTAACGGCTAGGGCGGCCGACCGTGAAGCGGGTTAGATTCTGGTGGGAGGCTCAATCATCCTGGGATTCTGGGCAAATACTTAATCCCATATCAATTAATTATCTAATTCCAGTTGCTAATGCAAAGACATGTGTGAGTTAGGGGATGAGGCGCCCACGAAGCACCCCTTGCCGCTGCCAGGATTAACTCTTTTGTCACTATAACCCCGTTGCATTCTGGGTCTTGTAGTTTCTGTCCGTAAGACACGCGGACCGGACGCGCCCGCCCTGACAGAGAGTTAACTAAAGTCAGGGCCAGCTGAGGGGGCGAGTTTGTGACCACTTGGGCATATGCCCCTCTTCTGTCCCATTACCCTTGGACTTTAACCCCTGGTGCCCCTACATATGTCACCTATGGCCCTAGCCTTACTTCAAACCATGGCTGGAAACGAAACATAGTTAAGTAAGTTGCCAAAGAGCTCCACCATTTTCCCCTTGGAGAAGAGAGCCTGGGTGACTCCGCCTTTCATCCGTGTGGAGGAGAGTCAGGGTGACTCCACCTTTTATCCGTGTGGAGGAGAGTCAGGGTGACTCCACCTTTTTCCCTATGAAGGAGAGGGCCACGGTGACTTCACGTTTTATCCGTGTGGATGACAGCGCCAAGGTGACTACACCTTTAATCCTTATAAAGGGTAGAGTCTGGGTGACTGGCTGCACCTTTTATTTGTTTGCAGGAGAGTCTGGGTGATTGTACTTTTTATCCATGTGGAGGAGAAAGTTCGAGTGTGCTCCTGCACACAACACACGCCCCGCACCCCTGGCAGTGTCATCACGGGGAGTTTAAACCCTACAATGGCCCTGTCCTCGGGAACTGAACATAGCTTGAAAATAGAGCAGGTGAAAAAAAAACACAACTCCTCTCCCGGATCCGGTGCGTAAAGCGCGGCGCACAGGCACCATCTCCCCTGGTTGTGACATCTATAAACCACAACATAACACTCCCACTGCTGGCTGCTTCACGAAGGGGGAAAAAAAAACAATAACATTTTCAATGCCAATAGCTCAAAACAATGTAATTGCGAGACCTATTGCATTGTAAATGCTTGTTAAAAGTTCTGCTGCTGTGTGGTTAATTCACCCTTGGCCTTCATCAGGTAGATGTGGAGTGCTGCGCAGTGCAGGAGTAGTGACTTTATGACGGATGGATGTGTGCCTGGGAAGGGTACAGTACAGGGATAAAGCAGCACTATGCAGTATATGTTTGGTTACTGCATGTAGTGAGTGTATGTATGCCTGCAGGGAATACATTACATGAGAGATGTGCAGTGCTTGCATGATAAAAGCATGCGCTGGGTCTATGTGTGCTTGCATGCTTGCATGAAGTACAATCCCTGAAGGGTGAAGTGTTGTGCAGCACGCATATGGTGAGTATGTGTGCTAGCAGTGTGTGCATTTGTAAATAGCGCATCCTGGTACAATACAGAGAAGCTACAGTACTGAACAGTACACGCAGACTCAATGTGTGCTGAATGTATGTGTGTCTGTAATGTCACAATGCATGGAGGTAACAGTGCTGGACAATAAGTGTGCTTTGAATGTATACTGAGTGCAAGTATGCCTGCAATGGTACATTACATGGAGTACATCCATTTTCCAAAGCCCAGGCCTGCCTGATGAAGACACGAGTAGAGGAATCCCCCCATACAGATTTGTATACAGCGGCATTCCTGTGAGCTGGGTCGGACACACACTGGAGAAAAGGAGGAAAAGACTCCCCCTTCATACTGCACAAGGGTGCTCTGTGATAGAGCACAAGGAAGGTGCTTGTACACATCTCAGGGTACCAACTTTCACATACTTGGGGGTACCTTTTGATAGTAAACGCAGTTGGGCACATCTAACAAAGGTTAGGAAAGCCCAGTTTGAAAAAACAACAGAGGCAATCTTTAGGTTTGCAGGTAAACTAGGCTCTAAACCCCATAGATGACGTGGTTAACATTTACAAAGCACGCTGCTGTTCTGTTATGCCCTATGGTGCAGGTATATGGGGGTTCTGCAGTTCTGTGCATTTGCAGGCTAGCGAGAATATGTTTTTGAGAAGACTGCTATCCATATCTACTAGTGTGTCCCCTTATGCCTGTCATGTGGTGCTGGGCCTACCATATTTAGAGGACCGCATTAAGATAGCCCGACATATTTATTTATTTGAAAAGTTCTATATATCGCGAACGTGACCTTGCGGGTATCAGAGCACTTTACAAGTGAATGAAGGCAAAAACATATAAATCTGTAAAAAATGGTCTAATACATACATGACAAGAGAAAAGTTTGCTCGTAAAAAGGGCAATTCTGAAGGTCTTTTCTAGAAAGTCATTCATAAATAAAAGTTTGACTTCTTTCTTGAAAGATGTAGATGAAGGGATCATTCTTATTTCAGGGGGGAGAGAGTTCCAAATATGAGGGGCAATGCCAGAGAAGGCTCTCTTGTAGGTTTTCTTCCTGAAGAATCTCTGTGGCTTTAGAGTAAGGTGCTGGAGCTTCTAGAGGATCTTGAGCCACCCGAGAGTTCAAGCTTCATAGCGAGATAGCATGGGGTATTAAAGTGTAGAGCTTTGTGAGTAATGCATGCAATTTTCTGTTGAATTCTTGCTTCAAAGGGGAGCCAGTTGAGGGATTTCAAGTCAGGGGAGATGTGATTGTTCCTTTTTGATCCCTTAATGAATCTTGCAGCAGAGTTAAAGGAGGTCCTTAATGGGGCTGTTGTGCATCTGGGCAGACCAGAGAGGGTTGTGCTTCAATAGTCTAATCTGGGAATCACAAGCGCTTGAACTGCAGGCTTGAGGTTTTTTGGGGGGAGGAAGGGTTTTAGTTTTCTTAATATGTTCATTTGGAGGTTTTCTCCTTTAGTAGTGGCACTAATGTGCTTCTGCATATTGAGGTTTTTGTTTGGAGTAATTCCTATTGATTTTGCTGAATCAATACTCTGTGGTGTGCAATTGAATGCTGTTAGTTGCTTCATCCATTCATTGACAGTGTGTAACTGATTGGGTGGGGCGATTAATAGGAATTCAGTTTTTAGCGTGCTAAGTTTGAGGAGGTTGTATAACAGCCAACTTTGGGTGTTTTGAAGAATAGGATTGAGGGATGGAATTTCTTCAGGGGAGGAGACTTTCAGATGAAGATGGCTATCATCAGCATACAAATGATAGTGGATGTTGGATGAAATTAGAATTTCAGTAAGTTGCTCCATGAATAGGTTGAAGATGGTGGGTGAGAGGGAGAAGCCTTGTGGGACCCTAAGTGTGACTGGAGCAATCTTAGAGAGGAACTGAATTACCTTGACTTTTTGCGTTCTATTTTGAAGAAAAGAGGTGAACCAGTTTAGGACGGACCCTGAGATACCCATCCAGTGCTCTTGTAAGCCAAGTAGAAAGTCATGCTTAACCATATCAAATGCTGAGGATAGGTCCAGGAGGATTAATAGGCATGATACATTTTGATCCAACATTTTTAGAGCATCGTCCACTATATGTGTCAAGGCCGATTTCGTGCTATGCCCGGAGCGGAAGCCAGATTGGAATCAGTCGAATAGATGGAATTGCTCAATGTGGTTACAGAGTTGGACACGAACACATTTTTCAAGAAGCTATGCCAGAGTCGGAATGTTGGAAATGGGGCAATAGTTGTTAAGGTTGGTTGAATCAGCCATGGGTTTTTTTTAGGATAGGGGTGACCTGCCCCGATTTTAGGCAGTCGGGGATTTTTCCGTGTAGAAGTGATGCATTTACAATCTTAGTCCAGAGAGGGAGTATAGACATTTTGATCTTGTTGAAGAGGATGGGGGAAAGTGGATCGATTAAGTGTTTGAGGGTTTCAAATCTGTTAGAATTTGAGAATTGCATTTTGGTCAATTGCTTCGAAAGAGCTCCAGGATGCATTGTTTTTGAGGATGTGCTCCGGAAAGTATGTGGGCCCACCTATCACTGTGGGCAGGACTCTAGTGTGTATTGAGCGAGGACAGTTCTCCCGTTTTATCTGCAAATCAGTTTTCATGTTGTCTGTCTTGTCAAGGAAGAAAGCGGCAAATTCTTCACAGTTGGGTAGTAGACTGGATCCAGCTGGGGAGAGATTGGGTAGGCCACTAGATTGATGCTTGATCAACTCAAAACATTTTTTAGGACGACTTTTGGCTAGGTCCAGTTGGTTTCTGAAGAAATTTGCTTTGGCATTTATAATGCTTTTGTAGTAAGTATTTCTATGAGACCTTAGTTGTTTGAGGCATTCAAGAGATGGAGAGGATCTCCATATTCGTTCGGCAAGTCTCAGGGTACGGCTTTCAGTGATGAGGCTATCATTGTACCAAGGTTGCGAATCTTTGGTGGATAGTCTTATTAGTTGTAGGGGTGCAGTCGCGCCAAGAATATTCTTCATGGAACTGGTATAATGGTTAGTGAGATCTTGTACATCTAGCATGTCCTCCGGGGGTACTAGGATGGTATCGCGGAGAGATGTCAGTTTAGTATGGATGATATTTCTCGTATTTCTTTTCCCAAATTTATGGTTTGAGTACTTGTGTGGTAGTAGTTCTCAGGGGTATAGTGATAAGGAATGTGATGCAGTGATGGTCAGATGAGTCACAGGGGAGGATAGATTCAATTTGGATAGAGTTATCTTTTGCGATGATAAGATCTAAGATCACCCCCTTGTTATGTGTGGGACTGTCACAGATTTGTATAAAGTTGAGGTCAGTAAGAAATGTTTTGAGGCTGCTAAATATAGGGTCGTTCAGATCATTCCAGTGGAGGTTGAAATCACCGAGGAAGATTTGAGTGCCATGTTGACTGGTGTTTGTTGTGATGATATCCATAATTTGCTCTACGAAGGAAAGGTTATCACCAGGCGGATGATAGAACGTGTGTAGTTTGCAAAGTGGTTTGTTGTTGCAGGCAATGTCCATACATAGATATTCACATGATGACAGGGCAGCGGACTGTGACTGTAAAACTGAAACACTGTTACAGTGAATACATGCAATGCCGACACCTGGTCTAGTGGGTCTGTCAAGTCTGAGGATGTAGTAACTAGGAGGGACTAGTAAGTCAAGGATAGGTGCTGAGGAATCATTTAGCCAAGTTTCTGTCAGAATAAGGAGGTCAAGTTCATGCACTAGGATGAGATCAGCAATGTCCACAGCATATCTTGCAGCCGATCTACAATTGAGAAGAATACATTTCAGAAAGGATTTGGGGCTATCCGTGTAAGTCTCTTGAGGTTGTGTTTGTTTATAGCTCTATGATTGGGTTTAGATTCTCTGTATGGGTTTGCAGAGATGGATTGGATTTGACTCTGATTGTCTATGCTCTCATGGTGCAGTGACATTCTATTCGGCATATGCTGTGGCATTCTATTTGGTACAAGTAATAAACTGTTTTTAATCAGAGAGTAATCTCTGACTGCCTACGGCTCGATTATGCTTATAGAATTCTGTGGCTGAGGTATGTATGTTCAAGAATAATTCATTATGTTAGGGAGGACAGAATGTTTTCATAACCCACAGGACATTGCCGCTGTGGCCAAAAGGCATTCAAAAAAAGAATTACTCACTATGTGGGGAAGGAGAAAAGAATCTCAAGAGCTCAATAAGAAGAGAGTGACTGCCTATCATATGTTAGTTACAACAGACCGTACGGAGCCCTACCTTTATTCTTTATCTCATCACCACCAGAGATTTTAACTGCTTAGGTTTAGATTTAATATAGCTCATCTTCTGGTCTCCTATCTAAGAGACACCTATAGTGAATCAGGTCTTAAGTGATGTCCCTGTGATTCCTGGTCAGACCAATCCATGTTACATTTTTTCTTTTTTTGGAAACTGTATGCCGTGCCAGGGAAACAGTTTTTAATTCCCTTACTCAGGTTTTTAAACATCAGGAAGTGCAGACCATCTTTACTTTATTTACAACTGTTATAAACTGAATATGTCTGCACTATGGTATATAAATGTATATCAGCAGCAGTACGACTGAGGAATATGGTGAGGAAGTAATGTTTTAATGGTGATCTATTATTGATTTTGTTTTTAGCCTTTCTGATGTGTTACTGAGCAAGAAATAGAGGTCTGGCCCATTTTTTGCCTAGTTTTCATATTGTTATTTTCCCTTACCTTTTATGCATGAGTCACTTTATGGATCCAATTCTTATAGTAGAGTACAAGTCGGTTACTTGCAAATAACCTATTTATTGTACATGTCACTTTATGCATTATCTTATGTACCAGTTTTAACTTTATTTGCTGTGATACAATGACTGTATAATGATGGTTTTTATGCTGTGCGCACTTTCATGGTTTTATAAGCTGAATAAAGATAATTGAATTGAGATGGGGATGATAAGGGAATCATAAAGAGTAGGGAAGGGAGACCAGGATTAACTATTTGTTTCACATATCACTGTGGCTGACATCCAGGTGTGAACTCTGGTTATTCACATAAACTGTGTTGTGGGTCTATCAACTTTGGGGTCTTTCCTGCTGTGACGGACGGCCATTCAAGAGGAAAGAAGAAAAGGAAAAATATGTACACTTCAAAAGAACCAAATCCCCAAGATAAAACTTCAAAGACTCAGACCCTAAATCACATTTGGTGTCTGGAAAAGGACTATAAGACCGGGAGGTTGAGACCCTAATGTGGAAATGTGCCTTTTAATGAGCACACCGGTGCAGGGGTCACCCTTCTCTGTCCAGGGGTCCGTAGACCAACAAAATAGAGATTGGCATTGAAGCTGGAATTCAAATAACAAGTTTATTAATCACTCATGAGTGGGACTACATCCACACAGCACTCTCAAGTGCTGCCTGAGGTAGTACATTGAAGTCACAGAACACAGGCCTTATATAGAGCTTTTTCTGCACTTGTAAGCATGTGAACAGAAATAGGAAGGACAAGTTTCACAAATAGTTTTCAGCAAACAAGTCAGATGAAAAACCACATGGTCAGCAAAGTGGGAGGGGGAGCAGGAGTGCTTATGGCAGCAGTAAATGATTGACAGTTGAGTCTGAGACCAGGTGTTCTGGCAGCTACAAACTCTTAGCACGTACATTGCTTTTAGCTGAGTCAGGAAGTCAACTAAAATAGACAGCACAGGCAGGGAAAAAGACGAGCAGCAGAGGACGGGAGAATTACAAAGCCAACAAAATGGATGCCACAACCAAGATGGCTTCAGCTTATGCTAACGGAAATTATTTCAGATTTCCACAGACGACCCTTTTCGCATATGCTGAAGACATCTTCTATGCTTTTGAGGAAGTACGGAAAACATTGTGCACATCTATCTGCATTAATTCAGTAATTTCTTGGTCCATTGCCAAGCGAGCATTTACATTTGTAACATTTCGTTTAGTCGGTATACATGAGGTACAAGTAGAAATACAAAGGGAACAGAGCATTGGGCCGCATTGAATACATAGGCAACAAGTGAAGAGAATCGCAAAAAATATACATAGAGCTGTTAATACTTTCCATCCCCATACAGTAAATACATTCCATAGCCATCCAGTCCAAGTCCATGTTCCTGAATCCTGATGGATTTCTGTGGCTATTTTGTACAACTTGGAAATTGCGTCAAAAACAGAAGGGGCGTGGTCAGGGATATAGACACAGCAGCTACTCCCTATGATGCGACATGCTCCACCACGGTTGGCCAGGATTACGTCAAGGACCATCCTATTTTGGAGCGTCACAATTCTCGCAATTTGTAGTTCCTCTGTGATATTTCCAAGCGCCATGCTGTCTGGTTCATTACAGCCTCTACAACACGTGTCAAACGCCTGATCTTCCTACTGTTTAAGGCCGCACCAACAAAGAAGAATAGTCCCAAATTAAAGTCAATATACTGCTGTAGTGCAGTATCAGTTTGATCCACCTCATCATTATTTATTGTCCTCTTGAATCTATTTTTGGAAATGTCATTATACAGTTTATAGTCTTTATGGTAGGATGCAGGTGCCAAAAACACAGGTGGAAGCAAAAATGACACGTAGCAGCTTCCCGACCAACCAATAGGTAGATGGTAATAACCTTTACTTCCGCAGATGAAATAGGTGTTGTGTGAGGACAAAAAACTACTATTGTTTGTTCCAGTAATATTCAATACTGTAGTACAGTCACTTTTTCCGACAGGGATACTGCCAATACTGCTCACACAGAGATCCGCTCGAGCTCTAGTAACAGCGATAACAGGAGGCCCATTACCCTTGATGGTTCGAGTGTTGGGGAAAACATAGTGTGTGGAGGAATTTCCTCGGCAATAGTCCTCCATTTCCCATACAGTTCCTTTGGCTTGTGGGTCCCCTTCCTCATCAGGGTAGCAGACTTTGTTCAACTGAGCGTTAAGTCTTCCTACATCATAGTTAGTAATATTAGCGATATGAGAAGCCCACAATAATGCAAGCCAGGCTCTGCAGGAGACATTATGTGAAAACGACAAAGGAATGAAAGGCGTTCCTCCCTTTCTCTGATGAGCTGGCATCATTCCACATACCCAGCAGTTGGTAACATTCGTAGCATTGTGCGTGTGGTGCAACATTTGAATGAAAGTGTTATTAAAGTAGGACATTCTGTGCTTTTGCTCATGATAAGGTAGAGTAAAATAGTGATGTTCAATAGGGACAGGAGTAGTAGCAGTCAATAGATTTCGAACAGGGGCTACTTCGTCTACAACCCAAGTTATTGTAGCGATGACAACAACAGTCAAAGTGAGTCCAGTAGCAATCATAGTTTGTTTATTACAGATTCTCGCAGCAGCCGGTTTCTTCTCCTCAAGCATATTCATTCCGTTGTCAAACAACAAAGCAGATGGTGCCCTAAGGTCCTGGGCAGGCGTTGATTTCTTCACTAACATTGAGACGAGTAGTCACTAATAGACTACCCCCCTTTGAAGTCAGTCTTTAACCACCCAGAACAGTGGCTCAAACAGTCTTTTTCAACGAAGTGTCTTTCTTCCTGGGTCGCAGCTGATATCGAGATGTACCAGGGATCGTGTGGTCCGGGAAGACTTCCTCAGGTCCTTCAGGTGATATAGCTTGTCTTTTCTCTGTGACCAGGATATTGCAGTGATCTGTCAGCGCAGCTGGGCTCACTAGATCCTGCAACACTTTTCGACAGTGTGTCGCATGGACCCAGTTCTTCCGATTGGTCACTAGAACTGCAGTCCTGGTAGCCAGTAGCACCTGCTCAGGGCCTCGCCAACTCGGTGCTAGGGAGCTGGTCCTCTGAAAGGATTTAATCACCACGAAGTCACCAGGGCGCAAACAATGGCCCTCACCTTGCGACCTGTCTGGAAGAGTCTCCTGAACCTGTTGATAAATAGAAGACAAACTATCAGTCAACTGTGACAAATAATCATTCATCAACACATGTGGTACATCATGAATATGGCGTGGCTTAGGAATCCCCCAAATATTCATAGGTCTTCCGAAAACCACCTCATACGGTGTGAGGCCAGATCGTGAATGTGGTATCGATCTGATAGATAACAACGCCAGAGGAAGCGCATCAGGCCATTTCAATGACGTGGAGGCTTGTATCTTAGCCAATTTCAATTTCAGAGTGGAGTTATATCGCTCCACTAGCCCCGCTGATTGTGGGTGAAAAGCAGCATGAAACTTCTGCTTAATTTCCAACCCTTTCATGAGATACTCAACAACTTGCCCAATAAAATGGGGTCCGTTGTCACTCCACAAAACTCGACAAATGCCGAATCGGGGAAAGAACTCCTTTAGGAGCACCTTTGCTGTCGTAAGAGCTGTATTATCTTTCGTAGCGTATGCCTCTACCCATTTACTGAAGGCACAAACCACTACCAAGACATACTTTAGGTTGTTACAGCGCTCAAGCTGGATGTAATCCATTTGCAGGACCTCAAAAGGTGCAGTTGGTATTGCAAACCCTCCTGTTGGAGTTTGTGTTCCCTTTCCAGGATTATACTGGAGACAGATCAGACAGGATTGAACTATCTTTTTAGCCGTGCTGGCAATCTCTGGATGATCCCAAACCTGCATAAGTTGCTTTGTTATTGAGGATGCTCCAACATGTGCCGGCCCATGTGCCATGTGAATCATAGGGTGTAAATAGGCTGTGGGTAACTTCCATTTTGTCATTTCTTTATTCCTCCAACAGACCTCATCATCCAATGCTCCCTCCTCGGACCATTGGTCTAATTCGTCAACAGAAGCAGATTGTTGCATGTCCAGCACCTCTTGCCTGGCATCATGCCAACGCTCAGCCTGTGACTTAACTATGTACATAGATGTGGTACTTCGCTGCATTGCAGTCTCACGGGCTGTGTAATCCGCAAAGGCATTGCTCCTATTTTATCAGTCACTTTCTTGTGTGCACTACATTTAACAATTGCCACTTTCTTAGGATAGGTCAAAGCAGTAAGGAGATTATGTACTAATTCCCCATGCACTATTTGTGTCCCATGTGAAGTAAGAAAGCCTCTTTCTTTCCATAACTGCCCGAAACTATGAGCCACACCAAAGGCATATTGGCTATCAGTGTAAATGTTAACAAGCAAATCTGTACTACGCTCACATGCTCTTGTCAGTGCTATCAACTCGGCTGCTTGAGCTGACTTCTGTGGGATGCGAGCTGTCTCAACTACTGTTTGAAGTCTTGTAATTGCATAGGCGGCAGATGTAGTGCCATCAGGTAACTTCAGGCAGGACCCATCAACCCACAATTCCCCATCAAAAGAAGAAAGGGGTGTATCTTGTAGGTCATGTTTGTTCTTCAGTAAGGGATAAACAGTCATGTAACTCTTGTGACTGAGACTGAGTAGCTGGAAATGGCAATAATGTAGCAGGATTCAGAGTCAAACATCTTTTCAACGTAATATGAGGGGCCAAAAGTGTCAATTCATATCCTGTCAAGCGGGCAATAGTCAAATGCTGTGTTTTTGTTTGATTGAGCAAGGCATCGACTGAATGGGGTACTAACACAAGCAATCTATGTGACAAGACTATTCCCTCACTATGACGTATAGACACAGCCGTTGCCGCCACCACTCGAAAACAACCAGGCAGCGCGCGGGCAACTGGATCAAGGACAGCCGAAAAATATGCACAAGGACGTTGTTTATCACCGTGTGTCTGTGTTAAAACCGAGAGGGCACAACCTTCCCTCTCGTGTACATAGAGTGTGAAAGTCTTAGTGTAGTCTGGAGTTCCTACTACAGGTGCAGAACAAAGAGCTTGACGTAACTGTTGGAAGGCATTCTGGCATTCAGTAGTCCATGGGAGGGGCATCGGAGTGTCTTTAGTCAAAAGGGCCAACAAGGGTTTAATAATGTGTGAAAAGCTAGGGATCCACTGCCTACAAAAAGAAGTAAGGCCAATCAGTGCACGGACATCCTTCTGAGTACGGGGCACAGGAGTGTCTAAAATAGTTTGAATACGATCTGATGTGAGTGCACGTCCCTCCTTAGACAGGAGGTGACCTAAATAGGTAACCTGCTGTCTACAAAATTGCAATTTCTTCCGAGAGACTTTGTGATGATGAGAGGCAAGAAATGATAATAATGACAGTGTTCCTTCTTCACACTGTTCAGGGGTATCGGCAGCCAACAAGATGTCATCGACATATTGAATAAGAGCCACCCCTTTTGGTACAGGAAAAGAATCAAGCTGCCTTTTCAATGCCTGACTATAAATGCTAGGACTCTCTGTATATCCTTGTGGAGCTCTACAGAATCTGAATGATCTATTATTCAAAGTGAAGCCAAACAAATAACGGCTGTCAGGGTGAATAGGTATCAAAAAGAATGCATTCTTCAAATCTATTACACTAAATGTAGTGGCAGTAGGAGGAACCATAGTAAGAAGTGTTGTAATGTCAGAGACTACCGGATATTGGGGCACCACGACTTTGTTAACCTCTCGTAAATCAATAATGAATCTGTAGATTTTAGTATCAGTGTCTTTTTTCAAAATAGGAAGGATAGGACTATTACAGGTATTATAAGGTACTTCTTCCACAACCCCCACCTTGATCAAATCCTGAACAATGTGCGTCAATGCTTCTTCGCCTTCCCGAGATATTTTATATTGGGGCAATCGAGGCAATGAAGCACCTTCCTTCACTTGAATATGCACTGGTGGAATAACCATTTGACCCACATCGGTATCTGATTTAGCCCACAAAGTACTAGGTAAAGATGCCAGAGCGATATCCTCTTTAATGAGACAAGACCTCTCAACCATTGGATAATTATCATTTAAGATAACACGCACACTTTCTGGGGAACAACGTATTGTAGCACGAAAATATTTAAGCATATCGATACCCACAATGTTATCCGGCGTGTTAGGGGAAAGCAGAAAAGGACATACTGCAGTGAATTTGTCAAGACTAAATGCAAGCGGCTGTGATAGTGGGCTAGGTGTAGGTGTCCCATCGAATCCTATTGATGTTATCATTGCGCCAGACAGGGGAGCCCTAGGAACCAATCTTTTAGACAGAGCACTATGAGTAGCTCCTGTATCAACCAGAAACCAATCAGTAGAGCCCAAGACATTTGCATCAACATAAGGACCTTTCTGATCTACTGGGACCTTAACCGGTTCCTTACCCCATCCTAGGCATTCCTATGCGTAATCAGAATCCCCAAGACCATCAGCCGAATAATCTGACATTTGATATTGATTTCGTCTATCAAAGGTATTAGAATAATTTGGTCCGTGTTCAACTGCCTCAAATCTGGGACGATTGCCCATGCCTCCCCTATTTCCTGAATTCCCTGGGCGCCCTCTCATATTTCCTCTACCTCGTTGGTACTGCTGACCTCGCAAAAGGGGGCACCAGGTGTATATACTGCACGTCCGCCTCTTCCATCACCTCTGAATGGTGGGCCATATATTTGAGCCAGCATAACTTTCGTCTTTAAATCCTTAACCTTCTTATCCTCCTTGCCTTTTGCTTCCAATTCCTGACGCTCATAATACTGGGCCATAGTCAAAAGGGAGACTGGGGAAGACGTAGTCCACGGACTCTCACTGGCCTTGAGGCGACTAGCTATTTCTGGCAACATGTTAGTGACAAGTTTGTCGACAAACAGATGCTTACCGTGTCATCTGTCAAGGACTGCCCACTAAAATCATGGAATGTCTCTTCAAATCGTGTAAAGAAATCGGAAACTGACTCATCCGCTTTCTGTTTACAAGACGCTAATGTAGTCCAATCTATTTTCTTAGGGGTGTGAGAGTTTTCAACTTAGTCACAATAGCTTTAGGAAGATCTAATATCACCTGTTGCGGTTTCTGCGCAGGCTCTCTAGCCACATCTATTTCTTCTAAATGCACCAAGTATCACCATATGCTACATTATCATCTATTTTCTGAATTGTTCTCCACATATCAGGGGGCAAAATAAGTCCCAAAAACATATCAATATCTGGCAAGGTCATAGTGCAGGAGCTAATAGCTCCTTCTACTTCTTCATAAAAAGCGGCAGGATTTTTTCGCGGATCGGGCAAAGCAGCCTTAAGAGCCATAACATCTGCTCTACTCCAAGGAGTATAGACCCAATTATAAATAAAATATCCCTTTGCATCATCTGAAGTTTTATCGTCATTTGTTCCCGCACCCTTCGGGGGAACATACAGAGGCGCAGCTTCACGCATTGGTTTTACAGTAACCACAGTATCACTAGGGCTTTTAAACATAGTGTATCATGTCTTAATTTAACCACTCACCTAATTAGATCAGGTATATTTGAAAAAAGGAAAGTTCCATCATTTAATTGTTTATAATCAGAATTGATATCAGTGGGCTCTAAGTTCTTAGAAACGTTTCTAAAACCAAGTATTACCTCCCAAGTGAACTTCTCTGCAAAATATAACGGCTCTAAATCCTTCCACTGCTGAACCATTGCTACAAGGTCTGGAGCAGAAGTAGTCCCACGAGCTTCTTTGCGAGCAGTGGATCTAATAGTGGCTTTTTCGTCAGTAGTCAAAGTAGAGCGAGTCTGCCGCCCATCTTGCTTATCTAAGTCTTTATCGTCTGAGGAAAAATGTTCTTCTTCAGAAAGATCATTCTCAGGGGCAGAGGGAAATTTATACAGGGGCGGAGGTCGATCTAACAAAATGGAGTCATCCTGAGGTTTATTAAGAATGGGATAAATGGGGCGCCTAATAGGGTACTGGCCAGTTACCTCTAAACGACACTCCCTTTCCTCTTTTTCTTTTATTGCCTTCATCTCTTTATTTTTTAATTCCAATGCTTTTTGATATATCGTTTTTCGCTGTTCTTTTTCTGCTATAGCTTCTTCTTTCCTCACTCTCTCTTGCACTTCTTTCTCCCACATTCGTACAAAATCAAACATATCTTGTCGACTTTTCCTTTTAAACAAACACTGTTCTACATATTGAATCTTCTTAAAGTCAAATGACCCATTCACTGGCCATTGTAGATCAGGATCCTTTTTCGTATATTTGTTCCACAATGTACTATACATTATGGAAGAAATACCATATTTGACATACATATGTCCATTAGGTGTCCCCTCTGGGGGAGCCGGCTGACTTCTTTCTAAATCCGTTTTGGTACCACCAAGACAGCAACACAACCTACGGAGTGTGCTGGAAACAAGCATGCTACCAAATTTTTTTAAAATATTACTTTTCCAAAATAGTCAAAAGTAGAGAAAAATCTCCACATTACCTGCCTTTATCTTTTGCAAAAAATAAATCAAACAAACAAAACTAGAATCTTGGCCAAGCAAATCAAGAGTGCCGCTTCATCGACCTTGCCAAACAAAAGTCTCCAACTTCCACCTGCCGATCTCTTAGTCGACCTAATGGTCACTGCAAATTTTACGCCAAAGGATACCTCAGTCGGGACCGGCCACCACCCAGAGGGTCAAATCGAAAAACCAGAAAAGTCACTTTGGCTGCAAAGACAAGGGTCTCCTCATGCAGGACATCTCCTTAGTAATATTCCACTCTTCCGTCAAGACCACTCCTTCAGACGGCCGCATCCTCGATGAGGCCCCACGTATCGGGCGCCAATTGTGGAAATGTGCCTTTTAATGAGCACACCGGTGCAGGGGTCACCCTTCTCTGTCCACGGGTCCGTAGACCAACAAAATAGAGATTGACACTGAAGCTGGAATTCAAATAACAAGTTTATTAATCACTCATGAGTGGGACTACATCCACACAGCACTCTCAAGTGCTGCCTGAGGTAGTACATTGAAGTCACAGAACACAGGCCTTATATAGAGCTTTTTCTGCACTTGTAAGCATGTGAACAGAAATAGGAAGGACAAGTTTCACAAATAGTTTTCAGCAAACAAGGACAGATGAAAAACCACATGGTCAGCAAAGTGGGAGGGGAGCAGGAGTGCTTATGGCAGCAGTAAATGATTGACAGTTGAGTCTGAGACCAGGTGTTCTGGCAGCTACAAACTCTTAGCACGTACATTGCTTTTAGCTGAGTCAGGAAGTCAACTAAAATAGACAGCACAGGCAGGGAAAAAGACAGGCAGCAGAGGACGGGAGAATTACAAAGCCAACAAAATGGATGCCACAACCAAGATGGCTTCAGCTTATGCTAACGGAAATTATTTCAGATTTACACACTAAAGTTTGTCATTTGCCAAGCAGCCAGTTGGACTGTGTGACAAGGGGGAGCACTGCAAGACTTCTGCTTGTGACCAGGACTAGGGACAAAGGCCTGCTAGTCTCCCTGCTGGGTGAGAGGACATCACCCAGGGAAACCAAGATCTCCTGCCCTGGAGCCTGGAGCACAACCGCCTGCCTGCTAGCCAAGACCATTGTGCCCTGTGAGGAAGAGGAGAGCATTGGAGAAAGCGAGGTTCAGTGGGGAGCCCTACCGAGAGGACTCCCTGAGCAAGGTGTGAGTGAACAGCTGTGCACTGATCGGTTCATTGCCCATGTGCAGAAGTAATTGTCGAACCACGTATGCCAGGAGAGTGCCTCCATGACCTGAGCTGTCGTAAGTGCCGTGCGGGAAGCGTCAAGCCCTCACCGCTTTGTTGCAGTGACCCCGTATGCTAGAGGGGGCCACCATTGAATTATTTGTTACCAGAAGCATCAACACTTGTTACCGCCTTAATGGGCAATCCCATATGCCAGGAGGGGCAGCCATTGTGAGGGAGAGCATAGCAGAGAAGTCTGAGCCTTAGCGGACTGTATCACAGCAACTCTGTATGCCAGAAGGGGCTGCCAGTAATCACATTTCCAGGAGTTCGGATTGTTACCCGGACGAAAGACTGCGGCTGTGATCGACGAGTCTAGTCCACCCACGTAGACCTGCACCTGACTGATTGCCCAAGTACAGTGAAGGACATCGCCTGAGATGTCACACCCTTGTTGGGCTCCAGTCGGGACCTGGAGGATCAAATCGCCCACTCTCCACCAAGTGACAGGAAGAGTGACTTGTCTCATCTTCGAGGAGCAGGAGCAGCTCAGATCACTGAGACAAGCCAGTAGAGCAGCCCGAGGGAGAGAGCCTGCACCTGCCGGTTGCTGCTGCGTGCACCACAGGCGCCCGACTTCACCGAACAGGACCTGTACTTGTGAGTGCTCGTGGAGAAGGCACTCGCTGCGTCCCTGAACTCTTCCATACCGCCGGAGTGGGTAAGACTAGAATTAGGCCTATGGGGCTCTGGGGAACTCGCTGGTAACGGTGCTGCGGCACCATAGACACTTTGGACTAATTTCTGAAGAGTCAAAGGGGAACGCTTGAGTACGACCTATTAGTAAGCATTACCTGGTGCAGCCAACAGTGAACGGGGAACCCCCACCACGTTATAAACAAGCATTTGCAATACAATAGGTCTCGCATTTTAGAAACTTTGTCCTATTGCTATTGTAAATGACAATGCCTTTTATTATTGCAGGTTTTTTAAACACATAACTAAAAGGCATTGACATTTACAATGCCAATAGCTAAAATATTGCAATTGTGAGACCTATTGCATTGCAAATGCTTGTTCTTTATTATCGCATATAAGAGCACCTCGAAATACAGGATTCGACCTGTACACAACCTTCACTTGTGTTTCATTTCACAACGTATAACATAGTCTATGTATAATAGAAACCCAGGCCACCCAGAGTGGGCATCGATAACTGACTTGCTTCTTAGTTCACTATTGGCATTGTTGTTGGGGGAGCAGAAATATTTCAAAATGTATGTTTGAAGCCATTCACTTAAAAAAAATGCTTTTCAATGCACTGATCTTACCTGATATACTGAGGTTGAAGAGATTTTATCATATTTTTACAGGTTTATTTCAAAACGTCTTTAAAAATGAAGGTGTTTCTAACGTTAAGTGGTGCAGGACACCTCAGTCATTTCCTTTCTTTAGCTTCAGTTAACCTGTAAATAAACGCTTGCTTGTTTATTTAGCATCTTTCTGAAAGTTACTGCTCAGACAAGTAAACAGCAGCCCAATGCTGCTGTTGACCAGGGGGCCACATTTAAAGGTCAGGAGGGCCACAAGCAGCTCCTGGGCCCTACTCTGAGTATCTCATCTCATCTTCTCTATGCTAACCTCCACCTTCGGTCATGTCATCCTCTTTGTGAGAAACCTATGAGCAGTGCAAGGAGAATTGTACTGCAGTGGAGCCTCTAATTATGCGGTAGGATTTACTAAATTATGCGGCAAGAAAAGCAAACTATGTGGTGTAAATCGGCTCACTTTTTCGATAGTATTACTTCATTATTTTATAATTATTACACATGGTAATACCGTCTGGGCAATGATTTCACCTCATTAGTACTGGCTTAACAACAGGAGCGACCCGTGCAGGTAAGAGTGGTGGGGCTGGGTTGGGGAGGGATTCGACAGAGGACCAAGAGGGAAAATTAAATAAATAATTTTCCCTCAT
The DNA here is from genome assembly GCA_963921515.1 of Calotriton arnoldi. NCBI lineage: Eukaryota > Metazoa > Chordata > Amphibia > Caudata > Salamandridae > Calotriton > Calotriton arnoldi. The sequence continues at coordinate 2,323,902 of CAWUFW010002021.1, forward strand.
CGTCATCTGTTGAAACTGCCCCCTCCCGGCCCCACCTCTCTTACCTGCACAGGCCGCTGCTGCTTAACAATCAAATACAGAAATAAGCAACTGAAAGATGACCAGTTAACCTTTACACAAGGCCTTACACTGCGCTCAAACACATGCTGATACATTTTTAGTAACATTTGATCCGTTGGAGCTAGAAACAAATTTTGTTTATAAAAATTTGCAGATTATGCAGAAGATGACGGACTATGTGGCAAATGAGGCAAGTCCATAATTATGCACAAAAAGCTGTGACCGCAGAATCGCATAATTCCAGTGGCCTTGCCTAGGAGTCTACCTGAACAGTGCAGTAATCCTACCCACAGGTGACATTCAATGGCCAATTTTTTCCATATTTTTCCATTTCCAAACTGCAACTAACACTCTTTCAACCGAGCAACTAATGGGATGGAAAGCAAATCGCTTCAGAGACTCCGCCGCCCCCCTCACCCTCCGGGATGGAAAGCGCTATATAAATGATGCAGGATATGTTTGGAAATCACTATAAAAATAACCCTACAATACAAAACATTTCAGGGGACCTCCCCACACAGGTAGCCCCAGAGCCCAATGCGGGCTACTCAATGGAAAAGTGGTCTAGGACAACACCGTAGACTCATGCATCGTTATAGCACCATGACAGACCACAGGAGGTAGAACTTAAGATACTAGAGTAAAGAATCCTGTCCCGCTGCACAGGCCACCCACACTGGCTCCCCGAGGAGCCAGAGAAAAGTGCCCCACCCTGTGCCTCACCCACAATTACCAGGCCACATGGGACCCCGCCAGAGCCTCAAAGTCCGCTGATGGAACACGGGAAGACCGAATTTCTGTCAGCCCAAGTCAAGACAGACGTGACCTGGGGAATGACCATCTCCTCTCTATCCCCAACAAGACAGAAAATAGACCCGGCACCAAAATAAAAGTGACCCCCATTAGTGAATTAAATAGCTAAATGAGTGGCCCATATTTGCAAATTGGGGCAGTTTTGAAGTTCTAAAGACCCGCTGTATAAGTGTTTAGCCAGCAATGGAAGACAGCAGGGATTTGAGCTTGCTGCTGGCAATGTTTGTTTTAATATCAAGGAAATTAACAGTAAAAACCAGCCCAGTCGACCAAAACAAATGCTCACAAGTACACAAAAAACGTACCACACTCTAACCTTTTAGGACAGCCCATCGGGCGGGCACTGCCCGATTGCCCTATTGGCAGAGCCGCTGGAATTATGCAGCAGGAAAGCACCAAATTATGCGGCAGGTTTTACTTAATTATGTGGCAAGAAAAGGCAAATTATGCTACTTAATGCAGCAAATTATTTGATAGTATTACTTTATTATTTTGCCATTTTCACATATAGTAATACTGTCTGGCAAGGATTTCACCTCAGTACCAGTTTTACAACCAAATACAGAAATAAGCAAATGAAAGTTGACCAGTTAAAGTTAGTGAATGGCCTTCCCCTGCGCGCAAACACACGTCGCCACGGTTTTGGTAACTTTTGATCTGTTTGAGCTTGAAACCTTTTTTTTTTGTTAAAATTTTCAGATGGTGGAGAAGATGAGGGATCACGCAGCAATTCTATAATTATGCGGGGAAAAAAGCTGCAGCCGTGGAATCGCATAATTCCATAGGCCAGTCTGACCTTGATCCCAAAACGTGCCTGCACCTGGGAAGGGAGTGTCAGACACGTCTTCACTCAAGCCCCCAAACCCAGCTCTCCTTCCCCCCCTCGAGCGAACAGGCATCTCACACTGTACAGCTATCTGCTCACGATCACACAGCACCACCACATCTTCATGTTCAGGGGAGCCCGGAAAATTCGCTGCTCACCCAACTAAGGCCAGTCACACACCATCGGAGAACAACTGCACAGCCAAAGACACAACTCGGGCCACATAACAGAAGTAAATACATGTAACATTTGCATCACTTTTTTCCCCAAAAGGGAACAGAGCAGACGCCGTCGCCATCAAGCTTAGATAGTTAAGAACGGTGAAAACTAATATGAACCATTACTTTGCTACTGCTAGAACAAGCATTTGCAATGAAATCGATCTCGCCTTTGGGACCTTATATGTATTTAGCAATGCAGCACATTAGCCTGCGTGCTGAAACATCTACTGTTCTTTAACATGGAGGGAAAGTAAGCACCAAACTGCGTGACACGCCAGGTATGGGAACACATGGAGAGAAATATTGCCTTTCAGCGGGAAAAGCTGTTTTCAATATAAAATCAGGGCCTTCGGTGGTCATATCACTGAAAATACAAGATTTAAAAAAAATATTATTGTCTACGGGTGCTCGTGAAAGACAATTTTTATGGACTGGAATCTAGAGAATGCTAAGGTGATTCTGGTATTTTACTGACCTCTGCTGGTCGTTTTCTATCAAGAAAGTTAAATAGAGGCAGTTGCCAGAAAAGTTTTAAAAAAGAAAGTCCCTCAGCAGAAAGCAATTCTGGTATTTTACTGACCTCTACTGATCGTTTTCTATCAAGACAGTTAAATAGAGGCAGTTGAACAAGCAGAAAGCAATTCTGGTATTTTAATGACCTCTACAGGTCGTTTTTAGGTCTCGCCTGAGCCAGCGCGCATGCGCTGGCCTGCGAGGCTTCTAGTAAGGACTTTCAACTCGGACCACACGCTCGTGCGTGTGCTTTTTTTTTCATCACACGCTATTGGCCTTTGCGTGAGTCTTTCTAAGAAAGACAGCACGCAATTGGCCAAAGGCGGGTGCATGTCCCGCCTTCTCTCTCCCCTGGCCTAGGGAGCTCGGGAGCGAGCAGCAGCGCGGCCGGGTGCCAGCTGTATACCTCACATTCCTTGCAGTGCGCGCGCACCGCGCTTGTTGGGAAATGTAAGATAGGATTTATTTTCTAATAGCTGTTTGGGTTTCTCTTTGAAGATTTTGATTTGTAGATTCCTACACAACTGGTTCTTGAGAGGTAAGAGAGAGCACGGTTCCCCATCCATGTCTTGGCTTATTTACACTACTAGGTGTGTTTCATGAGCGCAGAACACGTCACAGCTTCATGCATTCATTTAATGCCTACTGAAGACACTGCCCGGCATAATGGTGAACACTGAAACCCAAATCTAGCTTTAGAAACGCCATCTCGGGAACAAGCCCGACTGGAAAAAAATGACACCGAAAAAGACGAGGCATGAAATGAAAGCTAGACTATGAAGAAAGGGAGGGGAGAAAGTTTCTTTAGAAGTAGAGAAAACATTCCCAAAAGTCAGCATGGGGGGAGAGGTCAGGCGCTGCGGTGACACCGCAGACAGCAAAACTAATTCAAACTCTCCTCCTGTTACCCCTGCGCCGCTTGCATTTTGGGAGCCGACAGAGAAGCGCGCGCCCTTTCACTAATCCCCAACACTGACCAGGACAGGGGGGATTTACTAATCTAAGCACATGCCTGTCCGTTGCCATGGGAACGCACCTCCCGCCCGCGTACGACGGGAAGCATGGCGGCGCAGCTAGCCAAGTTTATTTAGTTATTCACTCATTTCAGTGGCTGGTGAGCACGTTTCCTGGCACTTTCAGGCGTCGAAGCACTATGCAGCGTATGTATAAAGATTAGAACATGTACACGTGAATGCAGTTTGTAATACTGCTTGAAAAAGGCTCCACTCAAGCATTATCTACCAGTCCCCTCCATCCCGCCCCAACTGCATTAATTTGTACTCTTCATTTTCAAATCTGGTTTTTAAAGTTTCTTTAGTGCAGACCGAGCCCAGAAGTGTGTCAGACTGCTAAACATGAGATGCGGGTATTAGTTTATACAGAGACGGCCCTGTTCAGAAAGTCAGGCAGTGTGACCGTGATACAGCTACAGGGCAGTCTTGTAGGGTGTGTCAAAAAAGAGGGTGCCAGATTGCTAGGTACACAATTTTTCAACCTGATAAGAATTAAAATCTGAGTTGGCCCTGGGAAAGTATGTAAATCACTGAGCCATCTTACCTGCTTCCTATGGTTGAGAGTGTGAATGAAACCAGTATTAATTATATAAAGCAGTTAAGAAAGTTGGTATACTATACAGCCTATGTAGCCGGATATAGAGCTGTAGCTGACCAATGAGAGAGAGCTTCCGCTAGAGATGGAAGCACCTGTTACTCTGACATTGGTGTTTGGAATCTATTGAGCTAATGACTCACATCCTGGCCCAATGCATCATTCATGCTTCAGGGAGCGCTTTGTCTTTCTACATTTAAATGCCAGTTCTTTACACTTCCTGTCACCCTATGACTCACAACGAAGCAAGAGGGATGGACAGTGACTGCTGCTCAGAGCTCAAATTGAAAAGCTCACAGAACTGGCACTAAAACCCAGCAACTTTCTTCTGTTGTTGTCTAAGGCCATCCGATCGACTTTGTTGTAGTTTCACAAAAAGCTCAACCCTGCTTGAGACTCCCTCCCCACACCCCCACCCGCCCCTCCACCAAAAGCAACATTGGTAAAAAAAAATTACTTGCAGTCCTTGTTTCAAGACAGTAACTGTGAGCGGGGACGCAACGTGTAAGGATGCTTTCAAAATGTGGCAAGAGACCCCAAGATTTCAACATGTCACAGACAGATCAGAATCTTAAGCTGGTAGAATGCATGTTTTTACGACATCAAGTGACAATCTCTACCTCATAGCCAAGAAATCAATTGTCTTGAAAACCTTACCATGAAATAAATACACGTTCACGATTTTTTGTGTGAGTTGAGGTAGTAGTGATCAGAGGTGACCTCAGTATCAGGAGACTCGGGAATTTCTGCAACCGATGCAAATGTAGCAACTATGAGAAACATAATAATGGAACATTTGTGGGGATGGTTTCTTGGTAATGGGAGCAAGTCAAAGAGGTTCTCCGTAATCAGTTTCTTTAATGTTTCATAGAACCCTGTTGTCTGGTCATTTCTAAAGGCACCTCCCCTTCTCAAGGCCTGGCTGTTACACAATGTGAGCCCAATTCACAAAGGTAAAGTTAGACTCAGTGTGACATAGTTACACGCCACATAATTACACTCTACTCAATGCAACATAAATACACTCCACATACCACTCATTACCACATAATTACACGCTACATAATTACACTCTACTCACTGCAACATAAATACACTCCACATAATACCACTCCGTGCCACATAATTATATGCTGCATAATTACACTGCACTCAATGCAACATACACTGCAAATAATACCACTCTGTGCCACATAATTACATGCCACATAATTACACTCTACTGAATGCAACATACACTCCACATAATACCACTCAGTGCCACATAATTACACGCCACATAATCACACTCTACTCAATGCAACATAAATACACTGCACATACCACTCATTACCACATAATTACACACCACATAATTACACTCTACTCACTGCAACATAAATACACTCCACATAATACCACTCCGTGCCACATAATTATATGCTGCATAATTACACTGCACTCAATGCAACATACACTGCAAATAATACCACTCAGTGCCACATAATTACATGCCACATAATTACACTCTACTGAATGCAACATACACTCCACATAATACCACTCAGTGCCACATAATTACACGCCACATAATCACACTCTACTCAATGCAACATAAATACACTCCACATAATACCACTCAGTGCCACGTAATAACACGCCACATAATTACACTCTACTCAATGCAATATAAATACACTCCACATAATACCACTCAGTATCACATAATTACACACTACGTAATTACACTCTACTCAATGCAACATAAATACACTTCACATAATACCACTCAGTACCACATAATCACACGTCACAATTACTCTATTCAATGCAACATAAATACACTCCACATAATACCACTCAGTGCCACATAATTACACACCACATAATTACACTCTACTCAATGCAACATAAATACACTCCACATAATACCACTCAGTACCACATAATTACACGTCACATAATTACACTCTATTCAATGCAACATAAATACACTCCACATAATAACACTGTGCCACATAATTACACGCCACATAATTACACTCCACTCAATGCAACATAAATATACTCCATATAATACCATCTAGTGTATCTTCTAAAATGCCCTTGTGGGCTAGTATACATTGGAAAGACCGAAAGAAAAATCAAGATTAGATTAAACGAACATAAAAGTAACATCAGAAATAAAAACCTGAAATCCATCGTGGCCACACACTTTGCGAACTTTAATCACAACATCAGTCAATTGCGATTCTTGGTGTGTGAAACCGTTGACATTAAGGAAGGGAGAGACAATCGCAAATTTCTATTGCAACGTGAAACGTTTTGGATCAAAAAGATGAACTCATTGGTGCCTCACGGCCTTAACGACCGTATTGAATATAGTTGCTTTCTGTGAAGATCCCAACTTTTAGTAATATGTATATTTTTCATCATGCTTAATGTTTTTTTGACATATTTAATCACGGTTTGGTCATCTTCTCTCTTTTTGTTAACTTTTTTCTTGTTTCCTGCATTTTCATTGTTTAACATTGGTTTTTCGCATTTTTCTCCCTCTCTGTTAATTTCTTCTGCATCTTCATTTTCACAGTTTATTGCAACAATTTCAATGTATACCGTTGCGACCTCATATTGTTTTTAACACCTTCGAGTGACCAGTGATATGCACTTGATGCCCTAATGTGTTTGAAAGCATGCAACACATTCTGTTTTATCCATTCAAAGATGGTGACCATTTCCTTTTGGGGATTGGTACTTTTTCACTTTTTACCTTTTTATTGGCGGTGCACCCCTCGTCACTTTTTATCATCACGGGTACTTATGGCGTCCACCATTCGGGACTTTGAATCGCGTGTTACCCACAGTCGTATGCGGGAAAGCTAAACATAACCCAGGTAACTTTTCGTTAGATTCAGATCGTATTTGATCTTTACACGCATTCACATCTTAGTGAAATATTTTAAACACGCTTTGTTGCACTCAAAGAAAAATTGGCAGCATGATGCATGCTCGCATTTTTAGTTTCAGCCACTATGTTCACAATAATTTTTCTGGCTTGTCATGCACTTGCAGTGTTTACCCGGTCAGTTATTATACGCTCTGTTGACCTCTGTTGCACTTAAAGAATAATCTGCAGCATGATGCACACTCGTGATTTTAGTCACCATGTTCACAATAAGCCTTCTGGACAGTCATGCATTCGCATGGTTTTACCCGTTCAGTTATCACGCATGTTGCTCTACACACCCTTTTGTATAATCGGTCACTTGTTAGCTTTAATACATGGTGCGGATGGTTTGTACATCCGCTTGGGTTTACTAATACTCACCTGGTAGTTTTTTTTCCCAGTTTGGTTTACGACACCAAGCCGTTTTTGTCTTCATTTAAATATTCATCACATGGATGAACTTCGTAGTCTCATTTCGTCTTTCTTGCTCCATTAGGAATTCACCCCCTGAAGAAGGGCGGTATTCACTGCCCGAAATGCATTGGGGTTAACATTAATGTTTTTGGGAGAAATATTCATGGATTTACATGAAAAAAGCAATAACCTCATGAAATTAATGAGTTGAAATCATTGTACAACACAATAAAAAGAAACAGTGATTATAACTTTGGAGTATATTGGAATACTTGGACATAATTGCATGAAATTCATCACCAGCAGCTGTGTGCATAGAGGGACACCTCCCAGTGGGGAGGTGCAACTTTGAACATAAATAAACTCCACATAATACCACTCAGTGTGACATAGCTACACGCCACATAATTACACTCTACTCAATGCAACATAAATACACCCCACATACCACTCAGTACCACATAATTACAAGCCACATAATTACACTCTACTCAATGCAACATAAATACACTCCACATAATACCACTCAGTGCCACATAATTATATGCTACATAATTACACTGCACTCAATGCAACATACACTGCAAATAATACCACTCAGTGCCACATAATTACACTCTACTGAATGCAACCTACACTCCACATAATACCACTCAGTGCCACATAATTACATGCCACATAATCACACTCTACTCAATGCAACATAAATACACTCCACATAATACCACTCAGTGCCACGTAATAACACGCCACATAATTACACTCTACTCAATGCAATATAAATACACTCCACATAATACCACTCAGTACCACATAATTACACAATACGTAATTACACTCTACTCAATACAACATAAATACACTCCACATAATACCACTCAGTACCACATAATCACACGTCACAATTACTCTATTCAATGCAACATAAATACACTCCACATAATACCACTCAGTGCCACATAATTACACACCACATAATTACACTCTACTCAATGCAACATAAATACACTCCACATAATACCACTCAGTACCACATAATTACACGTCACATAATTACACTCTATTCAATGCAACATAAATACACTCCACATAATAACACTGTGCCACATAATTACATGCCACATAATAACACTCTACTCAATGCAACATAAATGAACTCCACATAATACCACTCAGTGTGACATAGTTACATGCCACATAATTACACTCCACTCAATGCAACATAAATACACCCCACATATCACTCAGTACCACATAATTACAAGCCACATAATTACACTCTACTCAATGCAACATAAATACACTCCACATAATACCACTCAGTGCCACATAATTACACGCCACATAATTACACTCTACTCAATGCAACATAAATATACTCCACATAAATGCACTCTATGCCACATACCACCAATCAACATAAATGCACTCCACACCATGACACAATTTCCATAAGCATAATTTCACTCAACACCACAGTTCCAGGCCACACAATTCAACTCCACACATTTCCAATACAGACCACATAATTACACACCAAACATATTTCAACTCCACAACCCCACAATCCACAACGTATCTCCAATCCACACCATATAGTGGCACCACCTAAGCACCAAACATCACTCACCACCACCATTTTCCATCAGCGCACCACCGAAGCATCACCTAAACATCACCTAAGTATCACGTCACTCTGCCCTCGGAATCTGGCAGCTGTTGATTCTCCCCTAGTGTCCGTCCACTGCTCGTGTTATAATTAAATTACTGTTTTCCAACCTCCACTCCCCCGTTATTTATGTCCCGCTCCCCCATAACAAAAAGAATTATAACAAACAAGCATGAGAACAGGCAGAAAGAAGTTGCTAGCAGTGCAACTACAAAAAAACTAGAAGACATTTTTTATGTTAAAATCTTTTTTTAATCAGGTTGTTCAGTTGTATATAATGTCGTCTTGGTTTGTATAAAGGTAAAAAAAATGCTTAACACTTTTTATTATAACTTTTCAACATGATGCACAGCAACTACAATGCTCTACAACATAGCCAAACGTTCTGGCTAAACACATAAGGTCCCAAAGGCGAGACCTATTGGCTATGCCAATGCTTGTTTTATCAAGACAGTTAAATAAAGGCAGTTGAACAGGGAAACAAAAGTCCCTAAGCGGAAGGAGACAAGTCCTAGGGCTGATCTCCAGAGCCCACAAAGTACAGACACATATAAGTATATACTAAAGTATATACAAGAGGTCTCGAATGCTCGACCTAAAAAGGGACCGAACACAATCATTTAACAGCACCTTCCTGGTGTGATAAAATAGTTACTTTGAGACACAACCAGCAAATTACAGTTAAAGATATAACAAAATCACTGACAGGCATGTGAATTGTGCACACTGTAAATCACACAAATGAAGATATTTCAGCAGGATGTAGTGTATCGGAGGTAGATCGGTAAGGTGTGTCAGGAGGGCGGGGTAAGGAGACGGGGCGCGGCACCCGGGTCTGCTTATGTGCCACTCCTCCCAGGGTTAGTGGGGGCATGGGTTCCAGAGGAGTAAACTAACAAAAGCTCTTTGTCTCCCCGGATTTGAACATGTGAAAGGCTCTCTCCCAGTAACACGCAGGGAGTGCTCCTTCCCGGGGCGTGAAACTACTTCAGTGCGGGGAGATATAGCGCACACTGCTAATTAAATGGCCTTGGGGTGCGGCTTCTAAGAAAACATCATGCCAGGGTGCTACCGATGTGCCAAGGGTGACATCTGAACCACTTATTACGTAACAGCCACTCAACGAGGAACAACGACTCAACAAGGAACAACCACCTGACATGGAATAACTTCTCAACAAGGAATTACCTCTTTATTGTAATGCAGAGTGCGGTGTCCGTGAAGCGGGCGCCGCGCTCAATATTAAAGGTTAAAAATTAAAAAAATTAAAACAAATAGAGCAGTGTCCCTGAAGCGGGCACCGCGCTCAGTATTAAAGTTTAAAACAATAAATAAACTGAGCGCGGTGTCCTTAAAGCGGGCACCGCGCTCAACATCAAAGTTTAATAAAAATAAAATTTAAACTGAACGCGGTGTCCCTAAAGCAGGCACCGCGCTCTGCATGCACATACAAAAAGAGGCAGTCATTGTCCCCACTAATGTCCATAAACAAAATAGCACTCACCCACTAAATAAAGCCGACCATGTAACGAGCCAAGTAAAAGGTCCAGTCGTTATGGGCGTTAACAAATGGAGACAAGGTGGTACCAAGGAGGGACTAACAAGCCAATTTACCAATCAGAAGCCAGCATTTAAGAGGACAATGACACAAGCTAATGACAAATATGGGCGGAGAGTGGGCGTGGCTTCAATTGCATACTCTATTACAGCATGCCTCACAGAGTGAGCAGCGCATGTGCGCTGCCGCTAGGCTCGACCTAAAAAAAGACGGGGGAAAAGAGATTTGCCTAACAACTTCTAGAGCCCAGACCTCAAGGGGATTGTGTTGTTGCTCATGAATGTTGTTATTCCTTTGCATGAGTAGAGTTAGAAATAAAATCATTTTTTTTTGTTACAAAAGTAAGTAGTGGACTGGATATTGAAGACAAACCGGGAATATGTTGGGAAATAATGTTCCCCTATATTCACCTAAATGGTCGACGTGTTTCTTACCTAATTAAACTAAACAGATCTATGGCACTTCTTGAGGACGAGATCGACCTAATCTCTGACTGGTGGGGTCCTATGGTAAATTCATAAAGTGTCCCCACACATCGAATCACCCTGATAAGTGAGCACTCAGGTATAGAATTATACCTCTTTAATGTTGGAGGAAACGTTCACACCCTAAACCTGGCCTAAAATATAAACATATAGACAAAATGTCAATGAAAACATCCTTGATACATCTCAATATCACAATTCTGTAATTCCATACATAAACCAAGTTCCAATGATCAGTGTCAACACCAGTGTAAAAACCAATACACAGGTAGGACATACACACATATAGACAAAACACCTTTGTGAGCCAAAACAACTGGAGGAACACTCTGTGGATATTTGGAGTTAAAAAAACAAGAGATTGGACGACGGTATCACAGCTGCTTACCCAATCCCTACTCGAATCGGGTCCCTTGGGACTCATGGGATCTTCAACCGCTCGTAGATATTTCTAAATATTTAGGCACTAATTGTAATTCTCCACCATATCCAGTAATCGAAACAAGGCCAATCACTCACCGTTTCTAGTTACATCGACTCTCTATGGGATTTGCCCGTGACCTACCCTGTCTCATTGGTGCCGGAGTTAACCGCGTAGATCGGGAGACCAGTATTTGAACCAGACGTCTCAGGTCACGCGTCCATGGATCAGCGTGGCCACGTGACCACGTCATGACACTGTGGTCCTATCGAGCACTTTCCCAAAACTTTTGGTTCCTTGTTGACGCCTCACATGAGCAAAGTCTACAACTCGTTCTCACTAACTAAAGCACTTCCTCCAACAATAAACACATCTATAACTAACTTAATACACAAGCAGGGAAAAGACTTGGGGAAATGCACTTCTTATCCCCTATTGCGTTATTAAACGAAGATACTAGCGACCCGCCAATCCAGCTTCATTAAAAACTGCCAGACGCATGATAATCTAAGGAGAGTTGTCCACCTGGTTGAAAAAGCAAAAAAAAGCAATACCTGCTTTATTGGCTACATTAGATGCAAAGAAACCTTTTGACCCAGTGGACTGGTGTTTTCTGACTAAGGTCCTTGAGACAGCCAGTTTTGGCCCATAATTTTATGACCATGGACCTGCATTATATCAATCGCCCTCCGGAAAGATTTTACTTAATAGTAACACCTGCTCTATACTTCAACTGAAAAGGGGAACTAGCCAGTGGGAACCCCTGTTGAACTATCTCATGGAAGACCATCCTTCGCAGTCATACCCACCTAGGCATAAGGCTCTATACTTATTTTGAAAACTTTACCCATAGGGATTACAATCAAATAAAATCTACTTTGCACATCATCACTGGCATTCTCTTTTTCCAATGGTGGTACAGTGTCTGCAATTCTAATTCTAGCTCCCCTGTCTTTGCTAACCTGATGTGGACATTAATCCTTAAGCAAGAAGTTGTTTCCTATTGTACTGGGTGGGGGAAGTACTGTGTCAAATAAAGATGATTTGGGGGGGGGGCTGTTTTTTTCATGGTTCCTCTTCTTCTCCTAGTCTTACTGTTTTACTTTTAACAAAATGTAAGAGTTGCTATGGATCGAGACAACAAACAGTGAATGGCACACATCTTATATTTTGATTATGTTAATATATGGAATGTGTTCTGCTTAGATAACTTAATAAAGTTGTTTGGTTAAAAAAAGCTTTTCATCACATGGGCCCTACTTACTTTAGCACCAGATTTAACCCTTACCATCCTTCTCATTCCCTGAGACCGGGACCTGCCATACTTCTTCAAATTCCGTCATTTAAAAAAGAAAGTTGACTAAACTGCAGATCCTAGGCAAAGTTGGAGTGGTGCACTACTCCAAAGAAGTAATTTCAATAAGTCATGAAGGCTTGTTGTATTGTTTCAATAAATCCTTTATTTTCAAAGTCATCCGACAGTGAAAAGTTCCAGCCAACGCGTTTCGTTCATTTGAAAATGAACTTCTTCAGGGCAATGTGTGGTGTCTGATTGTATGGGGGAGATAGTTCTCGGATTCCCCAGGTGGTCTCATGTGCAAAGAGCGAGCTAGATCCAGTATGCTCGTACGTTGCAAGGAAGGGTATGGAATACACAAACTAATGTGATGGTGCAGGCCTCCCTGGTAAGGGCCAGCACTGGGTATTTCTGGGGTGCAGGATGCTTCCGTCGGTCCTGTTCGGAACTTCCGTACGAGCATACTGGATCTAGCTCGCTCTTTGCACATGAGACCACCTGGGGGATCCGAGAACTATCTCCCCCATACAATCAGACACCACACATTGCCCTGAAGAAGTTCATTCTCAAATGAACGAAACGCGTTGGCTGGAACTTTTCACTGTCGGATGACTTTGAAAATAAAGGATTTATTGAAACAATACAACAAGCCTTCATGACTTATTGAAATGATTTCTTTGGAGTAGTGCACCACTCCAACTTTGCCTTTGTTCTTCCTCTGCCTAGCAGTTGGCACCCAACGACGGCAGGTGCAGGAGTTGCATGTGCACACCTTTTTGGATATACTGTTGATATATTTACAAAGGGAACACAGCAGGAAAGTGCGGTTACCGTGTCCGCCGTTGTCCGCCATTGTTTTCAGCTTAAACTGCAGATCCTTTTCTTATCTGACTGCAAAATTTGGAATTCCTAATCTTATTCCATCCATGTGGTGCACAATAACCATATTCAGGAAACTTCTCAAAAACTGGCTCTTCCAGCAATGCTAACCTCTTCTTCTGTTCCATTTCCCTTGAGGTTTCACTCCATAGTGCCAGGATGTCTCTGGGTAGAAGGACACTATACATTTTTTTCATTCAAGGTTGGAGGTGGTGTAGTAGGGGATTTTAGAGGGTATGCATCGGAGTGGAGGTACTGATCCTGGATGGGGTTGTTTTGCTAAATTACTCTATATCAAGAGCGCCCTATATTTGCAGGTCTGAACTTTCATTTAATTCATTTGTGCATTCTGAGAGTAGCAGTCTTGATTCCAAATGACCCATTAGAACTTTAAAAAACTGAGAACAATAATTTATCAAATGAAAGCCAAAGAAATAGTATCCTCCAATTATGACGTGATACATCAGTACTAGTTAGGGTGAAGCTTAGAAGAGAAATGGGCCCCTGAGAAGGTTGGGTATCTCTCTGGTCTATACAAGGAGTCTACGTGGTTGATGTGCTAGAGAGGGCTGTGGGCCTTGAGAGAGGCGTGCAAAAGGACCCACAGTGGTGTGGTTCTAGGGGACCCTGAGAATGAAATTAAGAGGGAGAATCAACCACTTGTTGGTGAGTGAGCCCTTGTAGAGATGAGTGGGTCAGACCCAAGCTTGGTGAGGGAATATAAGATGTGTGGTGATGAGGAGGTACTACAGAAAGTAGTCAGGAGCTGGAGTGGGTTATAGGGCTTGAGCCCCTACTGACGGTGCTTTGACATGGGAGACATGAGACTGTCGCAAATGGAAGTCCATGAGCCAGGTGTATAAACAGGATAACTTTATTCAAGCTTAGTTCCAGCATAGGTTAAGTAGGAGAAGATAAGTAGGAGAAAGCATAGCCACACCAGGAGCAGCCTCCCTGCTGCTCAGCCTGCATCGACCAACTGACACTCCACACGCAAACAGGCACCCAAGCATTCCATGAGGTCATCAGACATTCTAGCACTCATCCTTGCTGAGCAGTAGGGAAGAGACAGCTAGGGAAGAGGAAAGCAACAAGTAGTTTATGACACATCCCCCTTCCTCAGGGAAACAAAAAGCAGAACATCATTGAAGATATTACTCCAGAAAAGATGGAAGTAACATTCCAGAATGTACATGCATAAACATTACATCAGAAACGATGGAAAGAACATTCACAATGTACATGCACGAAAAGAAACATTCTAAAATATACATAAGCGCAATACATCAGGCCATATAGAAGGAACATTCCGAAATGAACAAGCATAAACACATCCCATGCCCCATACCCTCCCTTGGAGAAAATACAGAAAAGAAATATTGAGAGGACATGGCTTAGAAGGTACTCACCACCCAAGAAAACTGAATAGGGGCACTAACAACCCACACAAGCGGCCCCGCAACCTCCCCATTGTAGGGTACACCGTAGGGTATACGTCACCCTAAAAAAACTGAATTAGGGCCCAGACCGACCCCACAACCTCCCCATTAAAGGGTACACCGTAGGGTAAACGTCACCCTAGAAAACTGAAAAGGGGCACTAACAACCCACACAAGCGACCCCGCAACCTCCCCATTGTAGGGTACACCGTAGGGTATACGTCACCATAAACAAAAATGAATTGGGGCACAGACTGACCCCACAACCTCCCCATTGTAGGGTACACCGTAGGGTAAACGTCACCCTAGAAAACTGAATAGGGGCACAAACAACCCACACAACCTCCCCATAAAAGGGTACACCGCAGGGTATCCGTCACCCTAGAAAACTGAATTGAGGCATTGACCGGCCCCACAACTTCCCCATTGTAGGGTACACCGTAGGGTAAACGTCACCCTAAAAAAACTGAATTAGGGCCTAGACCGACCCCACAACCTCCCCATTAAAGGGTACACCGTAGGGTAAACGTCACCCTAGAAAACTGAAAAGGGGCACTAACAACCCACACAAGCGGCCCTGCAACCTCCCCATTGTAGGGTACACCGTAGGGTATACGTCACCCTAAAAAAACCTGAATTGGGGCACAGACTGACCCCACAACCTCCCCATTGTAGGGTACACCGTAGGGTAAACGTCACCCTAGAAAACTGAATTGGAGCACTGACTGCTCCCTCAACCTCCCCATGACAGGGTACAACACCCCCATAACCTCCCCATAAATGGGTATACACTGCACTTGTAAACTGAATTGGGGGCGCCTTACAACTGTTATGGACCCTAGAATAAAAACATGACCGTAAGCACACTCACACTAATACAGGACATGCATTATAATGGCAAACGTTATAAAAACAGAAAGTCTTAAACTCCGGTGAGCGGTCTCCCACCCGAAGTCCTCACCCGACGTGAAGCCCTTGTTTATGAGTTTGGTTTATGAGTTCGCCAACCAATCCGCCGTGACGTAGGTAATAGAGAATGTGCTGTGACATTGAACACTCAGCCAAGCCAAGCGAAGACCAGTGTCCTCCGTATGCTGAAAGGCTTGAACTGACGAACTGAGCATCAGAGGCTCGCAGGGGTTTCAAACTGGTCTTGAAGTATGTTGCTCTCGGTTGAAAAGGGTAAACGCGTCTTGTGTAGAAATGTCACAGTCGCAGTCATGACGATTTATGTTATTTAAACGCAACAAAAAAAAACGTGGTTGCCAGTCAGGAACTGCAGGGAACACTTCAACCTTCATGTGCTACCGCCAAGCACAAAATGGTGGCATGCATCTTGACGCCACACCGGATAAACCCACGACGCGTCTATGCTGCAGAGCGTCCTTCCACAGCCCAGAATTGCGTGAAGACAAGGGTGCAACGTCATATGCGATCGTCTTTGTGCCACCCGGGTACAGCAACAGGTAAGGCTGCTCGCGCTGCGAGTTGCAGGTCAATTTGAAAAGGTGCGCGCGCTCACAACGGCCCACACACACGAGCAATCTCAACATCCAAAAATTGACCACGGACAGATATTTCCTTAACGTGGATATTGGGAAAGCTCAGAGTTGGCGCTCTCCAGACGGCAAAGACATAGACCATAGTCTCTTGAAACATGGGTCTTGTCATTGGCTCCGCTCAAAGCACCTTCCCGAGCACAGACCCACGAAGTGCTCGCAGGGAAAAAACAACACACCTCCTCTGCAGAGCCCGCCAGAACACACCAACACTTCTGGTTCCTCACGGGCAAGCGTTGGTTTTAACAATAGGAGCGGCGCTAGACCTTATATGCAGCTGTGAAGTTGACAGTTGAACGCCTTAAGCATAAACCGGAACAGCATCACTTGTAAGACCAAGACCAAGACCAAGATTTGTGTGGCCTCAGGCATGTTAACACATAACGTCCGCTTGGATTCAGGAACAGGCAACAAGCACAACTCCCAACAGCAGGATGGGGTAGAAGGTCAAACGCCCGTGGCTGCAGGCTGTCCAGGTAGTAGAGGGCACTGGTGGGGCTGATCAGGGCGTTTCCTTGAAGTTTCACTTGACGTGCGTTTCCTTGAAGTTTCACTTAAGAAGAGTCTTTAGTTCCTTAGGTCCTTTATATGCAGTTTTTTTCCTCAACGTGTAGGTTCCTTAAAATCGTCGCCAAAATGTCGCAAATGGAAGTCCATGAGCCAGGTGTATAAACAGGATAACTTTATTCAAGCTTAGTTCCAGCATAGGTTAAGTAGGAGAAGATAAGTAGGAGAAAGCATAGCCACACCAGGAGCAGCCTCCCTGCTGCTCAGCCTGCATCGACCAACTGACACTCCACACGCAAACAGGCACCCAAGCATTCCATGAGGTCATCAGACATTCTAGCACTCATCCTTGCTGAGCAGTAGGGAAGAGACAGCTAGGGAAGAGGAAAGGCAACAAGTAGTTTATGACACATCCCCCTTCCTCAGGGAAACAAAAAGCAGAACATCATTGAAGATATTACTCCAGAAAAGATGGAAGTAACATTCCAGAATGTACATGCATAAACATTACATCAGAAACGATGGAAAGAACATTCACAATGTACATGCACGAAAAGAAACATTCTAAAATATACATAAGCGCAATACATCAGGTCATATAGAAGGAACATTCCGAAATGAACAAGCATAAACACGTCCCACGCCCCATCCCCTCCCTTGGAGAAAATACAGAAAAGAAATATTGAGAGGGCATGGCTTAGAAGGTACTCACCACCCAAGAAAACTGAATAGGGGCACTAACAACCCACACAAGCGGCCCCGCAACCTCCCCATTGTAGAGTACACCGTAGGGTATACGTCACCCTAAAAAAACTGAATTAGGGCCCAGACCGACCCCACAACCTCCCCATTAAAGGGTACACCGTAGGGTAAACGTCACCCTAGAAAACTGAAAAGGGGCACTAACAACCCACACAAGCGGCCCCGCAACCTCCCCATTGTAGGGTACACTGTAGGGTATACGTCACCCTAAACAAAAATGAATTGGGGCACAGACTGACCCCACAACCTCCCCATTGTAGGGTACACCGTAGGGTAAACGTCACCCTAGAAAACTGAATAGGGGCACTAACAACCCACACAACCTCCCCATAAAAGGGTATACCGCAGGGTATCCGTCACCCTAGAAAACTGAATTGAGGCATTGACTGGCCCCACAACTTCCCCATTGTAGGGTACACCGTAGGGTAAACGTCACCCTAAAAAAACTGAATTAGGGCCCAGACCGACCCCACAACCTCCCCATTAAAGGGTACACCGTAGGGTAAACGTCACCCTAGAAAACTGAAAAGGGGCACTAACAACCCACACAAGCAGCCCTGCAACCTCCCCATTGTAGGGTACACCGTAGGGTATACGTCACCCTAAAAAAAACTGAATTGGGGCACAGACTGACCCCACAACCTCCCCATTGTAGGGTACACCGTACGGTAAACGTCACCCTAGAAAACTGAATAGGGGCACTAGCAACCCACACAACCTCCCCATAAAAGGGTACACCGCAGGGTATCCATCACCCTAGAAAACTGAATTGAGGCATTGACCGGCCCCACAACCTCCCCATTGTAGGGTACACCGTAGGGTAAACGTCACCCTAGAAAACTGAATTGGAGCACTGACTGCTCCCTCAACCTCCCCATGACAGGGTACAACACCCCCATAACCTCCCCATAAATGGGTATACACTGCACTTGTAAACTGAATTGGGGGCGCCTTACAACTGTTATGGACCCTAGAATCAAAACATGACCGTAAGCACACTCACACTAATACAGGACATGCATTATAATGACAAACGTTATAAAAACAGAAAGTCTTAAACTCCGGTGAGCGGTCTCCCACCCGAAGTCCTCACCCGACGTGAAGCCCTTGTTTATGAGTTCGGTTTATGAGTTCGCCAACCAATCCGCCGTGACGTAGGTAATAGAGAATGTGCTGTGACATTGAACACTCAGCCAAGCGAAGTGAAGACCAGTGTCCTCCGTATGCTGAAAGGCTTGAACTGACGAACTGAGCATCAGAGGCTCGCAGGGGTTTCAAACTGGTCTTGAGGTATGTTGCGCTCGGTTGAAAAGGGTAAACGCGTCTTGTGTAGAAATGTCACAGTCGCAGTCATGACGATTTATGTTATTTAAACGCAACACAAAAAAACGTGGTTGCCAGTCAGGAACTGCAGGGAACACTTCAACCTTCATGTGCTACCGCCAAGCACAAAATGGTGGCACGCATCTTGACGCCACGCCGGATGGCCCACGACACGTCTATGCTGCAGAGCGTCCTTCCGCAGCCCAGAATTGCGTGAAGACAAGGGTGCAACGTCATATGCAATCGTCTTGGTGCCACGCGGATACAGCAACAGGTAAGGCTGCTCGCGCTGTGAGTTGCAGGTCAATTTGAAAAGGTGCGCGCGCTCACAACGGCCCACACACACGAGCAATCTCAACATCCAAAAATTGACCACGGACAGATATTTCCTTAACGTGGATATTGGGAAAGCTCAGAGTTGGCGCTCTCCAGACGGCAAAGACATAGACCATAGCCTCTTGAAACATGGGTCTTGTCATTGGCTCCGCTCAAAGCACCTTCCCGAGCACAGACCCACGAAGTGCTCGCAGGGAAAAAACAACACACCTCCTCTGCAGAGCCCGCCAGAACACACCAACACTTCTGGTTCCTCACGGGCAAGCGTTGGTTTTAACAATAGGAGCGGTGCTAGACCTTATATGCAGCTGTGAAGTTGACAGTTGAACGCCTTAAGCATAAACCGGAACAGCATCACTTGTAAGACCAAGACCAAGATTTGTGTGGCCTCAGGCATGTTAACACATAACATCCGCTTGGATTCAGGAACAGGCAATAAGCACAACTCCCAACAGCAGGATGGGGTAGAAGGTCAAACGCCCGTGGCTGCAGGCTGTCCAGGTAGTAGAGGACACTGGTGGGGCTGATCAGGGCGTTTCCTTGAAGTTTCACTTGACGTGCGTTTCCTTGAAGTTTCACTTAAGAAGAGTCTTTAGTTCCTTAGGTCCTTTATATACAGTTTCTTTCCTCAACGTGTAGGTTCCTTAAAATCGTCGCCAAAATGTCGCAAATGGAAGTCCATGAGCCAGGTGTATAAACAGGATAACTTTATTCAAGCTTAGTTCCAGCATAGGTTAAGTAGGAGAAGATAAGTAGGAGAAAGCGTAGTCACACCAGGAGCAGCCTCCCTGCTGCTCAGCCTGCATCGACCAACTGACACTCCACACGCAAACAGGCACCCAAGCATTCCGTGAGGTCATCAGACATTCTAGCACTCATCCTGGCTGAGCAGTAGGGAAGAGACAGCTAGGGAAGAGGAATGGCAACAAGTAGTTTATGACAGAGACCATGGTGCCTCTAGTAACAAGCATTCGCAATGCAATGGGTCTCACATTACTGAAAGTTTGACCTATTGGCGTTGCTAATAGTAATGCAATGCCATTAGCTCAAACCTTCAGAAATGCGAGAGCTATTGCATTCTGAATGGATCGCAGTACCCGCGCTTTAGATTTAAACATCTGATGAAAGCTAAAGCGCGGGTGCCACGATTGCTTCAAATATATGGAAATAGAAAATGTGCATTTTTTTCTATTTCTTTACTTTTAAAGCAATCGCAACACCAGCACTTTAGCTTCAGATGTTTAAAGCTAAAGCGTGGGTGTCGCAATTGAAACTTTTTTCTCTAATTGTTTACTTTTGTTACAATGCCGGCACCTGCGTTTGAGCTTTGAACATCTTAAGCTAAAGTGCAGGTGCCGCGATTGCTTCAAAAGTAAACAAATAGAAAAAAAATGCAATTTTTTTTTCTATTACTTTACTTTTGAAGCAATCGCGGCACCCACGCTTTAGCTTAAGATGTTCAATGCTAAAACGCGGGTTGCGGCATTGTAACCAAAGTAAATGAACTGAAAAAAAGGCATGTGGCCGCTTCGGCGATCGCAATGAACAAGCAATAAAAGAAAGGCGCGGCCGCCATTGAGGTGTGGCCCGCTGGTTAAATTTTAAAAAGTTGCGGTAGAGCCTGTCCTGCCTGCAACAACAGGCAGGAGAAAGGCAAATAAAAGAAAGGCGCCGCTACCATCTGTGCTTCAAATGGGAAAAAATAAGTGCAGGTACTCATTAAAATGAGCTATAAGTGTGGCAAGTGGGCGGGGCTATGGGCGGGGCTAAGGGCAAGACATAATGATACTTAATGACTTCTATACCAGTTGCAGCACATATCAAAACACAACAGAAATGCATTAATATAAACAAAATAGGTTAAATCATTGCACAAAATGAAAGCCAAACAGGATATGTTAACATTTCATTGTTTTGTAATATTGCAAATTTTTATGTCAAACCGTTATTTGTTGTTGTTTGGCACAATGCTATATATTCTCAAGCATGCACACAAACAGAAACAAACAAGCAGACATACACAAAAGCATTCCACCATGCAAAGGAGTCTATGCTGAATAGTCAGCAGCGGATGAGCTCAGGACTACAGAAGTGCCTTGGCTGTCAGAGACAGCTTCTTCTCGGACAGCCTAGTGCTCACCAGCACTATCAGCCAATGAGCCTACCAGTAGCTAAGTGCCGGTACTAACAGTGATAAAAATAAGGAGTGCCGGTACTCAGTACCTGTGAGTAATGTCCCATTTAAAGCACTGTCTCTGCCCTTTTCACTACGGTCAAGCTCTTCCTGTCTCTTGCTGGTTCAATGTCTTTACATCCACATCTCCTCTCCGTTCTCGATTCACCTCTCATTTCTACCCAGCCTCTAACCTTCTCTCCGTGGTTCTGCCCCTCTTACTCCCACCTCTTGCTTACTCTCTCCACAAGTCTCCTACATTTTGTCACTATTTTTTTCCCCACTTGCCTCCTCTTCTTCACTCCATGATGTACCCATACCCTAAATTTGACACCTGGCCAGTATTTTGTTGTGCTATATTTCATTATTTGTGTTGATAGAGCACGCTTACTGTTGAGGTCTGTATTTTTAAATAAAGGCTCGCAAAAAAAAACCTTGCTAAATCAGGATTGATATGTTTTCCAGTAAATAAAAGCATAAATCATTTAATCACTTCAAAAGTATTTGCAAGCTGTGGAAGTGTGTGCCGGAGCGCGCGCGCACACACAGTCGCCGCCCTGCAAATTCTGCAAGGCAACATTTTAAACTAAATTTCAGGCTAAAGGTTATTTCATTTCTCTTGATCAGACTGCTTCCCAGCATTAAAAGAGGCAATTCGATTGAAATCGCATGTGGTTCATCAATAGTTAAACCAGTTACTTCAAGAAATACAGCAGATTTTTTACTTTACACAAATTTATGTTAAAATACCATTTCTAAGCACCCATTTCAGAATTGAACAAATATCTGGTATTTTTAGCGGAAAAAAGTGGCAATCCTAATTTCAGCTGTCACCACACTTTTTTACATTCCTCCCTCCCTTCCTTCTATGTTTATCTCGTTTTCCCCCAACCAGATCCATTGCCAGTTGTTATTGCTGGGGTGCTGCAGCGGTCCCTGCTATTCTTTGCTCTTTGGGCAGGGCTGCCTTTACACCCAGGGATCCCGCGCTGTTATCATGTAGATGCAGCCATTAGTGTTGGAGGGGCACACAAAGGGAAGCAGCTCCTGTGCTGAAAAATAAACATGAAAAGAAAACCAGTTTTGGCGAGGGTGAAGGGTTGTTAATCACTGTGTGACACAAGCTCTCTCCAACACCTGAAGTGGGGAATATCAAATGGGCGCTGCTAATCCAGCAGCCTCTCTGCAAAAAAGCTACTTCAGGGGCTCAGGGCGATTTGCGAGATCCGGAAGCAGAGAATCTGTCCTGCGTTGGAGGAGATACCTAACCCGAGCCTGCCGTGCCATCAATCAGGGTACCGGTGCTCTCCCTGACTAAAAAAAAGTGCGGGTACTGGCGGCTACAAAATTTGGAAGTGCCGGTACTCAGTACCGGTGAGTACCGGCCCACTTAAAGCACTGGCTACAATTGATGCGTGGCGCGCTGGCAATTTTTTTTTTAAAGGTGGTGGGAGAACCTGTCCTGCCTGCAAAAGCAGGCAGGAGAAAGGCATTCAAAAAATAGTGCTCTGAGGCTATAATTAAAAGGTATCGAGTAGCAACGCATGTAACAGGGTGTGTCCTTATGGAAGATTACAAGAAGAGAAAAGGCAGTACTAAGGTGGGATTACTAAGCCTATTGACCAATGAAAAGCCACCATTTATAAAGGACAGGGACAGGAGAGAATTATAAAGATGGACGGAAAGTGGGCGGAGCTTCATGCCTGTATCCTGAATACAACATGTCTCGAAAAGATTGCGCAAGCGCTGCCTAGGCAAGACCAAAAAAGACCCAGGAGATGCGGCTCAGGGTGGGGAGTAGAGCTGAGAGTGGGTAATGGATGCCACAAATAGGAGAGTGGGTGGTGCGGATGTTAACCTATGATGGAGTGGGAGTCTGAGCAGAGATGTCACTGCAGGCCATTAGTTGTGACGGGGCAAAATAATCAGGAAAAGCACAGACAACAAAAGGCAGCTTTATTAGTTCAGGTCTGCAGCTAGCTTCAAAGAGAAATTTACAATGATCAAAAACCTCCCCTCACTAATAAGTTAGTATCCACTCCCATCACCCATGCTTTCAACCAGCCCCAAATGTTGCCCAACAGGAGCAAGAAATTAGCCCCACACCTGAAAGAAAAAGACAATGTTTACCCAACAAAGCATCCAAAAGTTCAGAAAAACATGAATTGAGAACCTGCAACAGATCAAAAAAGACCACCACAACAAGAAGGACTAAGAAAAAAGGGGGAAAAATCCCAGCCATGCCTGAAAAATTGGGGCGGGAGGACCAGCAAAAAAAAGAACACCCCTACCAGACCACAGCCACCAGATGAGGAGGGCACAGAGACCTCCTGTCTTCCTGTCACATAAACCCATCCCTGGGGAAAAATTATGTAATCCAAGTGGGTTCTGTCCAGAAATGTGCCACCTGCCCAAGACCCCAGAGGGTAAAGACTCAAGCTCCTCTGCTCCTGGGGTCCACATCTAATGAGACGGTGCAAAATAACCAGGTCAAGCATAGAGAGCAAAGGGCCACTTTATTAGGGCAGGTCTGCAGCTATCTGCAAAAAGAACTTTACAATGATCAAAAAAACCTACCTCATTAATATATTTCAAAGACCTATTCCCTCCCACGCCTAAACCTCCCCCCATCTAACTATGATAAACTTCCCTAACCAAACAACCACAGCATCCACGACCATCATCCATCCTTTCAATCCCTGTCCTTTGCCCCAACTTCAAATGCTGCCTTTAAAGTGTCCAATCCTCTAACATTGGCCGGTGACCCTCCAAGCCTTCCGTACTTGTGCCAATACCTACATTTCTGCAGCTTGTCCCAACAGCATTAAGAAACAAGCCCCACATCTGAAAGACAAATACAATTGTTACCCATCAAAGCAACCAAAAATACTTAAAACAATGGAATGACAACCCACATCAGATGAAAACGCCACAAAGAGAGAAGGAGCGATACTAAAAAAAAACGGGTGGGGAGGGAGGGGGGGGGGCGGATCCAACCTTAAAATATTTGGGAGGGAAGGAAAGCCAGCATAACAAGCATTGGCAAAGCCAATAGGTTTTGCCTATGCGAATTCTATTGACTTTGTCAAAATATTTTACATACTGCAGAGCAGTTGAGCTGCTGTGTAACATGACTTAAAGTTAAAAAGAAAGTGGTATGGCACGGATAATGCTGGCCGCATCATAGCCCTTTTTTTACATTTATCTAAGCCATGTTACACAACAGCTCAACTGCTGTGCGAAATGTAAAAAAACATTGACAAAGCCAATAGATTTTGCATAGGTGAAAACTGTTTGCTTTGCCAATGCTCGTTAAAGTTACAAAGAGAGTGCATGTAACTTTTACATTGCACACAGAATTCAGGTTTGATTCTTAACAGTTGCTTTTTTAATTACTTCTTAATTTTAGATACCACGATTTATGAATATAAAATATATGTAGTTTTGTTTCTTTGCAGACAGCAAATATGTATGTTTACAAGCACGTTTTCACATGAACAAAAGCACCACATGCAAATGTAATGCATGAATCATTTGAACAGGAGAACATTTGTCTATTTTGTATTAATGCATTTGCTGTGAGACCTCTGATGGAAAGAAAAAAAAAATTCTTTCACAGGTCTCATTATTTGATACAAACGCTTTCATCGGTTAGTTCAGGATTGTAATTAATTAGCAACGTCACAGTACTTGTTAGTGCCCATTTCATTATGTGAAAGCAGACCTGGAAATGTGTTGTGCCACACAATTTGAAACAGAAACATGTATCTTTTGTCTTACTGATTTTAAACAAAACTGCCAGCTGATTTATTGATTTTATACATCTATCACCTCTCAATGTATTCACCAGGAGACTTCTGATAGAAAAAATGCATATTTTAGGCATTTAACATAGGCACAGTTGAAATTGTACGCCTTTATTTCTTTGTAGAACTAGTCTTTCTTTCCTTACACTGTATTGTAGTTCCTATTTCCCTAATAGGCTCTGCGCATTGGAATAATATAACCTATAGGCTTGACATAGGACTGAGGTCGGTATGTCCCTATCGAGTATATTAAACTTAATTACTTGTGCCAGCTAGCTCAGAGGCCACTAGAAACTCCTTGAGAACAAGAAGGGAGTAGTTTCTGGCAACCGCATAAACATGACCACTTTGTTTCCCTTTAGAATCGGAACACGTCTCAGAATCGTGGAAACAATAGATAACAGTTTCACTCAGTCATTCGTGCATGCTTAGTTTCTACAGAGTTACACAGAAAGGAAAGACGGGCGTTTCAATAAAAGGGTTTTATTGAACAGTCTTGTTTCTCGAGTAAGAGATATGTGCTGTTACGATCACAAGACAGTATGCAAGATAAATAATGTACAGCGTAAGCAGTAGAAATAAATAATACTGCGCTAGCATTATCTTTTAGCATATATTCACGTACATAAATAACATGAGCTAAAAATGCGAGTACTCATATGATGCGTCTCTAAGCTAGTTCTACCCCAATGTACCTAACCTAGTCTAGGTGTAGGGAAAGGTAAGAAGTAGGTGGAGAATTCTCTAGTATGGTAGACTAAGAGTATGTTAAGTCTAGTATGCCAAGAGTCCCTCTAGGTTCTAGTCAGCTCCATACCTTGAGAATGAGAGAGGTGGGAATCTCTTGCCGGATCTGGAACTCTAACACCCTGCAAAGGGAGTCAGAACACTGGAAGCTGGATTCGTCTGCGTGCAGGAATGACAGCGTCTTTTAGGTGCGTCAGGCCGGGATACGGGCTCCTCTGAAGTCGAGGTCTCCTCTAACTTGCTTGGGCAAGGGAAGGTATATTTATACCTGGTAGGTGCCTTGGATTGTTAGCATTGACGTAAAGTCGGACAGAGGAAGACGTCAGGAATGAACCCTTAAGGTATAACGGTTCATACATAATAGATGAGTTCTTGGAGAAATCAATAGTCCTGTGCTAGGGGAACTCCCGAAGCTTAAGGGTCTGGTTTCTAAGAACTCGTTGTGACGTTAGGGTGGACGTATGTCGGTGACCATGCCTGTATTTGGAGTGCACGGCTAATGCCTAAATAAGGACTGGGATTCTATGCCTATATAAGGGCAATGCGAATTGTGCCTATATAAGGACATGATTCAGGAAAAACTATATTCGGACACCTAAAGCGGAATACAACACCCACTCCACTTTCGAATGAACGATAATACTAAATGCTAAACATTTAAATGCTAAACATAAAATTGAGTACCACATGTTGCTAAAAACATTTCTAAAAGCATATTAAAAGAAGTTTAAAAATAAACTGTTTAAATGCAATAGGTACTGTACTTTCAAAGCATCGTTTTCATTCTAAGCATATAATGGAAGTAAATGCAACATGAATGAATAAACAGAAATATATACATATGATGAAATGGTTTATATGTTTTCAAAAATCAAAGCCATTGCATATCATGGAATAAAATGAAATGTTAGACAAGTAAGGTGACAATGTGTCCCTGGAAGTATTCAAAGAAGTCAGTTTTATAACTAGTTCTACTGTAAGCAGATTGTTCATTTTGCAATGTCATTTCAAAAAAAATTTAAAAGAAAAAAGTTCAATTCTGGGAAAAGTTCCAAGTTTGAAAAATATGAAGGCCAAATTTCATTGTTGCCCTGGTACACTGTGAGCCGAATCAAAGTCAGTGTATGGGTCTGGCGTAAACATTAGATCATCTATTTCCGCAGCCAAAATATCGTCTACCGAAGTTGGTGACATTTGGAACACCTCGCTCAGAAGGTTAATTGCACAGAGATGAGAAACATCGCCTTCAGCAGAAGATGCAATGTTCGCGTCCGTTGTTACCTGTGTGCCTGTTGATCCATCCCGTACCTCAGCAGCTGCCGGAAGCGTCTGTGAGATCTCAATGAATGCCGTCATCAGGATTGGTAGCCTCTGGGGACAACACAGAGCATGGGCCGTTATCGGGTCCGGCAGAGTATCGACATCCGTTGGCATGACTGATGGGAGTGTTAGACAGGTGTCTAGCACGCATTCTTCACCGCAAAACAGGCAGCGTAGAACAGGTAAGATGCAATCTTGCCAGATTGGTCTGAATGACAGGAACCACGTTGTATTAAGTTCCCGTAGACGAGGCATGCCCAAAAGCTGTACTATTCGCTCACGGCATTTCCGTTCAAGGAGAGCTTTCTCCACATCGCTCGGGGTGATGTTGGCGAATAGGCTTGCCATAGCGTAATAGGAGGAATAGAAATAGAATTCCTGCAACAAGTGCTAGAATTAACAGCACACCACCAAACACCGAATGTGCGAAGTTTGGGATGATTCCGAGGACAGCCTGGAAAGGTGCTAATAGTCCGGAACAGATGGTCTTAAATACATGTATAATTCCGCTCGTATCAGACATGTTTAAGATACGTCCCATCATTTCTACGAAATGTATAGGGCAGTTTGTACGAATTAAAGCCTGTATCTCAGCCGAAGTCCTTGCAACTTGTAAATCATAGATTTCTTTGGCCGAGGTCAGAGGCACTGTTTGTTGTATAAGCATGGCTTTCATTCTGCTTAAAGTATCAAATCGTATAAAAGAGACATTCAACGAAGGCCATAGAGGCGACTCCCTGACTGTGTCTATTGGGGCAAACAATACTTGCATACAGCAAGTGACCCTGGAGTCGACCGTTACTAGATATGGGATGCCTGGCAACATGCCACAGCAACTCTGATCATTCAACATGAGGTAACTCCCATTAGAAAGTTGGCCAAACGTTGGATTAATCACAGTAGCCGGTGTACCCTGCTGGTGGCAGGACAAACTTGCCACAGAACCATTACAAGCCCCGTGTAAAGAAATGTCCTGACAAATCAGTGAACCGCTCAGTGCACTTTCACAGTGTGTACCGCTTAGAAACACTTCACAATCCCCACTCCAACATCTATATGTGTAAGGTAAATTCCAGGATGTCTTAGTGTATTCTTTACCCAACCTTTCATATTTGCCTGCTTGCATTTGTTTGAGGCAATATTGAAACTGAAAAGTAGTCACAGGCAGAGTGATTTTGCCATGAATAAGCCATTCTGTAGCTGGTTTTTCTGCCACCGTGAATGGTAGTTTTTCCAGTTTTTCAATGCTCAGCACTGTATACTTTGCTCCTCTTTGTGCCAGTTCGATCTGTTTATCAGTTAGATTGTATTCTGCAAACAGAGCCGACGTGTTGATAAAACGCCAAGGCACATAGCCCGCACGCAAAGATTGCAGCGTCCAGCTTAATAACATAATAGAACGTAACTGAGACTGGCCTTGCTGTAACATGGCTAAATCTTGTTCCAGTATGTCAATAGCAGAGGATACAATGTTGTCCAATGAATAAATTTTGGATGACAAAGTTGTTAACCCATTGTCGACCACAGAGAGAGTTTTCTCTAAATTAATACGATCAAGTTCACGTATTCGTTCTGCGGCCTCTACTTGTGACACCTTCCATGCTTCATTATAAGCAGCATAGATGCCGGTATATATGAAACATTTTTGACGCTGTTTTCTTGGTCCAAGCAAGAATTCCCTAAGGTCTGCGTCTTCTTTAAGTAAAGATAAGTGTTGTTTCACATCCTTAAGTGTAGATTTTTGCAGCCAATCGAGGCATAATTTTCCTACACTGTATGTTGTTACTACCCCCGGATGCTGTCTTTGGACGTATCGTGGGTCGGGCCTATGAATAGTAAACCCCTGTGTTTTATTCAGGAATCTTTCTTGACAGATGTTTGTGTCTGTGGGCCAGATCAACCATTTTCTCCAATCAGGATTTGTTCTGTTGATTTATAGTATTGTGTCAACTGTAACCGCTGCCTGTGTATTGTTATTACTGGCAGGTGTTGGTACAGAAGGAGTTTTCATGTCTTTAATCTTGGCTAAACCAAGGCAAGACGTTTGTTGCACAGTGTCATTCAAAAACATTATTTGCTGAGGGATGATACAGGCTCTAAACAAAGCTTCTATCCCTTGTACTTGCCAATCTTTAGTACCCCAGACAGATTTTGTGTCTATTGTGTCTTTCCACAAGTCAAAACCATGTCTAGACAGTTGGGCAATAAATGCTGCAGAGTAAATCTGTTTTGTATTAGTTAACATAGTTTTCAGTCCTGTTTTGTTTACATTTTTATAGTAAAATGTTTCTGGATCAGATGTATTGTATCCTGAAAAATATGGAAACTTTTTAGCAAATGTTTTTGAACTACCTTTTGGTGGTGTAGGACAATGCTCCCATTGGTTAAACATAAACACATTTCTAGGTGTTGCAGATTTATGCAAAAAATGATGACCATAGTGGTTATAGCAATACAGCTGTTCATAGTCTGATGAACCCTCTAAATATTCATTATTAGAAAATGCAGCAGACTTTTGTAGGTCAAACATCATGTCATTTACAGTTTCAAAGTCCCAATCATCAGAATAGGTACTGGATGAAACAAAATCACTTAGTGAAATCTTAAATAAATGTGGAATGTTCAAATATTCCGTAGGGCCGAATATATCGAAATCAGTTTTGTCCCACACTATACCATCCTGTATAGGAATGGCTGTGATGTTCACTGCTGACAAGTCTCTTGTTTCACGATGGGATGATTTGTGTGGTTTTAAAAGTAAGTTCACATCTTTACTTTCAATGTCCAAATGGATGTATCTGCCATTTATAAGCACGCTCATAGTCATAACCAAAGCTAGCCACAGCAGAAAGAAAAATATTCCAGAAATAATCCATAGTTCAATCCATGGTGAAACCAGATAAGTCTTTCTCAGAAAATGAAAAAAGTCTTGTGCTCGTTGTTTAAAAGTTTTTAATGCTGGCGACGTTTCAGGCTCACTCAGATCCTCAGAAAACGTATCAAAGTTAATGAAATAGCCAGAAGCAGTTCTGTCAATTGTTGGAATTGCATCAGGATTTGTAGAAATCGCTGGAACCAGTTGATCACTTGTTACATTGGTGTAGACAGGTGTATTTGGACGAACTGTTACTTGAGTTTCAAGAGGGATGAGTTCCATAGCATTGTTGCTCAGTCCTTCATCTGTTACTGCTGAATTCTCGATGGTTATCAGTCTTTCAGTCTGAACCTCTTGGATAGTAGCGAGAGGAATGCGTCTGCTACTAGGTCGGAGTCCACGAGGCCTACTATTTAGTATTGGCCACATACTGTGGTTTGATGAGGTCGATGGACACAAATCTTTTCTCCTTTTTTCCAGCAAGGGGCGGCAGAAGTACTGTTCTTGTTCCGTGTATGGCTAGGACAGGTACTGGTTGTCTGTAAGAAGGTCCAAATTCCCTCTTGTCCGTAATTTTCTCTCTGACTAGATCCCCAACTTTTGGAATCCAGACAGGCCTTGCTGGGACCGCCGGTTTTTCCCCAGTGGTGGTTGGCTGCAGGAACATGTTGCTTTGTTTCGATCTTAGTTCATTTAGAGCCTGTAAAACAGCCAAACGATCTTTGATATCAAAGGGTTTATTTTCCACCACTGTGCCTCTACATTCCAGATCGGGTACCCACATTCTTGTCCCAAATAGGACCTCATATGGAGTGACCCCCCCCCTAGAGAACTTCTTGGCAAATTATTTAATGAGCGTTGGACCCCATAAAGATGTTTGACTCACCCATCACCCGAACCTAATACCCTAGCTGTAATAGACTGCTTTATGTCCCGGTTTTTCCTTTCCACAACAGAATTTCCCTCAGGATGAAACGGAGAGGAGTACCGCAATGCAACGCCCAGACTGGCCATGGCTTCTTTGTAAGCCCGAGAGCTAAACGCAGGGCCCTGGTCAGAATGTAGCGTGCCTATTGCGTATGTGCCAATAAAGACTCGCAAATCTTTTATAACAGTTCGAGCGTCAGCCGAGCGCTGAGGCCATATCCATAGAAACCTTGACTTAGTATTTGTGGGATTGCATTTGTCCAAAAGGACGCCTGCACGTAGATAGTCTAATGCTGTCTAACAATGGTGTCTGTACTGGGCAGGCTACTTCGTAGCATGGTGTCTGGTGGCGTTCTGCATCACGCTGTACCTTACAGTCTATGCAGTCATTGATGAAGATTTGAATCTGTGTATTCATTCCAGGCCACCAGTACATCTCTTTCAATGTCAATATTGTTTTAGAGATCCCTTGATGTGACAGACCCTCCCCCAGATGTGCTTCATAAATCAAAGCTGCTCTACGTTCCATTTTGGAATTACCCTATCCCCCACTCCAGGGATTCGAGCAAAAGGAACGTTGTTCGCATCAATTACATAAGAGTACTTGAGTGGAAACTTTTTTGGTAACGCTGCACCACTGCCTTTGCAAGTAGCATTGACAGCCAACATTATCTCACTGTCTATTCTCGTTTTTGAACGAGTGATCGCAGCTACGGAAGCCGTCTGAACAGCCCCCTTTGCGGCTTCGTCAACCAATGAATTCCCTGCAACGTGAACGCCATCATGTTGATGACTCAGTGTGTGTATCACGTGAGCCTTTGGTAGTTCGCTTTTTAACTGAACTACTTGTTCCCAAAGCGTTTTATGCTTTATTGTGCCACCTTTTGCATCTTTGAACCCATTTTCAAGCCAATTTTGTATATATTCATTATACGACTGCACACAGTAGAAAGAATCGCACACTATTAGTGTGGGGAATTCGAGATCTGTACTTTCAAGTGCCAGTTTGAATGCTTGTAGTTCAGCTCGCTGAGCTGTGCAATCTCATAGAGATTGAGTTTTAGTGACCATAGGTCTGAAGTTACCATCGCGCATGCGACCTTTAACGATTGCGCACGCTGCACTGTAAGCTTGCTTACTCCCTGTAGCGGGTTGTGCGGATCCGTCAGTGTAAATTATGAATTCATACTGATCGAGAGGCAGAATCTCAGTGGGCAGAGGACATTCATGTTCATATTGCAGGAACGCTTGTGTTTTTAAATCAGGATCAAAAACATATTCAACATCTGTTGCAGGAAGAGAATTAACCCATTGTATCCATCTTGGATGTAATGCTTTAGCATTTGGAATGCTCGCTTTTGTGACCGCCTCTAAGGCCGGTACTGGGGTTAAGACAATAATGCGTTTCCCTTGGGCTAGAGCTCTTTCTTTTGCTACAGCGGTTTGAACTGCTGTCAGTATTTTTCTGTTGAAGTGAAGCGCATTTCTGCTTGTGTATACAAATGTGATTTGTATGCTATTGGTACTTTTTCACCCTCATTAAATGTTAAGTAGGTGAATCCGCATTGACCCGAAATTATTCGGATCACCAAATTGCGTTGACTTACGCGTGTTTGTAAGTGATTTGTTGCTAACATGTTAGCTTGGAGTGAACGCAAGATTTCTGTGTGTTCCTGTGTCCAATTTTTGATTGAAAAATCAGGTTTGATTAATGCATAGAGAGGTTTAACCCTTTCTGTGTAATTTAGAATGTAAGTTCTTCCAAAATTTAGGAAACCCAGGATGGATTGTAAATTTTTCAGCGTCTTTGGAGGTTGGAGCAGCGCACACCTTTCTAAAAGTTGGCTGCCAAGCTCTTGCCTTCACTTGAAAGCTCATATCCTAGAAAAAGGACATTGAGATGGGCAATTCTGGATTTTTAAAGTTGAACTTATAGCCCTCTGAGGCGAAGCCCAATATAATGGTACTCACCCTGTTCAAGTGTTTGTCCAGGTCATCGTCTGTCAGATAGATGTCATCGACATATGACAATGCCTCATTATCATAAATTTGTAGTAACTCTGTTACCCTCGCTTAGAATAACCCCGGGCTGTTCTTGAACCCTTGTGGGAGTCGACAAAAGTGACGCTGGGTCCCCATTATTGAGAAAACTGTCAAGTACCTGCTTTCAGGTGCTATGTTTTGACAAAAGAAACCATTTGAGATATCCAATGTGGTTTTATATTTTTTACGCACAATGTTATTCATTAATGCTGTACTGTGTGCATTTTGCACTGCAAATGTTTTTGAACAAGTGTTTAAGTGTCTGTAATCCAAGACTAGACGATATGTATTGTCTGGTTTGGAGACAGGAAACAAAGGATTGTTCATTGAAGAGGTGCATGTTTCAATCACCCCTTGGTATTCAAGTTGATCTAAGATCTCCCTGACCTGTTTTTTAGCTTCTTGCTTTATTGGGTACTGCCTTTGTGCAGTAGGTTCATTTTTTAGATGTATTTTGTGGTGAGGTGAGTCCTCATCCCATCCTACATGATTTTTGTATAATGCTGGGGCATGGGCAACTGCCCATTTCCTGGCATAAGTATATTTTAGATGAATTGGATTATGGTTGGAGAAGGCAGGCATAATGATGTCCTCACCATGTGGGCACTCCCTGACAAATTGTGGTGGCCAGTCTTTTTCTGCTAGAAGTATGTCATAACCCCTTAAAGCTTTTCCCAAAAGAGTGTTTTCACCTTTCTCGGTACGTCTCCCTCCATTCGGAGTGTTATTTCATATAACTTTTGTGGAGTACTAACCCTGGTGTCTACAGTCTCAACTGTGATGTACTCATTCAAGTCCACTGTCTCCAGAAGATCCTTCAGGTTCTGGCAAGCTATTGTGACTTCTGCCGCACTGTCCAGCATTGTCTGAGCCCATTCTCCGTTCTTGAGTTGTGTTCTCAGTATCCTCGGCATGTCTGACCTTCAGACCTGCTACCTTCTTTTTTGAGAATTGAGGTTTAGATTTACTTTTCGGAACGTGCTTGTCGTCTTTCGATTTCACGCGTTCTTCTCTATGTTCTGACCGTCCTCTTCTTTCCGATGTCTGTGACGAGATCTGAAAGGTACGAGAGGAACGTGTGTCCTCACCATGTGGGCACTCCCTGACAAATTGTGGTGGCCAGTCTTTTTCTGCTAGAAGTATGTCATAACCCCTTAAAGCTTTTCCCAAAAGAGTGTTTTCACCTTTCTCGGTACGTCTCCCTCCATTCGGAGTGTTATTTCATATAACTTTTGTGGAGTACTAACCCTGGTGTCTACAGTCTCAACTGTGATGTACTCATTCAAGTCCACTGTCTCCAGAAGTTCCTTCAGGTTCTGGCAAGCTATTGTGACTTCTGCCGCACTGTCCAGCATTGTCTGAGCCCATTCTCCGTTCTTGAGTTGTGTTCTCAGTATCCTCGGCATGTCTGACCTTCAGACCTGCTACCTTCTTTTTTGAGAATTGAGGTTTAGATTTACTTTTCGGAACGTGTTTGTCGTCTTTCGATTTCACGCGGTCTTCTCTATGTTCTGACCGTCCTCTTCTTTCCGATGTCTGTGACGAGATCTGAAAGGTACGAGAGGAACGTGTATCAGTATCTTGATACCTGTCAGGCTTAAATTATCCCTATTCCTGAGGTTATACCTCCTTTCACAGGGCTCCTTTTGAGGAGACCTACCTCGGGATTGAGAACGTTTCTCGTTTGAATTTTGTTTATTAGTTTCCCACTTCATTTTAGAAGATGTAGGAGTTTGTTTAATAGAGTCCTTCTCAGGACTTTCAGATAGTTTTGGCTTTAATGGTCTTCCACCCAAACTATCTCTGCCTAATTCTGCATAAGATTGTTCTATTATTCTGGGTAGTTCTGTTTGATGTTCTGTAACATCGAATTCCCTTAATCGTTGGCGGATTGCCACTGCTGCTGCCTCCCCTTTAATATTAGATAATATTGTTGAGACCTGGGCGAAAT
This sequence comes from Calotriton arnoldi, assembly GCA_963921515.1. Lineage (NCBI taxonomy): Eukaryota > Metazoa > Chordata > Amphibia > Caudata > Salamandridae > Calotriton > Calotriton arnoldi. The sequence goes on from CAWUFW010002021.1 coordinate 2,359,360, forward strand.
CTTTCAGTAATTTCATACCTAAATTCAGAGCAGGCTCTGCCCCGTATTCGTTTTGAATTTGTTTCAGGACATCAGGTATTACTGCAATTGACGGAATACCATGTGTTTTAGTATAGATGGCAGCAAAGACTGAGCCCCAAGTGGTGCAGTCCTCCAGTTGTGGTGTGATCCCCATTGGTAAACAGATTGTTAGGATTCTGTGTTTCTCATAAGGGCTAGTATTAGGAAATACTGCTTCAATTTGAGTAATTTTTGGGGCTATCCAGAATGGAATTTGCTCACGTTTTGTGGGCATTTTTCCCATGACTGCGTATAAAGTCTGTGGTGTAATTTTTAGTGTATTCCCCTGTTGAGGAGTTTGATTTGGAATTGTCAATGTTGTTGGACTGTGAAAGTCCGCATGACATATTGGACTAATTGTCTGTAAATTTTTATCAACTCTGTAAGTTGAGTAAGAAATTCCTCGTCTGACATTATATCGAGGTCAGGATGAGGAGTGTAGCCGGCTAGAATTGGCCATGTTGCTCCTGGTCTACCTAGTGGACCGAGTCTGGTAATGTTTTTGTGATGTTTTAGGGCGCCTTTAAACCAGAGCTGATGCTCCTGGTATGTTAGTGGAATTTCAATATCCTCGAAAGGAATATATTCCTCTGGTGGTTCATCTTCTTTGTAGAAGTGAAACAGTCTTGTTACTGAATTTGATTCAGGGAATATTATCCATGAATAGAATACCTCTGTCTGAAAAGATTTGTGTGCCTCTATCATGAAAACTGCTCTACCGCCTCTTGGTGGTAGGCCATGTTTTATAAGTTTTAGAGTGATGGCTCTTCTTAAGTTTGGAGCGATGTCTATAACACCCTCCTCAGGTTCATTTAAACCTGTAAAGTTAAAAACTGTTACGACTGGGTCAGCCGTAGCTCCACCGGTTTCGGTGGCATTGTCCCGGTTGGACATTTGTTTTTTGAAAAATGTAGAACAAGTTTCAAGGAAACAAAAAGATAAGTGCACAATATTTTGGAACACTGTATCCTTCAACGTTGAACAAACCAAACAACTAATATATAGGGTTGTTTGTCCTAATTAGTTATGGCGGATATTTAACCCTACCCACTCCAGACGTCTTATAGAGTATGTGAGCAGGGGTCTCTGAGAAAAGCACGACTGAGTTACTCAGTATCTAGCGTTAAATTACTGCCTTACCAAACATTTGGGCGCCATGTAGTGTAGTTCCTATTTCCCTAATAGGCTCTGCGCATTGGAATAATATAACCTATAGGCTTGACATAGGACTAAGGTCGGTATGTCCCTATCGAGTATATTAAACTTAATTACTTGTGCCAGCTAGCTCAGCGGCCACTAGAAACTCCTTGAGAACAAGAAGGGAGTAGTTTCTGGCAACCGCATAAACATGACCACATTGTTTCCCTTTAGAATCGGAACACGTCTCAGAATCATGGAAACAATAGATAACAGTTTCACTCAGTCAATCGTGTATGCTTAGTTTCTACAGAGTTACACAGAAAGGAAAGACGGGCGTTTCAATAAAAGGGTTTTATTGAACAGTCTTGTTTCTCGTGTAAGAGATATGTGCTGTTACGATCACAAGACAGTATGCAAGATAAATAATGTACAGCGTAAGCAGTAGAAATAAATAATACTGCGCTAGCATTATCTTTTAGCATATATTCACGTACATAAATAACATGAGCTAAAAATGTGAGTACTCATACGATGCATCTCTAAGCTAGTTCTACCCCAATGTACCTAACCTAGTCTAGGTGTAGGGAAAGGTAAGAAGTAGGTGGAGTATTCTCTAGTATGGTAGACTAAGAGTATGTTAAGTCTAGTATGCCAAGAGTCCCTCTAGGTTCTAGTCAGCTCCATACCTTGAGAATGAGAGAGGTGGGAATCTCTTGCCGGATCTGGAACTCTAACACCCTGCGAAGGGAGTCAGAACACTGGAAGCTGGATTCGTCTGCGTGCAGGAATGACAGCGTCTTCTCAGTGCGTCAGGCCGGGATACGGGCTCTTCTGAAGTCGAGGTCTCCTCTAACTTGCTTGGGCAAGGGAAGGTATATTTATACCTGGTAGGTGCCTTGGATTGTTAGTATTGACGTAAAGTCGGACAGAGGAAAACGTCAGGAATGAACCCTTAAGGTATAACGGTTCATACATAATAGATGAGTTCCTGGAGAAAGCAATAGTCCTGTGCTAGGGGAACTCCCGAAGCTTAAGGGTCTGGTTTCTAAGAACTCGTTGTGACGTTAGGGTGGACGGATGTCGGTGATCATGCCTGTATTTGGAGTGCACAGCTAATGCCTAAATAAGGACTGGGATTCTATGCCTATATAAGGGCAATGCGAATTGTGCCTATATAAGGACATGATTCAGGAAAACCTATATACGGACACCTAAAGCGGAATACAACAACACGTTTAAATATTTTTGGTCTTCTCCTTTCACATACATTAAATGAACGACATGGCCACGTTTGTAATTACTCTGACGACTAGGCAATTAAACACAGAGCTGGAACATTTCAAAGTACAAAACCCGCATTTGAGTGTCGTGTCACAGTAACATATGGTGATCTTGGGCAGTTCACACTGTTTATGGCCCCTTCACAGTCAAAACTTCTGAAACTGTTGATGAAATTATAAAAATCTCTTTACAGGAAAGAGGCATCTATCCTTTAACACCATTCTCAACAATGCTTGCATCGTACTTCGCACAGAGGGGCATATTCTCAAGCAGTTATCGCCGCGTTAGCGGCACTTTTCTACCGCTAATGCGGCGATATTCTTATCGCCCTATTCTCAAGCTGTCGCTAACAGCCGTTAGCGACAGCTTTCAGGCGATAGCGGCCGCTATTAACATCGCCAGCGATGTTAGCGACAACTAACGCTAATCATATGCAGTGTAGGCGTTCCTGTGCTAAAACGCACGCTAACCCCACTTCGCGATATTCTCAACGATCGCCCGGACCGGCGATGCGATTAAAAAACACACGCTAAGGCCCGTTAGCTGCTGGAACTTAAGACCAGCAAAAAGCTGGTCTTAAAAATGGGGATGACACTTGTGGCCACATCACAGCAGGTTCTGGTGCTGGACAGCGCTGCAAGTAACGTTGCAGTGCTGCCCAGCGACAAAACTACAGTGCAGGAATGCGCACCATCAATAAGATAGTGCGCATTCCTGGGCCCCAGTCATGAAAAGTGTTGCTGCGCTGCGACAAGACAGCGTTGCAACACTTCACACTATGCCCTCCTTGCAACAGCATGGATGCGCTGTATTCACTGGACAGCGCTCCATGATGCAAGTAATGACAGATACGTCAGGAATCCTGACGTATCTGTCTGCGCTAAAGTCACACATTGCTGCAGTCATGTCACAACCATGACGCAACTCCATCAATGCATGGGGCCAGCCTATCCCTGTGGCACTGCGTCACCCTCACGCCTGCCATCAGGCAGGCGGAAGGTACTGACGCAGTGCCGTTCATGGGGGGTGCCCGAATGTGGGCGCTGTTGGAGATCCATCGGTGGTGGTTGCGCGCTGCGGTGTCATCGTCTGGAAGCATTGGCGGAGTGTTGGTGCGGAGGTAGTTGACGAGACGTCCTTCGGTGGCCTTGATCAAGCTGCAAGGGGGTGCGATGATGGCGGTGGCGTCAGGTGGGCAAGGTGAAGACGCGACGTGACGAATGATGGTCGGTCTAGGAGAGTCCGGTGTCATGGCTGCAGTAGAAGTACCCGCTGGCGGAGGTGACGTGCTCGACCGTGTGTCCTGCTATGTGGCTTGTTACGGTGACTTGCTGCTTGGGTCTGATGTAGGGGACCTTCCCCAGGAGTGGTTGGTGTCCTGGTTACTGGGGTAGTCCAGGTGGAACTTGAGTTCACTGAGTAGGATGTCGTCGGTGGATGGGAGACCCAGGGGTGCAATGAGGCCTACAATGGTATTGGAGAATGGGGGGCCATGGCCCGTGGGGCCTGCACATGAAGGTGCCGCAGAGGATGTTCTTGGGCTTGTTCCGGATCTGGGAGTTGAGGTGGTCCATGGTCACCCTTGGGTCATTAGAGTGCGTGGTCAGTCAGAGTGTGCTTCTGTAGGTGATGGCAATGCCTCCTCCTTGACGGTCGAGGTGCTCCTTGCGGGTGATACTGCAGCCGTCAGTGATGGCGATGGCGATGTCCGGTCCGGAGCAGAGGTTGGTCCTGGCAGGCGAGGTGGCGTCCAGGGTTGATGGCGAGGAGGGTGCTGGCGTCGTAGCGGTGGAGTGTCCAAGAGGAATGCTCCTTGGTGCTGAGCGCGGTCCCGGGGCAGACGGATGCAAACGGCGTAGCCTGTGGGTTGCCTTTGGCACAGGAGATGACCATAACAACCCAGGCAGTACATCGTGAACAACGCAACTCCCACAACGCAGGTGAATTTACATTGCTTTTGATGACAATGCATTGAGATGTCAGTAATGGGGTAATTTTAAGTTTACCCTGTAGGTATGGGTTTCGGATGTAATATATGAAAATTGGGGTGTGTTGTGGGGTAAAATATGAAAATTGGTGTGTGTTGTGGGGTAAAATATAAAAATTGGGGTGTGTTGTGGGGCAAAATATGAAAATTGGGGTGTGTTGTGGGGTAAAATATGAAAATTGGGGTGTGCATTTGGCTCAAAATCTGATTTTTGGGTGTGTTTTGGGTGCTCAAAAGGAATTCCAGGGTTCACCTTTGGGTTTGGGGTGCAAAGGTTAGTTTTGGGTTGCACTCACTGAAGTGTGAATAATGATCTTCATGTCTCCGCTATGCAACACCTACTCTACTGTTGCAATGTGCCTAGTATCAGTATGCATTGGAATGGAATGCGATGTTATGGCATGCGTCGCAACTACGTATGTGCCTTTAGCACACGAGTGGTATGCCCGCTGTGCATGGGCGCACAGCGTCCGCCATTGAGAAGTGCTGGGGGGGGGGTGGACAGCTGTGAGGTGGTAAACGCCGGTAAGAACACTGGATGGGGCGTGGACGCGGGGATGTGTGTGTGAGCGGGTGTGGTAACAATTCAAATTAGGGAAGTCTTACCACGAAGCCGGGTCCCGTGTCTTCGTAGCTCCTGCTCTCCTGCGTCTGCTTCCAGGAAAAGGAAGTAGGCAGCCAGGCTCCCTCTCCTGAGTCAATCCCAACGCTGCGATGCGGCGGTGGGAATGGTAAATGGCAACGGGACAAGTCATGCAGCCCGGTGCCGGAGCGGTGGGCATGTTCTCCATGCAGGCTGTAATGGCAGCCTGCATTGCGAACAGGGTGGTGCGCACGACTGCTTTGGGCGGCCTGAGTGGGCCGAGCAAACAGTCATTGCACACTTGAGTGGGCATGCCAATCCGCCCATGCCCTGCTCCGTGTTTGGAGCAGTCCTAGACTGAGGATACATAGCATGATTACATCAGTTAGTCATCCCTTTTGAATATTATTTTTGGGCTTCTCTGAGCTCGTGCTTCTCTCTTCCACCCGCTGCTGCCCCTTTGGCCCCGCACCCCTGTCCTCGTCCGTTACCGCCTCCCAGATAAGCATCCCTCCCCCCACCCCCACTTAATGGCGGCCGCTGCGCGGTTGCGCAGTGGACGTGTGCGGCTGGCGCCCCAAAGGCGCACCTAAGGCAAGGCCGTCTGCGCCTGTCCGTGACTCGACCGCGACCAGCGCCAGGAACCCTGGATCTCGAGCCACCCACTGCTACAGCACAGCCACCCTCCACGCACTCAACCCCGGAAAAAACAGAGACTGCCAACAAGCCTCGCCAAACACAACCCACGGCCAGTTCTCCTGCCTCCACTGCTGCCAGACCTTAACCACCACCCCGGACTCCAACCCAGCCGACGCCAGCCCCAGCGACACCCTAAGATGCATCCTCCTCAACGTGCACTCCGTGCACAAACACGGCCTGGAAACTTGGATCTACTCGACTCTCTCTCGCCCGACATAGCCTTCTTCACGGACACCTGGACCTACGCCTCCTCCGCCCCCGACATCAACACTGCCATCCCGGATGGATACAAGATCCAGAGGATGGACTGCCCCAACAACCCGGGAGTGGGCCTCGACCTCGCCCACAAGAGCACCCTCTGCCTCACCACCTCCTGCGAAACATTCCCCTCCGCCGAACACCTGCACTTCCAGATCCAGACCAGCCACAACTCCACACTCCGAGGAACCCTAGTGTACAGACCCCCCGGCACCCGGACACACCAGCCAGCCCACCATCTCCACCTGGACGCCGGTCACAGCCGAAGACACCGCCTCGACCATGAAAGGCATCCACTCGAGGGGTCACCACCGACCCCTGCCCTCCTCACATCTACCACAGAGCCACGGCCGCCATCGCACCCGAACTACAACGCACCATTAACACCACCTTCAAAACAGGCACCTACCCAGACGACTGGAAGCACACAAAAGTCAGGCACATGCTCAAAAAGCCCACAGCTGACCCCACCAACCTCAAGAACTACCGGCCCATCTCGCTCCTCCCCTTCGCGGCCAAAGTTGCAGAGTAAACAGTCAACAGGGAACTGACACGATTCATTGAAGACAACGCCATCCTCGACCCGTCCCAATCCAGATTCCGAAGCAACCACAGCACCGAGACCGCCCTACTTGCCTGCACAGACGACATCCGCACCCTCCTGGAACAAGGCCACTCCGCATCCCTCATCCTACTCGACCTTTCAGCGGCCATCGACACCGTCTCCCACGGCACACTCGTCGCCAGACTACACGACGCCGGTATACAAGGAACAGACCTAGACTTGTTCCGATCATTCCTCACCGGAAGAAGCCGAAGGATCAGACTGCCACCCTTCCTCTCCTATCCCACGTGAAACACGTGCGGAGTCCCACAGGGGTCATCTCTGAGCCCGACCCTCTTCAACATCTACATGGCCCGCCTCGCCGCCATCGTCCGACAACACGGCCTCAACATCGTATCCTACGCTGATGACACCCAGCTCATCCTCTCACTCACCAAAGACCCCACCACCGCCAGACTCAACTTCCAGAAATGAATGCAAGACGTCGCAGTCTGGATGACCAACAGCTGCCTGAAGCTCAACGCCGAGAAGACAGAAGTCCTCGTCCTTGGAACCACCCCTTCAGCATGGGACAACACCTGGTGGCCAACCGCCCTCGGAAGCCCACCTACCCCCTTGGACCACGGCACACACCTCTGCATCGTACTCGACTCATCCCTCACCATGAACCGACAGGTCTAGGCCGTCACCTCCAGCTGCTGCAACACCCTCCGCATCCTCCGCAAGTCCTTCTAATGGATCCTCCCGGAGTCAAGGGAGACAGTTACCCATGCACTCATCACCAGCAGACAGGACTATGGAAACACACTCTACGCCGGCATTTACAAGTCCATACTCCGCACACTCCAGACATTACAGTACACCACCGCCAGACTCGTCCTCGGCATCCCCCGGCACAAACACATCAACAAACACCTACGAAGACTCCACTGGCTCCCCGTGGGAACAAGAGTCACCTTCAAAATCCTCACTCATGCCTACAAATGCCTACACATCAACAGCCCCAAATGCCTCAACGACAGTATCAACTTCCACATCCCCAACAGATACCTCCGATCTTCCAACCTCGCACTGGCCAAAACCCTGCGCATCCACAGAGCCAGAGCAGGTGGAAGATCCTTCTCCCACATTGCAGCCAAGACCTGGAACGGGCTACCGGCAGACGTCAGACGCACCCCCTCCCTGTACGCCTTCAGGAAGATCCTCAAGACCTGGCTCCTCGGCTAACAGATCTGCGGACACCGCCCCCACCCCTCAGCGCCTTGAGACCCTCACGGGTGAGTAGCGCACTTACAATTCCCCTGATTGATTGATTGAGTCATCATCATGTGATGATTGTTCCTCCTCTGCACTGCTTGAGGCAGTGGGCCAACGCTCTTCTGCCATAGCGGTGGAGCCGCCACTGGGGGTGTGTCATCTACGTGTGATAGTCCTGAGCAACTTGCCCCCTGGCCATCCTGCGCTACGCGTCCCACCTTCTCCTTACCTGGACATTGACAGCGTGGCGCAATCCACTGCACTCTTTCCAAATCCGTGACTCAGCCAGCAGGAGCCTCAGCCAGGTGTGATTTCACTAGGCTGGGTACAGCAGTCGCTGCCTAGTCCGCTGGTGGACCTCACGAAGCAGTTGATGCAGCAGGGCCCCCTTAGGCGTGAGGTTGCAGCGCTCACGCCACACAAGTTCGACGTAGCACAGGGGCCTCACCCTCCATGGCGTACGGCCAGGCCAAGATCATCCGGACTGTGATGCAGAGAGGCGCCGCACACGATTGGTAATCCCCTCCGTGCACCGCGGTATAGTGGTGGATCAAAGTATGCGATGCAGACCTCCCTACATTGGTGCGTAGGAGCACCTCTGCCATTCACAGCTCGAAGGGGCTCATGGCAGGCTTCTCACACAGGTCAGCAATGTGTCTCCATGCGACCTGCCAGACTTCACCACCAGGTACGGGCAATCGCCGCGCATCAATGTCTACCGCCACGGCTCAGCTACTCCACAGCTCCTCCGCATCACACTCCAGGCTCCAGACGCAGGTCCAGCGAGGCATCCAGGCTCCAGACGCAGGTCCAGCGAGGCATCCAGGCTCCAGACGCAGGTCCAGCGAGGAATCCATGCTCCAGACGCAGGTCCAGCGAGGCATCCAGGCTCCAGATGCAGGTCCAGCGAGGCATCCAGGCTCAAGACGCAGGTTCAGTGAGGCATCCAGGCTCTCATCCTGGTCATCCTGGTTGTTGGCTGGCTTGCACGGGTTGTTGATGTGTGCTGCACCTGGCCCTGGCTGCTCCATTCTGCATATTGTTGTTTTTAATGCTTATTTCCTATTAGGGGGTCACTGATGGGCTATTTATTGCATTAGAGGCAAGAAAGCTCACGTTGGGCTGACTAACATGAGTTATTTTATCGCTAATGGGCCTATCGCTGGTTTTCGCACGCTAACGCTGGTTTCCCTATCGCCATCGCGCTAATGTTAGCGGCAGTTTTCACCGCCGTTCCCTGGAAATATCGCCATGTAGCGACGGCTTGGTAATAAGCCGTTAACATGGCGATAATTTTCAGGGTTAGGCGGCGATAAAAATACTGCCGCTAATTGGACTTAGCGATAACTATCGCCAGGGCTTGAGAATATGCCCCAGACTGTCATATGGCTTAACCATGTGCTTTGAACATCAAAGTGAAAATGCCGAAAGCAAGCATTGATGAGATTGTGTAAAGGCTAGCTGCCTCTTTCCTGTGAATACATCTTATCATTTGCAACAACAGTTTCTGAAGTCTCACATTGGATGAGCCATAAAATGTGTGAAGTGCCCAAGATCGCCGTATGTTACAGTAACGCCGAGACTCAAATGCGGGTTTTGTACTTTGAAATGTTTATGCTCTGTGAGTAATTGCCCAGTCTGTTAGAGTAATTACTAATGTGACAACGGAGTGCTTTTAATGTATATATGGAGAAGACCAAAATTATTTAAACGTGTAAGCAAAGAAAGATAAGTTCTACATAGAAATAAAGCCGTACAATTTCAGCAGACAGTGCATGGTGTTAAATATTTTTTTTTCCATCAGAAGTTTCCTGGTGAATGCAGTGAGATGCAGTAGATGTATAAAATCGATAAATCAACTGGTAGTCATGTTTAAAATGGGTAAGACAAAAGACAAATGTTACTGTTTTGAATTGTTTGGCTCAACACATATCCATGCCTGCTTTCAAACAATTAAATGGTCTTTATAAAAAGAAACATAATTGAAATGTTACGAAAAAAAGCATCATAAATAGATGAAACAACTAAAGCATATTTTATTAAGGTACAAAGTATGTTATACCAAAAAAACTCAAGTAGAAGTAGTCCCACTTCAATCCCGTGCCTGTATTATGCCTCCCCTTATTTGGAGGGTCAGTGTGGCCTTTGGACGCTTTCGAACTCCTCCGGTGCCTATGACGTTTGAGAGCAGTCTCGGGTGCTTTCAATGTACTAGACCCAGATATTGTCACATAGGCCTCTACTTTGCTGTTTCTGGAACTGGTGATGCCTAAGTAGGAATCCTCTGTGAGGGAAAAAAATGTATCTGTCCCATCTGATGTGGCATCCATGGGGAGGTGTGCTGTGTTCCCTACCGTAGAGCCACAAATCAAAGCCGATTGGTGATTCATCCGTGTATCAGGTAAGTTCTTATGTGCCTCCTGGGTAGGCTCACTAGGAATCTCTTCCCTTCTTTCCTGAGTGAGGGTAGGCTGCGAGAGAGATCCAGCATCTGACACCATGATCTCTATCTGTTGTTTGTCCACAATTACTGAGATGGGCTCCTTGACTTTGGGAACCCTTTGCTTAGTTTTCTCTGAGTCTGACTCAGACAGTTGTTATTGTACCGTACAGCTCATCCCCACTTCTTTAATTTTGAAGAAATCTGTTATGGCTGCCTGAGGAGGGACGGCAGGGTTGGATAAATTAGGTGGGGTTGAAAAGGGAACAATGCTATCTCCCTCAGGGGATAGAGTCAATTCTTCTACTGATTTAGCCAGCAAAGTTTTCCTCACCACGCCTTGTTGTTTCTCCATTAAATTTCTTTTCTTCCCTGCGCTTGTGCTTTCATGCCTATTTTTGAGAGTACTAGGCTTACCTGCATTCTCATTTTTATTATCTAGGGGAGACTCCTGTCTTACCCCCTGTAGTTGTGTTGCAGTCCGCGCTGCTAGCTCCCTGGCATGCTTACTGGCCTTTGGAGGCATCCCCGTGTTTCCCTCCAGCAAAGGGCTGAGTCCAGCTTCCCTCACACTCCAGGTGAATCTCAGTTTCTTTACAGCGTGACACACCCACTCTCGCAGAGCGTCACTAACTGAGCAGGCAAGCCTCACGATCAGCGTGTAGAGTGCTGCCGGGCTACTCCTTCTCCCGCCCCCTCTCTGTGCCTCCTCCACTCCCGGGGCAGCTCCGCCGTAGAGGACCTCACTCGCGATCAGCGGGAGTCGCGTCCGCGCTGCCAGCCAAGGAATCATCCGTGAGTGCGTAGCGTAGCACACAGCCGCCGATCCAAAAGCCGACAACCGCAACCGCCGACATACGTCAGCACAAATCTGCCGAATCCGCCAGCTCCGACACAGGTAAGGCGATGAGGGACATTAGGGCAGGAGCTCTATCGCGGCGATCCTACACAATCACCATCTTGCTGGCCAACTGGCTCCACACCAGGATGCTGGGATCATTGGAGGAAGGTACTGATCAGCCGGGAAATCACCAACATAACCAGCATGATGGGGGGGCAGCTAACATAGACCCTGCTCTGGGTCTGATATTAGAATCAATCAAGGAACATCGCGCAGAGACTCAGGCAGATGGGAAAAGAGCAAGACAAGCCACTAAAAAACTTGAAGGCGCGATCCGAAAAGTAGGGAAAGCATGTACCGAGATTGGTGAGCGGCTTAATAGTATGGAGGAAAGAACAGTTGCTGTAGAGACTGACCTTTCTGCTGTGAAAGAGCAGAGAAGCGCTCACGAAGCCCAGCTAACGGATGCCATGTGGAAGCTAGAGGACATGGAAAATCCCCTAAGGAGAAATAACCTTCGCTTTCTTGGTATAGAGGAGGGTCTTGAAGGGGGGGGGGACATTTGCGCCTTTATCCTGGTTCTACTCAAGGAAGCCTTCCCGGACCTCACAGGCTGGAATTGGGAACGGGAAGTTCAGAGGGTCCATTGGTTCCCATTTACTCGCTACCATAGCACACAGCCTGGCAGAGATAAAACTCAACCAAGAGCCATCCTGGTGTTTTTTGATAATTTTATGCTGAGACAGGCTATATTTGAAAAAGCCCGACCAGACGCTAAAAGGCAGTATAAGTCGATTTCTTTCTTTGTACGTCCTGGTTTCTGCCACATAATGGTAGAACGTAGATGGCGTTTGCGGCAGGCAATCAAGCCTTATCTGGAGGCTGGTTTTGAGGCTTTTCTGCTCGCACCAGCCAGGCTGAAAACGATAGTAAGAGGGGCTGTTAAGTTCTTCACCTCTGAGATAAAAGCCAGAGAGTATTTGGATCAGGCTCTATTAGAAAAGAAAAAACGTTAGTGAGCCTTGTTATCTCTGGGGGTTATCTATAAGGGAATCTCCTCTAAACTTTTTGGTATTATTATTTTCTCTTTCTTTTTCTTTCTTTCCCAGGGGACAGAGTGGTATTTCTGGGATGTGAATTTGTTAACTTTAGCTAGCCGGCACAAATTTTGCACATTGGGAGGTGGGAAGCAGGGGGGACACAGGGCAGGGAGCTTGTGGGGGTCCTATGCCATCAACATCACACAGACCTGGTAGGTCTGACTGCTTTCAATATGGGGGGATGGGGGTGGGGGAGGGCAAAGTTTAAAGATGGGTAAGTTTAAACACACTCAAGATGGTAGTTAAGTTACAGCAAAATGTATATTCTTGTTTGAAGATTCTGACAGCTTTTGATCATAGAATTCAGCATGCATATGGAAATAGATGGGGGAGTTGTTGTTTGCAAGATATAGTCTCTACTATGGCTGGGAAAATCGAAAGGTGAAACTTGACGCAAGATAATGGCTAAACTTCGCATCGTTACCATTAATATCTGTGGGCTGAACGATAATGCTAAAAGGAGGAAAGTACAAGAAAACTTAAAGGTCTTGAGGGCAGAAGTGTACTGCTTACAGGAAACACATGTGGCCCGGAATGATAGTGATCTTCTGAATGCATTAGATCTGAAGGATGTCTGTCACACTACGCAGGAAGTTAAGACTAAAGGGGTAGCGATATTAATGAAAGGCGATAGTGTCCCACCAGGGAGAAAACTAGTGGATAAAAATTGTAGATGGGTGATACTAGAATGCAGAATAGGTGACGTTGTTCTCACGCTTTGCTCAGTGTATGCTCCGGTTTTAGATGACCCTTGGGTATTAGATCTTTTAGCTACTGAACTACCTTCCTGGCCGGCACCCTATGTAGTATGTGGGGATTTAAATTTAAATATAAATGGGTCTAGAATAGGCTCAGAGGGGACCAGTGGTGCCAGTACGAGTCGCAAACCGCAAACTATGCGTTCCCTAGATAATTTATTAAAAGATATTGGCTTGATGGATGTCTGGCCAAGTTTGAAACACCAGGATCCTGGCTATACCTATTATTCGGCTCTACACAGAAAGTTTGCAAGGTTGGACTATTTCTTGGTATCACCAGCTTTACTTAAGGAGGCTCAGATAGAGATATTCCCCAAGGTTATGTCAGATCATAACCCTGTTGTACTGGAAGTTTCAATCACAGGGTTAACAAGGCAATTTAGGAGCTGGACATTTGAAAGGGCACACTAATTTGATCAGGAGTATGTCAAGCACAAGAAGGGTTGGATCACGGAATTTATGAATATTAACAGGGGTAGTGCTCCCATAGGGATGACGTGGGATGCATTCAAGGCAGCAGCAAGAGGGGAGACCCTGCGGTACAGTGTGGGTAAACAAAAAAGAGAGGCAGGAAGGCTAAAAGCACTCTATCAGAGACTTGGAGGTTTAGAGACCGAGTTAATTTGTAGAGCGGCCTCGGGAGGCGATATCTCTCCAACACTGAACGCAATTGCCATTACAAAATCATCTTTTGATGACTTCAACACAGAGAAAACTGCAGGGAAGTATATGGCAAAAAGACAGGAGTGCTACGAGTATAGTGAGAGTGTGGGTCGATACCTAGCTGTTAGGGCTAGACAACAGATAGCTATGGGGCACATAAGGCAGGTAAAGAATATGCAGGGGGTAACGGTCTCGGAACCAGCCAAGATTAGGGAAGCTTTTAGGGAATTCTATGAAGAACTCTACAAGGCCCCTCAGGTAGGGGATTATGATAGAACAGGGGAACAACTGGTATTCGCACCATCGGTGAGGCTCCCACAGGACGAGAGCCTTCCCCTAGCAGCGGATGTATCTTTGGAGGAATTCCAGGTAGCTCTTCAGGCCCTTCCCTCAGGTAAAGCGGTAGGAACAGATGGCATACCCCTCGAGTTCTATAAAATCTTTAGAGAAGAGATTGGTAAGGATATGCTTGAGGTAATTAAGGGGGTTAGGGGAGGAGCAGTTCCACCAGGCTCTTGGGGCACAGCTAACATTGTTATCTTTCTAAAAAAAAAGGGAAGGACCCTATGTTACTGGGATCTTATAGACCTATCACACTTCTTAATAGTGATGTCAAGCTGTACTCCAAAATCTTTGCCACCCGCTTGAATAAAGTAATGCCACTTCTTGTCTCAGCCTGGCAACACGGCTTTATTCAGGGGAGGGGGACGCCAAATCACATCAGGCGAGTAATTACATTACTGGATGCCACGGAGGTTCTTACCAAACCAATGGGGGTCGCGTTTTTAGACGCGGAGAAGGCCTTCGATAGGGTGTCATGGCAATACCTCTGGAAGATCATGGAAGCTAACGGCCTTGGCACACCCTTTATCAAAGCGATACAGGCTATGTATATTAAACCTACTGCCCGACTGCGAATAATGGGAGAAGAGTCTAAACCATTTATAATTGAAAGAGGAACAAGGCAGGGGTGTCCTTCCTCCCCCTTGCTGTTCGCTTTATATTTAGACCCGCTCCTTAGATGACTGGAAGACTCTAAGGATATTATTCCCGTAAGCGTACAGGGGTGGGACACTAAGATATTGGCTTATGCCGATGATGTGGCCGTAATCACTACCGACCCGGATAGAGCATTACAGGCGGTCGAAAACATAGCCGATGATTTTGAGATTCAATCTGGCTTCTTACTGAATAGGACTAAAACCCAGATTCTGATTAATAGGTTTACCCCAGCCTCTGACGGTAGGATTGTAAATGAAGCAATATATCTCGGTATAACCATCATGGCAAAGGTTGAGGCAATAGCAGATCTAAATCTTTCCCCTATAATGGGGAGAATTAGGAAGGACTTTCGGCGCTGGGATAATCTGAGACTCTCAATTATGGGGAGGTGTAATTTAGTAAAAATGATGTTTTTACCAAAGTTACTTTATATTTTTCGAACTATACCCCTAGCCATACATAATGACTGGTTTAAGTTAATAGAGAGGGAGGTCACCAAGTTTATCTGGTCCTATGGGAAAACAAGGAGGGCCAATGCGTTCTTAAGTCTACCTAGGGATAGAGGGGTTGGGGGCGCCCTAACTTCAAGATATATTATCTGGCATCAGTCCTGCAGTTTTATAGTCCCCTATTCAGGAATAAAGGAAGGGGTCGATCCTAGTTACGTTCCATCGATATTTGAGATCCCAAAAGGCGCTAGGGCGGAAGATTGCCTTGTGAAATTTTACGAAGCTAGTTACTTTAAAAAAACAAAATTCAAGACCTTAATTACAGCATTCCGGAACTGGGCGGGGATCCGGAATCGGCTTGGAATAGGCAGATTCAGCAGATATACCCCTTTCATCAGGAATGATGAGGTACCTAGGGTCCCGCAAGATGACTGTTTGGTAAGGTGGGAGAAGACTGGCTTCCGTAGGGTAGGGGATCTGTTGGCTGGAGATCATATTGCATCCTTCGAGATAGTCAAGGAAAGATTCAATATTGGTCCCCGGGACTTTTTTTAATTTTTGCAATTAAGGGACTTTTTATATAAGAAAGCTGGAGGAGCTGCATGCTTTACACGGGTCCCTTTAATGGACCTATTAACGAAGGATGAGAGCCCCTCAATTTCACAGCTATATAGCTGTCTACTGGAGGAGTCCCCGGACGATTTGGATAAACACAGCTTGAAGTGGCAGGTCAGGCTAGGGCTATCTGATACCTTGTTTCTCGAATCATTAGCAATGGGGGGCTCAATATTATGTTCTGCTAGCTTACAGTAACAGCATTATAAAACCTTGTTTGATCTGTACATAACACCTTCAAAAATTGTAAAATGGGGGGGGAGTGGAGGGGACCCGGTGTTTCAGGTGCAGGGAGGAAGGAGCGGAATTGGTTCACATATTTTCCACATGCCCTCACCTCGAATCAACAGCAAGGAAAATAATTAGCTTTTTACGAGACATATTGAAGATGGATATTCCACTCTCTCCTCAGATTATGTTATTAGGAACAGACAAACAAGCTAGGGGAAATGGGAAGGAGCTAATCGATATTGCAATGTCAGTTTATAGGCTGTGTGTTGCTTCTGCCTGGCTGGATCCGCTTCCACCGACCTTCCAGCAATGGAAAGGACGGTTCCTGTATGTCTATAAGCTCAAGACAGCGTTGTATGATCGAAGAGGCAGGAAGGGGAAGATCAAGGGGAATAGGATTTGGGGGCCACTCACAGCTTGGATCTCCCACTAGATCTGAATTAGCTTTGTTTTAAGATTTTGTGTCTGTGACTGTTTTTATTAAGTGAAACAGCTTACTCTTATATATGGTATCTAGGATTTGTAGATTTTCCCATAGAAGTAGCTTTTTATTGGTTTATGAATTGCTATGACTGTATTTTTATGATCAATTTGGCTTAATATTCACTATCCGTAATGTATTTATGTCTATGATTAATCCTTTCTAAATTGCTGTAACTTGTCTTTGCTCAGGAAAAAATAAAATATATTATAAAAAAAAAAAAACTCAAGTAGGACTGTGATTATGTTATCTAACTATTGCAGTCAGCCGCGCTGTATTTGATGTTCTAAAACGTGGGTCACAAAATTTTGTATGAGTTAGCACAAGGAATTGTTATTTGTAAATTCAGGAATTCAGGTTGAAAGTTTGTGATAGCACAAACAATTACTGTGAAGTTGCTAATTAATTAAAATCCTGCACTAACTATTTGAAATAGTTTGTATTAAATAATGAGATCTGTGAAAGAAAACATTGTTTGCGACAACAAACCTTCAAGTACACAGCTTCAATCACCAAATAAGCTGGATGTTCTAAAGAATCCAAACAGGGAAATCTGTGAGCGTGTTCGCAATGACAAAGATTCAAAAGCACAGCTTCAATCACCAAAGAAGATGGTTGTTCTAAAGAATCCAAATCGTGAGCACAACTGCACAAATGATATGCAGTTGCTAAACACGCTTGATCTCAAAGAATAAAGTAGATCCATGAAAGTAAAAGTGCGGATGAAAAGTTCAAAGGAGTGGGTACTTGGTCCAGTCTTCACTGATATGGAAAACACATTAAGAGAAACTCGAACCCAACACGAAATATCATACTACAACCAACAGAAAGCAAGGAAAACAGAGTGGCAAGCCGACTAACAAATGTTAAGAAAGGGTCGGTTGTAAGCCCCTTTTAAGATTTCTTTTAGGTCTCAACTACACAGCGCATGCGCTGTCTTGAAAAGACATGTTGTATATACTTTGTGGGCTTCAGCCCGCCCATAGGCTTTCCATTTGCTGACTTCATTGTCGCTCTCCTATTCTTACTCCCCATTTGTCTACGGCATGCATGCGTCATGCTTCTCCTGTGTTTCGCCCAGCCCCAAGAGCATGGACCAAGTACTACTATCCACCCACTGCTCCCATTTTAGCCACTGTTTTAGGAACTACGTTGTTATTTGATTTTGAGCACTTCACACAAGCACTTGTGTTTTCACTCGCTCTGAGTGTTGTTTCTGTAAACAGGCCTGTAAATCTTGTTCCTATCCCGTCACATTTGCTGTGCATTCAAAGACCGAGATCAAATGTCAGATGCTGTTTTCCGAGGACACCTGTTCTGTGCCCCAACCCCCCTCCTGCTTGACCTGTCCCCTCACCCCCTCCCTCATCGCTGCTAGCGCCCTCCATTCATCATTGCTTGTCTAGTATAGCACTTCATATGAGTGCCTCATTTTGCAGGCCGCCTCTACCAGCCCCTCCCCTGCGTGCATTCTGTTGTTGCTTCCACGGTCCCTCCTACCACCTCTTGCATTCCATTAGGGTTGCTTACACTGGGCCTGTGCCTCCCACCCCTTTCTGCATTCAAATGGGTACAGCCACAGAGGGAGGCACTGCCTGACCCTGCAGATATCTGGTCATGTGAAACTTTACTGGGCTTGCTTGGGGATACAGCCCCTCGTCGACTACCATGGATACATCTGTGCTGTTCAAATAGGAAGGTTTCAGTACCCCCATCCCTCCCACCCCTTCTGCATTCCATTAGTGTTGCTTGCACCCATACCTCCCGCATTCCAATGGGTACCGCTACAGTGGGAGGTGCTGCCTGTCCCTGCAGACATCTGCTCACGGTGAAGCTTAACTAGGCAAATATTGCTTAGGGATGCGGTACTTCGTCGATTACCATGTACACATTCATGCTGGGGAAATGGAAAGGTTTCAGTAATCTTGATGCACCACTGGTGGCCCCATTCTGCTGAAGTATTCTGGTTCACTGGAGTACAAGACTCTGTGTAAACGCGAGATTCGTAACACAGCAGTGCCAACTTGAATCTTTATACATTGGAGCGCGAAAGAACGTGGGCTATTGACCTGGGAATTGGTATCCCTGTGATTAGCCCCACTGCAAAACCCCAAACACTTCAGTGACCAGTGCAATACATAAAATTTTAAAAAAATAACATTACAAGGAGCATTCAAGCAAATTAGCTGATAGAGCAACTTTTCGTCTACCTTGTAGAAGTGGCCATTTAGAGGTGTTACGCTATACAAAAGAGCTGGATTAAATACATTTTGTATTTTAACGTGTACAATAATAACTTTGACAGCATTACTATTGTTCATCTATAGCGCACCTCATACACTAACATTTATATTGATGGTTTACCTATAAGTGCCACTAGAAAGCCAGTGTTGCACTTTAAACCAACCTCGGAAAATTGAAACCTGTGCAGGTAAATGTGGATTTTGACTTGCAAGTTACATGGCATCCTTGTAGCAGGTACCCAGCCCCCTGAACTAGCTGGCAACAGAAAAATTGCCTGGTAGAAGTGTGCAAAAACAACAGTTGATGGACAGAATGCAGAACAATGTCATACATTCACCCCAGTACAGAGATCTGGGCCTAAATCCATCGTTTTTTTGCTCACCATGCCATTCCAGTTTGAACCCAGCCATATGCAAATCAGTCTTGACCCTGTGCCTCATGGGAACAGTCCAGCCCGAACTGCCAAGCCAGGTCCTCCCTGGACTGGAAACAAGCATCCTAGGACCGGTTTCGGGGTTTCACCCCTCTTCAGCCAGGATAGCTTGATTCCAGTGGCATGGAGAGCACGGGACCCACGTCTGGGCATACCCGTCCCACTCGGGGTGACAAATGCAAAAACAACAGTTGATGGACAGAATGCAGAACAATGTCATACATTCACCCCAGTACAGAGATCTGGGCCTAAATCCATCGTTTTTGCTCACCATGCCATTCCAGTTTGAACCCAGCCATATGCAAATCAGTCTTGACCCTGTGCCTCATGGGAACAGTCCAGCCCGAACTGCCAAGCCAGGTCCTCCCTGGACTGGAAACAAGCATCCTAGGACCGGTTTCGGGTTTCACCCTCTTCAGCCAGGATAGCTTGATTCCAGTGGCATGGAGAGCACGGGACCCACGTCTGGGCATACCCGTCCCACTCGGGGTGACAAATGCAAAAACAACAGTTGATGGACAGAATGCAGAACAATGTCATACATTCACCCCAGTACAGAGATCTGGGCCTAAATCCATCGAAGAAGGGTGACATACCCTGAAACCGGTCCCAGGATGCTTGATTCCGGTCCAGGGAGGACCTGGCCTGGCAGTTCGGTCTGGACTGTTCCCATGGGGCACAGGGTCAAGACTGATTTGCATCGGGCTGGGTCCAAACTGGGGTGGCGTAGTGGGCAAAAGAACGATGGATTTAACCCAGATCTTTTGACTGGGGGAGAATGTTTGCATTGTCAGCATTCCGTCCATCATTTGTTTGCTGTAACACTTTTTGCCCTAAGTGGGATGGGTATGCCCAGACGTGGGTCCGTTGCTCACTGTGCCACTGGATTCAAGCTAGCCTGGCTGAAGAAGGGTGACATACCCTGAAACCGGTCCCAGGATGCTTGATTCCGGTCCAGGGAGGACCTGGCCTGGCAGTTCGGTCTGGACTGTTCCCATGGGGCACAGGGTCAAGACTGATTTGAGTCGGGCTGGGTCCAAACTGGGGTGGCGTAGTGGGCAAAAGAACGATGGATTTAACCCAGATCTTTTGACTGGGGGAGAATGTTTGCATTGTCAGCATTCCGTCCATCATTTGTTTGCTGTAACACTTTTTGCCCTAAGTGGGATGGGTATGCCCAGACGTGGGTCCCTTGCTCACTGTGCCACTGGATTCAAGCTAGCCTGGCTGAAGAAGGGTGACATACCCTGAAACCGGTCCCAGGATGCTTGATTCCGGTCCAGGGAGGACCTGGCCTGGCAGTTCGGTCTGGACTGTTCCCATGGGGCACAGGGTCAAGACTGATTTGCATCGGGCTGGGTCCAAACTGGGGTGGCGTAGTGGGCAAAAGAACGATGGATTTAACCCAGATCTTTTGACTGGGGGAGAATGTTTGCATTGTCAGCATTCCGTCCATCACTTTTTGCCCTAAGTGGGATGGGTAGGCCCAGACGTGGGTCCCTTGCTCACTGTGCCACTGGATTCAAGCTAGCCTGGCTGAAGAAGGGTGACATACCCTGAAACCGGTCCCAGGATGCTTGATTCCGGTCCAGGGAGGACCTGGCCTGGCAGTTCGGTCTGGACTGTTCCCATGGGAGCACAGGGTCAAGACTGATTTGCATCGGGCTGGGTCCAAACTGGGGTGGCGTAGTGGGCAAAAGAACGATGGATTTAACCCAGATCTTTTGACTGGGGGAGAATGTTTGCATTGTCAGCATTCCGTCCATCATTTGTTTGCTGTAACACTTTTTGCCCTAAGTGGGATGGGTATGCCCAGACGTGGGTCCCTTGCTCACTGTGCCACTGGATTCAAGCTAGCCTGGCTGAAGAAGGGTGACATACCCTGAAACCGGTCCCAGGATGCTTGATTCCGGTCCAGGGAGGACCTGGCCTGGCAGTTCGGTCTGGACTGTTCCCATGGGGCACAGGGTCAAGACTGATTTGCATCGGGCTGGGTCCAAACTGGGGTGGCGTAGTGGGCAAAAGAACGATGGATTTAACCCAGATCTTTTGACTGGGGGAGAATGTTTGCATTGTCAGCATTCCGTCCATCATTTGTTTGCTGTAACACTTTTTGCCCTAAGTGGGATGGGTATGCCCAGACGTGGGTCCCTTGCTCACTGTGCCACTGGATTCAAGCTAGCCTGGCTGAAGAAGGGTGACATACCCTGAAACCGGTCCCAGGATGCTTGATTCCGGTCCAGGGAGGACCTGGCCTGGCAGTTCGGTCTGGACTGTTCCCATGAGGCACAGGGTCAAGACTGATTTGCATCGGGCTGGGTCCAAACTGGGGTGGCGTAGTGGGCAAAAGAACGATGGATTTAACCCAGATCTTTTGACTGGGGGAGAATGTTTGCATTGTCAGCATTCCGTCCATCATTTGTTTGCTGTAACACTTTTTGCCCTAAGTGGGATGGGTATGCCCAGACGTGGGTCCCTTGCTCACTGTGCCACTGGATTCAAGCTAGCCTGGCTGAAGAAGGGTGACATACCCTGAAACCGGTCCCAGGATGCTTGATTCCGGTCCAGGGAGGACCTGGCCTGGCAGTTCGGTCTGGACTGTTCCCATGGGGCACAGGGTCAAGACTGATTTGCATCGGGCTGGGTCCAAACTGGGGTGGCGTAGTGGGCAAAAGAACGATGGATTTAACCCAGATCTTTTGACTGGGGAGAATGTTTGCATTGTCAGCATTCCGTCCATCATTTGTTTGCTGTAACACTTTTTGCCCTAAGTGGGATGGGTATGCCCAGACGTGGGTCCCTTGCTCACTGTGCCACTGGATTCAAGCTAGCCTGGCTGAAGAAGGGTGACATACCCTGAAACCGGTCCCAGGATGCTTGATTCCGGTCCAGGGAGGACCTGGCCTGGCAGTTCGGTCTGGTCTGTTCCCATGGGGCACAGGGTCAAGACTGATTTGCATCGGGCTGGGTCCAAACTGGGGTGGCGTAGTGGGCAAAAGAACGATGGATTTAACCCAGATCTTTTGACTGGGGGAGAATGTTTGCATTGTCAGCATTCCGTCCATCATTTGTTTGTGGTAGAAGTGTGAGCAATGCTATGCAATGAATTTATTGTCGACCAAGGAAAAACACCCTATCTAAACAATTCAAAATATAGAGATATCTCATTGTCAATGTGCAGTGTTCAGAAAGATCGAAATTTTAAGGACGTTCCAAGCGTTGTTGAATTGGTTCTTCAGTCAGATGAAGACATTGACGATGTGGCGTTACGGCATTTTGGAACTGGGGAGCCAGGTTTCAGTCTCAGCATCAGCTCTACATGGTGTGATTCTGTAGCAATACCTTAATGTCCCCCTGCTTTAAAAAAAAAATGAATGTGACCTTGTGTAACGTCACTGATGCTTATGTAAAGTTCTTCAATACCTTCAGTTCGAGATTGCACTACACAAACCTTCAAAAAGCATCTTCCTTAAAAAAATAATGGCGCTCAAGAACCCCAGGGGTGACAGTGCTGCGCTCTACAAATGCTGATTGCTTGATTGACACATACAATTTCAGTGCCAAACAGCATCTTCTTTAAAAAAATAACTGCTCTCAAGAACCCGGACCACTTCACTGCAATTCAGAGAGGAAGGGGAGGCGGAAATCAACCCCTAGCTTTAGACAATAAGTTTAAATTTCTATTGAAACAGGTCCAGTGTTAAATGTATGGCCCTTTATTCTGATAGACCGCCAGACGGCACTGCCCCGCGTGTACCTACAGTCAACTTCTAGGTTTTTACACTATTTCAGAGCCTCAAACATCCACAACACCCGAGTGTCAAACACACGTCCCTCCAATGTTAAACACACAGAATAATCAATGCTGTTACCTTGCGATCTGGCTTTTCGACAGAGACCTCGCACCCCAGTGCCCAAATACCCCCAGAGGTGGCAATGCTGCACTCTACAAATGCTGATTGATTGATTGACACATACGATTTCAGTGCCATACAACATCTTCTTTAAAAAATATTATTGCGCTCAAGATCCCGGAACACTTCACTGCCATTGAGAGAGGAAGGGGAGGCGGAAAACAACCCTTTGCTTTAGACAGTAAGTTTAAATTTGTATTGAAACAGGTCCAGCGTTAAATGCATGGCCCTTTATTCTGGTATACTGCCCGACAGCACTGCCCCACGTGTGTCTACAGTCCACTTCTAGATTGTATACACTATTTCAGAGCCTCAAACATTCACATCGCCCAAGTGTCAAACACACATCCCTCCAATGTAAAAAACACACAATAATCAATGCCACGTGTACATATCACTGCAGTGTCTCATGTACTTCACCTCAGTGCCACACACAGGAGCAGATCCTCGTGCCAGCTCCACCTGCGACAATTCTTCTCTCCAGCGTGCCCGCAGTATGCTACCCTCTGCTGCCTGTCTACCTGCTACCCTGTTTGTGCCTCCTCTTTTTCTGCCGTTTTGCTTTTTCTGCTTGTTTTTCTGCCCTCCGTTTTGCCTTTCTGCCCTCTTCTGCTCTGTTTTGCCTTTTCTGCTCTATTTCTGCCATCAGTTTTGCCTTTTCTGTTCGTTTTTCTATCCTCTGTTTTGCCTTTTTCTGCTCTTTTGTTCCCTCTTCCTGCAGTTTCCCTCTTCCTGCCACCCAGGCTCCCGCCTTCCCCTCAGGACCTACTTAATGGAGGCCACAGCACAACCCCATTGAGGAGGTCCTCGTGTCAGCTCCCCCTGTGACAGTTCTTCTGTCCAGCTTCCCTGCATTCCGCTACTCTCTGCAGACTGGCTACCTGCTGCCCTATATTTGTACCTCTTCTGCTCATTTCTTACTCTGTCTTTTCTGCTTGGTTTTCTACACTCTGTTTTGCCTTTTCTGCTTGTTTTTGTGCCCTGTTTTGCCTTTCCTGCTCGTTTTTCTGCCCTCCGTTTTGCCTTTTCTGCCCTCTGTTTTGTCCTTTTCTGCTCAGTTTTCTGCCCTGTTTTGCCTTTACTGTTCGGTTTCCTGCCCCACTTTGCCAATTCTGCTCATTTCTCTGCCCTTTGTTTTGCCTTTCCTGCTCGTTTTTCTGCTGTTTTGCCAATTCTGCTAGTTTTTCTGCCCTCCATTTTCCATTTCTGCTTGTTTTTCTGCCCTTTATTTTGCCTTTCCTGCTCATTTTTCTGCTGTTTTGCCTATTTTACTCATTTTCCTGCTCTGTGTTTCCTTTTCTGCCCTCTTCTGCTGTTTTGCCTTTTCTGCTTGTTTTTCTGCTCTGCTTTACCTTTTCTGCTGTTTTGCCTTACTGCTCGTTTTTCTGCCCTCTTCTGCTCTGTTTTGTCTTTCTGCTCATTTTTCTGCCCTCCGTTTTGCCTTTTTCTTCTTGTTTCTTCCCTCTACGCACCATTTCCCTCCTCACACCACCCAGTGCTCCACCCTTCCTCTAGGACCTATTTAATGGAGGCCGCAGCATGACCCCATTGAGCAGGTCCTCGTGCCAGCTCCCCTGTAACAGTTCTCCTGCCCAGCTTGCCCGCAGTCAGCTACCCTCTGCTGCTTGTCTACCTGCTGCCCTCTGTTTGTGCCTCCTCTGCTCATTTCTTGCTCTGTTTTACCTTTTCTGCTCAATTTTCTGCCCTCTGTTTTGCCTTTTTCTGCCCTATTTTGCCTTTTCTGCTCGGTTTTCTGCCCTCTGTTTTGACCTCTTTTGCTCTGTTTTTCCTTTTCTGCTAGTTTTTCTGCCCTGTTTTGCCTTTTCTGCTTGCTCATTTTTCTGCCCTCTGCTTTGCCTTTTTTCTGCTCGTCTGTTCCCTCTTCCTGCCGTATCCCCAAGACCTGGCTTTTCAATTGAGACCTTGCACCCCAGCACCCAGATACCCCCAGCGGTGACTGTGCTGCGCTCTACAAATGCTGATCGATTGCCACATACGATTTCAGTGCCAAACACACACACACGCCACTTGAGTACTAGTGCACAGCGCTTCAATGCCCAACCTACATAAATTCAATAACACGCAAACACATCACCTCTGTCACACACATCACATAAGTACTACACAACAAAATCACTTTATTGTTAAACACATATCGCTTCAGTGCCACAAACACACACATGCTATGACAGACCAGTTACATATAGCCAGTTCACACCACCTCAGTGTCAAATGACTATCGCTTGAGTAAAAACACACACAAACATCACTTCACTGCCAGTTACACACCACTTTAGTGCCATACAAACACATCACATCCATGCCACACACATCATTTCACTGTCACACATATCACTTCAGTGTCAAACATGCACAAGTATCATTTCAATATGTAGCCCAGACCATGTCTGGGTCTCATATGTATCGCTTTAGTGTTAACCA
Organism: Calotriton arnoldi; assembly: GCA_963921515.1. Taxonomy (NCBI): domain Eukaryota; kingdom Metazoa; phylum Chordata; class Amphibia; order Caudata; family Salamandridae; genus Calotriton; species Calotriton arnoldi. Next base: position 2,384,803 of record CAWUFW010002021.1, read on the forward strand.
CACAACTTGAGTGTCTCACACGAAACTTCATTGTCTTACAAACACATTAGTGTATCATGCACATACATGTCACATATAATACTTCACTATCACAAACACAGTCCAGCGTCTTGCAAAACAATACTTCTGCCAAACGCATTATTTCACTCATAGTGCTTTTTTTAGGTTGAGCCTAGGCAGCGCACATGTGCTATCTCCAAGACATGCTGTAATCAGCCTATGGGCTTTAAGCATGCCCATGTATTTCCATTTGTTCTTTGTTGTGCTTGTCTTAAATGCTTCCTTTTTATTGGTGCATTTTTCTAAATGTCCCTCTTTTGTGTGCTTTGTCCCCCCCCCTCAGCGATTTCAGAAAGAGAACATTTTGTTGGCCATCATGCTACGTTCACACGCCTTCACGCTTCCTCCTGTTACAGCGTGTGATGGCCCCTCCTCCCATTTGGCGTCTGGGCATTGCAGCCTTAATGTTCTTTTGGTTGTCCATTGACAATTTTCCTGTTCTGGTGCTGTGTAGCTGTACACTATGTTATTTTAGTAATTATTTTTCATTTATGTTATTTTGTAATTCTCCATTCATTCTGTGCTTTTCCGGTTTTACACCTCCGCTCTTGAAACCTCCTCCCCACACCAACAAATAAACAGGGCGGGTAAGCAACTACCTCAAAGGGCGGATCGGAACAAATTGATCACAAAGGGGCCGTCCGGCATACAAAAAAAGGACAGGAAGCAAGGTCCTCCTCATTAATAAAGGGTCGAGTAAATATAGCAACTGCACCATGATGACCTTATGTATAGGCTAAACAGTATAAACCTATCATAAAGAGAAAAATCTAGCACGGAGTGCCGAAATACGTTCTCTCGTTCGAGCCGTCAAACCTTGGGGCTGGCACCTATTAGGACATTTATAGTAACCTACTAGCGAATAGCAGAAGTACACACAATACAATAAGTGACGTTATTTAGGAACGATCAGTTAAGATTTATTCTACTAGATCACTTTCAGTATAGAGATTAAAAAAAAATTAGCAACAACAGACTTTTTATTTAAACAAAAACTTTATTGAAAATATCTTGACTAGTCAGAACCATGGAGGAAGGACTCGCGTGCATACTATTTTATTGCAACAATAGACAAACAAGACGGTCCCGCGCAGTCTGCCGACTAGCGCTCAGCAGTCACCATGGATGTGCTGTCAGAAATTGAGCTACCGCCGACTGATGCATTGTCACTTGTGGAACGGTACTATACTCAGGTAAATTAACTCTTCTTTCCATCTCGGTCACAATCATTCGCAATTAATTTATTTTAATTTTACTTTTTGCAGTTTATTATAGTATGAACTCTACCCTAAGGTATCGGAGTGCTTTACATAGCACCAAACTAGTATGAGTACTGTTGACCAATGTGCATATGTACCGGGTTTGCTGTGACTGTACATATTTTAGTGCATCTGTTCCAGTACCCCGACAGTTTTTTAGGTCAAGCCTACTTTTACTCCTCACATGCAGTTAGGGTTTCGGTACCATCCATCAGAAGGTGAAATGTTTATTGTTTATTGGTGGTGTCTGCTACTGAGAGAGAAGATGTGTTAGAGCGGCGAGATTGAAAATAGTATTTTTTTCCTTTTACCTTATCAGACTTAATCCAAATACTTAGCACACGTGTTTTTAGTGTAAGCATTTGTTAACAACCCTTCTCTACAAAATGTCTTGTTTTCATTTGTTGCTGATACTCACTGTGTCTCCCGTTTGCAACTGATGCCTTAAACGTTTTGATTATTTCTGTTTGTGTTCACACACATAAATACAAGGCGTCATTTTCCAGCACTTCTAATTCCCATGCCCCCTATATAAACACGCTTCCCCCTTTTCCCTCGTAACTCTCCTCCCCTTTCTCCCTTGCAACTAAAGAGCATGTGGCATTTTGGCCAGAGCTGTCGACTTGAGAACTGGGGAACCAGGAGTATTCTCTGCATCGGCTCAACAACCTGTGATTCTGGGAAAATACCTTCCCCGTGCTTAAAAACATGAATGTGAATTTATGTAATGGTGCTAATGTAATGCTTCGAAGATTCCAGTACGACGACGTGACGATCACGCACGTAGAAAAACCCTAATTATAAAAGGGACCCACGAGGTTGGAACTCGAAACCAATAAATTTAACCTAACACGGTCTATACTTAGAAGAACCGCTGAATTTATTTTGGCTGGTGGTATATACGCCCTTGATAAAGGCAAGTGCCACGTTCATTATCGGGGCCCACGAAGGGTGTCAATAAGATACACCCTTCATTCTTTATCTGGACACTAGTGAGGAAGACGAAGGTATCTGCCCCATACGCTCACTGCAATTTCACGCCCCTGTATATCTGTGTGGCCTCCTCCAATTATCAAGAGGTTTTTAATGGTTCCAGTTTTAATTTGTTTGTCTATGAGAGTTACAATTAAAAGTCTTGATAAAGATGGTATTATAAGGCTTCCATCGAAACGCGTCGACGCCCCTTAAGAAAAACACAATCCGTGAAGAGACTGGGACTACTGAGTACTTATCGACATGACAGTACTGGGTTCCAGCCCATAAAATTAAGAAATCACGGATGTGTGCCATTTTATGACATATTTGTTTGTCTATTGCATGCACTCTCTTTTTTAATTTGTAATGTATTTTTATGTGCTGGTTTAGAAAGTGCTTAGATGTGTGCGTAACATATATACTACTCTGAATCAACTCCAGATGCTAGTAGAAAAAACAATATAATTGATTATCCATACACTTTCTGATCTGTGTATCATATGACTTGTCTTAAACAATAAATAGATTTATACTTTTTTATAAAAACGTTGTCTAGATTGTTAACCTTGGGTATATGGTTATATTTTCCCCAGATATATGATGTGAACCTGAATGAGTGAGATTTAGATGTACTTGAGTGCATAGAGTTAATATTATTTAGAGTCTGTTTATTCAATCCAAAGGAAATTTCTTTTGTGATACAATTGCTAATGTAAAGCCCTCCAATACTTCTGGGTCGTGTTTAAGCTATACACAACTGGAAAAATAAACTACCCTCCTTTCTTCAGCTAAATCCTCCCAAGTTCAATTCTTCCTAGGCCTTGTTTTCTTTTTTCTACAGTTTCCTGCTCCTTTCTGTACTCCTTTAATGTACTGTGTAAGTATTGAACTCCATATAATACACTCCCCTTTGTACCTCCACCACTGCATTTAGGGCCTGTAATTTTGTTTTAAGGTTCATAAATACAGGATCAAAATTCCAGCTTGCAATGTACTTTTGGCACTATAAAACACATTGGGGCCGATTCCGATTTCGGCCGGTAGGGCTCCGAATCGGACTCGGCATTACGGAGCCCTGTTTCCCGACCGAGTCGGACGTGCGTCCGGGCGAGCGAGTACGATGCGAACGTACGCAAAATCACCGACCGACTCGTTCGCGGGATCCAACCGCTCCGACCGACTCGCACGGACACGACTCGCACCGCGCACTGGAGACGTTCCCCAGCCGGGTAAGTACGATTCGCTCCGCGAGCAGTCCGACCGACTCGCGCCGTCCGGCTCGAAAGAGCAGTCGGAGCCGCACTTTGGGGGTCCGTGTCGGACCCCCATGTACACCTAGCCGCGCGAGTCGCACACAGGGGGGACCCATGGGTCCCCCCTACCTGTGCATGTACGGCGCGACCCGCTTCGACGCGTACCCGCTGTAGGGGGCGCCCTTGTTCGCCTCGCACCCATTGAGTCAATGGGAGCCCGCGTACGCGTTGTATGTCCGGCTCCCATTGACTTCAATGGGAGTCCGACCGGATCGAGTCCGATAGCATACGTACGCATCGTACTCATTCGGTCGGGCTGCTAGAGTCCGATTCGGTCGGAAATCTCTCTGGGTATTGCACGGTCGGAGAGATTTCCTGCCCGAATCGGAATCGGCCCCAATGTATTGCTAAATTTGTTTGGGACCAGTAGACGTGAACTTTGCACTGGTTCAAAAAAGACTCTGGTGCACTTTGTTTAAAGCTTGTACAAAGAACCCATATTTGTTCTGCCCCAATCGCAGTATCCTGTCCTAAACTGTACTTTGCAGGACTGTCCTACAATCAAAGAAAGTATCCCAATGAGGCCCTGGGCGTGAGCAGCAGTTCAGCTGAAGAAAAATGTATCAAATCATCCCTTCATCGGTGAGGCTGTGTTATTGCACCGGTGTCAATTTACAGACCCAGCTTCTTGAGAGTGTTAAGGGGCTAATTGCTGTGGCTAAAGCCTGCTGTTGAAACACAGCCACTGCTTAGCTCGGTGTTTGCAAACATCCCCTTTGCTCTTCTCGGAAAACTTACCAAGCTTACCTCCCTTTTATGTTTACATTTCCTGGGTGATTTACGAGAGATAATTTCCATATATTGGTTTCACGTTTCTTCTTGTTATTATAAAAGCACAACATGATCATCGACCTCAAGTACCCCCTATTTAAAATTACTTTCATGTGCCAAATGCTGCTTTCCGTAATCGATCATAAACAACTGCTTTAGACTTTCAAAATCGTGTACATATATTTATATGTGTGTTTGCATAGGTAAAGTTGAAGAGCGTTGACCATTTCATAGCTTTGATGACGTATAGCAGGGTAAAAAGAGGAATCCTCCACAGAGCACTCATGTCTGTTGAGTTTACTGAAGAAATGGCACAAGGCTAATCAAACAACCATTGGCAAAGGCAGTATGTCTGGTGCTGGCCACTAGCCTTTTGGATTTGTCAATGCTTCTGTTTTTTCATGTTTTTTTCCAAAACTCTAACGTAAAAAAATGGCTGAAAGCAAAAATATTTTTGGGTCTCAAAAAGCACACATTGCCTAGTCCATGGCACTGAAGGGAACTAGCTTTTGTGAGCCTGCTCCTTATGAAAGGGCAGAATGTTCCTACTCGTGGTGAAGTTAGCCAATGGCTAATGTGTGACCCGTGGCTGTATGCTGTAGAGTGGAAAAAAGTGTGAATGACAGACCAATGGATTAAGGGGGTCTATCTGAAAGCCCTATACCAAGTATATTATACATAAAATGTTAGTAACATCAAAAAGGTCTTGGCTACAACTCAAGTGGGCAGATACATTGCCTCATGCTGTAGAGGTCTGACTAACACCATACATAAAAAACGTACACTGCTTTTCCAAGCCATGCTTAGACTTTGTGATTACTTGATGGTAATCTCAGATGGAACGAAGCAAGATAATTTATAATACTTTGATTGCCTGAACAAGAAATATAACATCCGTCTAACATGTTCTTCGCTACTGTTCCTTAGACTCTTCTCTATGGCAGTTTTCTTCCTGTCATTTCTTCTTTATGCAGTTTGCACCAGGACTCTCTTCTCTATAGCAGTCCTGCACTTGTTCTTCCCCGTAGCACAACCCATCGTCCACCTCCATTCGAGACGTATGCACACTGTCTCCCCCACCTCAACTCACAGGGGAAGTGCCTCATGGGGTGGTACCAGTGCCAGTGTTTATGCCTGTGATTACACAAAGGAGTAAGGGTGCATCAGCTGTGGGCACTGCATCTGCCTGGGGAACACTTACCATCTAGCCACGCAATGCTGAAACACATTGACAAAACTAATAGATCTCGCATTGCCGAGACCTCTTGGCTTTGCCAATGCCTGGAGGGAGATCCGCAGGTACTGCACGTCCGCTGTGTTTTGTGGGATTCCCATTGCAAAATGAGTTTAGAGGCAGAGATGTGCAGAGCCCTAGGACCACTAGCAACCAAAGCAGCACTCCACAATGTTCATGCCCCCCCGTACAATTCATAAAGGTCAATGGGGGTTGACTCTGCATGTTTTCATTTTGATATTCGAGCAAGTCTTTGCATATTATAATGTTTTGTAAATGTGTACGCAATGAAAGGCTGCCTTTCTTAGTAATTATGTTTCATCATTTTTAAACATAGTAACACAATCCACACAAATACACTCCGCACCATGCCACATAATTCCAATGAGCATAATTTCACTCAATGCCACACACTTCCACGCCACACAATTCAACAATACATTTTCATTCCACACCACATAATTTGACTACAAACCACATATTTCAACTCAATAACACAATTTTGCAACACACCACATACATCCAATCCACACTACAGAATTCCACAAAATCCAACAGCACACCACATAATTAAAATCCACAACACAAAATGCCATTCCACATAATTACACTCTGACACAATCCCATTCCACATAATTCCAGTACACTCAGTACCACATAATTACTATCCACATATGTCCACTCACACCATGCCACATAATTCCACTCCACTCTACACAATTCCACAACTAACAATTCCAATCCAACCCACATAATTCCACACACACATCCACTACACTCCAATACAAAACGTATGGGTAAAAGACATTGAATACCACTAACTCTCACAAATGCGAGACTAGTTTGAATTGCAAATGCTTGTTTTTCCTTCATTTTCAGCCATGCTGCTCAGCAGCCGCGCTGCGGTACAACATGGCTAAAGCATTAGCTCTCGCAGAGGCTTTGCCAAATCTTGTTTTAAAATACAAGAGATTCCACGAGCTCTCTTGCCGATCAGCCAACAGACGAGGAGGCCACGGTGGTCTCCTGTCACCTAAACCACATCTCTAAGACAAAAGTACTCAATTCCAGCCCGTCCTGACCCTTGGTAGCAACGACAAAGGAAATATGGTTCATGGCCAGGGGTGGTGCGAGAGTTGGGAGAAGGACACAAGACACTGGTCTCGGTTGGCCCAGGCCTAGTGAGGGGGCCCTGAAGGCAGTGAGCCAGACCCGGGGTTCAGATCGGCGGGACACTGAGGAAGGAACTGTGGTGGTTATCGGGGGTTTATGGACGCGAACTCGGTGCGTGGGGTGGTGGGTGTGAGACTGTGAGTAAAGCGGCACTGGAGGAGGGGGGGGGGGGTCAGATTCACGGATTTTGAGCCTAGTAAGGGCGGGATCAAAGCCCCGAATGGGTGAGAGGGGAGCAATGGGGAAGGCGGGGGCACCTCTCCAGCGTGCTGTGCGGCTCTGAATCGGACATGAAAGACAAGCGACCTCGGAGCGGATAAGGGAGGCCGAGAAGGGGGCTGGCCAGAGTGCGAGGTATCGATCGGAGGCCAGGGGCTAAGCAGGGGGCGCGGCTCCATGGCCCGCAGTGAAAGGGTTAACGCTCAGTGGCGGAGCGGAGCCTTGTGGGATGGTATTGTTGCAGCCGTCCCTCCCCCACAGTCGGAGCGGTGCTTTGTGGGAGCAGAGGGGCTACGTGAGGTTCAGCATGTGGAGCACGGAGTGTGGTGAAAGCGGGAGCTGAGTGTGTGAGGGGTGCAGTGGAGGGAGCGTCTGTGCTGTAAGTACTGGGGTGAGTACACCTGATAATGCAAGAAGTGGGTGGCATGTGTGAGTGCCGCACGGCGCGAGCTCTGAGCGTGCAGCTTAGCAGGAGAGCCTCGGTTGGTCAGAAGGGATTGCAGGAGCGTGCGGGCTCTGTCTGTATTTGTGTGCAGTTGCAGGGCTGGGTTTGTTTGGGATCTGTGTGGGCGTGTGCATGAAAGTGCATGCGAGAGAGCGTTAGTTTGCTGAGCTAGGACGCCAGGTGTGTGGGCGTGCTGCAGCGAGTGCATGGCAGGTGAAGAGGATCACCAGCTGAGTCTCGTGCCGCCGGTGCACTCAGTGTCCAGTCCCGGACTTTCGTTCAGCGAACGCCTGGAATTGTAGGTATTAGATAGCTCAACATCACCAGGTGACGACAGGTGGGAATAAGTTCATAGGTTGAGGGTGGGGATCATTAAACAGCTTTGTGTAGAGGGGACGGGCCGCCACCATTGATTCCTGCATTGAAAGGAAGGGGGCTTAGTCTTCCGAGGGAAGGTGCACATTCCTTGCATCTTCATTGAAGTTTTGAGTGTGATGTAAAGCCGTGTCACAGACAAGGTTCTGAGCCCATTGCTCCTCTTCCCCTTTCACAAGAGAATAAAGTAAACGCTGTCATTGCCTCTCGAAGTTATGTCTGTGCTGAAGCTACGCCCTTCCTGTCTCAGCACCCAGTGCTCCCGCTGCTGTCAATGTGCATTCAAGCCTTTCATCTTTGTCACAGAAAGAGCTGCCTAGGTTTTGCCAAGATTGGTTTATCATCAGCATCTCGCCGGGTTGAGAGAGAGAACAAAACATGGCTCCACCAAACAAAGAGCGAGTGATGGGTTGCAGTGTGAAATTGGGAACGAGTAATTTGGGACAAAATAAGCTCCCGAAAATAAGTTCGTACCCTGCTGTTTTTCAGACAGCCATGCTGACATGAATTGGTACCCCTCCCCCCACCACCCACCAAATCGAACACCCTACCGAAAAGGGTCTCGCAACACAGAAGAAATACGTGAATGATTCCCAACTATAGACCTAGAATAGGAGTCCTTTAAACGTTACCGCGATGACATGAAATCCGATTCTGATGGTACACCATTAAAATCCTCGTTCTCACGTCAAGTACCAGTCACGTGGTCTACACTTTCCTTCGGCAATTCATCCAGCATTACTGTTGCCATCAACATTAAAGGAGTGCTTTTGTGGGAGGATTAAAGGATTTTGGAGGCCCTGGTCAAGACTTATTTGGAGGGCCCCTATGGGCAATACATTTGAATTTTATTACCAATTTCTTGCGAGTTCAAGTCTGCATAATGCCAAAAAATACTACATTTTTTGTTAAACTTTAACAAGATCACAAAAATAGTTGAAATGTCTTGCTTTGGACCCCAAAAATCCTTACGATGATACTAGGTAGAGAGACAGGTAGTGGTAGGCAGAGAGCGAGAAACATTTAATAAACAGAAGTCAAATAAAGAGAAAGTTCACTGTCCCGAAGGACCCCTCAGGTGGGGGCCCTGGTCTATTGCCACATTTTAAGGCTCCTAAAAGAATATTAGGTAGGGCATCTGGGTGGCTACCCTGGCATCTGGGCATTCCCCGCTGGTGAGGGGGGCAACAGGAGGGTAGGGCAGAGGTAATAGGAGGGATAAGCCCAGTAGGCATTAAGCTCAAACAGATTTATCGGAGGCTCTAAGTTTGACAAGACTAGAGTGCAAAATCATTTCGTCATCCTAGATTGAACTGCGCCATTGGTCCCCATGGAAAGGATTTAGGCACTATTTTAATGTGGTTCACCGTTATAAACCAGATCAGTGTATATATTCCCAACTTTGTACTATGAATATTTTATATTGAATAGGAAATTTAGTGGCTATGGTTTTATGTTCTACTTTTATGACGGAAATCACTCATTCGGATTGGGTTAGACCGAGGCACTTGGCACTTTAATAAGGTACATCGCATAGGTTACCTGAATAATGGACTATTGTTGATTCTATTGTTAATTAAGTTTTTGAAAATTTAGTCTATCATGTTGGTTTTAACTATTTTATGCTGAATTGTCATGGTTTTCAACTATACAATAACAATGCTAAGTAATTGCCACATTGCCCATGCCTTAAAACATCTCCCAGGTTGGCTTGCATGTTTTTGCTAATGTTTGCATCGGTGCACTGTGTTCCTGCATGCATGCGCCTTTGGGCTTGTAAGTGGCTCCATCAGACACAAGGTGCTGTCAGATACCTGAAAAACTTGACTAGTAGCGGATAGAGTTGAGAATGCACAGTCTTTCCTTGATGGGAAGGAGGCAAGAACAGCTGACAATGTAGCTTGTATCGGGGAGTGAATGTGATCAAAATATCTAGATTGTGAAATGTGTTAGCGACCCTAAATGCCCTTTATGAGCAATGTGTATACTTTTTTTGGCCGCCCACAAGCATTTTCTTAGTGCTCAGGATTTTTTTGATTTCTAGTGCCCTATGTGACAGAGGTGCCATGTTGACTCTATTCGGAACTCTTTATAAATTAGAATAAGGGGTGTTCGGACGACTGGCTTCACTACCATCATATCCATCTTTTACAGAGAAATACTTTTACATTGATAAAACCTTCAGCTCGACATGGCAAGTACCTCAGCATGGGCAGTTTACTATTCCAATAGAAGTTCTAGCGAATTTGGGTGCTAGACCGTGTTAAGGCTACAGTGGCATGTTTGTAAAAGTTTTGTCTGATATAGAAAATATTGTTGTAGTGATGAAGGTTGGGGTGTTGTCCTGCCATCTCTACCTTGTTCCAGTGAGCTCCATTAGGCCTACCACTACTTTCCTGGTTGTATACTGTGTGATTGGGGCACCTATCTCTGTGAAATGTGCAGCATGTGTTGAGATTTGTAAGTTATTAATTTTTCTCTTTATTGATGGAAACGAGTGAAGTTTGGCCAGGGAAATATTGTAAGGACATGACCGCCATTGCTTTCTTTTCTCAGACAGGACCAACATCTTAAACGTTTTTCTCTTTCTGTGTTTTTTTTTTTTGTCTTGCAGCTTGGTTGTCTCTGCTCAGTACTTCCGTTGGGCAAGAGTATTTCTGGTTCCCTTTTTCGTTACTTGCACCATAGTTTCCTCTCAGCTCTTGCTTTCTCTAACTTGGCTCTTGGGATGGTTACCTCTGCAGTCCTTGTTCCCCTCCCTTTTCGTAGATATTTTTAGAATATCCTCATGGGCTGCCCCACTGGCAAGGCAGGCGGGCTCCAGTGGGTCTGTGTGGGACCAGTTATGAGCCTGCATAGGTTAGCATACAAAAGAGTGTTTGCCCTCTGATACTAATACATTTTTAAAAAGAATGTTAACCTTGTAGCCTTTCTTCAGAATTGGTGTTTGCATCACGTTAAAGACTCTGGGGAGGCTTTTTGGTGCCTTTTTGGGTTGAGAGGGAAATAAATTCCCTTCACTTTATAACCCTAAGTCTTACAACTCTTCTGCCCCCGCACCTCTCCCGGTATTGCTCCCCTTTGTTCACATTCCTGTCTCCTAACCCTGTCCCTCCCCTTTCCATTAACAACTTGAACTTGTTGAGCCCTGCAATGGAGGAGAAGGAAGAGCCCCCAGCTGCCTTCTTGCCCCTGGACCTCTCTCTTCCACCGGCGTCATCCTTGCTTGAAGAGCGGGAGCTTCGTGGAAGGGAGTTCCCTACTTGGGAGGCGTTCTGCACTTACCTCGAATCCTGGTGTGAGCAGAAGGCGACCATCTTCATTATCCGGGAATTCATACCATTGAGCCGATGTGAATGGGCGGCAGACCTGATGAGCCCTGAGGCGGTTGCAGCTCTCAAATACAGCTACCTCCGACTTGTCTGCAAGGGAAGGAGACGGTCCAAGAAACTGGATCAAGGGTAAGGCCAACTTGATGTGCTGACACGTGCAAAAATGTCGGATTCTGAACTATTAAACTCTGGAGGGCTTATGCACATATTAGTAGATGGGCAATATTTTGGGCTGTTGGAATCATGTGGCAATGGATACCTAAATCATGTGGCTGGGCTATTTAAATTATGCGTCAAGTAGAGGCACATTATGCAGCACTTACTGTGGCAGTGTGATCTAGCTATTTTATCATTTGCCAGGCGTTTGAATCAAATTGATGGCAGTGCTATTCCAATCTAGTCCATTTGTAAAGCACATGGCTTCTCAGTGCTGATCCAAACCAGCAGATCCTATAGACCAGGCCACTTGAGAGCTGAGCGAGATGCAGTTATTGAACGAATAGCCATGTCTTGAGAGCTTGCCTGAAGGCTGATGCATTTGGAGAGGCAGGGAGTTCCATATTCTGGGCCTAGCAGTTTTTAAAATAATGACCACCCTGTCTGGATCGGCGGATCCTGCTTGTCGTTGTAAGAAAGGAGGTGGCAGATCTTGAGGATCTGCCGGGGTTGTACGGTTCGATAAGCGCGAAGAATTTGCGGTCCCTTCCTGTGAAAAGCCCTGTGTGCAATGCACAGGACTTTGAATCGTACCCGTTGTTCTATGGGTAGCCAATGAAGGTTAAATATAAAAAGCATTTGCGATGCAATATGTCTCGCATTTACGAGAGTTTGAGCTATTGGCAATGCAATAGCTTAAACTCTTGCAAATACGAGACCTATTGCATTGCAAATTACTAGCGCCCATGTGGCGCTTTCACATTCATACAAGCCGCGTGCGCCCCTTTCTTTAGACAAGCCGCGTCTAAAGAATGGGGCGTGGCCGACATTAAAGTGAAACCACGCCATGGGGCGCTTTGACAAAAAAAAGCATGTTTGTCAAGTTGACAAACATGTTTTTTTTCGTAAAAGCGCCCATGCCGCTCTTTCACTTTAATAGCAGTTGCGCACCTTTCTTTAGACATGGCTTGTCTAAAGAAAGGGGCACAGCCTCCATGAATGTGAAAGCGCTGCTTGGGCGCTAGTAAACAAAAAAAATAAGTACGCGTGGCCACTATACTTAAAGCGGACCGCGCTGCTAAAATAAATACAGAAACGCAGCCGCTATAGTTTAAAGCGGACCGCCATTAGTAATTATAGTTAAAATAAAAGCGGGCGGTGTGCTGCGACGAAGTGGGTGGTATAGGGGCAAATCATTAAACAATATACTGCTCACAGCCAAGATAAAGCAGACCGTTTAACAAGACAAGTAAAAGGTCCAGTCGTTATGGGAGGTAAGAAATGCAGACAAGGCAGTACCAAGGAGGGACTAACAAGCCTAATAACGACTCGGAAGCCAGCGTTTACGAAGGACAATGACACAAGCCAATGACAATATGGGCGGAGAGTGGGTGGGGCTTCAAAGCCATACTCCAATACTGCATGCCTCGCAGCAGTGCATGCGATGTCCGGCTGGACCTAAAATTATATGGGCACATAGAGAAAGAAAATATACACAGCAGATCATATTTCAGATGGTTGCACAGAAACGCCATGTTTCCAGAATGTGCTGTTGTGCATACTGCCATATATTGTTGGGCTCAAACGTTGCTGGTTGTTTATTTTTTAAGAAGGCTTTTTAGTTTCGGAGTGACTTGTGATAAAGCCTACAATGCACTAGGATACAGACTCCACCTCAGATTGTTTTTGGGTTTTTTGACATCGGTTTGGTCATGTTTTCACTGCTCTGTTTTTGCTGCACCACAAAAGAATATTTTGACGCCAGTGAACCAGCGCACAGATATCTCAAGACATTGAAGATACATTGATGCTTTCAAACTGACCGTGGTGAAAGTTATGAGAATGCCTTGAGTCGGGGTAGGGGGGTGGACTGCATATCTGCATATGGGGAGTTTATATTCTACCCCTCCACACCAAACCTTCCCCCAGTTGTGAATTGTTGTGGTCAGACTAGCATCGGCTCTGTAAGCTGTTTGTCCCAAGGGACCACAACGAAAGCGCATGCCCATAAAATAACACCTTCTTTTCAAAGAAGATCATTAGGCACTGATAGAAGGGAAAGTGGGCGCACTGTTCCACAGTGCAGCGCCAAACCACTACTGAGCCCCCATCTGCAGAGGAAGCCGAAGGAGCGGACTCTGTCGGTGAAAAGAAGGGATCCTCCTGTATCCTGGAAACTCATAAGGATTGGAGGCCCACTTATGTGTCTTCTCATGGCTCCAGAGACCAAGTGTCTCCAGTCCCCCTCCACAACACCTGCACCCAGGACAAGTACCACACTTCAGATTTTAGGGCCGACACAGAGGCCTCGGCTGGACACCAAGGAGTCTCCTCCAGGGGATCGATCTCAAAAACAGCCTCGGCTCCATATCAACGAACACCCCAAGAGCTCTATGGCCTGATCAAAGATCCTCTCATGAAAAAGACCATACAAACTGCTCCGTACAAAGTGGTTGATACTTCTCAATGCTAAAAGCCAGCTTCGAGGCCGAAAGAAAAGCGTCCAGCCTGCGGTGCCATGGTCAAAGTCTAGCAAAGCCTCAACTCCGACTACACAACATCCTCAGCACGAGGTGAGTAGCCTTATACTAGGCAGAGGACAATTTACCCTGACCTAGATACGGGTCACATTGTCACTCAGCCCCTTTACAACATACACCCATCCTGACACGAAATGCAAGTTCACTTTCCAGGAGGCTATTCCTCCGGAGAGTACCCTCAGACTGTGAACATGAGCTTTCAACTGACCCACCGCACATGTATCAGGACCAAGAACCAACTATCCAGCAGGAAGACGTCTGGTATGACTGCAGAGCTAAGCTGCGAGGCGACTTGCCTGTGGAGTTATGTCCTGCTAGGGCTTCTTCGCCGGATGACACCTCTGACTGTAAGAGAGAGCAGGTGCCCCATAATATACCACACTGTTTCTGCTCTTGCACAAGTCCGTGTTGAAGTGCTCCGCTGGCAACTTCAAAGATCCTGTCACGCCAAGGGTGGAGAAAATGTTTTAAGATTGCACCTCAAAATAATTTGTTTCTCCTTGGGCGTGTACCACCTGGTTCTCATATCATACACACAGCATGGAAAAGAGCACTAATGCAGGGCACGGAAACACTTCACCTCCTAACCAGGAGAGTGAGGAGTGATCCTGCAGGAAAGCTGCTTGCAATGAGAGCAGATACTCGGTGGTGCATTGCTAACATCATGGCACTGATGGCTAGGTATGACTGCTAGGAGATGGAAAAACTGCTCAAGCAACACACCGAGAAAAGAACAACTAGATTGAGAAGGAGGGAAAATATTCTCCACTGCTTACATCCAGTGTTGCCTTGATGTGGTGGATAATGCCTCCGGGCAAGTAAATACTAGCATCGTCTTATGACATGCTTGGATCAGAGTATCAGTTGTCCACCCTAAGTCCAGCACCGCAAGTGAACGGGAAGCTGGAAGAAGTTAAAAGTTATACAGGAACTGCTAAAGCAATGAGTGTCCGGCGTCTTCAGCTAAGAACGGGTTTCTGCAAATCTGAGTAGGCTACAAAGCACCGTCCACTGTGTTTGCACAACAACAGCGGCCGGCAGATTATTTTTTAAGAACGTCAGCAGCCTCAAGACAGAGAGGGAAAATATCCTAGAGGTGCCCGAGGCAGGGGTATCTACCAACAGGCACTGACGAACCCTTTCTTACCCCTGCACACCTAACGCCTGACTGGGGAAGACTGCCCAGTGACTGGGGTTATATAACTAATGTGGGCATACAACCACAGGTATTTGGGTACTCTCCTCCATCACCCATAGTTATCATCCCACCCGCCATCATAACATCAGAAAAGATTGATTGCGAGTTGTTGTTCGAGAGGTGCTCCTTCTCAAAGGAACAATAGAAATTTTCCCTGCACACCAAAGATATCTACAAGTTTGTTTGTCATACTTCCTAATTCCCAAGAGGGACAGAACATTATGACTGATACTCGAGCTCGGAGCATTCAACCGCTATATTACTTCCATTTATTTCAAGTTAACTACTCTGCAGGGTGTCATCCCCTTGCTCAAGGTGGGAAACCATATGGTGGCCATCGATCTCAAGGATGCCTAATTACACATCTCTATACACCAGACTCACTGCCAGTGTCTTGGATTTGTGGTGAGTGGCGCTCGTTACCCATTCAAAGTATTGCCATTCAGGGTCACTACAGCCCCCAGAGTATTTACCAAATGTCTAGCTGTGGTGGTCACACACTTCGGGCACAGCTACATTCATGTCTTTCCATACATGCCCACAGACTGGTAAGGAGGACCAGTCAAGTGCAATGCCTCACCAACACTCAACAAACATTCTACCTCTTCATTGATTAGGCTTTACAATCAATCTATAGATGTCACACCTGTGTCCTGAACAAACCCAGGCTTTCTTGGGAGGGACACTCAATGCAGACCAGAGCAAAGCTTACCCCAGCAGCAAGAATGAGTCTTGGCATTTCAAAGGCTCCTTCTCCTTTGTTAGACATCAAGCCGTCCGACAGTGAGAATGATAGTGAAACTGTTGGGAATGATGGTGTCATGTATTGCACTACTGCAAGTTACACGTGTACTCTCTACAGGAGTGTCTCTCCAGTTAGTGGTCACTAGCGACTGGAAATTGGGAAGACCTTATGTTAGTGGAGCCCAGTGTTCAGCACAGATTGCAATGGTGCAGCGAGAACAACCATTTACTGGGCAGGCCTTTTCTCGACCAACCGCAGCAGCCACTATATTGAATCAATACCTACACCTCCTTCATCGGTTGGGGAATTCATATGGGCTACCCGACAATCCAGGGCCTGTACTCCCCACAATAATGTCACCTACATATCTGGTTGAACTCATCATAGCAGAGTTAGCTTACAAAACCTGTCAGATGAGAATTGCGATTCTTCTATTACCATGACTAGAGAATCTGGATTTCATTAAAGACACAGAGGCTAACATTATGCATATTTCTTTTAATGTAACTCCAAGCAGCCACTTGAAAGCATACATCATAAAGTGAAAAGTTCCAGAACGGAACATTAAGAACATACAATAGTCATGAGCACAGAACAATCTGCCTCTTTTAAATGCGGCTCCAAGCAGATAAGTTCAATATTTTACTACTCTCTTATTCCACTAATATTTATTGTTTACCTTATCAAGTTACTAACAACTAATTGATTACTTAAATTCTCATGTAGATTCAAGGGACTACTCCCCTTTCTATCCACTTTTTATTCACAACTGATCTCCAATTTACGGAGATCAGCCTCTACAACAAGGTGGTTGAACAGACAATATAACTTTCATGTACTACATATAGAAACTTGAGGGCATGCACTCAATGCTGTTGTTCAGGCTTGCGCAGTGTCGGACAATTTGTCATCAATTAAGAAGATGGAAACCTTCTAAATTAGTGTTATGGAGCTAAATGGAAAACATTTGTACACTGCTGTACCAATCAGAACATATAGCCCTTAGTGCTCGAGGTACTAAATATTATACCTTAGTTGTATACCTTCAAAAATTAGGCCTTACAGATGAGTGCACTTAGAGGCAGTAGCTGCATACCTGCAAAACAGACCACTCCCACCACCCCCTTCCAAGACTGCCACCAGTCTAGAAATAGGACCTGAGTGTTCTCCCTTAAAGTGTTTTGGGCCTCCTTTTCATTTGTGCTACCTGCAGTTCCTCTCATTGAAGGTGGTTTTCTTAATCGCCATCACCTCTCTTAAGATAGTCAGTAAACTCCAAGCTTTATCAGTGGAAGAACAATTTTATACAGGTGTGCAGACAGAATTGTCCTCAGGACGCAGCCTAAGTTCTTACCAAAAGTAATAGTGATATTTCATGACAACAAAACCATTTACCTAAATTCTTTCTTTCTGCTACCACTGTCAGTAGGTGAAAGAGCACTACATACTTGAGATGGTAGAAGAGCCATAATGTGCTGTCTGGATTGTACTCAATCCATTAGTAAGACCAAGCAGCTGTTGGTTGTGTTTGCCCAGCCACAACCTCAGCAAACCAATGCCAACAAGCATTTTCAAAGCCAATAGGTCTCGCCTATGCGAGAGTTGTTGGCTTTGGCATTGTCTTTTACCCATGCTGTACAGTAGCCTGGGTGTGCAGCATGGCTAAAAGTAAGGTTAGAAAAAAGCGCGATGGCACAGCCAGCGCTGGCGCCATGTCATAGTCCTTTTTCGGGACGAGCAAGCAGGGATGTGGGAAGGGGTGGCAGTAAGGGCAAACGACGACAGTGGGGTAGGGGCAACAACACAGAGACGGGGAGTGGGTGAGAGGTGGAATCAGCAACACAGAAAAGGGGTAGGTCGGAGGGGGAAGAAGCAACATGGGGAAAAAGAGAGTACCTCAATCAAAGCGTGAACAATAGACTAACATTTGAGGAATTCATCTGTGACTGACCATGCACTGGCCGATTTAGGAGGCAACAAAAAAGAGTGACAATGAAACCTATGAATGGTAAGCGGTGGGAGGGTCCTAGCACTTTATTGTAAACAATACCCCTCACAGCGACAGAAAATGCGCTGTCGGCAGGAGAGGCCTAAAAATCAAGTAGATAGTGAAAAGCATCCAGATGTGTTCTGCCAAACAGATGCTACATTCTGTGCCTAAAGCACATTCCACTGTTAAAAAGCCACATTGACTTTCCGGGGGTAACATCCCACTAGCCGATATATGTTAAACTGCTACGTGGTCATCTATTCACACATTAAGCATTACTGTGTGTAATGACGGAATCTGTCAATATTGTAGTTGAAGTAAGAGGCTTTATTATAAACCAGTAATAGGGAACAGGTGAGAGCCAGGGAGACAACTGTCCTCCAGGACAACCGTGGGCGCTCTCACTCATCTAGAACTCTACCCACTTAACATTCTAGCATGCTCAGACTACATTACATACCTACCATTCCAAAGAAGCATAAAGCAATACAACACATCCCCCCCTTACAATAGACAAGGAAGAACAAAACAAACGAGGTGAAAACGGAAAAAAAAACAAAG
This sequence comes from Calotriton arnoldi, assembly GCA_963921515.1. Lineage (NCBI taxonomy): Eukaryota > Metazoa > Chordata > Amphibia > Caudata > Salamandridae > Calotriton > Calotriton arnoldi. Next base: position 2,403,149 of record CAWUFW010002021.1, read on the forward strand.
GAATCTTAACACAATAACCAATACAATAAATGTAAGCGAAGAACTAAAGATCACACTACATAATCCTTTAACCATCCCGGAAGAGCTCTCTTCCTTTTTCCAATGACCTCTTCCCCTCCACTGCACAGAGAGGATTCACACTCCTCCAATTCATTGGTATTGGTACCCTCAGCTGGAATGGTGTCAGCTGGAATGGCATGATGCAACTCTCCCTGAGTCATACTTCCCTCATCCAAGGAACTTTGGTTGCTTTCAACACACTCGGTACCCTCACACCCCTCAGAAGACATACTAGATTGGACTGTACTCGTTGAAAAGTAATCTTCAACCCAATCTGAATTGAAATCATTACCATAAGGTGAACACACCCCAACATCTGCGTCATGTTCTGGGTTGAGATCAAAAGCGACTCTTTTTAGATTCCATACCTTACCATCCTTTAATTTCACTGCATTGTTGAACACTTCCACCACCTCCTGAGGTGTCTCAAACTGACTCAAACCCTTGGAAACCTTACCAGGTTTTTTAATCCGGACCCAATCTCCTACATCCACACTAGTTGCCTTGGTACCCCGGCTCTTGTCATAATACACCTTACTCGCTTCATGGATTTGAACTAATTTCTTTTTTACATCCTCAGGAGACCATTCCTGCACTCCACCTTCTACCAACCATCCTGGACTAAATTTGCATCTGGGTTTCCTACCCCTCATAATAACAAAAGGAGACCACCCTGTGGAAGCATGTGTAGTCACTCTATAAGACCAAACAGCTTTGTTGATTTCAATTTTCCAGTCTAAGTGTTTATTTACAGCAGCCTGTATTACCCCTTAATAACCCTGTTAAATCGCTCCACAACACCATTCCCACTTGGGTTATACAGGGAAGTAGTTCTGTGTTTGATCCCACACTTCTCAAAATAAAGTTTAGCCTCCTTAGAAGTAAACTGCACTCCGTTGTCACTTTCAATACAAGCTGGTAATCCTTCTCTTACAAACAACTTATCTAGGAACTTTAAAACAGTGCCAGTATTCACACTTTCCACTATTTTGACAACAGGCCACTTTGAAAATAAATCAATGGCCACCAAACCAAACTCCTTTTCCTCACCAACAGGTCCAAAAATATCCACCACAACTATCTCCCAAGGAAGGCTGGGAATTATGCCCTCGCACATGGGAGGTCTCAGCGTTTTTAAAGATGTATCTGCCGAATTGCAAACAGTACATTCCCTAACGAATCTCTCCACCTCTGAATCAACTTTCGGCCACCAGAAAATTCCCTTAACCACCAGCTTTGTTCTTATTACACCAAAATGTCCTTCATGGCATAGCCACAACATCTTATTCCGTACAGCCTTAGGTGGAATTACCCTATCACCTCTTAAAACCAAATCTCTGTCCACAGACAACTCCATTCTCACCTCCCAAAACGGTCTCAACTCATCCGTGATATTATCTTTCCTAGGCCAACCCTTGCATATGTACTCCATCACCATCTGTAATACTTTCTTTGTTCTGTTCCTCCAACCATTCCATCTTGGAAATGGCAGGGGTACCAGAATCCTGAATGAAAGCAATACTATAATTGCCCCAAGGGTCATCTACACAATCCTCTAAAGGAAGAGGAAATCTAGACAAACAGTCAGCAACTACGTTATCCTTACCTGGCACGTAAACAATCTTGTACACAAATTCTTTCATCCTCATCGAAATTCTGGCCAATCTGGCTGAGGCTCCAATACTACCTTCAGTGGTCAAAATCTTCACCAGGGGACGATGGTCAGTACGAATGACAATCGGCTTACCCCAAACAAAAGCACGAAAATGTTCTAAGGCCCAGGTACAAGCAAGTGTCTCTCTCTCTATAATCGGGTACCTACTCTCAGTGGGTGACAATGCTCTAGACGCAAAAAGTATTATCTTTTCTGAGCCATTGTTACCTTTTTGTGAGAGAACGGCACCCAATCCTTTATCGCTTGCATCTGTGGTTATAAAACATTCCGAATTGGGATCAAAGCTACTCAACGCAGAGACCTTCTGTAATTCACCCTTAATCTCAACAAATTCTGACTCACAATCCTTGGACCATTCAAATTTAACATTCTTTCTGAGCAAGGAACGTATGTTGTGCACCTTACTGGCAAAGTTGGGAATGAATTTGGCACAGTACTCAGCCATACCAAGGAAGGACCTTATCTCCTCTTTGTTGTTAGGGGTACCCGCCCCCATGATGGCATTGATCAATGAGGGTTTGGGTTTCACTCCTTCCTCACAGATGACGTGACCCAAATAGGACACACTCCTTTGTGCAAATTTACATTTGCTAAGTTCTACTGTCAACCCCACATCCTGCAAAACACACAAAACATCATTCAAAATATGGTCATGTTCCACTCTGTTCTTGCCAGCAATCAAAATGTCGTCTTGGAAGAAGCATACACCCAACATTTTGCTAAAAAGCTTATGCATAATGCGTTGAAAAACAGCCGCTGCCGAAGCGAGCCCGAAAGGCATGCGCTTAAATTGGTAGCAGCCGAAGGGTGTAATGAACGCCGTGAATTTCCTAGATTCAGGTGTGAGTACCACCTGGTGGTAGGCCGCTGACAAATCAATGGTTGAAAACCAGCTTGCCCCATTAAGAGATGACACCATTTCGTTTATTCTAGGTAAGGGAAACTTGTCGATGACTATATGATTATTCAGGTGGCGCAAGTCAATGCATAAACGAATCTTGCCATTGCTCTTCCGGGCTACCACCACCGGAGAAATCCACTCAGAACTTTCCACTTCTTCAATGACCCCTCTTTCTAAAAGACCTTCGATTTCTTTAATAACCGCCTCTCTTATCAGTAACGGAATAGGCCTAGCCTTATGGATTTTGGGTTCAGCCTCCTTCTTAAGAACAATCCTATGCTCAAACCCCTTAAGCGCTCCCAGTTTTTTTTTAAAGACATCTGCAAATTTGCTGGCTAACTCCTCCTCTAATTTACTGGTGTCATCAATAACAAGCACTTTCTCCTCGCCATTGAGATCCAAAATGATATGAAGATTTTTCTGATCCCGCCAACCCAGAACAGAAGGACCAAACTTTGCTACGTATAACTTCCCTCTAGATGTTCTGCCCTTGAATAAAAACCTAAGCCACCTAAAACCTAGCATATTTATCTTTTCACCTGTGAAACTCACAGGATTGACGTCTGAGGTAAACAACTCTGGTCCGATTTTTTTAACAAATTTGTCTCTCCATACATTTTCATTGACTATAGTGTATGGCGAGCCTGAGTCAGCAAAAATATTTATACTCACTCCACCTAAGGATATCTCACAAATGGGTTTACCCTCCATTGAGTTATCACTAATATTAATGACAATATTCCCCAGCAAATTTTTTACACAGTCTGTCATTACTATTTTCCACATCAGTGTCTCCACTCTCCTCATCCCATACACACTTGATGTTGTTGCCTTTCCTTCTGCACATTTTGCTTAAATGGCCGATAAGGCCGCACACGCCACATTTTTTTTTTAATCGCAGTACAGAATTTACTGAAGGCTAAATGTTCTCTGCTCCCACAACGATAACATTTTATATCTTCCAGCTTCTTCTCAGACCATAAGTTCCTCTTATAATAGTTTTGACCACGTCCATAACTTTGCGGAAAATGCTCTCTGTTGACACTTTGTACTTTGCAGACTGCTCCAGAATCCTTTCCATGCTCTCTGACTTCATTTGCGCACCTTCCTGATAATTCCGCCTTGCGTAAAATAGCCAAAACATTTTCCAAAGGTGCGTCACCGCTAACCCATAGACGGTCCTGAATTGTAGCATTGTTACTGTGCATAACAAGTTGATCACGTATTAAGTCATCATGTAAGTCACCAAACTTACAATCAATTGCCAACTTCTTGAGATCATCAATCCATTCATCCACAGGTTCACTCTGCTTTTGTTTCCTCTGAAAGAATTTATAACGTATTACCCCCATACACACCTTTGGCGCAAAGTACTTATCAAGGTCTTTTAAAGCTACCTCAAAAACATTGTCATTTTCACTAGGCGTGGTTTTACCCATCCGATAAAACGTTTTTAACCCAATTGGACCCAGTGAATGGAGCAATAATCTTTTCTTTTGATCAGGTTTCATTTTACCCATCTCGTCAACTGCCTCTATGTAGTTAATAAAATAATCTCTCCATTCCACCCACTTCATGGTGGGCTGAGAACGTGTTGCCCAAAAAGCATGTGGGGAACTTACAGTAAAACTTTGCTGTGCCATGACTTGTGTAGATATCCGACACTCTTGATCACCTTGTTCCATACGTTGAATGACAACTTCCCAAGGTTATAAGAGATTTACTCGGAAGTTAACAAAAATCAAAATTGCACGAAGTAAAAGCTTTTCCCTTTTTTTTTTTTTTTTTTTTTTTTTTTTTTGTCACAAAGTAATATAAAAGATGCAGTCGTGCCCCGACCGCCTCACCTGTTTCCCTACTTTTAATCGTTGTAAGTTGGTAAGAAGCGAAGAAGACTCCCTCTTAACTACACGCTGCAGCGAGTCATTTCCCCGACTACGCTGTATGTAAAGTACTTTCTCAAAATGGCCGCTTGCGCAGGGTCACGTTGCGCGACCTTTCGTGATGACGCTGTGCCCGCGTGCGCTCGCACGCTCCCAGCTCCACAGTAAGCGCGAGGGGAAGTGCGTGCCGCTGAACGCTGTCACCAATTCAAAACATGCCGCCACTAACGGTCTCCAGCCATACAGGGTGAGTCTAGTTACCGAATCCAATGTTGATCCATCGCCGTTCCGTCCGTAGAGTAGTGCTCTTGTGCTTCTTGAGGTCCAGAAGTTTGCGCAACATAAATAGTACACTGAAGTTCCGTTTTTTTTTTTTCCTTTAAAAACATGGGGGGAAAAAATATGCTGACAGTCTTTCTCGAACCTCGCTCCGCGTGTGTTCTCCAATCGTCGCCAATTGTAATGACGGAATCTGACGATATTGTAGTTGAAGTAAGAGGCTTTATTATAAACCAGTATTAGGGAACAGGTGAGAGCCAGGGACACAACGGTCCTCCAGGACAACCGTGGGCGCTCTCACTCATCTAGAACTCTACCCACTTAACATTCTAGCATGCTCAGACTACATTACATACCTACCATTCCAAAGAAGCATAAAGCAATACAACACTGTGTGGAGTCAATTCGAACAAGAGGCAGAAGTCCAGCAGCTGGACAAAAAAAACTATTCCTCAAGTCTCCTGCTTCTTTACGTGCAAGACAGAGCTTTAGGGAATTGATTTTTAATCTGTGAACAGCGTGTGATTTACAGCAGCCGTTGGTGCAAAAAGAAAACATTACTTACCTGTAACAATCGGTTTGTAGCATTTAATGCCGTAAATTGATATGTGCCCTACCCACCACAATGGATTGGAGCCCTTTTTACACACATGGTCACATATTTTACGCTAACCACGCATGTTTCTTCTCCAGACTATATAACACTTCACATCTACAAGTATAGACCTATTCATTGGAGAAAAAAACAATTTGAGGTGAAGTTTGTGTCCTGACAAACTGATGTGGAGTCTGTCTGGTGCATTGTGGATTTCAGCAAAGGTATCACGAGTCATCTAAAAACCTCTTTGCAGTAAAACAACTTTTAACGTCTGAGCCCAACACTATATTGCAGGAGTGTGACAGTATGTGAATATACACAACTACAAACAGATTGTTACAGGTTAATGACATTTTTCTTTTTATTTAGCAATGTCCTTACTACCTTCCATAGTAACACAGATTGTGTAAAGCGCATACAATGCTGAGTTTTGTCATTTACTTATGTTTGGATGAGGGATTTGCATAGCATTAAAACAGGTATTTGTATCCTAGTTTGCCCACAGAATTACCCCTTATCCACTGAAAAAAGGCATTTTTGGCTCTTTGGCAGTAATTTACCACCACCTGTAGGTCTTGCTCAAAGGCCACTGCCCTATCTTGTCTTACAAGGGTGCCTGCTATGCCCTGGATTATAGACACTGTATTGCTACCTTAGCTCAGGTAATGCAGGGCTGCAAATATCTTGTCGTTTTAATTAAGGCCCCTCCACTTGAATCACCCTCCAAGCAGAATGGCTCTTCATCTTGCTATCATGGTTTGCACTCTTTCTCTTTCCAAGACAGTGGCGGGGGAAGATGGTAGTAAAGGGTGTTGTGGACTGAACCCTGTCTGTACTGGAGATGAAAAGATTATTTCAAGGAAGGTCTACTAGCAGGAAGCCAGGGTCAATCGATCAAAATTATGCTGGCTGAAAAGTCCTAACTTTCACCAGTTTCATGCAGGGTATGCATTTTCACTGGAGTGGAGGGAGCAGACACCAAAAGATCAAAAGGGATGTTTTTTTTCTGAGAGGAGAGGGGGCGTGAGAAGTAAACGTCCTGAGCTCTTTTATTGTTTCTAGATGGCCTTGGTAGAGAAGAAAGACAGAGAACGTATTCTGGTCATTCGTTTCCTAGAAAGCTGTAGCCTATAGGGCCTTGCATGAGGAAGCTACAAGAGTAGGGTCACCCCCACATTGGTATGACTGCGGAGTCCCTCCATCTTGTGTTGAAAACGAGTGCCATTTCAAAGGACTCTGACCACGCAGCATAAACATGTAACATATAAAAACGACACATCAACAACTCAGCCAAAGAAGCACTCTACACACTAAAACACCTCAAGAAAATCCAACCTTTCATTACCCCCTGAAGATTTTAAGACGGTAGTGCAATCACTAGTCCTCTCAAAACTGGATTATGGTAACGCCATCATCACAGGAACTCCAAAAATTCACCTTGAGTTCAGTTCTCAACATGGTAGCCCGGCTACTAAATGTTGCAAACGGTTTGAGCACATCACACCGGCCCTCAAGAGCCTCAATTGGCTCCAAATCGAAGGAAGATGTTTCTACAAGACTGCTTGCATCAGCCACAAAGCACTTCACACACATAACCCCAAGTATCTGGAGAACAAACTTTCGAAAGCTGGAAGAGCCAGATCTCTAAGGAGCTCCAACTCACTTCTTCTCATACCTCCCAAACTGGAAAAGAAATCCTCCCAGACACGCTTATTTTCTGGAAATGCTCCCAGGATCTGGAACTCACTCCCTAGAGACCTGCGCTGCAACCCCTCATTTTCCTGCTTCAAACGGTACCTTAAACACCAACAAATACTTTAACACGCCCCCTAACTGAGCTTTGTTCCCAAAGCTCACACCCTTTCTGACTTGACAAGTTGCAGCTGTAAATGTATTGTTTCAGCTGTCTACTATGTCTTGTACTCTATTAGCTCACGCTGTACCTATGTCTGCATACTGTAACTAACTTTGCTGCCTAACTATTTTCTTTGTCTGTATTTATGCATGTACTTCATTCAAATGATCTCGCATTATATGTAAAGTGCTCTGATACCTTCTGGTCTAGCTAGTGCTATATACAACTTATAAATAAATTAATAAATACTCGACGTTATGACATATCGTAACCATGAAGTTGAAGTGAAAAGGCCTGGTTACTGGGGTTGTGGAATGGATTTTCCATGTGATAGTTGGTTGGCCATCTTCTAGCGTCCATAGATAAAACTCTTTGCCCCTGAACTATGTAGGCATTGTCCAGTAATTGACAGTCTTTGTCTACTAGTCAGAAGCAGTATCCACTTTTTGCTCGGGGGAGGGAGTGCACTTTGGGTGCCCTCCTCCTGCTGATTGACAGAACCGTGGAGCACAATTGGTGAATCTGCTATTGTCGAGTTCACTGAGGGGCAAATCATGGCCCCTTAAGAAAATGGGAAGACTCAGCCACATTGCGTGGCTTTAATCTCTAAATTGCACCAGCAGAACACTCTCTTTTGCATCTGTCGTCTTCTGCACAGTGTAGGGACGGATGGTTCACCACCAGTCCCAGCAGCAGCTGGTCTCTAGGGCGTTGGGGTAGAGCCCCAACAAAAAGTTTATTTGTCCCTTTGTCAGTCTGGAGTTGAGCAGAACTACAGAGTGGCAGCAAAAGCCAGGCAGAAACTGAGCATACGTTAGAAGCATTGTGCTGGCATGTAAGGCAGTACTTGCCCATTTGGGGCAATAGTACATGATGTAAGTGACAAGCTAGTGTTTTACAACATACAAAGTGTTTTTGTCATAAACATGTCTGTGTAACTTTATTTTTCACCTTGTCCCATCAAAATGACATGAACACTGACTGAGAATATATTTTTAAGGGGCAGGATTGAAAAATGAAAGGAACTGGAGTGTAGAGTTGAAAAAGCAGCTATATTACTGCAAGTCTTTTGGAAAATGTGAAATTGCGTGCCCATATTTCTTACTTAACTTTTATACCTGTGGCTTTCTAAATACATTTTAGAGAAATTGTAGTTTTGTCACCAGGCAGTCAGGCTTGCTTAGCCGACAAAGAAAGTATTGAAATTTAGGGAAGAAATCGAAATGACCTTTTTGGCTTTACGGTCTAGAGGCTCCCCCATTGGCTTTTTAGGTTTAATTCTTTTTATTGATAAAGATAAATGCAACAAACAGTACAATGCCTTCTGTAAGGAGCCAAGTGGATGTGCAGAGTAGTAGGGCAAAAAACGAAAAGGAAACTGGATCCCAACGCCCCTCCCCCGCTTCACCTCCCCTCACCCCTACCACATTTTCACCCCTCCCCACGGCCCCAAAAAGCAATTACGGAAAAGACATGGGGTACAGCGGAGGGTCTTACGTTGGTGAGGGTTGGGCCGGATCCTGTATCAGCGCAGGGAGACGCAGTAGGCGCAGGTATCTGGGGCAGGTGAGCTCCCGAAAGTCAGAGCCCAGCAGTGTTATGAAAGGGTGCCACAATTCCGCAAAGGAAGCTCCATCTCCCTGAAGCCCAAGGGAAATGAGTTCCATGCCCAGCACGTACCACAACCTATGTAGCCACCCCTGGAGCGTGGGGGTCCTATCTGTGCCCCAGTGGGACAGTATGTTATGCAAGGCTGCCCCCAGGGCAATTCCCATCTGCCTACCTCTGCGCGCCCTAAGGGGAAATCCCATTGTCTTTTTAGATACCTTTCATGCTTCAGTCCATTTGTTTTAGGGGCTGTGAATTTTACCTTTTACACTACTGAAATTGACTCCCTCTTTGTATTTTCTGTTGTGGGAGGAGAGGCAGTCCCTGGGTGCTTCTCCTATTCATCTGGGTGTGTTGATCTCTGCAGAGGTTCAGAAATGTTCTCACAATAAGAGAAGTATACTACTCTCTTAAACATCAGGATAGAATGACTTGACCCTGCGACCAGGACTACCTATTGCATTAATCCCCCTGGACCTCTCACTCGCTTTTAACCCCATCAACCAACGGGTGCTAGTCGAAAGATCATCAGTATTAGCCTTCACAAGAGGAACTGCAAGTACATGGTTTGTTCATTCTTACAGAACCATTCCCATCAAGTCAACTGGGCCCATATCACAAAAAACTCCAGTTATGGCATTTCAGCCGCTCTGCCTTGTTACAGATGCTATTCTATGTTTACATGGCTACCTTGCTGTTTTGCACTCCTACAGGATATGTTCCAAATAAATCCGGTATCTGTAAAGCGCAAACTAATCACCCCTAAGGGTCTCAAGGTGCTGGGGGCCGTCGGGGAGATTAAGTGAGCTATTGCCCAGAGTCACATGATGCTGAGCTCCGCTGCTACCAGCCCCGGGGATTGATCTGCGAGCCCCGTGCTCAGACGTCAGCTGCTCTGGCCGCTGCGCCACACCTTATCACATGTAGGCTGCCGATAACATTTTTATACCTCAAGCATCTTGATGAACCTAGTAAGGTGCACAGCAGATCTCTCTGCCTTTCACAGGTTCACAGTTGGATGCAATATAACTGACTCTGTCTCAAAGGAGACAAAAATGAATTTTTGCTTCTGAGCTCTTTAACACCCTCCCCACCCCTTCATCTTGGCTTAAGGTATTGGGTTTTCCCGAAATCCCTGTGGAACAAAGCTTCCGAAATGGGAGTACTCTTTGATAGGTTGGCTGATTTATAGAAGCCTCCGTACACCACCCAGCGGCTTCTTGGTGTTAAGATTAAGAGCTAAAACACTGGCACGAACAACCAGGGACAATTAAAACAAGAAAGACTTTAAAATTCTCCTAGAATCCACAAGGTTGCTGGTTTGCTGAAAAGGTTGTATGTAATAAAATTGAGTTTTAAAATGTCGACAACATTAAAGTCAAGTTTAAATTATCAAGTAACAATGTTGTATCCTTCAGTATTTATTACCTATGACAATTCCTAAAATGTTGACTTTTAAAAGTCGTTTTTATTACTTGCATTCTTTACTTTATGTAACTACACCCTAATAGTCACTTAGTGACCCTTAATGCTTCCCAGCTATGTACCCTAAAAACCCAAACTACACCTTAATGCTACCTTTCTGTATACCCTGAAAAACCCCAACTACCCTTTAATGCTATCCTTCCCTCAGCCCTAAAAATCCCTTACTACCGCTTAGCACTGCTCGTCCCTCAAACCTATAACCATGTATTATCTCTTAATACTACCCATCCCTGAACCCTAAAAAAACCTCAAACTACCCCTTAAACCCTAAAAACTACTTGCTAATCTCACCAATAAAGTCACTTCAGCACATTTCATTACTGTCCAAGAGAAGCAACTCTGTCCTATCGTCATTGAGCATAGGAAAGTTATGGTCCACCCTCTGCTTGATAGCCCACAAACAATCTCACAGGTGCATCATGGAGCTGGGACCATTTTTGTCTAAAAGGATCACCATCTGTTTATCATCAGTACAGAACAACATGTGGCAACCAAAGACTGGAAAGATGCTAAACACACATGATGAATAGTATCAGGCACAGTAATGATCCCCGAGACATTTCACCTGCATGGGGACACTTCTTTAGACCAGAAGGAGGAGAGAGTCCGATAATGGGAGCTGTCTTTAAGAAAATACTTAAACAATGCCCAAGTTGTTCCCTGGACATTCAAATCTGACACATTGTTAGCAGATGGGTGTGATCTACAGTGTCAAACTTGGCAAAAGAATCTCGCCTTCTGTGTCCTCATCATCTAAGATACCTCTGATAATGTCAATGACAATTGCTGAAGCTGTTTCTGCTCTTCCCCAGATTAAAACCCATTTGCCATTCATCTAGCGCATTCTTCTCCAGAAAGGCAGTAAGCAATTTGGCGACCAGCTGCTCTAGATTTTGCCGAACGTAAAGTGGGGGCCATGCAATACTGTAAGGACAAATTGACAGTCGCGGCTGGCATCTATGGGGAGTGGTGAGGCGAGCAAATGGGTGGTGGGTAAAAAAAACCCACCTTTGACATGGCCTCCCCCTCGCTGCACGTCTTCCTCCTGCAGTAAGATGTTCAGCGTGGGCCCCAGCCAGCTGCCTTAACCAGGCCTGGTACTGCTCTCATGCTGTTCACAGGCATGAGAGAAGCACCAGGATTGAAGGGAGTGGCCTCTCTCGGCGCTCCTTAGGGCACTGGACGTCTGTCTTAAGACAGCTGTGTTAAAGCTTTCAAAGTATGCATGTCTGGCTGCAAGAGGGCAGGGCAAAGGGACATGCACACTTTGAAAAGTGCCCAGGCATCCCACCGTCCTCGCTGCTGATGACTCGGCAAGCTCCGCCCCGTCCTGGCCCTCGGTTCGGTACGGGTGGATGAAAAATAAAATGGTAATTTTATTTCCATTTTATTTTTCATCTCTGGGGTTTTGTGGGTGGCATTTTAGGTGGCGGGGCGACGCTCCTCCACTCTCACGGAGGAGCTGACTTGCCCGTGCAAGTTAAAGAAGCAGTTGCCTGCTAGTAGGCAGTGGGGACAGTCAACTTAAAACAGGCTGGACCGAAATCACTATGAAAATAAATATTGGAGACAAATTTGCTCTTTTGGTCTTGTGTGACTAGGGAAAAGTTGGACTGTTCTGCATCAGACTGCAAGATAAGATGAGGATACTTTTTTCCTTCAAAGGATTGTGACCGAATTAAATCCCGACATTGATAGCTTGAATTTAATGGTGAATCAAATGAATTGCATTTTTACAAATGGTGGTACAGTGGCTTTATTGATGACCCTGATATGTTCAGGTGTGTGTGGCTTGTCCACCTGTGATGCACTGCTGAATGTCCCCATGCTTGTTAGTGAAAATGTCTTCGTATTCCTGTCAAGTCAGCCAAGTATTAACCCTCTTTAGCTTACCTACAGTTACGAGATAGAGTATGATTGTACAGTGTCTATTACAAGCTGGAGTGCATCTCATTAGCTGTTGAAAGCCTGTCAATGTATTCTAGCAGCTTAAATCAGTTGTGTGCCCTTATTATCACACAGCCCTGAAATCCCTCCATTGGCGCCCAATGAAGCAAAGAACAACTTTCAAAACTCTTAGCTTAATTTTAAGGGTGCTCCATGGTCGATCACTGAATTACCTCACAGCATTGTTTGCCACTACTGTCCAACTGGGAAGACTTGGGTCTGACAACAAATTTCTTGAATACTAGTCTGAACAGGTACATAAAGGTTTGGAGGTCAAACTCAGTATGTGCGGGGCTCCTCCTAGTGGAATTTCCTACTGTTACATATTAACACTTGAGGGGGTCTTCGTCAAATCCGAAAATCCTTGAAGACGTGCCTATTCTCCCTGGCATTTGGGTAAGACAGTCTTCAAGGCGTACCTCTTCAGTTAGCCCTTGATGTTGTGACGGGCAGAAGGCTGAGACCATCATGCCTTACTTGACCTTTTCATGACTGTTCTTGTTGGGCTTTGTCATTGTTTTTTCTTTTTTTTCCGGAGTTTTATATAGCTCAACCTTGACCCAAAGGTATCGGAGCGCTTTACATGAGCACCAGTTGCGTTACACAAGGACACATGTTTGTTAGGCACGGGGAGATTAAGTAATTTGCCGAGAATCACAGGATGTTGAGCGTCATTGCCGAGACTCGAACCCTGTTCCCCAGATTTGAGCTCGACCGCCCTAGCCGTTAGGTCAGATCCTCTCCCCATCGTTTGGGACACATTTGAAGGCAGACATCCTCAGCATGCCTCATCCTTACCTGATGGACTACTGAGTCTACAGCACCAGATTTTCGCAGAGTACTATCCTACTACCCACTGTTCTTTAGATGTATCCAATGTATTCATACCGCAAAACTACCAGAGGGTAGTTAGTGGTGCGCCACAAAAACTATAAGTAAATTATATTTACCATCATATATATGTAAATGGTAATTTCCTCAGTCCTACCACCGCCTCACCTTTTCATCATCTTAAGTGTCCCCTTTGTAAATAGCCATCACTTGAAATACCTGACTAGTCAGGTGTCTGATGTAGAGAGAAACTCTTCCTCTCTTTTCTAGTGTATATGTTTAACCAGTTTTGTTCCAGCTGTACATTCTAATCCAGAAACTTCTTCCCTTGTGAGTATGTCTATCACCTAGTCAGGCTCCCTCAGTACACTCATTGTGCCTACTGATGGATCAAACTCTTTAATGGAGATGAACACCAAAGAACCCCAAGAACTATGATCCTAACAATCCCAGAATGCCCCAGCATTTCACCAGCAATCCCTTAAATTATTGACAAGTGTCATTAGCGCACTGACTTTCTAGGTCTCATCCACTGTGTGTGTTCAAAAAATCTTTTGATTGGGGAACACTTGTGTTTTACCCTCAACGGCCTGGAATGTTGTGGGAAACCAAAGTGACGATGGACTGGGATGAGGCCGAACGATTGCCAGTGGCTGAGATTTAGTTAAGCATTCCTCCCATGTCAATTCAAATTAACTTTATTCGGCACATGGCCACAAAAGTTTCAACAGACAGACAATACATATTTAAAATACATTTTTTTTTTTTTTAATATTAAAAAAGATAACATTTCTTTACAAGCTAAAATCATGATTATGCATAGGTGTAATAATGGCCATAGAATTTCGCACCCATTTGACATAAAAAAATACAAATCATTTCGTCTCCCCACCCAGTTACTGCACTTCATAGCATTTCCTAATGCCCATTGCTATTTTAATCAAATTCAACACAGCAGTGCAGATAACCGTATTAGTCAATGATTGCAAATATCTGTACCCCTCTACATGTGTGCATGGGCGAATATTCATTAGCAAGGGTACCAAAAATCTACTCCTCGGTTCTTTATAAAGAGCGCAAAAAAGAATAAAGTGCAAGGTGCTCTGGGTAGTGCTATTGTCGCATGGGCAAGGGATAAGATTGTCCATCCACCCGGATTGTTTAGGGAACGCTACCAAAAAGTGCAAAGTGCTGAGGCGGAATCTTGTTAAAAGAAAACGCATCTGGCTATTCATGGTAAAGGATAGGTAATATTGCTGTTTGGGCATAAAAGGGCAGCTAGGGCCAGGTACCTCCAGTTGTGAATGACGCAAATTTGCCCAGACACTATACTCCTCTTTAATTATACCCTTCGCGTTTGTGGGGATACTAGACGGGGTGTCAAAGTACTCACCCAACCCAATCTCAAATAACCTATCCCTCACAAACCGGAGCCAGGGAATCTTCACCGACTTATCCAAGTTAATACAGTCTTCGATGATCTCCCTGGAAAACTCTAACTCTTCTGTGACCCATATTTTGGTCCACAAGAGCAAAGGGGCAGAGCCGATGCGATCTTCTGTATAGTCCATCCCCACTTCTCGATGAGAGAAAGAGGTGGGAGAGCTGCTTGGAATCATCAGCAGACGTTTTATAAACTTATTTTCCACCACTTGTAGCGAGTGACTTCTTTGGTAGCCCCACACACCCGCCCCATACAATGCAACCGACATACATTTTGCATTGTATAAGGTAACAAGCTCAGGCACTGGCTTGTGGCCTAACTTACAGGCAAACCTAAAGAGCCCCTCCCATGTCTTTTTAGGTCTGAACTTAGGCAAAACCGTTTGATTTTGCTAAAATTTTACATATTCTTACTTGTAAGCAATTTCAGCCAGCCCTTTTCATCCAAGGGATGTTGTTGTGTCTTTCACATTTTTCTTCCACTCTCTGCACTATACCGCATTGGCCAATTGGCCAGCCCACTTCAGCCATTTTCTAACTTTGTTGG
The DNA here is from genome assembly GCA_963921515.1 of Calotriton arnoldi. Lineage (NCBI taxonomy): Eukaryota > Metazoa > Chordata > Amphibia > Caudata > Salamandridae > Calotriton > Calotriton arnoldi. Next base: position 2,418,261 of record CAWUFW010002021.1, read on the forward strand.
GACTCTTCTGGGTCAGATAGGCCAGGCAAGGTTTACTGTACCCTTTTGTTTCCACAGAGCAAAAGGAAACTTCCTCTTACCTTTCACCTCCTTATCTATAAAGGTGTTCCGGGGCATGTCTGGTTAGAGGAAATGGATCAGAACTGTTCTAACGTGGGCCAGATCAGAGCTGCTCTAACGTGGGCCAGATCAGAGCTGCACCCTAGGAGGGTCCACTCCACCAATCGCTCATAATGCGGCCGAGGCCATGTGGCAAGGGCTGAAGAGCCTTGTGTCCGGGTTGGGGAGTACGAGTTGTTGCAGGCTGTCTGCCCTACTGAACGTATCCTCCTTGCTCTACCTGTTGCCACCCCCGAAGGTGCACCAAAAGTTAATCTTCATCAGGGGTCCTACCCTGCAGGGCTCAGTGCTTTGATTTGGGGGTGTTCTCCCCTAGTTCTAAAAGATGCAGGATTCTGCACTTGGACATCAAATCTTCACTGAGACAGCAAGCAGCACTCTAACTTGCTCGTGAAGCTGACATCTTGTTGTCAGACTTTCTGAGCTTATTTTATCCTCCCAGCCCTGCCTTGAGCCACTCCCAGTGGTGCAGCAAGGATTAATTCCACAGGGCCGATACCCAGCATAGTTCACTGCATTGATTTGGGGTTGTCCTCCCAGCTCCAAAAGAAGTAGGGACACCAAATCTTCACTGAGAAAGCAAATACACCTCTGACCCTCATACAGCTGCCATCTTGCCCTCATGGATACCCTGTGTATGCCTTTGTGTGCTACACTGGTATAATAAAAAATAAAACAATCACTAAAATGATAAACTTTAAATAATCAGGAATTTTCATCTTTCTCACGGTCAGGTCTGAAAATTGCCAAACGAAATGTACCCAGATGAATGTTTTCCTCCCAATGATCAGGAAACCCCGCTTACAAAACATAATACACAGGAACAAAAAACATGGGCTGACTTTTCTGCCATTCATATTCATAGAATTGACAGTGAATGCCCGCAGCATTTCACTCGTGATAATGGCTGGAGCCGAACCGGTCACTTGCTGCTGGCCCCTGGCCCAAACTGCACCTTGCACTTTTCCCGGAGTCCCTGGAGGGGCTTTAAAAACATCACGCCGGTCCCGCAGCGCGGGAGAACTGCTGGAGCCGAACCGGTCACTTGCTGCTGGCCCCTGGCCCAAACTGCACCTTGCACTTTTCCCGGAGTCCCTGGAGGGGCTTTAAAAACATCACGCCGGTCCCGCAGCGCGGGAGAACTGCTGGAGCCGAACCGGTCACTTGCTGCTGGCCCCTGGCCCAAACTGCACCTTGCACTTTTCCCGGAGTCCCTGGAGGGGCTTTAAAAACATCACGCCGGTCCCGCAGCGCGGGAGAACTGCTGGAGCCGAACCGGTCACTTGCTGCTGGCCCCTGGCCCAAACTGCACCTTGCACTTTTCCCGGAGTCCCTGGAGGGGCTTTAAAAACATCACGCCGGTCCTGCAGTGCGGGGCGTCCCCGGGCTCGGACCGGGCGCAGACCGGGCCCGTCTTAGCCCGTCATTGCCAGGAAGAGGCAGGGCAGGGCCACTTTCTTTTCAATTACGACTAAGGTCCTCCATACAGGTACTGTTGTCCCTTTCCTGTGCTATCAAAACTTTACTTGGCTGGCAGTAAAGGTGTTGTTTTGTTATTTGATAATCTCCAATGTACTTTGCCTTGATGGATAATGCGTGAACAATCCGTCATACTCTAAACGTGTCTCTGTAAGAGATACCGGACCAAAGACTCTGTCCTATGTGCCCGGATTTTGCACTGTACTTTGCACCATTTTATTGTCGAACTGTTTTTATTGTTGCTGTTAATTAGTATATAATGCACATAGCACTTTTTCGAGGAATATAATTAAGGCTCTGAGGAATTTTTGATCAGTGTCCTGTACACTGTATTTTGCACATTGTATTTTGCACATTGCCTCAAGTAACCGGCCAATATTCTCAGATTTGTATTTTATTTGGTCCTGGTGTATTCTCTAAAAGTGTGTCCACAGGCTGTTGATAATGAGCAAGCGGAAAGCAAATACGGGGAAAAATGTGGTCCGCACTTTAGACACCTTCATTCTGAGGGCTGAATCCGCCCTCATTCACGAAATACAATTGACAGAACGAAGGTTATCTCTCGACTCACACTCCCCGCTAGGTAGACTCTCCCTAACCCCTACACTCCCCGATTCCTTGCCGGCACTGAATCAAGATGCCTTCCCAGCCAGGCTGAGCTCGCCTCTATCTGCACCCCCAGTTGTAATGATAAATTCTGGTTCCTGCTCCTCTAAGGAGCATGAACCTACCCCTGTGCAATCTAAGGCGACTACCAGAGGGCAAAAAGCTAAGCTTAAATTAGATCGTAACAATGAATCTTTCTCTACAAAAAGAAAGGGCCAAGGGTGTACAAAATTTAAAAAAAACGTACAGGGAACCCCAGGAGGGTTAGTATCAGTTGTTCCCCCCACAAGTGGTGCTAAAGAGGGTAATTTTACCTCTATGATCCAGACTGTACCAGGGCAATTATTTGATAGCACTGTGGAGGGGAACTTTTGGAGCAGGCTAGAAACCATGTTATCTACCTTATTAGATCCGATGTTCCAAAAAATAAGTGTGATAGAAGCTAGGCTGGCCAAACTAGAGGGGTCTATTGGCTGTAACCCTCCAGCTAGGCCGACAGCTAGCCCACCCACAAACATAGATGACACAGCTATGAGGGGCAAAAAAGCTGTGTGGGAAGGAACAGGGGGTGGGCCCACTGTAAAGACTGAAGCGAATGGAGAGGCACAAGATAAAAATAATCTTATTAGTACCAGGCCCAGAAGTCTAGATACTCTGGTTACTACATGCCAGCACCCTAGTAGAGCAGGATCACGTATGGAAAGAGGGTCAGAGGGTAGGGACCACCAGTCACTGAGTCTTCCGATTATAGATCTTCCACCAGAATCCACCCCATATATCGTGGTACTGGGGAATGTACCTCCTCTCCCCAATGGGGCAGAGGAAAATTATGTGCAGCTGAGAAATAAATTAAATCACTGGTTTACACACAACACCACCCTGGGCCACCGAGTATCTAAAAACATCCTCATGGCACGCAGGGTTAATTGGATAGGGAGCTCCCGTAAACCGGATACTGGAGACTGTCTCATCGTAAACTTTGACAACCCCTTTACTGCTGGGCGTATTTTATCTAGGGACATCAGTCTCACTCCGTTAACTGGTTCTGTTGTTAAGGCTTTACCCCTGGGTTATTTTTATAAGCCAGCCCTCAATAGGGAATTGCCAGAAAGCGGTTATAGGGCACACCAACGAGGAGGATGGTTAAACAAACCAGCTCCCAGGCAACATCCTTCCGCCCTAGCCCATTTAGCCCCTGAGTCTGATGGGCAGTTTTGTAGTACCCACACATTGGCGCTAGATAAGATTCGCAGTTTTATCCGGACTGGATAACTGCGATTGACTAAGGGCCTCTGTACCTCCTGGACCACAATCAGTCACACTTTCTCACCCCAGGGGTGGTAGCCGTGAGGCATACAGCTGTGAGGTCTAATAATTGTTTATCTTGGAACATTGCAGGGCTGGCTAACTAGTTCCTAGATCCTCGGTGGGTATGTTATATGAAGCAACACACTGTAATTAGTCTTCAAGAAACATGGTCGGTGGATTGCGATCTTTTCTTAGAAGGCTACAAGGCATTTTTTGTCCCGGCCATTCCTTCGGCGAGCGGAAGACCAAGGGGTGGTCTAGTTACTTATATCTCTGTGGCCGTTGACTGCAAGTTGCAGGTGATCTCAACCACATACCCGGGAATTCTGGCACTGTCAGTAATTAGGGGGGATACTAGATGGGGAATTTAAAATTTTTATAACTCTGTGGCTTGTTCGCATGATGTGTGTAACATTACCAACCTGGGAGCACTCATAAAACAACTTATGGGTCGTGGATTTTATAACTTTTTGGTGTCTGGTGATTTTAATATACACCCTTGCGGTAATCCTTCAATATCCTGTATCTCGGAGTTGGGATGCCCCCGTATGAGGGGCTTTCATTTTGACCACCATCTCCAAGGAGAACTGTTGAACAATATGCTAAACGAACTAGATCTGGTGGTCACGATGTCTTTAACTGACCCTCACACCAAGTTCCCTGTACCAACGTTTAAAGGAAACGGAAAAGGATCATTTATTGATTTTATTTTAATTTCTTCGTCGTTGCTATCCTTTTTTTTAATGGTTTTAACATTGCAGTAAGTGAATTTAGTGACCATAATCCTTTAACAGTCCATATGTCGGGCCCCTTATTAATAAAAACTGGGGAGGCTTCAAACGGGGGCACTTTGAAACCGACGGATGGAAAGCGAAGATTAAAATGGTCTCAGGTGTCACCCGACAGTTTTTATAACAAGGTGAAAACATCCTGTGCCCATGAACTGTCATTATGTACATCTGAGAGGTCCACTCCCAATGAGATCCTTGGTGCCTACGAGGTAATAGCGCAAACAGTGGGCGAACTGTTAAGTGCTCCGGCCAGAGGCACTGCCTCTCATGGCCCCAGATGGTTTGACTCGGATTGCTCCAAATCAGCTAAGCGGCTGAGGGAGGCTCTGGCAGCCAAACCAAGAATCCAAACTGAGGTCTGTGCTTGCCGTAGGGAATACAAGATAGCCCTGGCCAAACGTAAGGGAGCACTGAAGGAAGACGCCTGGAAGGAGTTGATTGACTCTAGCGCTTTGAGGAATAGCTCCAGGTTTTGGAGTGTTGTGAATGGGCCCCTGTTTGTTAAGGATGGGGGGGAGGGCCTTGTGGCTCACATCACAGAGGAAGAGTGGGTACTTCATTTTAAAACCATGTTTGACTGCCCGCTCGAGCCTATCCATAGTGAACCCCAGAATAGGAAGGATGCTCTGATATGTTTTGAGAGGAGTGAGATCATGGAAGGGATTCTTGGCCTAACTATTAACAAAGCCCCAGGTCCAGATGGGATCCCCCCGGATTTATTTAAGTCAGACCCCTTGTTCTGGGCTCCGATTTTAGAGTCACTATTTAATGCGGCAGCTAAGAAGGGGTGTCCTCAGTCTTGGGCTTCTTCAACCATAGTCCCAGTTTTTAAAAAGGGCAACAGAAATAGTACTCACTGCTGTAGACCAATCTCGCTTATTGATTCAGTGGTCAAAGTGGTGGGTCGTGTCCTTTTACAGAGATTAACAACCTGGGCAGATGAGAATAGGATCCTGTCGGACGTCCAGTATGGCTTCCGGCCGGGGCGTTCCACTGTCGCACAGTGTCTTAATTTATTTATGATACTGAATAAATACACTGTTGCGCATCCTGGAACTATCCACCTTGCCTTCATGGATTTGTCATCCGCTTTTGACTGTGTAAACCGGGCCAAGCTATGGCAGTCCATGAGGGCAATGGGGGTAGAAAATAGTATTGTTAATTTTCTTGAGGACCTGCATTCATTAACTAAAGCCATTGTCAGGTTCTCACAAAATCTGCAGGTATCCAGGGACTTTGAGATTATGAAGGGTGTCCGGCAGGGTTGTATTCTGGCTCCATTTTTATTTAATTTTTATATCAATGAATTAGATAGTGTGGTGAGGGCAACCGGAGCGGATTTCCCCTATGTAGGACGGCGGGGCATTCCCGTCCTGCTCTACGCGGATGACGCCGTCCTAATATCCAGAACCGAACTGGGCTTACAAACCCTTTTAACTGCGTTTTCTGGATTCATGACAGATCGGGACTTGGCCATTAATAACTCAAAGTCCTATGTCATGAAAGTAGGGAAAAATACGAAAAGGAGCTTTCAGTTCAGAACCGGTAATAAGATTCCCCGCACGAATGTTTTCTCATATTTAGGGGTCTTATTTGATGATCAACTCAGGTGGGACCCCTTAATTAAAAGAAAAAAAGGGGAACTGGTGCGGGTCAATGCTGCAATTTTTAATTTTGCCTCTAAAGTGGGAAAGAAACCGACAGGAGCTATGCTTCAGGTGTATCAAGCAAAAAGCTTAGCTATAGCAACTTATGGTAGTGAGATCTGGGGATACACGGTAACAGAACCCCTCCAGGTTGTGGAAAATGGGTTTCTAAACGGTTATGTGACCCGCAAGGAACCTCGAATATGGCGGTACATGAGGAATTGGGGGTCTCCTACCTAAGTGATACCCTTGCTCTGCGTTCCTTGATTTTTTTGGTTAACATGTTGGTTAAATGGAGATCTAATCCTCACTCATTTGATCTTAAGAGAATGCCTGTCCTTAGATAATGTGGCTCGTATCCCCTGGCTTAATTATATTAAAAGAGGATTTGAATGGATTGGGCGGGGAGTTTTATTCTCCAAGCCAGATGTTATTGTAAGAAAGGACGTGGAATTAACCAAGTCAGCCTTTTTGAGCAGAAGGCAAGCAGATCGGGATGCAGAAGAGGCAATGAAACCTGGTGTTCGGGCATATCTAGTGCTCAAATCGACGCCACTGTCTGAACCATACCTCATGGGTTCCTTGACGACACATGAAAAATTTCTTTTAACCAGGTTCCGGATGAATCTCTTCCATCTACTGTTAGCAAGACCCAAGGGGGCTTCTAGAGGTCAAGTGCTAGCTTCCTGTGGCTGCGACGGAAAGTCTCCTCAGGACTTGCTGCACTTCATGTTTTTGTAAACTATACGAAGTCCCCAGGAGGCATTTTTTAGTTCCTATTTTAAAGAAATTGAATTTTAATCAGGTCAGACCTGCACTAATGTATCTCCAATTGTTGAAGGATGATTGTATCATTTTTATTGTAGGGTTCTTAAAGGCAGCTATGAAATCTAGGCACTTTATGGACATGTAGAGTCTATTTATTTAGACATGGTTTTTAGATGATTTATTGTGTGGTAATGGAGTCTGTTATGTTAAAATTTTTTGTTTGCATGTATTGTATTTGTGTAACTTTTATGGTTTTATAAACAAAAACCGAATAAAGTTTATTGACTTGACTTGGCTTTGCTCATTAAATATGTGGGCCAAATATTGCCTTTTTAAGAGAGAGAACTGGTTAGAGTAGGGTTATAACCTACTGTGCTTTCTTTATTGGTCCCTGATTGCATTCTCCTTATAGTTTGTTGCCCTTTTAAGTTCTATTTCAGAAAGCTGTGTGGCAATTCTGTGTGATTATATCAAAATACTGTGTCAGAATCTGTGATATTGCTAAACGAACACTTGTTAAGCTCAGGGAGGGATGGATAGCACTCCAGGCATTCAGGAAGACCTGGAGGCAATCAATAACTATTTTACCAGAATCGCTCACTTGTGCCTGACAGAAATTTTAGAATCCTACATAGAAATATTGCCTATACTGTAAAGCAAGTTGAGGATACATCCCAACCATTCAATACGACCCATATATAGTTTCGAAGAGCAATAAAAGCAGGTCTGTTGTCTGCGCCCCGCAACCACTTTGATTCCATCCACCGTTTAATTGCCATTCAGGCACATCAGGTACAAGAGAAATTTATTAGAATGATCCCCTACTAAAGCACCAACAATCAGTATGAAAGGGTTTTAGTAAATAAATGAATTCCTAAAAGCAGACCATCTGTGGGGGGATTTTAATTAACAGCATTTTTATCAACTTTGCACTCAACGATAAAAGTACACCTATGCGCAGCAGGAAGGCTAGAGCACCCTTGAGGTCCTGATACAGAATACCCAATGTTTTCTTTCCACATAAGTAACACAGCATCCTTACACTGCCCAGTTTTGGGACCTGGGTTGCACAACGCTTTGGGGCCACCACAGTGGTGGCGACGCAATATGCAAATGGAGTACCATACCAAATGTTTAACAAGTAAAGAGAATAATAGGACATCAGACCAAAATCTGGTCACTTGCAACTCACAAAACTGGATGCAAGAGCTAACGGACCAGGCAGCTGCAAGGATGTCCCTTTCAGCAGAATGTTATAGATTTGCGCTATGGTGTTGTAGCAGAGAAATATTAATGGCGTATTGTGAAACAAAGACGAGTTTCACAGCAAAAGTGCACCTATTACTCCTGACTGCATATAAGAAGATGATACACAGGGTAATTAAAGCTTGTTGGGACTAACTCAGGCTCCATCAAGGTCTACTAATCCTAGTTTTGAAGGCGACTCTGGGTGACTGAGGTTCTTTCGAACATCTTTAACCTCCCGGCAATCACTGTAGGTTATGTATTTTAAGTTGTGCTCTATTACTATCAGGCTACTAAGAACGAAAATGTAGCACACCAAAATACCATTTCAAACCTCATGGTGAGAAACCACTCTATTTCTGCATATGTTGTCCATGTGCATATGTACAGCATCTCTGGGATGCGCTTTCCAGTTCCAATTACTCATACATGAAGTTGGAAACTAAATGTGGTACTTGCGAGGCTAGTGATCCAACCCCTTTTAATCAACCACCCAGTTTCTTGAAAGATCCACTAAACGCTCTGAAGAGAAGCTAACACACATTAAATGCCAGGCAGCAGTAATGTGTCACTTAGATAAAACCAGAAAGCAGAAACCATGATGTGCCAGATGCATAGTTCATTTTATACTGTTAAAAAGTACTACAAGCATCTACAAGAAAAGCCCAACCTCCATGGGCATAAGGGCGACACGCAGAGTTCTTGGACAGTTCCTCTGCAAGTCCTGTAAAGCTGAAACTTGTGCTACTGCGTACACTTTCACCAAATATTATTGGATCGGTTCTAAGTTAGGTTGTTTAAGCGCCGGGACACTCAAATGAAGTAGCCGTGCGCTCTACAAATTCCGAGTAACATAACATAACATAACAACAAGAGGCGTTTGGTGCAAGAACTGCCAAAGAACCTATTTGTAAGCACTCCAACCTCATGCCCACTTCCGTGTAGAAGGATGAATGCACAAGATGTGACTACGAGAGCTTCACTCTGCAGATTACATGAGATGCCTTTCTATAAACATTTGGCAGTCAATCCACAATGATTTAGTTTTAGATACGCTAGAAATTGTATGTTGCACCAGTTCTGTAGGCACACGGAACCATTATCCACAACCTTCTGCGCAAAATAGTCTGTGCTGTAAATATGTTAAAATGAGGAAAGGGTAGTGGAAACTGGGCTATTGTCGTGGTCTCTCTAAATACCAAATACATCTGTGGGTTGCGTCAAATCAAAATGAAATGTGTTTCTACTTCATGGGATCTAATCATAGATATGCCATCTCTCTATGCCTTCATTTTTTCAAGAATTATTAATAATTCTGCATGCAGACTTGATGTCAGAACAATGCGAAACATTTACATTTGTAACTGGCACCATACTACAGAAACAGTTACAGGTAAGTAACCTTTTCAAACTTCACAATGATATTGAAGAAAGAGGCGCTCTGCAGGAGGACGGTACGTGCGTGTAGAAGACCGGTATGTTGTCATGATTAGTTGTGCAAATTGGGGAAATATTAACTTAATGCTAACATGTAACACCGAAGAGGCTTACACACGTGCAGTTCTGTGTCATTTGCTAGTGTTGCTTGTGCTCAAAGGGGAAGGAAGGGAGGGTGGTGGGTTAATTTGAATCTGCAGTTGGGCACTTATTTTTAATTTTAAAATGTTAATAAAGTTTTGTTTCTTTCTCTCAGCAGTACAGAAAAGAAGATTTGCCCGAGCAGCATTGCCGTCCGATTGAACCAGAGAAAAGATCATCTGGTCATTGTGGACTGCAAGTTCACACACAACCATGTACTGTGCCCGAATAAGTTCAAGCGCCAGTTTAAGAAGGGTCAACTGCTATCTCACAATTCCCTATCCTTGAGCAAGCTATCCGTGGCTATTCGTAAGCCTGGCAAACCTGGCCGCCCCTCCAAAGCAGAGCGCCAGGCCATGTATTATCTTTCCCAGCCTCTGCAAGATCCTCTTGCACCTGTGCATCATTCACCCCAGCCTGTGTACCATTCACCCAAGCCTGTGTACCATTCACCCAAGCCTGTGTATCATTCACCCAAGCCTGTGCATCATTCACCCAAGCCTGTGCATCATTCACCCAAGCCTGTGCATCATTCACCCAAGTCTGTGCACCACTCACCCCAGCCTGTGCACCATTCTCCACAGCCTGTGCACCTCTCCAACCAGCCTATGCACAATTCTTCACATCCTATTCATTATTCCCCCAAGTCCATGCAACAGCCCTCTCAGACCATAGATGAGCCCTCCCAAGCAGTTCACCATCACTCCCGGGTCATGCGCCGTACCACACAGGCCGTACGTCTATCCACTCAGGGCCTTATACGCCAGTCTTCCAAGGCACTACGTAAACCATCTCTGACCATTCGTAATCCCTCCCTAGCTGTGCGCCATGCTTCCCAGGCTGTACGCCGCAATGCTCGAGTTGTGCGCCGAAACTCCCGGCCTGTGCGCTCCAAGAAGGTTGCAAAGCAGTTCCTGGGGGACCATGACATTCGACGTCTCCTCTCATCCTGCAAAGGCCGTGATCCTGATCTACAAGATACCCTTAAGGCATTGGATGGACTTTTTGCCGGCGATCCTGCTTCTAAAGTAAAAGTCATCTTTGTTAAAAATAATGCCATGATTCAAACAGTCTTCATCCAGACCTCGTTGATGCGGTCCCTCTGCCAGCGTTTCCCTGAAACACTCATATTTGATCGAATGATGGGCTTCAATGAGGAATTTGCTCTATTCACACTCCTCTGTGTGGATGCTAACAACAGGGGTAGGGAGTGCGCCTTCTGTCTTGCACGAAAAGGGACACCTGACCTCCTTCGTTTCACCCTTTTGTCATTAATCCAGAGCATACCAGAGGTGAAGTCTGAAGTGAGGTGTGTGTGTGTTGGCGTAAGAGTCACTGAGCCGGGGGTCGTAAACGAGTTTCTGCCTGGTGCCCGTGTTCAGCTATGTCGCTTGGAGGTCCTCGGGGCCCTTTTGAATAAGATACAGGAGATTGGATCTGCTCAGGATGAAAAGTCCTGGCCACTTCTCTGTGACTTGGCTTCCTCTAGCTCCCCGGAGGCATACGCTCAAACAATGGAAAAGATGCAAGTCTCCTTCTCTCGGGACTTTATGAGGTACTTCCAGGAGTACTGGCACCCATGCCGCAAAATGTGGGTGCCTTGTTGGGGGCCCGAGACACAGCAAGGCACCAACACACTTATCAGAGAACACCAACAGAAGCTGGTCTCTGGCTTGAGCCCCTCGCCCACACTGGGACAGTGCATCCTGGACCTGGTGGCAATGCAGGCACCAATGGTAGACTTGGAGAACTTAAATGGGGAGGAGGTGGCTGCCTGCTACCGATCTGTTTGTAACCCTGAACCTGCTAGACTAATCGAAAGAGAGCTTGGCGTGGTCTGCCAGGGATCCTACAGCATCCAAGGGACAGAGGAAGGGTACACTCTCTGGGATGGCACTTCCAAGTATTTGCTGGACCATAAGTTGACCACCTGCAGTTGTCTTTTCCATACCTCCAGTCTCCTGCCATGCCGCCACCTCTTTGTCACCCGATTCCGCACAGGTGATACTCTGTTTGATGTAAGCCTTCTGCAGAAGAACAAGTCATCCTTGATCAAAACGCTTCAAAAATGAGCAGACTTTTCAAGAGTTTTGTAGTGTGCTATTAGAGGGAGAAAAATGTGTTGTGTGGTGTCCACACGTGCTATGGTTGACAGTTGCCTCTCGCAAGCAGCAAATGTTGAAGGGAAAAATTGTAATAATAATTTTCGGCCGTTGTAGTAAAAAAATTTGTATGTGTTTTTTGCATTTTTAAGCAGCAGTAAAAGTGCTGCACAATAGGAGAATAACTTGATTTATATAAATAAAAAACCTGAAAAGGTAACATTGCGTTCTCACTTTCTCGTGCAATTTTGAGCAGTCAGAGGACTTCTAATGCAGACTAGCGACTGGCCCATACATCTCGGTTCACCACACTAAAACTCGGCTTGAGAATGCGCTTACCAGGGAAAGAGACGCAGGATGTGAACATATTTATGTATGTTACGGTCGAAAGTGTTGGAGAAATCAGCCTTCAGTTCCAGATACAGAGCATGGTGCTGTGGCAGCCAGTCATTTATTCAGAAGCCAAAAAACCTGCCTTAACATTGCTTAGGTCTTGCACTCTCCACAAGATGTCACGCAGCCTTGCATAATCATTTGTTTCACAAGATAACATGTCGAACTTGCAGCCATTTTTTGTTCACACACTGGTTTTCTAAAAGATGCAGCGAAATGCGGGCCCTTTGTCAACAGTATCTAGTATACAATATTTTGCTGTGTATAGCTTTTAAGTTCACCACTTGATGCAAATTTCATCTTTTGACTCATTTTCTTAACACTTTTCTTTAAAGGTACATCTTAATTCTAGAATAGGCTGTTCTGCAAAGGGGTCCTACTCCCAGCTGGAGGCAACACACACACAGCCGACCGATCATCACCAAACACCTCTGCCAACCAAAAACCCACTCCTATTTGCTTTGCCAAAGCTTTTTGACACTTTGCAGGTGCCCTACCAGCCAGTTACTGACAGGCAACACAGATGGCTTGCGTTACTGGAAGAGCACGGAAACAACATGGGTAAGACGGTCAAGTTCTTCTAAAGGGGGAAATAGACAATACGTAAAAAAATACCTTATTAAAACTTGGAGCATTCTGCATGACCTAGGTTCACATCCTGTAAGATAGCCCAGTGCCATCATACCTGTCCTTTGACATGAAGGTCCAAGATTACAACCTCTGTCATATAACCCTGTGGGCGTTCGCTCCGTCTTTTAAACTAATATTTCAATCCACATCAGTTGAGACTTCGAACCTGCCACCCTGCTCACTGTTCTTCCCGCCAACAGACGCGCCGCCCACCGCAGGACCTACTTAATGCAGGAAACAGCACAACCGGGCACAGACCGCACCCAGCGTCACGACCCCTGGCCCTCCCGCCCGCAGATATTTAATCGCCAAGCTCTACACCTTCAACCCCGAACGCTGCAACAAACCCTGCCACCGCACCGACCCACGGTAGGACCTTTCACCTGCACCCACTGCCCCATAACCTGCCACAGCACATACCAGCCCACCGACCAGCCCCACACCGCAGACACCACCTGAACAAAAACGCCTACTTGCATGCGCCCTTCTCAAACCAATGCTCACTATGATACACACCACTGAGATTTGGGACCTCGTTTCCACCCTCACATCCAGCGTCTTCTTCCTCACTGAGACCTGGCTCCACCCCACTTCCGCTCCCGACATCACCACTGTAATTCCCAAAGGATAAAAGATCACCCACTGCGATCGAATCAACAAGCCTGGCTGAGGGATCGTTATCATACACAAGGAATCCATCCAGTGCACCACCACAAATGACGACATAACCCCAGCCATGGAACACCTCAACGTCCGACTAAACACACAGCAAAACCTTCATCAGGGGCACCCTTGCCTGCCGTTCTCCAGGACCACGTCTTGACGACCTTAACTTCCATCTCGACGACCACAATGACATCAACACTACCAACCTCCTCGACAGCATGAACAATATCTGACTCACCCAACTCGTCCACGACCCCACGCACACCGCAGGCCACACGCTAGACCCCATCTTGACCTCTAGCAACCCCATTGAGTACAGCCACACCACAGAACTCCCCTGGACTGACTACTCCATCGTCCACTTCAATATCACCAGCTCACAGACCTCCACCACCAGCCTCCCCAACGCCCCCCCCCCCCCACTGCAGCTGTAGCAAAGGACACATAGATCAATGTCCTCAACACCACCCACCCCATCTCCTCCATCAACCTAGACCAGAAAGTCCGAAACTTCAACAGTGTCGCTCCCATCGGCGATAACACCCACCAAGTAGTCTTGGTACACTGAAGACCTCAGAACCACTAAATAACACTGTCAAGGAGATTGCGCACCAGCAAAAACACAACCAACAAGATTGCCATCAAGACAGCCCTCAACCTCTACCACAGACGGTTGAGAGAGTTGAAGAAAAAGGCCTTAGCCTCACGTCAAGCTCCAAAGAACTCTTCAACGTCATCAAAGAATTCTCCAACCCCTTAGCTACAACAAACAACATTACCCCCTCACAGGAACTCTGTGACAACCTTGCAAACGTCTTCCACAACAAGATCGCCAACATCTACAGAAACTTCAGGCCCAAGGCCACCGACTTCTTCCAGCAACACAACGACCTTGCTACCGTCACAAACCTCCGCCTAACCAAATGGAGCCAGTTCGCCCCACAGGAGACAGCCTCCATCATGAACTTGGTCCACTCAGGGACCCCTACCGACCCATGCCCTCGCCACATCTTCAACCTAGGCGAAGCCAGAATCAGCCACATATTCACCACCTTGTCCAACACCTCTATTGCCACGGCCACCTTTTCCGAGGACTGGAAACACGCACAAGTCAGCACCCTACTAAAGAAAACATTGGCAGACCTCAGCAATCTCAATAACTACCAACCGATCTCCCTCCTCCCTTTCCCGGCCAAATGATTAGAAAAAGCCATCGACCAACAACCCTTCTCACATCTGGAATGGAACCTATTACTCGACTCCTCCCAATCTGGATTCTGCAGCAACCGCAGCACCAATAGTGGCTACTGACGTCATCTGACCCGTACTTGACTGAAGAGAGACTGTGGCTCTGATCCTCCTAGACTGCTTGGCATTCGATAAGGTAGCTCACCACACACTCATCAAAATCTGCACAACATAGGCATCTAAGGAGCCGCTCTCTGATGGATAACCTCTTTCCTCACCAGAAGAAAACAAAAAGTCCACCTTCCCCACTTCACCTCCGAACCCAAGGAAATCTTCTGTGGAGTACCCCAAAGATGATCGCTCAGCCCCACCCTCTTCACCACTTATGACACCTCTGGCCAGCATCGCCATAACCCAAGTACTCAAGATCATATCCTATGCTGATGATGCACAACTCGTCTTCTCCCTCTCCGAAGACACCACCAAGACTAACTTCCACAACTGCATGACTTACATCACCAACTGGATGAAGGACAACTACCTGAAGTTCAACACGGACAAGACAGTATTACTGTTCTTCAGAAACAAAAGCTCCCTCTGGGAAGCATCCTGGTGGCCCTCAGAACTCGGACCTATTCTTATCCCCACTGACCACACTAGGAATCTAGGCATTGTTCTGAACAACAAGCTAACCATGACGACTCGGGTCATCCTCCGCATGCTTCGTAAGATATTCAAATGGCTACTCCAAAGCTCAAGACGCACCATCACCCAGGCCCTCATCTCCAGCCGACTGGACTATGGCAACATTCTCTAGTCAGGAATCCCAGCCAAACTCGCCCTGGATCTCCCTAGACGAACCCACATCACCAAATACCTCCGGGAATTCCACTGGTTCCCTGTACAGAAGAGATGCCAGTTCAAGCTTCTCACCCACTCATACAAAGCCCTACACAACTGCAGCCCCGCCTATTTGAACCACAGCCTAAACTTAATCAGCCCACCAGACACCTCCGCTTCCCTTTGTCTAAGCCTCACCCCCTGCATCCGACGTAGCAGATGCAGAGGTCGCTCCTTCTCCTTCCTAGCAGCAAAGACATGGAACAATGTACGCTTTCATCTCCGGACTTCCCCCTATCCTCCAGAGTTCCGAAAGTCCCTGAAGACCTGGCTGTTCGGCTAATCAACAGGACCCTGGCAGCGCCTGGATACCCTCATGGGGGACCAGAAGTGCTCTACAAATCTACTGATTAATTTGTTGTGTTGTACACAACTCTCTTTTTTACTTTGGAATGTTTGTGCTCTGCCTACACTCTTCTCTGCATTACAGCAGGGCTTTAAGGTCTCACTGGTTTAGTTGATAAGCAATGCATGTATGTGGCGATGTATTAGTTGCAAACCCAGCTGGAGCAGCAGAGCACTGTTCAAGGCCGGTGCTGTACCTTCAAGGATTTTGATAGTGAGGCAGAGCTTTGTAACAGTTTCAAACCTGCCTGGGAAGGCATAGTTGTGTTTTTAAGTAGCTTCATTTGATAAAAATGTTGTGACAAATGCACCAATTTAGTTATTGAAACTGACAGAGTAATTCACAAAGCAAAAAAAGAGTGCAAAACACATGAAATGAGGTGCACAGAAAATGATTTGAGGGAAGTATAATCTACTTTTCTGTAAGGGGAAACTGATTCTTCGGTGAGAACAGAATAGGTACCATTAGAGAAGGGGCCCACTTGGTCCCAAAGTGTGTAAGGTAATTTTCTCTGATGGGAAATAAATGCATCAGAGGGAAAAGTCCAGTTACCTCTACAAGAAGGTGCCTTGAAATGTGATTTTCTGTAATGTGAAGTTTCTGTTTTTCTGTTTTGAAGTAGGGATGTTGAAGGTCCTAATGCTGAAGTTTCATTATTTGGAGTTTAGTTTGTCGCCCAGCTCTCACTCTCGCTGTCGGTCCCCAAACAGCCGGATGCCCTTCTTGCACCTCGTTTTTCCCTTTTCTAGTCTTTGCCCTTTGTGCCTTTTTTATTTGCCCATTTCTCTTTTGTGCCTGCGCCTCGTTTTTTCCCCCCCTTGTTTTTTCCCCTCTTTTTTTTGCCACTGCCTATTTCCTGCCTCCCACCAGCACCCCTCCCTCCTCCCAGGACCTAGTTAATGGAGGCTGCAGGGCGGCTGCACCGCTGGTGCACCAAAGGCAAGCCTGTCTGCGCCCAGCTCAAGGAACCCTGGTTCTCGTGCACCTGGCAGCTACACAGTCGCCAAGCCCTGGACGGACGCCACGACAACCGCTGCTGCCACCTCCCCACAATCTAGGGTAGGACCTTTCTCCTGCTTTCCCTGCTCCTCCTGTATCATCAGATCGCCCACCACCATGTGACACAACGCACCTACTTCACAACAACTTGCCTGCCTCCTCCTCAACACAGGCTTGCTTTGCAAACACACCACATAGATCTGTGACCTCATCACCACTCTCACCGCGACGTCGTTTCCTCACCGAAACCTGGCTCACACCCACGTCCACTCCTGACATCGCCACAGCAACACTAAACAGATACAAGATCATACACCGAGACCGCACTAACAAACTCTGAGGATGGATCGCAATCATCCACAAAGAAAACATCCACTGCACCACCGAGACAGAAGACACCATCCAGACCATGGAACACTTCAACTTCAAACAGATGGAAAAATCACCATCAGGGCCACCCTAGTCTGAAGACCACCTGGACCACGACCCAGCTTCTGCACTGTCATCCCGACTTCATCTCCCCTCTCGCCATTGACTCCAAAGATAACATCTTTCTCAGAGATTTGAATTTCCACCTCAACAACACCAACAGCCTACTCTACAGCATGGATAACACTGGACTTGCCCAACTTGTCAGCGACCCCACCCACAAAGCAGGATATACGCTGGACACATCTTCACCTCCAGCAAGAGGGTCAAGTACAGCCACGTCACCGAACTCACCTGGACCGACCACTCCATCTTACACTTATACATTTCCAGCCCCCGCACCTCCAACACGGAGTCACCCAGCGCCCCCCACTGCAGTTGGAGCAAAGTATCAAAGAGCCAATGGACCGACGCCCTCAACACATCATGCCCTAACATTGCATCAAACCTCGACCACGCTGTCAAAAACGTCCAACTCCCGCATCACAAACTGCGCCACCCTCATCGCTCCCATCAAGATTAGCAGACACAGGAGATCCACAAGCAGGCAAGATGGTACACCAAGGAACTGAGAATAGCAAAACGCTACTGGAAACAAGATGCCGCACAAGCAAGGATACCTCGGACAGGAACCACCTTCAAGACCTCCCGATACCTCTACCACCGGCTACAGGGAGAGACAAGGAGGAAAGCCCTAGCTGCCCGCTTTGAGTCCAGTTCCAACCACAGCAAAGAGCTCTTCAACATTGTCAGAGCGTTCGCCAACCCTGCAGCCACAGAAAACAGCATCATTCCCTCCCAAGAACTATGTGACACTTGCCAACTTTTTCCACGACAAGATCACCACCATTTATAAGAACTTCGAACCCCCAGTCCAAGCCCTCTGACTTTCTTCACCTTCATGCACTCACCGAAATCAACACGGACTACCGACTTACCTCATGAGACCAGCTCACCTCTCAGGACACCAACACCATCATCATCATGAACTCCATTCCCTGAGGAGCCCCCACGGACATCTGCCGCACCACATTTTCAACCTCAGAAGCCACAGTATCCGCAGCAAGCTCACCACCCTCTTCAACTCCTCACTTGCCATGGCCACCTTTCCAAAAGACTGCAAACATGGAGAAATTAAACCACTTATCAAAAAAACACCCGCCGACCTTAGCTAACTCAAAAACACCTCCCCATCTCTATTTCCCCACCAGAGTCCTGGAAAAAGTCATCAACGACCACTCCCGAAATATCTGGAGCAGAATCTTCTCCTAGACACCCCAATCTGGATTCCGTGACCACCACAACACAAGACTGCCTTGATCGCAGCCACCGAAGACATCAGAGCCCTCCTCGACCGGGGAGAAACAGCGACTCTGATCTCCTTGACCGCTCAGCAGCCTTTGACACTGTTTGATGGCGCCAGTGCGAGGGGCCTGAGGCACTGGAGCTGCTGCAAGACTCAGAAGTGGCCGTACTTAACCCCCAATCTCCCTAAATTAGTTGCCTGGCCTCCACATCTTAAGGATTTCCCCCCTGGGACCCATTTCAATCAATTTCAGACAAAAATCGTAATGAGGGCCCCATAGATAGTGGGGCAGCAGACCTAGCAACTTTGGCCGATGCCCAGTGGAGCTACCTAGGTAGCTATAGAGGAGATGGGCTGTGGATCACCTCCTCGGCCGTCACCTACCCAGCCGGACATTGGACAGACTTTCCTTCGTCTCTCCACCGTGTCTCCTTCCTCGCCTTCCGACGAATCAGACGGCTTGTTTGACTTTCACTTTGTCTTTTTGGTTCTCCTGAACTACTTTCCCCCTTGCCGGTCTTTCCTGACCTGATCTTCATTCCAACCCCATTTTACTCTTCCCCTATTCCTTATATACTCCATAGGATGTGTGTATATGTTCAGCTATGCTCTAGTAATTCATGTTACTGTGTAACCCTGTTTTTTTTCTTTTCTTTTTTCTCTGTTATACTAGGCTCCTGTAACTGACGTAATTTTGTAACTCGCTAATCCTCATGTAAAGCGCTCTTTTACCGCTGGGTCTAGCCAGCGCTATATAAAACTCTGCAAATAAATAAATAAAGGTCTGCCTACCTCCATTCACCTCTGAAGCCAAGGACATCAAATGCGTGTTCCTCAAGGATCCTCCGTCAGCTCCACTCTTAAACACCTACATGACCCCCTTGGCCAACATCGTCAGATCCCATGGATTAAACATCATATTGTATGCAGACGACACCCTGCTCATTCTCTCGCAGAAGATACCTGCAACACAAGAACCAGCTTCCACAGGTGCATAATGAGCGTTGCCAACTGTATGAAGTACAATTGCCTGAAGCGCAACACGGACAAAACAGTAGTGCTGATCTTCAGCAACACCACTCCTGCTTGTACCGACTCATTTATTTATTTGCAGAGTTTTATATACCGCTCTCATGGTGGCGCTTGGAACTAGAACCATCACCCAAACTGAGCGATCATGTCAGAAACCTCGGCATAATCCTGGACAGCAAACTGATGAAGAAATCCCAGAGCTGCGCAATTGCTTCTGCCTGCTTTTACACACTGCATTCTACGAAAAGTATTCAAATGCCCCCCAAACACCAGGCATACCGTCACTCAGTCCCTAATCACCATCCAATTAGACTAAGGCAACACACACTATACTGGGATCACCACACACCTGCAGAGACTCCAGACCATACATTACTCCACTGCCAGACTCGTCCTCGCCCCCCTCCTGACGAACCCACATCACCCCCACGTCAAAAAACTGTACTGGCTCGCCATACAGGAGATGGCAATTCAAGCCGATGATCCACACCTACAAAGCACTGCTTAACCAAGGACAAGCCTACATCAACCATAGTCTGAACTTCCACCGCCCTGCCAGACAACTATGCTCCACCTCCTTCAACCACCCCCCCCCTCCACTGCATCCACCAAGACCACAGCAGAGGACGCTCCTCCTACCTCACAGTGAAAACCTGGAACGACCACTCTCCGAAGCTACAACCGCCACCTCTACTTAAATTCCAGAGAGTACTCAAGACATGGCTGTTCGACTGAGTCACCTGAACCATCATGACACCCAAGCACCTGGGTACCCCCTCGGGTGGCCGCGCTATATAAACCTTCGTGAATGGTTGATGTCGATGGAGAAAAGTTGTGCTTACAGGAAGATGATGCCAATGAATTGGTGCCAAAAGCTGAGCTGATAAGTTCATTTGTAATCCTAACTACAGCCTTTGGGTGGATAGTGTGCAAGGGTGCAGTTTTTGCCATGTATAACCTGAGTTAGATGGTCTTGTCTTTTGAGTAAGAGAGTTTATTGTACTTGTTTCGCTGTATGGGAAGTGAAGATATACCTTGTACTGCTTCCCCAGAAAGACACAATTTCTGTCACTTGCATAATTCAACATCTTGTGGGTTGTGGATTGTTTGGCCTGCCCTACACAAACCTTGCCACAAAACATATGTCTGACCTGTTCCAAAGTTTTGCCCACACCCCATAGATGTCTTTTAGTTTCCTGAGCTCGAGGAGCACAAACGGACAGGTGTGTTTATTACAGATAAGGTCTGAATTTGGATTATTAGTCCTGCCAAAGACTCAGTAGGGATTGTTTCTGAGCCCCATCAGTCAACAGTCACTGGGCTTGTTAGTGCTTATACTGTGCACTATGCTAGTGTGGCTTATAAGTTGCATGATTATAGTTATTGCATTATTCAAGCAAACCTTATGAAAGGAATGGGGCATGGTTGGGAGCCATATTCTTCTGCATGAGAATGTTTTTCACACTATGCAAAAACCTAATAAGGTATAGTAGGCCATTTGAGATGTATTTCATGTAAAGGTTCTTAGTGACATCAGATAGCCAACTAGATGTTCATTTTCGTTGTCCGTGATGTCAGTCAGTATGCTGAGGTTAAATGCAACCCATTATTCAGAATTTCACATCTATAATTTTATATTTATGGCCCCTCCATTTCTGTGGAGACATGAGAGAAGGCATGTGACCCTGTCGGCTGTAATTCTATTGCTTTGCTTGGGGCTCTGGAGACCCATGCAAGGAGGAATAGTAGAGTGGGTGCCAGGGAAGTTAGAGCTTCATCTGGTGAACTCACAGCATGGCAAACACATTTTGGGGGACGTAGCAGTAAAAAACCCACATTTAGAGCCTGCTATTCAGGTTACTGGCTCTCAATGAGAACCATAAATAACAAATGTTATCCTAGTATAGAAAAGTTGCTAATATCTTTCAATATATTACAGCAGTATAATAAATACTACACTTTTTTATTGTTTAATATTGTAGTATAGCAACTTGGGTCAAAGGTATATGGCAATACTCCTGTGGCAGCGTGTGACATATCCTCCCACTTGAGAACTAGATTCGATACAGCTTTAAGAAGAATAGTGCATCTTCGAAACTTCGGTAGATGCATGACGTGTCGTAAAGGGACTCTCGCATCACAGGGTTGGACATCTGTATTTGTAAAGCGCGAGCTACTCACCCTTACGGGTCTCAAGGCAACCTTGCCACTTGAGAGATCGATGTGCTTATATCCTCAGAGCACTTCTGTAAAAATAACAAGCCCTTATCTTCTGAATGTTTCAAGCTTCAGTTTAATAAGGGAGCACAAAAAGATTCTAATGTATTCAGTTGATGCGTTCGGCAACACGCATTAGAATTAAAAACTAGGGAGGATGATATGCCCACAGGTAAGGAACGTCTTTAACAGTTTTTGAAGGTGAATTTACACACTGTTCAAAAGTCTGTTCCAGTTGTACCCAGGCAATGCATCCTGATACGTGCAATATAATGCAGTCCGTCGTCACAGTGTATTTGTGTCTGCTCAATTCTTAATGTTCACCTGCTAGGAAGTCTAACTGAAGAGTTTTGAATGAAAAGATTTCATAAAGGACGCTGCTCCAGACAAAAATCCTTGGGCGGGAATATTCTATTAGGAGCCCCAGATAGTCCACTCATCCTCCCCTTTTGGCATCTGTGGTGATGAACAGTGCTGTAGGCAGATTAAACAGGAACATCTTGGTTGAGGTCAAGAGGACTCAAATGCCATTACATGTCTGCATGCCCCTCTGCCAGGCACAAGAACCAAGAGCTGGAAGTGTCTGGGTGCTAGCCTCCCAAAGGGGCTCAAGAGTAGGAAAGTTGATGCAACCACAAAGACGCAGAATAAATGGAGATTAAATAATGTTCAACAATCTAAAACCATAGACCAGTATTTCCTAAACTGGGTCATGAGCCAATTCTTGGGGTCCACAAAAGTCAAAGCAATAAATAAAGATGCCTTTAAATTCTGTATTTATCGTTTCACATTTGCTGCGTTTCAAAGACAGAGGTCAAATGTCAAGCTATGTCTTGTGACAAATTGCTTCTTATTATGGTCGAGCCTGCGAGAGCATGCACTAGCGAGACACTTAACAAAAAGGGTTTAGGGCCGCCCGTTGCTTGCCACTTGTTGGCTTGCATGGCACTCTTCTTTACAGCCTTGTAATTCGTCAGTCAAGGCAGGCCTAACATAATTTCCGCTCTTCTCTGTGGAGCTGGGACCAAGCACTGATTGATTAAACTTAATCAGTGCCTCTCTGGTGCGGTCAGCGTGATTGAGGTACTATTTTGTTCTTTTTAACTTTTAGTGCCCTGCAAACAGAAGGTGTGTGGCTGACAAAAAGGTGCCCAGCAGGACAAACAAATTGCAAAGATCTATTTTCTATAGTAAACTTTCTTATAGTTTGCCAAGTCTTCTTTTCTCACATTGCACTCATGTTTTCTTTTGATTTTGGTTGTGGGCGCTGTTCTCAAAAGATGATTATTTTATTGCAAAGTGACATTGTTTATTTCATATGTGTAATTTCTGAAATTATGCTTTAACACATAATCATGCAGTACACCCCATTCGGCCCCAGTCAATCCAATCCACCACACTCCAGTCCTCCCAACTCACCCCATTCTGCCCCATTCCAATTTGCCCCTAAATCCCAAAACAATCTGCCCTACTCCAATCCAAAACAATCTGCCCCACTCCAATATTGAATCAATGGTTTATAAGGCACAGCAAATCCCCAGTGAGGGTCCCAAGGCGCTGGAGTTGCTAACTGCTTCGTGATCTTGTTCATTCAAACAGCCAGGTCTTGTGTTCTTTCCTGAATTGCTGGAGCGATGATGTGGTCCTAAAGTGCAGGGTAATGTTGTTCCAAGCTTTGGCGCCAGGTGTGAAAAGGAGCGTCTTCCGCAGTTGCTTCAGCAGATTTAGGGATGTCTGCGTGGAAGAGGAATCAAATCTTCCCCAGTCCAATCCAAAACAATCTGCCCCAGTCCAATCCAAAACAATCTGCCCCACAACAGTCCATCCCACTCTAATCCAAATCAATCTGCCCTATTCCAATCCAAAACCATGGACCCCACTTCACCCACTGCATCCTAATTCACCCCACTCTGTCGTGTAGTTCCTATAGTACCCATGCAGGACCTGTGCGTTTGGATAACATAAACTGTGGGCTTGGTGGCAGACTGATTCTGTACACCCCCACCGAGAAATGTTAGCCTGTTTGCAAAAGCTAGCTCACAGTGCCACTAGTGTCTCCTTATCGGGGAGAGATTAGTTTCTGGCAACCTCAGAACATGATAAACCCTGATCTCTCAAGATCGTGAAAACAATGTACTACTTTTCGCTCAGTCACTCGTGCTCATTTGGTTTATCTCAGAGGTACACAGAATAAACAGTCTGGGCGTTTCAATAAGGATTTATTGAACAGTTGTTATTCTCGTGTAAAGTATATGAGCTAAAACAACCATTAGACAGTAGCAGAGATATATGATTAGCAGTACTATGAATATAAAAGGATAGTACAGTTCTATCATCTTGCAATAAGCATGAATAAATACATGAATATAAAATGCATTGATAAAAGAGAGTGCGTACGCCTACGATGCCTATCTAGATGTACCTAAGTGTACCTAGCATGTGAGTAGGTGTGCAGCCAAGAATCCCTCTAGGATTTGGTCGAACCCCATTACCTGAAGTGAGAATGTAGGAGCCTCTCCTGGTCTCGTGCTGGACACCCCGCAAGGGATGTTCAGACCACTGTCAGCTGGAGCATCTGCATGCAGGAGCCTCAGCGTCTCTGGTCAGTGTGTCGGCCTGGAAGTATCGGTTCCCTCTAACTACTGATAGCAAGAGGTGCTGTATTTATACAGAAAAGTATATAGAGTCCCTTTGTCCTTGTTCTTGTGTTAGCCATTGTTGGGTATGAGGATGACGTATGGGATGAACCTTGTGCGTAGATATTAGGAAGGTGGTGTATAGCCCCTGCCTGGTTTCCAAGTAGTCTCATGAATATTTTATTCATGCAGTGTCAGTCTAAAGATGAAGTCATAGAACACTATTGTTCGGGAAAAACCCTCCTTCTGCACCCAGGCCTAGAACTAGGTAAAAGGTTCAGTCCATAAAAGGCGTTCAATCCTTAAAAGGCTCGTTAGTGTGTAATGTAGGGGAGGTGATGTAGGTGAAAGGGTATGATGTTACCCGGGCCTATATTAGGGTACCTATATAAAACATAACACCCACTCCTCTTCCGAACAGTCAACAATGATAAAAATGCTAGTGGACTATTCTCTTTACTAGATAGTAGTGAATAGAACATTTTTCAATGAGCTTCGTTAAAATCCTGTTTTAAAATCATTTCAAAAACAGTTTAAAAAGGTGAAAAATTAAAATTCTTGCTTTGAAAATTAGTTGTTTTGGATTTGTCACTTAAGCCACAGTTCTAATTGAGTTTGTTTATTTAAGTTGAATGTCTACAAGCGTCAAAAGGCCATGCTTTTCAGCGAGAGAGTGTCAATTTTCAGGAAGCGTTCTAAATGTAGTTAATTTTAGAGAAAAATGAAAATCCGAATTCTTTCCCAGCACACGATGAGCCAATTACAGATTAAATGTCCTGGCTGGGAGACGCAACATCATCGCTGCTTTCTGCTGCAGGGGACGGTCCTTGTAACACCTCGCAGAGCACGTCAATGGAGCACAGATGATATTCAGTACTGCCAACGGCTGGTGTAGGGGCAGCCGGTGCTGCCGTCGATACCTCGGTCGATACCTCGGTGCTAATGGTGGAGCTAAAGCTTAACCCAGTTGTAAAAGGCACCTGCGGATTCTCAAGAAATGCGGCCATCAAGATGGGAATGCGCTGGGGACATTGCCGAGCGTGGGCCCTCAAGGGTTCCAGCCGGGTGTTCAAGTCCGCAGGCGTGTCCGTCGCAAGTGTCAGACAGAGGTCCAACACGCATTCTTCACCGCAAAACAGGCATCGAAGAACAGGTAAGATGCAGTCCATCCAGACTGGTCTGAACGATAGGAACCAAGAGGCGCTTAGTTCCCTTAGGCGAGGTGTGCCCAGATGTTGTACCATGCGTTCACGGTATTTCCGCTCCAGGAGCGCTTTGGCCATTTCGTTGGTAATTGGGCCGTCCATTGCGTAGCAGGTAAATGACAATCAGGACTCCAGCTATTGATGGCAGGATCAGAGGTAGACCTCCGAAAATGCTTCCAAATACGGAGTGTATAAAGTTCGGGATAACTCTGAGGATTGTTTGAAAGGTGCTGAGAAGTCCTGACCCTATGGTCTTAAATAGGTGTACAATACCACTCGTATCAGACATATTAAAGATACGACCCACCATTTCTGCAAAATGAATGGGGCAGTTTGTACGTATAAGTGCCTGTATCTCACTCGAGGTCCTTGCGATTTGAAGTTCAAAGGTCTCTCGAGCGGAGATTAAGGGTACGGTCTGCTGTAAAAGCATGGCTTTCAGTCTGCTCAAAGTATCAATATGTATAAAGGAAACATTCAACGAAGGCCATAACGGCGCCTCCCTGACTGTACTTGTTGGGGGAAACAATACTTGCATACAGCAAGTAACCCTGGAGTTCACAGTGACGAGATAGGCAATGCCCGGAAGCATACCACAGCAACCTTGATCGTTCAGCATCAAGTAACTTCCGTTCAAGAGCAGCTCGAATACCGGCTTAATCACGGCAGCTGGAGTCCCTTTCATGTGGCAGGACAAGTTTGCTATCGAACCATTACATGCTCTGTGCAATGTAATGTCCCTGCACATGAGAGAACCACTCAAAGCGTTCTTGCAGTTAGTACCACTCAGAAACAGTTCTCGATCCCCACTCCGGCATCGAAATCTATACAGTAAATGCCAGGATTCCTTAATGTACCCCTTACCCATCTTTTCATATTTACCTGCCTGCCGTTGTTCAAGGCAATATTGAAACTGAAAAGGAGTGACCGGTAGAGTTATGTGGCCATGGATCAGCCATTCAGTAGACGGCGCTTCCGCCACTGTAAATGGTAGTCGGTCCAGTTTTTCAATACGCAACATTGTATATTTAGCTCCCCTTTGTGCCATTTCAACCTGTTTATCTGTTAGATTATATTCAGAAAACAGAGACGTACTGTTTATAAAACGCCAAGGCACAAAGCCTGCGCGCAAAGATTGCAGCGTCCAGCTTAATAACATGATAGAACGTAATTGAGATTGCCCGTGTTGTAGTATGGCCAAATCTTGTTCTAGGATGTCTATCGCAGAAGATACAATGTTGCCCAAAGAATATATTCTGGAGGACAAAGTTGTTAACCCATTGTCTACCACAGCCAATGATTTTTCTAAGTTAATACGGTCTATTTCCCGTATTCTCTCTGCGGCCTCTTGTTGTGATATTTTCCACTCTTCATTATAGGCAGCATAGATGCCAGCATATATGAAACGTTTCTGACGTTGTTTCCTGGGACCTTGTAAAAATCCCGAAGATCCATGTCTTGTGAGAGTAAGGTTAAGTGTTGTTTCACTTCTGTTAGTGTTGAGGTCTCTAGCCAATCAAGGCACAACTTCCCAACACTGTAGGATGTCACTACCCCTGGATGTTCTCTTTGTACATAACGTGGGTCTGGCCTGTGGATACTGTACCCTTCGGTAATACCCAAGAATCGTTTGTGACATATGTTTGTGTCTAAGGGCTAAACCACCCATTTCTCCCAATGTGGGTCTGATCTATTGTACTTAAAAATGTCATCTACTGTTGCCCATTCCTGTGAAGTCGAATTTTGCCACCCTCCCATCTGTGATGGTGTTGGAAATCGAGGTGTGTTCAGGTCCTTTACCTTGGCTTAGCCAAGACAGGATGTCTGTTGCACAGTTTCATTTAGAAATAACATCTGCTGTGGAATGAGGCATGCTCGCTTCTGTTCCCTGGACTTGCCAGTCCCTAGAACCCCAGACTGATTTTAAGTCTATTTCATCCTTCCATAGGTCAAAACCCTGTTCAGACAATTGGGCCAAAAAGGAAGCAGAGTATATCTGTTTGGTGTTAGTCAACATAATTTTCAGTGCCGATGTCGGTGAAATTTTATAATAAAATGACGTCTGGTCAGAAGTGTTAAAACCTGAAAAGTATGAAAATTTCTGTGCAAATGTTTGCGAACTACCTTTTGGTGGTGTAGGGCAATGTTTCCACTGATGGTACTCAAACACATTTCTAGGTGAAATAGATTTGTGTAGGAAATGATGACCATAATGTTGGTAAGAAGTGTCATAATCTGAATTACTTTCTAACATTTCATTATTCGGAAATGCAGCAGTTTTTTCTAAATCAGACAACATGTTATTAACAGTTTCAGAGTCCCAATCATCAGAAAATGTACTGGAGGTAATGATATCACTTAATGAAATTTTAAATAAATGATTAATTTTTAAAAGTTCCGTCGGACCGAATATGTTAAAATCAACCTTGTCCCAAACTATACCATCAGGTATAGGAACCGCTGTGATGTTCACTGATGACAGGTCTCTTTGTTCTCGATGAGATGATTGATGTGGCTTTAAAATCAAATTAACTTTCTGGGCTGCAGAGCTTTGTTTGAGGTATCGTCCATTAATAAGCATGCTAAAAGTTATAACTAATCTTAGCCAGAAAAGAAAAAATAGAATCCCAGTAATTACCCAAAGTTCAATCCAAGGTGATACCAGGTAAGTCTTTGATCACCTCCTCGGCCGTCACCTACCCAGCCGGACATTGGACAGACTTTCCTTCGTCTCTCCGCCGTGTCTCGTTCCTCCCCTGCCTTCCGACGAATCAGCCGGCTTGTTTGACTTTCACTTTGTCTTTTTGGTTCTCCTGAACTACTTTCCCCCTTGCCGGTCTTTCCTGACCTGATCTTCATTCCAACCCCATTTTACTCTTCCCCTATTCCTTATATACCCCATAGGCTGTGTGTATATGTTCAGCTATGCTCTAGTAACTCATGTTACTGTGTAACCCTGTTTTTTTCTTTTTTCTCTATGTTATACTAGGCTCCTGTAACTGACGTAATTTTGTAACTCGCTAATCCTCATGTAAAGCGCTCTGATACCTCCGCTCTGATACCTCCGGGTCTAGCCCGCGCTATATAAAACTCTGCAAATAAATAAGAAAGTTCAAAAAGTCTTTAGCTTGTTGTGTACGTGATTTTTATGGCTGGCGCCGTTTCCGGCTCGCTTGGATCCAGGGAAAATGTATCAAAGTTCATGAAGTAGCCAGAAGCAGTTCGATCAATTGTAGGAATTGCATCGGGATTTGTTGAAAACACATTTTGCTCTTGTCGAGGCATGTTGACGTAGACGTCTGTATTTGGTCTGATTGCAATTTGATTGTTATTTTGAGTTTCATTTGTAGATGAACTTCAGGTTCAAGGGGAACGAGTTCCATAGCATTGTTGCTTAGTCCTTCATTCCTCACAGGAGGCTCTTCAAATGTGATGAGTCTGTTTGAACTTCTTGGATTGTAGCGAGAGGAGGGCGTCTGTTACTGTGGAGTCCACGAGGCCTACTGTTCAGTATTGGCCACACAGTGTGGTTTGATTAAGTAAATTGAGACAAATCTTTTCTCCTTTTTCCCGGCAAGAGGCGGCAAAAGAACATTTCGTGTTCCTTGAATTACTAGGACTGGTACAGGCTTCCTGTATGATGGTCCAAATTCTTTCTTGTCTGCTATTTTTTCTCTGACCAGATCCCCTATCTTTGGGATCCAGACAGGTCTTGCCGTGTTTGCCTTGACTTCCTCAGTGGCGGTCTGTTTCTGGACAACGTTGCTTTGTTGTGTCCTGGATTCATTTAGATCCTGTAAAACAGCCAAACGATCATCGATATCAAATGGTTTCTCATCCGCCACTGTGCCTTCATACTCAAGATCAGCGACCCACATTCTTGTCCCAAATAGGACCTCATATGGAGTGACACCCCCTAGAGAATTTCTTGGCTGGTTGTTTAGTGCTCTTTGTACCCCATAAAGGTGACTGACACAACTACCGCCCTTGCCTAATACCCTAGCTGTTAAAGATTGCTTTAAGTCCCGGTTTTTTCTCTCCACAACCAAATTTCCCTCAGGATGGTACGGAGAGGAGTACCGCAGTGCAACGCCCATAGTTTTCATGGCCTCTTTGTAAGCCTGAGAGCTAAACGCCGGGCCACGGTCAGGATGTAACGTACCAACTGCGTATGTCCCGATAAAGACTCGCAAATCTCTTATAACAGTTCGAGCGTCAGCCGAGCGCTGAGGCCAAACCCATAGGAATCTTGAGCAGGAATCCACTGCAACCATGATATACTTGTAAGCCCCATCACATTGTAAGGGGCTGCAGTGGTCCAAATATACACATGCAAGAGGTTTGTCAGATATTAGTAATGGTGTCTGCGTCGGGCGTGTTCTGGTGGAGCCTTTCATCTGCTGGTAGATGTCGCATTTCAAGACATAGGGGTCGATTCCGATCCCGGTCGGAGGCGCACCTAATACCATTCGGCTGGGAAAAAGCCAGGCGAATGCCTGTTTCCGACCGATTCGCACATACGTCCGAACGAGCAAGTACGATGCGCACAACTGCCCAAATCCCGACCCAGTCGTACTCACCCAATACAGGTCCTGTTCTCCGACCGATGCGGATCCGGAAACGCAGAATCGAGTCGCACGGAAGCCAAAATGCAGCCCCGTCCGGCCGGACAAGTACGATGCGCTTTCCGTACGCGCCGAACCCGTTGCTACGCACGGCACGTCAAAGCATCCGGGAGAGGCGTACATAAGCTCCAATTCGCGCCACAAGACGATCCACGGCTACGAGACGAACACGCCAGCGACGAGGACGAGGCGAACCAAAGAGAAAGACGAACGAGACGAACCAACCATGAATCCCATCGCGCAGGTCCTACCAATAATCTACATCTATTACCGGAACAGGCACGGACGCGTACGGCGCAGAAGTTAAGTCAGACACCAACCACAAAAACAAACTACACGTACCCGACATATCACACACACACACCGAGGGATGCAGAAATTACTCACAGCAGCACCATAGGGGCGGGATGGCCATCACCAATGCCACATATACACATAGGGGCCTGGATGCCAACAACTAACACCACCCCTACCCAGGGGGTGCTAGATGCCTGTCACTCCTACCACCTCTACCCATGGGGGGCTGGATGCCCACCACCACTACCACCCCTACTCAGGGGTGCCAGATGCCTACCACTACTACCACCTCTACCCATGGGGGCTGGATGCCTACCACTACTACCACCTCTACCCATGGGGGCTGGATGGCTGTCGCTACTACCACCTCTACCCATGGGTGCCAGATGCCTACCACTACTACCACCTCTACCCATGGGGGCTGGATGCCCACCACCACTACTCAGGGGGGCTGGATGCCTACCACTACTACCA
This sequence comes from Calotriton arnoldi, assembly GCA_963921515.1. NCBI lineage: Eukaryota > Metazoa > Chordata > Amphibia > Caudata > Salamandridae > Calotriton > Calotriton arnoldi. Next base: position 2,449,247 of record CAWUFW010002021.1, read on the forward strand.
CCTCTACCCATGGGGGGCTGGATGCCTGTCACTACTACCACCCCTACCCATGGGGGGCTGGATGCCTGTCACTACTACCACCCCTACCCATGGGGGGCTGGATGCCTACCACTACTACCACCTCTACCCATGGGGGGCTGGATGCCCACCACCACTACTCAGGGGGGCTGGATGCCTACCACCTCTACCCATGGGGGGCTGGATGCCTACCACTACTACCACCTCTACCCATGGGGGGCTGGATGCCTACCACCCCTACTCAGGGGTGCCAGATGCCTACCACTACTACCACCTCTACCCATGGGGGGCTGGATGCCTACCACTACTACCACCCTCTACCCATGGGGGCTGGATGGCTGTCGCTACTACCACCTCTACCCATGGGTGCCAGATGCCTACCACTACTACCACCTCTACCCATGGGGGCTGGATGCCCACCACCACTACCACCCCTACTCAGGGGGCTGGATGCCTACCACTACTACCACCTCTACCCATGGGGGGCTGGATGCCTACCACTACTACCACCTCTACCCATGGGGGGCTGGATGCCTACCACCACTACCACCTCTACCCATGGGGGGCTGGATGCCTACCACCCCTACCCATGGGGGGCTGGATGCCTACCACTACTACCACCTCTACCCATGGGGGGCTGGATGCCTGTCACTATTACCACCTCTACCCATGGGGTGCAGGATGCCTGTCACTACTACCACCTCTACCCATGGGGGGCTGGATGCCTGTCACTACTACCACCTCTACCCATGGGTGCCAGATGCCTACCACTACTACCACCTCTACCCATGGGGGGCAGGATGCCTACCACCAACAACACCCCCACTCACAGGATGGCTAGCGTGTGTAGACTGTGTCAAATGCCTACAACACTGAACATACAATGTGACCCCCTATCACATGTGGTACAAAAGAGTAATGTCACAGTGGACTGCATTTACATGTTATACAAAACAAAGGAAAACATTATTACTTTAAATTAATTAAACGCCACCATTTGAATCATTCACCAAAAATGGTTATGATTTAATTACATCACAGAATTGCATAATAGCCCAAATATAAATGACATATATCAATATGAAGCATTTAATTCAAGTCTGGTGACAAGAGGGAAAAGTGCAAGGAAAAAGGGAGTGTTTGTGAAAGTGAAGTGAAAAGGGAAGGTAGTGTGCATATGTGACATCATTAATCAATATATACAACCTAACCAACCAGATGTCTGGCAATTATAAATTTGAAGAACATAACACAAAGTATACGATGCAGATAATGAATCTCTGTCATCAGTGTCTGAACACAAGAAAGAACAACGTCAACGTTTCGACCCCTAAAATAAACAGCTGGTTTGATGCCTTGTGAGTGGGGTCTTCCTCAGGACGGGGGTGAGAGTTAAAAATGAGCACCAGAAAAGAGTACAAACAGCTGGGCCTCGCAGCTCTCAGATAGGTCCACAATTCTTCAACAATTCAAGTGAGACGTCGAGGTTGTTCAATAACCTCTGACTGTGGGCTGCTGCATCATCGACTAACAAACAGCTAACTTAACGTTAACCAGCTGTTTGTACTCTTTTCTGGTGCTCATTTTTAACTCTCACCCCTGTCCTGAGGAAGACCCCACTCACAAGGCATCAAACCAGCTGTTTATTTTAGGGGTCGAAACGTTGACGTTGTTCTTTCTTGTGTTCAGACACTGATGACAGAGATTCATTATCTGCATCGTATACTTTGTGTTATGTTCTTCAAATTTATAATTGCCAGACATCTGGTTGGTTAGGTTGTATATATTGATTAATGATGTCACATATGCACACTACCTTCCCTTTCACTTCACTTTCACAAACACTCCCTTTTTCCTTGCACTTTTCCTCTTGTCACCAGACTTGAATTAAATGCTTCATATTGATATGTCATTTATATTTGGGCTATTATGCAATTCTGTGATGTGATTAAATCATAACCATTTTTGGTGAATGATTCAAATGGTGGCGTTTAATTAATTTAAAGTAATAATGTTTTCCTTTGTTTTGTATAACATGTAAATGCAGTCCACTGTGACATTACTCTTTTGTACCATAAGCTACCCGGGTCCAGTGGCCTTTCGGGTTTACCCCATTATTGTATTAC